>OW964571.2:16562048-17878714 GCA_943138885.2 Tholera decimalis | reverse complement strand
TAAGTATATAACTGTAACTATTTTCTTACTATGGAGTATATTATAAAATAATATGGTATTTTATATGTATATCATTTCCTAAGAATAAACTACGTGGTATTATAAAAGCTTGTGTTATTTAACGAATCTATTTAAATCCTAACCTGTAACCAGCAAAAGCTTAGATTTCATATTCATATATTTAAATACACCACCCATCAATTCTTAACATCAGAAGTGGGATCGAAAAACAATTCTCTTAATTTTCACGTCCACAATGATCTTATATAACAATAGATACAAATTTTAACGTTGAAATTAGTGAACAAAGCTTTTTGTGAGTCAAAATCGTATTTTTTTTTCTTCTCTTTCCTTCTGTTTTACCTTTTGTATTATATTTATAATTTTAAATTAATAGTCTTTCCTTTTCCATTTTATTTTGGTATAATAATCACAAGTGAGTGTCTTTTGGATAGCTAAAACATGCGGACTTCAAATAATTCAACGATTTACGAGCATGTGGATTAACTTCGCCGCACTGTTTATTTATTTATTCATTTAAGCTTTATGTACAATGGTGTTACATAGGCGTTTTTAAAGTAGTGAATCGTTATAAGTTTATTTTTAACATTGGAAAAACTGAAGCTGATGATTGTAGGTGTAGTACACCTCGAACTATTTGATTAAATTAAAATACCGATTTTACTTACAATTAACTTGTTAATTAATTAACTTATAGTTTTGAAGATTTCATACGTTAACCATATTACTTTTCATTCGGACTTGAGATACAATTGCATTTCATATAGATGACACATATACAGGGTGTGGCGGAAATAATGGATAACCCTGTAACTGCCAGTAGGTCATATAATGGTCTATCATATATCCCAATTTCAAACTCAGTTGGTCAGGCATTTCAAAGTTATTTTTATTTGTTTATTTTTTTTGAAAATATTGTACCTATTTTATAAAATCAGCTGCCGTTTCAACATTTAACGGAGTTTTTTTATTCTGTTTTTTGCGGTCTGCTTCTGAATGTTTGTGTAATCACACGCGTATGAAGATTTTTTGTTACACTCTAAGATGATTTCAGAAAAAAACACATAATACTTACTTTTTAGTTTTTTTAATTGAATCCTGTAACTTTGACTCCATACCCTGAAAAAAAAATGTATCGCACAGTTATGGCCCATTACTTTAAAAAGTTGTCCATATCATGCGAATTCTAAAATGGTATCATAGTGGCCAGTATCGTACGAATGTGCAAAACTATTTCAGTTTGAATTCAAAAGGTCCATAATTTCAAAAAAATATTAAATTCAAAAAAATGTGATTCTGTATTTTACTAATCTTCTGTATCATGTAAATTGTTGTAAAAACGTTTCTAACTCACTTTGACATTGCTAAAACATCACTCAGGTAAAAAAAAACCGGTCCTTTCTTTGTTTGGGGCTACCTGGAATTCTGGCTCGATGGAAACAATATAGCTATTGTGCAAAATAGAAAAAGGCAAGCTGTATTTTTTTTAGAATCACCACATCAATAGTTCCTCATAACATCATTCAGTGTGATCCCGTTCGTTGTCGTACGTAGTCGCACGCGCCTTTGCTCCCTGTTTTTCGTTCGTTAAATCTAACTCGTGACTTACTGCATTTCTTTTCGGACTCTGATTTGCCTGTGATTTGGACTTGCGTTGTTTAGTGATCCCGACGACATTGCTTACTGTACCCGGACTGTTGTGGCAAGTGCGCTGTTGACAATGCCTCAACGTTACACATCGGTAGAATATGCCAACATGCACTACATTTATGGTGAATGTAGAGGCAACGCCAATGAAGCGGCAAGACTTTACCGAGAAAGGTACCCGAATAGTCGACACCCTGATTACCGAATTTTTATTCGCGTACACAATGCCTACTGTGAGGGAAGAATACCTGGTACAGGTGTGGGCGGCGCGAGTGAAGGACGACCACGAGTCTACAATAACGAAGAAGAAGTTATGGAGTTAGTAGAAGCAGATCCTACCATATCCATTCGAGTTTTATCTCGGTTTACTGGAATGTCAACCAGAACAGTACATCGCATATTAAAACGTCACGAATTGTACCCTTACCACTATCAAAGGGTGCAAACATTACTTCCAAGGGACTACCGAGCACGAAAAGAATTTTGTCGTATAATGTTGAGAAGAATTAGAGAACAACCACATTTCTTTGAAAATATCCTCTGGAGTGACGAGTCTACATGCAGGAAGGACGGGTATTTGAATATACACAATTTACACAGTTGGCAGCTTGAAAATCCACATTTAATTAGACAAGACCGATCGCAGTACCAAGTGAAAATCAATTTATGGACAGGAATAATTAACGGCCAAATTATTGGTCCGTTTGAGCTGCCACCGACTCTTAATGCTGAAAGCTATTTGAACTTCCTGCAAAATAATTTACCCGAGCTGTTAGAAGACGTTCCTAATGAAACACGTGAGAACATGTGGCTGCAAAACGACGGCTGCCCTGCACATTATGCGGCAAGAGTGAGAGAGCACCTGAATGAGACATATCCAGAACGTTGGATAGGGCGCTTAGGGCCAATATTGTGGCCACCCCGTTCGCCGGACCTGAACCCATTAGACTTCTTTTACTGGGGCTGTTTAAAAGAAAAAGTTTACAAAGAAGAGATTACGTCTGTGTAGCAATTGCGGCAACGTGTGCAGTCTGCTGCTCAGGAAATAAGTTTGGCAGGCTTTGCACGTCGCATCAAACGTTCATTTATTAGAAGGTGCAGAGCTTGCATCGCAGCCGATGGGGCTCATTTCGAACATCTTGTATGATTTTTAAATACATTTGTGTCATGAACATTGCTTTTTATTGTATCAATTGACCTGTAAAATAATTACCTAATTAAGTAAGGAGTCTTAAACTCGTTATTATCTACCTCTTTAAAGTAAATCAATAAAAAGCCACAGCCTGGAAGCACAATAGCTCTGTCATCCCAAAGAAAGTGAGACTGGGTTTTTTATTACCTGAGTGGTGTTTTAGCAATGTCAAAGTGAGTTAGAAACGTTTTTACAACAATTTACATGACACAGAAGATTAGTAAAATACAGAATCACATTTTTTTGAATTTAATATTTTTTTGAAATTATGGACCTTTTGAATTCAAACTGAAATAGTTTTGCACATTCGTACGATACTGGCCACTATGATACCATTTTAGAATCCGCATGATATGGACAACTTTTTAAAGTAATGGGCCATAACTGTGCGATACATTTTTTTTTCAGGGTATGGAGTCAAAGTTACAGGATTCAATTAAAAAAACTAAAAAGTAAGTATTATGTGTTTTTTTCTGAAATCATCTTAGAGTGTAACAAAAAATCTTCATACGCGTGTGATTACACAAACATTCAGAAGCAGACCGCAAAAAACAGAATAAAAAAACTCCGTTAAATGTTGAAACGGCAGCTGATTTTATAAAATAGGTACAATATTTTCAAAAAAAATAAACAAATAAAAATAACTTTGAAATGCCTGACCAACTGAGTTTGAAATTGGGATATATGATAGACCATTATATGACCTACTGGCAGTTACAGGGTTATCCATTATTTCCGCCACACCCTGTATATGCAATTGTTTGTGTTAATATTTAATTGTGATAGTGACTCTTATGAACAGGCACTAAGCTTTCAAATTATAAATTTCAGATACACATTCATGATCTATACTAATATTATAAAGCTGAAGAGTTTGTTTGTTTGTTTGCTTGAACGCGCTAATCTTCGAAATTACTGGGTGGATTTGGATGAAATTTGGTATGGAAATAGCTTGAAGCTTGAGGAAGGTTATAGGCTACTTTTTACCCGACTGCAAAAAAGGAGAGTTATGTTTTTACCGTGATAGAATCCACGGGAGCGAAGCCCCGCGTGAGTACTAGTGATGGATACAATTAAAACCTCTTCCAAGAATCCAAATCCAAGAAATATATTAATTTGTTTATTTTTATTGTAGATTATGGAGGCGTCTCAGTTATTGGAAAGTATGATGAAAGCCATCACCGATGCAGTAACATCGAGTCGGCGTCATGATGACATCGCACTACCGCTTTTCGATCCTGATAGAAATGACAACGGAGCAGAGACTTGGTGCAAAAGTATTGAGAACCTCAGGGCTGAGTTCAACTGGACCAGTATTCAACAAGCTTCTAGAGCAGGTAAGGCCCTTCGGGGTTCTGCTTTAGCATGATTCGAAACCTGGGAACCAGAGTTCGAACGTTCTTGGGAAAATCTCCGCAAAGAATTGGTAGATTTATATCCAGAAAAAAGAAACCTTTCTGAAAAGTTATCAAAGGCTGTGCTATATACTTCCGACGCTGCGGACACCTACTGCGAATTTGCTAGGAAAAAAGTAAGATTATTACGCAGTACTAGGGTATCATTTACGCAACCACAATTAATTGAGCTTGTTTGCGGGGGAATAACCAAAGTTAACGTTAGGATGGCTAGCTTAAATAGCTCGGTCGGCACTATTCCGGAATTGATCTCCTTACTTTCCTCATATGAAAAGATCGCTAAAAAAAGGTCCTTGGAGATAGCTATAAACTCTAATCAGGCCACTGTTAATAATTCCAAACGATTTAAACCGAATAACGACCTTAAGTTTAGAGACGGAAGAACATGTTACACATGTGGTAGAAAGGGACATTTAATGGCTCATTGTTTGAAAACTGCAGTTCAAGTTACTGATAAGGAATCAAGTAATCAAACTAACAATTTGCAGAATATCAAAACTGTCAGGGAAATTTGTCCTTTCTGTAACAAAGAGGGTCACACTCTTGAAAAATGTTTTCATCATAAACCATGTAAAGTTTGTAACAAAAGGGGTCACTCATCTGAGAAGTGCTTTTACCAGTTTCAACAACGTGGACAAGATAAGAGTATCAACGTTTCGGAAACTAAATGACTAGCAAGTAAATTTACTAAAATCAATGTTAATAATATCAAAATCGATTCTCTATTAGATACCGGAGCAGACTGTAGTATAATAAAAGAATCTGTAGCAAGCCGTCTTGGATGTAACTTTCTCCCATGTTCATTATACTTAGATGGTATCGGTAACGGGAAGCTCCATATTTTTGCTAAAATATTAGTTCCAGTTCATTTTAGGGACTTATGCAAAGAAATAGAATTATATGTGGCAAGAGACGCAGATTTCCACTATGATTGTATTATTGGACGTAATATAGTAAAATATCCTGATGTGGCTATCGTATTGGACTCTATGGGCACTAAATTAGTAAAAAAAAATAATTATGATCAGTTAACCATTGCGTCACTCGAGCCTCAACCTGAACCAGTTAGTGACTTTAGAAATTTCATGAAGTCTCTCAGTCATTTAGATGAATGTTTGCAAAACAATATAATCAATATTTTTCAAAATTACCCGACTATCATTCCAACGGACACTTATTTAAGCACAGTGAAAACAGGACAGCTTAAAATACGTTTAAAAACTAATAAAATCATTAATTATCGCCCCTATCGTTTATCTCCGATTGAAAGGGAGAGGATGAAACAAATTATTGACGATTTGATACAAAAGAAGGTTGTGCAAGAAAGTGAATCCGAATTCGCTAGTCCAGTCCTCTTAATAAAAAAGAAAGATGGCAGTAACAGACTTTGTGTAGATTACAGAGCACTAAATCAAAACATTGAAAAGGAACGATATCCTCTCCCTCTCATAGATGATCAGATAGATCAATTAGGACAAGCAAAATACTATATTTCAATTGATATGAAAAATGGTTTCTACCAAATTGCTATATCACCTGAATCCATAAAGTATACTGCTTTCGTTACACCCGATGGCCATTTCGAATTTCTAAAAATGCCATTTGGCATATGCAATGGACCTTCAGTTTTTCAAAGGGCGATAGCGAAGGCAGTACAGCATCTTAAGTTTGTTTTGGTGTACATAGATGACCTTTTGATACCATTTGGCACTATCCCAGAAGGCCTCGATTATTTAGACCAAACGCTCAAAGCGTTAAGTGAGGCAGGGTTTTCCATTAATTTAAGTAAATGTAAGTTTTTTGAAACTAGCACTGAATATCTAGGCCGTATTATTTCACATGAAGGTGTAAAACCTAGCCAGAAAAAAGTGTCTGCTTTAATTAACTCCCCAGTCCCGACAAATGTCAGGCAAGTTAGACAATTTATGGGACTTGCAAGTTATTTTCGGCGTTTCATACCAGAATTTTCTACTAAGACTCTTTGTATTAATAAACTCGTAAAAAAACAACCAAAAGTTCGAATGGGGATTGGAACAAGAGCAAGCCCGTTATTACATTTTGAACTGTTTAACAAAAGAACCTTTATTATCCATTTTCAATCCGAACTTAGAAACGGAATTACACACGGATGCTAGTGCAATAGGATATGGTGCAATACTGTTACAAAAACATAGCGGTTTAAATAAGGTAGTAGCATATTTTAGTAAAAGAACAAGTCCCTGTGAATCCCGGTACCATTCCTGCGAGTTGGAGATCCTTTCTATATTCAATGCATTAAAAAAATTTCGAGTCTACCTATTGGGAATACATTTTAAGATTATTACTGACTGTAATGCCATAAAAGCTACAGTTAATAAAAAGGATCTTTCACCTCGGGTCGCACGATGGTGGACCTATATGCAGGATTTTTCTTTTGAAGTTGTATATAGAAAGGGCCAGTTCGTTAATCACGTCGATTATCTTAGTCGAAACCCAGAAGTAGACCATAAATCAAATGATAAATCTCATGACTTGTCTAATATATCTGTCCCTCTCAAAGCGGACAATTTATCTATTAATTTAATAAATTCACCGCCATCGCGGTCTTGGTTAGAAATTGCTCAGGATAGGGATCCAGAAACACAAGTCCTAATAGAAAAAGTTAGAGCTGGAAATTTAGATTTCAACCATTACATGGTACGAAATAATTTACTGCATTACAAAGTGGGGCCAACAGCTGCACCTAAATTATATATTCCAAAAGGAAGTAGGCTCAGTATTCTTCGTTTGTTTCATGATGAGAATTGCCATGTGGGTTTAGATAAAACTTATCAAAAAATACTTGAATACTTTTGGTTTCCTGGATTATACAAATTCATAAAAAAATATATTGCTCACTGTTTAATTTGTGTAGAAAAGAAAACTCATCATGGACCAAAGCAAGGAATGCTACATCCCATAGAAAAGATACCTATACCTTTTCATACAGTTCACTTAGACTGCACAGGTCCATTCCCACAATCTCATGATGGTTATAAACACTTGCTTATTATCATCGATGGTTTTACAAAATTTTGTATTTTAAAGCCACTTAAAACATTGGGTGCCCAAGAACTGGTCGATATTTTACGTAATTCTCTCACAGATTTTGGTACACCATCCTTGATTATTACTGATCGCGGAACAAATTTTTGTTCAAGACAAGTAAAGGAACTACTTGATAACTAGCAGGTTAGACATCACATGATAGCTACCGGTACCCCACGTGGAAACGGCCAAGTAGAACGATACGTATCCACAGTAACGAATATGATTAGTACCTCTTGTACTGATGTGTCAGACTGGCCGAACGTTTTGTGGAAAGTCCAACTATCTCTTAATACCACAATTCAAAAGTCAACCGGATTTACACCTGTACGGCTGCTCGTAGGCAGATCTTCTAATATTCCCCGTATACAAGCTCAATTAGTTGAAGTAATAGAGAATATGGAAACTGAAATTATAGACGTAACTTCTGATAGGCAGTTAGCACGACAGCGTCTTATAAATGTAGCTAACAAATTTAAAGAATCTTTTGATCAAACTCGTAGAGATAGTATAGAATATAACATAGGCGACACTGTTTATGTAAATCAGGACCATAGACGATATGATAAATTAAAGGCAAAATTCAAGGGACCTTATGAATACCTACCTACTTAGTTTTATTGTGTATATTAGTACCTCAGAGCCAAAATATTGTAAAAACAAGCGCCAATCCCGCCGACAAACTGCTAAGCAGTTTGGTGGGTTTTTAAATTAATTCTCATGTTTGGTCTCGAATAAACGTTTTATTTATTATTTTTTTTTTTTTTTTTATGAGTATATTACAAAATGACAGGTTTTCTTTAAGGGGTATTGGAAATTTGAGAAACTTAATAGTTGCCAAAGAAAAACTTCGTCTATGGCCTGGTAATTGGGTTGAACAAAATACTAATACATAGATTGTACGATGTGCTTATAGTTTTTGTTTTATTATAAATAAGGTGATGATAATGTAAAATAAAAAATAAAAAAAAAATACTTTGATAACGATGGATTATTGTACGATGAAATTATGATGGATTATTGTATGATGAAATAATGATGGATTATTGTATGATGAAACAATGATGGATTATTGTATGATGAAATTATGATGGATTATTGTATGACGAAATAATGATGGATTATTGTATGATGAAACAATGATGGATTGTTGTATGATGAAATTATGATGGATCATTATATGATGAAATAATGATGAATTATTGTACGATGAAATAATTTTGGATTATATAAATTAGAAATAAAATAGATATAGTAAAATTACTTTATGTTTATTATATGAATATGGCGATATTAATTTGAAATAGTGAAATAATAAATAGATCGTTGTAGGTTGTACTTCGAGAACGAAGTACATGTCAGTATGGCCGTGTTAGATATTATCTTTCTATGGTCTATAGATATCTCATTTTGTTTTGTAAAAGTTAGTTTGACATAAGTTAATTTGCTTTGATATTTAAAATTGGATCAGTGACTAATATTTTACTTATTTTGTATACTTACTCAATTATTATAAATTTAATATAAATTTGTCACTTTAGTCGAGTCATGTATTTTAAACCTAAATATGACTTTAATAGTCGTTATGGACTAGACTTCCTAAAAACAGTCATTTCCGTTTGCAAGTATTGAGTAGTGGGGAGGTCGTTGTCTCGCCTGGGGAATGCCATTTTCGTTGGCGAGGGGGCGAGGTGGACACAAGTGGATTAGTGTTAGTGTCGTGTGTTGAGGATCAATAAATTAAGATAAGTATATAACTGTAACTATTTTCTTACTATGGAGTATATTATAAAATAATATGGTATTTTATATGTATATCATTTCCTAAGAATAAACTACGTGGTATTATAAAAGCTTGTGTTATTTAACGAATCTATTTAAATCCTAACCTGTAACCAGCAAAAGCTTAGATTTCATATTCATATATTTAAATACACCACCCATCCATTCTTAACACATGCGTGTGTATATAATTATGTAAAAGAGGTATGGACTCAGAGTTTACGGTTGTGAAATATGATCAATTTTTGAATATTTAACTCACAATTTCGCTCGCAATGCTTCCGATACATGGATTGTTATCAAGGCCATTTAAACATAATTATACGAGCGTTCCAGTAAATAATATTATCAATAAACAATGATGAGGGATTCTTACCTTCACGTTTAACCCGCTATCCGATATCAAAACAATTAATCTACGTTCCAAACAACGTAATCTTGACACAAAATATATCAAATTTTGGTAATTCGTAGTAAGAAATACGTAGACGGTTAAATTGTGCGAGATCTTGTGCTCGTCTGTCTGACTGTTCAGGATATAAAAGATTAAATAAATTTTTATGCGATTTTCAACAATGAATTTTATTTTTCTATACCAATTAGCAGAATGAAACTGCGCGAAGCCGGGCCAACTCACTTGTGCTAAATAAATAACATACCTCTATCTTGTTTACCATCGAGCTAAGAGTGTGGAAATTCTTTCAGGAAAATATTGATTGGTAAAAATTAAAGTTTCTTAAGGAAAGTAATTAGGATAATTATGTTTAGGAAACGCGGGACACCAGGCTTAATATGCTTCCCGCGGCATGAAGGAATCTCGGTGTGGTTAGATGGTCACCCATCCACGGACGGATCTCGGCAAGCCGAACCGTGTGACTGTTATTATCTAGCCTCGAGATCCTTAACTGCCAAATTAAAAACTTAACCCTGGTCAGGTAAACAGTTTCTACATGAAAATACTAGAACTAAGCGGGATACGATTAGACTGGAAGCCAACCCTAACATTATTTTGGAAAAAGGGTAGGGATGTATTGAGTATTGAGTGAATACGTGGTTGCGTCGCACGGTGGGCTGAAAAACGGCTTTCATAGACTTAGGCATTTTATTTTGCAAGTGCCAGTTTTTGTGCCGGATATCACTTCTATTTGTTATAACAATATACAAAAATGACACCAGAATTGATTCTGCACAAAAACGAAGGAATTATATTTTTTTTACGAAAATTTTGTATGGAGCTAGTATGAAAAATCGAAATATCTCTGAAACGGCAGCGATAACCGTAATATCCTTATAGGAGGTTTTAGTACTAATTATTTATGATTTTTTGACATACGTTACATAATGGTTGTAGATGCCTTTTTTTTTTAAAAATCGTCAAAATATTTTTATTTATTTTTACATATTAAACGTTCCTTTTAGTGTTTAAGTTGAAGAATTCAGAACTTTAACAACTCTTAACATAAAATAGAATCACCCCTATAGACCTGAAGGACTAGACAGAGGTGTGTAGTATCTTGTTGATCTTGTAAGATTTCCAACAATACCAAATAGTTGAATATCAGTGTCAAAGTGCCCATGCTGTCGCTTCTTTTAGAAAGATAGGGGAATGAAATTGTTAATTGATCATACCCTAAAAGTATGATTACAACATAACCGGACACATAATAATATCGACACAAAAGGAATTTTAAAACCTTGCATACGTTCAAAATACAAAATAACATATTGTGTAGTCATCTAATGAGTCTGATGACAAGTAATTAAGTAATTAGAATGATGGTTGTAATCTTCTGATTCTAATGAGCCTATTAAGTGATTAAATGATTTGAAATATCTCGCAACAATACCAACTAAGAACTGCATTCACCTTTTTATAATTAGTGAGCTAATGTGATTTGCTAATGTTGATTAGTTCTACTATGAGTTCTACGAAATGTTTTTGACGATTATAAATTTTTATTATCATATCTTTTATAACTTTAATGAGGGTAGTTAACTAATTATTGACTTTATACAATAAAAGGGCTATAATTTTGTTCCATAATTTAGATTGTTCACAACCGTGTAACTGCTAACACTAAAACTATTTGCTTTGCGACTACAAAATCTTAGAATGGAAAGTTTAATCACCAACTTAGATTTGTTTGTTCTTCTAAAAAGTGAGTGTCCTTCATTTAATCATGAAGTATTGTTTAGTGCAATTGTGTCCCGCATAGGCGATTGCCTTTCTGCCGAAGATCAAGTAACTCTCAAAGAATTTTGCCGGAGATTCACGCGAGCTGCTTTAAACAGGTGGCAGAAATCTAAACGATTCTTTGATAAGTTTAGAAATACGTACGGAGAGTGGTTGCAAGCAAATATTGATTGGCCGAGTTGCGTGCAAACTTTAATAAATCAAGAACCAACTGTTGATGAGATACCAAGAGCACGCTCAGTCTCTCCAGAACCTTCGACATCATCGACTGTTGGAACAATGACAAAAAGGTCCCGAAAACCATTCAAAGATCTGGGAAGCAAACAGAAAAAGAGAAGATCTAGTGAGCACATAGGCGAGGATTCCTGTGAATTGGCATATGCAGCTGCAGCACGTTTAAAAGAAGAAGGTTATGAAGATATCGCATCTGTAATCAATTATATGATCAAAAATCCAGAAGCTGCCGTTAAAATCAAGGAAAGCATTAAGAAAACAGTAATATTTACACCAGAGAAAGCACTTGGATTGCTTCTTTCACTTAAGCTTTCAAAGTGGCAATATATTACGTTGCGAGAGACTGCCATTCGGGAAGGTGCTAAGGATATTTATCCATCCTACTATAAACTGCAACAAACTAAGCTTGCATGCTACCCTCCTAATCAATCAGTATCAGTTACGGATTCATCAGCTAGAATTACACTTCAAGCTTTACTTGACATCACGGTGAAGCGGATTCTTCAAAGTCTTTCTGATAATGTGGAAAATAAGCAGTTAAAGCTGATATCGAAGTGGGGATATGATGGTGCTTCCAATCAAAGCCGATACAAGCAGAAAATGGACGGCGAGCATGATGATTCAAGCATTTTCATGACCTCCTTGGTGCCACTGAAACTGACAGATGGAGATAATACTATATGGACAAACCCGAAACCATGCTCAACTTTTTATTGTCGTCCGGTTCAGTTCACTTTTGTAAAAGAAAGCCATGCAGTTGTCATTGATAACAAAAGAAAAATGGATGAGGAAATTGAGGCCCTTAACCCCACAGAGTGCATTAATAGTAACAGGGTGACTCATAAACTAATGATGACAATGATCGACGCAAAAGTCTGCACGTACCTTTCTGAAGCTAGATCAAATGCATCATGCTACCTGTGCTTAGCAAAACCAACAGAAATGAACCACTTAGATGCTGTAACATCAAAAACTGTGTGTTCTGACATATATGAATTTGGCCTATCATCCCTACATGCCCGTATAAATTGCATGGAATGTCTGTTACACATTGCGTACAGACTTGACTTCAAACAGTGGGCAGCAAGAAGTAATGAGCATAAAGATATGTTACAAAACAGAAAAAAAAACATTCAAAATAAATTTAAAGAGGAGCTCAATCTGTTAATTGATATAGTAAAACAAGGCTCGGGAACTACCAATGACGGGAATACCGCAAGGAAGTTTTTCGAGTTTCCCAATAAAACTGCAGCTATTACTGGGTTGGATCAAAACCTGATAAAAAGATTTGCTGTTATTTTGCA
The DNA here is from genome assembly GCA_943138885.2 of Tholera decimalis. Taxonomy (NCBI): domain Eukaryota; kingdom Metazoa; phylum Arthropoda; class Insecta; order Lepidoptera; family Noctuidae; genus Tholera; species Tholera decimalis. Next base: position 17,865,859 of record OW964571.2, on the reverse strand, counting down.
AGCAATAACATCTGGTGAGAAGATCGATGTCATCAAATTTAAAGATTTTGCTCGCAAAACAGCAGAAAAGTACGTGGAATTATACGACTGGTACTACATGTCATCAACCGTACATAAACTATTAATACACGGAGCTGACATAATCGAAAAATAAGATATTGTCCCGATTGGGACTCTCTCGGAAGAAGCCTCAGAGTCTCGAAACAAAGATTTTAGGAGGTTCCGGGAACATCATTCGCGGAAAAGAAGCAGGCAAGATTCTAATCAAGATATCCTAAATATGCTTGTTGTTTCTTCGGATCCTTTTCTAAGTGCACAAAGGCCGAAGTTAGATGCCAAAAGGAAGACAACCTTTTTTGCTGAAACTCTCGACCTAATACAGTTTCCGGAAACTGAGTTCGAGTTTGTAGGTATATCCGATCTGGATTCTGACTCGGAATTGGAGTCCGACAACGAAAGTTGTAAAGAAAATTTGTAAAATTTAATTATTTTTCTTTATGTTCTTTTGTTATTTATGTTAGTTTATTGTACCAATATGTTTAGTTAATAGTTTCATAAATTATAGTTTCAAATATGTATTTTGTATAATTGAATTTATTAGATATTATTTTTGTTACTTCTGTTTTATTTAAATTACCTATCAATAAAAAGTTTATATACAGTCTTTTTTTTTTCACATATTCTTAATATTTGGGGAAAAAGCATGCTTCCTAACGATCTTCTTAACTTTGACACAGTTCATGGATCGTTTTGAACAGTTTCATATGTTAAAATAAATAATGTTAGTACTATAATCCCCTATAAGGATATTATTATTATTATGTGTCCGGTTATGTTGTAATCATACTTTTAGGGTATGATCAATTAACAATTTCATTCCCCTATCTTTCAAAAAGAAGCGACAGCATGGGCACTTTGACACTGATATTCAACTATTTGGTATTGTTGGAAATCTTACAAGATCAACAAGACACTACACACCTCTGTCTAGTCCTTCAGGTCTATAGGGGTGATGCTATTTTATGATAAGAGTTGTTAAAGCTCTGAATTCTTCAACTTAAACACTAAAAGGAACGTTTAAATATGTAAAAATAAATAAAAATATTTTGACGATTTTAAAAAAAAAAAGCCATCTACAACCATTATGTAACGTATGTCAAAAAATCATAAATAATTAGTACTATAACCCCCTATAAGGATATTACGGTTATCGCTGCCGTTTTAGAGATATTTCGATTTTTCATACTAGCTCCATACAAAATTTTCGTAAAAAAATTATAATTCCTTCGTTTCTGTGCAGAATCAATTCTGGTGTCATTTTTGTATATTGTTATAACTAATAGAAGTGATATCCGGCAAAAAAACTCGCACTTGCAAAATAAAATGCCTAAGTCTATGAAAGCCGATTTTCAGCCCACCGTGCGTCGTTTCGTTTGGTTAATTTTATTTATTATTTCAAAAATAAAACAATGTGTGTGATTGGTTGATAGTATATAAATAATAATAGTATTACTTTAAATACTATGAAAGCTTGAAACAGCAATAACATAACAAAATATTTAACATTACAACAACCAATCAAAAGATTGCTTTTTACTGACGTGCTTGTATTTGACCTTAATTTCACCTCATAGGAAATGAGTACGTTGTCGATACCATTATCATGATGCACTAGCCTATTCACTTTTAATTAGGACGTCCAGGTGGTAGCTACTAGGAAACTCCGATAGCAAATTCCAGTGGGGGTTTGGCGTGGCAGATTATTCCCGCGTAAATCCCTATCCTATGGAAAATTCGGGTTAACATGTAGGTGTTGTCCTATAACTTCCTCTTTCTTCTATTGAAAGTCTTATAAAAATCAGTTCAGCCGTTCGAGATATTAGTGCGGAAAAACAGAAAGTCAGTCATTTAGAATAGGGTTTACAACCCTTTTCTAAATTTATGAACTTGAGAAACCACCTATCTAAGCACTTGAGAAAAAACAGTTATTTTGAACTTACAGACATAAGTTATCTAGACACGCGGGAGCGTGTCAAGCCAAGTACTGGCGCGCAGCTCACCATGTGTAATATTACACGAACCATTTGGAGCCACTTTTGAGCCCCTCATAACTCAGAAACTATTTCACCTAAACCTGTCAAATATGGCTCATATATTGAAACTGGCAAGATACATATGTGTTCCAAATTTTATAAACATATCTCAAATTGTTATTTAGATATTAACGTCCAAAAATCGTCATTTTTATGACTGACCTATAGATCAAAACTATAACCCAGTTCCAGATGACCTAGAACGTTCAAATTTGGTACGCAGATAGGTAATTAGGTGAATACAAAGGAAAAAATCAGAAACATTATATATATAAGAACTAGCCAGGTCAGACCTTAGGCTACAGTATATTCTCCTAAGTTATATGAATAAATTATATTTTATGTTGGTACTTATAAATAAATTTCAGGACTGACCATTGAACTTGGCACCCATTTAGATTTCACTTCTTTTGTCGTTGAAGTCAACAACCAAGGCATTTATCATAATATTGAACTTTGCTCTCATTTAACATTTATGTTTTTGATGGGTTAATCTAACATGGTCACTAACAGTATTATTAGAACTTAAGGCGACATTATATGGCAGCGACCTTGAGCGACTGGGAAGAAGCTTGCGTCACTCCCCGCGACCGCGCAATGCACCCCCGCAACGCAAGCTCGAAATTTCGTAAGGTAACCATACGTTTCAAATAGTAAAGACTGTACTGCCTGATTTATTATCACCATCCAAATTTTTTCTGGACTTTAATTGTCTGGTCATTGAAAACTACTATGTGTATTTAGACAAGTAAATCTATCTATCTATATATATAAAAATGACTATGTGGCTACGCTACTTAGACTCATTTGATACTCGTAAATAATTAAGTTTTAATAACATTGAAATCGGAATATTGAAATAAGTATGAATTTACTTGTCAGCAATCATGTCCTCATTTTCGACATGCTGAGTTGAGTTTTTCCCTTTTGTATACAGCCAGAGCTGAATTTTTTTTAAATAGTTTATAGGCTTGCGTTTGACCATAATCTAACCTGATGTTAAGCGATGATGTGGTCGAAGATGAAGCACGCTTGCCTAGAAGTAATCTATTCACTCTTGACTTAAAGACTTCCAGGTTATAACTATCAGGAAACAGACTCCAGCAGGGAATTCTACTCCTTAGCCGTACCCATAATTAAAGTAATCTCAAAACGTTTCATGCGTATGGGTGGGATGTCCACCATGTAACGATGGCGCATCACCGTTTGTCTTGTACTCCTATGATGGAACGGGCTTGGTGGAATAAGACTGCAATTCCATCGCACACTCCCCGAAATGTAACCGATAGAAAACTGATAGGCTTGCAACACGTCGCCGATGCTCTAGGCTCTGGACCTTTGTCTCGACCAGTTTCTCGTTGCCGATGAGCCTTTTGGCCCGTTTCTCTATAGACTCAAGTGCATTAAGCTGGTATTTGGCAGATCCATCCCAGAGATGAGAGCAGCACTCCATACACGACCGAACTTGCGCTTGATAAAGGTTGAGCAGCTGTTCCGGTGTGATGTACCGTCTCACTTTTGAAATGAAATGAAATTAAATATTTATTTTGTTAATTGGTTATAAATAACACTTTTACACGTCATGTTTTTTTGCGTGTTTAGTTTAGCTAGATGAGGCCGGTATTTCTTAACTGACTACTCTGAGAAGAAACACCGAAACAAAATCAGAGGTCAAAGTCTCTTTTAAAGTCCAGACAATTTGTATATGAGAAGCATGTAAGTTCATGTCGTTGGAATTTTTTTAGGAAATAACCAAGCAAATTTGAGCGGACCTGTCCAGTCAGTGCAAGCATTTGTCAGTTATCGTGTAGCTCAACTTAGAATTTAAGGAGCTCAACAATTTGACGAACAATACCAAAGTAAGGCCATTTGGGTAGGCCACACAAGTACTCAAACTGCTTGACATCATTAAAGAAATTATAGTGAAAGTAAAAACTACGAAGATAGAATAACCTACATTGTCCTCACAAGTACAATAATGAAATAATTATATTTATATACAACGTGTAATTTAAAGGGTATATACATACCGAGTGCATGGCTTCTTTGGATGATAACAAACGATATGGCAAGGGTTTAGTAATCCTAAGTCTACGTGTGTAGAACTTATTATAAATTGCAATACACTGATACCAGAGACCGAATTTTCCAAATTAAGAAGAACGAAAAGAATTATCGTGTTATTGGCAAGTGACGTGGAAAGTTATTGACCCTCGTAGTGCTGTGACACGTTTTTTATGATTGGTATTCAAGAAATATATGAAACCAATAATTTGGTATCAATTTTTTGAGTTAGTTATTTTGTGCTAAAACTGTGCATAGAGACTCCATACCAGATATTGTCTTCAGCACTTTTGGATAGATATGGGGTTTCCGTTACACGTTGTACATAAAAAAAACAATAAACAAAAACAAAATTAATAGGTATATACAATACTTTTTTTTCTCTTTATTGATTATAAGGATATACAATACTTGAGAACGCAAATATTCTAATCAATCAAAAATAAATCATCAATCAAAATTTTAAAACTAAATAGAAAAGGCACACGTATATCACTAGAGCATCTCATTCCCAGGACTTCTTGTCCTCAATATAATCTGTAACTGTGTAAAAAGCTTTCTGAAATAGCTTACGTTTTTAAATAATTTGAATTTATTAATACTTAGTTCTTGAATATGGCTAGGAATTTTATTATAAAAACGTATACATTGGCATCTAAACGATCCACCAATCTTTTTTCCTTGTTTTAGGAATGACATATATTATGTGTCTTTGTTCCTTGTATTTACACTATGAATATCACTGTATTTTTTAAAAAGATTAATATTTTTATGTGCATACAAGAGATTCTCATAAATATACTGAGATTAATATTCATAGTCAGAGTCATTCAGAGTCATAATATTAATCTCTTTAAATTTGTCTCTTAAGGAGTGCTTAGGACTTAATTTATAAATTGCACGAAAGGCCCATTTTTGTAATACAAATATTGTATGAATGTCGGCGGCGTTTCCCCAAAGTATAATGCCGTTTGAGATCACTCTGTGAAAGTAACTAAAGTAGACTAAACGTGCTGTTTCGATATCAGTTAATCCACGTATTTTTCTAACGGCATATGCTGCAGAACTTGGCTATTTTGACAATTTATATGGGGGCCCCACTGAAGCTTCGCACCCAAATTTATGCCCAAGAAAACTGTGGTATCTTCGGGTTTCAATATTTCGCCCTTTATTGATACACTTGTATTCACTTGTCTTGTTTATGAGGTAACGTAAATTTTAGGCATTTGGTTTTTTTCTCATTAACAAGTAGATTATTAACATTAAACCAGCTAACTACAGTTGCAAGGGCACTGTTTACTTCTTCAGTAACCTGCTGTTAACTTTGATTTTAAATAAAAGATAAGTATCGTCAGCGAATAACACTATGTCATGATTTTTGATCAGGTACGGTAAACCATTTATATAAATAAGAAACAAAAAGGGACCTAAAATTGAGCCTTGGGGACCCCCATCTTGACGTCACAGATCCCGGCGATCTTTTGCCGTTCAAGTCGACTCTCTGAATCCTTTCACTCAAGTATGAGGTCTGAAGATTCAGAGAGGCGCCCCGGAATCCGTAGTGGTGCAGTTTCCTGATTAATGTCTCATGGGGAACACAGTCAAATACCTTTGAAAAATCGCAAAAAATGCCCAACACTTACCAACACTTATCTTCCCATGCATTATAAATGTGTCCTAAAAGTTCAACACCGGCCATCAGTTGTTGAACGTCCTTTTGTAAAACCAAATTGTTTATTATGTAGCAATTTGTGTTTATTAAAATATCTTTGCATCTGCATTAAAATAATTTTCTCAAAAATTTTACTGAAAGTGGGCAATACAGAAATAGGTCTATAATTAGTAGGGTCAGATGTACTAACTGATTTAAATAGTGGGATTATTTTACTATATTTCATTAAATCAGGAATCTCACCGCAATCAATACAATTATTAAATATAACAGCTAATGTAGGAGCTATAATGTGTATAATGGACTTAGTAACATGAACAGAATTACCCCACAGATCTGCAGCCTTTTTAACATTCAAAGAATTAAAAGTTTTGATGATGTCATTAGAAGTAACATATTGGAATTTAAACTCTGAACTACAAACTGGAACACTTTTTTTAAGTAATGTGTCTGCAGCAATGGCAGATGATTTTAGCGACTTGATTGTCGATACGGGTATGTCAGTGAAAAAATTTTCAAATTCTGTGGCGACTTGTGAATCTAATGTTATTATATTATCATCAATAGTTAGGGTGTAATTACTAGGATTCCTAACTTTTTGGCAGCCAATTGAGCCTTAGCCTATAAACGGACCAAAATTAAGGGTGGATGTCAACGTAACCTCAAGAAGTTCGATGCGATCTATATAATATAAAGCGAGTTATATAATATAAATTAAATTTAGGTAAGTATAGGCACGGGCGCGAAAGTAGGATTGACCATATGGGCAAAAGTTGGAATATTGGAGAGTTGTGCGTAAACAAAACATTAGATCTCCGCATTCAAGGTCATGGTACATCCATACCATAGCTAGCTATAAGTACCTACAACTATGTCAAAAACCGCACTCAAGTATTTTTTAAACTAATCTGGACTGTCCTTACTACGCTGTAGTATGGTTACATTATAGTTAAATACTCACCTCGTACTCACCACAAAAAAACACAATTATTTCAATGAAATAAAAAATTACTAAACATTAGATCTCCGCATTCAAGGTCATGCTACATAAGTACCTACCCTAGACCTATACCTACAACTCGTGTCAATATCAGCTCTCAAGTATTTTTTGATACTCTAATCCGGACTGTCCTTAGTACCTACGCTGTAGTATGGTGCTATTACATTGCAATATTTACCTCGTCTCTGCATTTTCGCGGCGAGAATCTAAGTTATTTGATATGCTCCAAAAAAAAAAAACATAATTTGAATAAAATAAAAATAATTTTAAGTAAGTACCTACTAAATATTAGATCTCCGCATTCAAGGTCATGCTACTTACGTATCAAGAGCTATACCTACAACTATTCCAATATCAGCAACACTCAAGTATTTTTTGAAACTCTAATCGAACTGTCCTTACTACGCTCCAATATGGTTACCTACTCGTAAATTACATTTCAATACTCACCCTGTCTCTACATTTTTGACTCAAGAATCTTTACTATTCGGTGTTCTCCTAAAAGGAAATAACATAATTATTTCAATAAAATAAAAGTTTGTTTACTACATTTAAATCACATTTATTTTATTCCAATATGCTAATTTAAACTATTGATAGAGATTATATAAATAATCTTCTTCTTATCGTGTGGGTTACTACCCATGTCTAATGACCCCATACACCCTAGTGTCAGAGTTTCTAGACTGCCTCAAGAGCCTCTGACGTGGTCTATTCTGACGACCGCCATTTGGCGACCGGGACTACCGGCTTATATGTGTCTTCCGAAGCACGGAACCATCTTTTTATCAGACAATCAGGTGATTCAGGCCTGCAATGTCCTAGCCAAAGTGGAAACAAATTTACAAAGTATGCGTCCCGCGGGAATCGAACCCACGACCACACACAAGTTAAACCCCTAAACCACTCGACCATGGCGGCAGTAAATTATATAAATAATTAAAATTCGTTACTTCATTAATCTATTTTTAACATTGTAAGGCGTTTCTTTTTTAGTGTTTTGGGTTTACCAACCATTTTGGCGTTAAACTTCTATGCGAATAAAATCATTTTGTATTTTTTGCGCGGAGCGTTAGCGTCTACTCGTGACAGTGGTCAGCGATGCACTGCCGCCCGTCGCCCGCAAGAGCCCCCGATTCATTGCGCACCTAGATTATTCGAATAATAATACACCATGACTTTACCAAACACAATATGAAGAAAAGCCGTATACTAAAAGATTGGCAATTAAATTATCTTTTAGACTGTGAAAGTTTCATAAAAATACACCCAATGGTTGTTGCCTGATCTTCGCTTTTATGCCCGCGTTAGACGTACTTTTAAAAATAAATTACACAATGTTTTACAAAAAAATATTTAAATATTCATATATCAAATTATTAAGGAAATAGTCTAGTTTATCATTATTTTTTTTCAAAGCATACCGACTAGCCGTTTAGACGTGATCTTGTATTAAAAATCATCGAAAATCGAATATCTGCCCCTTAAAATGATTCATCCGTGATCATGGCGCTTGCAACAGTGCCAAAATATCGGAAACTGGAAATAAAAAATACAATGGTAAATATCCCGTTTTAAGTAGTAGTTCTAATAATAGGTACAGACAGATACTTCAATTTTGTAATACACTTTCAACACTGTTATCTATTCCCATATTCTTAGTCCTGATAAAAGAGAGGCCAACTTGTTTCCACTAAAGATAAATAAACCGCCTAATATCGCTAATTACGTTAGCGTTCTCCTCGGGGGCTAAGCAGGTGAGATATATCAGCCACGGGGCTAAAACACGAGCGATATGTTAGCCACTCGGCGAGTTGACTACAGGAAGACGTATTGGCAGATAGCTATGGAAGCACTGGCAATGTATGTATGTTATATCCCAGTAGATGATCCTCATAAAACTACAGTACCGGTCTGCAATACAACTGTAGTACTGGTCTTGTGGTCATAACTTCCAGCTCTATATATACCCAGTGCGGTAGTGTGGTCCTACAGAAGTGATGCATTTATGATTATGCTACCATTTTATTGAACCCAATAAAACCTCTTTGTTCCAGGCCGGAAGACAGTGGCCAGTATAGATGTCGAGTAGACTTCATCAAGTCACCAACCAAGAACACGAGGCTCAATTTTACGGTGCTAAGTAAGTATATTTGAGAAGTCTAAGATATACGGATTAAAACTTTAGTAGTATTTCGTTTGTAAAAATAAGCTTAGATAAACATTTTAGTGATAATCTCATACTGCATATTCCACTATTGCAACATAATTGTGATTTTAATATAATTTATATAATCACCGCTTCTCTAAAACAGATAAAGAAAGATCTACAGGAAACATGTTCTAGGAGCAAAAATGAGACAAAATGTGCACCATCCGTCTTATGTGATACATGGAGCACGAGACTGTCTGACCTCTACGACGCACTAGCTGGGTAACATGATTCTACTACCGGTGTCAGATTGTCTCACTTCTGACTACCGGTAATGTCTGTCAAGGATGAACAAATGACAGCCAGCTAATGGTTGCACGTACGAGGCGTGGAGAAATCTGATTATCACCCACCTACGAACCAACCCGCAAGCGTTACTTATCCTTGAAGATCGACTCCTGCGGCTGTTATTATTTAACCACGAGCTTTTCGTTATATTTGTTTTTTTTTTCGTTCTTCATTGTTAATTTCAATTATTTCACAGTACCTCCAGCGCGGCTGATTATCCTGAACCATGAGAGTAACGAGGTACAAGGAGGTGTCCTCGGTCCGTATGATGAAGGAACTGAAGTCAACCTCACATGTATCGCAGTGGGAGGTGAGAATCGTTCTGTATAGAAGTCTTAGAGGTGGCCTTTGTCCCAGCAGAGGGAACGATATAGACTGATATAAAAAATTAAAATCCGATAAAAAAGTTGTATTTGGCCTATTTACTAGTCTTTGTATATGTACACTACGTACGTATTTACTCAGTGGGTGTCGAGTTTTGTGAAGCAATCTAGGGTAGAGTTTCTTTATATTTATCTTTGTTACCAAAACAAAACAGTACATGTACAGTTTTATTTAAATCATGAAAATAACCCAAACAATTAAAATCTCAAATAGAAAACAATATAGTGAGCAGGTGTCACTGAAGTCTCCCGTAGCCCTTAAGGATTATCAAAATTGTACTAACGACATCCAGGACCAGTGTTGGCGTATGTTTAGATGGTCACCCATCCACGGACCGACCTCGGCAACCGTTGCTTTACGTTGGAGATCAACATGTTATACTAACTGTTATTATACAATGTGTAATTTAAAGGGTATCATACCAAGTGCACGGCTTCTTTGGATAATAACAAACGATATGGCAAGGGTTTTGTAATCCTATATCAACACGTGTGGAACTTATTAGAAATTTCAATACATTGATACCAGAGACCGAACGAATTAAGAAGAACGAACAGAATTATCATGTTATTGACAAGTGACGTGAAAGTTATTGACCTTTGTAGTGCTGTGACACGTTTGTTATGATTGGTATTCAACAAAAATATGAAACCGGTAATTTAGTATCAATTCTTTGAGTCACTTATTTTTAGCTGAAACTGTGCATAGAGACTCCATAGCAGATGTTGTTTTCAGCCCTTTTGGATAGATATGGGGTTTCCGTTACACGTTGTATAACTAGGAAGGCATCCCGTAAGGCCGTAACGGCAGTCAAAGCTCTACGGGTGTATAGAATTTTCATATTTTACTAATATTTTTACACGTCAAATCGTTTATAATTTCTCACACAGCTTTTTATAAAATGTGGCGCCGACACAAGACTGCAGTATCCTATATCTGCCTTCACCAGAGGGTGTTCCGTTTTCGCAAAAAAGGTCCGATTCATGCACACGATTTAGATATGGTGTAGAAGATAGGCGATAGCAGGAATCATAATAATACATTGATTTAAATAATAAAGATACGGTCGTCAGAACATTTGACGGACGCGGTCGTCCTACAAAACACAATAACGCCATCTATTATAACTAAGATGTCAATCGGCATAGTCTGCTCCTAGACGTAACCTTGTAAGAGCGGGGTGTGGTATTTTTCGAGGTACAAAAGAATAAAAAAACCTTTTATTTTTCTAAATTTATATTTGTTGTACACACAAAAATACATTTTATTTTTTTTTTATTGAAAATAGGTTCGCTTTTGACCACTATCTCACCTGATGGTAAGTGATGATGTGATCGAAGATGGAGCACGCTTACCTGAAAGTAACCTATTCACTCTGGACTTAAAGACTCCTAGGTTGTAGCTGTCGGGAAACACAGACTCCGGCAGGGAATTCCACTCCTTAGCCGTACGCACAATAAAGGTATTCCCAAAACGTTTTGTGCGTATGGGTGGGATGTCCACCATGTAACGATGGCGCTTCGCCGTTTGTCTCGTAGTCCGATGATGGAACGGGCTTGGCGGAATTAGATTGTGTAATTCCATCGCACACTCCCCGAAATGTAACCGATAGAAAACCGATAGACTTGCAACTCGTCGTCGGTGTTCAAGGCTCTGGAGCTTTGACTCGACCAGTGCATCGTTGCCAATGAGTCTCTTATCCCGCTTCTCGATAGACTCAAGCGCGTCCAGTTGGTATTTCGCAGATCCATCCCAAAGATGAGAGCAGTACTCCATACACGACCGAACCTGGGCTTGATAGAGATTGAGCAACTGTTCGGGTGTGAAGTACCGTCTCACCTTTGCCAGGATTCCCAAATTTTTTGATGCTAGTTGAGCCTTAACCTTGCTTTTTTTAATTTGCTTTTAACAAACAATAAAAATTAATTTTCTACATAATTTAATCTTATAGTAATATTATTACCTTTCATTCATTTCATCGACTATAACGCGCGCCGCTGCAAAGTTATGTCGCACTTTTATGCGGCTTCCCGTCGTCTTGGCCAAAGGTTGAGACAAATAAGAAAGAAAATTGTTTTAAATAATGTTAGAAGTTGATTTAATGACACATTTTTAACTTACCGGTGATAAAAAATGTTATCATTTTTTTAACCGACTTCTGAAAAAGGAGGAGGTTCTCAATTCGGATGTTTTTTTTTATGTTTGTTCGGGCATAGCTCCGTCACTTGCCAACCGATTTGAAAAATTCTTTTTTTGTTGGAAAGGGTATACTTTCCAAATGGTTCCATAAAAATGTTATTGAAATCGGACAAGCCGTTTCTGAAAAATCAACAAAAGTCTAAAAAAATATTTACATTGATGATCTTTTCGTTTACTCTGCATTGTGTTTTTTGTTCGCGCGTTTTTAGTTTTTTGTAGTTGACATTTTGGCTTTTATAACTAGATTAATTACAAATTGACCCACTAAAAAGCCCGAAAATAAAAACTTTATTGCAAAAAAATAAAACCGACTTCCATATCAAAACACTACAAAGCCAAAAATAATTTTAATTTCGGAAGGCGGTGTGAAAAAAAAAGAACATACAAAACCAATAACACCGACTACCGAAATTAAAATTATTTTTGGCTTTGTTGTGTTTTGATATGGAAGTCGGTTTTATTTTTTTGCAAAAAAGTTTTTATTTATTGTGCTTTTTGTCGTATTTCACGCAACCCTTCACGACACAACTCGGCATTTTTACTTGTAAAACTTACGACCGCTTCCGAAGATAGCCGATCGCGTTCTAGTTCACTTCATAAAGGGAAGATCACTTTGGGACCAAGTTCGAGGCGTCAATATAACATGCGGTCCGCCCAGTCCTTACGCAATAATATATATCTCAATGTAATAATATTTATAATTTATTGATTTTACCCGTGGCTTCACCTGCTTGAATAGTTTTCAGAAAGAATTGCCCATTTTCTGTTCCAAGGTCTAATCTATCTCTGTACCAAATAACATCAAAATCGGTTAAGTGTTTTAGACATAAAGCTGTAACAGACGGACAGAGTTTCTTTCGCGTATATAATACACTAGCATATTTAGCTTAGTTGGAGGGTTAACAAGATTGCTAGTAATGTGAATTCTACCCACATCGCTAGTTCTCTTTTTTGGATATGATATTAATTGGGATTGAAAAATGATATTCCAAGATCGTTGTTAGCCGCTTAAATCGCAAGAATTACTATAGTATTCATTTGCAAAATAGCTTACTAAGTCATTGCTTTAGAGGAAGATTGAAATTATGACGCTAAGCAAATACTGGACATAAACGGCCGCTTAAAAAGCTTTACTGGCGATAGTTGTTGCTTTAAAAACCAGCATTCTTCCAATGGCAATGTACATGGTCATAGAGATCTACCCGTATATATGTAAGAAAAAGATGTACTAAAAATAAACACCCACTTTCACTCCCCACTTGTACCACACCACGCATCCTTGCTTGACATGGGTACCGGCGGTACACAGCCTCTATTGTTTTACATGATTTTATATCTACTCTAGCTATTCACGGCTCACAATGTAAAGTATACAATTATATATATGTCTGGCCTTTTGTGCCCACCAGTAATTATGTGGGCAGAAAATGTCCGGACTTTTTTGGAAAACTTTTCGGCGTGAATAGGTTTAAGCTTAGAGGGAATAGGAAACGGCACACTTTTGGAGATTCTTTTCTTTGTAACACTTTTTTATATCTAATCAAGAATAATAAATAATGCTGTTTAGTTAAAAGTTCTTTACGTTTTACCTTTTCTTTAAATAAAAGTGTGTCTGGGAATATTTAAGACAATGTCAGAATCAGAATAATTCCTTTGTGTCTGGAGAATTCTTGAAAGCTTCGATCTGATAGTCTGAATTGCCTACTGAATTCGAAACTCGAAAATTCTGCTGAAAAAGCAATTGAATATCGTGTCAACGTGTTTTAGTTCGATGTGGTGATGATGGCAGATAAGTATATTATATACTAGTTTCTGCTCGCGGTTTCGCTCGTGTAAAAATGTTTTTCAGCGAAATTAAAGTAGCCTACGTCGTTATCCAATCTTACAACTATGTTCACACCAAAAACCGACAGACCTCATTAAAGCGTTCCCTGTCTGAATTTACACGTAGTGTCACGAATAGGGACAGAAAGAGTAGTCTCGATAAAGCCGCAATAGGTTGATTGCGGCGAGACAATCCATGACCACGACCAATCCACCTGGAGAGTACGATTGATCTAGGTTCACCTATAACACTGGTATAGGTGTATCATCTTCACAAACCCTTTTATCGCTCCCCTACACTGTCCCAATGCTAGGCAAAGGCCTCCCCCAATCCTACCATGAACTCTTTTCACGCATTTTATTGAAAAGAGTAACCAACTATAGAGTTTCTTGTCCGTTCTTCAATCTACCTTTGCACATAGACGTATGAGTCCGGTTTTTATCCTTTTAACTTTTGTATTTTAAAGCAGTTTTTCTCAACTGACATTTTGCATACACATTCAGTTTGGATGACATCGCATGGTTAGCTAAGTATTTGTTTGCACTGGTATGATATAAATACCAAACGAAAATAGTACCTAAAACAGCTTGATTTACAAAATATTTTGACTATTAATTTAATCTGACGGGCTGATTGAAAGAAATTATTTAATTTAATTATTCCGGTACATAACTTTAACATTTAATTATTTTTTTCTCTTTCAGGTCGCCCAACTGCCCGGGTATCCTGGTGGAAGTCACATGCACTCCTCGCCAACTCCGAAGCGAGGGCCACCGTCTCCTTCAGGCTCCGGAGATCTGACTATGGTACTGACGTCACTTGTCAGGTAAGAAGCGTCAGACAACCAGGAGTCGGGGGTGTCCTAGGACCAAAAATCCGAAGACATGCGACATCCACCCGCAGTGGGACACGTGTTGAAATACGGCTCATTATCTCTCATAGAGACGAGGACTGTGTCCCGGCACGGGGAACGTTATAGGCTGATTTATTTATTTACTTACACTTCATGCACATAGGTACAAAGACGGGCGTAATTTCGTAGGCATTCTCTACCAGTTAATTAAGGGTGGTGAACAGTAGATTGCGTGGCAGGTGTAATAGTTTTACGATAGAAGCGATAAAAGATACCCGGTAACTACAAAAACATACAAATAAAGACAAGGTAAATGTATACATACAACTATATGCATTTAAATTTACCTATTTTTAACAAGTGACCGATAAATAAATGAGAAACTTACTTATAAACTGGTTATTATGGTCATGTATGTAAATCTCATTTTAGAAATGAATGTATTTAATACATCCCTCTAGAATACCTATGTACCTTGTCATTAAAAGTTCCTATCTTTCAGTAATGTACATGTATGATGAATTGATAAATATTATTAAGAGCATTTTCTTCTATATCGTGATATTAGCTGCTGAGTGAATATTTCTTAATATAAGATAGAATTTGAAAACAGATTACTGATCATATGATATTTCAGTTAATAAAGCTGTCTATAAATTAGATTTCTAATACTGTAATCGTAAACACGCTAGTTATTTAGTTTCTTCATCTTGTTTCTGTCAGAATTAATTAAAGTTGGTTGCGATTTCGTTAATACAAGTAAACAGTTTATTATAGACTAGCGACCCGCCCCGGCTTCGCACGGGTGCAATGTTTATATTAAATATAATTAAATATAGGCAGCGTTCGCGAGAATCGTTAACGTACGGCAGTTTTTTCGACGCCTTACTCCACAATTTTCACTACCACGAAAAATCCTATCTATTTTCCGGGATACAATATAGCCTATACGGATTCGGAAGAATCCCTCTAAGTAATGGTAAAAGAAATTTTGAAATCGGTCCAGTAGTTTTTGAGCCTATTCAATACAAACATACAAAAATACAAAGGTTTCCTCTTTATAATATTAAGTATAGATAAGCACCAACATCACGGCTCTTAAGACCAGGCACTCTAAAATAATTTTCACGCAAGCTCCGCCCCCATGCACCCCCTAGTTAGGCCGTTGTGTGCTAAACGCCAACGCAGCATTCTACTTTATTACTGATGTAGAAAATCGCTTGCGCTCTTTCACCATGTTCGGGTTCAAAACTAAATGTCGTAAGCCTCAATTCTTATTTCGTTTATAACTAAAGTAATAATTGATCTAGAGAAAAAATGTCTTATATTTGGATAATAAACTATATTTTCTTACTGCTAATACTAATTTTAGACATAAAAACCGAGCGATCTTGATAAAATTTTGATAATCTTACAAAAAAAAACATGATTTTCGAAAAAAAAATAATCGAGCGAAAATGTTTCAGTTACGTCACTGGTCTTAAACATGTAAAGAAAAAGGTCCAATAAATCATATACTAAAGTTCCATTTTGATTGTTTGCGTGATTGTTTCAGAATATTAAGTTACATACAATTAAGGGAACCTCCTCTTAAAACACAGTTGCAATAAGCACTGATTACTCTAGTCGATGATAATAGATAGCTATATACGCGCGTCTAGAATGAAGATCATGACATATCAACGGAATTTATCACTATTTTATATAAATGTACATGACTAAACCGCGGCTCCGCTTGCGTGAGATGTTTGAAAGAATTAAACCTCGATGCTGTAGATCCAGATTCTAGAGTTTATTTTCTACAATTTTACCTCTTTATAATATTAATATAGATACGTATGTTGTACAATAACTTGCTTTATTTTGTTCTCAGGCTGTGACAGATCCGCTTATAGCTCCCGTCTCTGAAAACATATCCATCGATGTCAATCGTAAGTACTATAATTTTATTATTAACCGACTTCAAAAAAAGGAGGAGGTTCTCAATTCGTCTTGAACATTTTTAGGGTTCCGTAGTCAACAAGGAACCCTTATAGTTTCGCCATGTCCGTCTGTCTGTCCGTCTGTCCGCAGCTTAGCTCAAAAACTATTGGTACTAGAAGTTTGTAATTTGGCATGAGTATACACGTTAATGACGCCGAAAAAGTGGTAAAATAAAATTTTGAAAAAAAAAACAATTATTTAGGGTACCTCCCCTATTAAAATATTAGGGGTTTAGAGAGACCGTTTTCTGATTAAGTAAACCGCTCGTGACTTATCAAGCTTTAAAGTACCAATTATCGTTAGAGTCAAGTGTCCGCCCCCTCTATCAGCTAAACGGTTATAGTTAGAAATTCAAATGTCATGGCAGTAGTACCAATATATAACGAAGTTTAAAGGAAAACTATCACACATGAGTGGGCTTTACAAGTTTACGAGTAATAGTCGACCAATTGTATTGGACTCGAAAATTTCGAACAACTCCATAGAAATGTCGATAGATGGCGGTAAGCGTCAGTTGTATCGCGCTAGTTTCATATTTAAATAAGTTTTATAAAAAATTAACTTTTTAACAAATAAATACCAACTTCCAAAAAACCACTAGGTACAATGTGAAAAATAGCTTTAATTTCAGAAGATGGTGTCTTGGTTTGGATCTGTATTTTAGTTCTTTGCCACCGACTTTCAAAATTAAAGTTATTTTTCACATTGTAGCGCTCTTTTGGGAGTCGGTTTTTTCTTGTTAAAAAGTTTTTATTTCTCGCTTTTTAGTGGGTCTGTTTATAATTTATCTGTGTTACAATAGCCTAATGTCAACTTGCTCATCACCTTTTACAAAATATTGCTTTTCCCGATGCAGGGGCGTTAATTGTTGAGGAGTTCTCCTGGTATTTCACCATCAGCTCCATTTCACCATTCACATTGTGACGACCATAAATTTCTTAGCAACCTTTTTACAGTAATCGAACCGCAACTCGTGAAATACTTATTATTGAGTAGTTCCGGTGGCCATCTGTGATCTTCTTCGTCAGTTCCGCTTCACCAAATGGTGCTTTCTGAGAGCAAATGCACAAGTTACTATAAAAAATACCAAAATCGCTACACGATTGCCTTTAAAATTTAGGAATTTCCTTCGATTTCCATGAGATCCCTTCATCAAATTCTAATTTGGTGACAATGGTACTACCTCGAGAGCATACCATTTCAAACGAAAAAATAATTTTCTAAATCGATCCACAATTGACGGAGTAATCGGTGCACATACATAAAAAAATATATATTATATATACGTGACGAATTGATAACCTACTCCTTTTTTAGAAGTCAATTAAAAACAGTTTCTGTCCAGTAAAATTATAGTTAGTTGTGTTTAAGTAATTAAATTAGTTGAGGATTGTGTCAAACCAGTCTCATTTTTCAGTTTTGTGTAACAATTAGTACTTCTTTTCTAACTAGATGGCGTTGTCGTCGAATTATATCTCACAATGGTTTCGTTACCGCCAAAACTATAAGTAGGTAGTTATGAAAATACAGACCGGTTAAGTAGACGCACAGCCTTAGTGAGCTGATCTATGAGTGGCCCTACCTAAAAAATAAAAAAAAATATTTAGTTTTTGCCCCGACATAAAGCAAGTGCTGAAACGCCATTCAGTGCGTTACTTCACCTCTGCTGAAAACCACACAAACCCCCTGATCGTATCGGCCGCCCGATACAGACCCTCCAATATTTCTCGGTCGCCCGCGTAACGTCCTAGACGAGCCCGACGACCCCACCACCATCCGACAAGAGAGCAGTAGGGAAACTAGCACTCTTAGAAAATACAGAAATAAAACGCGTTCCGTATTCCGGCCTCGCCGACGAGGCCCATCGCGACGTCCGCTTACTTGTAACGGAAACTCTCCCCGACCTTTGCCAAACGAGCCAGCCCGCGATGCTGAGCCAGTAGCGATAAAAAACCCCTTAAATACCATCAGCCTTAGTGTGCTGAACTGCGAGTAGCCCTATCAAAAAAAAATGAGTTTTCGTTGATCTCCCGGTTAAGTAGTGACCAGCCTTAGTGTGCTGAACTATGAGTGGCCCTACCTAAAAAAAAATAAGATTTTGAGATTGTGTGTAGAAAAAAAAAATAAGTTCTTGAGATTGTGTGTAGAGGCTAGAGATAAAATTGAAATAGTTGAATTGTGAAATTCATAATCAAGTCTCGTTGAATGTAGGAATTTGGAGATTGTAAGAAATAGTAATAATAGAATATATTTAAATTCAAAACACCGGCTATGACAAGTTTTATTTATACAAATCTCTAAAAAATATTAAAACTTTCCGTGCAAAATTATCGGATCAGGTGAGGATTTATATAGGAAATCTAATTAGTTAGGTAGTCATGTTTGGCTTTTAGTTAGAGCATGGTACGAAACGATCAGTCAGCGAATACGACACGCACTTGGCTCTTATAAAAACTACGGAACCCTTCACTGCGCGTGGCCCGACACGCACTTGACCGGTTTTTTTTTTTATGTATGTTACCTCATAACTCGCAGATGGCTGAACCGATTTGAAAAATTATTTTTTGTTTGAAAGGGTATACTTTCTAGTTGGTCCCATTGTCATCATGTTTGGATCTGATGATGGAATCATGGAGAAATCGAGGTAACTCTTCAAATATTATAGGCACACCTATAGCATTTTGGGTATTTCTTATAGTACCTTGTGCAGTTGCTCGCGAAAAGCACTATTTGAGGAAGTGGAACTGATTATGAAGACCCCAGATATTTCGGATTAATAGGTATTTCGTGGATTGCGATTAGATTACTTGAATATGGATGTTAAGCACTTTATGATCATCACAATGCATATGGTGAAGTAGAACTGATGGTGATGTACCAGGAGAACTCCTCAAAAATTTACGGCTCTGCACCGGGAAAAGCAACATTTTGTAAAAGGTGATAAGCAGTTGACATTTTGGCCCTGGTAACTAGATAAATTACAAACCGAACCACTAAAAAGCGTGAAAAAAAAACTTTTTAGCAAAAAATAGAACCGACTTCCATAGAAAAACACTATAAAGGCAAAAATAACTTAATTTCGGTGCCTTTGTAGTGTTTTTCTATGGAAGTCGGTTCTATTTTTTGCTATAAAGTTTTTTTACTCATCATGTTTAGCTAGATGAGGCAGGTGTTTCCTAACTGACTACTCACACATGGATGGATATTTAGGTTAAGCAACGCTTGCTGAGGTCAGTCCGTGGATTGGTGACCACCTGAACGTATTAAATTCTAATTCATTTATTTAATTAACTATATACCAGCATGGACTCGTCTCAGACTACCAAAAGTAGCAAGCATAGTATTAATTAGTTTCACTTATAATTAAACATGATATGTTTAATTAATTTAATACAAATATATCTTTATGAAGTAGGTATACATTTATATGAGTAGTCCCACAGATAGGAGTCCCAGAATTCGGAACGATATAAGTAGATTATGTAATTTATACCAAAACTAAACACTTTCACCTCGTACATAGACTGACACTTTCCGTAGTGTTCAGAATTTAGTGCTATTTACAATTTTGACATCTCTTTTCATCCTGAAATCTACATAATGTCGTTTCACATATTTAGTCAATCACTGTTTGTCAGGACAGTCAGTGTCTTAACGTGATAACAGCGACGTATCCGCAAGCTTTCATCCACAGCTACATATCATCTGCTTAGTATTTTTTATATGTCTGGCTTTCAGGCTAACCGCACTATCACGTACTAGTGTTTTACATAGAACGACTGCTTATCTGAATTCCACAGCCTAGTAGCTGGGGATACCCCTTCGTAAGATAGGTGTTACATTCTTTCGCTTCGGAGTACCCGTACGACTGACAAAGATGTACGAATGATAGCCGGGACCCACGGCTTCTTCCGAGACACGGAACAATCTCGATATGATAAGATGCTCACCTATCCACGGCCCGACCTAGACAAGCGTTGTTTTGACCTTCAAGATGTACCGGTGCGGCTGTTATTGCTTAGCCACGAGCTCCCTCATCAAGAGCTACTCATAAACAAACAAAACTCAAACACAACTTAAAGTACCTATACAAAACTGAAAGCTGCAACATCAGCGCTAAGCACATCACTACCCAAAGTTTAATCTCAAGATGAAGTGAACGGAACGAATCAAATTTCTAGGTATTTGGTTCGACGAAAACATGACATGGAATATGCACATGGAGACTATGATAAAAAAAATTCATCAATTTTGCTATGCTCTACACAATTTGAATAAGGTTGTAAATCGTAATACTGTCCTTACTGCATATCATGCATATGTCTCCACAGCTCTTCGCTATGGCATAATATTTTGGGGCAACTCTACCAATAGAGAAATGGCATTTAAGGCCCAAAAACAATGTCTTCGAGCCATATGTTTGTTAAAAACCACCGAAAGTTGCAAACCATTTTTCGTTAGTTTAAAAATACTTACGCTTCCATCCCTCTATATTTATGAAATTTCAATATTTGTTAAGGAGAATCTGTCTAAATTTGAAAAACTTAATACTAGACGTCACCAAAGCACAATAAAATAAAAAAAACACAATACTGCACTTTTCTCAAAGAGTGGTCTCGGCATGGGTCCAAAGATATACAATAAACTACCAAAAACTTTAAAAAGCATGACCAACATAAACCACTTTAAATCTCAACTTAAAACATTTTTGATTGAAAAGGCTTACTCTCTCTATCAATGAGTTTTTTGATGCTAGAAGCATAAAATAAAAAATGTCCGATCCACTTGTATCTTGCTTATGATGTTACTTATTTGAAACAGTTTTATTTAGTTTGTAGTTTTTACGCATAATTTGTACGCCTTGCAAGGCAAAACATAGTGATACAACGCAAATTTTATACCATGTATGTATCTACCTATGTTCAACAAATAAAATACTTTGACTTTGACTTTGAAGTAATAAGAAACGTTGATTCAACGTAAGGTAACTTCACCGTAACTGTAGCAGACGTGCACTTATAAGACAATAATTAAACTTGACTTCTAGATGAGTACTCAGGTCGAAGCAGTGTCTTATTATTGGAGTGTCGTTTGAGTTTTATTAAATTAGTTTTGAAAATTAGGTACATATTAGAATGTGTAGGTTATAAAATCTTGTGGGTAAATAATAACAGCCGCATGAGTCGATCTTCGAGATTTAGCAACGTTTGTTGAAGTTGTTCCGTGGATGGTGACCATCTGAACATATCGAGATTATAGATATATCTGATTATTATTAAATGTGCCTCGGACAGCTCGGTAACCACCAGCTGGTCCCGGATATCATTTGCACATCGTTGGCAGCTTTTATGTGTACGCGGAAGCTAGAAAATCTGACGCCAGTCTAAAACACTAGTACTTAGCTGCATCCATACATACATAGTTGGGAAAAGGTTAATCAAATAATGATGATGATGATGTCGGTACCGTTACATCAAGATTAACTTAACAAAATGTAGGCTATTTAGCAAACTGGTGTTTAATGTGACTGAAAAATGGGTAGTCGTTTAAAAATACATCTGTAAAATATCTGACTATTTGTTTTAATACTACTTTTTTATGAGACATTCTAGTTTGTCTTTACATACTTAAGATCCCTCTCGTAGTTATTCTGATTTTAAGGGCGGTTGTGTCCACTGAGCAACCCATTGAGTGACATTCGTATTGATAATACGAAGAATGTCGCCTACATTTTAGCCTGAAAACTTTTCTATAAGCTCCTAAATACATACTCCTTGGATCTAATGCATTTGTATTTCCCATATCAAGATGTAACATAACATTACCCTGTATCCCTCTGATTGACGTATCATTACCGGTACAGATTATACATAATTATTTGTCCATGATTTGCAAGTAACGTATCTATCGCTATCCCTTTCATACCCTTACAACTAAGTCTTTCGTCTCTCTCTAACGAGATGGGATTATCTTGTCGATATTTATTCGCACATAATATTGAGAACTGTAGCTACGCGTGAACACAAAAATGGTTTATTGGATTAGTTTCAGTTTAGATTCATATTTATGTTTAAAGTTAAATTATGCTGAACTACGGATCAAGGATTAGTTTGAAGACGTGTGTGTAAGATTACGATGGTACCTAATCAGCTGCGTAGCTTTTTCCAAATATGTTGATCAAGTTTCACCAGAAGCAGCTGAGTACTAGCGTTCTACATGGAGTGGCCACCTATCTCACCTCCACAATCCAGTAGTTTGATGACACGATATCCCTCGGCAAGACTCATGTTAGATTATATGGCACGAGGCCATCCATCACGACTGTCAAGATGTACAAATTAGAGCCCGGACTAAGCGTGTTACCCAATCCAAGGACCAACCTCGTAAAGTGTTGCTTAATCTTAAGATCTTTTAATATTTTAACCATGAGCTTACGGATCTTGTGGATTCGTATTGGTGATGAGACAGTAAATATCATTCTGTATTTCAATCTTATATTGACCAAATATATTCAATCTTATATTGGCGAAATATGGGATAACATAAATACGTTTTTGAGAAGTCCTTTCAAAATCTTAATTTTTATTGCCAGAGTTAGGGAGGAACCGAATTATGTTGCCATGGCTTCCAAATTATATACTCGAAATTTCGATTCTCTCTTTTTTTTTCTTACAAATCTCATATATTTCAACATCAAATCACACGGCAAAACTCCAATCAGAATACCTTCTGGAATCCTTTTGATACGCCATATTGCCGTCAAAATCGTGAACTGACGTAAATCACGGAAATCCCTGAAAAAACCGAACGATATAATCATGCCATGTATCACCCAGATGATAATCAGAAGGAGTCTAATTGACAGCATAATATACTTTAGTCAGAGATGTGCCGACGCGGATGAGAGTTGTATTGTTGTAGTGTTGTATTCGAGTTAGGGTACGTTTTCGTTGGTGTGAAATAGGTAGTGAATATTTTTGTGATACGATGACTAAAATGTTAACGTGAAGGTATTTCTCGGAAACAAATACAGATACCTACTGACTGATAGTTATGAGAGTATCGCACGGTAAAGTCTCCAAGCGTTCGGGACAATAAACGCTTATTAATAAAAACTTTTTAACAAAAAATTAAACCGACTCCCAAAAAAACACTGCAAAGTGAAAAATAACTTTAATTTCGGTAGTCGGTGTCTTTAGTTTTGTTTTTTCGTTTTTGGCACCGACTTCCGAAATTAAAATTATTTTTCACTTTGAAGTGTTTTTTGGGAGTCGGTTTAATTTTTTGTTAAAAAGTTTTTATTTCACTCTTTTTAGTTGGATGATTTTTAATTTACCTAGTTTCAAGAGCCTAAATGTCAACTACTTATAACCTTTTACAAAATATTGCTTTTCCCAATGCTGGGCCGTTAATTGTTGAGGAGTTCTCCTAATACTTCACCATCAGCTGTACATCACCATATGCATTGTGGCGAGCATAAAGTGCTTAACATCCATATTCAAGCAATCGAATCGCAATCCACTCAATACTTATTATTGAGTAGTTTCGGCGGCCATCTGTGGTCTTCATCATCAGTTCCACTTCCCCAAATGGTACTTTTTGAGAGCAACTGCACAAGTTACTTTAAGAAATACCCAAAACGCCATAGGTGTGCCTATAATATTTGAAGAGTTCCCTCGATTTCTCCAGGATCCCATCATCAGATCCTGACTTTGGTGATAATGGTACCAATTTCAAAGTATACCCATTCGAACAAAAAAAGAATTTTCCAAATCGGTTCAGCCGTCTTCGAGTACTCGTAGATCATACATTAAAAAAAAATATATATTTATATATATATACGCGTCGAATTGATAACCTCCTCTTTTTGTCGTCGGTTGAAAATATCAAGCGCCTCTACTACTAAGCAAGTAAGCAGTGAAGAACTAGGTTCGGATGGGATCGGTCGTGGGGCCGCTCCTGTGTTCGAAAAATTTGGTCGTCAGACCCTCAGACACAAAAATTTTCAAAATTTAGAGCAGAATAATTATATTTGGAAGCTAGTGTTATTGTAGATCACACCCATTGAGGTAGGTAAGCGCTTTCCCCCTCGTAAAGCGAATAATAGTTTTATAATTATGTTTATTTTCCTGATTGCCAATTACCATAGAAGGTACCTTATAAGGAAATTAATTAATAACACATAATCGATTAACAACAGAGACGATTACCGTGTTTTCATTATTAATGTAATTACCGATTAATTATTAACGGTTGTTGTTTTGAATATTTGCAACTGGTATTTATCAAAGTCGGTTCGTGTTATTATCGCCATTTGCTTTATCACTATTTTTAATATATCATGATAATACAAACATTACTTTAAAGGTGTGTCCAAACATCGAGCGGCAAACGAGCGCGGCTGCCGCGCGCGGCCCGCCGCCCTGTGTTTAGATGACTGCCACGCAAACATTAGTCGGCTTTGTCCTAACTAGAGCGCGGCAGAAACGTGTCCTAGAAATGCCGCGTGTTGCTACCGCGCTCTTGGTGCTCAATATTTGGACACACCTTAATAAGGCGTGTCTAAACACAAGGCAACGGTCCGCGCGCGGCATCCGCGCTTTGTTGCTGCTCGATGTTTGGACATATCTTTACATATTTTATTTTCTTTCTCTCTTTCACACCGCTCGATGGCATTAGCTAGCATTGCCATTGTTTAGTATAACTTATTAACACGTAAAACCTATGCATTTATTATTATTTACTAGGAGCTTTTGGCTAAATAATAACAGTCGCACGGGTCAATCTTCAAGGTTAAACAACGTTGCCGGTCAGTCTGTGGATGGATGAATCTATACTAATATTATAAAGCGAAAAAGTTTGTTTGTTTGTTTGTTTGTTTGCTTGAACGCGCTAATCTTTGAAAGTACTGGGTGGATTTGGATGCAATTTGGTATGGAAGTAGCTTGAAGCTTGAGGAAGGTTATAGGCTACTTTTTACGCGACTGCAAAAAAGGAGAGTTATGTTTTTACCGTAATAGAATCCACGGGAGCGAAGCCCCGCGTGTGTACTAGTTCTTAATAATTATATCGAGATTTCTCCGAGTCTCGGAAAGCACGCTAAGCTGTTGGTCACGCATGTCATTTGTACATCTTTGACAGTTATTAATTAAAAAAAAAAAAACCTCATGGAATTAGATCAACTTTGATATAATTTCTAACTCTATTTTCATCCCCCCATCTCGGAAAGAGTATGTTTGCTCTTCGATATCGGAGTGCAAAAGCCGTTTTTATCCGCTAGAGGATAAAGTAAATATTGAATTCAAAACATCATTAAACCTATTTACTTCTACCTCCATGAGGCCGAATTTATCATACAACTTTTTTTTAATTTGTTAAAAACTCATACTCTGGAACCTTCTTGGTGTACTTACTTTTTTTTATTTTGCTTTGCGCGCCATTTTTTTTTGCATTTAGTCATTTCCTCGCTGAGGTGGGATGAAAAGTTACGTGTTGCACTCGAGTGCAAAGATTTTTCACCTCGTGCTCTTTTGATTCCCTCGCTAACGCTCAGGATTCTAATGTTTGAATCACTCGCTGCACTCGTGATTCAATTTTAGAATCCTTCGCTTGCTCGGTCATCAAAATTGAGCACGCGGTTAAAAAGCAACTTTGCACTCTTGTATAACAAATAACTATTATTTCACCATAGACGGCGCCATATTTAATTATTTTGACGGATAAACTTTGAGATGCTAATCACTCCACCTTTGACGTTTGACAGCCGTTTTGAAGTTAATTAACGAATGTTTAGTTGTGATAGGTTTAAGTGATGGGTACAAAGCAAAAGTGATGCGTTGTTGTTTATTAAGTGACAATGGTTCATCGATGGGCTTATAAAAACTTTTGGTTGATCAAAGTACAGTATTGTTTATTTTGCGTCTCAACTTTAAAGGCGATTATTATCTTACATTAGGTTTCCTTATTTTTGTTCTCATATTGATTGTCTGTCTATACCAAAGTTTAATTTCGAAATTACAATTTATTTCTGTACTCTCTATACTTCCACCAAATTCAAGGCATCGGCTCCTCTTCTAAAAATGTAACCTTTCTTTTATGTAGCCATCTTTCATTTTCAAGATAATCTCTTAAAGTTTGCTTAGAGTTTATTGCACGAGTATTAATCTGATATTTTCTCCGTACGTCTTAATATTGTGTGTGAATAAAAAGCAATTTTACTCCATTACGTAGATACTTGTATATCTACAAGATGAGCAGTTAAGTAGGCCGTGCGTGAGTTGAAACAAAAGCAGTATAAGATGGTATAAGATTCTTTATAATTTATAATTTTATGTAATTATGGCAACTATCTAACATCTAATTATAAACAAATTTTCTATGAATATTATCAATAGCCCCACTTTAATACATATAAAGTAAACAAAAATATAAACGTTGCTATTTAGTATCCACACATTACAAAAAGTTTTGTCACACTCTTGCGGTATCCTAAAAAAGGGAAAAAGAATCAGACAAAACAAAGAATTCAGCTAAATTGACTAGTGATCTAAATAATAAAGGGATCCGATTCTTTAGAATTAATAATAATAAATATATAATATTCCACAACTTTTCACACAACGCCATCTAGTCCCAAACTAAGCAGAGCTTGTGGTATGGATACTAGACAACTGATAAACATACATATATATTTCTAAATACATACATATTATAGATAAATTACACCCAGACAAAGAACAAATGACCGTGCTCATCACACAAACATTTGTCCTAGGTGGGAATCGAACCCACGACCTTGCGCATAGCAGTCAGGGCCACTGACCACTATACCAACGGGCCTGTCAAATACTTGTACTTACTTGTACTTAAGTTAACCCTATGTTTTCTCACTGATCGGCTATTGTTGCAGCCTACGATTAATTTAGAAATTAATCGTACACAAATTTTTTTTCAGAAAAAAGAATGTTGTAAGTAACTGATGAAGAAGTTATTAAACAATAATTTCGTAAAGCTTGAAAACACTCCGTTAAAAAACTTTTTTGCAAAAAAATAAAACCGACTTCCATATCAAAACACTACAAAGCCAAAAATAATTTTAATTTCGGTAGTCGGTGTTATTGGTTTTGTATTTTCTTTTTTTTCACACCGCCTTCCGAAATTAAAATTATTTTTGGCTTTGTAGTGTTTTGATATGGAAGTCGGTTTTATTTTTTTGCAAAAAAGTTTTTATTTTCGCGCTTTTTAGTGGGTCAATTTGTAATTAATCTAGTTATAAAAGCCAAAATGTCAACTACAAAAAACTAAAAACGCGCGAACAAAAAACACAATATAGAGTAACCGAAAAGGTCATCAATGTAAATATTTTTTTTTTAGACTTTTGGTGATTTTTCAGAAACGGCTTGTTCGATGTCGATAAAATTTTCATGGGACCATTTAAGAAGTATACCCTTTCCAACAAAAAAAGAATTTTTCAAATCGGTTGGCGAGCGACGGAGCTATGCCCGAACAAACATAAAAAAAAAAAAAAAAAAAACAAACAAACATCCGAATTGAGAACCTCCTCCTTTTTCAGAAGTCGGTTAAAAATATGCCCTTTCAATATATATCACGGTAAAAACATAACTCTCCTTTTTTGCAGTCGCGTAAAACGTAGCCTATAACCTTCCTCAAGCTTCAAGCTACTTCCATACCAAATTTCATCCAAATCCACCCAGGACTTTCGAAGATTAGCGCGTTCAAGCAAACAAACAAACAAACTTTTCCGCTTTATAATATTAGTAGAGATATAGTTTATATTATATCTTTGTTGGATATACTTTTTTGTTGTTGCTTTATGAGTTTAGAGTTTTCCATTCAGTTTTAAGCGAAATTAAAATGCCTTTGTGCTGGTTCTATTTAGGAAACCAACCATTTCTATAATCGCTTTGATTTTTAGGGTTCTGTAACGACCTTTAGAAATATCGAAACAATTATATTATCTGTGTTTGACAAATCCATTTTGCTACGCCATGCCGATCCAATTAAAATAAGGGTGAATAACCACTACAATAAATCTTCTTATATAAACATGCACGTGTCGCGTTGCAAGTGAGGAGTTTGTTGTTAAAAATGCTATATATGCTATCTGACAAATGAAATGAAAGGGGTTATTGTAAGAGTGTAATGGCCACTGTTACACTCCTACAATAATACCTTTCGATGTCATATTAAAAAATATGATGATTAAATCAAACGTACATACGTCTACAAACGAATTTTTTTCTTAATTTATATTTATAGGGTCGCGTTTGACCACCATCTCACTTGATGGTAAGTGATGATGTGGTCGAAGACGGAGCACGCTTACCTAAAAGTAACCTATTCACTCTTGACTTAAAGACCTCTAGGTTATAGCTATCGGAAAACAGACTCCGGCAGGGATATAGAAACATGCAGTTTTAGCATCGATATTGCGTAGGTAGTTGATTGTTTAATGTTTTATATGAAAAGCATCATAATATTTAAAAAAAAAGTTTTTTGTTTACTGATAATAGGCTCGCGTTTGACCACCATCTCATCTGATGGTGCTCCATCTTCGACCACATTATCACTTATGATGTGGTCGAAGATGGAGCACGCTTACCTAAAAGTAACCTATTCACTCTTGACTTAAAGACCCCTAGTTTATAGCTATCGGGAAACACAGACTCCGGCAGGGAATTCCACTCCTTAGCCGTACGCATAATGAAGGTATTCCCAAAACGTTTAGTGCGTATAGGTGGGATGTCCACCATGTAACGATGGCGCATCGCCGTTTGTCTTGTAGTCCGATGACAGAACGGGCTTGACGGAATTAGATTGTGTAATTCCATCGCACACTCCCCGAAATGTAACCGATAGACTAGGAATAGCTCAAAAATAAACAGTGAGGAAACTTTTTGGATATTTGTGTTTGAGCAAACGCTATTTTAAATTGTATTGGTGGTAAACGTTCTATCTTACAGCTAATTAAGAGATCAGTAATTCTCCAGTACAGCAAACTGATAACGGAATGAATCGTTTGATGAAAAAATGTTTAACATAAACCAGTAGATAAACTTTACGTTTGTGTTACGTTTGTTCACAGTACAACCACTCTGGGTGCGTCTCCAAGGCGGCAAACGACCTCTAGTGGCAGGACAGAGCACCGAGCTGGTCTGTCAAGCTGTTGGCGCCAGGCCCAAGCCGACCATCTCCTGGTGGAAGGGAGGCACCAGGTTGAAAACTGTTCGAGAAACTGTGAGTTAAATATTATTGTTACTTCTTTCCCACCAGTAAAAATTCATACTTATGTATATGTATAGATATATAACCCCGTTTGAAGTTGCAAAAATGTTCTCACGAGATGGGCCGCGGTATCTCGTTAGAACTAACCCGCAACATGTAAAGACAACTGACGGAACACGGTAGGTTTTTAGTTAGTTAGATTCTGACAATTCCTTCATCATCCAATGACTCCTCACTCCGCTGTGGGTGGAACGCCAACCAAAGCGGGTCATTTGATGATTTTAATTTGATGATTTGATGATCTTAAGTAGTATGTATTAAGGACCGTTAATTTTTTGAGTGTGTGTCGAACTAGCTCGGTTGTATTTTCTGTGTTGTGTATGTGTATTTCATATTCTCTCTTGCCTTTTCCCACGTATACGGGCTTCTTATCTAATGCATGAAGCTGAGTACCAGTATTTTACATGGAGCAACTGCCTATCTTAACTTTAACACCCGGTAACTGGTTAACATGAAGAAGTTATCATTTGCCGATTTTTCACAATCGTTATAGGCAGTCAGAAGCCAGAAAATGGATCACTTGTCATTCCAAAGGGTTTCATACATCATAATATGTATGAAACCCTTTGGAATGATAACTGTATGAAAGCGGGAAATGATAACTTCTTCTTTATAATAAAAAAGGCAATAAAAACCTCTCTAGAAATCGAAATTTATTTTATTCTATTAATAAGCAAATTTGAAGACTAGTTCTGCCACATACCAACATAAATAAATTAGCTAAAATCTTGTTGCGGTATTTCTGGTATAACCATTGTTACCAAACCACAATCGTACTTAGCAATGAATACCCAGGACAGCTTGATAAGCTTATCCCAACATTAGTCCAGCAAACTTTACCAAGCGAGATTGTTTGCTTTGCATCGCATTACACGCCAGATGGCCCCTGGCAACTATAAATACGAACTAGAGCTTGGGCAGAGCACCGACGTGTCCTCACGGCGACAATAGGCGGAGACCTCTCGCGCCCGGCCTTGGTCGAGGCCATGCTGCGGGGCGAGAGGGAGTGGGAAGCGGTCGCCTCCTTCTGCGAAGCAGTCATGCTTCCGAAGGAGGAGGCGGGCCGCGTGAGGGAGAGGATGGCGTCCTCCCTCCAGCCCAGCCGCAGTGGTAGACGCCCACGGCGTCGGACGTCGGCCGACGATCTCCGGCCACCGTAGGCGCGGGCATGCGGACAGCGAGTAAAGGGCAACTCGCTGTCCGACCATGGACCATGCCCGGGTCGACGGCGCGTCGTGTTCCACGCGCGCCTCAAAGAGCGTCAGCAACATGACGAGGCCCCCTCTGCAGAGGGCCGAAGCCCGCCGGGGTCGTGGGACTCATCCCGTTACCGTGGCCCCGGTATGTAAAGGGTTATTGAAGGAACACCGTGGATTTTAGTCAGTAAAAGTCTGACAGTCCCTCCCACCCTGCCCGGAGTGGGAGGACTTATTTGATAATTTTACCACGCTAAAAAAAAAAAAAAAAGTTTCTGGACCTAAAATTATCGAATATCGAAAGTGGCATACTTTTTATTTTACTCAAAACCAGCTGTGCCCACGACTTCGTACCAGTGGTAGTGGTTTCTGCGTAAATCCCGATCTAGTCCAAATGTTGGGATAATAGTACATTTTGATACAAGTGGAGAAAGTTTTTTATTGCGGCCGAGGCTGAGTTGCGTCCGAGCCGCAAGGCGAAGGTATTATGGAGCCGAGTACCGCAGTAACAAATGTTCACGTGTATCAAACAACGTTTTTCAATACACTTTCGAAGAAACAATACTTGCTCCGAAAATGACGACGCATTTTTATTTGTTTTCCATTGTAGAAAATTATGCAAAGTTGCCATTTTAGCTTCGATTTAGTTGGCAACAGGTTATCGCAAGCATTTTGAGCCTCAATCACAATATCTAGCGGCGGAGCATCTAAATTGTTCTCATCAAAACTTATATTGTATGTCGAATTTAAGCCTCACGCAAAAAAAAACACAAATTAATAAGATTTCATTTACTTTTTCCCCGCGCTTTACCTTCGCAGGTTAAAAGAGAAGCAAAGGTATGAAGCCGCAAAACAGCCTGATATTAAAATATATACTTTTTTTAAATTTAGAACACAAATTAATGTTAATTTGTTGATAAAAATAAAATTATTTTACAAATTATTTTACAAAATCTGGAATGAAAAAAAACCCTCGTGTCTGAAAAATGAAAAAAATCCACGAGTGTGAAATACATTGCATGTTGAACCTAATCGTAGTGCGATAAGAGCCAGTTTTCGAGGAAGTGTATTGAAAAAATTTGTTCCGTTCCAGCGATTAGTCCGGACGTACAGAAAGACAAAACGAAAAAACTTGATAAAAAGTTAGTTTGTGTTTTAGTACCGTGTAAATAACTATGAGTGCTTGAGAAAACATACATAGTTGTTTTGAAATTGACTTGGCACGTGCATTGGCTGAATGACAGGTTCTCACATCACGAAACATGCGTTTGTTTTTGATGCGCCAATAATTCATTTTCATAGAACGGTTCTAAGCTAGGTGCATTTTTAAAACAATAATTTAGTTACCTCTCAGAACCTAATTAATAAGAAATTTACCTGTGATTACCAAAAACAAAATATGTTAAAGTGTATTGTGTAGTATATATTCTTAACATTAATATCATAAGAGCTTAAAGATTCAGTGAAAAAAGAAACAGTTACCACAATCAAGATTTTGTTTAGATTGATCATGTAACTTGTTTGCATCTGAGCCTGTCAAGCACAATGATCACAGCTACCAATTTTATTTGATTGAGGGATTTTTTAGTATATAACATGCATAATATAGTAGAGGAACACTGATAATTTTTGAGGTTTCTAATGTGATGTCGCAAATAAACACATTTTTTTTGCGCTTATTTGCAAACGCTGGCTAAACCCTACGAGATAGATCAAAATAATGTACTACAGTATTATACAACTTAAATAGGTCAACAAAAATGTGCTCGATGGCATCTGTCTATCTCTTATAGATAACCCACAACAACCATTTTTTATCCTTTACTTTTTACGAGAAATACGAGCATATTTTACGAAGCAATTTTAAGCAATACAGAATTAATCCTTATCCAATTAAGTACCATAAATACATTGTGCATATTAAATGCACAATGTATTTATGGTACTTAAATCAATATTGCTCCTTACAGAATATAATTTAAATAAATTTTTAATAGTTTCGAAGATATTACAGATTTAAAATGCAAGGACATAGCGGTTGCGGCGCGGTGCCGGCGAAGGCACGGCGCGCGTGCCTATGTTGCTTAGATTTGAGCGTTGAATGTTTTTCCCATGGTAAATTATGTGTCGCACTTTCACATATTGTGATGCCGAGGAGCTTATAACCACTGTACAGTAAAGTCAAATAGGTTTACACACACACAATAGACTTTAAAACAATCAATCAAACACACACACGCAAATTCACTCTCCCATAAACACACACAAACAAATTCACTCTAACATGCACACACACATACACACACGTATACACGCGCGCGCGCGCTTTCAAACTGACACACACACGCACACACAAATATCAGACGCACACACAGAGTGACATATATACATATATTGCTTTTTTTTAATTTTATTATTTAACTAGCTTTTGCCCGCGACTTCGTCCGCGTGGAATAGTTACTTTGGGCTAACGTTAAATTTAACCCCGATTGTGAAGCATTCTTCATTGGTGCTCCGCTCCTATTGGCCTTATCGTAATGATATATAGCCTATATATAGCCTTTCTCTATAAATTTACTATTTAATTTAAAATATTTTTTCAATTCGAACCAGTAGTTCCTGAGATTATCGCGTTCAAACAAACAAACACACTCTTCAGCCTTATATTATTAGCATAGATAGCTGTTGCCCGCGACTTCGTCCACGTTTCCGTCGTTTTTCGTAAAAAAAAGTAGCCTATGTCCTTCCTCACGGTTCAGTGATTTTGATGTAACACACAGATTAACTTTCGTAATTTAGTAGGGAAATATAATATGTCAATCTATAATACTGTTGAAAAATATCGCAATACCGAACCGCACAATATTATTGTTAATAGCTGTGCCCGCGACTCCGTCAGCGTGTAACTCCTTGTGTGTTATTAAGTTAATGTATTGGTAATATTGTTTAGATCACGTTCACATGAGGCTTAAGTACCTATAGAACGACAATACTTCAGCGCAAAGCTTCCAGGTAAACTTTGTTGAAAGTTGACCCATCCGGCACGTGAACATAAAGATTTCTAGAACTGCTAACCCGGGAAAGAGCGACATACTGACCATTCGAGAAACAACTGACACCGAGATCTACTCCAGCAACACGAAAAGTCTGCCCTTGAGCCTTATTAATTGTCATTGCATAACACACCGATACTGGGAATCGCTTTCTTTTAAATTGGAATGGAAAATTATTTGCTATTATGGGAATTCTGGGAATAAAGACGGTTTCTCCTGCACCGCAACCTGTTAAAATTTGAGCCTCGATTATATTTTGTTGCAACTGGGTTACTTTTAGCCGAGTTCATTTCGGAGCAGAATAATAATCAGAAAGCTTCGAACTACTGCGCTATCGGGAGTTACACGTGTTATTGTGAGTCAACCATAAAAGATAGATATATGCTGTCGTGGGATATTTTTTATATAATTTTAAGGAGAACATTTCCGTCATAAATGATTTCTGTGTAGCTTTAACCATTATGGCTGCACACGCGACGGAAGCTTAAAAAATTGAGTAACTTCTCCCGTTTTCCCAACATTTCCCTTCACTGCTCTGCTCCTATTGATTGTAGCGTGATGAAAAGTATACTATAACCTGCTCAGGAGTATGAATATTAATTGTACCAAGTTTTGTTAAAATCCGTCGAGTAGTTTTTGTTTCTATAACGGTTATACAGACAGACAGACAAAAATTTTACTGATTGCATTTTTGGTATCAGTATCGATCCCTAATCACCCCCTGATAGTTATTTTGTAAATATATTTCATGTACAGAATTGACCTCTCTACAGATTTATTATAAGTATAGATAGATGTATCAGTGTACTTTGTTCGCCCATTGCACGCACCGATATTTTTGTGTAACACCAATTAGACCCATTATAAGGGCTCTCTTTCCTAAGATATAGACAGTTTTTCTGCCTAGTTTAGGAAAGGGAGGCCAATGACTCATCTTATTATTTTCTACATGATTTCTAAGTATAAGACAACTCTGTACTTACATGATCATAAATGTACAAATAATTTGCACGCTTGTTACAAGCAAAATATGTTGTACCAATTTAGAATTTTTGTATCACCTATTAAACCTACCATGTTTTTAGCAAAAAAAAAAGAGTAATTACTAAAGAGAACATGTATGTCGAATGACAAAAGGCTGTCAACGATGTATATAAAGACATTCTATAGTATATTTAATATAAACATTGCACCCGTGCAAAGCCGGGGCGGGTCGCTAGTAGTTATTAATGTTAATTTTTTCAATTAGGGGTGACTGAGAGTGTTATAAACGTAAGAGTAGACAAATATTATAATCAGAAAGCTTTGAACTGCTAAGCTATCGGAAGTTACACGTGTTATTGTGAGTCAACCAACCATAAAAGATAGACATATGCTGTCGTGGGATATTTTTTATATAATTTTAAGGAGAAAATTTCCAACATGAAATGATTTCTGTGTAGCTTTAACCATTAAGGTTGGACACGCGACGGAAGCTTAAAAAATGGAGTAACTTCTTCCGTTTTCCCAACATTTCCCTTCACTGCTCTGCTCCTATTAATTGTAGCGTGATGAAAAGTATACTATAACCAGCTCAGGAGTATGAAAAATAATTGTACCAAGTTTTGTTAAAATCCGTCGAGTAGTTTTTGTTTCTATAACGGTTATACAGACAGACAGACAGACAAAAATTTTACTGATTGCATTTTTGGCATCAGTATCGATCCCTAATCACCCCCTGATAGTTATTTTGGAAATATATTTCATGTACAGCTTTGACCTCTCTACAGATTTATTATAAGTATAGATATAGACTAGTACTCACGCGGGGCTTCGCTCCCGTGGATTCTATCACGGTAAAAACATAACTCTTCTTTTTTGCAGTCGCGTAAAAAGTAGCCTATAACCTTCCTCAAGCTTCAAGCTACTTCCATACCAAATTGCATCCAAATCCACCCAGTATTTTCGAAGATTAGCGCATTCAAGCAAACAAACAAACTTTTTCGCTTTATAATATTATAGTATAGATTTGATAAACACAATCAAGGAACTTATTTAGCGCAAACATTTAGCGGAAGATTTGATCAAGTTGTATATATTAATACAATTAATTGCAATGATAGATGCTATCAAGGCAAATCTAAAAGGCTTAATAAAGTATCAATGATCTTTATTGAAGTAAACAAAATGCTTGATTGACACAACTAACTTACTATGTTACAGTTATCATTTTTTTAACTTGTCTCTTTCTACAATTATGTCATGTTAAGGGTAATCGATAAACTTGTTTGAGCGTTCAATCATTTGAACTAGTATTGCTGCAACCATGTCGCGATGATCAACTTAACTAAGATTTTGATTAATCTAAACAAGATATCGTCAATCAAGCTAAAACGTCACTTGATTGGCTTGTATTTTTTTCAGTGTTTTCAGTCTCTTTTTTTATTAATTAGGTTGCATGCAAGTTTGCTGTTAATTACACAAAATACTCGTAAATGCTGAAACCCTAAATTTACTTTACAATTTGGTGCAGCATTATGAAAACAGACTCCAAAAACAATGTATCGTTTCCCAGTGTGCTGATCAGATTTCTTTTTGACTCCTCTTTCCTCTTCTTTATTTGGAACTAAAACAAGTTACGTATTTTGAGTAAAATGAGTGTAGTTTAATTGAAGTGGTTAAACAAGAACAGTACAGGTTTAAATTCCGAATCAAAGAACGGGATTAACCTTATCCGCGAATTTTCTCTTGGAAACTCTGTTTATAAGGTGATTTAATTGTAACTTGGTAATAATTCCTACATACATACGTGACACGACACAATGTCACTGAAATGGCGTGAAGGTATCAGGAGGGTTGACCCCGAATAGGGAATAAGCCAGGAGATTGATTGATTGATTAATTTCTACCTACCGTAGAGGAGCTCGTGGGTTCACAACAATAGCCGCACGCTTCTATTTTCCAGGTTAATCAACGTTTGTCGAGGTTGGCGCGTGGATGGGTGACCGTCTCAACATATAGAGATATCTCCATGCCTCGGAAAGTACGTTAAGCCGTTGACTGACATTTGTCCATCTTTGACGGTTGTTACGGGTACACAGAAGCCAGAATAAGCCTTGGCAAGACTGCTGGTGTCAGACACCAGCAGTCCAAGGGATTACCCGGCTACTGGGTTGTGGAGGTGTGTTAGGCAGCCGGTCTATATAAAGCTCTAGTACTGCATCCGGCTAGACTGGAAGCCAACCCAGATATGGTTCGGAAAAAGTGAAAGCTGATACATTATTCCCATAAAGAAGTATTACCATATACCAATTTCTATTATTGGGATTAGGTAGTGGTGTAGTTCTTATGAATTACTTAGCTTTGAAGTTTTAATAGGTACTGCTTTGAAAATAGTAGTAGTTATCGAGTTTCAAAGGACCGCCTTAAGTTGCTATTTCACTTAATCGGCCAGGGTTCACTTTTATGATATTAATATGCGCGTGTAGCATGCCTATGCACTTGCGCCTTTTATTTTTACGTAAGCACTTGGCCTAGCCCTAGCATAAGTTAAGTTAACTTAAATAAATAGAATATGATTGGAGCGGAAATTAGACTTCTACAGACTAAAAACCTATTCTGTTCCTTCGGTAACGTTTCGAAGCTGAGGTATCCCGTAAGAATACTCCTGAAACCCCAGGAGAAAGTTTAAACTCGTAAGATAGTCTTAAGGTTGTGAATAAATGTTCATCACTACATGTCCATTGTCCCTGTAGAATTAACTCACAACATTTTTGTTACCAGATGTCATCAGATGGCAACATCACCAGCAGCATCCTGACATTCGTGCCAACTATAGAGGACGCTGGACGAGTGCTGTCCTGCAGAGCTGTGCAGCCGAGTCTGCCACAGTCTACACACGAGGACGGCTGGAAGATGGAGATACAACGTACGTTATGCCAGAGCCATTGAGATATTCATGACAAAGCCACATATAACAAATGTAACGTTAAGTAAAAGTTACATATTTTTTCCGTTATCACATAAAATTTATTAAAGTATTAGAGCAGTTCGAGCAGAGCGTTTTATGTCGTGAGTTCGAACCCAGTCTGATGCATTATTTTGGGTAATTTATATCATCACCACTGCTCTCAAAACGGCAATGGAAAACATCGTACCAAAAAATCAAAGACAAGTGACGTTTACCAAGCCGCCTTGGGCCTCCGTGGACCCACCACGGCCTTAAACGACTACGATAGTATAAGAATTGTTGTTTTTTTTTTTACTGATGAGTGGACTCTTGACCTCGATCTCGCCTGATGGTAAGTGATAAATAAGGTCTAAGATGGGACGAGCGAGCCCAGAAGATGCCTATTTACTCGTGCTTTAAACGCTGAAAGTTCATAAGTGGCAGGGAACACAGAGGCCGGCAGAGAATTCCACAGCTTGGCTGTGCGCACAATAAATGTGGAGAAGCGCTTGGTACGACAAGACGGTATATCAAACCGGTAGTGAAAGGGAGATGGAGGAATCAGGTCATGAAGCTCCTGCGCACACTCCCCGAAGTACAGTCTGTAGAAAACCGACAGGCAAGCAACGGTTCGCCAATGAGTCAGGCTATGAAGCTTGTCCACCAGCACCTCGTCACCTATAAGCCTTTTAGCTCTGCGCTCGATCGAGTCCAATGCATCAAGTTGGTACTTTGCAGTGCCATCCCACAAGTGGCTGCAATACTCCACGCAGGAACGGACCTAACGTTTGTTTGTTAATTTAATGTTTTATTTCCCCAATAGATTTGCCGGTAGCAAGACTGGAGTTAGGTGCTAATCTGGACGCCAGCAAAGTGGTGGAGGGCTCAGACGTGTACCTAGACTGCAGAGTACGAGCAAACCCGTGGCACAACCATGTATATTTTACGCACAATGTGAGTACCGATTATATTTATCTATCTTCTATGATCTCTGCTTAACTTTTCAGATTTACAAGTGGGATCTTTATGATCCTGTTGGATCTAGTGTTTGCAAATGCGACGGCTCGTCAAGAAAAAGTGATAAAAACCTAAATTCGTTAGGCAATTTGCAATACATAATATCAATTGATTGATTTGATTTGTCAAGAGAGTATAACAAGTAAAATATTCATCAATTTCTTACATAAACCGTACCGAGAAGGCCTGTGTCCCAGCAATGAGAACGGTAGAGGCTGATTATGTTATGTTATATTAATGTATCTAATAAATAAGTGCTGCAAAATGCTAATTGAAATCATTGATGCTACTAACTTTGTTTGTGTTTCCACCAGGGTGTTGTAGTAAAACCAGGTCCTGAAATTCTGTTAGCCAACCAGAGCCTGGTTCTACAGCGGGTGTCACGGAAGGCAACTGGTGCCTATGTCTGCTCAGCGAGGAACAGTCTGGGTGAAGGATCTTCGGATAACCTGGTGTTGGATGTCAAGTGTAAGTAGACCAAAGATTATTAATTTAGAATGAGCGAAGACCAGAGAAATATTAATAATAATAATAAATTCTTTATTTCATTAACTTAGAACTACTACAGTTTGTCTTACGTTAGGGTCTCCTTTTAAGTTTGTGAAAAACCTGTGCTAGGAGGATATTAAATGTATAATTTGTGAAAGATGATATCTTTCTGGAAAGTACTAAAGCTTTTTTATCATTTGTTAGCTGCTGATTAATGCTTGCACTGTTCAAAAAAGACCACTCAAATCGGTGTGGATCTTTTTTCAAAAGATCATTTCAGATATTAATTAAAGAAAATTTAGCATGCAAACAGTTCGCAGCCACCTCCGGGCGGGCGTGCGGGCTGCGAGCAATGGGTAGCTCACCGCCCGACTGAAACCAGGCCCGCGTAGACGGCGCCGAGTGTTCCACACGCGCCTCAAACAGTGTCAGCAAAATTGTCGGGGCCCACAAGAGGGGCCGTTGCCTGCCGTGGTTGCGGAATTGTTCGAAAGAGTTACCGCGGTCTCGGAGTACGAAGGGCATATGATGGAACACGGATAAGTTTTAGTCAGTAAAAGTCTGACATACCCACTCGCTTCGCCCAGATCGGGAGGCAGTCATTGGATGATTTCCCATCCATACAAAAAGGAGATAAAGGGCAGGCACGACGGTGCTCCACCCATGCGCGTGCACAGGATTATGACAGGGTATGCGGCGGAGTAATCGGTCACAAAAACTTTTTCTTTTATAGATTTTTAGCATAGCCACAGCCACGCATCGCCACCATGCTACGATGCGTGGCTGTGGCTATGCTAAAAATCTATAAAAGGCAAAGTTTTTGTGACCGATTACTCCGCCGCATACTCTGTCATAATCCTGTGCACGCCCCTGATAAAGGGGTATATGGGTATATATGTATATATAGTATCCCATCAAAAACATAAATGCGAAATGAGAGCCAAGTTCAATATTATTATATATATCTCATATACGAATTATTATGTTCGATGGTTAGTTTCTACCAGCAAGCCAAATTTTCGGAATAATAAAATAAGAACTGACGAGTAACAGGTTTAGAACTTGCGAAGGCTTTAATATAATCCGTATATGAAAACTAGCCAAGTCAGACATTAGGCTACAACATATTCTCCTAAGTTATAAGAATAAATGATATTTTATATTGTTATAAATAAATTTCAGGACAGATCATTGAACTTGGTACCCATTTAGATTTCACTTCTTTTGTCGTTGAAGTCAACAACCAAGGCATGATATATAATAATATTGAACTTGGCTCTCATTT
This sequence comes from Tholera decimalis, assembly GCA_943138885.2. Classification (NCBI taxonomy): domain Eukaryota; kingdom Metazoa; phylum Arthropoda; class Insecta; order Lepidoptera; family Noctuidae; genus Tholera; species Tholera decimalis. The sequence goes on along the minus strand of OW964571.2, from coordinate 17,825,013 downwards.
CACATTTATGTTTTTGATGGGATATCATTTCTTTTTGTACATAAATTAGTAGTAGGTACTTATTTATCACAAAATTAATACTAAATGGTTTTTTGTTAAACTACAGTATTTTCCTACATTTACTGGGTATAATTGTCCTTTTTATGTTATTATCTATATTATCTTGTACCTTTGAAATGTTCGGATGAATTGCCCATTCAGTATCCGGAATTCATTTTACGCGTTTTGCTTCAATGGTGTAGTGACCCTCTAAGATAATAGGTGGCGCTAGTGGTTGTAGAATACGGTTAGTTCCGCGTAATAAATACGAAAATTTACTATATTCTTATTTATAAGTACAAAAGTGGATAAATTTGGATTAAGAAAAATTAAGGGTGGTATTCAACTCGTTATATATTCACGTAATAATCTTAAAATCCACATATAGAGATTTACAGGCACTAATTATAAGTTAAGTGAAAATTATAATAAAATGATAAAAAATTAACAGTTTCTGATTTTTCCCTTTGTAGTCACCTAATTACCTATCTGCATGCCAAATTTGAACTTTCTAGGTCATCTGGAACTGGGTTATAGTTTTGATCTATAGGTCAGTCATAAAAATGCCGATTTTGGACGTTAATATCTAAATAACCGTTTGAGATATGTTTATAAAATTTGGAACACATATGTATCTCGCCAGTCTCAATATATGAGCCAAATTTGACAAGTTTAGGTGAAATAGTTTTTGAGTTATGAGGGGCTCAAAAGTGGCACCAAATGGTTCGTGTAATATTACACACGGTGAGCTGCGCGCCAATACTTGGCTTGACACGCTCCCGCGTGTCTAGATATGTGTATGAGGGTAACTAGCACTCTCTTTGTGTGTGATAGAAGGGTGACTTGTTTGTCTTCTGTACAGTTGTTCCAACGTGCAAGTCATCTGCCCCCATCGTGGTGAGGGCAGCAAGAGGAGAGGTCATTGACGTCGAATGCGACCTGGATGCTAACCCGAAGGTAAGCGTATATTTTTTATAAAATAAACATTCTTAATCTTAAGTCATCAGATATTTTCCAAGTCGAGAAGAAAAGAGCAGTGAGCACTAAGTACGGGACTTGATAGGGCCCGTGCCTGCCGTGGTTGCGGGATTGTTCAAACGAGACAGCATTTCGCAACGCAGAGGTATCTGACGTAACAGCATGGGTTTTTAGTAACAACTCATGAAATAACTTAGTTATTCATGTAAATGATGCCTTATAGTATAATTATATCGACCACGACGTGTGTATGATGACGCACTTCTAAAACATTCTGTATAAAAGCAAGTCCTATTCTCACATAACAACTTGTCATCATCTGCCTTTTTCCCAACTATGTTGGGGTCGGCTTCCAGTCTGCATGGAAGTAGCTGAGTACACGTGTTTAATATGGAGCCTATCTGACGTCCACAGTAGGGCTTTCATCCCGGGAATCTCGGTCTCGAAAATTTCGAGAGTCTCGACGATTTTTTAGTATTTTCGAGACTCGAGACTAATACTGTCGGTCACGGGAATAACGAGACTTTTGAGACTTCAGTAACATAAAAACTGTATTAAATAATTTATTAAACCAACAGTGAATTAATTTTTATTATTTTTAATATGGATATGGCAATGGCAGCACGGTCGAGCATTAGAGTAAAGCTTAGTATTAGCTGTGGAGGTTGAATAACCTCATTGACAAGTAACACAGATTTTGTCTACATATTATAAATGTAAATTGCTGTGCCCGAAAGGGTCCATGTGAGCTACTACTTATATTAAGATCTTGTCAACACAATTATGATTGCAATACAAATTGAATTATGGAACTATTCTGGTCGATTTGAAAGGGGTTCGAACTTTTTTGTATGAAGACTGTCATGTCGTGGCACATGCTGAAAGTGGCATGTATGTAACAAAAAATGTCAGTAACATGTTACGCCAAAATTCACATTACCGAGATATTTGAAGGTAAACATCGACATATGACTACAACGACAATCATTAAAAGTAGACTTATTACGTGTTTATAAGCATCAGATTTTATCCAAATAATCGTTTCCAGGTTGATTATGATTACTAATGTCTATTGAAAGAGAGTAGGTACATTACACGCTACTAGGAGCCCGAGAATACTACTACAAATAATTATTTATCCACTAAATTGCATCGCAATGAAACGTAGTCGACATGTCGCACACCCAGGTCAACAAAGACGTAAGTGCTGATACGTCAATATTTTTTTATTGCAGTTTTGAATAGTTTAAGTAAAGATACATGCGCTCAATTTTTTCCGTTACATTTGGACTCAAAACGAAGGTTTTATACCAAAAAAAAAATCTTGGCGTCAATTAAGTTCAATATTTTTTCAATTAATGAAGTCGATAAACCAACATAAGCATGTAAAATTTCATTAAAATAAATCTTATCATGCTTAGGCTTTTGTTTCATTAAATAAAGCAAAAAATGTATAATAGTATATCATATTATGCTTTTTAATGCTTTATAAAAAAAACGATTTTCTTAAAATAATACCGATTACATCCCATCACAAATAAAAATAAACAAACAAAAAAAGCCGTAATTCCATGTTTACGGTTCCACTCGCACACAGTTTCGAAATAATCATGCTTGCACCTTTTTTCCATTCACGATTTGATCTAGTTGGCAGAAGTAATCACGAACTCGTCACATAAACAAGTTGAAAGGTCTGGGTACTTACCCTTACAACGCATGCGTGGGTGGGGATTGTTTATTTAGTTTTCATAACTCACGCGCCGCTCAGGGATAACAGCACGTAACTATTTGTATTTCCACGTTAAAAAGACATTTGAAGAAGTGTTTACAAATAATAAGTCGTACCCATGGTATGGATGGTATTCACCCAAAATTAGCGGGAGATAATTGTAATAGCTTAACCGATTTTTGTAATGATAACTTAAACCATCAATCTTTACAATTACCTAATTCTCCAAACAGTTTACCATCAAACCCTATGTGTATACGCCGCGATGAAACCATTTCTATGGCAAATCTAACTGAGACCTACATACTAATAGAACCAGTTGCAATTAACAATGACCTAGCAGAGATTAACAATATTAGTGATGATGATGAACATAGAGTTTATTTAAATTTAACTGTGGCGAATCAAATTGACAACCTAGAAAATAATATTAACCCACAAATATCTAGTACCACAGAAATTACGCAACCTAGTACTAGTATTGCTTCTGAAATATCCTATTGTAATAATCATAATGCTAATATTACTGCTGGGTCTTCTCGTGTTTTGCTGTCGTCGGAAAGTAATGTTAAATCTAGAAAGAGGGCAAGAAACATAAATGAATGGGCTAAATGAAAAATAAAAAATTAAATAAAAATGGTCTTGAATATCATATGAATATATATGTGTTAACACAAAGAAATTAAGGCAATGTAGAGAATTAGGTAACCCTTGCGTATGTAAGATGAAATGCTTTGACAAATTTACTCAAGCAGATATTTCTGAGCTATTTCAATATTGTTGTAATATAGCAGACCATGAAAAACAATGGCTTCACATCCTGAACAATACAGAAGTTGAACAGCCTAAAGTTATCAAAGTTCAAAGAAAGCGGGATAGGTCTCGTACACTAATTTACTTTCTACCATTAAATAAAGATGGTAAATATACAAAACTTAGAGTATGCAAAGTAATGTTTTTAATTACTTTAGGTATCAAAGAAAAAACTGTTTACTCTGCTATGAATAAATGTACAAATAACTTGCAAATAACGGATTTACGGGGCAAACATGCTAACCGTTCCCACAAAACAAGTGATGAAACTGAGCAAAGTGTAATACAGCACATAAAATCAATCCCACGTATCGAATCACATTATTTAAGAAAGCGAAATAGCCGTCAATATCTCGCCTCTGATTTAACCTTGGCTAAAATGCATCGATTATATGTAGTTTGGATGTCGGAAAACGTAGTAAAAGTAGCAAGTTTGTACCAATATAGTAATATTTTCAATTCCCAATTTAATCTTTCATTTTTTAAACCTAAGAAAGATATGTGTCAGATCTGTAGTCTTTATGAAAATGCTGATGTTGACCGTAAAATTGAACTAAAGGACAATTACGAAAGCCATTTGAAAAATAAATCCCTGATACGCAAAATTAAGGATGACGAAAAATCTTCATCAAATCCTGAGACTAAGACTGTCGCAGTGTTTGACTTGGAAAAAGTACTAAACTTGCCACAATCCGATGTGGGTACTTTTCATTATAAAAAGAAATATCCCGTCTATAACTTCACGGTATACAATTTATTATCTTTACAAGGATACTGCTATTTGTGGCACGCACAGATAGCCAAAAGAGGGGCTAATGAAATCTCAAGCTGTCTCTATAACTTCTTCAAAAAAGAAGCTCTCAATGGTATCAAATCAGTGTCTTTATATTCTGATAATTGTTCGGGTCAGAATAAAAATCGCTTCATATTTGAGATGTACATACACGCTTCTCGTACACTAAATTTGGATATAGTTCATAGATTTTTACAAACAGGTCATACCCAAAATGAAGGGGACTCTGCATGCCTGCATAGAGAAGAAGAATTTAAAAATAAAGTCGTTTATACACCTGACCAATTATACGAAATTATTATGAATGCTAAGGTCCATAAGAAATTTGTTATGACTTAGATGTCCCCGAATTTGTTTTATGATTTTAAATCACTAGCGATTTTGAACAAAAATTGGCTGAAAGATACAATAGGTGAAAAAATATATTTTTCGAAATTAAAAGAAGTTAAAATTACTTCTGAAACTCCTGATAAATTATTTTACAAATATGATTTTGAGCAACCTGATTACTTTGTGTTAGATACTATAAATAAATAGTTCATCTAGAACGCGTAAATCCAAACCAATTCGATCGGATCCTGAATTCAAAACTGCTTATGACCAATTATTACCAGTGTCAAGTGCACTGTACAAAGATTTAAAAAATCTTTATGACTCAAATGATATTCCGTTACATTATCAAGGTTTTTGCAGGAATCTAGTGGCTGAAAATGATACCCGTAACTTTTTGCCAAACGATTATTCAGATGAAGACTAAATTATTATTATAACTGTGTTAGTAATTATAGTTTTAAAACTTTGATTTTTATAGTTCTTTGTAGCATGTTGATTGTAATATCGATGATTGTATGTGAGTTTTCGAGCACAAAGTTAGAGAATACCAATTAGGCTTTTTACTTTATTGTACGAGTACTTAAACTTCGGTATTAATTATTAACAGCTATTAATTTAAAAATTTGTTAACCCTCGTTCAAAGGTTTAAACTAATAATTATTATTACCAATAATGTAGGTACTCAAGTTTTAACAACGAGTTAATTATTATTAGAGGGATTACTAATTTTTTTACAATACTTAAAAATTCTTGAAAACAATTCAGTAGAATAAATACTTCATACTTGATTGAATAAAATAAAAGAAGTCATAAAAAATAATCTCATACATAAAAAGAAAACATTTTAATAACTTTAGTACTTACCTATAAGAAGTATGTAAACACCAATCATTATGATTAATATAAATGAAGATTAATATTTATGTTTCAATACTATTATTCTTTTGTATGTTTAGTAATTTGAATCTATACTTTATTTATAAAGCGGAAAAGTTTGTTTGTTTGTTTGTTTGCTTGAACGCGCTAATCTTCGAAAGTACTGGGTGGATTTGGATGCAATTTGGCATGGACGTAGCTTGAAGCTTGAGGAAGGTTATAGGCTACAGTGCAATTTTCTAAAAACCTTTTTTATTACACCACTGAAATATTATTTTACCTAGAAACGTAATATTACTTACAGGTATGGTTTAATTGAACATACTGTAAAAAAAAGCCAGTATTTAGACTTAACACTACATTTTAGTTTTATGTTTTAATAAAGAAAACTGTAAAAGTGTCATACAATTCGATATGTAAAATAAAATTAAGCAAAAAAGGCCTTAAACAGTACTTAGCCTCTGTGTTTTATCATAGTATAGAACTTCGTAACAGACGTAAACATGAGTAGTTACAGTATAAAAAATATTTAGAAAGCGATGATTGGAATAAGAATCATTACATTTGGGGATTGGTCTTAAATAAATAAGGATAACGTCTGTAAAATATTAAACATTAAATATTTATTACCAAGATAATTTAAGGTGTTTCGAATATAAACAAAAAAAGGTTTTTTTTTACTATTTTTTGATATATAACAAAAGATCATAGAATCAAAAACAAAATAGATATACCTGGTTAAACAGTATTTTTGCTACCCTGTAAAGTTAGTGAATTCCTCTTACGCCTTTATTGGCCTGGGTGTGCGATGTCACAATCGCGTGGCGGATCATGTGACATGTTACTCAGCTTGAAAACGTTTTTCAGCAGTTGTTAAACAAAAGACAAAAGGTATGTCATTGACATTAACATTTATTTATATCTATAATGCCCACTGCAAAAATGAAACAACAATTGTAACAAATGTTTTTTTTTTTTAATTTGCGTTTGTTTATGAAAGTAACTACTTGATTAAAATATCTTGATTTGACTCTCTAAATAAGAAACCCAGTTTTGAGATAGTCTCGAAAGTCTTGTTTTTTCTCGGGAATTTTGAGACCACACCTAGTCTCGTTTTTTTTTTTCCGGGGCTCGGTAATGCATCGAGACTGAAAGCCCCAGTCCACAGCCCAGTAGCTGAGTAGCATGATACACCTTGGTAAGTGTTTGATTTTCTGGCTTCTGACAACCACTGTCAACAACGACTGTTTAAGATTTTCGAATGACAGCCGGGAACTACAGTTTATCGTGCTTTCCGAGGCACGGAGGAATCTCTATACAAACATATATGACCATCACACATTCACGGACTGACGTCGGTGAGGATTTCTTATCCATGAAGATCGACCTTTGCGGCTCTTATTATTTAATTACGAGCTCTTCTTTAACACAGAACTATATATGTGAAAAACTTATGTACCTCGAAAGTCGCATTTAAGCATCTCAAATCCATTCCTCGCTCCAATAACTTTTATTTACACAAAGAACGAGCCAACCTCATTTAAACACTATTTCCTATGATTATTCCTCTTGTAAAATTTCCTCAAATTCCATCCCAAAATACCCACTTTGTAATAAACTCGTCGCAGAAAATAATTTCCGAAGATGCCACAAAATATATTAGGAAAGGTAAATTCAATTCACAGTCAACTTAAGATCATTATTTAAGGTTACAGTGGCTTTATATGAAAGTTAAGGCGCGAATTTGTCACCTTGCAAGTTTGTCCTTAACAGAATGTTCTTCGATGAGAGTCACAGAGTACGAAGTTGCAGTAGGACAAATCGGTTTTGAGCGCGAGTGTGGACGAGATGCACGATTATGAAGACGAATATGTCTTATTGGTAGAAGAAATATATTGAATCAGGAATTATTTTAAAGTCAATGAAACCCACGTAAAAGTCACTGTTTAAAACTCATTGCGAATGAAAACAAACATTAAAGGAATATTAATGACATTTCTGAAATTTAAAACGAGAAGCAACTGCTCTCATTACGTTAATAAGGATTTAAATGTCATGCAATTATAAACTTTATTGCTTTGTCCTTAGGAGCCGATGTCATACCACTGGTGGTTTAACAGCTCAGCTCATAGTAAACATGAGCTCACGACATCACCGATGACTACTGTGCCGAACTTGCATGGTAAGAATACTACATGCCCCTTTACTCTTCTTTTCTTTGTATAAATTCTAAGGTTGTTGTTGGTTGCAGTAGTGAACTGATAAACACAATAAAAATTAACAAAATTCCTGACTTTTGCGGCCCAAAATACTTAGTTGCTCTTGTGGTGATAATGCTATTTAATAAAAATATAAGTAACTATGCGACAAAAATAATAGATAATAAAATGAATATTTTTTTGCCCTTTTACTTTTCACAGCCATAACAAATCTAGACTTATAAAAAAGAAAGATTATTTTGTGTTTTGAATGTTTATTACCTACAACAAAATTCCTTGAGAGATTTTGAAAATTCTTTCAAATACAGAAAGCAACATTATGCCTAAATGACATGACTACATTTTTCCATTGAAAAAAATATTCCACACGAGTGAAGACACAGGCAACAGCTAGTTATGTTTAACCAGAAAACAATGCTGACTTTTTTACAACACCATTTCTGTAACACCCACGATAGTACTTAAAAACTAATCTTTTTCATCAAATGTTCTTGAATGTAACAAAATCTATACAATAGTGGTACCCAACTTGTCACACACAAACAGGTTGTCTGTAAAGTTACGTACGTTTGCTTTTATTAATATAAGATATTTTGTTCAGGTACATACACGTACACGGTGAACAGCTCTTCCGACTACTGCTGGGTGCAGTGCGCGGGTACCAACTCCGTGGGGCGGCAGGCACAGCCGTGCCTCTTCCATATATTACCTGCCGGTAAGTGGTTTACTGACAAACTCTTTAAACTTAGCCATGAGAATAACTTTCAGGCTGAGGCTACATTAGGCTGCGACGCGACCTGCAACATATGAGCTAAATAAAAAAAAATGAATGCTCACGTATGTATATGGCTACACCGTATATTTTGATATGCGGTGTATTGCTAGCGATATTTAATTTTTTTATGCGTTAGGAACAACATTACTGTAATCACGGTAACGGCTACATCAACATATTAGCAAAATTGAAGCGAATTTGTTAGAAAATTTCTCACTTGTACACCTAGTTCAATATTGCTACAAATATGCGGGTAGCTACATTATGCGTGTAGTGAACAGCATGTATAGTAAGAAGCGAGTGTACTGCCGCATTTTCGCTTAAAATGTAGCCATACCATGTTTATCTCGGTTCGCTCTTCCAGTCGCATCGCAAATCGCACCTCAGCCTCAGATGTTCAACGAATTAAATCAGGTTACTTTTAGACAAGAAACTTAATTAAATGTGATTGGGATATTTATTGCACATAGGCCTAGATGGGTACGTATAAAATTTATGTAATTAAAATATATAAAAATATATTAATAAAATTTTCGTATAGAGAAGAACTGCCAAGCAACTACCCAGTAATTCTCAACAAAAAGTTTGATAATATTCGGTATTAGTAGTACCTACCTATGTGCAAACTATGTACTTGAATGAGCACTACCATACACTTAAAATTTAGACCAACACAGGCAAATTAATTAATTGGCTCAATAGACACAAACTTACTATTATATGTATCTTATTATAATGTCAATGCTCATCATATAAACAAAGATAGCCACGACGTCGGTAAATGATATGTATGCTGAATAAACTAAGGACGATTTCCGAAGCTTATTCCTATAAAATATGGCGCTTCTTCTATTCCAGTACCTACACGAGCAATGCAAACTATAAAGTCGGATGTCTTTGGTGATATTTATATTTATAAGATGTGTATTCTAGTAGACTAGCAGTATAGCTTTCTTACAAATAATAAGCAAAAATCCGTTTTCATAAAAAAGTTGTCTAGAGATAAAAAACCTTTTTGCACTTCTACTAACTAAATTTATTATAAAATCTTCGGCGGTTTACTTTTTGTTTATGTAACTTTAATGCATACTTTTGTTATTATAGACAAGCCATCCACCCCCAAAGCGTGTGAGATCACCAACGTGACATACGACTCATTAACTTTACACTGCACCCCAGGACATGATGGGGGAATCCACCAGTCGTTCTTATTGGAGGTAAGTGCTATGTCTGCCGCTTCGATATCAATAGTGTTTTTACATTTCCATATCCATTAGTTAAAGATTAAAGTGACTGAGCGAAAACACACTTATTGCATGTAATAAACACATAAATATTACTCCCACTAAGAAACTAAAAGTAAGAATATCTGCATTATTTTGGATAATCTGCAGTCTCTGCAGACTTCTATGGGATTCTGGGCGTGAGTATATGTATTACTATCGTTAGGTAATACCCAAATCGAAGATACCTTCTCTTCGTTGGGAATATCATCAAATGACTCGTCCTGCTCTGGGTGGAGCGGGAGGGAGTTTCAAACTTCTATTGATTTAAAATACACCCTGTTACAACAGGAACAGGGCGTTGGAACAGGGTATATTTTTAGTCCCGGACCCCGGACTGGAAGAGCAACTTTTCAGTTGCCCATCTCGCCTGGGGCCGCGGTATCTCGTTAGAACATTCGCGCAACCCCGATAGGCAATGGCTCTATCGGCCCGTTAATGCTGCTTCATTCTATATATTTTTTTGCTATGGTTTTTCATACCCGGTGACATTCCCCTTTAATAAAATAACGCCTGTTGGGTTGCTGTGATTGATATTTTTATCGAGTTCGTATTTTTACCAATTAATACACTATGTTCACACGTATATTTTGCTAAATACTCCCACATCAGTTAAATAATACAAATCAGTTAAATATGATTTCGTCAGCGGGTTATCATAACTCAAAAATACTCGCAAATGAATAAAAATAAACAAAAAATATAATTCTAAAACTGTGAACAATAAAATAACTAGTATATATATTTTGTTACAAGCTTCATAAATTGTGTTGAAGATGTCCAGAAGTTCCAATATGTCTTATTACTGTCACTTAGTTCGATACAAATAAAACCAGAACGACATTTAATTCATTGTTAACAGACATGTATTACTTTTGTCTGGGGAATAAAATAACATTGGAAAAACGTTTTCTGAGGCCCACATTATATTGAGTTTTCTTTATCGCGGGAAATCTTTGCTTTTCTCTATTTTTTTCTTTCTTATCTCATATGTGAACGAAATACCATCAATCTGCCAAGTCCGCCAAGTCGAGCAAAAAAGCGGCACGGCCGTACCATTCTTTTCTCGAAGCAATTCAGGCCATTTTCGACCCCCTATAACTTCGTTGTGGATAAAACTAGAAGCCTGAATTTTCAGTAACCAAACAAGCATTGTATAAACGCGGTATATTTCAAATTTCATTCAATTTGAACAAGTAGTTTAATAATTATAACGAGTCAAAGTTCCTTACTTTTGTTAATTTTGTCACTCACTGACTGACCGATCATCAAAAGTCTAAGGCACTTCTAGCAGACATAGAAGCTTCAAATTTAGAATACAATTAGTGTTTAGTATATGAATCAAGTAAAAACTATAATATTTTTCAATTTCGTTCCAGTTTTCTAGATACATCAACTGCATAAATAACTTTGTAATCCCATATAAATATATAGGATTACAAAGTTACATTTGCAGTTAATAAACAATTTAATTTATATATGTATTACTTGTGAGATATATTGTGTTTTCATGCGATGGCCGAGTCAATCTATTTATTTAAAACGGTAAAGATTTTTAATATTGATATGGTCACTATAAGATGTCGTTAGGTTAGATAATTACGTAACAACTTAAGACAGAAGGTCCCTTAAGTAGGGACTGAATAAATTAATAACCGACTTGGTATTACATGGATCTCACAACTTTTTACGGTAGAACAACTAAGTTGCGAGACTTGATTTTTTAACAAGTATTGTTTTTTATGGGATTTAATTATTTTGCTAGCAGACAACACTTTAATTTTTGTGTAAAACAATTTAATAACCATTTTTATGTATAACTTGGTGGCAATTTTTATGTCTTGTTCAATTCAAACGCAAAGCTTTTAATTAAAAATATCTGCACCTGAGACTTCGTTCGCGGGGAAATGGTTTCCCGCGTTGATTCCCTGATCCCGGTGCAATTCCGGATTATAAAGTGGTCTATATTTCAGGGAGTGCAGTAAATCCCAGTAAAATTAGTTCAGCTATTTCAGATATTAACCCGGAAAATCATAAACATAAAGTAAAACATAAACATAAGTAGCTAGTTGCACGTTCCAAACGAATATGGAAAGAAAACGCAAGAAACTTAATCAATCACATGACTTGACAATTCACCTCGCAAAAAGGGGATAGTTCTCCTATTGTTTAAGAATCTCAGCTTAGAAGGAAGTATAAGATTCAAGAACGAACGAAGCGAGCTCAACATTTTTTGCCCTCTCCTACTTAACTACTAACTGATAAAGTGGGGTTTAGAATGGGTTCAATTGTATTATCAGTTAATGTGAATTTTATTTTATAAACAATGCGAACGGGTAATCAGATCCCAATAAATCGAGACGTCCCGCGGAAATAATCGTGCGTCTTAATCTGGTCCTATGTGGGTTGGTACATGTAACATGTCATTTGTAGTCATTTATCCTTTTTTTTGCGTTCATGGTTTTCGGGAGCAATACCATTGTTTAATTATTTTTTATATTAAAACAAATTCTGTTCCACACAGATCTTCGACATGACGACTGGGCTGCTTCTTCGCAATGTTAGCAGTGATGACCCTGAGTTTGAAGTAGCAGGGCTAACAGCAAGCAACTCCTTGGCAGTGTCGGTGAGAGCCTTCAATAAGAAGGGCTTTAGTGAGGCTCTGACGTTGATTTCCAGTTTGCTGAAGTACCCACAACCACATACTGGTATGATTTTACATTCTGAATATTATCTTTCATATTTGAAAAATGCACCTACGATACGGGAAAAAAAAATTAAGTGTGGGGCAATGTTTTAAAAAGAGAGTTATTTCTCGTAGATGTAATTTGTAATAGATGCGACACAGGTACATTTTTTTTGTCTTAACCAAGCCAACAGGGTAACATTAGCTGTAAAAAAGTTTAACTGAATTATTAAGAACACTACAAATTTCAATTGCTTGGGAAGCTCGTGGTGAATAATAACATCCCACCAAAACATCCTGTAAAAAATTAGCCAAGCCTTGCCTAAGCTGCTTGTTTCTCTATAAAAGTAATGAAATCTCTAAGCAAAGCGAAGCCGAGTCTAAGGATCTTTACTGCAATTTCCTTATTAATATAGTTAGATTTTATGTAACCGGCCGTTGAACATACTCTATGCACTTTTACTAGTTAATACATCGAAGTTAACGGCCAAGTCACATAAAATCTGACTATATTAATAAGGAAATTGCAGTAAAGGCCCTTAGACTTGGTGGATTTCACTTCTTTTTGCAGAAAGCTATTTTTTACTTGATTAGTTTCTTAATTATTCAGACTCCAGTTTCATATTCATTTATAAGAAGGGGCTCGTCACATTGAATAAATTTGTCAAGGCGCATTTCCATATCTCCCATAGTTCAGCTGAGCTCTCAGGGTTCTTCATCAGATACTTCAGACCTTTAATTTTTTATACACATCAGTAGAAGGGACTCGTCACTCTGAATAACTTTTGTCAAGGCCCATTTCCATATCTCTCATAGTTCAGCTGAGCTCTTAGGGATTATATATATGAGATACTTCAGACCTTCATTTTTTTTATTTCAAAAGAAAGGGCTAACCACGCTTAATAAACTTTGTGAATATAGCATGTCGATAATTTCAATAGTTTGGCTGGTCTGTTACGGTTTCTACTCAGGGTCGTAAGGTACTCCGGATCTTCCATGATCCTAGTTTTAATAGTTTTCCCTTCATATAAGCACTAAACCCTACCTCTATGCCAAATTTCAGCTCTCTAGGTTTATGGGAAGTACTAGTTCTATTTTGATGATCAGTGAGTCTATACATGTCGAAATAGTACAACTTTGCTTTTGCATAACTTAGGAAATAAACAAGCTACAAACATGAAATTTTCTGGTTTAAGTGTGTGCTAGTAGCTTACTAGATACCGATAATTTCAGCGTTCTAAATCTATCCAGAGGTGCCCAAATAGGGGCCTGAAAATACGCCGAAATGGTTCCAGAAAAGGATGGTACGGCAGTGTTTGCTTTGCGCTCGACTTGGCGGGGGCACTGCCGTGCCCCCAGATGGATTTTCAATGATTGCCGAGATCGGTCTGTAGACGGGTGACCATCTTAACATACCGAAAAACCTCCGTACCTAGGAAAGCATGTTAAGCAGTTGGCCCCGGCTGCCATATGTACATCTTTGACATCTTTAAAAAATCAGACACTGGTCTTGCCAACGGTCATCGTGTTACCTGGCGGGTTGTAGAGGTCAGACAGGCAGTAGTTACATGTAAACCACTAGTACTCAGCTGCATACGGCTAGACTGGAAGCACCCCAACATAGTTGGGAAAAGCCTAAGCAGATAAACAGATTATGACTTCTTCGTTTCAAAATTTACATTGATATAATCTTTGATTCATGTCGTTGGTCCTGCTCAGTAAAATAAGAAAATAAAAGCCACAGTTGTTCCTACAGCGCAAGTACCCGTGACGGTGGAGCTGACTACGGTTCTGATGCTAGTGCTGGGAGCAGCGGGAGTGGTCGCCGCCATCACAGCCGTCACAGCTGGCATTTTTTGCTGCAAGTACTGCAACAAGAGAGAGAGTGAGTATAATTCAACTTTAATTGAACTTTGTAGACGACTTAATTGAAGATTGTATTTGGTTTAATTGAACATTGTATATAATTTCATTGAACGTCTTTTTTTACTAAATTTTACTTTCAATTAATTTATTTAATGTTTTGTTTGTAAAAATAGATGCTTAAATAAAATTATTTAAGGAAACTTCTTTAAAACTATTGTTTTTTTACAGACTTCAAAATGAATAGTTTTTTAAAATCATAGTATCTTGATACAATTTCTTTCAATTTCTGAAAATTTTTGAAAGAAAAAATGTTTAACTAAATTTGTGTCAATTGTTATTACATAAAAATATTCTATTTGAAAACAATGATTATGCCGAGCACTATCCAATGTTTATAAACTAGTACCTACATAAACCAACGTGTGAATACAAAAAAGATTTCGAACAATTAAATATGACGGAGATCGTTAATGATTTAATTTTTGTTTTAGAAAAACATGAAAAAGCCAAAAAACAGCAAGATGAAACCTCAAATATACCTTTAACTGGTACCAAAGAATCAGAAAGCGCTGGTAGTTTAGGTAAGTCTACTTTGTATCCTGAGTAAATGTGTGAACTTTGCACGCGATCGAAGTCACGGGTAGCAGCTGTGTATAATAGTTTTAAGTCATCAGAAATTTTCAGCTTATCTCTGTAGGTATCATATTTCATTTCTCAGTAGCAACTGCACCAAGCGTTTTTCGAGAAATCATAGTACTAACAAGATATTCATAAGTATGAGAGACACAACAATTGTATTAGGGTGTTTCGGTATGGTGGTGGGTTGTGTCCAAAACACAGTCCTGCGCAGTTCACCTCCGCAATAGGCAACATAACTGGACGCTAAATATCACAAGGCAAGGAACAGAGGTCGAGCACTGCCCAAACCTTAAATACCTAGGTACTACCTTAGATAAATCCCTCACCTCCAATATGCACTGAGATAAAATAAAAGGTCCGAACCCAAATTAACCTGCTTCGCCGTCTTATTTCCACCAACTGGGGTGCAGCGCCCGATGTTCTTCGTACCACCGGCATATAGGTACTTATGTTTCTCCGCGAGCAAACTCCTATACCCAGTATGGCATCGATCCGCCCACGCAAAACAGATCGACATCGCCTTGAATGAGACGCGTCGAATTATATCGGGTACATTATCTAGTTCCTTTTAATACCATAGTAATAATATACATGTCGTACCCATATTGTATATCTCTGAGGGTAAATACAACACAACAAATATGAATACCTGTACTCTCAGACTAAACCATAAGCCGTCCTGACTACAGGTCCTGACCGTAACTTAAACCCACTTGAGAGCAAACGGACAAAAGCTAGACAAATGAATTAATAAACCTGTCCGGCCACTGATACCGTACTGAATATTTAATTGAAATTTTCTGAAATTGAAGAATTGTCTGTAATTGAAATAGTATTCTGGTCTTTTGGTTTAGTTTAGGAGGCCTAAGGTCCTTTGTCCTGTATTGTTTAGATTGAAATTAAAGGTCAATGGTTCTTTTACAATCATCTTTGAAGAAATTTTCTTTCTTAATTAACAAAATGGCATCATTATTATACTCAAGAAACAGCGGTAAAGCGGCGAGATGATGCGTGGTCATACCAATCGAGATTCCTCCGTGCCTCGGAAAGTACGTAAAGCCGTTGGTCCCGGCTGTTATTTGTACATCTTTGACAGTGATTTTTATGTGTATCTTAGACAGTTATTAGAGTACTAAGCAGCCAAAAAATATCTGACGTCCACAACCCGTAGGCAAACGTAATCAGCCCATATAAAACACTAGTGCTCAGCTGCATGCGGTTAGACTGGAAGCCGACCCTAACATAGTTAGGAAAAGGCTAAGCAGATGGTGATGATGTTCTCGCATGTTAGAAATAATCCTGGGTTCAATACAAGAATATAGATACTGATCGATTGTGCCTTCCGTTGCAAAAATATTTTTTTTTATACAATACTTCTCAACAAATATGCTTGTAAAAGGCTTTTAAAGTGATTTTTTTTTCAAGTATTTCAAGCCAGTTCCACGTCATTGTAAAGGACTATTCAGAATATTCAATTTATCTCAAATAGCAAGGATCAAAGAGGACTTTCCGCCCCTACATCTTAAGAAAAAATATATTTCCTTTCTTTCAGCTTTGCTACACATCTTGTGAAATGCTTTGTTAGATAGATTTCTATAAGATTTTTTCACCTGACTTAAAAGCTCTTTATTATTAAGATTGTTTAATGTTTAATGCAAGGTATCCTGAATGAAAATTCAAGTAATTGTGCAATAAAAATATTATAATTACAGACTCAACCCTGCAAAACATCAAATCCACTCGCTCAAAGAAAAAATCACACAAAAGCGAAGAAAACGAGCACTAAAATGAATTTATTATCTCTTTCTTGCAGATATAAATCCAGATATTATACCATTGGACAAAAAAATAAGCGACAGCTGCTCAAATAAATCTTCTACGACTGACTACAGTTCGATACGCCCGCTTATATCGAAGAATACAGAGAAATACTCGTATGACATATCCACCAACTGCGATAGGTTTTACGACCACAACATCGATCCCTGCAATCAATACATTCAAGTACAACAGATTGAATACCGTAGACCTTACGCTCCAAGGTTGCAAATGTCAAACCTTGGTCCAAGCATACAGAGCTTGGATCCAATGAATAGCTTGCATATGCCGAATGTTGGACCCAATGATTGTCACAGACAGCCATACGATAAGGTATATGAAGATTGGTTGAAGTATAAAAATGCGTTGCCGTTGAATACCAGTGGTTTGGTAAGTATTGAAAATCTTATAAAAATATACAGTAAAATCACGCACTTAGATTGTTTAGCTTTGCCAGAAATATGACTCATATCACGACCAATTGACGAAGTTTGTCAGTCTGCTAGGCGATCAATTGATGTGACTGTACAATGTTGTTATACACTTTAAAAGGGATTACGAATAAACGTTAATTATTATAACCTTTATTACTCTAACTATACATGTAAATTGCATGTTTAAATATTTCTGCAAAACATAGACTACTATTTTCATTGTGTAAAAAATAGTAGTTCACCGGTATCGGGAACAGGGTCCAAATTACGGGCGCGGTCAGGGCTCCAAATAGAGGAACCTCCTAACGACACCCGCCGTGTCCAGGAGTACCGCTTAATATTAATTATTACCCTCTCCTATATTTTGTCAAATAGACATAGATGGTGTTGACCTGGGTTTTAGCTAGGGCTCATTTTTGCACACAAAAACTAACTTGACTTTTATATTTCAGCTACCAGCAGAACAGTTACATCCCCCAGAGCTGTACGCCAAACAACCACCTTCATCGCTGTACAGCAACCCCAACAGGAACCCACTGAACCTCACTCAGATGCCACAGTTACAGCCCGGGTACCACATAGAGCGCAGCTCACTGGCGATGGACTCTAGAAGTTGCTCCAACTCCCCGCCTGTCAGATTCAACCCAGACAATAACAGTGTGTCCTACAACAAAAGTGTGCTGGATAGAACTATAAACACGTCGCCGCATCGGAAGCCTACTAGAATAAATGGTAAGGTGGAATGTTTAGCAATCTTTTCATACTTAAATGAAAAGTGTTATACGACATAGATTACTCGCTAGGATTGTCTACATATCCACTCGGGTTGCCGGTTTCAACTTAATAAAGAAAGTGATAATTACAAAGAATCAGACACAGTAATGGTCCAATTTATAATAACACTTATTAGCAGATTTTTGAATTCATAACATGCCTAGCCTTTTGAAACAACGTAGACGTTGGTTTCTAATAATAGCGGATGCGGTTGGGTACCAGTATTTTACATTTGTATCGTACAAAATGTTTACGATTTTTTTGGAGCTATGTATGCGGATTGACAAGTCCTTAATTATATTTTTTAATTTTCAAAGATGTTATTATCATCTGATTTAATCCAAAATTATTCGTAAAAATAACCCAAATTTACTCAAAGATTTTAAATGATACTTATTATTGGAGTAACCATGTCGTCCAGCATTCAGAATATTTTTGTTCTTCGTAATTACTCTATGGTTGAAGTGGTTCGCACAGAACTCCTCAGTGTTCATCTGATGTAATCACATAATTGAAGACATGAGTGGATGAAGGTGATATGTCGCATTTTTATATTTTCGCTGTTCCATGCATAAATGAAGATATTATGTGCATACAAACAAATTTAAACCTTAAAACAACCACGTTTGCGGCTATTTTAGAAATTCACCACTCGATGAAGGTGTCATTTACACTTATTTTTAATCAATATTGGAAGAATGTGGTATTTTCTCGAAACTAGAATTTTGCGACATATCACCTTCATCCACTCATGTCTTCAATTATATTCATGCTCATGAACACATAAATGATTTCTTATTGGGTGGGTACCTCTGTAACATAGTAGTTACAAAAAAAAAAATAATTAAAAATCTAAAAAACCCGATTTCTCAACTGAAATGCAAGAAACAAGCACATTTTTATTTTAAAAAGTGACAAGCAAGCGGGACCCAATTGAACATCATATAATTTTAATTTAAAAGATTGGAATGGGTCCCGCGTTTTTTTTATTTTCACCTTTTTAGTATTTAATTCCGTTTTAAAACGTTATATACCTATCCTAAACGGTTACTTAAAATGAAAAATGGTAAAAGAAAGCTCAAAATCATTTTTAAAGATCTAACTCCACTTCCACTTGACATAGTTCATTGATTTTACATTTTTAATTTTTGACAATATGGCGCCTGGTTATAGTTGTGGTGTTTTTATTTTATTTTAATGTATCCAGTGACACTTGCGTCATCAAGACAAATCCAATGACGTATCATTTATTAAAATCCGTTCACTCGTTTGATAGTTACGAGGGAACAAAGGAATGGACATACATACATACATACATACATACATACGCGCTAAAAACATAACCCTCCTCCTTGCTTCGCTGCAATCGGGTAAAAAGAAAAGGCTGTGTTGGTATTAATAGAAACATACTACCAAGTTATTGCATGTATCTAATAAATATTGTATGTATACTAATAATACTAATGTTATAAAGAAGCGATACTCATTATACTCAATAATCTTTCCTGGTTTATCACATCAATTTTATACATAAGCAATGCCAACACTTCATCAATAACAACACAACAATTGCAGATTTTACCGCACTCGACTGCGACATCATGATTGCAACTGTCCTAAACGATAAATAATATAATTCGTTTTTCTTATCGGATTTATAAATGCAGAGTTTTATTATTTTAGTATCATATTTTTCTGTTAAATAAATATTATAGTATTATTATATTGGTCGGATCGGGTCGGAGGGGGCAGTCCACTGGCATTAGGGAAAGCCATCGGGGAGACCTTTGCCCAGCTTTGGGACAAGATAGACAAATAAAAATACACACAAAAATTATTAAATTAAGTCACTTGAGTATTTTGTTATAAATTCCTAATACCACTTTGTTGTTTTAGAGGAAAACTGTCAGTCAGTGGATCAAACTATAGAAGTAAGAAGGTAGCCTCGCCAGTCGACAGCGGAGTGGTAGACCGTCCCTTGTTAGTGAATCGCAGCGACGACATAATTATGGTGGGTGATTATGAAACAAATAGTTTCACACCAACGAGACACTGCGGGATTACTCGACACCTCATTGCAAACGGTTCACCGTGCCCTCCACGCTGAAGGCTTCCATCACAGACGACCAGCTAAAAAACCATTCTTGACAGAAAAACATACACAAGAACGTTTACTTTTCGCACAGCGTTATTGAGATTTTGACTGGAATACTACGATACGTACAGATGAAAAAACATTTAAATCAAGTCAAAAAGCTAGGCTTCAGTGATGGCGGAAGGATAACACTCGCTGGTGTAAGAAACACATAATCCCTTATACAGAATCCGGTCGAATAAGGATTAATATGTGAGGATGGATGAGTGTAGCAGGCCCAGGAGAACTGACTTTTATTCTTCCACGCGCTAACAGTTTTACTTATGTACAAGTACTAGACGAAGTCATGCTTGTTGACACAACAGACTTTTGTGCAGGACTATTGTCCTATTGGCCGGGCGAGCAGTGTGCGTGAGTGGTGTCTCAATCACCCGGAGTTAGTTGTTGTCCCATGGGCAGTGCGATACCCGACCGATGGTGCAGAGATGGGATGAGAACAATTGAAAACCCATTACATGGAAGTGTGAGACAAATTAAGAGGAACCGAAATATGTTTTAATATATTAGGGTCCATGAAATAGCGTCTACTGGACTGTACTAATAATAATGAGGGTTATATAAAACATTTATACCCAGATTTTTTGGTATGTTAAATAATTATTAAATTGAGGTTTCAATCATTTTTTCGTCAAGAAAATAAACATTTAAACTATAACCACAATTCATTAATTGTGAAGGCACATAAAAACATGTTCATAAAGTCTAAATCACATTTAGTTAGTCGTTACTTAGTTTTCAGAAGTTTGCTTAATGTGAATACTATATATACTATATCAATAATATATACATGTGTTATTACATTTTCTTTCCTTGTTATGTTATGAATGGACTAAGTGAGTATACAACAGCAAAATTATGAACAGTGAGACAACTTGTTAAATCTAGGTAGGAAAGTGTCACAATTATAGAATTTGTAACTATTGTAATTAAGTCATACGAATAAATATTTTTACTACGATATTTTTAGTACGACTTTTTTATTTCCACCTTAATAATCACATATTTATAGTGGAATAGTAATACAATAACTAATATTTAAAGTCTTATAAAAATACACAATAAGCATGAAAACATAATAAACATTTTTATTAAGATTACAATGAATCGGCTACACATTTAACATGAAGATTTGAACTCATCAATCATCAAGAATTAAACGTGTGTCAAATGTTTAGCCCAAACAACTACCAGCATGATGGATATGCGCAAAACAACAAACCCAACTTCCACAGAAACATGGGCCTGGCGTTACAGGGCTGGAATCTGGCCATAAAATAGAGTATTTAGGAAGGCAAAATTGTTTTTTTTTCACAATGTTTACATTTTTGGTTAGGTTAGGTTATTTAAATAAAAAATTATATTTGTGAGGCTTTGTTTCCCACGTAAGACATCCATCCGCTGTGGCGCAGAGTATCACGATGGGTTTTGGGTATATAAAAAGTGCTTAGAGGGTGACTTCAGATTGATCTTACTGAAAACCGCAGTTGAAAACGCGTGTATGTTTATTAGACAAGGCTCATTTACATCACTACTGGCTTGTATTTTTTATATTGAATCTACTAGGGCATTTGATGAATCTCAGATTACAGTAAGTACATATATTTTTTTTTTTATTGAAAATAGGTTCGCGTTTGACCACTATCTCACCTGATGGTAAGTGATGATGTGATCGAAGATAGAGCACGCTTACCTAAAAGTAAAAAGAGTTTAGGTGTGACTTCAGATTTATTTGATTGATCTTACTGAAAACATGTATGTACTGTGTGCCTCAGGCAGGGCTTATATTTAATTTACAAACTAGGTGAATATACGCTAAGAGCATCCTCCGTGGGATCCGAACCGTAGCTTAAGGCGTCGCTGGGGAAGGGCAGTTATGGCCAGTGACTTTAAAAAGTTGACTGGGTCAGACTGAGTGATGGGGGAGAGGGGCGGGACTTCGTATTGTGATGCAGCTTGGGGGAGCTTTTTTTCAGCAGTGACGTATTAGTTGATAGAATCAGGGAGATATCACACTCCCTATGTCATATACACATAGATAGATAGATAGATAGAATATACTTTATTGTACACCAATAATTGAATCACACTTAAATAACAATATTGTAAAAAAAATGGTTACAATGGAGGTCTTATCGCTGAGAGCGATATCTTCCAGACAAACTTTGGAAGGACTTTATGAGCTTTAATTAATATAATAATACCGCATTTTTAACCGACTTCAAAAAAAGGAGGTTCTCAATTCGTCTTGAACTTGTTTTTTTTTATTTGTAAATAACTCGGAGACGGCCGGACCGATTTGAAAAATTCTTTTTGCGTTTGAATGGGTATACTTTCTAGTTGGTCCCATTGTTGCAAAATTAGGATCTGATGATGGGATCTTGGAGAAATCGAGGGAACTCTTCAAATATTATAGGCACACCTATAGCGTTTTGGGTATGTCTTATAGTACCTTGAGCAGTTGCTTCCGAAAAGTACCATTTAGGGAAGTTGAACTGATGATGAAGACCACAGATGGCCACTGAAACTCCTCAATAATAAATATTTCGTGGATTGCGATTCGATTACTTAAGTACGGATGTTAAATACTTTATGCTCGTCACAATACATATGGTGATGTAGAGCTGATGGTCAAGTACCAGGAGAACTCCTCAAAAATTAACGGCTATGCATCGGGAAAAGCAATATTTTGTAAAAGGTGATAAGTTGTTGACATTATGGCTTTTGTAACTAGATAAATTACAAACCGACCCACTAAAAAGCGTGAAAAAAAAATTTTTAGCAAAAAATAGAACCGTCTTCCATATCAAAACACTACAAAGCCAAAAATAACTTTAATTTCGGAAGGCGGTGTGAAAATAAAAGAAAATCCAAAACCAATAACACCGACTCCCGAAATTAAATTAAATCTTAGTGCCTGTCGTCAAAAGAAGGGGCTGAAGTCGGATCAGTTAGGGATCTCTGGTGCCTCAGTACAGGTTTATTGGAACGAAGTTCCTTATCGCGCGTTACGAAAGGGGGCTATGCGGAAAAAATTCATACGAAAAGTTGTAACGACACTTTTTAAGGGGACTACAAGAGCTAAACGCGAGTTTTATAATGCTTTAAAGTATATGATTCACTGCAGTTAACACAATGAGAAAAATATATGATATTCTTCAGGATATAATCTAGTTAAGTAGTGTGTTGAAAACATAATACAACAAATTTTAATTGATAGAAAAATATCACAAAGTCACCTCTAAAAAATCTTTTAACGAATAAAAACCATATTAAAATACATACCATCTTTCTGATTTTTTGACAAATTATTCAACAAGAAATATACCAACGTAATACTGTTTTATTTTTTTAATCCAATCAATATATTTTCAGTAAATCGCGTATACTTATTTCGCAATATAATACGTACGCATGTGTGCGTAAACGCCTGTGTACCGACAGTAGTGGTGGTTAATAAAGCATATAGTAAATTAAAGCACCGTGCTTATCATACATAGCATAAAGCAAATGCTATATTGGCTCTCACTTGTTGCTATTTGCTTTTTGCTTTACATCGCACATATCGTCTCTGTCCGTCGCACATCGCATGATCGCAAACGCAAGTAATAATAAGCACATTAAGCAATAGCAGCGCGGTGTGTGCGCGGCGGCCAGTCGAGTCGCCGCACGCTAGCGATTGCTATCGGTCGCGTGCTTAATCATTTAAGTCATTTTACGCACCGCGTGCGATATTGCGATCTCGGGCGGCTCACGTAACGTAATTAATTAGTTAACGTAATTATGCTTCGTGCTTTTTAGTGTAAATAAACAGTGATAAGACACGCGATATTGATTAAAAATCCATCAATGAATTTTTTAAATACGCCTATAATTGTTTAAAATACTAACATACTTTATTTCATATTAACACTTATAGACAGATAATATTATAGACAGTCCTAAGCCTGGAAAGTATGAAGCCTGAAAGAAAGTTCTTTTTTTTTTTACCGTTCCGTAATAAATTCATAAACGCGATGTAATATTCCTAAGGTACCTACGCATATAAAGAAGCATGCTTATAATAAAGCATATAAAATAGCTTGCTTAAAATATAAAGCGTAAAGCATTAAGCAAGTGATTGCCATAAAGCAACTTTGAACACTACTAACCGACAGTGCCGGCCAACGCCTGTTGCTATATGGACGTGTCGCTCTTCTCGCCGATTTATTTCGTCTCAGAATTGTTTGTAGTTATTATAAAGTTTCGTTTGTAAATTCATTTTTTTATTTATATATTCATTGTTGGAACGAAGTTCCTTATCGCGTGTTCAGGACTACAAGAAGCCCAGTGCAACGGTAACTGGATGGTCTGAACTGTCCACGGTACGTGGAGCTATAAACGTTGCTTACAATCAACAATAAACAAAAGGCCTATAGCCTCTGAGGCTTTATGAATACAAATAACAGGTCTAACCACTAACCTTCTGTGCTGGGTTCGCCAACTTCGACCTTCCCAAGGTCACGCCCCAAGTGTGGTATGTATGTAATATGAGGTGAGTAAGTGAAAGTGTGATGTAAGTCAAGTGTGTGGACGTTCACAAGGCGCCAGTCTCCAGATGGCGCGGTTCCAACAGCAATCACAGCACAACTCGTTTCCAGCAAAAGCGCGTGCCACGCGATGGCAACCAACCGGCGTTAGATCCCAAAATTATCCCGGGGTTTTCGTCAAATGGGGATTACACTTCAACCAATAGATAATCCGCGACCCAATTATCGGTTGCAACAGGCGATTCCAAACGATATTTCAATTACAATTACAATTACAAGAGGGTCCCTACGACCGGCATTTTTTCCAACCAAGCAAAGTCTATCTGTCAAGTCAAAGTAATGTCAAGATCAAATTTCCTTATGTCAAAAGGGTGCGTTCGGAAACATTTGGTACTAATCATCTACCCCCCCGGACGGGCCTACCCGTCCGCTAATCAATTGGAAGTCTTGACAAGGTTGCAAATTTAACACAGCTTCAATGCGGCCAAATACCGTAGCTAGTTCCTCAAAGGTGAGAACGGTGTCTCCCAACAATCTCCGCCAGCGTCCCTTTGCCGCTTTCACCGTGGCCCCAAAAATACCCCCCCAATGGGGGCAGGCTGGCGGGTCAAACAACCAAGTGACCCCTCGGCGGGCCAAACTATTACCAATGTCAACCTGGCTCTCATTAAGGAAGGCGTATACCTCCTTCAAATAGCTACTTGTACCCTTGTAATTCGTAACGCAATCAGAACTAATCAAAGGTAACCCACGGCGAGACACAAATCCTTCCAAGTCGCCTCAAAGGCCTCTGTCGAGAGGGAGGTTACCAGCTCCAAATGTACTGCCTTGGTTGACAGGCAGACAAACACACAAATAAGCCTTAACAATCTTACTATTACGAAGGGTGGACGTCTTCAACAAAAGGGGACCAACAAGTCCGTTACGACGCCAGCAAAGGGCCTCGCCTCATTGACGCGATCAGCCGACAAAATCCAAATTTCTCGCTGCAGAATGGCCAACAGCGCATTGCAACCGGCATGCGAGTTCTTAACGTGACGATTAGTCACCAACAATGAAACCAAGTGGCCCTCCTTGGGCAACAAAGGGGGGTGACGGGCCCATAAGGAAGGCTAGAGTGCCTCAACCGTCCTCCAACAGGGTTTCCCGAAGTGGCTCGTCCCAACCAAGTTCAGTTATAACAAGGGCAGGAGCACCAATTTTAGGGTAAGGACAACTCACAAGGGTGATTTCAAACAAGGTCCTTCCCTCAACAGTGGTGTCAGCCGGTTCGCCAATTCCCCAAATCTTGCCTGAAAGGTCGTTCACCTTCAGGCCAACCTGTCCCGCTAACCAAGACGACAAAAGGCAACCCCGGACTCCCGTGCCCAAAATGGCACGGACCACAATTGAGTCACCCAAGGGTCCCCAGACCTTGACCGAGGCCGTTGGCAACAAAACCGTCTTGATCGGGGGGGTCCTTTAGCGGGCAGGCGTCAATCTCTTAGTGATGCCTGGGCGGCGACCGATCGCCGCATCCAGGCTGCCTTCGTTCACGACGAGGCCAACAATCAAAATATTCGTCCGCGCGGTGTCCCGAGCCGCTCGCCATCACTGGTGGGGCATATCCCACCGGATGCCCGAATGGCGGAGGGCGCGACTCCAGCCGGGGACGTTCCGCCAACGGAGGGGAAAGGCAGCGGCGCCGACCCGGCCACTGCTGCCTAGCAGCCAATGCGCGTTCTCCCTGACGAGGGAAGACCAAATGGCACTCGTGGGGCTCCCGTTCAACTTGCGCGGGGGGTGGAGTGCGGCGTACAGAATCGCGGGTCTCAGCCTGGTGCTCGTCTCCGGGGTACCCCCCCCTGCGCGAATCCTCCTCAGAAGATGGTCTGCTGGAGCGGTTCGCGTTGGCGCACAAAATCTCCAAGTGGGACCCCTTACAAATTCTACACGGGCGGGGGTCGGGGCAGTCCCGATGAAAGTGGGCCCCCAAGCACGAAAAGCACAAACGACGTGCGTTGACAATACGGCGGCGGGCACTTACGTGCAAATTCAAAAAATCCGGGCAACGCGCCATGACATGCCCCGTTGCCTTACAAAAGTCACAATGATAAGGACTCCGGGCACCAGCAAAACGGGGGGCGGGGGGAACATCAACAGGCCCCCTAGCCCGAGGACTCCGGGCGCCAGCAAAACGGGGGGCGGGGCGATCATCAACAGGCCCCCTAGCCTGAGGACTCCGGGCGCCAGCAAAACGGGGGGCGGGGGGAACATCAACAGGCCCCCGAGCCCTAGTCCGTCCCTGGTCTCTAGGGTGAGAAGGTAGTGGGGGTGACCCCGTGGCGCCACGAGTGTTATCCGAAAACCGACACTCGTCTTCCAAAAACTTGAGGAGGTCATCAAAGGGGGGAAGATGGGTGGCACTATCCCCACCATACTTCTGCTCAAAACGTGACCTCAACTCCGCGGGGAGCAACTGTAGCACTATGTGCTCCAACAAGTAGGACCAATGTTCTACCGGTAACTCCAGGCGTCTCAAAGCGTTGGTCGCTGAGACCAACGGGTTCTGCAAGTCGGTGCGCAACGTCGACGTGCTGGCAATGGCCGGTAGTCCCAAAATCTGGTCGATGTGCACATCAGCCAGGCAGCGCTTGTTCTGATACCGTCGGCAGAGAAGCTCCAGAGCGGTCGGGTAAGAGGAATCCGTCACCGGCAAGTGCTGCACCAAGGCTCTGGCTTCGCCCTCCAGGACAGACAATAAATAGGCCAGCTTCTGGGCAGGTCCGAGGTCCGAGCGTGCATCCACAAGACTTTTAAAAAGATTTAGGAAGCCCAGCCAGTGGTCCAAGCGACCGTCAAAATGTGGCAGCTCCAGGGTGGGCAGCCTACTCAATAGTCCAGGGCCTGCAACAACAGGGGTCTGCAGCTTGGCCGCATCAGGCACCCGACTCTTCAAAATTTCCCGCGCTCGTAGACATATGACATCCCCCAGGTGGACAATCTGGTCATAGTCACCCAAAATCTTATCGCGGGCTGTCTGATCCATCACCCCCAAATCCACGTCCATGATGTACTCGTTGAAGCGCGTGAGCGCAGCATCAGCTGACTTGATCCTCTCAATCACTTGCCCATACCGAGCAAGGGTGAGCTCTTCCAATTCCACACGATCAACCGTTGCAGCTGCCGATGAGAACCATCTCAACTGTGAGGTCAATCCGGCAGCAGCCTCCCTGACTGCCCTTAATGAGGCCATTGCAACAATCAAATATTAATACAAAACACCAATCAACAACCAACAATCAAATATTAAACAAACAGCAATGACTTGTTAGCCGACCAAATAATCTCAACAAAATAAAAATTCAAATTCAATTATTTCAAGTCCAAATCCGACCCTGTACTTATTCCAAGTATGAATCTAGCTTGGTACAGATGGCTAGTTACAAAATAAATATCAATTCAATGTATATATTGTGCAGGATCACACCAATAAACATCAATAAGCACAACAATTGTCTGTATAATATTGAGCCGGAGAATCTCTATCAACACAGTCCAATAACTACTATAAACAACAACCAATACACACAATTCAAGTCTTGTTATATTAGACTATGTGTAATTATTATTTAGATAACCTTTTAAATTCAGATCAGTGACATTCAATTATTAATTGCAACAATACCAAACTATGTACCAAATTATACCAATAATTCCTAATTTCACAAATAAATCTTACTGGTCAATTCAACAAAGGGCTACAGTACAAATTATAAATACAACTTCAATTGATTCAACTTCAATTAGATAGCCCGGATGACATGGTAATATATTCAAAACTTATTAAGTTATAAGTTGTGTTAAGTAATCAAACCAAAGTTACTTTCAAAACTTCCAATTAAACCAGTGGATCTTATATTATAAGAGCCACGCCTACTACCAGAATGAATCAGTGGATCTTATAAGAACCACGCTCTGCTACCACTTTGTTCAGGACTACAAGAAGCCCAGTGCAACGGTAACTGGATGGTCTGAACTGTCCACGGTACGTGGAGCTATAAACGTTGCTTACAATCAACAATAAACAAAAGGCCTATAGCCTCTGAGGCTTTATGAATACAAATAACAGGTCTAACCACTAACCTTCTGTGCTGGGTTCGCCAACTTCGACCTTCCCAAGGCCACGCCCCAAGTGTGGTATGTATGTAATATGAGGTGAGTAAGTGAAAGTGTGATGTAAGTCAAGTGTGTGGACATTTACAAGGCGCCAGTCTCTAGATGGCGCGGTTCCAACAGCAATCACAGCACAACTCGTTTCCAGCAAAAGCGCGTGCCACGCGATGGCAACCAACCGGCGTTAGATCCCAAAATTATCCCGGGGTTTTCGTCAAATGGGGATTACACTTCAACCAATAGATAATCCGCGACCCAATTATCGGTTGCAACAGGCGATTCCAAACGATATTTCAATTACAATTACAATTACAAGAGGGTCCCTACGACCGGCATTTTTTCCAACCAAGCAAAGTCTATCTGTCAAGTCAAAGTAATGTCAAGATCAAATTTCCTTATGTCAAAAGGGTGCGTTCGGAAACATTTGGTACTAAACATCGCGCGTTACGAAAGGGGGCTAAACGGAAAAAATTCATACGAAAAGTTGTAACGACACTTTTTTACCGACTTCAAAAGAAAGGAGGTTCTCAATTCGTCTTGAACTTTTGAAGTGAAAACTTCTTTAGGGGAGTTGAGGTGGGAGTTGAGGGGGGAGTTGAGGGGGGAGTTGCGGGTCGAGTTGCGGGTCGAGTTGCGGGTCGAGTTGGGGGTCGAGTTGCGGGTCGAGTTGCAGGTCGAGTTGCGGGTCGAGTTGCGGGTCGAGTTGCGGGTCGAGTTGCGGGATGAGTTGAGGCATGAGTTGAGGGGCGTCTCGTGGGGAGTTGAGGTAAAGAGAGAGAGAGAGAGGGCAACGGTATACCTTTGAAATTTCGTAAATTTTTGAAGGTTTCACTTCTACCACGTGTGAACTGCACACATGTTTTTTTTTTACAATTCCTTCACTAATTAATCGAAAGGAACTTCGTTCCATCCGGGTGTCCCTTGACACCTCTCAAGTTTTTTTTTAATGAACATTTAACCCTAAATAATAAATAATTATTTCGAGAAGCTAAGAAGATTGCTAATGAAATCGGTTTTAAATACGTTTGGGTCAGGAATGGGACAGTGCTTGTACGAGAGCGGGATGGATTTTCATCAATTGCTATACGTTCTGGGGAAGATCTTAAAAAGATTGTTTTGAATGAGAAAAAGTGTACTGAAAACCCAGATTCATAGCTATGCCTATGTTCGCACAGTTTGTTTACATTATCTAGGTATACTAAGCTTTGTCTTTATTCCTTCTCTATATGTTTATTTGACAGGTTTATAAATTTAGTAAATAGGTATGTCAGTCTCAAATATTATATTAATATATTTTGTTTGTTTTTGCTTAAATTTAAAAATATCTCAAATTTAATTCTAGTTTTTCTATATTTAATACTGTCGAATCTTTTTGTGCCATTTAAACATTTATGTATAATATTGAATAATACTTTGGAGTATAAACACTGCAGCAAACATAAACTCATTTGTAGTTCTGGCTTATCTGTAACTTATTATATAACTGTAGACATCGGGTTTACGTATTATGAATTGGGTAGTAAGTGTTACGTAGTACAGATTTATTATATTACTGTTACTAATGGCTACTAATAACATTACGTTTTACCATCAGAATTGTAGAGGTACTCGTACAAAGTTGCAAACGCTCTATATGAACATATTGAGTAACTCTTATGACGTTATCGTTCTGACTGAAACTTGGCTTATTCCTGAAATCCGTGATAATGAATTTATTGACGATCGATATGTTGTCTTTAGACGTGACCGTGACCGTATTGCGACTCACAAAAAAGATGGAGGTGGTGTTCTGATTGCGGTGCTTCGTGTATTGCGAGCTACAATATTGACAACTCAATTGTTTAACTCTGAAATTGAGCACGTATTAGTACAGTTGCCTGCCACCCAGCAGCACACTGCACATTGGTGTCGTGTATATACCTCCGGCGATGAGTCCAGAGGTATATGAACAGTACTTAGACATGCTGCAAGTCTTAGCTAATAATCCCAATTGCAATACATATCATTTCTTTGGTGACTATAATTTACCTGAGATTGATTGGGTGCAACAAGGCAACCATGTCGTTGCACGTCACACGGAGTCTATAGGACGTATATTACTTAATTTTATAAATATGATAAATGGTATACAATTTCATTTCACAAAAAATAGTTTAGGTCGTGTGCTAGACTTGATAATCTCTAACGCTGACCCTCAAGCGGTGCCTTGCAATGTGTTGGTAAATCCTGATAGCCTCCGCCCTCCATTTTCTATACTAACTCACCTAGATGTGCATAACAAACCAATGAAATGCCACCAGGTTCGCAGATACAACTTCTACAAAGCAAACTATGATTGCAATAAACATGACTTAGGCGATATAGACTGGGAAGAGTCACTCTCTCGCCTTTCTTCTGAGAAGGCTGTTGATTTTTTTTATGAAACTATATATAGAGTTATGAGGTCACATATTCCATTAACTTATACTAAAAACTCAAAATTTCCGATTTGATTTTCACCCTCTCTAATAAAAATATTTAAAACTAAAGAACACGCATGGATTAAATGGAAGAAATATGGCAATCACTCTGATTATATTCAATTTTCAAATTATCGCAAATTATTTCATAGTGAGGCAGTTGAATGTTATAAGAGGTATATGACATCAGTTGAAGACAGTATTTCTAAATCTAGTAAGTAAGTAAATGTTTCTTCCGATGACCCCAAGGAAATATGCAATTTGTTTTCAACTTTCTTTTGTTCGGTATACGAACCATCTGCATTTAACCCAGACCAATGGCAACCATCTAATTGCTATGAAGACAATTCCCCATGTATCTCTGATATTTACTTGTCAATAGAATCAATACGTACAGCATTAAAGTCACTGGATTCTAATAAAGAAGCTGGACCCGATGGCATACCACCTTTCTTCTTCATAAAAACATCTGACCACTTATCTTCCGCCTTACATATAATTTTCAATAAGTGTATGAAAGAAAGGATCTTTCCTACTGCCTGGAAATGAGCCTCTATCACCCCTGTTTACAAGAATGGTGTTAAAAATAATGTTGAGAATTACCGGCCCATTTCCATTCTCTCCACTTTGTCAAAGGTTTTTGAACGGCTTGTGCACAGTGAGCTATATCCTCATATCCGTCATCTTATTATACCCGAAAAACACGGTTTCGTGAAACGGCGCTCTACCACCACTAACCTGATGACTTTTGTGAATGACCTCTTTGAGAATATGGACCACAGGGTACAAGTTGACGCAGTTAACACGGATTTTCAGAAGGCCTTTGACAAGGTGGATCACACCCTCCTTATGGAAAAAATTGCCTTAAATGGCATTCGCGGCAATTTATTGAGATGGTTAGCTTCATATATTTTCAATAGGACTCAAAAGATCGTCATTAATGGGCATGAATCTGACTCTATTGTTGTTCAATCCGGGGTACCTCAGGGATCAGTATTAGGCCCTTTTCTTTTTGTATTGTTCATCAATGACATAAAACAATGTTTTATCAACACAAATTTCTTGATGTATGCAGACGATATGAAAATTTATACTACCTGTAAAAACATTCGTGACTGCCATTATTTACAACAGGACCTTGATAGATTTTATGAATACTGCCTCAAAAATAAACTCTTCCTCAGCCTTCCTAAATGTTACACAATATCTTTTACTAAAAATATAAATCAGATAAAATTTAATTACTCAATAAATAATATTAGACTTAAAGAAGTTCAATTCGTCCGCGACTTGGGTGTTACGCTTGACTCTCGACTGCATTTTGATGTTCATATTGACAATATTGTAAAAAAAGCATTTCAGATGTATGGACTAGTGATGAGATTTTCAAGTAACTTTGTACGACCCTCTACATTCTTAACATTATATAAAACTCTGATTCGTTCGCAATTAGAATACGCCGTCCAAATTTGGGATCCCCTATATGATAAGTACAAAGATAGGCTAGAAATTGTTCAGAAAAAGTATTTACGTACTATGAATTATAAATGTTATCGTCCTAAAGTCTCCTATGAACTATTATTGAAATGCTATAACTAATATTCTTAGTCAAGAATCTAGAAGATTTCTACTGACTGTAATGACGCTGCATGGAATATGTAATAACAGATTCGACTGCATTCCATTGTCAAATAGTTTACATTATATAGTACCCAGATCTGTCATGTGTCGTGGGGTGCGTGCGCCTCGATTATTCCATACAAATTCGTGTAAGACTAAGGTGCGCGTGCCTCTTCGTCGCCTTGTTGATACATACAACACTTACTTCATGGAGCTTGACATATTTACTCTTTCTAAACATAGTTTTAAGGCAAGAGCAATGGAGAGAGCAATAGAGTATAACCTTTTTATCCTTCTTTTTAATTATCATTTATGATATGTTTGTTTGTTTTGTTTTAATATTTTTTTGTGATTTCGTGGACAATGGTGTGGGTTACATGTATAGTAACATAGATATAGAATAGATTAAGTATAATAGTATATCTAATTGTTGTGTTAATTTAAGAATCTATTATTAAGCTTGGCATGTAACTGTTTTTTGTCCCTCATAAATAAAATAAAATAAATAAAATAAAATAAAATTAAAGTTATTTTTGGCTTTGTAGTGTTTTGATATGGAAGTCGGTTCTATTTTTTGCTAAAAAAATTTTAGTCTGAAATAACATAAAATATTGTCGCTTTCATAAAAGGTGGGAGACGTGTACCCACGTCGTCGCCGCTTCGTCCAGTAAATCAAACTAGTGGCTTTATTAAGGTTATATACAAGGATAAGACCGAGAACAAGCACTTGTAGGACATACAAGTGCTTGGTCTCGATCTTATCACCGTTGCAACGTGCCAAAATAGCTCTGTAGCGACAATCCGTGTTTTTATCTTCATTTTATCAAGCGCTGCATTGTTCTAATATAAAGGGATTTTAGATGTTCTGAATGTGAGTTGGCTAAGATTCAGTTGTAGTGTGGTCCTTATAATTATGTGCAGAATGCTGTGTAGCGACAACTATCTCGCAACATACAAACTAAACGATTGAAGTCCTGTATCACGCAAGCAAAGTTTACCGATCAACTAGCCTACTTTCAAATCCTCCCTTTTCAATGGGAATGTGGGACTTTACACCCTGTTCCGCATATCCCCAAACTGGTGACCCCGGGCATGAACATCAGTGCAGCCTTCGTGCAGAGCTAGTTCAGTGTGACGTCATTATCACTTCCTTCAAGTTTTCGAGCAGCGGGTCATACAGCCAGCCAGTACCTTCGGCTTCTACACGGTACTTCTATACGGTATCCTGACCACCAGCATGCAGAGGACGCGCATACCTGGTCATCAGCCTCAGCCTCTTCAGCAACTTTGGCACAGCACCCTGCACTTCGGCCGGTTGGCAAGCAGAGACGCACTTCTCTCCTGGTCGACGCAGCAGCCAGCCACTACGCAGCACTGCACCACTCTGACCCATTAGAGATCATGCAGCATAGTTATGCTGCATGATAGTCGGGATGATACTCCAGTGGGTAGGAGTTCCTACCCACTGGAGTATCATCCCGACTCACTGGGATATCACCCTGACTACTCCGGCTCACTGGAGTATCATCCCGACTTACTGGGATATCACTTCGACTCAAAGGGGGCAGCACCACAGATAGTTCCGACTCACCGCGAACTATGCGACTTCCGGTTCCGGCTCACTGGAACCTACCTTCCACTGGCCCGGCAAGCATCACAAGATGTATGGACGACTCATCCTGCTACGACCTGTCTCGGAGAGGAGTGATGTAGCGACATCTATCTCGCAACATACAAACTTAATGATAGAAATCCTGTATCGCGCAAGCAAAGCTCAACTAGCCTACATACAAATCACCCGATCACAAATATCGGGCAGTTGCCCACCAGACAAAACACCTGTCTGGTCGGAGGATCCTCCCTATTCAATGGGATTGCGGGACTTAACACCCTGTTCCGTATATCCCCAAAGCTGGTTAGTTTATTCTGGCTTCTAATTACTAAGTTGGCATCGATAGGCGATACTTTCTCGTTATGAAAATGGTTTTTCATTCTCGATCATTTGAAAACAAAAAGATAGTTTTGAATATCTGTAGTCAGTTAGTCTTACGGTATTTTTAAAAGCATATGCTATTTTTGAGTACTCTATGGCCAGCAATGTAATTTTGTTGCGATTACCGAAGCCTTTTGCGAGATAAAGCAGAGCTTGGGGAAGAAGGAATATCCGAGACACGTACCTACAACACGAGTGTAGCACGTCAAAATTTTTCGATTATTTGAACTAGATGCTTGCCCAGAAAATCTGAATCTTTAACACACTCTGAAAAGCTTTCAAAAACTCTGACTTCATGATGTAGGTGGTTTATCGGCCAAGTCATATGTTATAGTTTGACAAGGAATATTATTTAAAATTAAGGATTAATATTGTTTAAATGATTTTTCAACCGACGACAAAAAGAGGAGGTTATCAATTCGACGCGTATATTTTTTTTTTTCTAATGTATGATCATCGAGTACTCGAAGACGGCTGAACCGATTTGGAAAATTCTTTTTTTGTTCAAATGGGTATACTTCGAAATTGGTCCCATTATCACCAAAGTCAGGACTTGATGATGGGATCCTGGAGAAATCGAGGGAACTCTTCAAATATTATAGGCACACCTATGGCGTTTTGGGTATTTCTTATAGTAACTTGTGCAGTTGCTTTCAAAAAGTACCATTTAGGGAAGTGGAACTGATGATGAAGACCACAGATGGCCGCCGAAACTACTCAATAATAAGTATTGAGTGGATTGTGATTCGATTACTTGAATATGGATGTTAAGCACATTATGCTCGTCACAATACATCTGGTGATGTAGAGCTGATGGTGAAGTACCAGGAGAACTCTTCAACAATTAACGGCCCAGCATTGGGAAAAGCAATATTTTGTAAAAGGTTATAAGTAGTTTACATTTAGGCTCTTGTAACTAGGTTAATTAAAAATCATCCAACTAAAAAGAGTGAAATAAAAACTAAACCGACTCCCAAAAAACACTGCAAAGTGAAAAATAACTTTAATTTCGGAAGTCGGTGCCAAAAACGAAAAAACAAAACTAAAGACACCGACTACCGAAATTAAAGTTATTTTTCACCTTGCACTGTTTTTTGGGAGTCGGTTTAATTTTTTGTTAAAAAGTTTTTATTGTAGATAGTTTTTCTTTGAGTCGGTGGGTTGTAAGTGGAAAAGAATAACACCTCTTCGTACCCTCATAAAAAACTACCTGAATATTTTAAATCTCGATAAATGGATTCTAATTACAAATGTGAGTTGTAGAAACCCAAACGTTGATTGGCAATCAAGGGTGTATTTTTAATCCAAATTTTCGATACGTAATTTGAATTTAAGAATCTGATTGAACAGTATTTAAACTTATCTTGTTTTTTTTTTTTTTTTTATATATAAATATGGCTGCACATTACAGCAGTTTAAAGTCGATCCGACAGGCGAATCTAAAAAAAAACATTTTGTAGCTGCTTAGACTAGTAGGTACCTACTTAGAATGTAGCTTCGTCAGATTTGCGTGCCTTAGAAACGCACCGGCGAACTTTGAAAGGCGCCTTCACGTTTGCATGGAGTAGACATCTATTGTTACTTACTCATTCAAAGAGCAAATAGTTACTAAAACGCAGCTATATGTGACAAGACAGAGATCACGGAGATAATGCTTTATAAAGTTGGCAACACTACTCTATTATTATTATTTTCATATCATTGATTAACCCTAGATTCATTAACATAAGTCTCGCATACACCCATAAGCAAGGCTCGGATACCGGTTAAATTTTCAAACCGGTATGATGTACTTGACGCCAAAACCTTTACATTCGGTTTCGTTCGCATAAACCGCTTTTTTTAAACCGGTATTTGGAAGAGCATTTACATACAGGTTTTTTCGGATTTAACGGTTTAGAGCAATAAAAACCGGTTAATACAGACGCACAATAAACAAACGTCGCGCGCTGTTCAGTTTTTATTTAGTCGTAAGAATTTTTCAACCGACGACAAAAAGAGGAGGTTATCAATTCGACGCGTATATATATTTTCTTTTTATGTATGATCAGCGATTACAACACCGATTGTACTCGAAGACGGCTGAACCGATTTGGAAAATTCTTTTTTTTGTTTGAAAGAGTATACTTCGAAATTGGTCCCATTATCACCAAGTCAGGATCTGATGATGGGATCCTGGAGAAATCGAGGGAACTCTTCAAATATTATAGGCACACCTATGGCGTTTTGGGTATTTCTTATAGTAACTTGTGCAGTTGCTCTCAAAAAATACCATTTGTGAAGTGGAACTGATGATGAAGGCCACGGATGGCCGCCGAACCTACTCAATAATAAGTATTTCGTGGATTGCGATTCGATTACTTGAATATGGATGTTAAGCACTTTATGTTCGTCACAATGCATATGGTGATGTAGAGCTGATGGTGAAGTACCAGGAGAACTCCTCAACCATTAACGGCCCAGCATTGGGAAAAGTAATATTTTGTAAAAGGTTATAAGTAGTTGACATTTAGGCTCTTTTAACTAGGTAAATTAAAAATCGACCAACTAAAAAGAGTGAAATAAAAAAATTTTACCAAAAAATTAAACCGACTCCTAAAAACACTGCAAAGTGAAAAATAACTTTAATTTAAAGTCGGTGCCAAAAACGAAAATACAAAACTAAAGACTTGTTGTAAAAAGAGTTTTTGGAAGCCGGTTTAATTTTTTGATTCGGGTCGGACGATTATTTATACCATTGCATCAATAAACTCCGCTGTAAAAACATAAAAAAATTGGCCAAGTGCGAGTCAGACTCGCCCATGAAGGGTTCCGTAGTAACTATAATAATATAATATAATACCTATGTATATTTATTTGACGATTAAAATAAACCTTAAAAATTTCTTAAAACTAGCTTATTTACATTTTTAGAACTACGTTAAATAACTTTGTTTTTCATAGTGTTTGTATGAATTACAAAGTTATATTTGCGGTTTTCGAATATATGCTGTATCTCAAAAACTGCTAACCCGATTTTGTTCAAACTAATTTTGGTTGAAAGTTTACATTAAGATCTACAGATATATATTTCTTTTTAGATTTTTCACTCCATTATTATAGAAGTTAGAGGGACACACATTACCACTTTGGAAGCTTATATCTTTCAAACGATTGACTTTATGAAAAAGTGGTTTTAGAAACCCTTATATCATTTTTAAAGACCTGTCTATGGATACTACACACGCATAGGTTTCATGAAAAAAAATATTTTCAGTTCTAGTTCCATGTATGGGGACCCCCCTTTATTTTAAATGTATTTTAATTTTTTTTCTAAAAATCGGTATGCGGTTCACAGAATACATCTACCTACTAAGTTTCACATGTATAGTCTTAATAGTTTCGGAATAAAATGACTGTGACATACGGACGGACGGACAGACAGACAGACACACAGACAGACAGACAGACGGACAGACATATCGAAACTATAAGGGTTCCGTTTTTTGCCATTCGGCTACGGAACCCTAAAAATGGGTAAGTATCTAATATTTTTTTGGTTAAATTAGGTTGATAATGACGATAAATAATCGGTAAAATAATATTACTTTTCACCACGGAATAGATGAATAAGGTTGGAATGGTAATGTGGGCGTGGCAAGCGCGCCACATTTATGATACGAAAATCATAGCTCGACCGATTAATTCATTCACCGCGTTTAATGAGCTTCGGATTACTTCAGAACACAGAGCTCTGCTTTAAAATGCCGTGTTATGCAATTATAACCTGTAAAACAAAAAGTTAGACCGCAAGTATAGAGCGAGGAGGTATATCTTTCCATCGGTAAGTCGAAAATAACATTTAATTACAATTTTATTTATAAAAAACATAAAAATATTCTGATCACTATGAAAGTCCCAACATTAACAACATTATTGCAACAAGTTACAAAAAGTATACATTGCCCGATGTATACTCGCTTAATCAACGCAATGTCTAAGTCCGCTTACAATGTACTGCATGCGTTCTGCACTTCAACCATTGACGTTTCGTCCTTTGCCCTGATGGACCGTGATGCACGGCGCATGTTTATCGACAGTGAGTTACAATCAGTAGCAAGCTCTCGATTTAAGTGTGTGTAATTTATTTGTGTGCATAATTCGTATACATAACGTAGCCTCTTGCTTGTAGTGGAGCTAAATAGTGAGAGACAAGCGGCGACACGCGTTCTCATACAAATCAGGAACTAAAAAAGCACCTAAAAAGCGCATCATCAACGCATCTAACACGTACAAAATAAACACCCAAATTGAACCCGTAATTTCGAAAAGGGCACGAGTCACACTTTTTTTAAAGATCACTTTTTGGCGCCATTTTATTTATTGAAGCGTTTTACATATTCCCTGTGAAAAGAGCGCATGTTCATGCATCACAAGTCAACTTAAAAGGCAAACGAAAATTTAAGTCTGTTTGAAAATGGCACGAATCCAGGACTTATGCCCCTTTCTAATGAAACGAAACTGTCAGATTAACCTAAAATAACAATATAGAGGAGATACAATATTACATACTTAAAAGAAGTCATTCATTCCTGCCAAACGATAGAATGTTTGGGACAGCAAAGAGACATATTCGAAAAAAATACAGGATTTACACTCCAACCAAATATGAAAATCTTATAGCTGAGGCTAATGAAAATTTTGAAATAAGACAGCCTAAAACTAAAGATATTATAGGCATAAAAAATGATGGCCAAACCATTATAAGAAACTAGTGCTATCTGTGGATTCCTATGGCAGAGGAGTACCCAAGGACAAAAAAGTGACTTTTGCTATTTCCAAAGTGTTACATTTCATATTTTCCAAGACCACACCAGGGCTTGTGACAACACGTGAATCCATAGATTGTTTAATATAATAATATGATTTCCAACTCTTACCGAGGATGGGTACCAGGCCCCCCTTACCATCAAATAATACTCCTGCATATGCTAGTAAAGTGCCAATCAATAAAAAGAAAATGTCTGATTTAAAAAAACTAGAAAAATATATTCCAGTAGAGTACCAAACTTTCTATACAGAGGTTTTTGCATGGCCAACAACTTCAGCAAACAATGAATATCAATATCACGAAAATCAAGATGATTAACTAACAGTTCTTCTGAAAATATTTCATTTTGTATGAAGATCAGAAAGGTCATTTTGAAAAAGGCATTAGTCCTGGAACTTAAATCAAAAATATCTCTAAGATAAATGTTTTTTTTTTATAAATAAAAGTCACAAAAATTATATACCCGTTTGATTTATTTAACTACTCCTATATTCAGTTTCTTTACCACCAATAACTTTTTTTATAATAAACACATTTTTGTTGTTTCTGAAAAGTTTTAATTAATGGACTTGTGTCCTTTTCGAAATGACAGGTTCAATTGTGAAAGAGGATGCAGAAAATAGTTCTTATAGTAACGAAAACAAATCAGGCGAAGATATCAGTGCTAAACCCGGAGAAGAATCTGCTTCGAATGTCATAATGAATGAATGATAAGGACCTCGATAACGAAACTATTAATTTGGAAATTTGCTAATAGGTGAATTACAATTTTTGCCGCCATGTATGCGCTCTGAAGCATATATCAATATTTTAAAGTATATACCTAGATGCTTTAAAACATCAACACCGTGAAAAATCAAACAAATAAATATTTAATTTGTATAATGTGCCTAGATGAACATGCGAAACATCAATTTGATTATTCGTACTGAAATGTTACCAATAAAAGATAAAGAAAGGAAAATAAGAGCGAAATATTATTTTAAATCCAGGAATCTATTAATCTACACAAATGTATACATTTTTTTCTCACTGTTAGTTTGTCATTTTTACAAATATTTGGAAAAAAAAAATTAAATGCTTTTCAATATGTCAGTTATTTAATCAGTCTCTTTTTTTTATTACCGATGGGCCCACTCTTGACCTCGATCTCGCCTGATGGTAAGCGATAGATGAGGTTTAAGATGGGACGAGCGAGCCCAGAAGATGCCTATTTACTCGTGCTTTAAAGGCTGAAAGGTCGTAAGTGGCAGGGAACACAAAAGCCGGCAGAGAATTCCACAGCTTGGCTGTGCGCACAATAAATGTGGAAGAGAAGCGCTTAGTACGACAAGACGGTATATTAACCAAGTGTGGGTGGTACCCAGCCGTGCGTCTGGTAGACCGGTAGTGAAAGGGAGATGGAGGAATCAGGTCATGGAGCTCCTGCGCACACTCCCCGAAGTACAATCTGTAGAAAACCGACAGGCAAGCAACGGTTCGCCGATGAGCCAGGCTATGAAGCTTGTCCACCAGCACCTCGTCACCTATAAGCCTTTTAGCTCTGCGCTCAATCGAGTTCAATGCAGCAAGCTGGTACTTTGCAGAGCCATCCCACAAGTGGCTGCAATACTCCACGCAAGAACGGACCTGTGCTTTATTAAATACGTTTATTATTTACATGAAAGAATACAATTTTAATTTAAATAAAAACCCTAAACTACATATACACACCTAAAAATAAACTAAAATATTGCATCCAGAAATTCGTGCGCATCGCTGTCCACTGGCAATGTGCCCAAAAGACTGGCGGCATTGCCACGTTGTATGGCAATGCTTAACCTCTGTCCAAGGTAAAAGCCAGCCCTTGGGTCACGCGAAGTGTCAACTAGGCGTCTGGACAGATCTTTAAATAATTTGTGAGCACTCGGACCCCACGACCCCAAGGTTTCAACCCCAAACGGCTCGAAAATATAACTACCAACAAGGTTATTATATTTCCGCCGCTTGAGGTTCTCAGCAGCCGCAGCGGCAGCGCCAGCGCAACAAGATGAGCTAGGAAGATGGGATGGCGCAAGAGTATCGACACAAGTTGCGTCCCACACTAAAGGCCTACCCATCTTCCAAGGAAATAAAGACATACCGTCCGGTCTTTTGCCATCGTCGCGTGCCAGGCCATTTGGTTCTAAAACAGCTGGAACGCCGACAGTGACAAGAGCTCGTCGGATAATGTCGTTAATATTCGCGTGCCGTGCTATGCGACCCGCGCTGCGGCCGCATGAAAGGCCGTGGTGACCGAGGCTGTTGACAACTTCGCCACAGTGACAGCGATGAGCAGAACAGCAGGGAGCACCTAATCGAAGGGAAGCAGCGAGGCGGAAAGTAGTATCATCGAACAAGGTGCCTATGTTCGATGACGGAAGTGCATCGAGCCAGAGACCCGACTCCCATTCACCCACAGCCAGCAGGCGCGCACGCTCTGCAGCCGAAGCAGATGTGGCAATAAGGTCACTCTGAACTGCTTTACAGAGCGGCTCATCCCACCGCCTCTGAGATGATGGATTGTCGGGTGGATTTAGGTTCGGGCAAGCGAGTCTCCAGGTATCTATAGCCTCGGTGAAATACGGCACATTGAAATCAACCAGTGATGGAGCTAGGATATTCCTGATTAATTTCTCAGTGCCGTGTACCGAGGATACAAAAGCCGGTAGACTGATACTAGTAATTTTGCGGACGCCGAGACCACCCATACGAATGGGAAGAGTAGCTTGTGCCCAAGCTCGGTCGTCCATAGCCACATTTAAAATTCCTGTCAGAGTTTGACGAATAATTTGGTCCATTTTTTCCAAAAGGTGAGGATGATGATGATGATGTGCTTTATAGATTTAGAAGCTGTCCAGGCGTGAAGTACCGCCTCACCTTGTGTAGGATTCCCAGCTTTTTTGCTGCAGTCTGAGCTCTGGACTCGATGGTTGAGCCAAAGTTGAGGTCTGACGTCAACTCCATGCCCAAAAGCTCCAGGCGACTGGTAACTGGCACAGATGTACCTCGGAAAGTAGGGGTCAATTCAAAGCGCTTTTAGCGCTGAAAAGACAAGCCTGTGTTTTCAGAGCATTGAATTTGTCCAGATTGTCGTCACCCCATTGGGAAACGAGATTTAACCCTTTTACTGACGGAAGACCGCCGGCGGCCACAAGGCGGTACATTTTGTGACGTGGTGTGTTGGTCAAATTTATGCGCTCTACCATGGCCTTTCTGTGAGTGGCAATTTCATCCCTGTCAGCTCTAGAACTGGATAAGTATCACTCTGAGACTGTGCTGTCATCCGCGTACCCAACTGCTCCCAGCTGAAGTAGGTCATTGATATGCAGCAGAAAAAGAGTCGCAGAAAGAACAGACCCTTGAGGAACACCGGCATTAATTGCCATAAGATCCGATGAGCAGCCATCGATGACCACTCGGATCAACCGCTCACTCAAGAAGTCGGAAATCCAGTTGCATAAGCCAGCAGGGACACCGAACGCGGGAAGCTTGCTTAGCAGACTAGCGTGCCAGACCCTGTCAAAGGCCTTTGAGATTTCGAGGGATACCGCAAGGGCTTCACCGTGTTTCTCAATGGCCTCGCCCCAACAGTGCGTGACATACACAAGAAGATCTCCGGTGGACCGACCACGGCGAAAGCCATACTGGTGGTCACTGAGGAGCTCATTGTCTTCAAGGTATGCCAGCAACTTGTTGTTGAGTACCCTTTCCATTACTTCCTTTACATTACACAGTAAGGAGGTTAAGGCGATTGGTCTATAATTGGCAGGATCGGCACGGCTCCCCTTTTTGGGTACAGGTTGCACATAAGCAAGCTTCCAGGACACTGGCACCACTCCGGTTTTGAGGGAAAGGCGATACAGGCGAGTCAGTACAGGTGACAACTCTGGACCACAAATTTTTAGGACTCTGGCAGGTATTCCGTCCGGCCCACTGGCCTTGTTCACGTCCAGACTACAAAGGGCTTTACGGACCTCTTTAATGTGAATTGCGATTTCCGGCATTACGGAGTCGCAGTGAGGTATGTTAGGTGGTAAGTTAGACCCTGTGTCTAGACGCGAATTTTCCGCGAAGAGGGAGGCAAATAAATTTGCTTTCTCTTGTGCGATATGAGCCAGTGTTTCATCCGGTTTTACCATGGGAGGCAGCGAAGGACGACAGAAGTTTGACTCGACCGATTTGGCGAGGGACCAAAACTGCTTACTGCCCGAAGGGTAGGTTGCCAATTTGGCCCCAATTCGTCCAACATGGTCAAACCGAGCTTTCCGTAACACCCGTTTGCAGGCCTTAGCGGCATCTTCTTTTACAATGCGGTGGCT
Source organism: Tholera decimalis (assembly GCA_943138885.2). Taxonomy (NCBI): domain Eukaryota; kingdom Metazoa; phylum Arthropoda; class Insecta; order Lepidoptera; family Noctuidae; genus Tholera; species Tholera decimalis. The sequence goes on along the minus strand of OW964571.2, from coordinate 17,780,900 downwards.
TAATTAAAAAAATAGTAAAACTATACGCTAGTTAACTGCACCCTAAATGCGTAACACACAATCTGTCAACAACATTCATTGCGTTATTTAAGTAATTGAGTAGACAAATTTTTCGAACATATGAAGCAATGGATTAGCAATCTGTTTCGAAATTATTCAGATTATGATTGATCGGGCGTTATGAAATTTGGGTGCTTATTGTAGTTCCATCGTTGAACAAGTGAGACATTTTTCCCAGTCGGTCAACTTGGTACAATTCTTTTTGAAGGTTGAATTGTAGTTAAAGTATGTATAGATTAAATTTGTCCGCTTTCTACCCATGTTAAACACAAATAATAAAATTACCTCGTAATTAAATCTCACTGCGCAGCAGACGTCTACCAGCATGAATCAAATGAAAAGAAATATCTTAAATACGTCTACGCGCCGCTTTGCGCGGTAGTCACACACAAGTTGCAACGCGTTTACCGACATGCCGTTCGTCGAATAAACCGGTTAATTTAGGTTAAAATAAAGTTCTCAAAACGTTCACGTTCTTAAGAAAAGTTCGGAGGAAAACCGAAATAAACCGGTATTAACCGGTATTTTTTAAACCGGTTCCGAGCCTTGCCCATAAGTAGTAAAACACTCTCAGCGCGCAGCGCAAAAGAGATAGAAATACGTGTCTCTCAGTACCTTCATAAAGCGACGAGAGCTCACTAGGGCACCAGCAGTTTTGGCACGTAAACGTATAGTTTTGGATATACTGAGCACGAGGTGTCTGAGATACGTATGTTTATGATTAGTGTAACAACTTTGTATAGTGGATGGTTTTACTATTTGCCTTACAAAACGAAAGAAAGTACAGTTGTTTTTTTAAAAAAGGTATGTATTTATTCTATTATATTCTACGAAAGTAGTTGTTAGTATGAAACAATGTTATCTATTGCCGTTGTTATAATTTTGCTAATCAAACTGTTTTACTGTGTATTCATTCATAGTTATACTTATTTTTTATTATTATCCAAGTACTTATTGTGTGTTGTTTTCCAGCATAGCTTTTTTGAAAGACGATGAAAGTGGTGCAATATGATCGCGAGTGGATGACGAGGAAGAAGTGGATCATGGTGTTAGATAAGATGATAGAGCCTTGGTTACGAAGGCGACGCGAAACACCAACTTTGAGGCGATGCCTAAAACGGAACATCGATGCTATTTTAGGTGATACTTTGCCTGATGCACCAACCAACCCCGAAAATCAATCCAGAAAATTATGCAACTTTTGCTGTTATAAAAAAAATGTATGAATAGATTTATCTGTACGTCCTGCATACGTTACATGTGTATGGAACATCGTGGTAGTTTGTGCCTAGAATGCTTGGATTGATATTTTTTAAATGTTTTTTTATGTTTTAATTCTTAATAAAAGTTCATTCTAATTAATCACTGTGTATTTTTTTCAATATCTCCCATAATCATTAAGTTAGGTGACCTTAAAAGTAAGGTGTATAAGAGACGTATGTTTGTGAACTATGTAACCCTAAATATAGTTTATGAATCTAGGGTTAAGCTCAGGCTCAGCCCATTCTCTTAATATTCCTATATTGAGAGAATAGACTGAGCAATAACCTCACGAAATTTACCTTTAAACCTACCCTTAGTACCTATATAATCACAGCGATTGAGATGAATAGAAATAAAGAATGGAATAGAAAATATATATTCGATACAGACAGAAAACAAAATGCAAAACCTGATGTTTTTTCTGAAGATTGTTTTGAGAAAAATAACACTAAAACTTTTTCCGGACGACAGAAGTCATTTCAAGGGGGTGTCAAACTTTTACAAACTAAAAACCCACCCCGCATCTTTGATGCCCTTACGTTTCGGGGACATGGTACCCCATCAAAACATTTCCGCAACCCCGACAGGCAATGAACCTATCGGGACCTATTACGACACTTATAGACACTACCGGAGCTGCAATTCCATGTTCTGTGGTAACTAGCAGCTATACTACAGAAAATATCGTTTTCAGATCCTCACTTGTTTTGCTACTTCCACGTTCGTAGTTTCTTCGTCTTTTTAAGATGGCAAATAAAGTAACAACGGTGAGAATATGGACTCTGTGTAAATAAAATGTGTATGTTAGCCTTCTCTCCAAGCAGGTTAATCTTTGGGCATGCCACAACAGCGGCAGTAAGTCCCCTCTTTAAGGAGTGGCTAACAAGGCGTCATGGCGTCCTCACCTTCCGCCTGACGCAGGTCCTCACCGGACACGGTTGTTTCGGGAGTTATCTGTGTCGGATTTGGCGGGAGGAAACACTCGGGTGTCACCACTTCGAAGATCGCCCTGAGAACACGGTGGAACACACAGTGGAGGTTTGCCCTGCTTAGGCAGAGCTCTGCCGTGTCCTCGTAGGGGTGATAGGCGGCGACCTCTCGCTCCCGGCCCTGGTTCAATCCGATCAGGTTGTGGATTTCTGTGTGTAATGTGCTTATATTAAGTATTTTGTTTTTATACAGATCAAATCTCTAACAAAGGATTAATCAATTACAATATTTTACAGTGGGGTGCTTTTACATGTGCTTCTTCAGTTACCGGAGACCACAGCATGCACATGATTATTATGACTGGATGATAAATTATAATACCTTATTAAACATTAAGTACCTAAAATACGAAGTACATCAGCAATTGATATTATACTTTATTACATACATATTTAATCTAAGTTGATTTCAGAGGGAAAGACTTATAAATTTTTCCGTACCTATATGAAGTTTCCTTGTTATAATTGGACTTAGTTATGCAAAATGGATCCAATCCAAACTTTTACCGCCCATAAGACCGCCCATTGTAACATCCTTTGTAATTTTTTAAGTCCTTATTTAATTCTGTTATGGTGTACAATAAAGAATATATCTATCTATCTATCTTTTCCAAAATTGTGTTATATATACCAAAAGCATCTTCAGGGTGATATATTAAAAATATCAATATAACTCAATTTCGGAAAAAGTGTGGAATGGATCCTTTTTGCATAACTACGGCGAATTATGCACGGGAGTACCTTGATTAGTATTTTGTTGTATATGTTGAATGCTTTATAATATGTAGTAGACCACATAAGTATTTATAAATAGTACTCGTAGGATTAAAATGATAAAATGCGTTGAGTAAAAAATATCCATATATTCATTTAAATTTTCGCATTTATAATATAAGTATAAATTCTTACTATTGGATAGGTACTTCCTACTTTATAATAATCTTTTTTTTATTGGAATGTGAATCCTTATGCATGATCTGTTGAGTATAGTTTTTCATTTTTCCGATGTGTTGCCTTCTCTGTTTGGTTAGAGAAGGCAAAATAAAAAAATAAATTGTCACGTTTCTAAGGGCTATCTCTTTACTAATGGTAAATTTATTCAAAATACAAATTGTATCCTATCCCAACAAAGTAATCGTCGGATCCATTAAACCTTTCCTAAATTCTAAATTAGGGACAATTAACTATTCAAATAATGTTGGAACTAATTCTCCAATATGAAAGCAAATATTATACTGGTTGTGTAATTTTTGCACTAGCCGAAGACAAAGAAAAATATCTTATGAAATATAATTTGACGATTTCTATCAACTGGCGTCAAAAGCTTTAAATCATAATATCCTTAGGATTTGGGACACGTCTTTGTCTAGACATTGGACGGTTTGGCTACAGGTAAAAAGGCACAACAATAAAATTATACTAGAACATACATTCCAAGTTATACCAAATTTAATTAAAGTCCTTCAGCTGTTTTGGTGTGATTGAATAACAAACAGCCTTATCAAAAAGTCAACGCGAACGATGCTGCGGGCACCAGCTAGTATCATAGAAAATGAAAAAATAAAGCGTTCTTAAATATTTGTTGCACAAAAGTACCTTTTAACTGTTTATAAATACTCAGATTTAAAGTGTTCATCAATTTAATAACATATCTACTTGAAAACTGCAGTTTTTGCGTGATACCGAGAGTCCTTCAAACAAATATACGACTGTCAGTTTTATGGTTTGACAGCCATTACGGATAGTTAGAAGCTGGAAAAACTGACACCAGTCTTGCCCAGCGGTAAAGTGTTACCCAATAGCTGGGTAGACAGGCAGTCGCTCCGCAATGAGAGCCGGGACCAACGATATACGCACGGAGGAATCTCGTTATCTTAACTTGGTAACCTATACATATACGACCTGACCTCGTCAAACATTGCTTGTTTTTGATGCTCGACTCGTTCGGCTGTTTTTCTGTTGTTGTATATTTTTCGATGGGATAATCGTCAAAGGGTTCCTCCCTCTCTGGGTTTGGTGGAAGGGACTGTCAGACTTTTACTGACTAAAAACTCACCATTTTACTTCAGATGCCCTTGCGCTACGGGGCGACGGTAACTCATCAGAACATTCCCGCAACTCCGGCAGGCAATGGCCCCCTACCAGGCCCCGTCGTGGTAGAGAATGCCTATGTGCATGAAGTATTAATAAACGAACAGCTTCTTTTTTCTTTGTCTTACAATTTGTTTAAATAAAAGGCTTCAATTAAAAGAGCAGCCTGTTCACTCCTTGTAAATTCGTCATTTCGTACGATTCCATATCTGCCCCAATTCCAAGGATTACAGTCTTTTCACGATTCGTTAAGCTGTTATGAATGGATGCGTGGGTCAAAGTAAAGGTCGTGTTTTTCATATTAAACCGGAGCGTTCTAATTTGATGACGATTTTCAATGATTGTTTACTTTATTTTGCCTTTTCTGAGAGGTGTTTCTGTGATATCTATCCGTATAAGGATATACTGGGTTTTTTTTTAACGTGGTAATATTATCAAATAAGTCCTCCCACCCCGGGCAGGGCGGGAGGGACTGTCAGACTTTTACTGACTAAAATCCGCGGTGCTCCTTCAATAACCCTTTACGTACCGGGGTCACGGTAATGGGATAAGTCCCACGACCCCGGCAGGCTTCGGCCCTCTACAGGGGGGCCTCGTCATATTGCTGACGCTCTTTGAGGCGCGCGTGGAACACAACGTGCCTTCGACCCGGGCACGGTCCATGGTCGGACAGCGAGTTGCCCTTTACTCGCTGTCCGCATGCCCGCGCCTACGGTGGCCGGAGATCGTCGGCCGACGTCCGACGTCGTGGGCGTCTACCACTGCGGCTGGGCTGGAGGGAGGATGCCATCCTCTTCCTCAAACGGCCCGCCTCCTCCTTCAGAAGCATGACTGCTTCGCAGAAGGAGGCGACCGCTTCCCACTCCCTCTCGCCCCGCAGCATGGCCTCGACCAATGCCGGGCGCGAGAGGTCTCCGCCTATCGCCGCCGTCACGGACACGTCGGTGCTCTGCCCAGGTGGGGCAGTCTTGCACCGTATGCTCTACTGTGTCCTTAGGGCGATCCTCACAGTGGTGACACCCAGGCGTCTCTTCCTTCCCCATCAGACACAGGTACCTCCCGAAACTTCCGTGTCCGGTGAGGACCTGTGTCATGCGGTAGGTCAGGACGCCGTGACGCCGATCTAGCCACTCCTCAAAGAGGGGTCTTACCGCCGCAATAGCGGCGTGCCCGAAGGATATACTGGGCTAAGCAAAATTTTAACAATTTAAAAATGCTAGTTTGATTAGTTGCTTGATTGCAGTACGCAGCCCGCAAATATTATTATACACATACATATGGTGCGGGACTACCAGGTGGTTTTCCGAGTAAATCCCGATTCCGTGGGGATTCCGGGATAAAACGTAGCCTATGAGTTATTCCAGGATGTTAACTATCTCCTTACCAAATTTCATTCAGATCCGTTCAGTAGTTTTTGCGTGAAAGAGTGACAAACATCCATACATCTATACATCCACCCTCACAAACTTTCACATTTATAATATTAGTATAGAAAGAAAGATTCCACTGGACAACAATCTAACTGTCATAATATGCCAGGACACAATCTCACCGAAACCATTACTTATCCGACCCACATTTACAATTTACCTGCGACCTGATCTATAATCGCTAAGGATACTAAATCATGTATTCCATCTAGATATTTCTATACGTTCATCATAACAACAGAGTTTGTCTGGTTTTTTGTTTTAGAGCTTGAGTGATATCATTTCTGGGACTAGTCGTATTCGAAAAATGCTTTTATTTAAGTTCCTTAAGGAATTTATGCGTTAATTTTACATCACGCTACGGCTTGCAGATGGCGAAAAGAAGAAAACTAAGCGGCCAATAAAGGCACCCAGCAACAAAACAATTAAAAACAATTGCTTTAGAGCTGCGCAAGATAGGCCCTGTTCATCAGATGTATATGTTTGACCACTAACTAGTACCTGATGCTGGCTTCCAACTGAAACAGCTGAGATTATATAATATCGCGGTCGCGGTAAGTAAAACCGAGGAGCAACACTAGTTATGTATACTTTTGCATCAAGATATGCGATGGAGTCACTCGAAATGACGAGGATCTTGAGGGTTATTGACGGATCCCTCAGCATCCATGTCGATTTATATTCGAGATATGGGTTACGCCAATATATTTGGTCGTCTGATCACGTTTTGTTTTCGGGACTGACATATTTTATAAGAACGGGTGTTAAATACTCTAAACCTTTTTTTGGGGAATATCGTCAAATGATTCCTACCGCTCTGGATGGAGAGAAAAGGAGTGTCAAACTTCTACCTCAAAGCAGGAAAAGACGAACATTATTACAATCTTGCATTGAGAGTGTGAGAGGTTGTGTCTGTATGTCTGTGTAGGTATTTATCTTGGAAACTATTCATCTGTTTGGCACGGTGAGCTGAGTAGCAGCTACACACTATAGGACATGGTGTCTGTGTTTTTTTGTCGAATGTTGATCTGAAGGATTTGTGAACTGTTTTACTCACATTGAGAAAGTTATCATTGGTCGGGCAAATTATAAATGCTCTACTTCGTTTCCCTTTTGTATCCATATGTATAGGTTGGCTTAATATACAATCAGTTCATATTTATTATGTCTTTAACATCTTAGCTACATAAAATATTTTATATGCTGTAGGTACATAAAATAGTATTTCCGTTTTTCTATTATTGTGTAATCAGATATATAAAACGTAAGAAAATTAAGCTGTACGTCAAAATCCAATTTTCCGACAATGAGGAATTTGCATATCCTTACTAATATTATAAATGCGAAAGTAACTCTGTCTGTCTGTGTGTTACGCAATCACGCCTAAATTACTGAACCGATTTAAATGAAATTTGGTGCGGACATAGTCTAGAACCTGGAAAAGGACATTGGTTACTTTTTAATGCGAAAAAAGGGCTGTAAGAGGTTGAAATAGGGGATGAAAGTTTGTATAGAAATTATGTCAAATTTAAAGCTAGAAGCTTGAAACTTATTTTTTAGACTTTTGAGTAGATATTAATAAATACGATATTCCAAGTTTGTAAAAATTTTACCCCAAAGGGGTTAAATATAGGTGATGAAACTTTTTGTGATGACGCCGGAAAAAAAGCTTACGGAGAATTATTGAAAAAGTGTAAATTAACGCGGGCGAAGCCGCGGGCAAAAGCTAGTCAAATATATTTATGAAGAACTAGTTCCTCAAAAAATATGAAACAAAATGGAAAATATAATGAAAACAGAATAATTATTGATCGAATACCAGTTATATCAATTTTAAACGAATATATCTCTCGCGATAAGATTTTTTCTTAGAACTATGTTGGGATCGGCTCCCAATTTGCCTGAAGTGCTTTACATGGAGCGACCACCTATCTGATCTCTACAACCTCAGTACCTGGTAACACGATACGCCGTGGCAAGACTGGTATCAGATTTTCTGACGTCTGACTTGTAACGACTGACAAAGATGAACCAATGACAGTCGGGATCAACGCCTTAACGTGCCTTCCGAGGCACAGCGGAATATCAATATGTTAATATGTTTATTCATCCATGGACTGACATCAGCAAGCATTGCTTAACCTTTATATAGACCCAAGCACCACTCGTGATTGCTTGTTAATGTAGTAACTCATTATTACCCGACTACGGCAAAGCCAAAGGAAGGTTATGATTTTTTTATTTATCAAGATTACATGCATATTCCATATTCACACAACAGTCTACGCTTTTGCCTGCCAATTGTCGATACAATAAAACCGACAAAACGCACCATCTTTCAAGGGCCCAACGAGTACGTGTCAAAATTCTATGAGAAGCCGGGGCGCGAGACTATTGTTATATAAACATAAAGACAGGAAGAAATACATTTGCTATACGACAAGTATGCTGAATAGTTCATGCACACCACTCGTGTAGTCTGGCTGGGTTTAGAATAGTGTAAACTGGACGCGGTAGCGGTAGCGATTTGAACTGTACACACACAACCTAAGTCTGCGGACAAAGATTTTTTATCAGCGATAAGGATTTCCAAAAAATCAACAACTTATGAGAGTGATATATGTGCTTCAGCAGTGTCAGACGATGTCTTAATTTTATTGCAAGCGTAAATAATATTATTGTGGAATAAATAATATAATTCATGGTTATTTTTTTTATCTATGTATTATTGGTAGGTTTTCCGTGAGGTCACGTGTTCCGATATATAAGCTAATTAAAACTAGTAACAATTAATACAAAACAATATTAATATACGACACGATACGACTCAGTAATGTGTCGGTATCCTTGCAGTGCGAGACGAAATAATAGATTGTTATTTTTTCGAAATTAATCGCTCTGGTCGTAATTTGGGTCACAACGGTAGCCCTATGTAAAGACAGGCTTCGCGCCCGGACTACACAAGTACCCGCTGCTCACTCGTCACAAACACTGACGCGTTTCAAGTGCGTTTTCAACTGTTTTTCTACTCGTTTCCGGTTTTTTGTTAGTTTTTCCTTTTGTAACGCGGTCGACACGCTATTAAAATGTTAGAGGTTTAATTTAACGCTTTAATTTATTTGTTTTGTTGTTCGTTGGCTAGATTTGTAAATAGAATGATTGCAGTTTGCAAATTGTTGTTTTATTCTGAAACGTTTTAATGGGAAATGTGGTTCTCTGCGCTAGAAATGGACTGAATAGCATACGCTGGGAATATAGGACACACAGTCCTTTCGACTAAGGTCTCTTCTATCCTTTGCCGTTAAAATTATTAAAGCACAGGGGCCCAGCAGCATTGACCAGATGGGGGCATTGGCTGGGATTGTAGGAATTGTCTTACGAGATACCGCGGTCCCGGAACGTAAGGTTAACAGAAGGAACAGGGCAGGTCTTAGTCGGTAGAAGTCTGATACTCCCGCTTCTCTCAGATCGGGAGGAGTCATTTGATGGTTAAGATTGGTCTGTTGTTCCTTTCAAGTAATACTTATGGGCTGTATTTACAAAATCCATGCAGCCTAGTCATGGGCGCTTTGCTTTGAGTTGTAGGTATTTCCTACAACTTAAAGCAACGCTCCATTACACTTTTCGTCAATAAAATCTTTCACGGACAGACCCAGAGGCGCAGCTTGTTAAAAGTTAAACAAAAGTGTACTGTGTAGTCGCGACAACACTACAGAGTTGTAAGTAAACTAACCATTAGGTATAAGTATCAACTACTCATAGTAACTACTTGTCGTGAAATAGACGTTTGTTACGCAGTGGCGGTAACAAAGATATAGGTTAGCCTGGCTTTAATGTGGAAATAAAGAATCTGTTTAAGTCTAAGACGAACTGACTATCAATTATTGAAAAGTCCTATCCGCACTAGGCAAGCGTGGTGGATTGCGGCCCATTTCTTCTCATAGAGAGGTGGGCTGTGTCGCAGCAGTGCGAACGTTATGTTAAGTACTCTCTAGGATGTCTCTTGTATCGTGAAATCTTGTCGGAAATGGTTTTCTTATGAAAGAAGAATATAATTATAACACCTAACTAATATCATAAATGAAAAAGATATATTGTTTGCCACAATCTCACGTGTTAATTGCTTAACCGATTTTGATAAATTTTGATACAGGAATAGACGGATTCTTCGATACGTTTGCAGGTCACTTTTTGCCATTAATTGATAATGATTCTACAAAAATTCGAGCGGTTACACAATCTACAATTACCTAGTTTCTTTACTTTAAACGTGTAATAGAACAACAATACCCTTCATGCGACCACGTACTTTTTAAACGGCATGTATTGTCCCGGTGCCTGACTGAGGCCGGTCTAAATTAAAAACAATATTTAATATAGCTGCATCATACTTACCTTTTGCACTGAAAAAAGAATAAGTAGGTACCACAAAAACACAGACTTTTTTAACCAAGAACCACAGTTCCCAACTTGGCAAGTATTTTACATAGGTAAACAAGCGAAATTTGCGCTGCAAACTTTTGACAAAAGTTTTATTCTGTTTGACTTTGAAATTATTGAGGCGTAAACACGGCAATCCATTATGAATTCTACTTCCTTGCGTAGCGGTGTATCTAATATTGCAGACTGATTTTAATATTGTGCAGCAGATGAGCAGCGGTAGCCCGGTGGTTATAGGCACGGCTTAAGATTTAATCATGTGTGTTCGAACCTAGGCGCATTACTTGCTTTGTACATTTATTCGCATCATCACTAGACGTACGTCCTGTCCTGTCCTAGGACATGCCAGTATCCTCACGATGTATTTCTTCACCACCAAGACCAAGTAATGTGCCTGCCTTTGTTCAAACTCACAACTGGTAAGTCAGGGCCGTAAAAAGTGGCTTCACCGCTGCTCTTTTATACTAGACTAGCAGTTGCTCGCGACTTCGTTCGCGTGGGAAGGTTTTCCCGTGTAAATCCCGATCCCGTGGGAATTTCGCAAAATCCTTTCTTAACGGATGCCTACGTCATAACATCTACCTGCATGCCAAATTTCAGCCCGATCCATCCAGTGGTTTGGGCTGTGCGTTGATAGATCACTATGTCAGTCAGTCCTTTGAGTTATATATATTTAGATAACTGCACTGTAATATAGATATACTAATATAGTCGACGCCATCTATAGCGACTTCAGCAAAGCTTTTGACAAAGTTGATCATAGCATTTTGCTGCAAAAGCTTAAGCTCACATTCGGTGTTCATGGGTCACTTCTATAATGGTTCCAGTCTTACTTGGTTGGCCGTACAGCAAGAGTAGTAGTAAATGGACACTCATCTAACACTTTCATGCCCACATCTGGTGTGCCTCAAGGGTCACATTTAGGACCAATATTGTTTATAATGTTTATTGATGACATAAAATTTTCCATACAAAACTCTCATTTTGAAATGTATGCCGATGATTTAAAATTTTATAGAGTTGTAATGACAAAAAATGATGAAACTCTTCTGCAAAAGGATATTGACCGGCTTTGTGTGTGGTGTGAAAACAACGGCATGCATGTTAATGTAAGTAAATGCTATAATATTAAGTTTTCTCGTAAAAAACATAAATTTTATTCCTCCTACAAAATGAGGAACCAAGTCTTAAGTAATGTTACTGAAGTCAGAGATCTGGGCATCGTTATAGATTCTAAAATGAAATTTCTAGTACACAATGAAGTAATAATAAATAAAAGCAACAAAATGCTAACATTTTTAAGCCGTAACACAATAAACTTTAGTAATTTGGCAGCATTAAAAATTTTGTTTACAGCATTAGTTCGTAGTCATATAGAATACTGCTCCATTGTCTGGTACTCAGTACATAATATCCACATTCAGCGCATCGAAAGAGTTTAAATAAAGTTTATAAAAAGACTCTCCTATAGAGCAGGTATAAGGAATACAGTTAAAACCTATGAAGATAGACTGAATTATTTTAAAATGAAATCTTTACATTGGCGTCGAGATTTTGCAGCACAGGTCTAACATTCCTATTCCCTGTGTCACTAACCATTCGTCAAAATAACGACGCGTACCTCGCGTATTTAGTGTTTTCGTAAGATCTCGACCCCCGCCACCCCACCCGTTTCTAATACCTTCCTAATTCGCATCGCCAGTGACCCGCAAACACTCATTTCGGATGCACGTTCATTAGATCGGGATATATCGAGTGATCGTCGTAATATTTACGAAAGGTTAGTATCTGCGTAACTATTTTTCAAAGTTGTGCATTTATTTATTTGTCAATTATTATTTATACTTTAGAAATGACTAAAGTTTTCAATGGTTTTTACAACATTATGGCTTTTACAACATTTTGACATTTCGATGTTTTTTGTTTTGTTTGAAATGTATTTGTATACTTTCAGATGGACTTGCGGAGTCAAAATGATAAAATTTTACAATGGTTAGCTGATTCGGAAACGGAGTCAATCCCCGGTAATCAATCACAGTCTTCGGAATCCGAGGAAGGTGACCATTTAGAGACGGAAATTCATAATGAAACTGATGGAAGTGACGAGGATGCTGCAGATACTTCGGACGATGAGTTCTTCTTTCCACGTCGCAGGCGTAGTCGCAGGTTAGTCATAGATTCCGATGATGATACTTCACTGACATCCTGTTTGGATCAGATGGATTCCGAACCGAATGAGGAACCACTACAGCAGCATTCAATTATTCAACCAAGACAGAATATCTTGTACGGTAAGAATCAACACAAATGGTCCACAAAACCTCGAGACCCACGTACTCGCACGGCTGCTCGTAATGTGCTGCATATTGTACCTGGTCCCACAGGCATAGCTAAAGAACTCTCAGAGCCAAAAGATCTATTTTATCTTTTTGTAGATGAGGAAATGATCGATGTTATTGTACAATATACGAACGTCGAGATTAACATAAAGAACAATGAGTATAAAACATCTAAGTTTACTAATACGCAAACGTCGGCAAATGAAATCAAGGCATTGCTGGGTCTGCTTATCCAATCTGCTGCTCTTAAAAGCAACCATTTACCAACTCGAACTTTGTTCGATACCTTGAGAAGTGCAAAAACTTATAAAGCCTGTATGAGTGCTGAAAGGTTCGACTTTTTACTGAGATGTATGAGATTTGATGACAGAAATACTAGACAGGAGAGAAGGGAATCTGATAGACTGGCGCCAATTAGAAACTTCTGGGAAAATTTTATAGAAAACTGCAGGAAATGGTACAAGCCAGGTTCTTACATAACCGTGGACGAACAACTGGTCGGATTTAGGGGACGCTGTCCCTTTCGCATGTACATCCCTAATAAGCCTAACAAATATGGCTTGAAACTTGTAATGATGGCTGATTCTAGTACAAAATACATGTTTAACGCTATGCCTTATATGGGAAAAAATACGAACACAGGCAACGAGCCATTAGCAAATTATTTTTTGAAGGAGCTATCTAAACCGTATCATGGGTCGAACCGGAATATAACCATGGATAATTGGTTCACATCGGTTCCTCTGGCTGCTGAACTGTTGAAACCACCATATAAGCTCACAGTGGTAGGTACTCTACGAAGCAATAAGCGAGAGATTCCCAAAGAAATGACGAATTCTAGAAATAGACGAGTAGGTACTTCGATGTTTGGTTTCGATAAGGAAATGACTTTGGTGTCTTATAAACCGAAGTCAAATAAGGTAGTTTACCTTCTTTCTACCATACATGATCAACCTGACATCAATATCGATTCAAAAAAGCCCGAAATTATTGAATTCTACAATTCTACAAAGGGTGCGGTTGACACTGTAGACCAGATGTGCTCAATCATGAGTACCAGCCGTAAGACCAATCGATGGCCACTGTGCTTGTTTTACGACATCTTGAATCTGTCGATAGTGAACGCATATGTCATCCACGTATCTAATGCGATCCGAAATGGAAAAAAACCCATGAAAAGGAGGCCTTTTGCGTTAGAAATGGCGGACGAACTGATGAAACCTTGGCTACAAGAGAGATTTCAGACGATAACTTTGCAACGAAATTTGAAGCAGATCATCGCGGAGATCTTGAAAATTGATGACCCTCAAGAAGGTCCTAGTCAAGACGTTCCTAGAAATCGCAAAACTTGCAGCTACTGTCCTGCAATAAAACGTCGTATGACCACAAACTTCTGCAAGGGCTGCAAAAAAGCGATTTGCAGGGAGCATATTGTTTCTATGTGTAACCATTGTTCAATGTAGAATATTTCTAAAACAGCTGATATTATTTGATTAAAAGAAAACTAAGACTGCGTTTTAAGTTCCTTTTGTGTCATAAATAAAGTTGATTAAATAAATATTGGTGTTTCAATCTGTCGTAAAATTTACGAATGGTTAGTAATAACGTTACTCGAAAATAAGGTTAGTGAGCTAGGGTTAAGGTATTAAATCAAGGTGTGGATTGCTCGCAACTTCTGTCATCAATCAACATTTATGTACCCCGGTCATCAGCTAGTCTTCATAATTATAAGCCTTTTGCTCCTGGTGGGCGGAGAACCAAGTACGGGATAAATGCCCCCCTTTCCTATATTCTCAGAAAGTGCAATGACATTTTTCACGATTGTGACTTGGACATATTTTCAGGCAGCATTACCAAGTTTAAAAGAGCTATGCTCAATATTATGTAATTTGGTTCAATAATGTTTTATTTTTTATTCTTTGTTTGATGTTGTCATTACTTATTCTTTGTTTGTAAATGCTTAATTCAATCTCATTTAATAAAACTAGTAATATTATTCAATTTTAATTAAAAAATCATATTTCATTGCATTTAATTCAATTTAATCTAAGTTATTTCGTGTTTAATATTACATTGTTTTTTTAATCTAACTTTATGTATATTTTAATTGTACTGAGATAAATATTAAATGCTTTGCTAAGCTTTAATTTAGATGCATGCAATACTAACGAATCTGAACTTAATCGTATATGTTAAATGTCTTTGTGTGCATTTAGTTGGTTTGCCTAAATAAATAAATAAATAATATTTAAAAACCAAAAATAAGTAAAAATATCGTTATAACATATCCAGCATCCATAATTCCAGACTAGACTCCGTCCATATCTATATTTGCGTAGACAAACAAAGCTTTGTCAGGATTCTACTCAAAACCAGTCACATTGTGTTGCCGTGCGAGCAGTGTTGGGTCTACATGCTTGCACGGATGTGTACGGAGCCAGAAACGCTGTTTTCTTTTCTAATGTTTGTCAAGTATCCTTTCTGGGTATGCTTAGCTAGTTTTTGCTTTTGTTTTTGTTACGGAAAAGGATAAGCAGGATTTTCATTTAGCTGTGTGGTATGTAGGTGTTATGTTTACTTAAGATTATAGGGGGCTGCTTTTCATATTATTATTTTTCAGTCCAGGAACGGGTGAACATCTTAACATATTCCTCCGCGCTTCGGGACGCCCGTGAAGCTGTTGGTCCCTGTTGTCATTTATACTTACGTCTTTGATAGTCGCTAAGTAAGTCAAAAGCTGGAATATGCCACTACTTCCTTACAAAAAAAAAAAACCTGCCCTTTTAATAACGGTCCTTAATTGTGTAATATGTATTTCTATATTTAATTTGTTTTACCGGGTATCAAAAAGAAATGAAATCATTTATTTCAATACACACACATGAGCAGTATTTACGGGCTCGACTTGCGAGTTGGAGGTAGTGGGTTTGAACCACAGAACAGATAAAAGAGGTTAGAAAGGAAATAGTTCCTGATTAGTATGAGAACGCGTGTCGCCGCTTGTCTCCCCACTCTTTAGTTCTACTACAAGCAAGAGGCCCGTTACATATGCGAATTACGCACACAAATAAATTACACATACTTAAATCGAGAGCTTGCTACTGATTGTAACTCACTTTGCGCCGTGCATCACAGCCAATCAGGGCAAAGGACAAAACGTCAATGGTTGAAGTGTGGCGCATGTAGTACATTGTAAGCGGACTTGGTCATTGCGTTGATTACGCGAGTACACAACGGGCAATGTATACTTTTTGTAACTTGTTGCAATAATGTTCAGAATTTCATAGTGATCAGAATATTTTTATGTTTTTTACAAATAAAATTGTTATTAAATGTTATTTTCGACTTACCGATGGAAAGATATACCTCTTCGCTCTATACTTGCGGTCTGACTTTTTGTTTTACAGGTTATAATTGCACAACACGGCATTTTAAAGCAGAGCTGTGTTCCGAAGTAATCCGAAGCGTACTAAACGCGGTGATTGAATTAATCGGTCGCGCTATGATTGTCGTATCATAAATGTGGCGCGCTCGCCACGCCCACATTACCATTCCAACCTTATTCATCTATTCCGTGGTTTGAACCAAGTCAGGCACATAACTTTTTACAATTTATATCATGACCAATGCTTTTAAGTCAATGAAATGAAATACACCTAAATTAAATTAGCGACTAACAATTTCCCTGAAATGCCTTCCAAATACATACTTACTAATTTTAAAAGTAAGAAAGAAAAAGAAGCTACTCGTTGAGGCAGAACTGGCATGCATAAAAATTGTAAACATCAAGTCCAACATTCCTTAACGGTAGTATTGCTTAATTTATGTAAGTAAAGCTAAATAATATCCTATTTAATTAATGAATTAAAAACCAAAGCAACCATTTACTCAAGTAAAGAAACCATAGATTAAGTCTGTCTTCCCTTCGTGGCAAATTATAGATGCATACACAGCTATAACTTTGCTCTTAGTCTGCCTACTCCTTTCCCAACTGTATTGGGGATGGTTTTCAGCCTAACTGTATGAAGCTGTGTACTAGTGTTTTACATGGAGCGACTGCCTATCTGCTGCATTTGCTCCACAACCTAGCAGCTGGGTAACACGAGTCTCGTTGAGAAGACGTTTCAGATTTTCGGACGTGTAACCCTCCCTAACGACTGTCAAAGATGTGTGATATGTTAAGTCATCCACGGACCGACCTCGGCAAGCCAAAAACCTCAACACATCAAAGAAAGAATCACGTATGTAAATTGCAATAAAAGTCAAACAGATGTTTTTATGGGGTAGAATAATAAAAAAGGGGGAAATAAAGGCAATATATCTTCGGGAATAGATTCAGGTCCTAATCAGGGGCGTCTTGGCACAGCCGCGCACCCTTTTCAACCTTCACACGGTTAGGAACATTCTTATCTAATACCGTCTGGGGAAGGCGATGAACGAAAATGTTAGAGGAAGCTACTGTGAAAATTCATTGAATGCTTTTAAGTTGAGTATGAATTATTGTGAATGAGTGGTTTGTGGCGGTATATGGTGAGTGAATGGAAATATTATTTTATTTAATTTTATTGGACAATTTTCAAATATTTTTGGAAGGTTGGATATTGTATCATCATTCTGTTGCCTTTTATATACAGCTGTCCCCGCGACTCCGTTTGCGTGAGATGTTTATCGATTCGTTGTATATGTTCGGAATAAAAAATATGTATGTTGCCCTATAACTTCCTCTTCCTCTAGTGAAAGTCCCATTAAAGAGTGAAACACAAAGATCCAGAGATAAGCCCAGACAAACAGAAATAAAGACACCCAGACTGAAAAAAATGTTTGCTGCTACTGGAACTGTAACTTAATAATGAAAAAAAAAAAACAGTTCTCGCATTTTCTCCTGTACTTGGTACTGAGAACCTGGCTTCTTGCCAAATTTTTTGGCAAGGTCTTTTTAGGTTTTATTTTCTTTACGAATAGTACGTACAGTATATTATGTGGCATAAAAATACGTACATGTATCTAAAATTGTCATCTTCTGGCGTTCTTGAGAACGCTATTGTCATACGGTCAGACCCACAACGCAGTGATACTACAATAGTCTGATGCTCACCTTGAACAGCAATGCCGAGGTCGGTACGTGGATGGGTGACTATCTTAACATACTGAGAGTCCTCCGTATCGCGGGAAATACGTTTTGTAAATCAGCTATAACATTGTTACGGGTAGTTAGTCAGAAGACCGAAAAATTTCAAATACCTATCTGAAAGGTACTGTTTTTTAATTTGTATTTGATTACTAAAGCTTTTTTGAGAAAAGGTTGAATTCATCTGTATATACATAATTTTTTATTGTTTTGTCAGTATATTTTTACTTTACGCACGCTACCAAATTTCGAAATATCGGGTAAATGGAATGAATAATTGAACGAAAATTAATCTGTTTAATGTGATACTTACTGGAAAATGGATACCTTAATTAAATAATGGACGTATTATAGTGATTAATTGTTGTTTGAGTGTTAAACTTCGGTTCAGTGTGTTATGTATTGTTTCCAATTACACTGTTATTATGTCGCCCATTAGCCATTTCTAACTCCTATGAAAGACTTATCAAAATAAGTTAAGCCATTCTAGAGATCACACAAACAGAATGATAGACAGATGGATAAAAAGTGTTATTATACTCCATAAAAACTAGATATACTCATACATACACACATCATCACAAACATTCATACACATTCACACCATACAGATACACATACGCATACACTGTAGGTACATACATAATAACAGACATACGTTCACTCTCTATTTAATTTTAATAGGTATACTTACTTCATAATTAGTAACTTTTAAGTGATAGTTACATACTTTATACCTGTTATACCTTTTATAAATAAATGAATAATTAACTGGGTCGAGTAAACTTTGGATGCACATAATTATTGTGCATAGCATAGTTATCGATACTAGTCGCCCAGTGTTCGAAATACGACTATGATTTAAATAATTTCGAATGCATTATTGTTATAAAAATATTTGCAGTCTGCACTCCTTCTCTATACATATAGACTTAAACTGTGCGAAATAACATAGTCTTCAGTAAGCGTAATTGTCGATAAATGTGTATCTATACTAAGTGTTTGCTATCGAGAGAATTGTCCGTCGTCGAGGAGACTGAGTGGAGCGGAGTGATTTCCTTCAACAGGATTTAAAATGTGTAAGGCGGGATTTAAAACACTATAGGAAGTAGTTACTTAATTATTACTCATCATTATTGAGGGCCGCTTGGATCTTATCATGGAAGCGCGGAAGCGTAAAACGGAGAAAAAAAAATCTCCTTCTGCGCAATCACTTTTTAATGAAGATATAGCGAATTTTTGGGAAATTTGTTTTGCAAAGAAATAAGATAGATTAGATAAATAGATAGAATAAACTTTATTGTACACCAATAATTGAATCACACTTAAATAACAATATTGTAAAATAATTGGTTACAATGGCGGTCTTATCGCTGAGAGCGATATCTTCCAGACAGCCTTTGGAAGGACTTTACGAGTTTTAATTAAAATGGGGAGGGCTATATTAGTGTACTACCGTACAAATATTCATAAATAACGGAAAAACTAATTAAATACAACAAATAATATATATATAAATACAATACATAAGTACATAAAATAAATAAATATATAATGTGTTCTTTAACATCGTGTGGAGAAAGCAAAGGAATAATCATAAGTTTGAAATAAAATGATTGGCAACTGAGCTTTTAAAAACAGCGAGTGACTGAGCTTGTCTTACTGACACCGGCAATCCATTCCACAACCGAATGGCCTGCACCGTAAACGACTGGTCGTAAAATTTTGTGGAATGCGTAGGCATCAAAAGTCTCAAATTCTCTGATGATCTCAAATCTCTAACATGTGTGTCATGAAGGAACTTTAAACGTTCTTTGAGGTAAAAGGGAGTCGTTGGATTGAAAAGAATACTGTAGAGTTATGATAAAATATGTGCATTCCGGCGAAGGCAGATAGGCAGCCACTTGAGTTTAGTGCGAAAAGATAGGCAGCCACTTGAGTTTAGTGCGAAACTCAGAAACATGATCATATTTGCGCAAACCAAATATGAATCTGATACAAAAATTTTGGAGTCACTCAAGCTTATCTAGCTGCACTTCAGATAGATCAGGATAACTTGCATCAGCATAGTCAAGGATAGGGAGTAGAAGAGATTGGGCAAGCGCAGTTTTAGTAGCAGTCGGTAGGAAATAGCGCAATCTGCGTAAAGACCCCGCAGAGGCAAACAGTTTGCGGCTCACTTCCTGCAACTGGGGACCCCAAGACAAATCTTTATCAATATAAATACCAAGGTCTTTTACTGAGTCACAGTAGGGTATAACAGTTCCATCAAAAATGATTTGGGGAAGGGTCGTCCAGACAATTTTGGAACGTAGCCTAGGGCTGCCAACAATAATGACTTTAGTCTTCGCAGGATTAACCTTCAAACCATGATCCAAACTCCAATCGGAAATACGCGCTAAATCTTTATTCACCGTCTTCACCGCCTCAGATAAATCTTCAACGGAAGCTTGCGAATAAATTTGCAGATCGTCAGCATAAAGGTGGTAGGATGAGAGAAGTTCATTTGAAATAGAATTTATAAATATGGCGAAAAGAAGAGGAGAGAGAACGCCCCCCTGTGGTACGCCAGCAGTAGTATTGCACCATGAAGACAACGAACCTTCAATGCAAATACGTTGTCGGCGGCCACACAGGCAACTACGAAACCAATCAATAGTTTTTGGAGATATGTTAAGAGAGCATAGTATCCCGATCAAGACATCAAAATCAAGAGTGTTAAAAGCATTACTGAAATCAAGTAAAGAAAGGACCGTCAATTTTCTATTGTCCATACCCAATCTTATATCATCCGTAATGTTAACAAGAGCTGTGGTAGTGCTATGCCCCGGACGAATCCGGATTGGTAAAAATTAAGGAGTCTGTTTCTACAGAGGAAAGCACTAAGCTGACTATGAATAAGGCGTTGATGTCAGCTTTACAGTGTAGTAGGTAGGTAGTAAGTGTTTGATTTAAAGTTGACTCGAATATGATAAAGCAGTTTTATCGTTTCAATTTTCACTAATTGGTCACTATTTTTACTGAATGATAGACAATTATAAAAAAAAAAATTTTTTGAGATCAGCATGCAACAGGCATAGCGCAGTATCTGAACGATTGGCTGCTGCGTTGCCTGTCACTGGTTCGATCCCGCACCGGAATAAGTTTTTGTTAGGCCTATAGACTATTGTTCCGAGTCTGGATATTTATGGATGTGATTTTAAATGTTTGTATATGCACCTACGATACAGGAGGAATGAAAAAAAAAAACGCAATACGCAGCGGGAATGAAAAAAAAACTTGATTAAGCTGTAAGTTATTAGAAAAACTTCACAATCGTATCCATCGAGCATTTGATTACTTACTTCTTCTTAATCACCGCATCAGGTTTTTCTTTTACATTCTCACATATCCTTTCTATTGTCACCAATGAAGCAGACAGCAAAATTCCCCTTTAAGTTGAATAAATAAATTGAAATATAGAGGAATAATCATAGGTACTACATCTACAAAATGGGTGATTCAAGCTGCTGCTTCTAATCCAAAATGTAGATCTTTCTAAAAAAGAAAATATTTAGATGACGAATAAAACGAATTAATAAAAATATTGTGTCAATTACTACATGAAATCCTGTTCGCTAGCAACTTCTAGTTCTCTCACACTTAGATTCATATTTATTATAAATAAAGAGTAGGTACCATAATTATGATGTTATATTTGCACGTTTATGTCTTTCATCTAGGTGGGACTTGTGGCTACATAATAACAGCCGCGGGGGTCGATGTTCGCTGAGTTGGGAAGTGGCCAAGCAGATGATGATGAATTAATTCTCCCAAAACCAGTTGTTCATGCTTGCATGCAGTATGTAACAGCGTCCTCCCACCCGCATAATTTCATTCTGTATACTCCTGTGTACCTGACAGGTATTCTCGTCATCCATCCAAAGACCAACCTTACCACACAACGTCTAATCCAGCAATATTATATAATGCCAGTTAAATCTCGAACTACATTCCTCAGCTACTGAATAACAATATACAAAACGATACACTAAAACTTAATACAACTTTTCACATTACTGAAACCATTTGGATACTTAAAGTACCTAAATTCGGTTTCTTTTTCTCCCTTCCAAGTTTTGAACAAACTCGAAGCCACGGTAGAAAGTTGTAACATATTGAATTATAAAGTCGAAGGTTTTCAACTTTCTAAATTTATAAATATTAGATTTATTATTTTGCCGAGTTCTTTTCAGGTTGGTACTTCTTGGTCTTATTATTTTCAATGATGGATTTTCATCAACTGTTTTGGTTTTGGTCTTTAGGTATCATTACTTTACTTATTAAAAAATTGCCCAAGTGCGAGTCAGACTCGCCCATGAAGGGTTCCGTAGTAACTATAATAATATAATATAATATGTATGACGAATAAAAAAAAACCTTAAAAATTTCTTGAAATTAGCTTATTTACATTTTACAACTACGCTAAATAACTTTGTTTTTCACAGTGTTTGTATGAATTACAAAGTTATATTTGTGGTTTTAGAAAATATGCTGTATCTCAAAACCTGCTGACCCGATTTCGTTAAAACTAATTTTGGTTGAAAGTTTACATTAACATTATATATTTTTTTTTAAATATATAAATGTTGTGTGGTAAGGTTGGTCTTCGGATGGATGACGAGAATACCTGTCAGGTACACAGGAGTATACAGAATGAAATTATGCGGGTGGGAGGACTCTGTTACATACTGCATGCAAGCATGAACAACTGGTTTTGGGAGAATTAATTCATCATCATCTGCTTGGCCTCTTCCCAACTCAGCGAACATCGACCCCCGCGGCTGTTATTATGTAGCCACAAGCCCCACCTAGATGAAAGACATAAACGTGCAAATATAACATCATAATAACGGTACCTACTCTTTATTTATAATAAAGATGAATCTAAATGTGAGAGAACTAGAAGTTGCTAGCGAACAGGATTTCATGTAGTAATTGACACAATATTTTTATTAATTCGTTTTATTCGTCATCTAAATATTTTCTTTTTTAGAAAGATCTACATTTTGGATTAGAAGCAGCAGCTTGATTCACCCATTTTGTAGATGTAGTACCTATGATTATTCCTCTATATTTCAATTTATTTATTCAACTTAAAGGGGAATTTTGCTGTCTGCTTCATTGGTGACAATAGAAAGGATATGTGAGAATGTAAAAGAAAAACCTGATGCGGTGAATAAGAAGAAGTAAGTAATCAAATGCTCGATGGATACGATTGTGAAGTTTTTCTAATAACTTACAGCTTAATCAAGTTTTTTTTTTCATTCCCGCTGCGTATTGCGTTTTTTTTTTCATTCCTCCTGTATCGTAGGTGCATATACAAACATTTAAAATCACATCCATAAATATCCAGACTCGGAACAATAGTCTATAGGCCTAACAAAGACTTATTCCGGTGCGGGATCGAACCAGTGACAGGCAACGCAGCAGCCAATCGTTCAGCTACTGCGCTATGCCTGTTGCATGCTGATCTCAAAAAAAAAAAATTTTTATAATTGTCTATCATTCAGTAAAAATAGTGACCAATTAGTGGAAATTGAAACGATAAAACTGCTGTATCATATTCGAGTCAACTTTAAATCAAACACTTACTACCTACCTGCTACACTGTAAAGCTGACATCAACGCCTTATTCATAGTCAGCTTAGTGCTTTCCTCTGTAGAGACAGGCTCCTTAATTTTTACCAATCCGGATTCGTCCGGGGCATAGCACTACCACAGCTCTTGTTAACATTACGGATGATATAAGATTGGGTATGGACAATAGAAAATTGACGGTCCTTTCTTTACTTGATTTCAGTAATGCTTTTAACACTCTTGATTTTGATGTCTTGCTCGGGATACTATGCTCTCTTAACATATCTCCAAAAGCTATTGATTGGTTTCGTAGTTGCCTGTGTGGCCGCCGACAACGTATTTGCATTGAAGGTTCGTTGTCTTCATGGTGCAATACTACTGCTGGCGTACCACATGGGGGCGTTCTCTCTCCTCTTCTTTTCGCCATATTTATAAATTCTATTTCAAATGAACTTCTCTCATCCTACCACCTTTATGCTGACGATCTGCAAATTTATTCGCAAGCTTCCGTTGAAGATTTATCTGAGGCGGTGAAGACGGTGAATAAAGATTTAGCGCGTATTTCCGATTGGAGTTTGGATCATGGTTTGAAGGTTAATCCTGCGAAGACTAAAGTCATTATTGTTGGCAGCCCTAGGCTACGTTCCAAAATTGTCTGGACGACCCTTCCCCAAATCATTTTTGATGGAACTGTTATACCCTACTCTGACTCAGTAAAAGACCTTGGTATTTATATTGATAAAGATTTGTCTTGGGGTCCCCAGTTGCAGGAAGTGAGCCGCAAACTGTTTGCCTCTGCGGGGTCTTTACGCAGATTGCGCTATTTTCTACCGACTGCTGGAAGTTTCCGGGAACAGTGGAGCTATAAAAATACTTAGCATTCCATTTTACAAGAAGGTCATCCTGCTCCGACGCTCGCCCGCGACAGTCGTGCCGCTCCGCGCTCTCGATCGTTCCGTGCCTGAGTCATCGCTCCGTTCGTCACGCCCGCCGTGACGTCACTCGTAGTCGCCGACTACGACGCCTGGTCCGGATCCGCCTTTTTCGAGGCGGTGAAGGATATCGTGCTTCTCTAACAGAGATTGTCAAAACAATTTGGTTTGGCCCCTTCAGGGTAAAACCACAGTTTCGTGGTCCTTGGTTGGAAACCTCACGGTGTCAACAATACCAAGGGGGTGCTGACCCGACGCACCCGCTGATCCCCTTCAGGGTGAAGCAGTCAATTGGAGTCGAGTGCTAGGTTTTGGCCTTGGGGGATCTCCTAGTCAAACCTAGTTACTGAGTTCTCTTCACAGCATACACACCTAGTGTCGGTTGGGTGTATCTACCCCTTCGCACTAGACCCAATAGGGCCCGGTACGCACATTAAGATTGGCGACCGGATTACAAGCTTAGGGCACACCATTAGGCACACACCTCCCTGCTATCCCCGCAGGGAGCGAACTCACCTCCGGGTCATTCCCGCCCGGAGGGTTAGGCAAATAGGGCCCTTCAGGCCACATCAGACGGCAACACAGCTACCGAGTTTGTCTGGGTTTCTCTTCTCGGTAGCGAAGTGTTAGGAGAAACTCTGGGGCAGGGCTCTTTGGGGACCGTCTGCTCGGGGAGCTCACGTTTGACGTGTCTCCTCGAGGCGCTTATGTTAGGTTTAGGAGAATAGGATCCCCACTTTTACGCCTCCAACATGGAGACCTTAGAGACTCTATCCGCTCAGGTAAAGTACCTATCCGATAGGCTACTTAAAACCACCGAGGTTTTAGGGCTTATTATATTTAAAAACCCCGACCTAAAAAAGGAGTTTGAGGTGGAGATTGACTCCATCAAAATCAATCCCATTCTCAATCACCACCCCGCGTTGCCACCCATCCCGCAGCCGGAGATAGATCCCACCCCCGCGCCCATCGCAGATAGGTCCCCCTCCCCCCCAGACGTCGAAATGGACTCTGAGGAGGAGGAAAAAGAAAAAGAGAGCTCGGAAGGCGAGCGCTCGGAGCGCGCAGAGAGCATACACTCTGAGCGCTCGGAGCGAGCGGAGTCTGAGCACTCCTCCGACCAAAACTCTTCCTCCGACGAGTTTATCCTCGTCGAGGGAAAGAGGAAGAAGAGGTCGCAGGCCTCGTCCTCCACTCAGGCCCCTAAGGCCAAGAAACCCTCCCCTCCCGAGCCAGCACGCTTAGTGCAGAGCCAGCCCTCCACTTCCTCGGCCACTAGGCCCAGCCCTACCCAAACCCCAGTCGTCAGCGCCTCAGTGCGCAAGACCATCCCTCCCCCACCCATCTTCATCCATGACAAGGGGGCTTGGACAAACGTGTCCAAAGCGTGTGGCGAGCAACGCATCGCCTACACGAATGCCCGCGCCGTTCAGAACGGCATAAAAGTAGGGTTAGCGACAGCTAACGACCACCGCGCGCTTTCGAAGCTACTCAAGGCTCGAAATATCCCCCACCACACTTATACGCTCCATGAGAGCAAGCCCGTTCGGGTGGTCCTCTGCCGGATCCCCAGTGAGATCCCCACCACCGAGATCGTCTGCGACTTAGAGTCACAGAACATCCCGGTGATTGAGGTGCACCGTATGCACGGCAGAGGTGGCAGGGCGTCTAACAACGTCCTCGTCATCTGTCACCCCGTCTCCGAAGGTCCCCACCCCATCTTTGCGCTGAAGACTGTATGCAGTCTTTCAGGAATTCTCATTGAGAAGCCACACAAAAGTGGCACGGTAGGCCAATGCCACCGTTGCCAGTTATACGGCCACGCGCAACGGAATTGCTTCGGCAAACCCCGGTGCGTAAAGTGCCTGGGCGATCACGGCACCGCGGAGTGCAGTCGCCCAAAAGATAGGTCCCAGTGCCCAGACCCGCCCAGCTGCGTGCTGTGCGGGCAATCCGGCCACCCCGCCAACTACCGAGGCTGTCCGAAAGCCCCGAAAACCTCCGCCCCTAAACTGGCAACGCGCGCTAGCGCACGCCAGGGACGAGAGTGTCCTACACTCTCGTCTGAGCTCCCCCAGACCCTCAGTCCCCAGCGTCCAACTCCTTGGACGGCGGCGAATCACGCCCAAAACTTCCCGGCACTAAGGCCGAAAGTCCCTGGGCTGATGGATCAACCCATCATGCCCTCCGCTCCGGTTGTTGTGGCTTCTCAGCCCCCACCTCCTCCCCAGTCACTCCCTCGCTCGGATGAGCCGGAACTCGATGCGTTCCTCATCCTTGGGAAAACATTCAGTTTCTTCCAGTCCCCCCGCGCCATCCAAATGGCAAAGGAGGTCGTGGCCTGCAAAAGCATTGAATCCCTGATTCAGGTATACTATAAGTATCCTGATGTAAAAAGCCATTTTGACAACCTTTTTAAACAGCCATAATGTATAACACGGCTAGTAAGAGATTAAAGCCCCGATCCCTAAAGCTAGGTTACTTCAATGCCAATGGCATCACTAATCAACGGGACGAGATCGCGACTTTCCTTCGCGATCATAGTCTCGACATCCTTCTGGTCCAAGAGACCTTCCTCAAACCCCACCTTAGGGATCCCAAGGTAGCCAACTACCGGCTAGTTAGGATCGATAGGACTAGATGCCACAGAGGTGGCACTCTAATATATTATAGGAACTCCCTGCACTGCATCCCTATGGATCCGCCGCCCCTTGCCCACTTAGAGGTATCCGTTTGCCGGCTAGGCATGACGGGCCATCCCTCTATCACAATAGTATCCGCGTATCTCCCACCGCACAGCGACGTAGATTCAAATTCTTCGATAAACGCCTCACTACGAAGCGACCTTACAGCCCTTCTTGACATGAGTGACTCCGTCCTTATAGCGGGGGATCTCAATGCCAAACATCCCGCATGGTGTAGTCGTATTACCAACCCCCGTGGGAAGGTACTATACGACCTTTGCACACCTCTCCACATAGATATCATAGGTCCTATGCGGCCTACTCATTATCCGTTCGAGCCATCCCACTTGCCCGACGTACTCGACATTGCCCTCCTGAAGAATGTGAACTTACGTTTGCACTCTTTAGAGACGGTAGACGAACTTGACTCTGACCATAGACCGGTGATCTTGGAGTTAACTCCGAGATCGGGTCCCTATGACCCTAACCGCCCCCCTCCCACACAGGTGATCACTGACTGGAGGAAAGTAGGCGAATTGCTGAAATCCAACACGTCTCCTCACCTGGACAAGATCCCCGACCACATCCAGTCCGCCGCCGACACGACGGCTGCGATTGACTCACTCACGGAGCACGTACAATCTGTCTTGAACGACTGTTCAAAGGAGATTCCGGTGTCAGAGCACTGGCGCCGGAAACTCCCGGACGATGTACGGGCCCTGCTGACTGAGAAGAACGCAGCAGTCCGTGCCTACAGAGCTTTCCCCTGCCAGAATAACAAAACTTTCATGCGGTACTTACAGCGCAAAGTAAGTAACAGCATCAGAGAGTGGCGTGAAGCCGGCTGGGACAAGACCCTGAGCGAACTGGAACCCACCCACCATGCCTTCTGGCAACTTCAGCGGAATATGCGCGCCACTGAGGTTGCCTCAATGCCTCCCCTTATCCGCCCGGACAAAAGCATTGCCTTCGACGACGAAGACAAAGCCGAATGCCTAGCCGACAGCCTGGAGGCACAGTGCTCTCCCAGCTCCCAACCAGTCGACCCAGCCCACCTTGCCCACGTGGATGCTGAGGTCGAACGTAGATCTGCCCTACCCCCTGTCGAGGACCCTGATGCTCCCCTCCCCCCCGTCACGGAAGACGAGGTGGAGGAGATCATCAAGAAACTCAAACCTAGGAAAGCTCCCGGGACTGACAGACTGACCACTAGGGCACTTAAACTCCTCCCACGTACGATCTTAGTCCTACTGACTGCCATCTTCAATGGCGCCTTGTCCAACAACTTGTTTCCACAAGCTTGGAAAGAGGCTATAGTGATAGGTATCCCAAAACCTAAAAAGCCCAAGAACCTCCCGACTAGCTATAGACCCATTAGTCTGCTCAGCGCCCTCGGCAAGGTCTACGAGCGGATTACTCTTAATCGGCTCAAGGACTTTGTCGAGGCTAAGAGCCTAATCCCTAACGAACAGTTTGGCTTTAGAGCCCATCATTCCAGTGTCCACCAAGCCCACCGCATCGTAGAGCACATTAGCGGCCGTTTTCAACGCGGTCTGGTGACGGGGGCCCTATTCTTTGATATAGCAAAGGCTTTCGACAAAGTCTGGCACAATGGCTTAATTTATAAGCTTTACCAACTAGGTGTGCCGGACCGTCTCGTGCTCATCATTCGAGACTTCCTGTCGAACCGCTCCTTCAGATATCGTATCGAAGGAGCGCTTTCCACTCCCCGCCCTATCAGAGCCGGCGTCCCTCAGGGCGCCGTGCTCTCCCCCCCACTCTTCACGCTATTCACTAGCGATATCCCCAAAAAGCCCCCAGTAGAGTTATCCCTATTTGCCGATGACACGGCCATCTACTACTCGGGACATAATCCCGTTAACATCGCTCATACCCTCCAGACCTCAGCCAACGCACTAGGCGATTGGTTTAGGAAATGGAGGATTGAGGTAAATCCCGACAAAAGTCAAGCAGTCCTGTTTCGCAGGGCTCGCCAGCATAAACAATTCACCCCCCCACGCCCGATCACTATGTTCGGCAAGCCAATCCCTTGGGAGAAGCGAGCCAAATACTTAGGTGTGATCCTCGACCAGTTTCTCAACTTCAGTGAGCACATAAAGTCGGTTCGCTCGCGAGCCGCTTTCGCTCTCGGTAGGCTCCACGCCCTGCTGAATAAACACAGCAAGCTCTCCCTTAAATGTAAAATCCGAATATACACGACATGCATACGTCCTATCATGACGTATGCCTGTCCGGTGTTTGCTCATGCCAGTCCCAATCAGATCCATAGGATGCAAGTCGTTCAGAACCGTTTTCTCCGAAAGGCCACGGGCGCGCCCTGGTTCTGTAGGAACGAGGATCTCCACGTAGACCTCAAACTCCCGACCATAAAGCAAGTGTTGAAACGCATGTCAGTGCGTTACTTCACCTCTGCTGAGACCCACACTAACCCCCTGATCATATCGGCCGCCCGATACAGACCCTCCAAGATTTCTCGGGTTCGTCGCCCGCGTAACATCCTAGACGAGCCTGACGACCCCACCACCATCCGACAAGAGAGCAGTAGGGAAACCAGCACTCTTAGAAAACACATATACAGAACGCGTTCCTTATTCCGGCCTCGCCGACGAGGCCCATCGCGACGTCCGCGTACCTGTAATGAAAATCCTCCCCGACCTTTGCCAAACGAGCCAGCCCGCGATGCTGAGCCAGTAGCAATAAATACTCCCGTAAATAAAATGACCCAGCCTGTCCCTTTGCTGCCCTCCCAAAATGACCCCGCTATGCCGAGGCCCGTACTCCACAGGGAGTGCCCTTAGCGTGCGGTCATTAGTTTTTAAGTATATTTTAGTTTGTAAGCCCTGGCTGGGGGCCTTTAATTTATTAGAGGTCACCACAGGAAAGTCCGGTTAAGTAGACTCACAGCCTTAGTGTGCTGATCTACAAGTGGCCCTACCTAAAAAAAAAAAAAAAAAAAAAAAAAAAAAAAAAATTTTACAAGAGGGGCACAGATGCTTTTATCAAGTTAGGTATTAGTTATACCTATCTGCTTTGCTGACCCGCCTGCTATTCATAATAAGCTTCATACAAACTTCCTCCCACCATTGTACCCCTATGCAGGACGACCTAAAATCTTAAAATAAAGTAAAATAAATTCTTAAATGAAAAGTCTGGTTCATAATCTACCTTCCTGTCAAAATTCATGTTCATAGTATGTACTATAAGCTTTTTCGATATTTCGGATTTAAATATTGTACATAATAATGTGAATATACGAATTAAAAACTGCTTTTGCGTAGATCGACTACGTATTAGGAGACGAAGTCTCATCAAATTACAGTATGAACCACAGAATCAACTTTCAAAACCGTTCTATCAAATACCTACGTGGGAGGAGAGCGTAAATTAATCCACGTATGGTGAACCAATTTGGAAAAATACTTGCCCCACAAAAGGAATTTCTCCTGGGTGCATTTCAACAAACACCCATACCCGGTACAACAATTGGTTGGTCACACTAACATCTGTTCCGGTGGGGGAATCAAACCCACGATACGTATTGCAGCAGCCAATCACTCAATCATCGGGCATCCCGTGACTTTAATCAAATCCTGAAACGTAATAATTACATGGCAGTAAAGAAAATTCAATATTGCAATAGGCAGACGCCTATTACTATTTTAAGTTTTTTTATTGCACTACAACCTTGGTAATCCACATCTGCACATGTTTGATCTACGTGACTTCTTAAAATACCAACCTGGTAACCCCGTTATGTGAAACGCCAGTAAAATACCACAAGTTATTAATCATAAATTTAGATCACACACAGGTTCAATAATTAAATATTATGTTATCAACGACAGATAAGAAGAATATCTTTAATGACATCGCCATATTTGCAAATAAAATATGTTTGTAATTTAGATATTCATAGATAATGAGAATAATTTCTAATAGCTTTTTAAGCACAGTGGTCTCTTAACTGATTTTTCAATTAAGTTATCATGGACACGTTAGTTAGTGAGAACTACTAACGAGTAGAAATGGATTTTCATACACTTTTCTCTCCCGCTCAGATGCGTTTTCTCCCCGCATATTTGTTCGATATGACGTACTTTCTACCGTAAATTTGATAAAGTATCAAGGTACTTTCCAAGCAGGTGTAGTATAAATATTATTTCCTTTGTCTTTTTATCAAAATGAAATAATGGCAATGAGAGATTTCTGAAAAACTGAAGAATGTCTCTTTTTATGATATGTTGCATTTGCTCCGATGGGGAATCGAACCCGCTATATACTTTTTTGCGGGTTATTCATATTCAGAATAACCCATACCTATACTACAAGTTGCAGGATTAATCAGCTTAGACTGCAAACTCCGAACTCCTGGACGTGACATTATCAGTTTGCTTATATGCATGCATGAATACCTAATTATTCAGGACTGGGTTATTAAGAGTAGGTAGACAAAATCGAGAAGTAAGAAAGTAGGAGAAATAAGTTACTTCTAGGTAAGCGTGATTCATCTTCGACAACATCATCGCATACGATCAAATGAGATGGTGGTCAAACGTGAGCCTATCATCAGTTCAAAAACATATAACACTTGTCGAATTTTATTGATGGGCTTTATTGCACAAAAATGAGTATCACAAAAATGCCTACACTGTTTTTCTTTAACACCAAATATTACACTGACGTTCATGAAATAGTAGCCATTACATTTTTCACACCTGAGGCAGATAATGCTTTGAGATAATATTTCATACTTAAGTGCCGAGGATGCCTACATACATTTAGCAAATGGAAAACATGAACACTTTCATACTCGTTAACGGTATTTATGGTATTTTTTATCTGCTCAACTTGTAACGAAGAAGATGGGCGTCATTAGTTCCTTATATCAATGCCTAGATCGAAATATTATAGAATACCACAATTCAATTCCGAAAAAATCTAAATACATATAAACTCAAAGGTGACTGACTGACTGACTGACATAGTGATCTATCAACGCACAGCCCAAACCACTGGACGGATCGGGCTGAAATTTGGCATGCAGGTAGATGTTATGACGTAGGCATCCGCTAAGAAAGGATTTTGCGAAATTCCCACGGGATCGGGATTTATACGGGAAAAACTTCTCACGCGGGTGAAGCCGCTGGCACAAGCTATAATAGTATTCTATAAATCTATCTAGTTTTTAACACGCTTTTATTAGGTCGACCTGTATGTAACTAACTATGTAATGAAATCTAAGGTAATTAATTTAACCATCTTCCAAGGGTCGCAGCGTAGTAGAAATTGGCAGCTGTATGTAGTTCTGATGACAATACAATAATATGGTAAACTAAATTGGTAACCATACCATATTTGGTATGGCAAACTGATCTGATGATGGAGCCGGAAGATATGAACTGGAACTTCATGATGGAAAATCGTATCATAGCTGTTTTGGATTTCTTAGAAAAGTTTGTAATGAACTTTGACCACGATTAGGTTTCAAGGTCTGATGATGAAGCCGGAAGATAGGCACTGGCATTCCATGATAGCATATCGTATCATAGTCGTGTTTGCACTTGTGAGAAAGGCCACGTAATGGACTTTGAACACGATCTTTTTTGTTTTGACGTGCATTTATAAAAGCGTGTTATTCTAGTGTTTTTTAAACTATGAATTTATTATTCTTACTATGCTGGCGTCGACTCGCAGTAAAAATGGATGCGAAATACCGGTATTTTATATATTGGAGCGAATGATATGTAGTTTGCTACTTAAATTAGACGACATGGTTTTTTTTTTCTCTGGGTTAGAAAATCATCAAATAACTCCTCCCGCTCTGGGTTAAGCGAAAGGGAGTGTCAGACTTCTACTGACTAAAAACCCACCCTGACCCTTCAGCTGCCCGTAAGTTTCGGGGCCGCGGTATCTTGTTATTACATTTCAGCAACCCCGGCGGGCAATGGCTTTATGAGGCCCCGTCACTAATGCTGACAGCTCCTTGAGGCGCGCGTGGAACACAACGCGCCGCCGACCCGGGCCTGGTCCTTACCCAAGCCCGCGCCTACGGTGGCCGGAAATCGGCTCGCGATCCCCGACGCCCAGGGCGTCTACCACGATGGCTGGGGCGTGAGGAAGAGAGTTGCCTCTCCCTCACGCATTCGGCCTCCTCCTTCGCTAGCATGACTGCTTCGCAGAAGGAGGCGACTGCATCCCATTCCCTCTCGCTCCGCAGCATGGTTTGAACCAAGGCCGGGTGCGAGAGGTTGCCGCCGTCGATCGCCTCCACGAGGACACAGCGGTGCTCCGCCAGCCGACATGGTTGGCGCAGTGGTTGAGCATTTCACTGCGCTATTTGTCACTGATTCGATTCCCGCGCCGGTACAAATGTTTGTATGGTCTACAGATTTAGTTGTTCCGAGTAAAAATGCACCAATGTTGTCAAAATAAATAATAATAGTAGTACTAGTATTGCCAGCCCGAATTATGTTGAGACTCTTTCGGCTGATAGTAATATGACACGATAATAAGTTGGTTAATTTGTTAATTGTTTTATACCAAAATCCAAATATCAAGTGTTTTTAAATGTTAGACATTCGAGCTTAACATGTGATCATAAAACTGATTTCTGAATGTTCTATTAGATATCAAATTAACTAGTTACATAAAATAAACCTAATTAACATCAAAACCCAATCAACACGAATTGATAATTGACTAGTAACAATTTGTTTTCATGTTAGCCGTTGTGTATTAAAATAGGGTAGTTTCCTTTGTTACAAAATAATTATTTTTTTTGGTCCGTAAGGTAGATTTACAAAAAAAAAATATTGGTTACGTATTTTTTGCCTTTTCAAGTCATGAAAAATTCACACAGCTATATAGCTTCAAAGTACAGAAGTGGGGGCTGCTGACGTCACACATTGCTAAGAATTATGCCGAGGTGTGACGTCACGCGAAATTTAAACTCACTGTATCGTCTTCATTTTTCAATTACGTGAAAAAATAAAAAATACGTGTCCAATGTTTTTTATTAAACTACGTGACGGACTAAATAAAATATTTTAGGAAACTACCCTATTCAGCTCTTACTAAATTAAGTTTAAAATATTCAATTCCATTAGTTGCAATTTAGAATGCAAATAGTCACAATTTGTACAAAAAGTACGAACCTTTTTGTTAGCTTTCATGCAAATTAAACTCGATGGCCATTTATTTGGTCGTATTTCTAAAATATGGCGGTGGCGAGTGTGTGTAAAGTTAATTCGACAGCCGATCGTTTTCTTATTAGCGTTGGATGGGTTTATGTGAGGAACGGACAGTTTCTTTAATTTCCTATGTGAAAATAATGAAATAATGGGTAAGAAAATTGTAATTTGTTGTACTGATAGAATCAAACCTAACTGCGGCTTAGAAATTCCACAAATATCATAATTTGATTAGCTTTTTCCAACTATGTTAGGTCGGCTTCCAGTCTAACCGGATGCAGCTGAGTACAAGTGTTTTACATGTAGCGTTTGCCTATCGGACCTCCATAACCCAGTAGCTGGGTAACACGATACCCCTTGGAAGAACTGGTGTCAGATTTTCTGGCTTTTGACCCGTAACGACTGTCAAAGATGTACAAATGACAGCCGAGACCAACGGCTTAGCGGGCTTTCCGAGACACGGACGAATCTCAATGTCTATTAATTTGGTCACTGGTCTACAGACTGAGCACATGTGTGTTAGTGGATGTCACGTCTTCTAATTTTTGGTGTTTATACACATGCTGGTTTCTTCACGATCTTTTTTCTTTGCCGATTTGAGGGCAGTGGTGACGATATAAATTACACAAAATAAACTGTCTGACTAGGTTCGAACCCACGACCTGCAACTCTCAAGTTGGGCTTGTAGCCACTGGGCCACCAATTTATCATTATTTAAATACAGAATTTTTATAGTTATAATTTTCCTATGTACTTATATTTTAGTTCGTACCACTTTCTAATACAAAAGTTCCATAGCATTGTTTTTGAGTGCACTCGTCTAGCGCAAACAGATATGACCGTCGTTAAGGACCTCATTTTTATAAGTGTATTGAAAAAGCCTCTGAGCGTTCACTTGAGCCCTTTTCGAGCGCCTTCCAAAGGCCTGTGATTAAGGCTTAGATGTAATTTTACTTAGTCGTATAGATGTTTGTACACATAGCCTAATTGTGACATATTGTCAGTAACACAGAGCAAGTATCGCATATATTTTCCGAGTGTACTCTGGCAAAATCGCTGCGATTTGCAGTATTACATCAACTCATTCAACCAATAACCGGTATGCAAACTCAGTGCATGCAAAACCCTGAACCTCCGCCAATAAATCTTCCATTATTACTAAAATGCATGTTTTAAATCTTTTTTTTTCAACTGCCAACTTTATAACTCAATTTCCATGTTACTTGCTCAGGTTTTTTTAAAACCGAAACGGCCACATTTATTGTCATGTTTAAAAAATGTATTGTCATATTTTACAAGTGTTTTTTTCCGTAATCCGTATTTGTTTCATTTCAACTTGTTTGAATATAGAATTAAGAAATAAAACTTGTTATTTATGTTTATTGTAGACGGTAAAATAATTGATAATGAATTGTTTTATTTTCGTTTTCGCGATTTTTAATTATTGCGCTGGTGATTTCGTTTGCGATAAACTACTTTATTTGGTAGTCAGTAGCACTTGTAAAACATATAAAAGCTGGTTTATCCTGTTCAGTGCTGACTTTGGCTGACAAGTTATGAGATGATCCTTTATTATGGAACAGTTTAGCTGTATTAGTAACCTGACTGATGTTACCACGGAATTTCTGTTCTGTGGGTGTTACATATCAATATTATTAACACGTGAAGAAAAACCTTTGTAGCTACTCCTATTTGATTATGACTGCTAATATAAAAAGTTCAGCTGTCATACACAAATAAACAATTACTTTCGATTATTTAAAATTTAAATGCATTATGGTCGAAATTCAACCATGTGCAAACCACTAGTAGGTACCAGAGTCCACGGCACGTCGAGTTCCACGCACATCAAAGAGCCCTATAGACGATACCCATAGGACCAATGTCTGCAGGAATTTCGGGATTGTTCTAACGAGATACCACAGCCCCGGAACGCAACGGCATCTGAGGGAACAGGTTGGCTCTTCCGGTCCAGAGCAGGATGAGTCGTTTGAAGATTTTCCCCGAAAAAAGAGGGCGACCAGTAGTATCCATAAATAGCTCAGTCAGCATTGAGTCCTTAAAATTATGCTTAGCGCTACGTTTCTACTTGCTATGCTTTCTGAGCCTAAGTGGCTTTCGTCCACAGCGTTTCTTACGACTTTCGTCATCTCAATGTATGTCAATCCATCTTATCTTTTCCGAACTATGTTGAGATCGACTACCAGATCGGCGGTCTATCTGACCTCCACAACTCAGTCAGATTTTTTCAGATGCACATCATAATACAATGTTTTTTAGCAAATCAACCTGCCCAGTAATAGTCACAAGATAATAAACAAGATCGCAGATTTTCTGTGAATCAGCTGTTTCTTTTTCTTATTTATCTATTTATTATATACTTTATTGTACAGCTTATACACTTAAGAAACCAAATAATAAAACTAGTGTACAATGGGCGATCTTATCACACAGGGTTATCTCTTACAAACAACCTTTGGATGGACAGAAATTAAAGGAGATAGATTTAGGGCTGTCAGTATACAACATCATACATAATATTAATTAATCATAATAATATAAAATACATACCACAATAATAGTCTATAAAGATATACTAATACATATCAAATGCATAATAGAGAAAGGAGGGGAAAAAATTATAGTGAGTGGTAATGCTCCTTCACCATTCTTTTGAAGTCGTAGGTACCTAATGTTTGAGCACGTTTCACATCTTTGGGTAATGCATTCCACAAACTTTTATTTATTTTATAAAAAATTTGCTGTCTCACCTGTTCCGTGCGCTTTCTCTTTCTTTCATGACAGTCAGCCATATAATTATGTTTACTTGTCGTGTGTCTTGTAGTATTTTGTAAGTTTGTGCTTATTATTTTCTGGCAGTTAGTTACGGTTAATTTTTTATATTAATTTGTAAAAATTGTGATCTTGTTCAGTAAACATAATTGTACCATAATGCCACCTAATAGCCGATTTATAACTTGTGAAGTCGTAAAGGTAATGAAAAAAGGAAGTTTATAGCAAAATTTCCATTAGATGAGGCTCGGTAAGTATTGAATTAGATATTTGATTCTATATTTTAATTTAAACATGGTACTAAAAGGCTTAATCGATCTTTTAATTTTCAATTTTATTTTGTGATAGTGATATGCTGTAACGCAAATGGCTCTTATCAATTATCGATAAATGGTGTCTGTTTGTAATTGTTTATAAACAATGTTAATTTTTATTAACATTGTTTATAAACAATTTGCCGCATTTGCGTTATGTATAATTTTCAGGCAACACACCAAAAATCAGATCACTAGTTTAGTCACAGGACATTTTTGAAGTTTTTACTTAGTTAAAACACAAAGTATCTTCCCGAGCACCTGACTATAGATGGTTCGTCTCATATCATATAAAGTTATTTGGTATATTTTCATTTCAATAACGTTGCAGTTAATGATTATCAAATACAAGAATAAAGAGGACATGGTCACTAACGTTCTGACGACGGAGCTCCATCGAATGAAATATGAAAGGTTTATGACCGCTATGGGTTTGTGTCCAGAAGAAGATCGGGATTAAATTACTGCAATCCTTGACATAATTATATTATTTAGTCTAATAATCTGTAGTAGTTTTATAATTAAGAATATACTGGTTTTCTTAAAAACTACAATCCTTGCTTTATTTCAACATAAATCCTTTCTTAAATTTAAAAAAGTTAAAAGAAAGCCCGTTACTGACCTGTATACTTCATCGATATCGATAAAGAAGTTACTACCATTGCTCAGCACTATTTAGTCTGATAGGTTGGTAGTACTGTTGTATGACGTCTTGTTCCCCGTGTATGTTCGTTCAGTTGGTATTGAAGTGAACTGTTACCTGTTTTTATTTTTTTAGTACTAAGTCCCGTCTCTTAAAACATAGTGTATTACATTCTCTTTGCACCTTCCTTAAATCATCTTCATCCTGAATATCATTTATGATTTCTTGCGGCAAAGAGGAAGTCGAAAGTCCTACTCTGGGTTCTATTCCAAATAATGCCTTCTATAGCGATTGTTTTATCCCTGAATGGTAGGCGCGATTTTTCATGAATTGAACATATCTCAAGCCTTCTGACCATTTCGTTGAAACGTTGTCCTTCATCCAAGAACCTATCATATTCTCAATATCTTGATTGGCACATTCAACAGAGCCCTAGCTTTGACTGTGCCTGGGTTTTTCATGCACAATTATTAGTTCTGGCCACAGACTGGCAAGCTCACTTATAAAATTATTTACAAATTCGTAGGGAATTTGTAAATAATTCAAAATCATAATCAAAATCATATTTTCTTACTTTCCAACAACATGCGACAGGCACGTGTTTTATTATATTTCGTGAGGGAGGGCAATATAACTATATGAGGCCACATTTAGGTAACAAATGTATTTATTTGTATTATTACTACTGAATCTTGTGAGATAAAATACTACCAACCAATGTGCCTTTTTTCTGTGCAGAATAAACGGGTGTTTACCTATTTTGTCATATTCTACCACACTTAGATGATTACGTTAGATGTTTGTCACTGTTTCACATAAAATGTACTGCACAGATTTAGATGAAGTTTTACAGGAATATGGCTTAATCATTTTTATCTGCTTAGCTTTTTTTCAATTAATGTGTCGGCTTCCAGTCTAACTGGATGCGACTGAGTACTAGTGTTTCACATGGAAGGACTTCCTATCTGTCCTCCACAAACCAGTTGATGGGTAACACGATCCCGTCGGCAAGACTGGAGTACAATTTTCTGGCTCCTGACTGACCGTAACGACTATGAAAAATGACACAACAAATCACAGCTTGGTTACTTAACAAGCTTTTAAGGATACGGAGTAATCTCGGTATGTTATGATGATAACCCATCCATAGATCGACCTCAATAAGCTTTGCTTTGCCTTGAAGATCGACCTGGGTGGCTGAGATTATTAAGCCACCATTATTTAGCTCTTCAATCGGCGTTAGACTACAAACTATTTAAAACCAGCATATAATCGTAAAACTCCTAATTTTCTTGTATTTTCACATTGTTTTCATCCTACACTGTCATTTATATCTACTCTACTACTACAAAAACTACACTAAACAGAGAATATATAAGTCATAGTCGTCAGTCTTCTACCTTAGAAGCAATCACGCAATCTTTCTAATGCATCAATAAAAGAACCAAGTGTACCGTGACAAATATCTCCAAAATCTCGAACAACAAGAAGTGTCATAATCCTTCAGAGTGTAACACACGTACATACATGCATAGCTGGTACGTGTATAGATGGGTTACATAAGATGATCCCCGGTCCGAGAGTCACATGAGTTTGGTCACACTTAACCCAAGGGCGGACTATACCATTTGTTACTTAGTCACAATATTCTGATTACATTGTCTTTCAAAGCAAATCTTAAATAAAACACAAAAGTATTTTTCATAGGTCAACCTATAGAAAATACTATTGTGTTTTATTTGCAACTAGATATGGCCGTGCCTTCGTTCGTTAAGTTTTTGTAAATCCGGATCCCGTGAGAATTCTGGGTTTCATATTGGTTCAGCCATTTCAGAGATTGGTCCGCTAAGCAAAAAGACAAATATGTTTTTAAAAAATTTGTGCCTTTTTAAGTATGTGTAAAAAAAAACTATAAGCACTTAAAACAACCATACCATAATATTGTTGTTGATGTTATTAAATGACCGTTGTCATTGTAAAGTGATGCTAATTGAAAGTAAAATAAATATTTAGTGGAAATGAATATTTTCGTCGTTGGCTTCATTACTAAAGGCCGTGTCCGTCTGAAAAGCTTTGGAGGAAAAGTTGATGGGTTGCTTCCGCGCCATCCTGTCGACAGCTTGCTTTCTTATGAATCATTCAATCTAATCTCTTGTCAAAATAAGATATCTAATTACCGCACCTAAAACTCGGACGATGTTATAATAACCTCTACACTTCTTACACCAGTTTTTCTTTAACCGCCAGAGTTCTAATTCTAACACTGGTTGTGTTAGAACTCTGGCGGTAGTCCAAGTCACACATTCGGTAATATTGGGTTTAAAATTCACAACGTGGTCACGTCTTTATGCAAAGCTTAAAACCATTGGGTTGGTTGCAGTTAGATATTTGAATGGTTTATTTGATATTGTGTATAAAGCTCTATAGATGTATTAAACAGAAAATGTTGGTCAAAAATAGTTCTTTGTACCGGTTGAACGTATCAGATAAGAAGGCTTACATATACCCTACTAGCTAAAAGGGAAAGATAAGGCATTGATCACGAGAAAAATAATTACTGAGATTATTATTTTCGGAAGGACTCTTAAGTACACTGTTCCTTAATACAGAAAAGGTTCATTTGTATATATAATTATAAATATATATACAACGTGTAACGGAAACCCCATATCTATCCAAAGGGACTGAAGACAACATCTGGTATTGAGTCTCTATGCAAAGTTTCAGCTCAAAATAAGTGACTCACAGAATTGACCCCAAATTATCGGTTTCATATGTTTCTTGAATACCAATAATAACAAACGTGTCACAGCACTATGAGGGTCATCACTTTCTACGTCACTTGGCAATAAAACGATAACTCTCTTCGTTCTTCTTAATTTGAAAAATTCGGTCTCTGGTATCAGTGTATTGGAATTTGTAATAAGTTCCACACATATAGACATAGGATTACAAAATCCTTGCTATATCGTTTGTTATCATCCAAAGAAGCACTTGGTATGTATATACCCTTTAAATTACACGTTGTATAATTATAAATTACTAGCTTTGGCCCGCGACTTCGTACGTGTAGGAGGTTTTTCCCGCGTAAATCCCGACAATTCTGGAATAAAAAGTAACTTATGTGTTATTCCACGATTTTAACTATCTACTTCCCAAATTTCATTGAGATCTGTTCAGTAGTTTTTGCGTGAAAGAGCAACAAACATACATACATCCTTACACAAACTTTCGCATTTAAAATATTAGTAAGAAGTAGGATAAGGGTTGTTATTGAATCATGGCTAAATAATAACAGACGCACGGTTAGATTTTAAAGGTTAAGCAATGCTTACTGAGATAGGTCTGTGGATGGGTGACCACCACAGAAATAAAAATAATTATCTATGGTGACCACCTTAACATATCGAGATTTCTCCATGCCTCGGAAAGTTATTGGTCCACGCTGTCATTACATCTTTGACAGACATTTCGGGTAATCAGAAGCCAGGAAATCTGACACTGATCTTGCCAAAGGATATCGTGTTACCCAGCTACTGAGCTGTTAAGGTCAAATATCCTCGTAATAGACAAGTACTCAGCTGAATCGGGTGAGACTGGAAGCCAAACCCAACAAAGTTGGGAAAAGGCAGCAGATGATGATAAACTGATTCAGTTTCCGCATCCCTAAAAGCTAAATTTTTGTACAAAATCATACCTCTGTATACGCCTCTGTAACTTTTCAACGGAGTACATATAAGCTGAATAATGAAAGAGTAATTTTTAAAGCCACTGTTGGTACAGTACCGAGTGAGCAACTGTTTCATTTTTTTTTAAATAAAACACTAATTAAATAACTGTTTAATTATTAAAAAAATAGACCATTTGAAAATTGGAAAATTTCTTCAAAACCTCTTAACTATGAAATCTTTTTTATACCTCCGCGTCACAATCAGTAAGATTGCGATCCCAGCGCGTTTAATTTGCTCTGAACTGAAAACGAGGATAAGGTGACTTGCTAGAAAAGCGTACAGATAATAAAGTAGACAAAGTAAGGACAAAAAAGAAGGGAACGATCTTAGCATTCGTATAATAAATCGATTCCTACAGATGGGGGGATCACGCGCCACGCTTGTTCCATGTGGACGCATGCAAAACTAACGCCAGGGCACGAATGCCTCTACGTCGTATCGTCTCGTGGAAACCTATAAAACACACGTAATAGACATCGATATTTTCTCCTTTTCTAATAAATAAAAAAAAAAACACTCGCTATCAATGCATTAAGATCTAAATTCCAATAAATATGTATCAAACTATAAATTTTATAAATCCGTTATCCACTCTAATTGCTATTGATTAATCCGTGAATAATAATGTAGGTCATGTTTACCTATATATTTTAAGAAATAAGAATATTAATGTATCATCATCTTAACCTGTAACTGTTTTTAGGTCTCTAATAAATAAAATAAAAAATACTGCTCTCTTCTCCTGCTTTGACCGTCTCTGCCTCAATAGAAAAGTATTTCTAAGTTTCCGTTACCATTAAACACGCGCTGAATACTGTAGTTATCTTTAAAATGACCTTCCTTTATAAACCATCCATATTTATAATAACGATCAAATTGATTCAAAAATTTAAAATAGCATCAGAACCATCGCTGTACCCATCAGTATTAAGGAAAACGATACCTTCTTCTATCCTTATTAATCGGCGTTCTCAAAGGAATACTTCGATAAAGATAACCTAACATCGGCACTTATCTCGATTCCAGGAATCGATACGATAATCGGTATTTGGTAGTAAATAGCTTAGTACCGAATTATGCAACAAACATTGGAGGGTAGTCTTGTGATGAGAAAAGATTGGGGGAGAAAAGATAAGAGATAGTTTAGTTGCGTTGGTGTCAAAACGATTCTGCTGTTTATTTTAGCTGTAGAAGCTCGTGGATGCTCCTCAGCCTTTTCCCAACTACATTGGTGTCGGCTTCCATGTTTTACTTGGAACGACTGCATATTGCTACTGATTCGTGTCCTAGCTTCTGAACACCCGTAACGATTGTCAAAGATGTTCAAATCACAGTCGGGACTAATAGCTTAACGTGTTTTCCAAGGCGCGGAGGAAACAGAAAACGAGGTTCTGTTGGTCCGAGCTAATCTCTGGATTTTTTTAAATCGAGTTTCAAAAGACTTTCACCGGAACATATAGGTTATAGGGCTATTTATGAGCTAAGCTAGGCTACACTTTTTATCTTGGAATTCCCAAGGCATTAGGATTTACGCGAGAAAAATCCCCACACGACCAAAGTCACGGGCACAGCTAGTCAACAATACTATTTTTCAAAGGGCACAATGTTCTAAATTTACCTTTCTGTTTACCACCCCACAATAATTGTACAATTATGATAAATTCCAATACGATTCCCAACGATATTCATTTCCAAAATTACCTAGTTGCAAGTTAGTCCCATAAACAAGTATCAAGGTGAATCGATAGTACTACGTCATTGGGGCAGTTATGTCGTGAGTGGATGATAGATTACTGCCAAATTATGCGATACAAGTTACGAGTAGAGTGGGGAACTACAATTTTATTCTTACCGGATGCAAATAAGCAAAATTGCTTAAATTATCTACAAAGGTTTCGAGGATTGTTCTCCCAAATAATCGTAGACATGTATGTTTTATGATATCTACATCTACACTATTCAATATAGGTAATATATTTAACTTATAATATTTCGGTTGACAATTCTGTAGCCTAATGAAAAAATAAATACCGCGCGAACGGAGTTGCAGGCACAGCTAGTGGATAATAAAAGGCATGTAACATGACTAGACCTATCAACACTTTATTAGTTCCTGTCTACTTTTTGCTTTCTAGAACATTGTAAGTGAACTTATATTTACCGAGCTAAAAAAATAATTGTATTCTCCCAGGCATAAAGCTCTAAAGTTAAGTGTAGTTTTATATTATTGTAGAACAATAATCACAATAATAGCAAAGATAAATTTGATATTACTATCGCATGCACACGTTTTCCCATTGTAAAACAAAGCTATATTTCACTATTATTTACGATACGTGCTGCAGTCCAATCATTTCTTCCATCCGTTATGTTAGGTTCGACTAGAATCGACACGGTATCGATATATTTTTAGATAGAATGATTCTCAACCCTATGAAATATCACAGCCTAACTCAAACACGGAGTGCAAAATATTGTCC
Source organism: Tholera decimalis (assembly GCA_943138885.2). Taxonomy (NCBI): domain Eukaryota; kingdom Metazoa; phylum Arthropoda; class Insecta; order Lepidoptera; family Noctuidae; genus Tholera; species Tholera decimalis. The sequence goes on along the minus strand of OW964571.2, from coordinate 17,736,753 downwards.
TACTGGATTTTTGTACTGAAGTTTTGTTTACATTTCTACACAGTGTCCTCTAATAAAACAAGGGTTACAAAGTCATAGTAGTCTTGTCAATACCAAAGCAATGTTATTTGTGTTTTACAATGGATATAAATTAAATGCTTGATCATGGATATCGTTTTATTTAGATCCAATTTTCTTTGACCCCTAACATAACCTAACTCTGCTACTAAACAGAAGAAAACCAGACGTCATGGCTTACTGGTTATTATTTTTCCATAACCAGTTTAAGATGAGATATCATGTTGTAGGTTTTAGTTGAATAGTAGGGTCTTCGTATTATGGTTTGGTTATCTAATAAGGCGTTTTGTACGGTTTGGGAAGCGATATCTGTACGAAGTTACTGAGGTAAATCACGAGATGATAAAGTTTTATCGCAAGTTTAAGTGCATTTCCAAGATTATAAAGAAGAAATTGAGACGTTGACAGTCATTTAAAATATTTTAATGTTGCAATATAGGCCAGATTCTGGAATAAAGAAGAAGTCTGTAGGCGCAAAGGCTGGTCTATCTATCTATCTAACTTCTAACCCCAGCTCTTATAATGTAAATAATTAATTACATATATTTAAACTCACTTCAGTATCTGATAGTTTTTCTTTACTACGTGTGGTGGAGGTGGCTGGTGGCGAAAATGTGGGCGAAAATTGAGCAAGCTTACCTAGAAGGCGCCTATTCACTCTCGACTTACAGACATATTCATTGGGTTCTTATTCTTCTTTGAGTATCGACTGTACGTTTTTCTATAACTTTCTATAACAGGTCGCTAGTTAAAATGAAATCGCAGACAAACTTTTGCCACTTATCCATTTAATAGATTTTATTTTGTTTATTCACTGATCGTAAATACTTCTTTTTGTGACTCAACCAACCTTTCAGTTTCCTATCATTATTGATGGGTCCTTACGAATATATTACTCATTTACTGCCTTCTACATTTATAGTTTACTGTAAAATATCTTATCAAGGTGATCGGATACGTTTCGTTTGAATTTTGAGCTGGTTTAAGGGATTTTTTTTCTACGAGTATTATCGTAGTGTCTTTATCGATGTTATCGGGCCGCTTGTAGCCCGCCAAGTTTTTGTGTGGTATTGGTCCACACAAAAAAGCTTGCCTAGAAGTTTGAGCTACGTCTAACTATGTTGGAGTCGGCTTTTAGTCTAACCAGATTCAGCTGGTTACTAGTATTTTACATAAAGCGGATGCCTATCTGAACTCTACAAGCACTGAGTTGTGGAGGTCAGACAGGCAGTCGCTTTGTGTAATAAAGAGAAAAGAAAAATAATCCTGAAAATTTGACACTGGCCTTGCTAAGGGATATCGTGTTTTTCAGCTATTAAGCTGGGTAACACGATAAATTAGTGTCAAAATAGCACGTAGATTCCATAGTACTTTAACGAGTATGTTGTCTACCAAATCTTTGGCATTGAATCAATAGTAAGGGAGATTACCTTAATCCTTTAATCATTACTAATCTTAGTAGGTATTTACTTAACTATACTTACAGTCAAACATCCGACCACACGCATAGTATAGATTAATTTCAAGAGATTTATCAACATAATCGATTAACGGTTTCAATCGATGCTGTAATTTGATTGTAAGTATTTATAGCGTCATGCATGTTAAAATTTTGTTTATTATTATTTTTTATATGAATACTTTTTGGTTTAAAGCTTTGTTGTTTACCGATAGCTTTTTATAAAGCCTTCTGTTTGTAATTAATAATGGTAACAAGTTTAATTCAGTTTATTGTAAGAAGGCCACACACGATGATTCAAATTTTTTATATCAAGACATCAACAGTAAGTAAGGTAGGCGAGTTTAATTCGTTTGGACTAAAAATCTATCCCTACTAATGTTATCGATAAATAAGGAAATACCTGTCTGTCTATTACCACATAGTTAGCAAAAACACACACAATATTAATACAAAATATTGAAATTAATGTACTACATAATTCAAACGCAATAAGAATTGTTAAATAAATTAATGACCATAACATGTCAAACCCATTCAACCGATTTTGATGAAATTTTTGTTTGTTTTTTTTTTTTGTTGAAAGAAACGTTTTCACTCAAGTGTAGCCGCGAGCAGAAGTTAGTTTGCAAACATTTTGTGTCCTTTCTTCTGATCTCTAAAAAAAATCAACTATCTTCCATTATTACTCTACTCCCGTAATAAAAAGCCTAATAAACGTATTCCACATAATATGAGATATTAAAAATAATTAAGTGATGTTCCCTGAATTAATTACATCGATATACTTTGTAACGAGTAGATGTTGATAACGACCGGTTGTTCCAGCAACTTTATCGGGAACGTTTTTTTATAATAAGGCTATCAATGTCTTTTTTATTTTTGTTTTGTCTGTTTTTTAACTCTCAGATGTAACTAGTAAACTGGTTAGAGATTGCATAGTGACTTAATTATTACTTAGATTGTCATCAGCTTAGCCTTTTCCCAACTATGTTGGCATCGGCTTCTAGTCTAACCTTCTTCTTCTTCTTATCGTGTGGGTAGTAAGGTCTAACGACCCCATACACCCTAGTGTCAGAGTTTCTAGACCGCCTCAAGGGCCTCTGACGTGGTCTATTTTGACGACCGCCTTTTGGCGACCGGGTCCACCGGCTTATACGTGCCTTCCGAAGCACGGAACCATCTTTTTATCAGACAATCAGGTGATCCAGGCCTGCAATGTCCTAGCCAAACAACTTGGAAACAACTTTACAAAGTATGCTTCAAACCTGGAACTTGGAATCGAACCCACGACCACCTGGTCACAAGGCAAACGCTCAAACCATTCAACCACGGAGGCAGTCTAACCTGATGCACAGAGTAAGTAAATAGGTATTTTAGTATTGTTTGGGGTCTAAATACATAAGGTCTTGTGGCCAAGTTTACCTAGCCTTTCGTGTCATCAGTAAGCAGTTAGTCGACTCTTCACGTGACCAAAATGCTGACCCAATTTTCCGAACAATGCACTGCGTTTTAACCTGATCGATTGATAGTTTTGGGTACTTTTGCCACAGACAGCGATGAGGAAAGCGACAGCGAATTTTCGGTGTAAAATTAGTTCTTCAACAATATATTTATACAATATTTTTAATGCGCAATTTAATGCATCTGCGATACGGAGTTATCTTTTGGGGCAACTCAACAGAAAAAGAAAGTGCATTTAAGGCACAAAAAAGATGCATTCGGTCTATTTTTAAAATGAAAAGTACTGATAGCTGCGTGCCATGTTTTAAACAATATAAATTATTAACCCTACCATGTTTGTACATTTTAAAATGGCAGTGTTCGTAAAATTAAACCCGGATCGCTTCGCACGAATGGCTGTCATATTTCCACGGAATAGGCGTGACAATAGTAGTCTATGTATCCCTAGAGCTAGAACAACTCTGATGCGCGGGTGTCTGCTGCATGGCACCGGTAATCCTTACTAATATTATAAATGCGAAAGTAACTCTGTCTGTCTGTGTGTTACGCAATCACGCCTAAACTACTGAATCGATTTTAATGAAATTTGGTACGGACGTAGTCTAGAGCCTTAAAAAAACTTTTTACCAAAAAATTAAACCGACTCCCAAAAAACACTGCAAAGTGAAAAATAACTTTAATTTCGGTAGTCGGTGTCTTTAGTTTTGTATTTTCGTTTTTGGCACCGACTTCCGAAATTAAAGTTATTTTTCACTTTGCAGTGTTTTTTGGGAGTCGGTTTAATTTTTTGGTAAAAAGTTTTTATTTCACTCTTTTTAGTTGGTCTATTTTTAATTTACCTAGTTACAAGAGCCCAATTATCAACTACTTGTAACCTTTTACAAAATATTGCTTTTCCCAATGCTGGGCCGTTAATTGTTGAGGAGTTCTCCTGGTACTTCACCATCAGCTCTACATCACCATATGCATTGTGACGAGCATAAAGTGTGTAACATCCATATTCAAGTAATCGAATCGCAATCCACTCAATACTTATTATTGAGTAGTTTCGGCGGCCATCTGTGGTCTTCATCATCAGTTCCACTTCCTCAAATGGTACTTTTTGAGAGCAACTGCACAAGTTACTATAATAAATTCCCAAAACGACATAGGTGTGCCTATAATATTTGAAGAGTTCCCTCGATTTCTCCAGGATCCCATCATCAGATCCTGACGTTTATGAAAATGGGACCAATATCGAAGTATACCCTTTCAATCAAAAAAAGAATTTTCCAAATCGGTTCAGCCGTCTTCGAGTAATCGATGATCATACATTAAAAACAAAAAAAAAAATATATACGCGTCGAATTGATAACCTCCTCTTTTTGTCGTCGGTTGAAAAGGACATAGGCTGCTTTTTATTGCGATAAAAGGCTGTAAGGGATTGAAATAGGGGATGAAAGTTTGTATGGAAATTACGTCATTTTTAAAGCTAGAAGCTTGAAACTTATTTTGTAGACTTTTCGTTAGATATTAATAAATACGACATTCAAATTATGTATGAGTTTTCATTCAAAAAATTAGCCTAAAAAATTAAAAATGCCGCCGAAAGTCACTATTCCGCGCGGACGAAGTCGCGGGCACAGCTAGTATATAATAAAATACCAAGTTGTTGGAAGGACTATAATTTGACATTATTCAAAAAAAGACTTAGGAACTTTTTAGTAGACAAAGTTTATTATAGGGTTGAAGATTTTTTATTGGAGAAAGAAATTGTTTGACTATTTTATGTATTATATTTAAATAACTTTTAAAAAATGTGACATTAATTATATTATTGAGTGATGAATCAGTATTATTTTATGTTTTGAATGAATCGAATAGTTGAACATTGATTAGTGAATTTTTGCATGCCTTGTAATTGGCAAAATATGGCTGTTTCTTTATTTATATTTTGTACCACCATGACTTGTATCCGTATTTGCAAAATAAAATATCTTTATCTTTAATGAATGACATGTATATTCTCGTATATTTACGTGAAATCCAGCCTCTAAAAATGGGGTATCGATAACAAAAATCAAACGATTCGTTTAAATACTGGAAACACAAGACTGAATTTTAAATCTGTAATTAAACCAAACATAATATTTAGTCTTATTGATGAGCGTGCTTATATCTAAGGATGATGACCTGTATATATAGTAAAGCAAAGACAATAGGGACCATTAACAATTAATTGTTGTAAAACATATTCCTCTAATTGCCCACACATGCACCTAACAACATACATGTTTAGTAATGTGACACTTTTATGCTCACCCGAAAAGCTAGAAAGTGGTGAAGACTGGACGTTTTGAGCGTGGATCTCATGAGTACTAGTCAAAGACTAAGCTAGCTGAAATATGCACAACCAGTTAATGAGTAAAATTCCCTACCGGAGTGTATGGTTCCTGATATCATCAACCTGGGGGACATTAATGCAAGAGAGCATAATTATGTTACTTCTAAGCAAGGTCGCTGCATCATCAAGTTATCAGTATCTTGGGCAGACGCAGATCAATCAATACAAATATTATAAATAAGCTGTGCCCCGCGATTTCAACCGCGTTAATCAACATTTTAACAATGGAAACTTTCATCCCATATTTCGTAACAGACAGACAGACAGAGAGACGGACAGACTTTCGCATTTATAGCATTGGTATGGATGAGAAAGTGTGTTTCTTTTTCCTTCTTTCATATCAAAACTGACCAACATAAAGAAAACAAGAACGAGTATATACGCGGGTCCTTCAAAGTTGCAAAGATTGATCACCAAATGCAAGAGACGCCACCTACGCTTGTATGGACATGGACACTTCTGTGAACAACAAATGACGATGCGGGTGATGAATATAGAAGAAGTAGTACGCGACAGATGCTGCCCTACAACCACCTGGATGAGGAACATACTTAACTACCTTAAAACTCTAGATTTAACTGCAGATATGACACAAAATCGCCAGAAATGGCGTGAAAGTATCAGGAGGGCTGACCGCGAATAGGGAATGATTCAGGAGATTGATTGATTGCTGTCAAAACTGACCAACAGATTGACTGATTTTGTGGTGTGAAGATAGTAGAAGGGCTGGTGGATGACAGGCTACTTTTTTTTTGCTGAGAAATAATTTTTCACGCGAGCAACGCCGCAAATGAAAGCTATTAAAACATATTAGATTCTCCGAGTCTGTACAAGTGAAATAGTTCGTTCAAAACTAAACGATATAATTTAGAACTTTCACTAGTTATTAGCTATAATTTTCTTTTGACATGATTATTACGCTGTTGGTAACTCCAAAAGATCAATAAACAATATTGATTAATATTAATCGTTTTTCGAAGGTAAGTCCACTATAAATTCACAATATAATTCCACCATTAATATGAATCATTTATCGTAATTGTAACAATATGAAAGTAACTATTGACTCACAGTAAACCAATTGCCGTATTTGTCATTTATAATTAGCAGCTGACACATTATTTGTTCCCGTGTGTATTAAATAGTTACCATTGTATATGGCTTTAATCTATTATACGCAATTGAAAAAGATAGGTAGGTAGGTAGGCAAGAATGGATTCATCACCCACGGGCTAAATTAAAACCATTATGATAAGTTTAAATAATAATCGTCAGATTCTAAAAACAAATTCTCAATAAAAAAAAATCTTATCATACGAACGTCAAAAAAGAAAAATAGTCCAATATTTTGTTGTTTATCAAACTGACAGATTGAATAATTTTGTTTAGGAAAATAAATAGCTTATCATTAAAGCTCTAAAAATTAGGTATAGATTTTTTTTATTTCAGAACAATCGTACCTAAACTACAACACAATGTCAAACAATAAAAAATATTCTCAAATCCTGATTTAAATAAAAAATAATAAATAATCAAGAAATAATCCAATATTTTGTTTTTTGTTTTAATCCAGTATTATGGCAAAAACAGTATCTAAACCCGATTTGAATAGAACAAAAGCCCTTTGATAGAATATTTGATTAGTGACCAATTCCTGCCGCCACCGCCCAATCCAAATAATAGCCGGTCAAGCATTGTGCGCTAAACAAAAGAGTGAATTATAACACGCTTATAAGGATAATAATTGTGACTGGCTTTCTAAAAGCCTAATAAGTAATATGTATGGATCAGAGTAATGTATTATTCTGGTTAGTTAATGTGAACCTATCAGGAAGTAAACGGAGACGGAGAGTTGGTTGTTGGTTGCGTAATTGTTACAAAAGGTTTTATCAACAATTTGGATTGTCGATATAACAAAATATAAGGATTTGAACACGTGATATTTCGAGTGTCTATCAATACCGGTCGTTTGACAATCCCATAATCGTCATCACATTGCCCTAAGTAGGTACCATGCCTATAAATAAATAAATTTAATATTTTTGCCTCCTTTTTTCTTCCTGAACTTTCCTGATGGGCTAATTTGGCTGATAAGAAAAAGACTGATTAATATATCTAAATATAAGCTTTTTCATACTAGATCCTACACTTTAATGTCATGTCTCTCTCTCACTTAAAGGATAGGTGGAAGAAAACCTTTTATTTATTTATTTATTTATTTACACAATATGCACATAGGTACAAAGGCGGACTTAATGCCGTAGGCATTCTCTACCAGTCAACCATGAGTGGCGAAGAAATGGTGTGGGAGGTGCAATTTGTGCGACAAAAGTGAAATTAGAAAAAAAATGTTGTGATAACATCTACGTAAATAATGTATATGAATAAATACTAATACGAAGCAAATTAAAACTAAATGTGAATATTTTACATGTGAAACAATAACTACGTAATGCAACATTTTTCTACAAAAATCACATTTATTCCGCTTTACCAAGATTTTGCGAAAATCCCGATCCTGTGGGAATTCCGGGATATAAAAGGATATAATATGTTGCTCTATAACCTCCTCTATCTTCTTATGAAAATCTCATTAAATTCGTTTCCGCCGACCGGCATGGCGACTGTGAATCTAATAAAGGTGACAGAATATTTTTGTTGTATTCTTATTATAATTTTTACAAACATATGTGTCGTTTTTAAGAAATGTTAAATTAGTTTATTTATCAGATTAATACATAAATCTAAGAAAAAACTTATTTGTTTTGGATAAAAAATACATCTGTAGGTATACTTAATAGCATTTATTGGTAAGCTTCAGCTACAGCTTCCTTAAACGGCACTTACAAGTTATTTCAATGCAACTGATAAAATACCCCTTTGAACCCGTCAGGAAACCAATAACAGAAACCACTTTTAAGGAATTAGGTACTTCTTTACTTGGACAATACGCTTGAAGCAATAAATCCGCAACCAAGATGGTCCCACTTAATCGGACCGGTCCCTTTATTAATACGTTAATTACTGAGGTCATTACCTCGACATTGAAGTAAGCTGGCGACATGCTCGGAGGACAGAACTCACACAGATTTGTTGTCGTGAATAAGAAGTGAAGTTTAGATCGGTCGAATTTTAAACTTAGGCTATTCTTGTTTGGTTTTAGTAAAGAATGTTCGCGTTTTAATCAAACTGTAAGTTGGTCAAAACAGGTCTGTCTATATTGAGAAGTTATTGACATTGTTTTCCACCGAAATGAAATTACTATTAAGATTGATACATTATTTATTATTAGGATTAGTTTTGTAAGTACACGTCTTATATATATAATTTGTATTAATTGTTGATGATTTTGGTCGTCACTGATGAATTCTTTCTTGGATCTTGTCACTTATTTTTTTTTATATGTTACTTTCTGGACCTTCTTTAACAAAAACATTACAAATGACTGCCGGAATCTACGTCTTATCATGCTCTCCGAGGCACGAAAGAATCTTGATATGTTAAGATAGTCACCCATGCACGAACCTACCACAGCAAGCGTTGCTTACCCTTGAAATACAACCCGCGTGGTTGTTCTTATTTACCCACGCGTCTGCTCCATCATCATTGAATCAACAGCTACATAAACATTTGAAACAAAACTTTAGTAGGTATTAAAGTTTTAAGCAGTGGAATCACAAAGAGATTATGTCGGTACAATAATCTCCTTAGCTTATTTCTTGAAATGAGTTTATTCAAAGTAGTTTCCATTGCTGAAATATTAAATGTTTTTATAAAGCTGTTAAGAGCGCGTATTCGATTTAGAACAGGTACAAAATTGCAAGAACGACGTAATATTTATGCACACTGCAATAGTTATTCAGTGTGCGTAAGCTCGAACCTCGAAACCAAACGTTTTGATACTTTTATCTTAAATAATGATTTTGAGTTTATATTCTAAATTGTTTTACGTGATTATTATTATATTAGTACGCATAAACTTCAAGGGTGTGGTCAAATCTTAAAAAACAAATTTCACGACTGTAAGTATGAGGTTTTCTGGAAAACATACCTGGGACCATGTATACCGTAACCGTAAATAAAACTTTTAAACGACTTCAAAAAGGGAGGTTCTGTATTCGAATGTATGTATTTTGTTTGAAAGCATATTTTACAACAAAGGTTTTTAGTGCATAACATATAAGGTTCTGATAAAGATCATCGGAGACAAGTGATGGAACTATTTAATTAATAAAACTTCAAAACTTCCAAAAAAGACTACTAAACTACAAAGCACAAAATAACCTTAGATTGTTTCATTTGGTGTCTAGTTCCGTTTAAAATAAGAGACCTTCTCACCTTCTCATATGGCTGAAGTCAGTGCCAAGCCAATGAATACTTTTGATAGACATAGTACCTACAGCTACGCCGCATTCTGGGGGACACCCGAGGTGATCAAACCTATTAATTTATCTTGGCACCGACTTCAGCCATGTGAGATCATGTGTTACCTAGCTCTTATTTTGAACGGAATTAGACACCAAATGAAACAATCTAAGGTTATTTTGCGCTTCAGTAGTCTTTTTTTGAAGTTTTGAAGTCGGTTAAATTTTTAGTAAAAAAGTCTTTTTTTTTATGCTTTTTAGTGTATCATTGTTTGTGTTACTTGAGGTACTAACATACCGTTCGCACAGTTATTTTTAATCGGTTAAAACAGAGAGTTTGCTGTATACGTCTTTTTTACCCACTAAAACGATATTTCAGACGTGATTCAGAAGCTGTGGTGATATTAATAGGCTGATTATGCTAAATAATACATAGAGGTACGAGGGCAGCAATCGCGGGAGATTTGCTGTTTTTAATTGAAGACATCTTTCACTTATCTCTGAAGATCTTTATCTGAACCTGATTTGTTATATAATAAAACCTTTCTTATAAAATATGCTTTCAAACAAAGAAAACGCTGTCAAAATCGGATCAGTAGGTTCTGAGAAAATCGCGGATATACAAACATACATACTAAAATAGCCCCACTAAAAAAGCTAGTTGAGTTACAAAATAAAACAAAATCAAAGATTTCATATTTTATTTCAATATCACACATTTTGATGTCCATTGACAGAATTTTCCTGAGATCAATCATCTCGGGCAAAAGACATTTATATTAGAAATCGAACAGCTAATGTTCCATTTTGGTCACCCAAAACGCATCATCTCTTGGTATCCTTATGGTCTTCAATTGAAATTCATTTCCTGCGCACATTGCAAAAAAAAAACAAACGTTTTTCTGGCTGAAAATTAATTACAATTTATAAGAAAAGCAATTTTACCTAACAACTACGTCACTACTTACACTTGATCTACCATACTGCTACAACATAGTGGCGCTGTCAGTGGATGTGGGTATAGCGAAATATAGATGACAGGCCTGTTAATCTAGTGGTCAGTGGCCCTGACTGCTATGCACAAGGTCGTGGGTTCGATTCCCACCCAGGACAAATGTTTGTGTGATGAGCACGATCATTAGTCTGGGTGTAATTTATTTATTTATCTATAATATGTATGTATTTAGAAACATATATGTATGTTTATCAGTTGTCTAGTACTCACAGCACAAGCTCTGCTTAGTTTGGGACTAGATGGCGTTGTGTGAAAGTTGTGGAATATTATTATTATAGACGATTTATAGGGTGGACTAGAGCGATAATATAGTTATAGTGAATCTCATCTGACATGAAACTGCTCTTGGATAGGAAAGTATCAGTCGTGGTTGGTATTAGTAGTTCCATCGAATTAAAAAACAAATGTATGCTGGCCTGTTCAGCATCTATGTTCATGCTGAATATAGACATTTTATTTCGACTAACAGACAATTTCCTTCATCAAACAGACAGAAAAATAAACAAAAGAACAAAGGTCAATAAAAAATGAAGGGTCCCGTAGTAACTTTAATAAATATAATAATAATATATTTAATTGACAAAAAAAAACCTTACAAATTTCTTAAAACTAGCTTATTTACAATTTTTAGAACTACTCCAAATAACTTTGTTTTGCGTAGTGTTTGTATCAATTACAAAGTTATATTTGCGGTTTTATAAAATATACTGTATATCTCAAAAACTGCTGACCCGATTTCGTTCAAACTGATTTAGGTTGAAAGTTTAGATTAAGATCTACAGCATATATATTTTTTTTAGCTTTTTCACTCTATTATTATGGAAGTTATTGGGGGGTGGGGGGAGGGGGGGTGGACGCACTTTTTACCACTTTGGAAGCATATATCTTTTAAACGATTAACTTTATGAAAAAGTGGTTTTAAAAAACTCAATGTTATTTTAAAGACCTGTCTATAGATACCACACACGCATAGGTTTCATGCAAAAATATATTTTCATTTTCAGTTCCATGTATGGGGAGCCCCCTTTATTTTAAATATTTTTTAAATTTTCTCTTAAAATCGGAAAGCGGTTTACAGAATACATCTACCCTACCCAGTTGTACATGTATAGTTCTAATAGTTTCGGAATAAAATGGCTGTGACATACGGATGGACGGACGGACAGACAGACAGACATGACGAAACTATAAGGGTTCTGTTTTTTGCCATTTGGCTACGGAACCCTAAAAAGCACCGTTTTGCACAACGACGATTTCATGACGATCCAGCTGCTCTGGATCCGGTGGGAAAATCATCAAATGACTCCCACTCTAGGTGAAGTGGAAGGGAGTATCAGACTTCTACTGAATAAAAACCCACCATATTCCTTCAGTGGCCCATGTGTTCCGGGGCCGCGGTATCTTATTAGAACATTCCCGCAACCCTAGTATCTCTCCATTTGCTCTATTGCTGTGTTTTCGATAGTTTTACCGTACTCAATGCCACACGAAATTTGTTTTGTCTGAAAAAAAGCTGGTAAAAATAAGTAGGTACATAATACAAGTATATAGATTTTTGTATATACAGAATATGTATGATTATGTTACACACATAAAAAATACACACAGCCGAACATAGAATCGCCTCCCTATTGAAAATCGGTTCAAAAGTACATAAAGACATGACTCACCTTTTTGCTTGTCTAGCGATAGCCAAAGTATTTTTTTTTTATTTCCAAATAAATTTCGTTTATAACCCATTTCTGAAAAAAGAAATATTAAATTTAACATATAAATTATTTTTGATTGAAATAATAATTATTGACATCATTTGTTGTACACAAACATGTTAAAACTGATTATTAAATAAATTCAGTATATACAAATAATTACCTGCATATAACGTTTTTCAAAATTACTTACTGAATAAAAAATATTAGTTGCTCACGTATCAATACTATTGTGTCGCACTATGTCTCACCGACACTATGTATGTTTATGCGAGCAAGCGGCGGGCGGCGGGAAAAAAGTGATACGTCCTGTCGTTGGGAGGACCCGGCACGAACTGATTGGCAACGTTTTTTTTTTTTTTTTTTTTTGTGTGTGGCATCTCGCAGGTCAACCTCTGAGGTTGTCGGCTGCTTAACCGGGCTTGCCTGTGGTTGCCTTAATTAATAAATTAATTAAAGCCTCCAGCCAGGGCTTATTAAAAAACTTACAAACTAGGCGACTACACGCTAAGGGCACCCCCTGTGGGGTACGGACCTCGGCTTAGGGCGTCGCAGGGGAGGGCAGCTAGGGACAGGCTGGTTCATATCATTATTATTATTAAGGCGAGGTTATTCGAAAAAACGTCGTTTTCAATTGTGTCTTATTCGTAGATAACAAGGATTTAAATTTTGAAAAAAACATATTACATAATTCATACTTTGATCTTTCTATTTCGGTCATCCGATACACGATTACTTGCATTTCACTGCAACTAATTAAATCGCAAAGACAAGTCTAAATTACAGTCTTATTCTTATTTTATTTGAGTTGTATTAAGCTTTGAATAATAAAACTTATACCATAATAAAGATCGTAAAAAATGTCATATATGTCTGTCGTCATAATGTGAAATTTGAAAATATTTATACCACTAATTTCAAAAATAAGTGTTTTCCTATTATTTTCATGCGCGCGGCCTCGCGCCCCGCGTCCTTTAGTCCCGAGCGGAACGTGTTGGAGGTCGGACGTATGCCAATTTTTAGCGAACCTGCCACCCCCGCTAAGTTTGGTTCCGGTCGAACCAATAAATCATTATAAAATAATAATTCCTATCGTTTAGTTTTAAATAGTTGTAATATAAATTGTTTTTATTAGGTACTTTAGTTATAATTTTGGTCAGTAAAACTAATGGACAAAATTAACACAAAGAAGTGGTCATCGCTGGCTCTACGAAGGCTGAACAAACAAAAAAAGTAAGAAGGCTTTGACAATATATAAATATTTAGACCTAGGTATATAGGTACATAAATATTTTTCTTTACTAACTAGGTTCTTTTTGTATTCATTTCTGAGGTACCTACTTAGCTACGCGGAATAGATTTCGAAACCACAAAATAATATATGTGACTATGTGTAAATAAACACGCCACGCGCGCAAAAGCTGTAATAGTTTATTTTTCTCGCGGAATAGATTTGCCTACCGCAAAAAGTGTGTGAAACTATTTAATTTGAACCCTATGTCAAAGCATATAAAGCCGCCACGTGCGCAAATGTTATAATGCTCTTTTCAAATGTCAGACTCAAAGGAAACTTTGACAATATTATTATAGGTACCTATAATTATACAAATTAATATTTTACTTTACTAAGTAGATAAGTACCTACGCAGAATAGATTTACAAACCGCAAACATGTGTGTAAAACAAAAACATTGTTGACTTTCTTTCTCCTATAAAAAAATGAAAATATTTCTTATTTTATTCAAAAAAATATTTCCAAAAATATCTAAATATAATATAAAAGTACTTTCAATAAAAAAGAAATCACAAAAAGATGTGATTAGAGCCTGGGTTTGATCCAGAATACTGACGGTTATCAATCCGATTCTTTACTAAACGCGCTAACAGAACGTCAGTAACCACGGTTGAAATAACTGACCGTATTCGACTGTATTAGGTTTTATTTTCGTAAATGTAATAATGGATAAATGGTACAGTCGATCATTCGTCGCTATGACCACAGTATAAAGATCATACAGTAGGTCGACGCCTTTGATCTTGTGGAAAATGCCGACAACGTCTAGCTCTAGACAGTATCGCAACGGCCAGGGTTGTCACAAGTCAACAATATTTATTACACGCAGCACACTCGTGCCATAGTGTAGAAATATACAACATGACCATTTCCTACGAAAATATCATTTATTATTTTCGGTAAGCTTCGGTAAACTTTATAACTCTCTGTCTTCGGTGTTCGTATCAACTTTACGCTGATCATCTGCAGTTGTATGCATCTACGCGGGTGGAAAGTTTGTCAGACGCTATAGGAGATGTAAACCAAGATTTAGATGCTATAAAACTGGTCTGATTGATTTGGGGTGACTGTAAGCCCCTCAAAGTGTCAGGCCATTGTGATCAGAAGCTCACGTATGATCATTAGAGTGGCAACTAGTTCACTCCTTCCTATCATTTTCAATTAAAGATCTCGGTTTGCATCTTGACTCTGCTTGGCTGGCAAAGTTTGGTTTGGTTTTGACTGGAAAGGGCTTTGCGGACTTCCTTAACATGAAATGTATTTTCCAGCATTACGGAGCCAAAGTGAGGTATTTTATGTGGTAAGTTAGACGCCGTGTCGAGACGTAAACTTACCGCAAAGACGGAGGCATTTAAATTTGCTTTTTCTTGTGCGGTGTGAGCCAGTGCTCCATTCAGTTTTATCATAACTAGGAGGCAGCGAAGGACGGTAAAAGTTCGAGTTTCACTTCGCAGTTTCGGAGTCTGCAAACCCATACTTCCATACTCGCCATATGACCCTGGGGCATGTATCTGGAGGAGAAAAGGTAGATACCGTTTTCACCACTAGGTCCAAGTCATTGGGCATGTGGCCGTCGACTTCTGGAATGCAGGTTGCTTGGTGAACCAGCTGGTCGAGATCTAGCGATAAAAAAACCTGCGGGCCTCTACCAGCGTGCTCTGTTTGTTGGTACGGGAACAACCATTCTTTATGGTGGGCATTAAAATCTCTTAGAAAAACAAGCTTTGCCATCGGATATTTGTGCTGGGCCATTTCAGCTCCTGCAGCTGCCTCCGTAAGGTGGTCGAAGAGCCTAGTCGTCTCCTGTTCACCGTTATGCAATCAGTAAACAACACCAACAACGAGCATAGATGGTCTTGAGAAAAGTGCTTACATTTCTTTTTCATGAAAATGATTAATCAGAAAAAGTTTCACATCTTTGTGTATGTCTACTTTTTTAAGTTTTCCAATAAAGTATTCATGTACCAAAGGGAAACAGATAATATGTTGTAAAATGTCAAAAATGTGACATATCGTGTCAGGATGTCATCTATGGCTTTTTACTGCATTTCGAATCACGCGCACCCCCTAATGTTCCCCGTCCAATCTCCATTAAATGCCTTATCCCTCTTGTATTTACTCGATTTGTTTATGATCTATGTAGGTTCATTGAGATAAATAAAATAAAGCTGTAGCGTACTGTATTATCGTTTTAACATTTCTATGCCATATTTCTAATTTTCTCTAGCCACTGGTAAACTGGTAAAACATTGAGTGATAACACATTTGACATTGCAAAAGCTGTCATGTCATGTTTGCGTACAAAATAATTTTGTTTTTTTTTTTACTTCAATTTTAATACTTTTCATCATCCAAAATACTTTACCAAACAACCTCCAGCGTTTATTAAATTGTGGTGGGTCCTCCACAAAAGCCGCAAGAGTTGAAGTTGAAGTCGAATCACGGCATTAGCCAGTTGTGCATAAATGATTGTAGTTTTTAGAGAAAAAAAAAGTGTGCGGTTGACCCTCGTCGTCTCTCTCGTCAGAAGACAGTCGTAAGTATTAACACTTTTGCGTTACAATTTCTGCCAGTTTAGAAGCCGCGTAAAATAAATACGTTCCAAAAAGTGTTTGTGTGTTGCTTTTATTGGTATAACTATTTAATTGAAAAATATTTATATTTATTATTTTTTAAACATAATATTTCACACAGAATACGTCTAGGACCTCTTTCAATATAACAATTGAATTGTAATACAATTCTCCTAATGTAAGTGTGCCTACCTAATACTTGATTTTTTATACTGTGCCATGAAGATTTCGCACCCTTTGGGAAAGTCGAATAGCGCGCGGCGTGTAATTTTGAATCGTACCCGTATTCATGATCTACGTGTCAGTCAGATTTTTTATACACCTTATTCACAAAAATAAATAAATATACTTATTTTTAATTATTACCAATTAGGTTCAAGTTTATACAATACGTACCTATTCTATCTATAAACTTGAAAATACTTACTATTAAAACAAAACAAAATAAACATAAACTAATCAATTCAAGTTGATCTACTGAATTGCTCTATTCTGTGACGCATCTTCGTACCTACTTGAGTTCGTGAACTCATGAGCGGTGCGCTTGGCGCGCGCGTCTCCCGCGCGTCGTAATTTGTTACGTTTTGCTATTCGTTGCGGGGGCTGGGGTAAGCGTCGAATACCTACGGTGCTCGGGACAAGCCGGCCTTAATAAGGGAATTTAAAGCTACTGGCTCAGCGTCGCGGGCTGGCTTTGGCAAGGGTCGGGGTGGACTATTACGGGGACGTCGCGGCGGGCCTCGGCGGCGAGGACGGAAGGACGGTCGGTTTTTGTGTTTGTGTGCCACTGTACTTGTTTCCCTACGGCTCTCTTGGAGCAGGGTGATTGCGTCATCGGGAGTGACTAGGGTATGCCTTGGTCGGCGAATCTTAGAGATACGCGAGGGTTCGTATTGGGCGGCCGATACGATAAGGGGATTCCTATGTTGGATTGAAGTTTCAAAGAAACGCTTGGAGACGCGTTTCATGAACTGCTGGATGGTGGGCATCTTGAGGTCTACGTGAAGAAGCTCATTTCGAACATAAAAGGGGGCTCCCGTGACTCTACGGAGGAATCGGTTTTGGAGGGTCTGCATCTTATGGAGGAGGTAGGGCTTTGCGTGTGCGAAAACAACGCAGGCGTAGGTCATGATGGGACGGATGACCGCGGTGAAAATACGCAGCTTGCACCTGAGTGATAACTTGCTGCGAGAGCTAAGAATGAAGTGGAGCCTACCTAGAGCGAAAGCGGCGCGCGAACGTGCCTGCTTTATGTGCTCAGCGAAGGAGAGGTGTCTATCGAGGACCACGCCTAAGTATTTGGCTTGCTTTTCCCAAGGGATCGGCTTGCCGTACATGGTAATCGGACGGGGGGAGGGCGGGTTTATCCGCGGTTTAGAAAAGAGGACTGCCTGGCTTTTGTCTGGGTTGACTTCGATTCTCCATTTTCGGAACCACTTGGCCAGAGTGTTTGCGGAAGTTTGGAGAGTGCGAGCGATGGCATCGGGTTTAAGACCGGTATAATAGATAGCCGTATCGTCGGCGAATAGGGCTAGCTGGGTATTTTTATGCTTGGGAATATCACTAGTGAATAGCGTGAAAACGAGGGGGGATAGTACGGAGCCTTGAGGAACTCCTGCGCGAATGGGATGGGGGGAGGAGAGCTCCCCCTCAATTCGATAACGAAAGGTGCGATTCGATAAAAAGTCCCGTAGGATGAGCACGAGACGGTCAGGCACGCCGAGTTGGTATAGCTTATAGATTAAGCCATTGTGACTGATTGGCAACGGATTGCGCGCGTTGATTTATAGTGTTTTTAAAATAATTTTCTAAAATAAACGATTACATGAAAATGACTGAAAAAAATAACAGTGTATTTGGCAATACGTTTATTTTCATAAAATAAATAAATAATAGTTATGTTTCTATTCAAAACTCGGTTAAAAAAATGTTAAAGAGAACCAATTTTGCATTATTTAAAAATTGTTTCTTTAATATTAAATTGCCATATTTTCGTAATTGGGCTACGTAGTGCACTTTAAGACTATATATTCTATTGGACAAGCATATAAAATAAAATGTGTTGGTACGTTCTCATGGTTATTTTCGTCCTGAAAGACGACTCTGACGTCTATTTTCGTAAAACGCGTCGAACAGATTGCCTTGTCTTTAAAAAACTGTCAATAAAAATTATAATGTTACATCGTTATGTACTAAACCAAGACTTAATCTTTCTATAACCGTAATAATCTTTGAATAATCTGTTAACATCATTACGATATAGCTCTTGAAAAAACACCAAAACGCGTTGTTTTCGTCGCGAATGGAATACACGCTCTTAATAAAGCTGAAAACAAAAAAAAATGTAACGACGCTCTTCTTTAAGTTTACTACTAATAAAAATTTGTGTACGCACCTAGAGGTGCTAGAGCTCGAGGCCTAATGCGAACACCGATAAGTCGCAGTGCAATTCGAAAACTAGTTTTTGCCAAAAAGTCTAGTTTTTTTTAAAGATGTTTTGACTAAACTCTTGAACGCTGATATTTTTAACACGCTTTTATTAGGTCGACCTGTATGTAACTAACTATGTAATGAAATCTTAGGTAACTAATTTAACCATCTTCCAAGGGTCGTAGCGTAATGAAAATTGGCAGCTGTATGTAGTTCTGATGACAATACAATAATATGGTACTGTCGAACTGATCTGATGATGGAGCCGGAAGATATGAACTGGAACTTCATGATGGAAAAACGTATCATAGCTGTTTTGGATTTCTTAGAAGTCTTGTAATGAACTTTGACCAAGATTAGGTTACAAGGTCTGATGATAAAGCCGAAAGATAGGCACTGGCATTCCATGATGGAATATCGTATCATAGTCGTGTTTGCACTTGTGAGAAAGGCCACGTAATGGACTTTGGACACGATCGGGTTTCAAAGTTATTATAACAAACCTAAAGAAAATCCGTTATCGGTTTTCTTAACTTTTTTGAATTACCGCGTAATCCATATATTTATTTTTTTATAGATGTCACTTTCAAATCCTCTGGGGTGATCGACCGTTTAATTGTTCACTACTCGTGGGAATAATATGGCAAAAACTACAAAAAAGAAACAGCAACACAAAGAAAACGGAGTCTATAAAAAAAAGGAAAAGCGCGAACAATTTTTTTGTTTTTACGTGCCTTTATAAAAGCGTGTTTTTCTAGTGATTTTTAAACTATTAATTTATTTATATTTATATTTTATTATTGATTTGAAAAGATTATTAATATTTTTTAAATATACAAATTTTTTGAAATTTTATCTGCCAACCTAATAGAACATGATTTCTTCACTGTGGGAAATATCCTACTGACTAGAATTGACCGGATTTCTTGTAACATCCCTAACTAGTGGAGGTGAATGTATTTTTAAGTTTTAATGAGTTACTGTGGTTACTAATTACGAAGACATTTACGAAATTATTTTCATCGGCGACGGAATCATATTTTTTTACTGTTAATTAGAAAGACATGACCAACATCAAAAGCCGTGACGCTCTACAACTACTATAAAATTATTGATTTCGCGAAATGGAATGAATTCGTTTAAAAGTCCAATACGTCGTTAGTTTCTCGTTTTATGTATATGCATATAACCTATGCATGCATATAACCTTTTTTTTACTGGTTGGAAAAATCATCGAATGACTTCTCCCGCTCTAGGTGTAGTGGAAGGGAATGTCAGATTTGTACTGACTAAAACCCACCTTGTTCCTTCAGCTACCCTTAACTTGCAGGGCCGCGGTATCTCGTTATAATATTCCCGCAACTCCGACAGGCAATGGCCTTATGGGGCCCCGTCACTGGTGCTGACAGCTCTTTGAGGCGCGCGTGGAACACGGTGGCCGGAAATGGGCTCGCGATCCCCGACGCCCGGGGTGTCCCCCGCGGCGGCTGGGGCGTGAGGAAGAGAGTTGTCTCTCCCTCGCGCATTCGGCCTCCTCCTTCGCTAGCATGACTGCTTCGCAGAAGGAGACGACCGCATTCCATTCCTTCTTGCTCCGCACCATGTTCTGAACCAGGGCTGGTCGCAAGAGGTCACCGCTGCCGATCGCCTCAATGAGGACACGGCGAGGCTCTGCCCAAGCGGGGTACACCTCCACCGTATGCTCCACCGTGTAATTCTCGCTAACCTAGCTAGACAATATTTTCGTTTGTGCAAATTCCCTATTAGCTTGTTATTTGTTTATTTATTTAAACTGTATGTACAAAGCATTCTTTAACGGCCCACCTTTGGATTAAAAAGACCACAATGTGGTAGGTGTACTTACTAGTAAAATAAATTTCATTATCGAAAGAATATATATTGGTATATTATTTGTATATTTAACTCCATAAAAATGTAATCCAGATATTAACAAAAACAAACATGAATTTTTCAGTCATCCTGCGACATTCACAAGCCTGTATATAAATATCGTAGAGCTTCCCGTGTGCCGGAAATGTGGGAAAATGATAAAAGATTGGAACCTTTCTATAAACAACATACATAATATTTGGAATATTTTACCACCTGGTGCCATGATAGTTGGTTTGTGGTTTTGACATTATGATTTATCTTTATGTCTGTTGTGTTTTTTATTGTTTGTTTTACGAATTTATATTCTGATTCCTGTTACTGTTATCTGTGTTTACATGGAAATGGTTTTGCTTGTTTAATGTTTTTGGGGAAAAATTAAAACCATTGAGATGTAACTCAATATATTATCCCTATGATTTAACTACAAACAAAGTGACAATCTTGATCTAAAATTTAGATACGGAAAAAATATAATCAGAAATGATGGCAATTGTTTTAATTTATTCCAATCTTCCAATTTAAAAAATATATTGCCTGCTAACTTACGCTTCCAGCATTTCCAAATCAAAGTAAAGTGCGAACGACCAGTCAAACTGTTTACTGGCGCCTCTTCATTGACGAGAAAATGGGTGGTATTATTATAACTCAAAGAAACAATAAATGAAAGCCCTTAAACAAGCAAAAATACTCTCTATAGTCAAGTGATAAAGTTTAAAATAGCCGAGTTCAATTCTGGAAAAAAAGAATAAATATATAAGAATTAAAGAAAATAATAAGAATTTTTGTACTAACAAAACAAACCATTCAATTTTCGTTTTTTTTTTGTTTATACATTTAATTTGCAACAGGGTCGCGATTTGCTTGTAACTTTTTCTTGTTACTTACGTCTCTTTTGTTTATTGGTGGGTGTTACCCTTTAAACAAAGATTGAATTAAGAACCATCACACTCCTGTATGATAACAATCGTTGCTTCTGTTCGATTTTTTATAAAACATATAGGTAATTACGGAATCGTGTTAAAGAGAACGTTTACACGTTTATAAAACCTGTTTCTTTTTAAAAGAATAATTCCTATCTCACACATCGCGATAGTTGTAGCACAGAAATATGAAACATATATTTTGATATGCTAGTGTTTCGATATATTTTGTATGACAGTGCCTTTAGCCCACGCCTTCCATCTTGGCAACCTAAAACATTCCAAATGTAATGAAGATGAGAGAGGAACATGTTCTGTTTGCTTACAGGTAGGATCCGTACCACTTACAATCGCTATGGGTATGGTCATATTTCAATAAATAAGGCGCTGAGTCCGCTGTTGAACAACACAACATAATCAGCCTATAATTTTCTCCCTGCTGGGACACAGTTCTCTTCCCTAGGAAAGGGAATGGGCTGTAATCCTACAGGCTGGGACAATGCGGTGTGAATGTCGTATGTCATCGGATTATCGGTCTTATAAGGACTTGCCGATTTCCCCACTATTTTTTCCTTCACCGGGTTGAGAGCAGTGGTGATGATTGGAATTACACAAAGTATGTGCCTGCCTGGCCCATTTACTTACTCAAGTCGTATACCTGTAACCACTGGTCTATTACTGCATTCAATCATCGTATATATAAATAAACCTATCTAAATATTATATAAAACGTCAGCACTAGGACGTGACTCGATAAGGCTATTGCCTACCGGGGTTGCGGGAATGTTCTACCGAGATGCTGGGGCCCCGGAGCCTAAGGGCAACTGCAGAAAGAGGGTAGGTTTTTAGTCAGTGACTCAAGCAATCATTTGCAAAACTAGATTCTTATGAAGAAGATATAGAATGGACAAGAACTCCGTAGTTAGTTATTTCAAATAAAATAAATTGCAACTACATGTACATATATTAAATGGTACTTAAGAGAAAATAATGCAGAAAATAACACCGATACACTACTAATAGGTACATAGTCATATCTGCAGAAGTAAATTGGGACATTGCGCTCACATAATTTAATTATTGCAATCATTGGATAACATATGTCATGTTATTTTTATGCTTTACACAGTATTTTTGAAAAACTATGTAAAATTTGGCATTAGAGTGGACTAAGGATGCTCGCTGAGTTCGGTTCGTAGATGAATGCCCATGTTAACATACCAAGACACTGGAGCTAACGTTGAGCAGCTGATTTCATTTATAGATTTTTCACGCGGCGCTAGTAATAAGTTAGAAGCCAAGAAATCTGATATGTCTTGCCGCAGGATACCGTGTTACTCACTGTTGATGAAGACTGGTAAGACTGGTATCAGATTTTTAGGCTTCTGACCCGTAACAACTATTAAAGATTTACAAATAGCAGCCAGGATCAACGGCTTAACGTGTTTTCCGAGGCACGGAAAATCTGGATCTGCTGTGATGGTCTGATCACCCATTCACAGGCCGACCTCGGTAAGTAAGCGCTGCTTAACCTTGAAGATCGACACGTGCGGCTGTTATAATATAACCACGAACTCCTTCACTTGGGCGACGGGTAATGCATAAGATTTCTATACTTCAATAAATAAAATTATAACTACAGGAAACTACGTCAATTAAAGTAAAAATAGCCTACCTACTCATGTTGGTATTAATGAACCATTCGTATCAATTAATTCGTACCATGTCCGGACGCACAAATTTTCATTAACGAAAACGTATAAAAGAACTCTGGTTTGTTTGTGTTTTTATTCCGTCCGTGGTATTTTTTAAAGACTTGTTAGGGTTAGGGTACCGTAGCCGAATGGCAAAAAACGGAACCCTTATAGTTTCGACATACCTGTCCGTCTGTCTGTCTGTCTGTCCGTCCGTCCGTATGTCACAGCCATTTTATTCCGAAACTGTTAGGACTATACTTGTGAAACTTGGTAAGTAGATGTATTCTGTGAACCGCTTTCCGATTTTATGAAAAAAAAACCAAAAACATTTAAAATAAAGGGGGGCTCCCCATACATGGAACTGAAACTGAAAATATATTTTTTCATGAAACCTATGAGTGTGTGGTATCTATAGACAGGACTTTAAAAATGACATTGAGGTTTCTAAAACCACTTTTTCATAAAATTAATCGTTTAAAAGATATACGCCTCTAAAGTGGTAAAATGTGTGTGTGTCCCTCTAACTTCTATAATTATGGAGTAAAATATCTAAAAAAAATATATGCTGTAGATCTTAATGTAGTCTTTCAACCAAAATTGGTTTGAACGAGATCGGGTCAGCAGTTTTTGAGATACAGCATATTTTCTAAAACCGCAAATATAACTTTGTAATTCATACAAACACTATGAAAAACAAAGTTATTTGGCGTAGTTGTAAATATTATAAATAAGCTAGTTTTAAGAAATTTATAAGTTTTTTTTTAGATAAATATATTAGATTATATTTATTATAGTTACTACGGAACCCTCATGGGCGAGTCTGACTCGCACTTGGCCAATGTTTTTTATTTATATTAAACTGCCGTAGTTCTTTATTTGTGTGTCGATCTCTTTAAGAAAAAGTAAAAAGGGATCCTACTTTCTCGTCAGCAAATTACCTTTTAGATAAATAGTTCATTGTAAAGCCTTTGGTTTTGACTTCTGAGACTCAGTCGGATAATACAAATAATATTTAAGCATCAATAGCCTAATAGATAAGGTGTCGGACTTGTGATCGAGAGGTCGCAGGTTCGAACCTCACTCATTACACTATTGACGTGAACACACTCCAGACACAAGCATATTTAGCTTAGTTGGAGGGGTTAACAAGATTGCTAGTAATGTGAAATCTACCCATATTCATAATAATCTTTAAAAAAAACTGTATTCTGACAAAATGTGTAGTTGTCTATCTGTGGCAGCCTTTATAAGTACACAAAGGAAACAAAGCAACAAATCTCTATATAATCATCTAACGAAAGAAAATATAAAGAAACAAATAAATCTTAGGATACTATTTTAACATTCACAGCCAGGCAGAACCGCGTACCAGTAACATAAAATATTATACAAATAGACCGACAAATTGTTTTGATGTAAATACATTTTCCTGAATACCGTAACCAACTTTCACTTGAGTAGGCCATTAATTTATTTTAACGAGTTTTCATGTTTTGGAGGTATATAAACTAATACTGTTGTTGTAGTGAACTGTGGTTAATTGGCTTAACTTTTGTGTTTATGAATCAGTTACATGAGTAATTAGCAGTTTATATTAAAATCACAGCTTAGGTCTCTATAAAGTGACATTTACACGGTTGAGTAAAGCCCTGTTCTGACATACGTCTATTTCAAAACCTTTAAGAAATTTAAATTTATTTATTTGAATGAATAATTAAATTTAAATTTCTTAAAGGTTTGTTTGTTGTTTCTTAAATGTAAAATATATATTAGATGTATTATAGGATTTTGAATTGATTAAAGTGACTCGATAAGTTTGAATCATGAGAGAATGGAATGGTGCACTCACTTTAATATTATGTAAGTATCTGCTTTTAAGTGAATTTCAAGCGCTGATATTTTAGTATTTGTTACCCCTTAATGGGTTTAAAATTAAATAAGTGCGCTGTTTGTGTTCTGTTCTGTTGATAAAAACTGGATTCCTTACATTTAGTCAATTAAATTAAAAAGACTTATGGTGCGTATAACCTGCGGAAGGTGAAAATTCCGCTAAAAATCACACGCGGATTGAGCCTAGATTATTAGAGCAATCTAGGCTATAAATGCTGATTCTGTCCTAAGTAGATGAAGGCACAGGAGATCGTCCAATTCATTAATTGTACCACATACCATGACCAGCGATCCCAAGCGCGCGCAGGCGACGGCCACGTGTCCGCGTTCGGGATGAACAGCTCACAAGTCCTTTCTGGATACACTATGCTGGCCAGCAGTACACAACACACTATCATAGGTCTGGGGTAGGCTGATAACAGTTTATATAGGTTCAGTTCAGGGGTTTTAGGGCACGATGGAACGAATTAGTGTCCCACATAGTATGCGCATCCACCCGATTCCAAGGTTAGAACGAGACTGCGCTATGACGGTGCGGCGCGGCATTGCGCGCGCGCTTCATGGCGAGGAAATCAACGAATAAGCGATATATGGCACAGATTAAATAAATTAGAACAGTAAACCAATGCCTTCCAATCACCAGTAGGTGATGTAGGAAAAATATAAGAAAAACTATAAGTTACGAAGCGTAACCATTTTCCCCGGCTTGAAAGTTCCCACTTTTGAAACACCAAGGAGAAGTAAATAAAATTGCATATCATCACAACTCCACCAAAGCTATAAGAACTCTAGAGTGGCGACTCTATATAATATAAGAAATAAGAATACTTAACTAGCTATTCTACGCGGTAACTAAATCTAATACTGCACATTGGTGCACGGTAAGACTTAATATTAAGGTAACTAAACTTATTGCGTTGGCAAAGGGCACAACTTTACTACCGGGCGACTCTGAAGGATCCCGCTTTGAGTCTTGACAGATGCGACTCTACAAACTCCGTTTTTATCTGGAAATATTTCGTTAATTACTCCTAACGGCCAATGAAGAGGCATCACATTGTCCTGCATGGAGACGACAACCATACCGACCCGGATTGGATTGGCAGAAGTGTTCCATTTTTGTTTGGATTGTAGGGTGTGCAAGTACTCTTGGCGCCACCACTTCCAAAAAGATTGAGCCATCTGATCAGTCAATTCATATCGCGAAATAAGATGTAACCGCGTTTCATTGACTTCGCGAGCGGGCAGAAATAAAAGAGGTTTAGTATGCAAGAAATGCGCCGGTGATAATGAAGTAGGCTCTGACGGATCCGGACTGATCGCATACAGAGGCCTCGAGTTTAGTAAAGCTTCTACTTGAGTTCGTGTTAAACTCGTTACAGCTAAGAATTTGCTGACCGATGACTTTGCAGAGATGCGTTTTGACACTCTTCACTTCACTTTCCCAACAACCACCAAAATGTGGAGCTCTACAGGGGATGTTTTTGAGTGTAATTCGATGCTCTGCAAGTTCTCTTTCCTACAAGGGGTGATACTCTATAGCCAAGAATTGGTAGAGATCTCGGAGATAGAATTTGGCTCCAATAAAATTGGTAGCATTATCCGTGTACAGACACTGAACCGGACCTCTACGCGCCAGGAAGCGTTTCAATGCAGACAGAAAGCTCGCAGTGCTAAGATCTGAGGCAATCTCAAGATGCAGAGTGCGAGTTGTCAAGCATGTAAAAAGGCAGATGTAAGCTTTTCTGGCCCTTTGGCCTCTACCACGCACCGACGTGACCAAGAAGGGTCCCGCGTAGTCGCAACCTGTATGCGAGAAAGCCTTAGGAGCCGACTCAACGCGACAACGTGGTAAATCCGCCATTATAGGAAAGGTAGGTCGTGGCTTTGCTCGAAAGCAAATGTTACATTTAAAGGTAATGTGACGTGCAATACGTCGCGCGGACAGGATCCAATACCTTTGTCGTAAGAGTGATACGAGCAAGGTTGGACCTGTGTGGAAATTTGTCACATGATAGTGGGAAACTAAAAGTTCCACTATGTGATCTTGACGCGGAAGGAGGATCTGATGACGAGAGTCAAAATCTAGCTCAGAGTTTGCTAGGCGACCTCCAACGTGGATAAGTCCTTTTTTTTTTTTGTGTGGCATCTCGCAGGTCAACCTCTGAGGTTGTCGGCTGCTTAACCGGGCTTGCCTGTGGTTGCCTTAATTAATAAATTAATTAAAGCCTCCAGCCAGGACTTATTAAAAAACTTACAAACTAGGCGACTACACGCTAAGGGCACCCCCTGTGGGGTACGGACCTCGGCTTAGGGCGTCGCAGGGGAGGGCAGCTAGGGACAGGCTGGATCATATCATTATTATTATTCATAAGGGAATTTAAAGCTTCTGGCTCAGCGTCGCGGGCTGGCTCTGGCAAGGGTCGGGGTGGACTATTACGGGGACGTCGCGGCGGGCCTCGGCGGCGAGGACGGAAGGACGGTCGGTTTTTGTGTTTGTGTGCCACTGTACTTGTTTCCCTACGGCTCTCTTGGAGCAGGGTGATTGCGTCATCGGGAGTGACTAGGGTATGCCTTGGTCGGCGAATCTTAGAGATACGCGAGGGTTCGTATTAGGCGGCCGATACGATAAGGGGATTCCTATGTTGGATTGAAGTTTCAAAGAAACGCTTGGAGACGCGTTTCATGAACTGCTGGATGGTGGGCATCTTGAGGTCTACGTGAAGAAGCTCATTTCGAACATAAAAGGGGGCTCCCGTGACTCTACGGAGGAATCGGTTTTGGAGGGTCTGCATCTTGTGGAGGAGGTAGGGCTTTGCGTGTGCGAAAACAACGCAGGCGTAGGTCATGATGGGACGGATGACCGCGTTGAAAATACGCAGCTTGCACCTGAGTGATAACTTGCTGCGAGAGCTAAGAATGAAGTGGAGCCTACCTAGAGCGAAAGCGGCGCGCGAACGTGCCTGCTTTATGTGCTCAGCGAAGGAGAGGTGTCTATCGAGGACCACGCCTAAGTTTTTGGCTTGCTTTTCCCAAGGGATCGGCTTGCCGAACATGGTAATCGGACGGGGGGAGGGTGGGTTTATCCGCGGCTTAGAAAAGAGGACTGCCTGGCTTTTGTCTGGATTGACTTCGATTCTCCATTTCCGGAACCACTTGGCCAGAGTGTTTGCGGAAGTTTGGAGAGTGCGAGCGATGGCATCGGGTTTAAGACCGGTATAATAGATAGCCGTATCGTCAGCAAATAGGGCTAGCTGAGTATTTTTATGCTTGGGGATATCGCTAGTGAATAGCGTGAAAACGAGGGGGGATAGTACGGAGCCTTGAGGAACGCCTGCGCGAATGGGATGGGGGGAGGAAAGCTCCCCCTCAATTCGGTAACGAAAGGTGCGATTCGATAAAAAGTCCCGTAGGATGAGCACGAGACGGTCAGGCACGCCGAGTTGGTATAGCTTATAGATTAAGCCATTGTGCCAGACTTTGTCGAACGCTTTCGCTATGTCGAAGAATAAGGCTCCCGTTATTGCGCCCCGTTGGAAGCCGGCGCTGACGTGTTCTATGATGCGGTGGACTTGTTGGATACATGAGTGTTCGGTTCTAAATCCAAACTGCTCATTGGGTATAAGACTCTTTGCTTCGGCAAAATCTTTGAGCCGCTTATATATAAGCCTTTCATAGATTTTACCGAGGACGTTGAGTAAGCTAATGGGACGGTAGCTAGACGGGTCAGACTTGGGCTTGCCTGGTTTGGGAATACCTATGACGGTGGCCTGTTTCCAGGTTGCGGGGAACATATTATTGCTCAATGCGCCATTGAAGATGGCAGTCATTAGCACTATAAGCTGGGCGGGGAAAAGTTTGAAAACTCTATTGGTGATGCCGTCGGAGCCAGGGGCTTTTCGCGGTTGGAGACTTTTAATGATATCCTGGATCTCATCAGGAGTGATGGGGGCCAATGGATTTTCATGATCTTCGACGGGCGGAAGGGAAGTTCTACGTTCGACTTCGGCGTTCACCATATCGAGGTGGGCTTGGTCTACTGGTTGAGAGCTGGGAGAACACTGGGACTCTAGGCTGTCGGCTAGGCATTCTGCTTTTTCAGAGTTATCGAAGGCGACACTCTTATCGAGACGAATGAGAGGAGGCATTGTGGCCTCTTCAGTGGATCGTAACTTCCTCTGAAGCTGCCAGAAGGCAAGATGGGTGGGCTCAAGTTCGCTCAGCATCTTGTCCCAGCTCGCATTACGCTGCTCGGCAATGCGTTTCCTTACAGCACGCTGTAAGTTGCGCATGTGAGCTTTGTTTGCGGCGCAGGGAAAAGCGCTGTACGCACGGATGGCTGCGTTCTTCTCGGTTATCAGATTCCGTACATCGTCCGGGAGTTTCCAGCGGTGGTCTACCGCTACTGGAACTTCCCTTGAACAATCGTTCAGGACGGATTGTACGTGATCTGTAAGCGAGTCGATCGCCACCGTCGTGTCAGCGACTGAGACTATGTGGTCAGGAATGGTGTCCAAGTGAGGCGACGTTGTGGATTTCAGTTTTTCACTTACTTTCCTCCAGTCGGTGATCAATTGGGTCGGAGGAGGTTGGGTAGGATCATGGTTACCCGAGCGGGAACCTAGGTGTAGGATAACGGGACGGTGATCCGAGTTGAGTTCGTGAAGCGCTTCTATGGAGTGTAAATGGAGGTTTACATTCTTTAGGAGTGCCACATCGAGGACATCGGGCCTATGGTTGTGGTCGTGTGGGTAGTGGGTGGGAGTCATCGGAGCGATGACGTCATAGTTTAGGGTCGCGCCTAGGTTATACACGATTCTGCCTCTGGCATTTGTCGTGTTGCTGTTCCAAGCGGGGTGTTTGGCGTTGAGATCGCCCGCTAGTAAGACGGAGTCACTCAGGCCAAAGAGAGTCGTGAGATCGCTGGTGAGCGCGATAGGATCGTCTGAAGCAAGAGACGCGACCGATGGTGGGGGATGGTAGGCAGAGATGATGGTTATCGGAGGATGACCAGTCATGCCTAGTCGACAGGCAGAGTACTCTAGGTGAGAGAGAGGTGCGGGTGGGGTCAGAGGGATGCAGTATAACTCCTTCCTATAATAAATAAGAGTACCGCCGCCGTGGCAGCGTGTTCTGTCATTGCGAACTAGACGGTAATTCGCAATTTTGGGGTCAGCGCGGTGGGGTTTCAAAAGGGTCTCCTGTATAAGGAGGACGTCTAATTGGTGGTCGCGGAGGAATTTAGTTATTTCGGCGCGTTGGTTGAAAATGCCATTGGCGTTGAAAAAACCTAATTTGAGGGATCGAGGCCTAGTGTGGTTTGTGCGTTGGGAATCCATTGGATCAGTCCATCGCATCCATCTGGTCGAGGCCTAGCACGACATCACTGTGTGTGCTGAATATTTGGCTGTACATTGCCGTCGTAATTTTGCCGTTAGTCTGCTGCTCGGCAGCCAGAAGGGCATCGCGGAGGGACCTGGCTTGGCGGGTCATAAATATTCTATAGTGGCGCAGTAGAGTCTGGCCGCAAGACTCGCCGTGCGCGACGGGTGAGGGATTGGGCGGTTGTTTGGCTGCAGGAGCAGCAGTGGTTTGAGGCTCGGGTTGGGGACTGGCTGTGGCCTCTGGAGCCACGGCTATAGGCAGGATCGGCGCTGCGATGGGTATATCCATCAGTGCCTGCAAAGATTTGGCAGGGGCCAAGGAGGGAAAGGCTTTTTCGTGGTTTAGCCTGTTCCACGGGGATGGTCTCTGAGGAGCGAGACGTTGGGGAATTTGAGAGGAAGGTGCCTCTCTTTGTTGGCGGGTGTTGGCGCGCTTCGTTAATTTAGGAGCGAGTTTGGGGGCTTTGGGACAGCCGCGGTAGTTTGCCGGGTGACCGGTCTGGCCGCAGAGAACGCAGCTGGGTGGTTCCGAACAGAGGGTTCGGTCTTTGGGCCGAGGGCAGTCCGCAGTGCTGTGCTCGCCCAGACACTTGACGCATCTGGGAGTCGCATAGCAGTTGCTCTGCGCATGGCCATAAAGTTGGCAACGGTGGCATTGTCCCACTGTTGCGGTTTTGTAGGGCTTTTCAATCGAGATACCGGATAGGGAGCAAATGGACTTAATCTTGAATATCGGGTGATGACCTTCGGTTGGTTCACAAATGACAAGAACCATGTCGTACAATTCACCGCCTCTCGCTTTATGTAAGCGATGGACGGCGATCACTGGTATACCTTGATCGGCAAGGTCGTCTTTAATATCCTGTACTAGAATTTCTTTAGGGACACGTTTAATAATAACACGAGTGGGCGTGTCCTCGGGGAAGGAGAAAGTGTGAAAGGAAATATTCCTTTCACGGAGGGCGCGGTATAGTTCCCTATAGTCGTTCGACGTAGGGACGGTGACTTTAATGCCATTTTGGCAGGCACGGGCGTTTGTGTAGTTGATCTTTCGATCAACACACATCTTGGACACATCAGTCCATTTACCCTTGTCCTGGATGTAAAAGGGGGGCGGAGGGCGTTGCTTCCTTTGGGCTGAGGAAGTTTGGGCTATCGGGCTGGAGGGACGACTATTCTGCGCGCGAGCAGAAGTAGTTGGGACGGGGCTAGCGGGTCGTACGGGTGTTTGAGTTGGGGACGGGGGCGACGCTGTGGTCTTTTTGGCCTTGCTGGCCTGGGAGGGTTTCCCTTTCTTCCTCTTGCCGCCGGTGACGACTTGAAAGTCGTCTTCCGAGGACGAGGGGCATGATGACAAATCATTGTCGGAGTTGTTATTGGACACAGGTTCGGTGGTATCCATTTCACGGAATTCAACTGTAGCGCACACCTGCGCGACGTCCATTGTTCTATGAACAATGGGATTAGTAGGTGGGCCGGAAACAATGGATGATTTCGGGAATTGGGCGGTCGGCACGACATTGTCGGCGGGCGAGAGCGATAGAGGGCTATCTACCTGGAAGTCGTTCGTTGTTCGATGAACAATGGGATCGGAGTTAATAAACACTTCCGTGAATTGACCAACCGGAATGCCTTGGTCAGCAAGCGGGGGAGATAATGGGCTGTCAAGCGCGTCACTAAAATCAGCGACGTTGGCTTCGGTAGCCGGAGGACAATTAGCGATTTCACGCTGGATTTTTCCGCCATATTTGACGGAAATAGCAGGGTTTTCCCTAAGGATTTCTAACAGTATCTCCAAAATATTGGAGTTTGCCATGATTGGCGAATGGATTAAAAATTGAATTGGGAAATTTTGGAGATTTCTCTCCCGCGGGGGGCCTATTTAAAGCCTAACTGGCCTAACTCCCCGGATGGATGGGTCCGGGGATGTGTAACCCTCCCAGTCGGGTAGAGACTGGGAGGTGAGTACCTAATGGTGAGCCCTAAGCTTGTAACCGGTCGCCAGTCTTATTGTGCGAACCGGGCCCTATTGGGTCTAGTGCGAAGGGGTAGACACACCCAACCGACACTAGGTGTGTAGCTGAAAAGGAAACTCAGTAACTAGGTTTGACTAGGAGATCCCCCAAGGCCAAAACCTAGCACTCGACTCCAATTGACTGCTTCACCCTGAAGGGGATCAGCGGGTGCGTCGGGTCAGCACCCCCTTGGTATTGTTGACACCGTGAGGTTTCCAACCAAGGACCACGAAACTGTGGTTTTACCCTGAAGGGGCCAAACCAAATTGTTTTTGACGAAACTCTGTTATAGAAACAGGATATCCTTCACCGCCTCGAAAAAGGCGGATCCGGACCAGACGTCGTAGTCGGCGACTACGAGTGACGTCACGGCGGGCGTGACGAAGCGTAGCGATGACTCAGGCACGGAACGATCGAGAGCGCGGAGCGGTACGACCGTCGCGGGCGAGCGTCGGAAGCCTGGATAAGTCCTTCGTGAAGGAAGGGACTTAACCGTTGTACTGGCTTAGAGCACAACTCATTGCGGGCTAAACGAACGAGATCAGATTCAAAGTAAATCCTCTGCACAGATCGCCACACAATCGATTCAGCGAACTCTAAATCAGACGCGGTAACGGGCTCTCTAGGGAGCCGTTTGATGAACTTATAAACTAAGCAAATAGTTTTTAAATATTTAAACCAGGACGAGAACCTGGTAGAGCGAACGTACAAAATGTTGACTTCTGTGAGAACATTCGTGCGAGAGAACAGGTAAAGCCACGGGCTTCATTTCTGGAAGCTCTTGCGACTTGCCTGAAACGAATGGTTTTATCGGCCATTCAGCGCGGGAAAGTTTAAGCCACGACGGCCCGTTTATCCACAACGGATGATGAACTAATTGGGCAGGCGTTAAACCGCGAGAGAGGCAATCACTGGGATTTTCAGACCCTTTCACATGGAAGAAGTGATCTGCCGAGAGATTCTCATGAATCTTAGCGATACGATTGGCTACAAAGGTGTGCCATCGATGCGGTGCGGAATGAATCCAACTCAAAGTTACAGTTGAATCCGAAAAAGCTACGATTACCTCAATGGCGTGTCGAGCTGCGAAAAGATTATATACTCGATTTATCACAGTTGATAAGAGGAGTGCGGCGCATAACTCGAGATGAGCTAGCGAAACGACTTTCAGTGGTGCGACTTTAGATTTCGCACACACCAGTGAGACCACGACACTACCGTCAGGTCTGATAACGTGGGCATAAACCGAACCACCGTAAGCCTTCTCACTAGCGTCGGCAAACCCGACGAGTGAGAGTTTACAGCGTTCTACGACGCCAACATGTCTCAAAAATCTCAATTCAGAGATAATTGGCAGTTCAGATTGAAACTGTTGCCACAGACGAACAATGCGAGGTGGTGGGACGTCATCCCATCCAAGTTTGACAAGTCAAAGCTCTTTGATGAGAAGCTTGGCATATAAAATTATCGGTGCAACGAGGCCTAAAACGTCGAAAAGACGTGCGATGGAAGAAAGAATATTCCGTTTAGTGCAAGTGCGAACATCAGGGTTAACCTAAAATACGAAACAATCCTCGTCAGGGAACCAACGAAGTCCCAGTATTTTCTGGGTCGGATCTTTACTTAGGTCCACGCTCTGTGAAAGTCGTAATGACTCTGGAATAGTCCGAAGAACATTGACACTGTTGCTAGACCACTTCGTCAATTGAAAATCACCGAGAGAGAATATTTTTATTAGTTCACGAGCCGAGTCTATAGCTAGCGCACTGCTAGGTATAGAACTAACTATGTCATCCATATAAAGATCTCGCTGCAAAATGTCCCTGACGAGAGGCAACTGTGCTCCTTCATCCTGACATAACTGTTGGATAGTGCGAATAGCTATAAAAGGACTACACTTTAAACCAAAGGGAAGCACTGAAAACTGATAAATTTGAAGTTCTTCTTCCTCGTTAAATCGATATAAGATACGTTGTAGTGAACGATCTTGTGAGCGTATACCTATACGTAGGTACATAGATTTGACATCTGCGGAAACAGCGACACTGAACAGCCTAAAATTTAATAAAATGTTGAGAAGGTCAGCCTGAAGGACTGGACCTGCGTACAGGATATCATTGAGCGAGGTACCGTTATCTGTACATGCACTGGCGTCTAGGACCACACGCAATTTGGTGGTCACCTTATCCTCTCAAATGACAGCATGGTGAGGAATATAGTATTCCATTTCTCGCTCCTTACAATTTCGTTTGGGCAACATACATTCAGGTACGATATTCTGCACCAAAGAAATATAATTGTTTTTTAGATAATCCCGTATGACGTCATCATAAAGAAGTTTGACGTTAGGAAGTGATTTAAGTTTACGTTCAAGACTATAGAATCTCTTGCGAGCCATACTAAAAGAATTTCCTAAAGCCACCGCGTCGGTTTTCAGTGGTAAAGCTGCAACATACTTGCCATTTGGAGCGCGGGTAATTGTGCTACAATAAAACTCTTCACAATGTTTATCATCCACACTCCCAATGGATGAAGCAGTAACATCTTCAATCTCCTAAAACTTACGAAGATCGAAGTTATTGACAGAACTCGCAAAGAAAGACAGAGTGTCAGTTGGAGGTTCAATGATAGGTGCTTCTCCTAGAAGTATGTAGCCGAGCACAGTCTCCAATGCGTCGGGACAACCGGGTACGCTGGTCACATGACCGGGTCGCAATAACTTAGCGAACAACTTGACCCCAAGTAACAGGTCAATATTACCTGGCACACCCCAGCTGTCATCCGCGAGTAGTTTAGGATCAACATGATTTAATACGGACGTATTTATAGAACCCAGAGGAAGCTGTCCGGTTATTTGATCCAAAACTAAAGCGTCTATTTCATACCTAGGCTGTGAGCAAAACCGTGAGCTGAAAGTAAGATTCACCGAGCCGCGAACGGGCTGCGACGTGCCTCTAATACCACGAACGGTAGTTATCGAGTCAGTATGTATAGTTAGACCGAGCATACGGCAGCAACGCGATGTCATATAATTCTTTTGCGACCCAGGGTCCAAGAGACATCTGACCACCACGGCATTACCCTGTCTACCCACCACCAACACCTTGGCAGTAGCCAGCACTTCGGTACTCCGTGTGACCTGACCTTGAGCAGAAGAATGCGTACACAAAGCCACACGGTCGGAAGTAGCTGGGTCGGCCGCAGAGGCAGAAGCGGGGGCGCTAGCGGGCGTCGGCGCAGGGGCTTGCGTCGATTGCTCGAAATGCAATAAGGAATGATGCTTACCGTGGCATTTCCTACATGTCGACTTCGATAGGCACTTAGAGACAGTATGTTGGCTACTTAGGCAATTACCACATCTGTTATTGTCTTTTATAAATTTAAATCTATTATCAACGCTCAACTTTTGAAACGCTTTGCACATAAACAAGTTTTTATGCGTGGAATGACAAAGTGAACATTTAGATTCAGTAGCCACAAACACCTGCGATTCTTTAGATGAGGCGCGGGCGCTACCTGCGGGGGCGGACTTACTAGCCGCAGGAGAGGTGCGATACAAGATTTTTACTTGTTCACGAACAAACTTTACGAAATAATCATAATCTAACTCCTGTTGATTACGAAGCGACATTTCAAAATGTTTTGCGATATCAGAGTCATTAACTTAAGACCCCAATTAATAAATATAAAATCATCTAGGTTATGTATTTTCAATTGTTTGAGTCCCGCAACCATAGACGCTAATTTATCGAAACCCTTTTCAATATTAGCGGGAGTCGATCCGAACGATTTCAATGAGAACAGCTGATTTAGATAATTAGTAGCGAGCGCGCGAGTGTCTAGGTACTTGGCGATAAGCGCCTCCAAAACAACAAGGTAGTTATCACCAGAAGGTACAATACCTTCGGCCACATTCCTAGCCTTTCCCTTCAAACAACTCAACAGATAATGAATGCGATCCGAATCTGTTAAATCTGCGTTGGTATGTATAATACGTTTGAAAGTCTCATGAAAGAACGGAAAGCTCTGAATATCCCCGTCAAAGGTAGGCAATTCGATTTTAGGAACCTGTATATGGTGAGTATTAGGGCTCGCTGACCGGCTAGGTTTCTGGAAATCACTTGACTCAGTTAATGAAGATAAACTAAACTTTATTTCGCCGACCAACTCATCAAATGAATGCAATGCGCCATAGCTTACTTCACAGGTTGGATCCAATGTCAAATTGAGCATATTTATTTCGTCCATTAGTCCATTGAATTCAGTACGCAATCCATCAATTTGTTTTGCCTGAGCAATGAAAGCTTCGCGTAATCTTTCGGTAGTTAAAGATTTAGTTGAATCCAAAATCCTTTGAACCCGCGCAAAATATGCGTCACGTTTACTTGTTAATAATCTAAGTTTAACCTTGTCACTCATTGTGAACAGAAGTTAAATATGACACAAAAATAATAATATTAAATCAACCTTTTATCTTCTGCGGAACCCCAGTGAGTGAGGTTAGGGACCAATCAAATCGATAACCAAACGAAAGATTTTATAACTTAATTAAATAGTACGAAACGAACTTTCCTTACACGTGAAACCCTAACAATTTTAAATTGAAAGGTAAACAAATAATATAAACTACCGACGCTTTAACCAAGTGCACGTCACAAATCTAATATAAATTAAAATAGTAAGCACGCCAAATATCTTATGGACGTACCCATCAATATACTAATTTTATGATTAGCTCAGATATACCTACGACCCGATTATAGCATTTATGTCGAATGCGACGCGATTAACTTGTCTGCATTAACTTCTACTTGAATGAGATTAACTTACTCAATACAAGTAAATGAAGATACAATTCTTAACTAACAATAAGTTAAGTGTTGAACTTAGAAAAAAAGTATTAACTTATTTTCGTAAGCAATGCGAGTGTATTCTTAACGAAATAACTTCGTAAGAAACAATAAATTTCCTCACGAGTGGACGCGTAGATGACTGTTTGAAATAAGTTATCTAGTAAGTATATACTACGTTTACAAACGTGAGGTGCGGGTGTGATATGTACAAATATACGGCGGTTTACATTGAGGATAAATAACGCGTAAAGTTTATACACATCTGTTACTTTACCTGGAGGTTTCTGTCAAGAAATCAAGTTACCTTACAAAACAAAATAACAAGCGACGCGATGATAATATGGTTAATTGCACTAACTAATCATATGCGGTTGAGTCTCGCTATATAAAGCATACCTGCTCGTGCAAAACGAATATAACAGGCGTAAACCTAACGAACCTATACAAGTGTATCCATACAATAACAATCAATGTTATTCATTTAGCAATTTCGATTAGTACCAACATAATAAGTATATAAAAGTTTCTAATGCGTAACTAAATTTTATCGTGGGTACGCGAACAAAGTTCAGAACTAGAACATTCCACAGTCAACGTAAGACGATTTATACTCACTACCCACAATTTTTAAAACCAAAAAAATATGTAATTACGCCGAAAACTAGCTGATTAATTAAATAAACGTATTTAGCGATATGAATTAACGTTGATATTCAATTAAATGTATTCTTCGGAGTTTTAAATAGTGAACTTAAAGATTTAAATTAATAATTGATTTGACGGTTGACCTATTGCAAACGCAAAGCAGTTTGAACCTTATTACTGAAGCAATAGAGTTGAGAGTTGTGTGATGATATGCAATTAACATTGAAAGTTTTTTGCTCAAAATCAGACTTGTAGGACTTAAAAATAGGCCGTAAAAAGGCCCAAAATTAATGTATCCGGGACGAAGGACCAAAATGGTGCGTAAAACCTGCGGAAGGTGTAAAATTCCGCTAAAAATCACACGCGGATTGAGCCTTGATTATTAGAGAAATCTAGGCTATAAATGCTGATTCTGTCCTACGTAGATGAAGGCACAGGAGATCGTCCAATTCATTAATTGTACCACATACCTTGACCAGCGATCCCAAGCGCGCGCAGGCGACGGCCACGTGTCCGCGTTCGGGATGAACAGCTCACAAGTCCTTTCTGGATACACTATGCTGGCCAGCAGTACACAACACACTATCATAGGTCTGGGGTAGGCTGGTAACAGTTTATATAGGTTCAGTTCAGGGGTTTTAGGGCGCGATGGAACGAATTAGTGTCCCACATAGTATGCGCATCCACCCGATTCCAAGGTTAGAACGAGACTGCGCTATGACGGTGCGGCGCGGCATGGCGCGCGCGCTGCATGGCGAGGAAATCACCGAATCAGCGATATATGGCACAGATTAAATAAATTAGAACAGTAAACCAATGCCTTCCAATCGCCAGTAGGTGATGTAGGAAAAATATAAGAAAAACTATAAGTTACGAAGCGTAACCAACTTACATAAACCATTTTGATAATACGTACACACTATTAAATTTATTCTAAAGGATAAATATTCAATTCTAAACCTTTTTTTATTTGAAGGATGTGGTAAAGCTCGGAGATATGTCTCCCAAATATGTCGCTAAGCGTTGCTGTGGGAGAATCTGGCAAAATGCTAAATAATAATAAATCTTTTATTTCAGACTAAAAAATCCGTATAGTAGTTAGTAACTTATACATAATGGCTTCTATCTAATTTTATAATAACATTCTATTAATCTAGTTTTAGTGTAATTTGTAGCAGAAGAAGCTCTTCCCTACCGTCCTCAGGATTTTGTGGTGACTGTCTTATACATTACATGCTTTCTGTCTGTTTATGTTAACTAAAACATCAAACATATTACATTTGCTAAAATACCTGTACATTTCCTCGTTTCCCCACAATAACCACAGATCAAAAATGTATATTGTACAATATTTATGGGTCACGGAATTAAACCATGCAATATAGTTTATTTAATTATTTTGTGAATAATTAATTAATGCATGCTCTGCTATCGGTTACAATACACCACAGGATACAAACAGTTCTTTAAAATAAATATGGCTTTTTTTCTATATTTATTTCAAAGCTCTGCCGTTCTTCGTTCAGCTCGTTGTTCGTAATTTAATGTAAAATTTTG
This sequence comes from Tholera decimalis, assembly GCA_943138885.2. Lineage (NCBI taxonomy): Eukaryota > Metazoa > Arthropoda > Insecta > Lepidoptera > Noctuidae > Tholera > Tholera decimalis. Next base: position 17,697,151 of record OW964571.2, on the reverse strand, counting down.
CTTAGCCCCATAAAAAAGTTTTTTTTAAGTATAGTATTCAGAGGTAGGACTTACCGTATCTCATCTCTCGTATTCAATTTTGTCTTTAAACACACACCATGTAATTCCTCTCTTTAACTCCTCCACACAATGAAAGTATTCCTAAAATGCTTTCTTTGCAGTTTTTATAACGAATAGACTAAAATCCTTCGAGGCATCACGACTCCGTCTATATAAAAGTGTAAAAATTATGCACCACCATACCTACCAGCTACTTATATGTGCTTGATGTTCTAGCAATTATGTAAATCAACTATCAATTACAAAGACGTCAGTTAAAAAGTAAAAAAAAAAATATAAGGGCCTATACACACAAGGTATTGCAATTTTTTCTTTAAGAATATATTATTAAACTTTATTCATGCTATCCTGAAGTTCTTGCATGAATTTATTGTTCTTATTGGACTTCTTTAGGCTTGGGTTTTGCAGTAAGTCCCTGCGAGGGACCATTGTGCATAGGCCATGTCGGCTTTCACCAATCTCCCTCCAGAATCATTTATTGTTAAAAATACCAAAATCAATGTACCCATTCAGACTGAACTCTCAAGTCACTTCTTTAAATAAAAATGTTTGGGGTCGGCTTCCAGTCTAATCTTTTTTAAAACATTAACACGTTAGCCTACGAAAAGACGACCTACTGCAGTACAATATACCTAATGTTCGATTTTCTTCAAAATGTAGTAAACGAAAACCATTAAATCTAATCTATATAATGCTTTCTGTTTACTAAACTTCTATGCTATAGTAGGTACACTAATATTATGGGTTCAGAGCAATGTAAAGCGAAAATTTAAATCTTTTCCTTTGTAAAATTATGAAATACTGATTCAGGCCGAAGGCGGCCCACGGGCCCAACCATAATTTTCCTTATGCAATTCGTCCCTTACCCCTTAATTAACGATTAATATCTTGCAAATCATCATACATTAATTATCTTGACAAGAATAACATGACATTAAAGATTAATTGTGTACCGTACCCTGTCGGTATCTTAACACCAAAGCCTCGAGGAAAGAAAACTTTGGTAGGGCAGTTGATCCACATTTAAAATTTGGTACCTACATGGCTTGTAACATTTATAAAAATTAAATTATAGAAAAGCAATATACTAGCGCCATCTACCGATGGCAATGATATATAGTAACTCTTAGAGGATATCATAGATGGCGTGGTGTATGTGTATCCAGTATTAGAATCTGAGTAAATGAAAATATTTAAAGATAATAATAAAGGAAAATTAAAATAATGGTGTTCTCTTTATGCATAGAATGTGTGAAAATAATTTAGTAAGATTCTATGCTGAGGTAATCCAATTATTAATTGTCGTTTGCCATGGACAATTACAAATAGTTAGCTGTCAAGACGGGGGCCAGGCTTTTTCTGGTGGTTGAAATTCAGAACTAATGAATCAACCATCACGTGTTTGAAGAACGTTTAATTATATTTAATGATATGACCAACAAAACCTGTCTTATGTTTTATTTCCACTGTATTCTCATCATGCGCAAGAACTCAGCCCATAAGTCTCTTCTTCAGATAATCTACCATTGGTTAGCTGGTGTGTATGGAAACCAACCTTACAGGCTAATCGAGGACCACAGAGCTTCTAGATAATTCGGCTAGAGGCGGCATTGATAAACATTTCTCACGAATCAAGCCTGTATAATAGGGTATTTTCCTAAAATATTTTATTAGTCCGTCACTTCGATTACCAAAACATGTTGGAATAGTATTTTTTATTTTTTCAACTGATCTCAAATAAAGATGATACGGTGAGTTGAAGTTTCACATAATGTCACGCCCGCGCCGTGTCATACTTTTAGCACTTTGTGATGTCAACAATCCTCACTCCTGAACTGTGAAGCTTTTAATCTCTGTAATATTTCATTTAAAATGGCAAATAATACGGGTATACTCATATACAATTTTTTTTTATACTTAAACCTACCACACAGTACAATCATTAAGAAATACTCTCCTGTGTTTCTTAATGATTCTATTGAGTAATTCCTTTTTTATGTAGGTACCTACCGAAGTAAAACTAGGAACCAAACTTTTGTATCAGTTGAATTCACGGACAAACCAGGATAGTTTCCTAACTAGCAGACATGGAAGAAGAAGAGAGCATTTGTCTATCACTAATAATAAAACAATTTGTTAATACCTAAATAGTTTATTATTTTTTGTGTATATTCAGGTGAAAGTCGTCCTCAGCGGTTAATGGCCATGGGCCGATCCCGTGTATCCTTGATCCAGCGGATTGGTGTAATCTTCACCAGGTTAACATAACAACATGATATCGCCACATAGGTACACACTTTGGGATGCCCCTGTCCAGTAAGATGCCTTTCGGCTAACAAGATCCTGACAACGGTTCTTGATAGCCACTTCACTCTTAAAATTAAAGTGACCTATGTATAAGCTGTACCTTTATTACTCAGAATTCCGTCTTTATTACTACTACACACTACTACTACCACTATGACTATATACTTATTATTAGTCACTTTAATTCTAAACCTTGCTTTATGATCTTGTGCATTGCCCGGCCCAAATAGTACTCAATGCAATCATTCTGTAGGTACTCTGTATTAAAAAACGATTATTGATTTCAGCAACATAATTGTATTCAAATTGATGCTAAAACGTTATAGGGCTGTCATTTAAAAATCGAAAAGCTATCGATCAAAATTTTAATCTCGATTGCTGTCAAGCGTAGATTTATTCTGCAGTGCGGAAAATTTATTGGTTTATTAAAGTCAATTTGTTATTTTATTTGCGATTTATCATAGGTATATGAGTTTTTGATATATTTGATGGTTGCAGGTTTTCGACTAACTCGGTAAAGTTCGCGAAAATGTGCTTTTTTCGAACCTATATTGTGCCACTATTGGGCAAAGACCTCCCTCATATTTTTTCAACCAGCCTTGTCTGCTTTCTTCTGAGTCCAATCTCTCAGAAATCAGTCAAGACCGTCACGTTAGCTTCGTAGGCATGCCCCGGTTTCGGCATCAAAAAATATATTAAATGGTTTTTTTTCACTATCCTTGTTAAAATTGCGTTTGCGCTGTATATCAACTGACGGCAAGCCACCAATAGAGTATGCCAACCATGAAGATACCTACAAGCTTGTTTGATGCAGATTTTTTGTTGTACTTAAATTATTATAATGAGATATAACTACCTATATACATACATTATATAAAAGCGAAGACAGTTTCACTCGCTCATTAATTACGAAACCGCAAAAACCGATTTGATCTATGAATATGAAATTAAACATGGAGGTAGATTATACATATGTTGAAATGTCAACAAAGAAAAGATCTTAAGAAACTCCCCGTCAAAGTGTATGAAAAAAGTAGGGTAAAAATTCGTACTAATAGAGTACCCACCTACTGCTATGAATGAAAGCAATTTAACAATAGTAGTGCTCACCCAGTAGTCAATTTCAACCATAATTTTAAATTTTTTATTTATTTATTTATTTAGGGACAAATAACAGTTACATAATAAAAACATATTAACTAAAATTCGTATAACTAATTAAACAATTATGCAACCCACACCATTGTCCACAGATTAACAAAAGAAATGAAAGTTAGAATGACACATTATAGCTAAAAACGAAATAGTTAAAATAACATTAATAAATAAAATGATTTAAATGATTTCTAATGCATTATTTAGTAAATAAAAAATATTAGCTGTCTACACTCCTCTATATATAAACTGTAACTGTACCAAATGTCATACTCCTCCGTCAGCGTATATTCATAAAAAGGGCTAGGTACAAGGTTTTTGTTTTACGTATTAAAACATAGATACTAGTTTTCATTACAAGTTTTTCATCTATTATCAAGGTAGATTGATTAAAAACTCATAATTAATATTATAAATCAGTTCTCTGTCATGAAAAGTTTAAAACTATTTTTTTTTGCAAATTCGTTTAAACTTTAAGTCACCGTTATTTTTTATTTACCTAATAACTTCATGTTTTGTTTGTGGAGTAGTTTCGCTAGCATGAGAATTCCTACGGTGCTGGATTAATGAGCGACTTTCATGCAAAGACAGGAGTTCTATACAACGTGTAATTTAAAGGGTATATACATACCAAGTGCACGGCTACTTTGGATGATAATAGGTAAACGATATGGCAAGGGTTTTCTAATCCTATGTGTACATGTGTGGAACTTATTAGAAATTTCAATACATTGATACCAGAGACCGAATTTTTCAAAATAAGAAGAACGAAGAGAATTATCGTTTTATTGACAAGTGACGTGGAAAGTGATGACCCTCATAGTGATGTGACACGTTTGTTATTATTGGTGTTCAAGAAACATACGAAATCAACAATTTGGGGTCAATTCTGTGAGTCACTTATTTTGATCTGAAACTTTGCATAGGGACTCCATACCAGATGTTATCTTCAATCCTTTTGGATAGATATGGGGTTTCCGTTACACCTTGTACAAAGTAAAATCCTAATGAAAATAACCAAATTACGTTTGTAATTATGAATTAGATACAAGTACATTTTTATTGAAATTAAGACATTGTTATGTGACATTTCTGTTACTATTTCCTGCGTTTTTTTTTTTGGATTTTTACTAAAAAAGAGAAATGTCCGTCAGGGGAGAAATCATGACTTAGGGACAATATAGTGACTTAATGGCATCAGTCGCGACCTAAAACTTATTAGAAACCGAACTTTCCTTTGCGAATCAATCTACCGGGATTTTCCTCAACTATATCCATATGCAGCTTATTAGCAGTATTTTATATTAAACGACTGCCTATCTGACCTCCAACACCAAGTAACCAGGAAATAGCATATATAAATAGACAAACGACCTAGAGTTTTTGAGGCATGGAGGAGTCATAGACAGTCACCCATTGTTGGGACGGTGACGTACTATACCTTTTAATTATATTATATCTCAAAGTCTTTGTTGATTTTAAAAAAGATAAAAAAAAACTTCTAAAAAATGGATATGTGTCGCTATGACGCGGACGGAACGTAAACTGATTGATATAGCGATATTACAATGTGTGATACCCGTACATCTAATATTTATTCCCTGACTTTGGCAAGCATTGTTTAACCTCGGAGATCGAACAACTCTGCCTTCGAACAAGAAATAATTGACAACCTTTCTGTCGGCATCGTGCACCCAGCCATAAGCCCTGAGGCTTGCCAGTAATGGAAGTTTAATATAGTCCACTGTAACACATTCAGTTAATAAAACTACCTAAAGGTGCTTATAAATTATCATAGGTACTTCTAAAGCCCCAATTATCATCATATCATTCATGTTTTATACTTCTGTTTTGAGCTTTTATTATAACATTATTTATTGCTGGCAATAAATTTTATCGGCAATAAACTGGTTGTTGTTGCAATGGTAAAATGTGGGGTAAACGCAATCGGTTGGGAAGGGCTTGAAATTATACTCGTATTTGAAACGATAATTGAGAGCCATTTGAATTTGAATATTTTTCTTGAAAACGAAAGTTTCTATTTGGGTATAGAAAAAAACTTACAGGAATTTATTCTGTATTGTGGGCGAGTTTACATACGTTTTCGCGTGGGAGAACCGAATCTTCAATACGCAGTGAAATAGCCAATCGATTGGCAACTGCGGTAATCGTGTCGTATTTGTGTTTAGGTACTAAGTAAAAAAGAAAGAAAGAAAACCGGGGGGATATACATGGCAATACATGGCTCCTCCCAGTCTAGGTGGAGAGGAAAAGAGTGTCGGACTTCTAATGACTTAACAGTTAAGTAACCTAAATGGTCCTGGTGACCTGACATACAGGCCCCTATTCTAATTAAGGCAATATGTCTCCCACAATATGTTTACAGTATGAAATGTGTTTAAAATGTGAAAATGTATATTATGGCGAGAGAATAAAGATAATGATCCCACCCTGATGCTTCAGTTGCCCTTGCAACTGAAGCATCAGGTAAAGTAGTGAATGATCTCGTTAGAACATTCACGCAACCCCGGTAAGCCCACAATCTCAGGAGGACACAAATTGAATCCTAAAGCAGGTAATTATAATATTAAAAATAGTTTAGACCTACATTCGTCTGTCTCATACAACTTCGTTCCAAAATATTAGATTATATTTTCCTTCCGCTCCAAATATCATTAATAAATTGAATAACATTCCACAATTTTCATATACATTTCATAATAACATCATATTAGTATTACCGCAAATGTTTAATTTAATATATTTAATTTGTTCTGTTTTCGTTGGTGCACTTCGCATAGAAAATTGTAAGCACATTTATGCACACAGTACTCGTAGTAGTAGTAGATTTTTAATAAAAGTTTCTTTTATACTAAAAATTTGTTGAACAAAAAATGAATGAATGTTAATACCTACACTATTATATCACACTTTTAATATTTTTGGGACGCTTTATGTCTGAATACTATACAATCTCTCCCTCTGAGTAGGTTTGAAGTTCATCGTTTTTCCAGGGCTCGTCGAGCTTTATTATATATCATCTTTATCTGCTTAGCCGTAGCTGAGTACAAGTGTTTTGCATGGAGCGGCTGCCTGTCCGACGTCCACAACCCAATAGCTGTGTAACACGATTCCCCCTTGAGCAAGACCAGTGTCAGATTGTGTTGCTTCTGACTACCCCTAACGACTGTCAATGATAGATGTACAAATGACAGCCCAGTGTTTTTTGAGACACGGAAGAATTTCGATATGTTAAGATGGTCACCTCTCTACAGACCGACCTTAACCTTAAGCTTAAATATAGACTAGAGAATAGGAAGGATGATAGACGGCAGAGCTCGTGGCATTTTTTTAAAGATTACTAGCTATGTGGGTAGAATTCACATTACTAGCAATCCTGTTAACCGCTCCAACTAAGCTAAATATGCTTGCGACTGGGGTGGCTTCACGGCAATAGTGTAATGGGTAGGGTTAGAACTCGCGACGTCTCGATCACAAGTCCGTCACCTTAGCCATTAGGCTATTAATGTTTATAATAATAACTACCCGTCTATTATTATTTAGCCAAGAGCTACAAAAAATACAATCTTTGTTGTTCCAATAATTTAGCCAATACATTCAAATACTAACTTGCAACTTATTAGATCTGTAACCTATGTTAACAAATAAATAAATAATTTGAATTAGAATTTACAAATATACAAAAATTTACATACAGGTTACATGTATTTTCTATACAGTACCAACCCTATTTGCCAAACTAGGTCAAAGCTTGTACTTTTAACAAAGACTTGGTAGGTACTCTACAGGTGGCCGCCACTGTTGATTCTCGCCCTCAGAACCTGCAGTGGTGGAACAGTGTGGCGGGCTTGCCTCGGGAGCAAGTAAAAGCGTGGGTTCTACGTTAGATTTACTCCGGCTTTGTCGCATTGCCGTCCCACCTAAACAGGAGGGTACAGGCGCAAAGAATGCATCATGTTTGCTCACTTGTGCCCTATAGTATTATGACTGTGCTTGTGCAGTTTCCTTTTTTTGGTGGGAACATGACTCCTCCCGCTCCGGGTGGGGCGGAAAGGAATGTCAGACTTTTACTGCATAAAAATCCACCCTGTTCCTTCCTTGCCCTTGCGTTCCGGAGCCACGGTATCTCGTTAAAACATTCTCGGAAATATTCTAACGAGATACCCTATCGGGCCTCCATAACGCGTTTTTAATAAAAAAAAAACTCTGATCAAGTTTCTCAATAGGTACACATAGAACCGAAAAATATCGCCGGAGACATATTCTTGAAGTTTTATATAAAAATATTGTGTCAATAACAGGCACAAATTGAGAGTTACAGCACAAACATTTGCGATGGGAAATACACTGTCAGTTACAAACTAGACCGATGTTATCTCAGTAAAATTATGTTTGTAAATTTATAATAGCAGTTAGTGAGTTCGAACCTAGGCAGGCACATTACTTTTTGTAATTTCGGTCACCTTTTCCTTCAGGACGTTGAAGGAAAACATCGCGTCGACACATCCACGAAACCGTACCAGGCCCGCGTGTTATGTTATGGCCAATTTTCTAGGATAGAGTAGGTCTGTGGCCCAATAGTACACTGAGAAACTACCAAAATAAAATATTGTTCGAATTACTAAAATACGTGTTATTCCCATGCCAGCAAGTAACCATTACAATAGTACTTTTGTAAATTTCTAATAGCTACAGTCTCAGGGTTTTTAAGTCAAGTGTAAATCGTTTATTTCTAGGTAAACATGCTTCATGTTTGACATCATCACTTTTTTCTTTTTTTTTTTAACGTGGTAAAATTATCAAATAAGTCCTCCCACCCCGGGCAGGGTGGTAGGGACTGTCAGACTTTTACTGACTAAAATCCACGGTGTTCCTTCAATAACCCTTTACGTACCGGGGTCACGGTAATGGGATTATTCCCACGACCCCGGCAGACTTCGGCCCTCTGCAGAGGTGGCCTCGTCATGTTGCTGACGCTCTTTGAGGCGCGCGTGGAACACAACGCGCCGTCGACCCGGGCATGGTCGCTGTCCGACAGCGAGTTGCCCTTTACTCGCTGTCCGCATGCCCGCGCCTGCGGTGGCCGTAGATCGTCGGCCGACGTCCGACGTCGTGGGCGTCTACCACTGCGGCTGGGCTGGAGGGAGGACGCCATCCTCTCCCTCACGTGGCCCGCCTCCTCCTTCGAAAGCATGACTGCTTCGCAGAAGGAGGCAACCGCTCCCCACTCCCTCTCGCCCCGCAGCATGGCCTCGACCAATACCAGGCGCGAGAGGTCTCCGCCTATCGCCACCGTGAGGACACGGCGGTGCTCTGCCCAGGCGCGGCAGTCTTGCACCGTGTGCTCTACGGTGTCCTCAGGGCGACCCTCGCAGTGGTGACACCCAGGCGTTTCCTCCTTTCCCATCAGACACAGGTACCTCCCGAAACTTCCGTGTCCGGTGAGGACCTGCGTCATGCAGTAGGTCAGGACGCCGTGACGCCGATCTAGCCACTCCTCAAAGAGGGGTCTTACCGCCGCAATTGCGGCGTGCCCGGACAACATCATCACTTGCCATCAGTTGAGATGTTGGTCAAACACGAGCCTATCAACAAGAAATAAACAATTATAAGTCACGGAAACATCGCACCAGTAGGTGCAAGCAAGACCCGACTCAAACCCACGTGCTATTTAGTAAAATTATAGCCTATGGAGTATTAAAAAAAAAACCACCCACCGTCTCACAGCGTGAATACACACAGGAATCAAGACTAATAAGCAAGGAATAAAGAAAGCATCAGGGCTTACTCTCGTGCGTTAGATGTCCGATGGACGTGTGGACCCGAGGAAACCCGGCGTACTGAGCTGAGCAGCGAAGCTGGGCCGGAACAGTTGCCGTATGGCCGGAACTCTGAAACAGTCAACGGATTGCTGAAGCACCTAGCAAGCATAGGGCATGCAGCTGGCTCACGCGCATGCGTCGATACATTAGACGAGGTAGTCAGCAAAATATAGCCTTCAAAATAAAATGCGTGCAACTCGAATGCCAGCTTGCGTTGAACAAAGATAAACTATGATTTTATGCAAAGCGCGGACAAAGATTACTATGAAGACGGCTTAACGTGGGGCATAACACCTTCCACTTTTACACTCCGTGTAACTGCTCAGAAATCATCTCTTGTAGAAACACCCAATAACACTTTTTGCTTGACCTGGGAGTCGAACCCGCGACTATTTGCAAAGCAGTTGCGCTTAAGACCTTTAAACCAACTAGACAGTTATGCCGATTGTATGCGCTTGCGATCATTATACCAACAAGGCAGTTATAACGATTGGGTCGGATTTGGTTGTTTGAGGTGCCGATTATGAACTAAAACAATTAAAAGTATCTTTATAATGTTCATAATCATGTTAAAAGAGTTCCATCCAACATTGGAAAGTAATTTCACTCCGCATGGGAACAAGAGAGTTTTTAGAACACAAGAACAAAAGATTCTTAGAGAGAGTCAATAACCTTTCTATTTGTTATAGACAGCCCAAGTAACACAGTCTTGGAGGCTTAAAACAAATCTGTCTATAGACAGTCTATTTATGGTAAATCTTTAGATAGGGGCTTTCTAAAGATGGTTTCAATAAAGAACATGTATTCTTATAGAGTTTTTTTTCTCAAGCTCGATTATTTTTAGAGCATTTGTTCTAAAGCACACTTATTTTAAGTACGTTTATAGGTATATTGAATGTTTTAAGATACAATGCTCTACAAATAGTTAATAAAGCCTAAAGGTACCTAACTTGATATAACTTTATAGATAATATGATATATTTTAAGATAAAACATTCTATTTTATCTATTGGTACTCTTATCTTTGCTTATAAACAGACTTTTAAGTCTAGATAAAGTACTTAAATAGATATTTTTCAGATTGTCTTAAAAAAGTATAGTGAAAACGTGTTTCTAGTGGTTTTTTTCCTAAAAATGGCTTAATTAAGTGTATTTTACATTAAATATTTGAATTGGATGATTTTATGCAATGGAAACAGTAAAAAAAAGACAACACGTCGAAACTGCGACGGAGCGGCCCCGCGGACGCATAGTAGGTACATGCGCGGTCCGAAGGCGGGGGTCACAGGGGACCCCCACAAAATTTTTCGATTTTCGACCCCCCCCCCCCCCCCACAAAATCGTACAGGTCAAATTGAAAAATCTTCTACAAAATAAAAGAAAGCTATTTAAACGGAGCGTAGAGTCCGCTCCCACTTATCCGATTAGTCTTTTTGCCCTGAAACCGGACGTCGGACGTGGGTGTTCACATAATATCCGATCAGTCTGTTTTGCCGGAAGGTCGGTGGTTCGACTCGCCGCCAGTTTACATTTGTATTTGGTACGCGATGGACGGCGACGATGATGTTCTTATATTGTGGTGGTATTTGAGACGAAAAAGTAGTAGAAAACGGAGACAACATTGGGTGCATCCTATACTTCGAGATCGATTTTCAACATATTTGAAACATTGATGGGTGAATTAAGGAATGATGAGGCGAAGTTCTTTAACTACTTTCGAATGTCTTTTTCCTCTTTCGATGATCTCTTGGGAAGAATTTCAATGGACATAAAATTACAAGACACAAGATTTAGAGAGTGCATTTGTCCACAAAAAAGGCTGTCCATATGTTTAAGGTACATCCTTTTTTTTTCAAATATTTATATAGGAAATGCTCTTCCAAGGTGGCTAGTTGGATTGTAATATAGTTTTAGGAGTTTAATAAAATACAGATATGCAATTATTGAAATATTTTTATTGGAAACAGTCACATGAGAGCTTTTGTTTTTGTGGTCTTGATTAAGTCATAGTGAATAAATTCCTTCAAAATCTTATGATTTTGAAGGAATTTAGTCACTATGACTTGACTTGACTGAAGCATCGAGTGTATTAGATTATTCTAATACACTCGATGCTTCAGAAGATGGTTGAGAATGATACGATGACTGAGAGGTTGGTTATGGTGAACATACGAACGCTGCCGTTTGCTGAAGAGATTGTAATGCACTTGTCGCTGCAGGAGATGGTTGAGAATGATACGATGACTGAAAGGTTGGTGATGGTGAATGTACGAACGCTGCCGGCTGCTGAAGAGGTTGTTTATGGTATCCACGATATTGATCTTGCCATTCAGTTTGATAATCATATCTTTGGAAACCAACACTATTCCTTTGATTTTTTGTATAAGAGCTAAAACTCCTGCTTGAAACTCTAAGTTTCATCCATTGTGAAAGAATCAACAGCGGATCATACATCCTTGAAAAATAATAAATTTGGGTTTTCTTTTTCTTGTGTCATCCTAAAGTCCAGGAATTTAGACATCTTTTCATCGACGTCTATTGTGCTCTTCGTGCTTATGGGAATCGAAGGTTTACGAAAGTCAGTTTCATTACTAGGACCACTCTGTACATTTACCTTCATCGTAGTTTTGAATTGACTCTTCGGTTGATCTCGGCTCATAAACCTTCTTTAAAAACATCATCTATCATCGTGTACATTACGTCGAGACTTTTTGGCAGCAGATCCAATTTTGTTTTTCATCTTTCCTATTTTTCATCAATTTTCGCCATGTGTCTCAAATGTTGTTCCATTTATCCGATACAGATTTTCCTGCAAACAAATAATAATAAGTATTATAACATTTTGTTGTTTAAGTGTTTTCATCCATTTTATTTGTTTTCAGATATTTTACTTCTGGGTGTTCGTTCAAGGAACTCCACTACTCATAATTATAGGGTAGGAATATCGACTATTAGTAAAATAATAAAAGAAACCAGCATCATTATTTGGAAGAGATTATTCACAGATATCATGAAGTTGTCTGATACAGAGAGAGAATGGGAAGCCATTACAAATGAATTTGAAACAAAAGCTAACTTTCCTCATTGTCTTGGAGCTGTACACGGAAAGCACATCAGAAATATAGTCGTAGTCATAGTGGTTCTATGTTCTTTAATTATAAAGATTATTTCTCTTTTGTATTACTTGCTGTGGTCGATTCAGAATACCGATTCATCTACATAAGTGTTGGTTCATATGGAAAAGAGTGTGATTCTACCATATTAAAGAACAGTACCTTTTGGTAAAAATTTAATGATGGTTCATTAAATATACTAAACCCCAAGCCTGTACAAGAAACCACACAATCATGAAGAAATGCCGTATGTACTCATTGGTGACGAAGGCTTTAGCTTAACACCGAATCTCTTAAGACCATATAGGGGTACACATTTAGATCATGAAAAAAAAATCTTCAACTATCGCTTGAGCCGAGCTAGAAGATATGTTGAGTGTGCCTTTGGTATTCTAGCCTACATGGGCCGATAGATCTTAAAATAGAAACAGCGATTAACGTCATAAAAGATTCTACGGTCTTACATAACTTTGTCCGAGATAAAGACGGTATTAATTTACAACAAAACCCAATAAGTGAAGAAACGGGCCCGTTTCCACATCGTTCACATCCGCGACCGTGTAGAGGTGGTCCTACTGCAAATAGGTATAATTCGAAGAGCAAGAGAAGAATACCTTGGTAGGAAGCAACTATATGAAACTACCTACATAGTATTGAATAAAAAATTAACTTACCAAATTTTTTTCGTCCAGTTTCTCAAACTCAGGATTTAATATTATGCAAATTTCCCGCCACGCTTCTAATCGTCGATTTGTGAATTTGTACTCGTCCAACGTTTTATCCCACAATATGGATTTATTTTCGACTAGCGATATTAACGCGCAAGCGTCCACGTCCATTTTGCACGAGCACTGACGCCAAAGAAAATGTAATACACTAGACGCCGAATGAGACTAGCGACGCGAGGAAGGGCGGGGCGGAGGAGGTCTCGTCTTCAGTCTAGACGCAACGTTCCGATCCGGGCGTTTTAACTGATCGTCGCAGTGGCAAAACGTCCGTCAAATAACTCCGATCAGTCTTTTTTCCCGGATCAGTCATAATGTGAACAGCTCCATACAAATTGTACTGCCACTGGCACATCCGTCTATTTAGACTGACGAGAAAAAAGACTGATCGGATAAGTGGGAACGGGCTCTGATACATTTTATGGTGTGCTTGGTTTCGTCCTCGACAGCCGGTGGAACTTCGTAAAGCTCTTCCGACGTTTGGCTCTAAGGCTGGACGAGGCAGAGGCTGCATTGAAGCAGCTCCTGCCCAATCTAGGACGGCCAAACGCTCTACGCGGAGATTGTACGGTCCTTGCCATAGGATCTGGAGGTGGTAGGACTCGCGCGCTTGCACAATTGGCGCAAGGACTAGGCATGCCTCAATCGCGCCGATAAATCACCTCTTTGAGGAGTGGCTGGAGCCGCCGATGAGCTGACGCCATGGCGTCCTCACCTTCCGCCTGATGCAAGTGCTGACCGAACTCGAGGCTGTTTCGGGAGGTACCTGTATTCGAAACAGCGGGAGGACCTGCCTGGGTGTCGCCATTGTGAAGATAACCCGCAGGAAGCGGTGGAGCATACGGTAGAAGTGAGCCCCGCTTGGGCGGAGCACCACCGTGTCCTTGTGGAGGTGATCAGCAGCGGCGATCTTTCGTTCCTGGTTCAGACCATGGTGCGGGGCGAGCGGGAATGGGATGCAGTTGCTTCCTCCTGCGACGCAGTCATGCTAGCGAAGGAGGAGGCTGAATGCGTGAGGGAGAGACAACTTGCTTCCTCACGCGTCACGCCCCAGCCGCCGCTGGAGACGCCTCGGGCGTTGACAGCCGATGTCCGGCCACCGTTGGCGTGGGTTTGCGGCTGGCGAGCAGGGGTAGCCCACCGTTTGGTAAGAATAGGTCTGCTGTCACCTAAATTGCCGGCCTCAGACTTCAAAAACCAACCCCCAACTAAAATTATAGTTTTTTCCCGGACACCCTAGAAAAAAATATTTTCGAAGTTGAAAACAAAACGAGGTTTACTTATGGTTTTATTTTTTTTATAACATTATAGAGCTATGATAGAGCTCTTATTTCTTCATATAATCTCTTTCTTTATATAAATCAACATTATAAAAACATTGTGATAAAATCATCGTGCTTTTTAGCACCCGTAAGACATGAACGCTTATAGGGAAAATCCCCCCAGACGCTCTCCAAACTAGGACAAATCCGGGGAAAACCGGATGGATGGCAGCCCTTGGTTACCAGGCTCGGAGAGACGGTGCATCGTGTTGAGCCTTTGCCTGCTGGGAATGTTCTAACGAGACACCACGGCCCCGGACCACAAGGGCAACTGAAGGAACAGAGTCGGTTTTTAGTCAGAAGAAGCCTGACACTCCCTTCCGCTAAAAAAGGAATAAAATAGTGTATTGTGCAATAAAGTCAAATTTAGTCGACTTATTTTATTATAAGTGACCCCTCCAAAATTGCAGGCTGCGACCGCGCCTGAGTAGGTATAATACAACCGAACATTTCAAAACATGCGTTACTCATCTATTACTCGGTCAAATTACGGGCTTTGTACGCAAATCTGCGAATATGCCCATAACAAATTAAATACGAATAGGTAGGGGTACGCAGCTACGGAAGGATCCGTCCACTTTTGTATACCAGCCTTATGTTAACACTTTGCATCTTTGGCACCGCCACCGCCGCCGGCGTATATCTATACATACCTACCTACTATTTTTCACATTGTCTATAAATAAAAAATCTTTTACTTACCCTCTTGAATTGATTAATTAGATTGCTCTGTTACTGCATAAAATCGTCTTCCGTTCACAACACATCTAATGACCTGGATGACAGTTACTAGATAATCTTAAACCACTCATAAATCTGTTTTGTTTTGTTCTGTCGTTTTTCTAGTAAATTTTATCTTGACGCCATTTTTATTGCTTAATTTTGCTTCAAATTATTTTCGTTACATATTTTAATGCTTATTATTATGTTTTTATAATTAAATTATGTCTAATTAAACATTTAACATGTTTTAAATTACTATATTTTAAATAAAATGAGTATTTGAAACATTATAATGCAATTTCAAAAATTGCCTTATAGAAATAATTTGGTATTAAAATATTAAATCTTACATTTACAGCGGGCGCTCTTATTTTAAGAGAGTTTTACATAATAATCGACGATAGAATTTCAATCGCATATAGATTTGCTTGTTTATAACTAGCTAAAACATAAGTATATATGAAATAAGAAATTTGTTATGCCATGATGCAATACAACAATAAGTTTAAATAACTCTTGTAAGTTCTTCGCCATTATGTGTCGTTGTCTATTACAAATCAAAAGTTACTTAAAGTTGTTAGTCTTGAGTTAATTTTGGTTTAAAAACTCGACGAGTAAAGACTTCTTTAAAGGTCTCAACTTTATCTATAAACTATCTACTAGTAAAATTTGTGATCTATAAACAGTTTAGTGAGACACTAGAAAAATTTTTATAGACAATTAGAAAATTTACAATTCTTATCTCTATCTATTCATGTTTTCTTAACTCATTCTTATGCGAGCGGATAAGGTTGTGCCCACTTTTACTAAACTGTGTCTATAAGCGTTCTTGAAGATTACTTGGGGGATATTTTACTCTTAAGGTAGACGATAAAATTAAATTCTATTAGATATCTAATAGTCCGTTTTTAGACGCGATTGTGTTACTTGGGAGGCCTCAATCAAATCTTGAGCTACTTTAAGAGCAAAGTAAAAGCTAGCATACTATGAACATACTTATAAATAATAGGAAATCCCTAAGCATCAAGTCTAGCAAGATCCGGCTCAAATCCGCGTGCAATTTAGCAAAATAATTATGACTTTTAGACTTTTAAAAAGCAAACCACCCACTGTTGCACAGCATGAGAAAGGTTGACAGGGAATGAAGAAGTGATCAGGGCTTACTCTCCTCTGCTAGATCTTCAGTGGACATGTAGACTGGAGGACACCTGCTGTGCTGGCTCTTTCTACGCCCATTGTCAGCTTCGTAGTGCAAGTCTGGAAAATATATCAACAGTTTTTCTTACAAATTATGCAAGGAATGTGAGTCCTTACCACATGCGATTCTTCTGCACTATCTTCAGCAGTCTTAAATGAACATTTGGAAAAGACTCAGACATATTGTTTTGCTGAGAAGTCTCGAAATATTTTGAGAATTAAATAAAATTAACATAAAACACACGCATCTAATTCAGTGTCAAAATTAAGGAAAGGACGATTATGTCAACCGTTCATTATTGTATGATGCAATCAATCCTAAGCCTATTAAAGGTACACAAAAACCAATAAAAAGATATAATTAATTTCAGTAATTGATCAATATCACAGATAAAAAGTTAATCTACATAAAGGTTGCAGGCTGTCAATCCTGGCAAGGACAAAAAAAATGCGAGCATCCCTAGAATAGATGTTTAATGACTGTGTTCTTTCTTAGAGACTAGTAGTAGATTTAAAAAGTAATATTATGTACCTTCATGTGATAATAGTTACTTTGGAAAACCCAGGTCTCCTTCTTCTCAGTTGTATCACTTTTGCCAGAGTGGTAGTAGTCAACATAATTATTATAGTAAATGCTGGAGTGGCCGATGTAGCTCGCTTCACAATGTCCTGCCATCTCTCCATATTTGCCAACACTTACAGATACAGGTAGGCCAAAGATTTTTCTAGTTTTTTCTGCCATTGGTTCCTCCTTAAAAGCCTATAGGTTAAACCTAGCAGTAGTTAGGTGACTATTCCCATATTTCTACTCCACTACTGTTGGGAAAAAAAGCTGTTATCCAGTTCTCACAGTTATAATTAGAATAAAAATACGTCAGATGTTAGTGTGAACCTGTGTGTAAAACCTGAAATGAAAATTTGATGTTCATAATTTTTTGTTCACTGCTTGTGATATTTATAAGTCTAATTACTCCTTATTGTGACGTTACACTTTTTTTTGTTGCTAGTATCTAGTTTTTTTAAATATCGGTTCAACCTCAGCTCTCAGCTCTTGGCCTCGATCACAATTATGGAAAGCGCACTCTTGCTTTAAAGACTGTCAGGGACCTCTTTTAAAAAACAATCCGTTAGAGTTATTACGATAAGTAAACGTCGAAAAGGGAAGGGAAATATGTCAGAAATGCAAGAAAATACAGCTTGGTAATAGTCGATAAAATTACACTCAGCTAATCGATAATTTAGTTGTTATATTTTAAAATGAAAACTGCGCAAATAAACTTGGAAACAATTAAGTGGGCAGGTATAATAACTTATTCAGTTCAACAATTTTTCGATTTGTAACCGTGTATGTATATGGCAGTTATTTCAGAAGCTTACTATCAAATATAGCCTACTTAGTCCGTAATAAAATCGCGAGTTTATCGTGTACCCGTTTACCCCAGTGACAAGTTAAACGGTCTAGAAGCCGTAAGCATAGTAGGTCATTGCTTCACAATATTAGGGTGTTTATTAGCAACAGCTGGGGTTCATACGGGTACAAGTTCACTCACAAGATATAGCAGGCGTGGTTTTAATCACAGGGTTAGTGTTAGTTATTACAGTTTTCCTCAGCGAAATAAAAAAGATAATGGATCGATTTTGTTATGTCCCCTAGTCCGTTCAGAATTTCAGATAACCCACAGCCATTTCACTCGTATGTAATGTACACGATGTATTATGATTTTGATATGTATTAGTATGTATATATTATATTTATATATATTTGGTTTTGTATTTTCTTTTTTCACACCGCCGTCCGAAATTAAAATTATTTTTTGCTTTGTAGTGTTTTGATATGGAAGTCGGTTTTATTTTTTGCAAAAGAGTTTTTATCTTATTGCCATTACACATTTATTTCGGCTGACAATCACTTTTGTTTATAACAGGAGAAGTCGTTTGACTATAAAAATTAAAATAAATAATTTTATTTAAAATTCACTTCAGTATCTGATATTTTATTTTACTTGCGTTCGCCCACCATCTTACGTGATAGTAAGCGATGATGTGGTCGAAGATGAAGCACGCTTGCCTAGAAGTATCCTATTCATTCTTGACATAAAGACCCCGGGATAGGATATGACACTAAAGAAATAAAAACCTACCGAAACAAGCGTTACTGCACCTGGAAAATCTTGGCCACCAGCTCATCAGCCCAGTCAGAAGACTTACTTAGCTGTGTGATATTAGACCTCACACACAGCTTGGTCTATGATAACCTGCCCCGCAAACAACTGTGGATACTTAGACGTAGAAAAGTCAGATCATAAAAAACTACACGTATCAAACAAACGTTAACAATGAAAAACTTTCCCTCAGTCCATCTTAACATCAAAAAATATTACGTGACTTGATCCGGATAACCATTAGTCGACGCACAAATCGCATTTTTCTATTCAAATAACTTGTAGGCCACGACCCAGCGACTTACCATTGGTACCAACACATACGTCGCGAGACCGACTACCTACATACAGGTTGGGGCTAGATCTTGATGAAGTTTGTATAGGAATGGAATATTGCAGATTATTTTTCTAGATTCCATTGGTAACTCAAAATGTCATTCACACTAGCTGTGCCCACGATTTGGTTCGAGTCGGGTCGGAGTTGATCTTACCTACGGTTTTTCCGTGTTAATCCCTATACTCTCATCAAGTTATATATTATTATAAAAAAATAAATAAAAGCATATTTATAAATGGACGTTGTATTGCGAATATCTCATAAAATTATGGTTGAAAATCAACTTATGACAAAGCTGTCATTGCCATCATAATGAAAGGTACAGTGCTATTCGTTCTTTCCCTCTCTCATAAAGATATCATGATGAAATAGAAATAGATTTGTTGACCACCAACCATCCATCAAATACCCGGTCTTCTCCAAAAACAACATCCAGGCAATCCCCAAAACAGCACCCTGTACTACATCAGCTTTGATTTACTTTTCCCTGTATATTAAAGGTGTGTTATAAGTCATTCATTCTCCGATTTACTTGACTCCCTTTGAGCAGCCTAACATCCATTTTATATTAGTTTTTTTCTTTACCATTGACTGACTTGCTTTTTTATATTTCTTTATCTGAATACGTAAAAGGTTCGCATTTATATTGGGCTTATTAAGTCTAGTAGGCATAATTTGATGGCATTTCTACCATTCTTTATTGATTGTTTATAAAATTCAATGGCTTTGATTATTGGCTCTTCGTACCTCAGGCGTGATAAGGATCAGAGCATTTAAGGCGTAGACAGGAAAATTGTTACGAAACGTTCATTGTACGTTAGTACATCTAAGGAGAATATACTCCGAAGGAGTCTGTATTGCCTCAAAGCTACAACCTTTGGGTGGATTGGAAGGGAGTGGCAGACTTCTACTAACTAAAAGCCTTGCATTCTGAGGCCATGGTATTTCTTTAGAATATTCCCGCAACCCTGGCAAGTTTCAACCTGGGCTTTTAAGTCAACAATACATAGGCTACTTCTAGGCAAGCTCCAACGTCAACTAATGAGATTTTGACACATCTCAACTGGCAGTTCACTCACGGTACAAGAGATAAAAAGTTACGGTTATATAAAACTATGATAGTCTTCAAAATTTGCAAAGCATTCCCGTCCATACAAAAAGTTAAATTATGACTGAATAATTTAATAATTAATGTAACAAAGTGGAACGTAACCATACGTAACAAAGTCGTTAAACAAAACAAAAGATTCTTATTGTTTTCGAAGTGACTAACTACTTTAGTATACGCTCGAGAAAATATGTGACACGGATATTAATGAATGTGCTACCCCCTACCCCCAAAGTTAATATCGCGTATTAAATCCAAATATCAACTTAAAAGAAGAAATGTAGTCGGTTTATCATCTGCTTAGC
The DNA here is from genome assembly GCA_943138885.2 of Tholera decimalis. NCBI lineage: Eukaryota > Metazoa > Arthropoda > Insecta > Lepidoptera > Noctuidae > Tholera > Tholera decimalis. Next base: position 17,676,794 of record OW964571.2, on the reverse strand, counting down.
CTTTTCCTATGTTGAGGTCAGCTTCCAGTCTAACCGACTGTAGCTGAGTACTAGTGTTTTCCATGAAGCGACTGCCTCTCTGACCTGCATAATCTAATAGCTGGGTAACATGATACCTCTTGGCCAGACCAGTGTCAGATCTTTTGGCTTCTGACTACCTGTAACAACTGTCAAAGTTGTACAAAGGACAGCCGCGACACGAAGGAATCTCGATATGTTACGATGATGACCCGCCACGGACCGGCCCCGGCAAGCGTTGCTTAACCTGAAAGATCAACCCGTGCGGCTGTTATTATTTAGCCACGGGCTCCTCACCCCCAAAGCTTGATATCACATGTTAAAACCAAATATCAACTTATAATAAATCTGAAGGAATATTGTCTGTTTATATCTACGGTCAAAACTACAAAACTAGCTGCCCGCCACTCTGTTCACGTAGTAGGTTTTCCGCGTGAATCCCGATCTTGTGGGAATTTTGGGATATTTATATCCTATACGTTGCCCTAAAATCTACTCGTTCTTCGTGTTTTATTTATCAAATTAATACGTAAATCTAAAAATACTCTAATATTTAAAAATCGTAATAATAATAACTATATTTGTATTAAAAAAAAAACTTCTGTCTTTATACTAAATAGTATTTATTGGCTACAGCTTCCTAAAACGGCACGTAAGAGTTAGTTCAATGCTACTGATAAAATACTCCTTTGAACCCGTTAGGAAACCAATAACACATACTACCTTGAAGGAATTAAGTACTTACGTCTTTACTTGTACAATACGCTTGAAGCTATAAATCTTACCCAACCAACAAGGTCCCGTTTAATCGGAGTAGTCCCCTTTATTAATACATTAATTACTGAGGTAAGGCAGATGTTTTGATGCGATCACCCTGATACCTCGACGTTGTAGTACGCCGACGACATGATCGGAGGACACTCTCAGGGATTTGTTGTCGTGGATAAGAAGTGATTTTTAAACTTAGGCCACTCTTGTTTGTTTCTCGTAAATAACCCGCGACCTCTTGATCACAAGTCCGAATCCTTATTGATGCTTATAAAATTCTATTTTAGAATAAAACTTAATTTCAATTTCATAATTGAAACATCCGGTACATAATCATTTGATACAGAATTTTAGTAGGTTTAAAAGTTTTAAGCAGTAGAATTGATTTACCTCTCATAACGAGATTATTTAAAGTAATGTCCATTGCTAAAAAAGAGAAAAATAGCAAATGATTTTAAAACAAATCTAAAAACAAAATATTATGATGCTTTTCTTTAAGTTTAGTTTTCATAAATATAATATGTGGACTCCTGGACTTAGGTAGCTGTTTTTTTATCTTTGTCAATGTGTACAGTTTTTTGATGGTTTAACTTTCATTTAATTCGAAATATATTTTTCCACCACAGGGAAGAAGCCACCATGTTCCTTCAGTTGCCCTTGTGGTCCAGGGTTACATTCCTTGAATAGTGAAGATGAATGAATTTGTTTTATTTGCCTTATAAAATAGGTATTGTGGTAATAATTATTTTGAGAAAAGGGATGTATTTGTTTAAAAATCCAATATGTTGTTATTTTTCCGATTCTATTTGTATTTGTATGGTTATCGCTTACTGGTTAGACAATATTGTATTTCATGCACAAATATTCCAGGATTTTTTGTACTGGGTACGATTCTTACTAGCTCGTATAAGAAATCCTAGGAGTTTCACAAAAACACGATTTCTCGAATTATCCTGCGACATACACAAGCCTGTATATAAATCTCGCAGAACGATCCTGTGTCACGGAAATTTGGGAAAATTATAAAAGGTTGAAATTTATCTACAAACAACATGGATATTTGGAATATTATACCAACTTGTGCCATGATAGTTGGTTTGTGGTTTTGACATTATGATTTCCGTTTTTGTTTATTGTGTTTTTTGTTCGCTGTACGGGTTTATATCCTATGTTTTATTCCAGGACATATTTATCTATTTGTGTGCCAAATTTCTTTCAAATCCGTTCACCCGTTATAGCGTGATTTAATAACAAACATCCATCCAAACTTTTGCATTTATAATATTAGTATAGATATAGATTTACAATCCCATTTTTAATTTTTTCGCCTATGACTTCGTCCGCGTGCAATTTTTACAGGCGGTGTTTTTTTTTTCGAATTAAATACAATACTAATCTAAGAGCTTTCAACTCTTTAATGTCCCACGGCTGGACAGGAGACTCAAAGGTAATGTAGGCAAATCATTTCAATATATAGGTAGGTACCGCTGGCTAGATAGATTTAATAGAGTGTTTTTATACCGTAACTATACGGATAATAATATAAACGTAGGTAATATTTAATAACATAAAATTTAAGTAAGGGTCCCGTTTAATTTAAAGCTTCTCTGTATACAATATTTGAGGTTGTTTTATTTTCCGGTAACAAAATAATCTGCTTTTCAGATGATCTAACTCGCGGTAGACCAACATATAATTGCCCATTGGCTTATATTTATTAGTTTATAACATTAAATTTTTAACACTTTAAACACTTAAATAAAAATCCTAAACTACATCTAAAAGTAAACTAAAATATGGCATCCAGAAATTCGTGCGCATCGCTGTCCACTGGTAATGTGCCCAAAAGACCCAAAAGCCCATGGGAAAAACATTATTTTCGTAAGTCAATGCCAACTAAAGAGAAAGTTTGTCCTAGGGACTTGTTTATAGTCAGGGCAAAAGATATTTTTATGGGAAACTGGAGTCGCTTAAACGGTATAGGCAGGTCCGTAGGAATCATTGGAATTCTCGGGATGTGCGCCAACTGGCCAGCTCCTAGTCCGATGAGAATAGTCGCCACAATTAAGTTATCTTTTAAATCTTTAATTAGTAGCCTTGTGCCATTACACAGGTTGGGCGGGCTTAAATTCCTTAAAAGCATAATAGGCGTTCTAGTTTTCAAAAGCTGTTCGTGAGATGGCAGGCCAGATGGATTCAAGGAATTTAAAAATTCTTGCGGATAATGGACTACATCCTCGACATTGCACACTGTATCAATGGACTTGTAAATTTTGAATTGAACGGGGACTTTTAGTAAAATTAGGTTATTGATTTCATTGACTGCATCGTTTCTTGGTGAGACGATAACCCTTGAACAAAGCCAATGAATGTCTCTATCTAATAAATATTCAAGGTCTGGATAAACTGCATCTATAAGTTGCTGAAAATTGTGAACTATTCGGCCTACCGTGCCGTACCGTGCCCAAGGTTTGAGAAGAAAAAGACCCTTCTCCAACTTTGAGTAGCTGTTGTGCAAAATCGTTATCTGTATTTCCGATTAGGTGGGCTTTCATATTAGTTCGTAAGTTTAAAGTTTGGACCATACTCCACAGAGGTGACGATTTAAGACACGCCTTTATGATGTCCGCACCGATCCCTTTTGTGATGACGGGAAGTGTCTGCCGAAAGTCACCAGCAAACACAAAGGTGACACCACCCATGATAGCAAATGAATTTCTCAAGTCCTTAAGCGTTCGATCCACTGCTTCAACATGAGCTTTATGGCTCATTGTGCATTCATCCTATAAATAATTCTATTTTAAGAGGTACAATTTTCCGACTTGCTTGACAAAGATTATAATAGCTTGGCTAATATGCATGATATAAAGATAATTTATAGCCTATAGCACTCAGGGATAATGCAGCTACATGTAAGCGAAAGAATTTTCAAAATCGGTTCGGTAGTTTCAGAGATTATCCCCTACATACCAACTTACAAATTTTACCTCTTTATAATATTAGTATAGATAACGGAAACACAACGCAATAAATGACTTTAAAATCATCCGACGATAGAAAATATAAACAAAAAAATAAATCTTATTTACATAAGGATACTATTATTAGCTTCACAGACCGGCAGAGCTCCGTACTAAACAGTAACATAAAATAAATAAAGAAAGAACCAGAGCATTACGCAAAGTACCCACAATAGAGTGCTGTCAAACAGGGATCTGTCACTGAGCCGAGAACAAGGCTGGTGTATAATGTGGGGAACAGAAGTCGTGGAAATAAAGTCTGGTTCAATACAAAATCTTTTTGAAGCGAAAATGTTGAAGATATCTTAGTTTTTTTTTCTGGGCTTTTTTCAAGCGATTCGATTTTGGAATTGAAAAAAGAAACTGAGAGTAAAATTACAAGTACATTAGGTAAATTCATTACATGAGAGAAATTATAGCCCCCTTCTATCTATCTATCCAGAAATTAAATAAAACTGAACTCTCAGACTGTGATTTCAAATAATTATGTCTTCTGAAGTGCTTATAATTTTATTTATTTCCACAATACAAAAACTCAAAAAAAATGTCTGTTTGTAGGGGCTAATCACAGAAACGGCTAAACGATTTCAATAGGACTTTTACTGTTCAGCCGTGCAGTTTAACTTCATAGAGGAGTTTATAGGAGTATACAGGCATTTTATCACACACATCGTCTATAATTACGAAGATTCACTTATAAATTCAAATGCAATCAGCTAATTTATATCCTCAAGAGTTCTTTCAGGAATGAATTAGAGTATATACTAGATATCTAGTAATTATCTTTGTTTGCGAACGTAGCAATATTAAATAATCATAATTATATATCAGTCTAGTCTAGACATAGTTATATGAATATTTAGTCGTCAGCGTGTATGCATATTCTTTTGATTATAAGTTTCGTGAGAGGTCAATTACAATGAAGATTTGTGATATTATGTTGAAAGCTAGTAACTAGCTTCTAACTAACCAAACTTACTGAAAATATTGGGGTTGAGAAAATTACAATTTTGAAAAATACATTATAAATGCGAAAGTTTAGTTTACTTTTTCTTAAGCACATGCCTGAACGAATCTGATTGAAATTTGGATTTATTAGATTGTTCGATGCAATATTTTGCAATCGACCACGTTTGCTGAGCAAGCGATATAACGCAGTCGCACTAAGTGCGCCGCGAGCTTAGTGTGTATTTTGTACAGCAACCGTGTGCACTCATTTCCATCATTTAGCGATAATTTTATTACTTTGTTAAATTATACTTAGCAATAAACCCTTGAAGGTTATCAGTGTGTTTAACTTAGTAGCATAGCGAATCCCACAAGGTACCACTTAGGTCGCGCCCCTACATAGATAAAGATATGTGAATGTATTGCATAACTGTGTATATAAGTTCTTTTTAAATATATGTAAGTATATTTATTATATACGCTCAAAAATCTACCCATGTTGGATATGCAATATTTGAAGTAATTACAATATACGGCATACATAGAGTATAGTTTGAAATAGCATAAAGCCATCTTTTTGTCTCGGAATATCCTCTTCCACGCGAATGAAGTCGCGGATCACAACTAGTATGACAAAATAATATAACCATATTTTATTTTTTTTTCTGTGGGACATCTTAAAATGACTCCTCGCGCTCTGGGCGTAAGCTGAGCGTAAGGGAGCGCCAGACCACAAAGTATAGACTAAAAATTCACCCTGTTCCTGTTCCCTGAGAATGTTTCAAAGTAAATAAACCAAATTAGTACTTTCAACAACATTCTTTAAAGCATACCTTCACCATATACAAGAACTCTTACATTTTGAAGTCGTCTCCGCAAGTGAGATAACCTCATTACCGCTGTTGATTCCACAGTATCCTCGTGAATTAATCTGGCTTCTGTTGAAAAACTGCTTCCCACAATTTTATTAACAAATACGTACAGTTACGTATATAAACACGATACATTCACCATAAGTTGCAGTCTAATGTACCTACTCGTATCTTTTGGAGTACAAAAGACAGATTTTGCTTAAGGTTTTCCGAGTTTATTACCCAACCAATGCTTTAGAAATTACCTTGGAAATTATTTCTAACAAATTTTATTGAGCCGTAGATGTGTCTATTAGGAAAAAAAAAACCTTAAAAAGGGTAATTAAACTTATCATAATGAAATCAATTTAAGAGCAGAAAAACAGATACATTTCACAAAATATAATGGATAATCCATTTGTGAGACAAAATATTATAAAAGTTCTAGCTATCAGGAAACACAGACTTTGGTAGGAAATTACACTCCTAAGCTAATTGTGATGAACTCGGAAAATTAGGGTGAGTTTTCTTCGACGGTTCACATAATATGTCGTCCAGCCGCTTTGACGTCCGTAAACCGGGTCAAACCCACCAGGCATCCTATGGGTAAATCAGCCTTCCAGTAGTCCGTGCCAGATTTCTTACCGCATGAAGTTTATGAGGATAATAACTCATGTCCAGATAAAAATATATGTCAGAGAGTACACCAAGAAGTTGTATGAGCATCGTTACAATAAACTTAATAACGTACTTTTTGTTTTGCGACTTACGCATAACAAAAAGTATATTGTTGTTCATAAAAACTTGGGGAATACATGCGATGGAGGAAACTGTCTCGAAGAAACTGCAATAAAAATGTAACGTTTCTCGTTATTTGTTCTCACAACACACAGCTGCGTGAACAGACATGTAAAAAACTATTATTAAAATGAGGTTCATTGCGTTGTATAGGTATTGGGTGTAGTTTGAGTCAAGAAAAATCTAAAAGTTGACATTATTCATCAATAAAAAAACTTCGTATCATGTGATATAGGCCGCCCCAAAGTTTTTATATTGATGATAAAACGATGATTGTAAGCGATGATGAGGTCGAAGGTCCTTAGCTACGTAGAATGAAAGTTTTCCCAAAAATTTTACGCGTGTGGGTGGGATGTCACCCATGAAACGGTGTAAAATTCTTCAAATTAATTACTTCTCCCGCTCTGGATGGAGCGGCAGGGAGCGTCAGACTTCAACTGAATAAAAACCCACCCTATTCCTATAGTTGACCTGCCTTCTGCTGCTCAGTTAGTTCTAGTTAAAATATTTCCACAACCCCGGCCATCTCATAGATATTCTGTTATTTAATTCTTTCGTCACATAACATTTCATGCAAACTCAAGCATAAAGGATTCAAACTTAGTTTATTCAAACGCTCTTAATAAGTAATAAGTTTATTATCAGAAAGGTGGGTACAAAATCATGTATCTTATTCAAAATCAGTATAAAAATGTTAGTCCCTTAAAAGATAGAGTAAACGATGATGTCCGTGCTAGTATAAACTGTGTGACGGACATCAGCGCCTTCCTCTTACAGATTAAAACAACAAAAATTAACATAATTATTTGCAATATAAATAACTACAAGATTCTGATGCGTGTTGATTAAAAATTAGTAGAATATAAATTTAACATAATAAAAATTGCACAATACTTATACTTCAATATAACATTATTTGATTTATTGAAATTGATAGTAATAATATTTTTAAATATAATCTTACTCAATTCATACAATATCTTGAAGGCCATTCATTGCTTTCGCCTTCCTATCTTATCCATCACAACCGGTTCTCAATCAAGATCCCAATAACGTGATCAATTTGGCATTATGTATCTGAGTTTAGACAGATTGATACATTGTACTTGGTTTACAACTTAGTGGTCAGCCGTCGTGTTTTGATAATCGTGTCGTTAATTTATTAGATGTTTTTTACTACCTATAAAAATTAACATGAATTACATGAAATCTTCGACTAATAACAATCGCATACCTCGATCTGCAGTCGCTGCAGCAGTCGTTCCAAGTCAAATACTAGCATTTCGTGCTTTATACACATGGGTTTGGATCCCATCCTCGTCACCAATGTAAGAACAATGAAAGGCGCGGGTCAGCGATAGACTGCTTTATTCCAACAAACTAAATTACCTTTCTCCATTCATTGAGGTAATATGTACTACGTATTAGAGAAGTCACCACACATCACTACTGCGTTCCGTTCAAGTGCGGTCTATTGACTGCACTTCACGTAGACGCTTGTCAGATCTTGAGCGCATAAGTCATTATTTGTGTTATAAATATAGTTTATGAAAGTAATTACAGCAATCTTTCATATAGGTAAAACAGTTACAGTAATAAAAATATCAATTTCAATAGAGTAACACATAAAATTTTATTCACAGACGGTTCATTAAAATATGTGGAGTATAATTGAATATTTTAGTTATTAATTCCATGCCAGAATTCATTTTATGTTACTGTTTGTTTTCTAGCTTAGTTGGTAGGTTTTAACTATGTATGTAGTGCTGTTATATATACCTATTCTTGATTATCATCCCGACCTTTTGATATTAAACTTTATGGACTATAAATTAGGCAATTAATTCTGGAATTGTCGAAACCTAGAAATCGCTTGTTTTTTGTTATGCTAAAGAAATATTGAGAACAAGCTGCTGCCCCCCCTTCGTTCGCGTGGGAGGATTTTCCGCGTAAATCCGGATCTCGTAGAATTTCACAAAATCCCATCGTAATCGCCTCTACGTCCTAAAAGGAACCCCCTGTAAAATTTTATATCTCTAGAACTTGAAGTTTCTGAGATTTCATGATGAGTTTGTGAATCAGTCAGTGACCTTTCGCTTTAATATCTATATATATATAACTCAAAGGTGACTGACTGACTGACTGAAATAGTGATCTATCAACGCACAGCCCAAACCACTGGACGAATCGGGCTGAAATTTGGCATGCAGGTAGATGTTATGACGTAGGCATTCGCTAAGAAAGGATTTTGCGAAATTCCCACGGGATCGGGATTTACACGGGAAAAACTTCCCACGCGGGCGAAGCCGCTGGCACAAGCTAGTTCTATTATATATAAAGCTAAATTACCACTGACTGACTCACTCACTCACTCATTGACATAATTGTTCTCCCAGATGGTGGCTGGGGAGGTGGGTATATTTTGACAGATTCGTAAACAAGTAACTCTCAAACCTACGGGAAAAGTGCCAAACCTCCCCTTTTCACCCCCCTTCTCCCCCCTCCCTATCGTATCTCGGAAACTACGAGACCCGTATTTTTTGTTTTTTACGGATACGTATAGAGGAGGCTCGGTAAAGTAAAAAGCATTTTTCAAAGTCCCCCCCCCCGCCCCCCTTCTCACCCTCTTTAGGCGGATCTCGGAAATTAAGAGACATGGAACATTTTTTTTTCAGATTCATTTAGAGGGGCAATGCTTTAGTTTTTTTCACAAGCAACACGCAAATACTAACTCTCAAACCTACGGGAAAAGTGCCAAACCTCCCCTTTTCACCCCCCTTCTCCCCCCTCCCTATCGCTTCTCGGAAACTACGAGACCCGTATTTTATGTTTTTTACGGATTCGTATAGAGGAGGCTCGGTAAAGTAAAAAACATTTTTCAAAGTCGCCGCCCTTGCCCCCCTTCTCACCCCCTTTAGGCGGATCTCGGAAATTAAGAGACTTGGAACATTTTTTTTTTTCAGATTCATTTAGAGGGGCAATTCTTTAGTCGAAATAATTGTGCCAAACCCCCCCCCCCCATCACCCCCCTTTTTTTTTTAAATTGAACAAGCACGCGAGGTGCTCGCACCTCGCGCAACACGCAAATACTAGTAATATTATATACACATACTTACTTCTAACGTCTGTACCGGCTTTGTTAGCATGGGAATTCCGAAATTCCGAAAAAAAGAAAACCTTGACAAAAATAGTTATTTGGAAATCACATATAAATTTTATTTATATGTAAAGATTTAACGGAGGCTACAATAGCCTCATAATAGTCTTCTGAGTAAAAACCTAAAAAGTTTCCACTTGATACTCAAGCTGGTTATGGCTCTTATTACCTAAAGAAAAAAACCGGTCAAGTGCGTGTCGGGCCACGTGCAGTGTAGGGTTCCGTAGTTTTTATAACAGCCAAGTGCGTGTCGTATTCGCTGACCGATCGTTTCATACCATGCTCTAACTAAAAGCCAAACATAACTACCTAACTAATTTGACTTCCTATACAAATCCTCACCTGATCCGACAATTTTGCACGGAAAGTTTTTTTTTTTTTTTAGAGATATGAATAAAACTTGTCATAGCCGGTGTTTTGAATTTAAATACTGTCACAGAGCTACAATACTCAATCGTCACAAGAAGCTAGCACGATACAACTGGCGCTTAGCGCCATCTCTCGACATTTCTATAGAGTTGTTCGAAATTTTCGAGTCAAATACAATTGGTTGACTATTACTCATAAACTTGTAAAGCCCACATATGTGTGATAGTTTTCCTTTAAATTTCGTTATATATAGGTACTACTGCCGTGACATTTGAATTTCTAACTACAACCGTTTAGTTGATAGAGGGGGCGACACTTGACTCTAACGAAAATTGGTACTTTAAAGCTTTATGAGTCACGAACGGTTAACTTAATCAAAAAACGGTCTTCCCAAACCCCTAATATTTTTGAAAGACCTATCCAACGATATTCCAAACTATGGGAAGAACGAAAAAAAAATTATCATCCCACTTTACAAGTATGGGAGGTACCCTAAACAATTTTTTTTTTCAAAATTTTATTTTACCACTTTTTCGGCGTCATTAACGTGTATACTCATGCCAAAGTACAACTTTCTAGTACCAATAGTTTTTGAGCTAAACCGCGGACAGACGGACAGACAGACGGACATGGCGAAACTATAAGGGTTCCTTGTTGATTACGGAACCCTAAAAAATGATGTTGTTTAGTAAAATTATGATGAATTATTGTGCAACTTGATTGCCGCATGAAGGGATATTTGGAGTTCTGTTCACACTTCAAAATATAATTAATACTTCATTCTATTATTATTATTTTTATAATTTGAGTAATATTTTCAAAATAAAACTAAGCCCCACAAAACCGTTTTATCGGTTTGATCGGTTGAGTCATTTAAAACATAAATAATATGAAATTACATTATGAATTAACAATTTACAGATGTAGTGACTCACAATAGGGCCTGGCTAAGATTTACGTTTAAATTCTAGCAGATCAGCTTTTTTACCAACTACGTATATTGGGATTTCCAGTCTAATTGGATGAAGCTGAGTCTCGGTGTTTTACATGGAACGATTTCCTATCTAACTTCGATAACGATTTTTTCTTTTTTCTGGGTGGGAAAATCAACGAATGACTTCTCCCGCTCTGGGTGGAGCAGAAGGGAGTGTCAGACTTCTACTGACTAAAAACCCACCCTGTTCCTTCAGCTGCCTGTAAGTTTCGGGGCTACGGTATTTCGTTAGAACTTATCCGCAGCCCCAGCAGGCAATGGCCCTGTCGCGCCCCGTCGCTGCTGCTGACTGGTCTTTGAGGCGCGCGTGGAACATGACGCGCCGCTGTCGATCCGGGCTTGGTCCCTTTGGTGACCGGAGATCAGCTCACGATCGCCGACGCCCGGGGCGTCTCCCGCGGCGGCTGGGTTCTGAGGAAGAAAGTTCTCTAGTTTCTGATCAAAATTGATGAGATACAAATCAAATAATATACCTTTAGTCTGGACTTAGATGATTCATAAACCATCCGACCAATTTTCGCCCAAAAGCTTACAACCGCCTTCCCAGTTATTTTGATTAACGAACCTATGTTTTTTGTATCAAATTAGTTTTTCAAATGAATTGCTGTCTGCTAGTCTCGCTAAAACTCTTTTTTTTTGCGTTTGGCTTCAGTGACCGTAATTGGGCAGGTATATAGCTGCTATATCCGAATATTTTAGACACATATTCATATTGTAACTAACCCCCCCTTGCAACCCTTGAATTGAAGATTTGATTGGCCAATGATCGTCTCACCTACGTTATGCTTACAAGTAACCCGGGTCTTTTAGAGGAAAGAGACTATTTACAGAAATGGGTAATTGACTTCGGTTAATTTAAATCAATTATTTCTGTAGTTGAATAAAGGTCTTGATCAGATAATTAAACATAATAAAAGTTAATTTTAAATACTTTATGACTAATAAAGACAATTCAGTACTTCCTGAATTAAAGATTCAAGCATATATATATTTGACAATAAGAAATAAAGGAATTAGGAAATCTGCCCCTACAAAATTTTGTAGGGGTTAGTAGGCTCCACACCAAACGCCTCAACTAAAATGAATGCCAACCACTATGTGCATCCCCTTCAGATAGGATATTGGATTCAAAGCGGTTTTAAGTCCTATACAATAAGTAGGTACAACCATTCAGTCCAACATTAATCAATAATAAATTGAACACTTTAATTAGTATGTTACTTTTCATTCTTAGTATAAGGTTAAACCTTAGTATATGATAGGACTAAGCCTATATTTATAATGGTACTGAGACTCTTTTATAAATTATTGAGATGTACTCAAGCCATTCATTATATCACAATTATTTCACAACCTCTTCATCCAAGAATTTCACAAGGGGTCAGCAGGTAATGTCCCACCAGTCTAGTATCAGACAGAGCCAGAATTTACACGAAGGGGTCCCATAAGTGCTCCTACTCCTCATAGGGGATCAACGGAAACACCCATGATATTCCATCAGTGCCGGGTGCCTACATACATTGAAATGATGAGAATCATTCCCATAATATTCCTCCCATGGAATTCCAAGAATTAGGTTATTAAATTCATTTATCATAATTAAAATGTCACAACGCTGGAGTGAAATAGTATCAGGAATATTTTCCTATAATTTGTTTAAGTTAGAAGGAATGGGAAGGAAATGATTAGTTGGAAAAGAAGGGATTAAGGAAGTGGTAGGGCCTAGCTAATTAAGGCGAGGTTATTCGAAAAAACGTCGTTTTCAATTGGTTCTTATTCGTAGATAACACGGATTTAAATTTTGAAAAAAACATATTACATAATTCATACTTTGATCTTTCTATTTCGGTCATCCGATACACGATTACTTGCATTTTACTGCATCTAATTAAATTGCAAAGACAAGTCTAAATTACGGTCTTATTCTTATTTTATTTGAGTTTTATTAAGCTTTGAATAATAAAACTTATACCGTAATAAAGGTCGTAAAAAATGTCATATATGTCTGTCGTCATAATGTGAAATTTGAAAATATTTATACCACTAATTTCAAAAATAAGTGTTTTCCTATTATTTTGATGCGCGCGGCCACGCGCCCCGCGTCCTTTAGTCCCGAGCGGAACGTGTTGGAGGTCGGACGTATGCCAATTTTTAGCGAACCTGCCACCCCCGCTAAGTTTGGTTCCGGTCGAGCCAAAAAATCATTATAAAATAATAATTCCTATCGTTTAGTTTTAAATAGTTGTAATATAAATTGTTTTTATTAGGTACTTTAGTTATAATTTTGGTCAGTAAAACTAATGGACAAAATTAATTAACAAAAAGAAGTGGTCATCGCTGGCTCTACGAAGGCTGAATAAACAAAAAAAGTAAGAAGGCTTTGACAATATATAAATATTTAGACCTATATAAATATTTTTCTTTACTAACTAGGTTCTTTCTGTATTCTGAGGTACCTACTTAGCTACGCGGAATAGATTTCGAAACCACAAAATAATATATGTGACTATGTGTAAATAAACACGGCACGCGCGCAAAAGCTATAATAGTTTATTTTTCTCGTGGAATAGATTTGCCAACCGCAAAAAGTGTGTGAAACAATTGAATTTGAAACCTATGTCAAAGCACATAAAGCCGCCACGTGCGCAAATGTTATAATGCTCTTTTCAAATGTCAGACTCAAAGGAAACTTTGACAATATTATTATAGGTACCTATAATTATACAAATTAATATTTTACTTTACTAAGTAGATAAGTACCTACGCAGAATAGATTTACAAACCGCAAACATGTGTGTAAAACAAAAACATTGTTGACTTTCTTTCTCCTATAAAAAAATGAAAATGTTTCTTATTTTATTCCAAAAATTATTTCCAAAAATATCTAAATATAATATAAAAGTACTTGCAATAAAAAAGAAATCACAAAAAGATGCGATTAGAGCCTGGGTTTGATCCTGAATACTGACGGTTATCAATCCGATTCTTTACTAAATGCGCTAACAGAACGTTAATAACCAAAGTTGAAATAACTGACCGTATTCGACTGTATTAGGTTTTATTTTCGTAAATGTAATAATGGATAAATGGTACAGTCGATCATTCGTCGCTATGACCACAGTATAAAGATCATACAGTAGGTCGACGCCTTTGATCTTGTGGAAAATGCCGACAACGTCTAGCTCTAGACAGTATCGCAACGGCCAGGGTTGTCACAAGTCAACAATATTTATTACACGCAGCACATTCGTGCCAGAATGTAGAAATATACAACATGACCACGGTAATATTATGTATACAGTATTCCGACTTCATACAAACGGACGAAGCGCGAGCTATACCTACGCGCCTCGATTTCGGTGTGCGCTCGGTTTGATGACAGTCGCGACCGGCGACTGTGCCGCAGTGACGAACGGACGGTGTGTTGTTTTTTTAACAATAACCGCGCGATTTTCGCTATAAATAAGTTCAAGTACATATTTAATATGACGAGTAGGATATATTGTGCTGTTTATGGCTGCATGAATTCGTCAATAACGCATCCAGAGATAACTTTTTTTAGATTACCTGGAAACTTTGAAAGGTACCTAAGACTAAAATAATTTTACTTACTAGTAGGTATGTACATAATGTGTTTCTTTTTAATGAATAAGTATTTCCTTTTATCTCCCTGAAAAAAAGATGTCTGGATTAATAAATAAAGTGAATAGAGTAAAGGAAAGTGATTGACACGAGTGAAATAGGTAGTTATAGGCGGTTCAATCATGATACGGTAGGTACGCTTGTGTTAAAACCTCGGGGCATGTGTGTTTTGTTTTGTTAGTTTGTATAATTCAAAGTAAAGACGTGTTATTTTATTATTAATAATAGTTGTTTATTGTACTGTGTGTATGAATAATACTAGAAAAAAATATAAATATGTTTTTTTAATAATTAAATCTACCAATCAAAAAACAACACGCATTTTTATTGAACACTTCCTATTCAATTTACAAACTATTTTATTTGTTTATATAAAATAGTATATTTACAATCACAAAACTAAATGGAAACGCAAAGTAGGCAAATGTGATTAAAATGCTGGAGGCGGGCAGCCCTATCGCATGTTTACGTACCGCGCGGCTGTAGGCATTTATTTCTAAGATACGGCCGAGTTACAATACTGTATGATAATATTACCGTGACATGACCATTTCCTACGAAAATATCATTTATTATTTTCGGTAAACTTCGATAAACTTTATAACTCTCTGTCTTCAGTGTTCGTATCAACTTTACGCTGATGATCTGCAGTTGTATGCATCTACGCAGGTGGAAAGTTTGTCAGACGCTATAGGAGATGTAAACCGAGATTTAGATGCTACAAAACTGGTCTGATTGATTTGGGGTGACTGTAAGCCCCTCAAAGTGTCAGGCCATTGTGATCAGAAGCTCACGTATGATCATTAGAGTGGCAACTAGTTCACTCCTTCCTATCATTTTCAATTAAAGATCTCGGTTTGCATCTTGACTCTGCTTGGCTGGCAGAATTAGGTTTGCAGTGTACTGTGTAAGCCAAAGAGTCAACGGGACTATGCGATGCCTGTATCGTCTGTACGGCACGGCTACTTTTTTGAATACTGGTTGCACATTACCTGGCTTCCAGGACACTGGCACCACTCCGGTTTTAATAGAACGCGATACAGGCGAGTACGCGATACAGGAGACAAATCCGGGGTACAACTCTTTAAGACTCGAGCAGGTATTCCTTCCGGTTCACTGGCTTTGTTCATATCTTGACTGGAAAGGGCTTTGCGGACTTCCTTAACATGAAATGCATTTTCCAGCATTACGTAGCCAAAGTGAGGTATTTTAGGTGGTAAGTTAGATGCCGTGTCGAGACGTAAACTTACCGCAAAGATGGAGGCATTTAAATTTGCTTTTTCTTGTGCGGTGTGAGCCAGTGTTCCATTCAGTTTTATCATAACTAGGAGGCAGCGAAGGACGGTAAAAGTTCGAGTTTCACTTCGCAGTTTCGGAGTCTGCAAACCCATACTTCCATACTCGCCATATGACCCTGGGGCATGTATCTGGAGGAGAAAAGGGTAGATACCGTTTTCACCACTAGGTCCAAGTCATTGGGCGTGTGGCCGTCGACTTCTGGAATGCAGGTTGCTTGGTGAACCAGCTGGTCGAGATCTAGCGATAAAAAAACCTGCGGGCCTCTACCAGCGTGCTCTCTTTGTTGGTACGGGAACAATAATTCTTTATGGTGGGCATTAAAATCTCTTAGAAAAACAAGCTTTGCCATCGGATATTTGTGCTGGGCCATTTCAGCTCCTGCAGCTGCCTCCGTAAGGTGGTCGAAGAGCCTAGTCGTCTCCTGTTCACCGTAATGCAACCAGTAAACAAGACCAACAACGAGCATAGATGGTCTTGAGAAAAGTGCTTACATTTCTTTTTCATGAAAATGATTAATCAGAAAAAGTTTCACATCTTTGTGTATGTACTTTTTTAAGAGTTTTCCAATAAAGTATTCATGTACCAAAGGGAAACAGATAATATGTTGTCAAATGTCAAAAATGTGACATATCGTGTCAGGATGTCATCTATGGCTTTTACTGCTTTTCGAATCACGCGCACCCCCTAATGTTCCCCGTCCAATCTCCATTAAATGCCTTATCCCTCTTGTATTTAGGTTCATTGAGATAAATAAAATAAAGCTGTAGCGTACTGTATTATCGTTTTAACATTTCTATGCCATATTTCTAATTTTCTCTTGCCACTGGTAAACTGGTAACACATTGAGTGATAACACATTTGACATTGCAAAAGCTGTCATGTCATGTTTGCGTACAAAATAATTTTGATTTTTTTTTACTTCAATTTTAATACTTTCATCATCCAAAATACTTTACCAAACAACCTTCAGCGTTTATGAAATTGTGGTGGGTCCTCCACAAAAGCCGCAAGAGTTGAAGTTGAAGTCGAATCACGGCATTAGCCAGTTGTGCATAAATGATTGTAGTTTTTAGAGAAAAAAAAGTGTGCGGTTGACCCTCGTCGTCTCTCTCGTCAGAAGACAGTCGTAAGTATTAACACTTTTGCGTTACAATTTCTGCCAGTTTAGAAGCCGCGTAAAATAAATACGTTCCAAAAAGTGTTTGTGTGTTGCTTTTATTGGTATAACTATTTAATTGAAAAATATTTATATTTATTATTTTTTAAACATAATATTTCACACAGAATACGTCTTTTTTTTTTTTTTTTTTTAGCGTGGTAAAATTATCAAATAAGTCCTCCCATTCCGGGCAGGGTGGGAGGGACTGTCAGACTTTTACTGACTAAAATCCACGGTGTTCCTTCAATAACCCTTTACATACCGGGGCCACGGTAACGGGATGAGTCCCACGACCCCGGCGGGCTTCGGCCCTCTGCAGAGGGGGCCTCGTCATGTTGCTGACGCTCTTTGAGGCGCGCGTGGAACACGACGCGCCGTCGACCCGGGCATGGTCCATGGTCGGACAGCGAGTTGCCCTTTACTCGCTGTCCGCATGCCCGCGCCTACGGTGGCCGGAGATCGTCGGCCGACGTCCGACGCCGTGGGCGTCTACCACTGCGGCTGGGCTGGAGGGAGGACGCCATCCTCTCCCTCACGCGGCCCGCCTCCTCCTTCGCAAGCATGACTGCTTCGCAGAAGGAGGCGACCGCTTCCCACTCCCTCTCGCCCCGCAGCATGGCCTCGACCAAGGCCGGGCGCGAGAGGTCTCCGCCTATTGTCGCCGTGAGGACACGTCGGTGCTCTGCCCAAGCTGGGCAGTCCTGCACCGTGTGCTCGACTGTGTCCTCAGGGCGATCCTCGCAGTGGTGACACCCAGGCGTCTCTTCCTTACCCATCAGACACAGGTACCTCCCGAAACTTCCGTGTCCGGTGAGGACCTGCGTCATGCGGTAGGTCAGGACGCCGTGACGCCGATCTAGCCACTCCTCAAAGAGGGGTCTTACCGCCGCAATTGCGGCGTGCCCGGCCGTCGGTTGCGACAGTCGTTCCCTCCATACTGCCCTGAGATCGCGCCGGAGCTCTTCCCGCCGCGCCTCGACTTCTCGAGGCAGCGGGGATACGCCCCGGCGCTGCGCCTCCACGCGCCATTCATAGACGCGCTGGAGGGCAGTCGCCTCCAGATCCCAGGGCAGCAATCCGGCAAGGAGGTTGGCCGATTCGCCGGCGATCGTGCGGTATCCCCGGATCATTCGGATAGCCATGACCCTCTGGCATGCGACCAACTTTAGTGGTCGCGTCCGGATGCACAGGGCCCACACTGGGGACCCGTAGAGGGCCATGGACCGCACGACGCCGGCGTACAGCCTTCGGCAGGAGGCGTTTGGCCCGCTGAGATTAGGCAGGAGTCGCCTGAAGGCGGCTGCTGCCCGGTTCAGCTTTGGGGCCAAACTCAGGAAGTGCTCCCTGAAGTTCCACCGGCTGTCGAGGACGAGTCCCAGGTACTTCATCGTCCTCCCGACGCCGATGCGAACCCCCTCCACCGTTATGTGGGACTCGGACCGTGGCGCGTTCCGACCGCCATGGAAGCACATGGCCTCGGTCTTGTGCAGCGCCACGTCGAGTCCCAACTGCCGGATCCTACGAACGACTGTCGCAACCGCTTGCGTCGCCAGGTCGGCCGCCGCCTGGTGCGACTCTCCCTGCGCCAGGACGAGCGTGTCGTCAGCGTAACATACTACGCTGACGCCGTCAGGGAGGTCGCCGCGCAGCACCCAGTCGTATCCGATGTTCCACAGGGGCGGCCCCAAGACCGAACCCTGTGGGACACCGCACGACATCTCTCGCCGGTTCCACTCTCCCCGGTGACCGGGGTAGATGACGGCTCTGTCCGTCAGGTAGTCCTCGACTATGCGACGGAGGTAGGTCGGCACCCGGTGATACCGGAGTGCCTCCCTGATGCAACTCCAGGGCAGGGTGTTGAAGGCGTTGGTGATGTCCAAAGACACCGCCAAGACGACCCTGCCCCGGGATACCGCGTCCCCCGTCGTGAGGGCTCTCACGCGCATGACAGCATCCACCGTCGAGCGCCCCCTGCGGAAGCCAAACTGGCACTCCGCAAGATCCGGGCCCACCCGATTCAGGTGCCCGAAGAGGCGGTCTGCAATCACTCTTTCCAAGAGCTTGCCCACCTCGTCGAGCAGCACGATGGGCCGGAATGCGGACGGAGAGTCCGCAGGGCGCCCGGCTTTCTGGATCAGGACCAGCTTTCCCGTCTTCCAGCGAAGCGGAAACTGGCCCCTCTCCAGGCATGCGCTAAAGAACCCCCCTAGTCGAGGCCCGAGAGTCTCCGAGACCAGGACCCACGCTTTCCCTGGCAAGCCGTCGGGTCCTGGGGCGGTATTTTTGGCCTTGAGCCGTTGTACCGCCACTCTCAAGTCTACCTCGGTCACCTCTGGAGCGTCGTAGACGTCGTCGTCGCTGTGGTCCGCGTTTGCGCCAGCTTCAGGTTCCGTCGGAGACGGAGCCATGGGCGGGGGAGCGTGCTCCCCTCGCGATGGGAACAGGGCGCTCACCACGTCCTCCAGGAACTGAGGCTGGAGACTCTGCGTCAACGGGGGAGCCCAGGGGCGGAGCTTTTCTCGCACCCACTTGTAGGGGCGGCCCCATGGGTCCCCGTCCAGAGTCGCCAGCATCTCCTCCCGGGCCAGTTCCTTGGCCCGCCAGATCTCGTCTCGGAGGACGGCCTTCGCTGCCCTGTAACCCTCGTACAGCTCCGCCTCTACAGTCGCCGCATCCGGAGGTCGGGTGCGGCGCCTGCGGAACCTGGTGTACCGGCGTCGCGCCGCAACGCACGCTTCGCGCAGCGCTGCTAGCTCGCTCGACCACCAGTACAGCTGACGCCGGGCGCGTCCTTGCCGGACCCGGGGCATGGCCACGTCGCAGATCTCCGACATGGCCTCCCGGAACCACTCCGCCTCGTCGTTTATGTCGGCAGGCCTGTCCGGGGGTGACCCCCAGGCCTGCACGATCGAGGCTTCCAGGAATAGCTCCCGGTCCATCTGCTTCAGCGCCCATCGCGGACCACTCAGGTCCCGTCGGACCGGCGCGTCTAGGGTCTGGGTGGAGACGTCGAACCGGATATACCGGTGGTCGGAATAGGTCTCCACCTCCTCCATAACGCGCCAGTCGGTGACGCGCGGTGACAGGCTGGGGGTGGCGAACGTAACGTCCACCACCGACTCGCCCGTAAACCGCACGCACGTGGGGACACAGAATACGTCTAAGTCCTCTTTCAATATAACAATTGAATTGTAATACAATTCTCCTAATGTAAGTGTGCCTACCTAATACTTGATTTTTTATACTGTGCCATGAAGATTTCGCACCCTTTGGGAAAGTCGAATAGCGCGCGGCGTGTAATTTTGAATCATACCCGTATTCATGATCTACATGTCAGTCAGATTTTTTATACACCTTATTCACAAAAATAAATAAATATACTTATTTTTAATTATTACCAATTAGGTTCAAGTTTATACAATATGTACCTATTCTATCTATAAACTTGAAAATACTTACTATTAAAACAAAACAAAATAAACATAAACTAATCAATTCAAGTTGATCTACTGAATTGCTCTATTCTGTGACGCATCTTCGTACATACTTGAGTTCGTGAACTCATGAGCGGTGCACTTGGCGCGCGCGTCTCCCGCGCGTCGTACGTTTTGCTATTCGTTGCGGGGGCTGGGGTAAGCGTCGAATACCTACGGTGCTCGGGACAAGCCGGCCTTAACTTGCAATACTAATTTAGCCCCAATTAACTATGTAAAATTGATGTGGTGAGTTGAATCAATAACACAATGCTTTGTTGGCCTACAAAACATTGCTTATCAATTACAGTTGTAGAGTGTGCATAAAGATATTTGCTGCATGTGAAGTGTTCCTGCTTGCAGTAGAATATAATCACCAATGAGCATCTTCTTAGGAGGCTACGCTTAGAAGGGGTTTGTGAGGTCCCTTAAATTCATAACAACTCCTTGAATATGACACTCACTTATGAAAATACTACAGATTGTGTAAAGTCAACTGGTGCATAATTAGTATATTCATGTTCTTGAAATAACTCTAATCTCACAACGAAGTTCCGCGGAACTAACTACACTTATTATCTAACAACTCTACTATTCAACTTAAGAAATGAACCAACACAACCTGGCCAATGATGCATTACTTCAATAACAAGTTATAACCAGTTTCTGTTTGTTTTCAAATCATAAGTGAATTGATTTGGCCCTACTATAGATTAACTACGCATATCTGCTTAGGTTTCTAATTCATAAGTGAATTGATTTTACGCATTTCTTATTATTATACTGCGTGCTTCGTTCTCGATATATTTACCATGCAGCTTTCTCGAGTCACTCGGCAACTGTACGCAATTTTCAGAGCTAAAACTAAACAGAAGTGTTAGTGTGCGTTATCTGTGTCCTTACGCGAACTGTCATTTCTTTTCGTTTGCGCGGCAACTGATACTGTGTTCTACGAATTATTGGTGTAAATTTGAGTGTTAAGAAGTTAAAATTGTGTACATTAGACCACAACTATGCCTATAAGGCGCCACGAAGAAAAAGATATACAATACTACAAAAAGAAAATAAGAAAAATTGAACAAAAACTGAAGCGTCGTTGTCGTCGTCGAGATGACTATAAAAGTGGAAGTGATACTTCAAGTTCTAATATTCCAGGTAACAAAAGGTTGTCTTGTGATTGCTATTATACCGGTACGGCTACTGGCTTGCATAGCAGTAAAAGCCACAAGGTCTTTTCATAACCTTAGTACCGGAAGGGACGGGTGGTGTACGAGATACATCGACGTTCCCACTGGACTCGGGTCGTATACGAGATATACGGACGAGATCCCTAGATGCGGGTCGTATACGAGATATACGGACGAGATCTTTAGACTTATGTGAAGTCCGTGAGGCTTCAATAAGCAGTTTTTTAGCAATCGCTAGTACAAATTTCCAGTGGTACCTATGGTTTTCGTTTTTCAGATTATAATACTGATAACACTTCGAACGAGGTCAAAATCATTGAAACATTACCACGAGATATGTCACCAGGACCTATGACAGATCTGGTCCCAGAAGAACCTGGACTTCTGATTGTAGAAAATTCCAACTCAACTCCTGTGGTGAATCCTGAGCCTACCTCAGCAATACCTACAATGATTTTGGAGGTACTTTTAGCACTGGGTGATCTCATGCCAGATAAACCTGCATATGGTCCTGCCTTTTGGCTCGTATTTGGAGCAATATTTTGAAAAACTGTCGGAAGAGACATAAAGATAGAGTTGGAACAAAACCAGCTAGGCATTGGACTGTCTATAGTCAGTAATGCAATATCATTATTGATAAATAATGATACAGTGGACAGATTGAAACTGATGTCACTACTTAGTGATGCTGGAAGGATCTTGACGGATCTACATTTTGTACAGACTAAGTCAAGAAGAAACTTAATTTTCCCTGTTGTAGACAATTTTTTTTATAGTACTATCAAAGATGTTGATAGAGACGAGTATATATATGTAGTTAATCTTAGTGACAAGATCAAAGTTTTGAAAATATGCCAACAAAGTGGTCAGTCTATCAAGAAACCTACATTCATCTAATACAAGAATACAGCAAATCATAAGAGAAACTTGCAAGGTCCTCCTCGCTACAATCAGAGGACATCAGTTATGGACCCAAAAGGAACCAGTTTTCTGTACAGGCCTGGAAACATCACGGCCACTATTATCAGTCCACTACCAAGAAAACTAAAGCCTCACAGGAGAAACCTCCTGCTTGTACATAGAGGTAAGTCATGCTGGAAGACTGACTCATTTTTTATTTTGCTGGAACAAAATTTGCAAAGATGAATCTGTACTTAATTATATCAAAGGATATTCAGTTACCTTTGTAAAGAAACTTTAACAGAATTCAATGACACTCCCCCGTTCAGTAATACCTGCTGAAGAATATACTGATATGCATACTGCTATCAGCAATTTATTAAAATAGGGAGCTATATTCCCTTGCATGCCATGTAAAGACCAGTTTATCTCCCCTATATTTTTGATTCCAAAGCATATTGGTACAAAAGGATTCATACTAAACTTAAAGTCATTGAATAAATATGTAGAAACATCCCATTTTAAAATGGAGGACCATAGGACAGCAATAGCTTTACTTTCTCCAGGCAATCGCCCATGGCGAAAATAGATTTAAAAGAGTCATATTTATTAGTAAATATAAATCCACAGTGTAGAAAATACCTACGTTTTCAATAAGATAGATTATTATATGAATTAAGGCCCTCCCTTATGGCGTGTGTTCTGCACCTAATATTTTCACAAAGATTATGAAGGTTGTAGTGACACATCTAAAATAAAAGGGTTACAGGTCAGTTCAATACCTAGATTATCTACTTTGTATAGGATCTAGTTATCAATCATGTTTACAAAATGTTCAAGAAACAATAGCTCTCTTGAAGCGCTTGGGATTTGTTATAAATTTTAATAAAAGTATAATAATACCATCACAGTCTTGCAAATTTCTAGGTTTTGTATTTGATACAAAAAATATGTCATTACAATTGCCCATAAACAAAGTAAAAAATTAGTTCAGAAGTACTTAGACCTGGATAGCTGTCTTATAAGAGATCTGGCAAAATTAATTGGAATACTAATTGCAGCCTGCCCAGCTACCACATATGGTTGGCTTTACACAACATTTTTTGAACATCACAAGTACAAATATTTAGTTAAAAACAATGACAATTATTATGATGTGAAAATATACTTACATTCAGATATAAAATTAGATCTGCAATGGTGGAATGTTAATATTAGTACGAATAGTACTAATATTAACATTCCACCAGTATATTCAGTATGTAATAGCATTAGTAGAATACTTTTACATACTGTTTTACATGCTCATCATAAACATGATATTGAACTGTTCACTGATGCGTCCCTGTCTGGATGGGGAGCTGTTTATAAAAACAAAAGAGCACATGGCTTTTGGAGTGAATATGAGAAAACATACCATATAAACTATTTGGAATTACTGGCACTATTTATGGCATTAAAAGTTTTTGTAAAGGACAAGCAATACCTTAACATTCTATTGCATGTAGATAATAAGACTGCCATAGCTTATGTAAACAGAATGGGTGGTATTCAGTTCCCTCATGTAAGTAACTTGGCCAGGTCTATATGGCAGTGGTGTGAAAAGAGACATATTTGGCTAGTTGCCTCCTACATTAAGTTTAGTGAAAATAAAGAGGCTGATGAAGAGTCGCATAAAATCAATCCAGATAGAGAATGGGAGTTAAACACTGGCATTTCAACAAATTGTATCTGTGCTGGGTGAACCTGAAATAGATTTATTTGCATCCCGCACTAATTCTAAATGTATTTCTTATGTTTCCTGGAAACCAGATCCAGAAGCAAGGAACATTGATTCTTTTACCTTGTGTTGGACGGAATATCTCCTTTATGCCTTTCCTCCATTCAGTTTAATATAAAAATGTTTACAAAAAATAAAAAATGAGAAGGCAACAGGTATTATGATCATGCCCCACTGGCCATCACAACCTTGGTATCCCTTAATGCAGACTATTTTTGTCTCAAAGCTTATATATTACAAACCTCAAAAATATCTTTTATATTCTCCTTTTAGAGACCATCACCCTCTTCACCATCAACTTACCTTGATTGCAGGAATGTTATCAGGCAAGCTTGGCTGAAAGGAGCTATTCCCCCAACATCAATAATAGATGTCATGTTTGTATCCCTTTCACATAATACATTAAAACAATATAATGTTACATATACTGTTTGGTGGACCTTCTGTCAGGAACATGGTATAAACACATTCACTCCATCTATACCATTTGTTATGTATTTCCTAACAAAATTATTTGACTCTGGAGCTGCCTATGGGACCCTAAACCCTCATAAGTCAGCTCTATCTTTGATAATAGGCTCTAAAATTGGGGAGGATGATCGTATTAAGAGGCTCTTCAAAGGATTCTATAAGTCGAAACCGCCATTAGCAAAATACCAAAGTACATGGGACCCAAATAATGTTCTAAGCGTATTATGCAACTGGACCCCCAAAATGACATTAAGTTTTGAATGTATATCAAAGAAACTGGTGGTTTTGCTTGCACTAAGCACAGCTCAACAGGCATTAACCTTAGCTTTAATAAAAATATCCAATATAACACAGAGTGAAAGTTGTGTCAATATTGCCATTACTGATAAAACTAAAACTTCGGCTGCGGGAAGAACCCAGCCTAATCTTTTCCTACCCTTTTTTGAAAAAAAAAAAACTGAGATTTGTCCAGCCAAAACACTGTGTGATTACATGAGATTTACTAGAGAGATAGGAGGTCATAATGATTACATGTTTTTATCACTTAAAAAAAAAAAAAAAAAAAAAAAAAAAAAAAAGTTCAAGACGAATTGAGAACCTCCTCCTTTTTTTTTTGGAGTCTGTTAAAAAACCCCATAAACTGGTTTCGGCTTCTACTATTGGTAGATGGATTAAGAATACGCTCTCAGACTGCGGTATTGATACGTATGTCTTCTCAGGCCATAGTACACGACACGCCTCTATATCCAAGGCTAGGTCAAAAGGAATTTCATTATATGTAATTAGACAGACTGCCAGTTGGACAAATAACTCATTAACATTTGCGAAATTTTATAACCGGCCAATTCTGAATTCAGGAGAATTTGCCCATGCTGTGCTTAATGCATAATAATAATATATATATATTTTAGCTTACACCATTGTCTCTATGGACATTGTGATCTTAAGCATGCCATTATTAATTTGTAAAAAAAAAAAAAAAGCAGATGATTATATACCAGATAAGGCTGATTAATTGATTAATAACACGATGACTGATTGTTAATTAAATTTAAGATGTTTATGAATAAAACAATTTTGATTTGAAAACTTAAATATATTTATTTTAAAGGACAAGGAGTCAGGGTCATCTCAATTCTCAACTTTACCATATCTCTAAACATCTGCATGGTAAATATATCGAGAACGAAGCACGCAGTATAATAGATGATCAAACGAACTTACCTGTGTGAAGTTCGATCATTATTATACGAAGTGCTTCGTTCGAAGATATATGTTCCCTACCCACCTCACCCCAGGTAAAATTGAGATAACCTTGCAAGAATCTAAAAAGAATGACAGTTCGCGTAAGGACACAGATAACGCACACTAACACTTCTGTTTAGTTTTAGCTCTGAAAATTGCGTACAGTTGCCGAGTGACTCGAGAAAGCTGCATGGTAAATATATCTTCGAACGAAGCACTTCGTATAATAATGATCGAACTTCACACAGGTAAGTTCGTTTGATCATCTATTATACCGCACTCTCTACTATAGATTAACTACGCATATCTGCTTAAGTTCCTAATACTATATGAAGAAATAACTTCACTCGAAGAACTGAAAATTCACACATTATAAAAAATAACAAGGAAAATTTACAATAAGTATGGAGGTGTATCTGCTTATGTTGCTAATACAATCTGGAAGAAATAATTCATCCTAAATTATGTTAAAATTCACATAGTAATACAAAATATCAAGGAAAACCGCAAAATCACAATAAGAAAACATAATTAATTAACATAAAGGAACTGTCAAAAGCTTCCACCGACATTCCATAAACAATATTATAAACCATAAAGTGATTAAAGTTTACTCTAGTTATACAATAAATGACCTTATAAATATCTCCTAATAATTGTGTAAAACATTAGTAATTCCAAAGTAGTCACCGATTATATTACCTAGGAACGCCATGTTGGTTTCAAATACTTCTCTCTAATAATATGTCTATTGATAAAAGAATTTACTTTAGGTTTAAATAAAATTCAAAATATAAAATAATTGTTCAAGTAATTAAACCAAAATGGCGAATATAAGGAAATCATGCTACTAACTTTTAGTGTCTTCTTTGGACTGTGAGTTATCATGTAATTAAACTCCTGTAATATCCCTAATTCCTATTTTTCATTCTTACCTACTTTACAAAGGGTAACTTTATTAAATATTGTAGACCTATTCTTCTTTCTAAATTATATATTATTTAATTATATAATGCAACCATATAAAATAGCTAACCGGTGTACATGATAACCCACAGTGATGTAGTATTCTTCCTGAAATTCCTTTGTTCTGTAAGAAGTAAAATTAATCTTCCCCATGCCATATAATAAAGTGTTATGAAGGATTAACTATTAAAATATTTTACTGAATCGCGAGGGAGGTGAAGTTGTTCTCATATGTCCATCACAAGTGGTACATGCTTCTAACTACTATTTATTAAATTAAATCTACTCGTAGAAGCTGAAAGAAAATTCCATATTAACTCATAACTACATGTACCTCCGGTACGCGATTATGAGTAACCACAGTATTGATTGTCTTTTGTCGCACTTCCCTTTTTACCATTACCTTAAGGAATACTAATCCCTAAAATTTCGGATATTTTTAATACACCTAAAGGTAATGATTTCATTTGGTAATAAAATATCTCGAACAAGATTTTACAATAATATTTTTAGAAACTAAGTATCTACATTCGCGTCTGTGCTCATTTTCCAAGGAACTATTAAATATAGTTAAAGAATAATATTATACTACTTAGTACATCCACACATAGAAAGCTTAACACCAGGTTATAGCCTCCTACTTGCAAAGGAAAAAACTTCATTCGAAAAGCTTTCGCCCTTGTTAGTACCCTTTCTTTTACTCATCAAAGAGTTCCAATGAATTTAAGTATTTAGTATTTAGCACAACCTAACCACCCTAATTCCCCATATTAAAACAGCTGAAAAGGTGGTATTATTCAGGATAAATATTTGAAAACAATACACAGAAGATGTATTTACTAAATTATTGAGGCTTATAAGTCTAGTATTGGTTGAAGTACTCCCTAGCCTTACAGTCTAAATTCGAGAGATATCTACAATTTATCTCAATACTATGACTCCAACCAATACCTCTGCAAATTCGTGAAACTGAATTATGTTATGGTGAATGTTCAATATATATATAAACCTAGTACTTCCTTATTATTTTCTTTCTTAATTATGTTATGGTATTAATATTTTATGTTGAATTTCTATAGGCCTGAAACTCACCCCCAGCAGCTGTGAATCACACCAGATCCCATCTAGAAAGTCTCGAATTTAATCGACTAGTCAGGACCAATGGACTCACCTACCCCTTACCATAACCCAATTATATTTTGTTTAATAAATATTTTGTCTCTTATTTGTAGGTATGTGTTATGTAATATATATCTTCTATGCATTCATTCTACGTGTCGTGTATATTTGAGGCAGTGATGTGTAAATATTAACTTATAAATAATTGTGTACTTATTTATTTAATGCTGAACCTAACAATCCTCATGATTTATCGTATCCAGTCTGGAGTGAGAAATCATTTAATATTGAGAAGCGTCCCTATGATTCTATCGATTGGATCGATAGAATAAACTATCACTGATGTTATCGTGTTTACTTGAATAATACCACATACTACACATGAAAAGACACACACCTTTAAGAACAGTAATATAACATCCTAATATAATTTAGAGATAATTTGTTTACCAAACCTTTTTGCTTATTGAATGCAAAAGAATAATTTAATGAACAAATTATCTTACTACTCATAAATCAAACGGAATAGTATTCACATAAAATATTAGTATAGAACCCTCTATGGTGTATTAATTTATCAATCAATATTAAGAATAATTCTATTGTAATAAAATATATTATTTGGTTTCTTAACTTAATATGCTAAATTAAATAGCATAAGTACATCTGCAATGAAAGTAATCTAAATTGTATTGATTGGATTCATTTAACATTTTTATTTATTCTACCACTGTTTATTTAAATAGGATTATAACTTAGTAGAACAAAATTAAACTCCAACATAGCTTCCAGAAGAATTGTTTTGCAAATATAAATGACGAGTTATAGAGTTTATTTCACGTAATTAATAACACTTCGGATTAAATACACAATTCTAATCTCCATAATAAGATTCTCAAAGATAAAGAATATAAACTTACGAAGTTCTGATGACTCAAACCCACCATCACTGATATTAAATACTAGATCGACTCTCGCCGTCTACTCTCGACAAATTTCTTCTATTTCTCTTCTCGAATCTTCTTTTTTTTTTTTTTTTTTTTTTTGTGTTTGGCATCTCGCAGGTCAACCTCTGAGGTTGTCGGCTGCTTAACCGGGCTTGCCTGTGGTTGCCTTAATTAATAAATTAATTAAAGCCTCCAGCCAGGGCTTATTAGAAAACTTACAAACTAGGCGACTACACGCTAAGGGCACCCCCTGTGGGGTACGGACCTCGGCTTAGGGCGTCGCAGTGGGAGGGCAGCTAGGAACAGGCTGGATCATATCATTTTTATTATTAATAAGGGAATTTAAAGCTACTGGCTCACTGGCAAGGGTCGGGGCGGACTATTACGGGGACGTCGCGGCGGGCCTCGGCGGCGAGGACGGAAGGACGGTCGGTTTTTGTGTTTGTGTGCCACTGTACTTGTTTACCTACGGCTCTCTTGGAGCAGGGTGATTGCGTCATCGGGAGTGACAAGGGTATGCCTTGGTCGGCGAATCTTAGAGATACGCGAGGGTTCGTATTGGGCGGCCGATACGATAAGGGGATTCCTATGTTGGATTGCAGTATCAAAGAAACGCTTGGAGACACGTTTCATGAACTGCTGGATGGTGGGTATCTTGAGGTCTACGTGAAGAAGCTCATTTCGAACATAAAAGGGGGCTCCCGTGACTCTACGGAGGAATCGGTTTTGGAGGGTCTGCATCTTGTGGAGGAGGTAGGGCTTTGCGTGTGCGAAAACAACGCAGGCGTAGGTCATGATGGGACGGATGACCGCAGTGAAAATACGCAGCTTGCACCTGAGTGATAACTTGCTGCGGGAGCTAAGAATAAAGTGGAGCCTACCTAGAGCGAAAGCGGCGCGCGAACGTGCCTGCTTTATGTGCTCAGCGAAGTAAAGGTGTTTATCGAGGACCACGCCTAAGTATTTGGCTTGCTTTTCCCAGGGGATCGGCTTGCCGTACATGGTAATCGGACGGGGGGAGGGTGGGTTTATCCGCGGCTTAGAAAAGAGGACTGCCTGGCTTTTGTCTGGATTGACTTCGATTCTCCATTTCCGGAACCACTTGGCCAGAGTGTTTGCGGAAGTTTGGAGAGTGCGAGCGATGGCATCGGGTTTAAGACCGGTATAATAGATAGCCGTATCGTCGGCAAATAGGGCTAGCTGAGTATTTTTATGCTTGGGGATATCGCTAGTGAACAGCGTGAAAACGAGGGGGGATAGTACGGAGCCTTGAGGAACTCCTGCGCGAATGGGATGGGGGGAGGAAAGCTCCCCCTCAATTCGGTAACGAAAGGTGCGATTCGATAAAAAGTCCCGTAGGATGAGCACGAGACGGTCAGGCACGCCGAGTTGGTATAGCTTATAGATTAAGCCATTGTGCCAGACTTTGTCGAACGCTTTCGCTATGTCGAAGAATAAGGCTCCCGTTATTGCGCCCTGTTGGAAGCCGGCGCTGACGTGTTCTATGATGCGGTGGACTTGTTGGATACATGAGTGTTCGGTTCTAAATCCAAACTGCTCATTGGGTATAAGACTCTTTGCTTCGGCAAAATCTTTGAGCCGCTTATATATAAGCCTGTCATAGATTTTGCCAAGGACGTTAAGTAAGCTAATGGGACGGTAGCTAGACGGGTCAGACTTGGGCTTGCCTGGTTTGTGAATACCTATGACGGTGGCCTGTTTCCAGGTTGCGGGGAACATATTATTGCTCAATGCGCCATTGAAGATGGCAGTCATTAGCACTATAAGCTGGGCGGGGAAAAGTTTGAAAACCCTATTAGTGATGCCGTCGGAGCCAGGGGCTTTTCGCGGTTGGAGACTTTTAATGATATCCTGGACCTCATCAGGAGTGACGGGGGCCAATGGATTATCGGGATCTTCAACGGGCGGAAGGGAAGTTCTACGTTCGACTTCGGCGTTCACCATATCGAGGTGGGCTTGGTCTACTGGTTGAGAGCTGGGAGAACACTGGGACTCTAGGCTGTCGGCTAGGCATTCTGCTTTTTCAGAGTTGTCGAAGGCGACACTCTTATCGGGACGAATGAGAGGAGGCATTGTGGCCTCTTCAGTGGATCGTAACTTCCTCTGAAGCTGCCAGAAGGCAAGATGGGTGGGCTCAAGTTCGCTCAGCATCTTGTCCCAGCTCGCATTACGCTGCTCGGCAATGCGTTTCCTTACAGCACGCTGTAAGTTGCGCATGTGAGCTTTGTTTGCGGCGCAGGGAAAAGCGCTGTACGCACGGATGGCTGCGTTCTTCTCGGTTATCAGATTCCGTACATCGTCCGGGAGTTTCCAGTGGTGGTCTACCGCTACTGGAACTTCCCTTGAACAATCGTTCAGGACGGATTGTACGTGATCTGTAAGCGAGTCGATCGCCGCCGTCGTGTCAGCGACTGAGACTATGTGGTCAGGAATGGTGTCCAAGTGAGGCAACGTGGTGGATTTCAGTTTTTCACTTACTTTCCTCCAGTCGGTGATCAATTGGGTCGGAGGAGGTTGGGTAGGATCATGGTTACCCGAGCGGGAACCTAGGTGTAGGATAACGGGACGGTGATCCGAGTTGAGTTCGTGAAGCGCTTCTATGGAGTGTAAATGGAGGTTTACATTCTTTAAGAGCGCCACATCGAGGACATCGGGCCTATGGTTGTGGTCGTGTGGGTAGTGGGTGGGAGTCATCGGAGCGATGACGTCATAGTTTAGGGTCGCGCCTAGGTTATACACGATTCTGCCTCTGGCATTTGTCGTGTTGCTGTTCCAAGCGGGGTGTTTGGCGTTGAGATCGCCCGCTAGTAAGACGGAGTCACTCAGGCCAAAGAGAGTCGTGAGATCGCTGGTGAGCGCGATAGGATCGTCTGAAGCAAGAGACGTGACCGATGGTGGGGGATGGTAGGCAGAGATGATGGTTATCGGAGGATGACCAGTCATGCCTAGTCGACAGGCAGAGTACTCTAGGTGAGAGAGAGGTGCGGGTGGGGTCAGAGGGATGCAGTATAACTCCTTCCTATAATAAATAAGGGTACCGCCGCCGTGGCAGCGTGTTCTGTCATTGCGAACTAGACGGTAATTCGCAATTTTGGGGTCAGCGCGGTGGGGTTTCAAAAGGGTCTCCTGTATAAGGAGGACGTCTAATTGGTGGTCGCGGAGGAATTTAGTTATTTCGGCGCGTTGGTTGAAAATGCCATTGGCGTTGAAAAAACCTAATTTGAGGGATCGAGGCCTAGTGTGGTTTGTGCGTTGGGAATCCATTGGATCAGTCCATCGCACCCATCTGGTCGAGGCCTAGCACGACATCACTGTGTGTGCTGAATATTTGGCTGTACATTGCCGTCGTAATTTTGCCGTTATTCTGCTGCTCGGCAGCCAGAAGGGCATCGCGGAGAGACCTGGCTTGGCGGGTCATAAATATTCTATAGTGGCGCAGTAGAGTCTGGCCGCTCGCCGTGCGCGACGGGTGAGGGATTGGGCGGTTGTTTGGCTGCAGGAGCAGCAGTGGTTTGAGGCTCGGGTTGGAGACTGGCTGTGGCCTCTGGAGCCACGGCTATCGGCAGGATCTGCGCTGCGATGGGTATATCCATCAGTGCCTGCAAAGGTTTGGCAGGGGCCAAGGAGGGAAAGGCTTGTTCGTGGTTTAGCCTGTTCCACGGGGATGGTCTCTGAGGAGCGAGACGTTGGGGAATTTGAGAGGAAGGTGCCTCTCTTTGTTGGCGGGTGTTGGCGCGCTTCGCTAATTTAGGACCGAGTTTGGGGGCTTTGGGACAGCCGCGGTAGTTTGCCGGGTGACCGGTCTGGCCGCAGAGAACGCAGCTGGGTGGTTCCGAACAGAGGGTTCGGTCTTTGGGCCGAGGGCAGTCCGCAGTGCTGTGCTCGCCCAGACACTTGACGCATCTGGGAGTCGCATAGCAGTTGCCTCTTCTCGAATCCCGCGAACATGAGTTTATATACTATAATTTCCCACCCAATTATTGCCTCTTAAGAATTGTGTCCAATAGGCCTAGCATGCGTCGTTCCATGCGCAGAAGTCCTTTTTTAGGTGTCAGTGGTTGAAGCGGGGCGCGGGGAGCGGCGCAGTGCTGCTGCGCAGCCCCCAGCGTGCGACCGGCCCATTAGCAACAAAGTACACTTTGTTTTTGTTTTCATATTCGCGTTGAATCAATTGAGCTACTCAAGATTATGTACAATATCCACTGTTTTTTTTAAATCGACGTCTTTCGATAATCCTAAGTAAATACATAATATATCTAAATCAAACTACATAAACTTAGGCGTCAAATTAGTCCTCCACATCGCCACAGATATACCAAATAGTTACTTCGTAAACATCGCTGCCATCCGGAAACGAGACTGGCTGTGACTGGCAGCATTGACAAGTTGATAATCATAATAATTTATTTCAGTAGTATTTAAAATACCTAGTTTACACTAACCGGTTCAAAATTAAACAACAGTTAACGACGGTTAACTGGGTAATTTATAACTGTACTACAAAGGGTTAAGATTGAGATATTGCGCGTGCACAAGTTGGAAAGGTAAATATTTATCATATGCTATAATAGGAGATATGGTACGTTTAAGACTTGTTTTAATTAGAAATTCTTTCTTTACAGACATAGACATAGGAGAACGAGTATTTTATTTAATATTTTAGCCGCTAGTTGCATAAAGCCATCTTTGGGAATGTAACATTGACGTAAGTTCAATTCAAAATCTTTATTTTGGAACCATGACTGATATAATTATAATTAGAACAGACTGTCCTTTAAAACTAGTTATTAATAAACAACATGAGACTGTGACAGATACATATAACTGATAGCAGTAGAATAGGGTAGGGATGGAGATAGGGTAGAATATATAGATATTCTACCCTGTCCGCAATCATCTTCAGAACCCGGTTGGGACTAGCGTGCAGCATCGTTGGTGTCTCGGATCATAGTAGTCAACTAGTCACCAACCGTGTTGCACACTTAGCTATTATTGCGTGAAAACAATCAAGCCACGCTACCGCAAACATCCCTGATGCACTGCAATTCCATGGCAACCCATCAGTTACTAAAAGCAAGCGCTAAAAATAAAGAGATAATTTTAATACCTTATTAAGAAACTTAAAATTAGTGAATAATAATACATTATGGAAATCCATTTAAGCTAGAAAAATGCTTGTGTAAGGATTGGACTGACTGGAATAAAAGTCATTTGTGGCATTTTTAATTAACCCAATGC
The DNA here is from genome assembly GCA_943138885.2 of Tholera decimalis. Lineage (NCBI taxonomy): Eukaryota > Metazoa > Arthropoda > Insecta > Lepidoptera > Noctuidae > Tholera > Tholera decimalis. The sequence goes on along the minus strand of OW964571.2, from coordinate 17,642,424 downwards.
TTTTACTGGTAGGTAATTAATTTACGAATTCGTCAAATTGAAGCAGCATGAGATGTATAATTGTATATCTACTCTTTAAAAAAATACACAATTATTTATACATTTAATGTACCAATGCATGTGTTGATAACGCATATATTTTTTGTTTAACTATTAAATTATTAGCATTCAGCTATTACACACGGTGTATTCAACACAACGCAATAACGCAAAAAGTATTTATTCTCTGAAGCGACGTGGACTCGTGATAACATTATATTTTTTTTAACGACCAGATTCTCGCATCTTCGTACGTAAGCTATCCCGAATGGCAATAAAAGTCTCTCCAAACTGAACTCTACTTAATGTGCATTACTTCGAAAGTACTACGATTTAAGTTTCTAGACCAGTACTTAAGATCAAGTTACAGAATGACCTCATACTTACTCACTTTGACTAGAGAATTGCATTAGAACTTGCATTTATGTTACGAGTGGACTTCTGGGAACAATATCTAAATATGTCCTTCCTATTGTAATACTATAACAAAAAAATCAAAATCTGATAATCGAGGTTAGTATTTATTTTAATTTAACTGTAAAACGTGGTTGTGTAAATATGCCTATATGTTTTTCAACAATTGCGTAAAAATACAATGAATGCAAAACTTATGAGACTGGATTGTTATAAATTAGAAAAAATGCCTGCATAAATTTTAATTACCAATGTTTTAAATTCAAGTCACTTAAGTAATATTAAATTTGGTATTTATAAACAAAATAAATGATGTATTCATAATAATTATCTTAACAGTTACGACCTAACTAACCTAGGTAACCTACTTGAGCCATAATTAAAACATCCAATTACAATAAAATTTACAATTTTGTTCTCTTAATTGGTTTTGCAGTTGAATAAAATCCCTTGCCAATACAGCCAATCAACTTTTATATCACCGAAGTTCAATTAAAACTCCGAAATTCCAATAAACAAATGGCACATACAATAAAATCCTTGATATCCACATAATAATAGTGTTGTTCATTAAAATTTATCGATATTTAAAACGTGCCCCATAAAATCTCCGCTCGTTTCATATTTCTTTAATATATCGATACAATTATTTCTCATCTTCATTCCTGTTGCGGTGGGCTTACTGAAGTTCATGCATCGTAAGTCAAAATCAATGGTATTATAATTACTACCTACTGTTTCATGGTATTCTATATGGATGTTCGTAAATACGCTTTGACATCTGACAAATGAAATTGATGATGATTTAACGAAGATAGATTTGGTCAAAGGGCCGTCCCCTTTGACCAAATCTATCTTCTATATGGAATATTGATCTTTGAATGTCACCGTAAATCGGTTAATTTTATTACGAGTAGTAGTAGTCAGATCTGTTGCCTTGCTGTTTGATTTATGTTTTATCTAAGCAACTCCCTTATGGCATTCATTTGGGCAATTTAGAAACTAAGTAGGTACTTGGCTAATTTTTGCCATCTTATATGTGAAAAACGTACAATCCACTCAAAATAGGAGATAGGAAATTTGTTAGACGATGAGTTATTGTTTAGGATATCTCGCTTAGCGTCCAATTCTCGGCGTCTCTGATCTTCGTTGCGCTGAATAGGCTCTCTCCATTCAAGGCGGTTAGCTCACCCCTCCATATGCCTCTTAATTACATCCTTGTATCTCAGTAACACTTAACGTCTTGTAGTTCTGAAAGAAATAAACACAATCAAAATCCACTTCTAATTACGTACTACTTACTATATTAATTTACTAGATTTTCAAAATGCCAACTTCATGTCTAAAACCAAGGCTCACGATTCATCCAAAATCCACCTCAGCTTTCCGCCATTGCGTTGACTGACAGACAGCATTAATGAAGCAATCTGACAGCTGACATTTAATAATATTCAGGTACATATTTATTAAACAGATACACAAGAACACGAAGCCACGCACGTAGTTGACATATCGTCAGCAGTAAACTATTTGCAAAGGCGTCTAGGTCTACGATCTAATAATAATTACTAAGTTTGATTAAAATATCGAGTAATAAGTACAGCGAAAGCACATCACTACTCAACGGTTTAATTGTAATTATAGAACTAAGGACGTAATTATGAGACTTGGACACAGGAACATTTAAAATAATTAGGAGAAAGGAACGCTTTAATAAATTATCCATAATACTTAAATTATAATCCAACAATATGGGGGATTGTTAATACATAATATTTTTGTTTTTGTTATTTTTATTCGTAATTCTGACTAACTGCATATTTTTAAGGTTATTTTTTATATACCTTAATCCATATTGCTAGAATTTAACAGCGAACACCTCTTCGATATCTATCGGTTTAAGGTTTGTTGAAAAAAACTCTCAACGAATACATGCCTCATTTGGGTCATCTGTCTGACTTTGATCGTATGAAGAACTACTCGTTATTTATTACCAAGTTATTTTGAAGCGATTTGAAGCATGCTGGCGCACCTCATAATATGTTGAGAACATACGGATAAATTGTGCAAAAGTCAAAAAACCGGGCATGCAGGTATACCTCTCGCGCCTGGCCCTGGTTCAGACCATGGTGAGGAGCGAAAGGGAATGGGATGCAATCGCCTCGTTCTGTGAAGCAGTCATGCTAGCGAAGGAGAAAAACCTGAACGCGTGCGGAGACGCCCCGGGCGTCGGGGATCATAAGCCGATCTCTATCCACCACGCGAGCCGTCCTAGGACAGAAAAATTGGCCAAGTGCGAGTCAGACTCGCCCATGAAGGGTTCCGTAGTAACTATAATAATATAATATCTATCTATATATATATATCTATCTATATGACGAATAAAAAAAAACCTTAAAAATTTCGTAAAACTAGCTTATTTACATTTTTACAACTACGCTAAATAACTTTGTTTTTCATAGTGTTTGTATGAATTACAAAGTTATATTTGCGGTTTTAGAAAATATGCTGTATCTCAAAAACTGCGGACCCGATTTCGTTCAAACTAATTTTTGTTGAAAGTTTGTATTAAGATCTACAGACATATATTAACGATTAACTTTATGAAAAGGTCATTTTAGAAACCATAATGTAATTTTTAAAGACCTGTCTATATGTAGATACCACACACGTATAGGTATCATGAAAAAAAATATTTTCAGTTTCAGTTCCGTTTTTTGCCATTCGGCTATGGAACCCTAAAAAGAAAGTCGTGTTAGTTACACTATTTATAACTCAAGAACGGCTGAACCGATTTAGCTGAAAACTGGTAGGGAGGTAGCTTGGAACCAGGAGACGGACATAGGATATTTTTATCCCGAAATTCCCATGATATCGGGATTTACGTGGGAAAAACCTCCCACGCGAACGAAGTTGCGGGCAAAAGCTAGTTAATAATAAAAAAGTTAAAAAAAAAACACCATAACAGAACAACATCATGAAATTAGATTAAAACATTCGGTATATTTGTGTGGAAGACTGCTATCTCCACTTGGAAATCAAGTCATACAGAAACCACTCCCGGCGCGATACATTATATCATTATTGTTAAAATTATAGTCATGAGACCGAAAAATTAAAAGATATATTTTTATTACGGTGTTTTTTCCGTCAAAGAATCTTGAATTTGGTTAACTGGTATTTTAAATTCATTGTAACTCATTTCGCAGTATAGACTTTTGAGAAAAAGCCGGAACACCTGAAAATACTAAAATCTATTTCGACTACATCGGCTGTATTTTAAGAGCGATGGGAACTTTCCAAACTGAGTGAACAACGGAGCAAGCGTGGATGGAGTATACTTTCATTAAAAATGTATGAATCGGAGCATAATAATTTAATGTAGTACCGAAGTGGAGCTCAAAATAGGGTGGAAAAAACAATTGTAAGATCCAATAAAAATAAATGTTTGTATGTTTGTCCTCGAGGAGTTTGTGGCTAAAAATAATGATCACGCGGGCCGATCTTCAAGGTTAAGTAACGCTTGTCGAGGTCGGTCCGTGGATGGTCGTGTTCGTTCGTGGATGGGATAGACACATATCTAAGTCTCGGACTTAGATAGAATATACTTTATTTTAAACCACGCCATCGAAGGCGCCGGCAATCTATACTAAAATTATAAAGAGGTATTTTTTTTGTGAGTTTGTATGTACCCTACAATCAGGTCAATCAATATAGTAATCTCAGGAAGAATTATCCAATTCTAAAAAAAAATGATAGTAAGGTATATTTATTAAATTCAAATTGTGTTTTTGGCTATAAATTATTTCAAAATCCACGCAGACGAAATCGAAGGTGAATTGTTAGTAGGTATATACTTATATGTAATAGTTATGACATAAAACAATATAGACAGAGATAATCACTGAACGATTTATAAGTTACAATCATAAAAAGGTCATCGAACGAACTTGCAATATAAATAGAGCATATAATCAATTGCGTCGGGCCATCTGGTGTGCTCGCCAATAATAAAATAGATTAATTTGATAGAGAAAGTGACCGGTACGGTACTCTTGGATACTGCTCGTATTGTTAGGAGAGTCCTATGTCATTATACCTAGCTCAGATCTACAACTCGGTTACTTCCGAATAGTCTGTAAAAAGTGCGTGAACGTGAATTATTAAGGAAATACTGCCTTTGATATCAAAGGGAGATAAAAAATGAATGAATGTATGTCTGTGTAATGTGGCTATTATCGAACACAGTACATTTGTGCCAATATTTTGTTCCAATAAATAATATTGCTACTAATGTTCTGCAATTATTACTGCATGTAATGTAAAGATAATCTTACCCCCTCTTTGCATCCATATCTTAACTAAAACTTCAAGTAATTTGGAGTTAACGATACTTCACGGGGAGTCGCCGACACACGGTAGAGTTTTGATCGCAGTTTAATTGAAATCCTACTGATAAGTTCTCGTCAATTTATAGATGAAAGTACTTGTAGCAGTGGTTGGCATACTTATTATTTATGCATCATTCTACGGAATTCTTATGTAAATGCTTACCCGATCACTAGCAACTAATGGAAAGATGCACATCGGGTTCTAATTTATTACTAGCACTTCATGAATCGGGCACGCCGCAGTTGCGGCGGTAAGACCCCTCTTTGAGGAGTGGCTAGATCGGCGTCACGGCGTCCTGACCTACCGCATGACACAGGTCCTCACCGGACACGGAAGTTTCGGGAGGTACCTGTGTCTGATGGGGAAGTAAGAAACGCCTGGGTGTCACCACTGCGAGGATCGCCCTGAGGATACAGTAGAGCATACGGTGCAAGACTGCCCCGCTTGGGCAGAGCACCGACGTGTCCTCACGGCGGCGATAGGCGGAGACCTCTCGCGCCCGGCATTAGTCGAGGTCATGCTGCGGGGCAAGAGGGAGTGGGAAGTGGTTGCCTCCTTCTGCGAAGCAGTCATGCTACCGAAGGAGGAGGCGGGCCGCGTGAGGGAGAGGATGACGTCCTCCCTCCAGCCCAGCCGCAGTGGTAGACGCCCACGGCGTCGGACGTCGGCCGACGATCTCCGGCCACCGTAGGCGCGGGCATGCGGACAGCGAGTAAAGGGCAACTCGCTGTCCGACCATGGACCATGCCCGGGTCGACGGCGCGTTGTGTTCCACGCGTGCCTCAAAGAGCGTCAGCAATATGACGAGGCCCCCCCTGTAGAGGGCCGAAGCCTGCCGGGGTCGTGGGACTTATCCCATTACCGTGACCCCGGAACGTAAAGGGCTATTGAAGGAACACCGTGGATTTTAGTCAGTACAAGTCTGACAGTCCCTCCGGCCCTGCCCGGGGTGGGAGGACTTATTTGATAATTTTACCATGTAAAAAAAAAAGCACTTCGTGAATACAGAGTAAAAGTGGTAAAAGCTACAGAAATTGAATATTAAGGCGCTGTTCATATAGATTCTAAAGCGACGTTTTCGTCCCCAGAAAATGTCATCAGAATACTCCTTCTTTCGCTCCGTTCGACTGACTAAAAACGCACCCTGTTCCTTCAATTGCCTTTACTTTCCGCGGCTGCGGTATCATGTTAGAATATTTCCGCAACCCCGGCAGGCAATGGCCCTGTCCGGCCCGTCAACGCTGCAGACTGTGAACACATCCCAAGCAAGACGTGGGAGTCGAGCTTTTACTGTCACCTTTAAGACTATGGTTTCCTGCATTTTAATTAGTTTCGCTTTGAATATGGAAAGCCGTAGGGTGCACCGACAATCTTATTCGCTAGAACTAGGAAAATGTCATGTGAATATATTTCTTGCTAACGGTTATTCCTAGAGCTTGAATGTCGTTTGATTAGTAATAATTAATAAGACACTATTGTTTTGATCCTTTCCAAAGAACAAACTTATGGGAGATTTAATAGGATCTAGATTAGTTTTACTAACATTCAATTTTGCCCAATTTTCATAAAAACATACATATTAGTTCTTCAGATTCCTCTATGCCTGGGAAAGTACGTTAAGCCGTTGACCCGACTGTTATTTGTACACCTTTGACAGTCGGTATAGGTAGTCAGAATCCAGAAAATCTGACTCGAGTCTTGCCAAGAGGTATCGTGTTACTCAGTCAGTTCAGTTAAAACACTAGTACTCAGCTGCAACCGGTTAGAATGGCAGCCGACCCCAACATACCTAGTTTAGACCACAACGTCTACACAGGTCCATTCCTGTATGGAGTATTGCAGTCACTTGTGGGATGGCTCAGCAGAATACCAGCTAGCTGCACTTGACTCGATTGAACGCCGAGGTAAAAGGCTCATAGGCGACGAGGTTCTGGCAGGCAAGCTTCACAGTCTAGCTCACCGGCGAAACGTTGCTTGCCTGTCTATCTTCTACAGATTGTGCTTCGGAGAGTGTGCGCAGGAGCTCCACGACCTAATAACCCCTTCATACCCATTTTACTACCGGTCTCACAGAAGTACTGCAGGAAACCATCCACACTTGGTCGATATACCTCATCCTCCTATCCTCTACATTTATTGTGCGCACAGCCAAGGTGTAGAACTCTCTGCCAGTTTCTGTATTCCATGCTACAAATGACCAGGCAGACTTTAAAGTAAGAGTGAACAGGCATTTTCCGGGCTTGATCGTTCGATCGTAGACCTCATTATACACTTACCATCAGGTGATCGGGCTCAAGAGCGAGCTCATTCGTAATAAAAGAAAAAAGATGTAATTTTTACATAAATAACTAAGAAATTAACAAGGAAGTATGTTGAAAGTTTGCGTGGCATCACATTTACGTCAGGATTTTATTATCTTTTGCCCAGAAATGACATAACAAGCCTCCCTTGGTTCTATGCGCTTTATCTGATTTTTCTTGTGTTGATTTATAAAAGCCAAAAAACACGTTTCTCACATTTTTAATAATCTAACCGATGGATCTAGTAGAACCAAAAGAAACATCCATATGCTAATCACTCAGTCTAGTACCTATAAAAACTAAAATAAATTTACTCTTGTAGAAAAAATAAAAATAAGAACAAGAAAACTATCAAATTTTTCCACAAAGTAACGAAGATGGAAAGATACGGCTTAAGAGGTCAGCTCTGTAACTAAACTGAAATGAATTAATCGTTTTACTCCACTACAGTTGAGGTAAGTGAGCAGGATTAAGAAAAAGTAACCATCACCAGGATCAAAGAGTTATAGAAATTACAGACGCGGCACTCCAGACATACTTCACCTTTCTATCATATTATATTATTGTTGATAGGCTCGCGTTTAAATACCATCTCACCAGATGGTAAGCGATAACATGGTCGAAGATGAAGCTTGCCTATAACCTATTCACACTTGACTTAAAGACTCGCAGGTTATAGCTAACAGGTAACAAACACAGACTCCACCAAGGATATTAGGATGGATGTTTTTACATTATTTGAGAGTTAGCGACAGTAGCGGTCGATCTTCAAAGTTAAGCAACGCTTGACGAGGGCGGTCCGTTGATCTAATCTAATCAAAAGTCTAAAAAATAAGTTTCAAGCTTCTAGCTTTAAAAATGACGCAATTTCCATACAAACTTTCATCCCCTATTTCAACCTCTTACAGCCCTTTTTTCGCATTAAAAAGCAGCCTATGTCCTTTTTCAGGCTCTAGACTATGTCCGTACCAAATTTCATTAAAATCGGTTAAGTAGTTTAGGCGTGATTGCGTAACACACAGACAGACAGAGTTACTTTCGCATTTATAATATTAGTAAGGATTTATGTATGTAGGTGTATCTGTACTTCTACGTAAGTACAGATGCGGAATCGTAATAACACATATGCATTTTCATATCTACGTTCTAATGGACTCACTGAATTGCAAACGGTTTCCATTGCAACTTCATTGCAATTGAATCTAATCGCGGACTTGTAAACGTTGACACTGTTATTTATGGGTGCTCGGGATTAGAACAAATAAATGCTCTCTTTACGAAATTATGAAATGAAAGGTAATGAAAGTGATTGTTGAAAGGACACAATGTCTTAGAATTACTATTTCAGTTGCATATTTCATCATCATAATTATGTTGGAGCCGTCTTCCAAACAAACCAGGTGCAGCTTAGTACCATTGTCTTACATGGAGAGACTACCTATTTGACCTTCATGACCCAGTAACTGGGTAACTAGATACACTTGGCAAGACTGGTGTAAACTGTTCTAGATTCTAACTACTCGTAACGACTGCCAAAGATGCACAATTGATGTCCATTATGTTCTCTAAACGTGACCACATACTCAAAAATATTTATTTACTCTTTTTTCTCGCGACTTGTTTATATACGCTTGGTTTGTTTTGTGGAATCTTTTGTCCTCTAATTTAGAAGCTAATTTCAGACCGTCAACTCTATCTCCATGCCAAATTTACCAAAATTGATTTAGTGGTTTAGCAATGAAACGTAAGCTTAACAGATAAACAAAATTTGGCATTTATAATATTGTGTTTTTGGGTCACAGAAATTCATAATGTGTACATAACTACCAAATTCTTTTCTTTTAAAATTAATCAGCCTTTTCGCATATATAGCGGAGCTAACATACCAACTCTTTCTTGGATTTAAAAAAGGGATTCAGTTCTTCGACCGTGACAGGACTCGAACCTGCAATCTTCGGATCCGAAGTCCGACGCCTTATCCATTAGGCCACACGGTCCTTACGAAGAGAAGCAAAATGACTACGTGTTTCACGTAGAATGTAGTAACTTATTACGGTATGTTTTTTCTACGTGCATAATCAAAACATGCGAACTTATTACAAGCTTAATGAACTGGACTTGTCATTTTGTTCGCTATTATGCCCAGTTAAAATATTCCAACAGATTTTTAACCAGCTGGCTCCATCCGATTAAGCTTAAAACTTGCGATTATTTTTATTGATATGGCCAGCATTGGACATCTTACCACCATCTTTTCACACACAACATTAAGGAAAAGACTTATTTCCATAAATTTTCAACACCTACAAACTAATTAATGCTATATTAACATAACTTAGCATTTTATAGAGTACAGGGAATCGTCAATCGATACTTTAGGGTTAACAACAATGCATGAGCTCGCGGCTCTAGATAACACCGGTGTATTACCGTGAGCGAATACAGCGCCGGCTAATCAACGAATAATAAAAATAAATAACAAGGTATTCCTACAAAACCGGACTGAAACCGGACAATAGTATAGATATTTATTATTATTGGACTAGATGTGCTCGCGACTTCGTTCGCGTGGGAAATTTTTCACGCATGAATAATTCCGATCCCATTGGAATTCTGGGATAAATAGTAGCATTCATGTTGCCCTATAAACTCGTCTATCATCCAGTGAAATTCCCCTTCAAATCAGGTTTAACCGTTCCAGATATTAGTCGAGACAAATATTTAAAAAGTTCGTTTGTGTTTTTAACCGACTTCTAAAAAAGGAGGAGGTTCTCAATTCGGATGTTTGTATTTTTTTTTATGTTTGTCCGCGCATAACTCCGTTGCTTGCCAATCGATTTGAGAAATTCTTATTTTTTTAGAAAGGGTATACTTCCCAAATGGTCCCATGAAAATTTTATCGAAATCGGACGAGCCGTTTCTGAAAAATCAAATAAAGTCTAAAAAAATATTTACATTGATGATCTTTTCGTTTACTCTGCATTGCGTTTTTTGTTCGCGCATAACTCCGTCATTTACGAACCGATTTGGAAAATTCACTGATCCACTAAAAAAAGCACGAAAATAAAAACTTTTTTGCAAAAAAATAAAACCGACTTCCATATCAAAACACAACAAAGCCAAAAATAATTTTAATTTCGGAAGGCGGTGTGAAAAAAAAAGAAAATACAAAACCAATAACACCGACTACCGAAATTAAAATTATTTTTGGCTTTGTAGTGTTTTGATATGGAGGTCGGTTTTATTTTTGCAAAAAAGTTTTTATAGTATCGTGTATATTTTACATGTAAAGCACATTAATAAAGTCTTTTAATAAAAAAATATAATAATTTGGTGGCAGTAGAAAAGCGTTGTTGTAATTAATATGCTGAACAGTTGACTACAATATCCTAAGGAAAACTACAACATACATTTCATTCAAGTTACTGAAAGTCAAGAAAAGCTTTGAATGTCTAATTCAGCAAATATAAGCGATTCCAATGCATGCCATTCATGAGATTCATGAATCAAACCTTGGAAGGTAGATAGGAAGGCAATTTGACTCTGTTACATGCACGGGAACAATGACTTTGTTTTAGAGGACCTTCGTTTCAGAGTTCGAATACCCTGAGCTCTATTTGAGACAGGCCTCAATCTTGAGCCAGCTGTGAGCTTGCGTTGAACAAAGAAAAACTATGATGTTATGCGTAGCGTGGGTACCAGACATGCAATGAACATAATATTTATAAATAATAGGAAATCTCTGAGCATCAAGTCTAGCAAGACCCGGCTCAAATCCGCATGCAATTTAGTAAAATTATGGCCTTTGGACTATTGAAAAGCAAGCCACCCACCTGCTGATTCACAGCATGAGGACACACAGAGACTTTATAAGTCTCTAAAAGAATCTAAATCTAAAAGATCAAGGCTTACTCTCCTAAGCTAGATCTTCAGTGGATGTAAGGATTCGAGGACACCCGCTGTGCTGGCTCCATATACGGCCATTGTCAGCTTTGTAGTGCAAGTCTGGAAAATATGTCAGCAGTTTCTCGTACAAATTATGCAAGCTCTTTATAATATAAGGAATGTCAGCCCTTACTACAATGCAATGCAATGCAATTCATCTGCAATATCTTCAACAGTGTCCTGAACATTTGGTAAAAACTCAAATATATTGATTTGCTGACAAGTTCATGAATCAGCTGATGCTCAAATGAAGTTTTAATGAAATTCTTAGAATTTATCTTTATCTCCAGACGCAAGCTTAGTTGGACTAGCAATCTTGTTAACCCCAGATTGCTAGTAGTGTGAATTCTACCCACATTACTAGTAGGACATAATCTATAAAAAAAAAACACTTAATACACTTAAATGCATACTGACTGGTGTGTTCTTTCTTAGAGACTAGTTTGTGGAATTAAAAATGTAATATTATGTACCTTCATGTGATAATGATTACTTAGGCAGACCCAGGCTACTTCTTCTCAGTTGCATTACTCTTGCCAGAGTGGTTGTGGTCAACATGTTGTAAATGCTGGAGGGCCGGATGTATCTTGCCTCACGATGTCACGCCAACTCTCCCTAGCCCAAACCTAGGCTAGACCTAGCAGTAGTTAGGAAAAAAAAAAGAAATACTGTTATCCGATTCTAATTAGAATAAAAATACGCCAGACGCGAGTATTATGGAGGGTATAATATAACATAAACCTGAAATGAAAATGTGTTCATGATTTTTTGTTCACTGCTTGTGACTAATTTATGAGTCTAATCCATCCTTAAAATAATAAATAAATAAATAATCCTTTATTTTCACCAAAGCCATTACAATAATAATAAAATAACCACAAAAAAAAAAGTTTGAAAAAAAGGCTTATTCTATGAGGTCCAAAGAGATGGAAATACCCTGACTCCTAAACTAGGTGTAAGTTCCTGTGACTTAGGAGTCAGTGATTCCTCAAAAACTATAACAGCAAAATAATTATGCTTCTTTCAGTTAGGACGTTAAATACAAAGCAAATGGTGAGAGATACCAATAACTTGTACAAAAAAGAGAAATGTAATACAAAAAACTAAATAAAAAGAAAAAAAAAACTTTACACACTACTTATAAACTTAGCGGTGAAGAGTGTTAGTGTAGTGTGTGTGTGCGTGAGTATGTATGTGTGAGAGAGTGTGGGTATTTAAGCGAGTGTGTGTGCGTGTGTATGTATGCGCGCGTGTAATTGTGCGTGTTAGGCATGTGTGATATTGCAAGTATTTAAAGCGTATGAGTAACAGTTTACTGCAAATTACGACGCAGAAGATCCTCAGTACCTTCAAAGGTGAGTGATTGGAGATAATTTCTGATAACTTTTCTTGTGGTCGAATATATATTTAATTTTTTATTTAAAGAGTTGTAGATGGTATTGCTATTGACAAAGAACTGGCGTCTAGCAAAGGCAGTTCTGTGACGTTCCTGGGCAAAAACATTATGTTTACGTCTGCCGCTGGGTTGCGTAGAGGGGCGTGCAGAGTGTTTGTGTAAGGCACACAGGAGCACGTAAAGTTGTCTGACTGTGAGCACTTTGCTGTCGGCATAGAGCTGCACAGTGGGATACCTTCGTGGTCGGCCATGAATCACCTTCAGGATAGCTCTCTGGGCCCTTTCTACACGTATAAATATATTCTGGGTAGCAGCACCCCAAACAGTTAGACAATAAGTAAGGACAGACCGGCATAGGGCAAAATAAACTAACATAAGAGTGTCATGATCGGCGGAGTTCCTTAATTTCTTGAAAACATATATCAGTTTACGTATTCGGGAGGTCACTTTCACTATATGGGGATGCCAGTTGAGATGCTGATCAATGAGTATACCCAGATATCGTACATACAGGGATTTCGCAAGAGAGAGGCAACTACACTGAGTTGCGGAACCACAAGTGTGTGCTTTTAGGGTAAGGGAGTTTGAGGGACACTGATTTGATCTGATGGCAAACGCAACGTATACAGTTTTTTCAACATTTAAGGTGAGCATATTATCTGCTAAACACTTCATCACACAAGAAAGCGCAGCCTCAGTGTTTCGGTAAGCCTGGGGCCAGTCATAACCATCAATAATTAGAGCGGTATCGTCTGCATAAGTAAATATCTGACAATTTACTAAAGACAGTTTGCAGATCTCATTTATATAAATGAGAAAGAGGGTAGGCCCCAGAATGCTGCCCTGTGGAACGCCGTATGTGATAGGAATCGCATCACTTGTATGTTGTCCGACTTTCACCTTTTGAGTGCGATTACTCAGATAGTCCGCAAATATTTTCAGGGCGTGACCACGTATACCAATTTTCTCCATTTTGTTTAACAAGGCTGGGGCAGAAACGGTGTCAAATGCCTTTGACAGATCAAGGAATATTCCCAAGCACTTATGTTTTCTATCCAGCATCCTCGTGACATGATTAGACAAGGCCATGACTGCGTCTTCTGTACTAACTCCCTTTCTGAAGCCGTATTGATTGCTGGATAAAATACTGTTGGCATCGAGAAAACTGGTCAGACTCTTGTTTAGGATTCGTTCTAAGATCTTTGATAACGCTGTTTGAATCGAAATTGGGCGGTAATTGTTGACATCGTCTTTGCACCCAGCCTTGTGAATGGGATGAACTAAAGCTTTTTTAAACGCCGTGGGAAAAACCCCTGCACTAATGGACAAATTACAAACGTGTGTTATAATAGGAACTAAAACAAACCTCGCATCTTTCAGTATTTTAGATGGTATACCATCTGAACCAATGGCGCAACCAGTCCTGAGACCCAGTATAATGGAATCAACATCACTTTCAGTTATCTCCAAGAGGGCCATTGAATCAACCGAATTTGAAGTAATCTCAGAACGGGGATTTACTGAGACTGAATTAAATTTAGATGCTAGGCTGCTGCCTATATTGGCAAAAAAGTTATTAACATTATTCAGTGAGGAAATAGGATCATCAGTTAAACGTAGTAACTCAAAAGAAGGAGAACACTTTTTATTAAAATCTGAGACATTCTTAATAGCGTTCCAAGTAGCTCTAACATCATTTTTTGCATTATGAAACTGGTCTTTTTCATACGTGTGCTTAAGCTTTTTCAGCAAGGCGTTACAGAAATTGCGATAGCGGGTGTAAGTGACCTTTAGCATATCATTATCACCAGATTTCTTGAGTTTCGAATGCATGCGGTCACGGTGCCTTATACAACGGAGTAGCCCGGTCGTGATCCATGGCTTCAAATTACGTTCTCTTTTTGGGACTGTATATTCTCGTGTATGCTTTATGACTATGGAAGAGAGTTTCTCTATTAACGCATTTGCAGCATCATTAGGATCTGAGATTGTCAGTATTGGGGACCAGTCATGGTTTTTAATATTTTCCAATGCTGACTCATAGTCTATTTTTGATTTTGTACGGGTCACATCCGTCTTAGCACTCTTGGTTTGCAAAAATAACAACAGCGGTTCATGATCTGTTATGGCTGATTCAATAATAAAAGCAGTAGCAGATTTGTTTGTTTTGAGCAAAATATGGTCTAAACAGTTTGCGAGCCGTGTCGGAAAAAGATGCGCTGGTAGAAGGCCATTTGTGGCGGCACAGGTTAAATACTCTTCCGAGTGACTATCAGTGTTATCAGTCTTAATGTCGATGTTGATGTCCTCGATTAAAACTACAGAAGGACTTGCGATTTTGAGTACATTATCAAGACTATCAATAAAATTAGAAATATTATTAAAAGAAGGGGGTCGATAAATAGCCACTATTACTACATCCTCAATACGACAAATAAGACGGTTTGCGTCATCGAACTGCGGTTCATAAACATTAGCTATAATGGAAGATTTGACGTAAATGGCGCATCCGTCATTTTAGTTGTATGTAATTTTATTGCAGTAAGCTGTGTAGCCGTCTAAGGTCGGTAAGTGTGAGAGTTTACTTAACCAGCACTCGGTGAGGACTAGCACGTCACATTTGAAACCTAATAAACGCATAAGCACAGAAACTTCATCGAAATTTTTGGTAATACTTCGTATGTTTAAGTGTAAAATCTTTAGGCCATTCGTCGGATGTTTCAAAAACTTTACACAATTCTCGGGTTGACACTTGAACGATTTAGACACATTAAGTGCGTCTATTTCATTATAAACGGTATCAAGATTAGCCATTTTTAACATAAATATGCAAAATATGACAAAAGTATGGTGTTTTTTGAAAAGCAAAAATAATGAATATTGTGCTCCTAGATCTAGGAAAAATTATCTTTATAATCACTAATATCAGAACTATAGGTAACATAATGTATGCAGTAGTTCCACAGGCGCATATTGCATGTATGTGTATAGAAATGAAATGTAGTATTTTGTATTTGAGTATGTTGGCTCGTGTGTGTTTAAATTGTCTATGTTGTTTATATGTATGAGACGTGTATGAAATTAATATGGGTGAAAGTGTGTTGTTAAATTTAAAAAAATATTCTAAACATTATATTTAAATATAAGCTAAGAAAATCAACGGGGTATACAATAGAAAACTTATGAGCTAGTCATGCATTAAGATTTCCGGTGTCCAGTAGGCTGAGAGATTTTAAATTATTACCTTATTGTGACGTTACACCGTTTTTATAATTATTGTTGCTAATAGGTATCTATCTTTTTTTGATATCGGATGAGCCCGCTATTGGCCTCGATTACAACCTATGTCAGATAAGCGCACTCTTGCTTTAAAGGCATACCTCATGCTTTTAAGGGAACCTATACGAAAAGAGAACTATATGCCTACTTACGTCTATGTAAATATTATGTCCTGTTTACCTAAAATATGATCTTTTTTGTTAAACACTTTTCGAGACCTAAATCACTGAAATTACACCAGTGCAACCCACTAACATAGAGCAACTTAAGTAAAATTAATTACACAACTGAATTATTGAACACAAACACAATAATTTCAACAATCAACATTTTTATTTGACAACTTCGTTCATAATTAGAGCTTGAGAATAGTCGATAAAATTGCCCTGAGTTAATCGATAATTTTGTTGTTATTTTGTTATACATGTTTTAAACAATTAGAAAATAAACTCGAAACCCGAATTTAGTTCAATTTTGAGATTTGTAACCGCGTATGTATCATCATCAGCTTAGCCTTTTCTTAACTATGTTGGGGTCGGCTTTCAGTCTAACCGGGAACCGGTTGCAGGTGAGTATCAGTGTTTTACAAGGAGCGACTACCTATCTGACCTCCATAACCCAGTAGCTGGGTAGCACGATACCCCTTGGCTAAATGTGCTTTCCGAGGCACGGGGGTATCATACCACTAACTTCCAAACTCTGGGCTACTACTGAGAAATTCCTTACAGGAAAACCCAATAGCTTTTTGCCCAACCCGAGAATCAAACCCGAGACGTCGTACTTAGCAGGCACGCTTGCAAGTTTATTATAGCCCTGTTTACCCCAGCAACAAGTTAAATGGACTAGAAATCGTAAGAATACTGGGTCGTGGGTTCACAATATTGGGGTGTTTATTATCAACAGCTAGGGGTTCATACGGGCACTATGCATATGATATGCATAGTGCCCGCTATGCATATACTATGGCGGTGCATAGTTTTGCACGTGATTCTGATCACTAGGTTAATTTTAGTTATTCTGTTTTACGGTTTTGCAATTTTGTTATTGTCCCTGGTCTGATCAGATGATACACAGCCATCATAAATCTTCAGCATAAGTTTATAATCGCATAAGCTTTATTGATATGTGCTAATTTTTATGTACCAGTCCATTTTTCAATCGCAATTTACTACTGTTAATATGGTAAAAGTTCATGTTTTAATCCTGAATAAATATTGCACATTGATTTCAATATTTTGCTTTAATTGATAAAAATAAGTCGTACATTTTATTAAAACTTTTACTCGATAGTTGGTTAAGATAAAAAAAAACTAATTATTTTGTATGTACTATTAGGTACCATAAAACATGTTGATATTAATATTGACAATTACGACACGTACTTGTTGCTTTTCTAGTTAGGACTCTCTCTATAGTTACTTGGCTCTTTGGTTAGGACTGGCAGCCATCATTGGAATTTGTTGAAGGAGTCATTTGATGATGACCGGTCTGGTGGAGCGAAATGGAGTGTAAGACTCGTACTGGATAAAATCCCACTCTGTTCCTTCAGGTCCCTTGTGTTCCGGGGCGGCGGTATATCGTTAGAAGATTGCTACCCTGGATAGGATTGATGCCTCACCTCATCTTATAATAAACGACTATGTGGTTGTGTAAGATTTAGTAATTTGTATTCCTTCACGGAGCACACTTAATGTGTTTATATACGAAAAATAAACCACTTTAAGTACATATTCCATGATTTATATGACTACTATTATGAACGAGAAATTTGTGAAGGTGGATCGACGTTTGTTATCAGAAAAACATACAGTGTACGTTGTGAAAGGGGGTAGTTATAATTCGACACGGGCGAGACCTGTTGGGTCTGTGGCTTAGGCCCCCGTTGTGGGATAATCCAAACAAAAAACTGTGCAAGTCCATTTCATTGTATGTACTGCAAGGAGTGGAATTCCCTGCCGGGTCCTGATAGCTATAACCTGGGGGTATTTAAGTCGAACCTCACTTTGGACTTGAATGAAGCACGCTTACGTGCTTTATCTTCGACCACATCGTCGCTTACCATTCGTTGAGATGGTAGTCAAACGCGAACCCATCTATATACAACATGTAACAGAATAAACGCAAGATTCGAATTCTCAGAATCGGCTTTTGAATCGATTTCCATCATCTATACTAATATTATAAAGAGGTAAAATTTGTAAGTTTGTATGTTGGGGGTAATCTCTGAAACTACCGAACCGATTTTGAAAATTCTTTCGCTTACATGTAGCTGCATTATCCCTGAGTACTATAGGCTATAAATTATCTTTATATCATGCATATTAGCCGAGCTATTATAATCTTTGTCAAGCAAGTCGGGGACGGGATCCCGTGGAATATTTTCGACTTCTACGCGGACGAAGTCGCGAGCAGAAGCTAGTTATTTATATGTGTTAATTTTTTTTTCGGAAAAATCCTTTATTTAACCTAAATTAGGATCACTGCGTAAAACCAACGTAATAAAATATTTTATTTAGGGAAATTTAAGCCTTATCCCAAAGCAATAAAAACCCATATGAATGTATGGCTGAATTTGTAGATCGCTCAATAGCTATCCATACACACACGTAAATAATATCAATACATTTTACATTTCAGTTAGTGTGCGAAAAATAAAATTTTAATTTAAGGAAGATTAATCCTTAATTCCAAGCAGTACGTCTTACTTAACTGCACAACCGAATTTGTATTTTGTAGTTCGGTCACTCATAATAATAATCATATCTATCCACAGAAATCAAAAATACAGGAGAAGTGGTAAGGGGGCGTATCGGTGTCCGCGCGACATGGCCACAGGGCTCATGTCACAGGCAAATGGCCGTCTCCGCGAACTAGTGCGCTTTCGACGGCGATCGTGATAACATATATGAATGCCGAGTTGTTCTGTGGTATCTTGTAAAAACCGAAGCCAAAATCAAATCTATGTGAATCATGGAATCACTTACCATATGTAAGTACAAGTATTTTACAATATTTGTCTTTAAAATCATGAAAAACAATAAATCGTAAAATATTTCTTGGTTTTACTATGTTATTTTTGTTTTCAAATATCAGAGCGACTGTACTCCTTTTGCTATAAATACATTGCTCCTTAACCACTACCTGAGTTCGTCACTAAGTAACTGGACAAGCAATGTAAACATAACATACGAAACTGTATTACGCGGATTCATCGCGTAGTGAGGCGGCCACTTCTTGCGACGAATTAGTGATGTGCTTGTGCAGATCCACTAACGTAGGCTATCGACAGCAATGTCGATTGACGAATGAAATATTGCTATTATAGTTTAGGGGTTTTTCAACCGACGACAAAAAAAGAGGAGGTTATCAATTCGACGCGTATATTTTTTTTTTATGTATGATCACTGATTACTCGGAGACGGCTGAACCGATTTGTTGACATTTAGGCTCTTGTAACTAGGTAAATTAAAAATCGACCAACTAAAAAGAGTGAAATAAAAACTTTTTACCAAAAAATTAAACCGACTCCCAAATAACACTGCAAAGTGAAAAATAACTTTAATTTCGGAAGTCGGTGCCAAAAACAAAAATACAAAACTAAAGACACCGACTACCGAAATTAAAATTATTTTTCACTTTGCAGTGTTATTTGGGAGTCTGTTTAATTTCTTGGTAAAAAGTTTTTTATAACATACGGAAACCTCTAAGAAAATATGTTTAACTTTTATTTTACATGAGGTGACAGAAATAAAAATACGTTGAAAAGTCAAGTGTACAAAAAAGTAAAAAAAAATAAACAATTTATTTTACGCCCGCAGCATGCGCGGAGTTCCGACGTCGCCGTCGCTATAATAGTTTATTTTTCAATCTGTCAACCGTTTTAGCCTGGTTGGAAGATCGATGTAAATAATGTTTTTTTACTTATTTTGATTTTTTTACAGAGTAGTAGAGAAATGCGTAACCAATATTCGTAAAGTAAGTCACTTTAATTTTAGGTTAATAATCGGTGGTGTTTTTCGGTTTAGAATTATCGTATGTTATGCCTTATCCTCATGCTGTTTCTTTATTTTTTATGGTTTTTGTATTTTGCTTCCGTTGAAGATTCGAATGCGCTATAATAATCGGCATGGTTCAGATAATGTATTTGTGAATTGAGCTTAAAATAAGTCAATATATTCATACTATTTATTTGTTATGCATGGATGTGTGTTTGTTTTCATATATTTAACAATTTCTCTACTAACTAGGATTTTTCTTATAACAAAAACCTATTATAACCTACTAAACTATTACCTGCGGGGTAATTGCGTAACACACTTACAGTAGGAATCGGTTTCATTATGCTAAATCAACAACACTCACTGCGGTATTTACGTTGTTGAGCAGACCAATATTTCGAACATATGAAGCAATGCATTAGCAATATACGTCAAAATCATTCAGATCTTGATTTATAGTGTGTTACGTAATTATTGCGATATTATATGGTGACGTTTAGAAGTAGCTTAGGATATATGTAAATGATAAATAAGAGCTTTTCGTACTTTTCAGTTTCCCAAAAGATGGTAACATAAAAAAGGAATGGATTGATGCCACAGGCATGCCACCTAACTGGTACCCTACAAAAAATAGCACCATATGCTCGGTTCACTTCAACGCAGAAATGTTCTAGTCTCTAAAGAAAAGTCGCAGGATTTTTGAATGGAAAATTCCAAAATTAAGAGTACAACTGATTTTTGCAGAAGTGGGTTGAATTTTATTTTATTACTGAAAGCTATTCTCATGATTTAGGGTATTCATAAAATCAGTCATTCAACTTTTCAGGATTCTATACAACCTATACGGCTGGTATGTTCCGATCAAGAGCGTAATGTAAGTTAACATCAACTTCTATTTGACCTATCACTATGATAATTAAATATTAAGATTTAAGTCGAAAGCGCCAGGGTAGCCCTTAATACTTAGTAGGTAGTACTTAATAATAATTATGTAATGTTATGTTCTTAATAATATGTTTATTGTTATTGTAATATTTTCTGGACATGCCATTTTTTATTTGGTTCATTTTCAGGTGCCCAAAAAAAATTGTACAATAATAAATGGAAGAATCGATAACTTTCCGATTTAGTCAATCACTAGCGTATATGTAAAATAAATTGCTTTTGCACAGCACAACGATAGCGACCGATGTTTTTGTGTGGGTAAGTTCTACGGTGCATGGTAAATACACGCTGTGTTTGACGGAATAAGGTTTATTATTGATTGTATAGTACGTTCTGATTCAAGAAATGCGGGTGTTTGTGCGAGTGCGTATCTATTGATTTTATTAAACTGCATGTGTAGTTGTTGCCCCGCCCAGCGCCTAACTGGAGACACACGGTTCCGATATAATTTTATCTGTTGACCATATCTAGTTATTTATTTTATCTATGTATCTATCCTTACTCACACACATACCCCTATTGTACGTAATTTAAGGAAATTTCAACCTTATTTCAAAGCAATAAAGCTTTTTTAAATGCATGACTGAATTTGTATTTCCGCATTTCACAATCTTTTGTTGAGAAATGACAAAATATTAGAAAATCTAAGGTACGTTTTTTGCAAACGCAAAATCAATATGAAAGAGCGAGACGCAATAATTTACCCCACTTAGCCCTTTGACGTTTGATATGGCCGCCACGCACACGGGTCATACACAAAACGGGTTATAAAAATATACGAAATAAAAAGTCGTTAGTTTTTTTTTCAAATCAGTCTCATTTATTAGGTAATCTTACAAGTAATTAGAAATTAATCAAAAACCAGATCGTTATTTAGATTTCAGCAAGTTATTTTACTTTATTTTTTTTTTTAGTCCACAGAAAAGACCCATTTCCACAGAAGAGAGGTTAATCACTCTGATATTGACATTTCCTTGCCATATAAACTATTTATAATTAACACAAGTTATCCTTACTTTGGAAAATACAAACAAAAAATCTTACTTTTTCATTGATAATATTAGTAATAAAATGTAATTTTTCAAGGGTAAATATTGAAATTAATCCAACTATTTTAATTATTTTTCAGTTTAGCCTATTATCTTTATTAATAAGATGTCAAACTAATAAAAAAATCAACAAACAAATACGCTTTCAAAAAATGTTTTCATCACTATTATCACTTTCAAAGAACGAAGATCGTACTTTAGGTTTTTTAGGTGGTGTAACTGAGTCATCAGAATAGTTATTCTCACAGAGAATCCTCTTTCGCGGAGTACATGGTTGATTATTCACATTGTCTAATAGTTCTGGAGAGGGTGTTAACAACAATAGTGAAGGAGTTCTTGGCCCAGTGATAGTTGATACAGATGCTGTTCTATGAGAAGATGGCGAACTAGTCATAGAAATACTTGACGAAGGCGTTGAAGAACCTACTGATGAATCATCTACAGGATCTGAGACACATTCAATATGAATTTGTCCTATTTCAAAATGAGGACAACGAACGTGAGTGGCGCATGAAATACAGCTTAATCTCCTGGCGCGAAGTAAATTAGGTTCAGTACTATTCCATACAACTTGGTGGATTTGGAAGGTACCTTTAAACGGACGACATTTATTTGCATCCACTATTCTCTGTATGTTAGGAACATGGGTATCATCAACAGGAACAATTTCGATTCCTTTACAATTGTCCTTCAAACAACTGATAAAACTGTCAATATTTGAGATATCTCTTCCATGGGCAACAATATTGTCACACGTCCGTTTTACGCAGCCACCAACACCATCCGGTGCCCCCTTCCCATGACCAGCTTCACTGAAATGCCACACGATCTTCTCTGCATTGGAGATTTTACTCAAATAATTTACAATTAAATGAAACATAGTCTTGTTCCGATATTGCGTTGTAGGCCCATCGCTTAGAATATGTATTTCCTTCAAATGTGGCGAAATAATTTTAATTTTTTCAATTATAGGTTTCAGATGTGCGCAAATAAGAACGGGATCGTGTCTCAAATTTTCGGAAACCGAACAGAAAGACGTAGGTTTTACTACGTTTTGTGGCGGTTCTGAATCAGCAGAATAATAGATGCACGTGTGTAATGAAAGTTGCGATTTTGATCCTCCAAAATGGGCTGATTGAATTTCAGATCCGTACTTGCAAGAATAATTTTCTGAAAAGTCTATATGAAGTAAACCCTCAGATGGCGAAAGACTTTGTTTTATAAATTTTATAGCGTTATACTGATTAGTGATGTTGGCAAGATGCTGCATGAATATAGGTAGGTTTTTATTTAAAATATTAACAAGCAATTGATGCGATGTCTTTACGCTTTCTTTCACAGTTTTCTTACAAATCTTCTCTTTGCCTTTTATTATTACAGTACAATTCTTAGTTACCCATCTTTGGTAAATTATTGTATCATTGCCATTTAACAAAGTGTACTTTGGAACTCTCTCAGAACATTGCGTACATTTCCGTTCCAAGCAAGGAACACTAAAAGCATTATTACAGCAAAGAGATTTTGCGAGATCGGTAGCAGAATAATGATTTAATATCTTAGATTGGTGTAAGGCTCGAACAATATAATCATTATTCGTATGAACGGAACACAGGCAAGTATTTCTTGACGCCGCTTTAGGGAATATTACCCAGAATGGACGATGTCGGCGGAATGTTTCGTATGAGACATTCAAACCAGTCGTATTATTAAATTTTTTATGAAGGTTTAGAAGTGTATCATTTAAAAGACGTATTTGCTTTTTGACTTTTTTGCGCGTGATCGTTTCCTTTTTACCAGCTGTTAGTCTGCTATTTTCGTCATTGAGTAAAAAATCATGTATCCTTTTTCTTAAGCCAATATTTATGATTATCTCCTGTCCTTTATTTTTTTTAAATCTTATTATTCGCATCCTATATTTAGAGAGCTTCCGTTCTAAAATATTTAATCTTTCAATTAAAAACTGATTTTGAGCCTTCAATATTCGGTGATTTCGTAATCGTATTGCTTTACCCACCTCTACACGTGAATGTGATGAGCGAGAAGAACTTGGAGAAGAAACCGGAGTATTCACGCGTACTATTTCTTCTGTTTGTTTTCTTAGTCGATCTCTTTCACGTCTTAGCTTGGCTTTTTCACGCCACATTTTTCGCATCTGTCGCTGCTGTCTGGGTGTACAATCTTTAATTGTCTTCAATAACCCATTTTGTTTCTTTAGATGATATCTTTCGCGTTCTTTTCTACGTCTTTCTTCTATGGCAGTAGCATCTAATTTAGCTCTAGCTCTTCGCATGCTAAGTTTTTTCTGTTCACGACGACGTATTTTCTTCTCTTCGTCAGTTAATTGGGTTCTAGGCTGACTTGATCGAGGCATTGTACCTGAAACAAACCCAACCATGCTAAGCACCTCACATTTGGCAAAAATAAGTCAAGCTCCTTTTTCGGGTGCCGATACCAATAATGCAGTATTTAAATCATGCTATCACTGCCTGCCCGTTTGTTTGACCAACATTGTAGCCTTGTTAGCATGGAAAACAATTAAAATGTTATTTTTGTGGACATAGATATTTCCTGTGGACATTTATGTTCACAGGAAAGATGTCCACAGAAGAGATATTTCAAACTAAAATCAAAGCAGCCATTTTATTTTTAGGGTTAGAATCACAACAAAATAAATTTTGAAAATACTCCTTAAATGGCATATCGTCGGAATATTTACTAAAATATTGAATAATAACTTACCAAATTACAACCCAAGCAGGAAAGATGCACTGAACTTTGACAAAAATACTTAATTTTATTTTAAAACTTCGTAAATTATAAAATGGCACGTAGCAGTACTGACAAGGACTCCAACAAATGGCGGCTATCCAGTGTTGTCAATTTAAAAAATATACAATATATGGTAGCTTTAGTAGAAATTAAAATTTGGTTGATTTTTAGGTCCACCAAAAAGACCTAAATCCGTATAACAGCATGTTTATTGGAAATAAAAAAATATGTGTTGTGCAATTATTAACAACTATCTAATAAAAATAATATTCATTATATATCACGTAAATGCGACAATGATGTTTTGATAAATATGTAACAAAATAATTAACTGCGTCTATCCAAACTCTCATACCCCGAAGCTGAACAGTCCACACGACGAGACTTTTGAAACATTTTGAATTTTTTTTAAATAAAAAAATATCATTTTATTGTTTGAAATATTATGAGTAAATAGAAAAGTAACAATAATTTAACTAAAAAATAAAAGTCTTTAGTTACTGTCGTAAATTTTTAAGTTATTTTATCCGAACACCCATATGTGTATGACCCACACGCGCCGCCACCGCTCGCCCGATATGAACCGAAATCACTCAGTCATCCGTCGCGCGCCGCCATTGACGAGTGGATTTCGTAAATTTGTTGTTGTTGTTACTTGTTTACGCACGCGATGGCTTTTCGGTATAGCAATATCCAGTACACGGAGGATGGTGAGGACACTGGCTCGTTGTGACGATAATGTGGAGTTAGCGTGTCGAGTGTTCAATGAACGACATGGTACCAGAGTGAGTGCCAGGACAATGCTAGGTGCAACTCAGCGCCTGAGGGACTCTGGAACGTTTCATCCTAACACGGCAATGGATAGAGGGACGAATGTGTGCTCTAGTCGTTTGCAGGAAAACATTCTCGATTATTTCGATGAAAATCCAGGGAGCAGCACGAGGGAAGCAGCGCCGTTGTTTAACTGTAGCCACATGTACGTGTGGAGAACATTACGTGCTGATGGCGAACACCCCTTCCACCTACGACGTTGTCAGGAGCTGATGCCGACTGACTATTTGCCACGACTACAAGTTTGTAGATGGTTGTTGGAAAACTGGCAACAAAACATCATCTGGACGGACGAGAGCACCTTGACACGAGTTGGTATTTACAACCAGCAAAACATGCATTTGTGGAGGCACGAAAACCCACATGCATGCCGTATGGACTCATTCCAGCACAGGTTTTCCGTGAACGTGTGGGCGGGCGTTCTAGGTAGGTACACGCGTACTCGGCCCTGTATTTTTACCGAGGTTGACTGGAGATAACTACCTACAGTTCTTACAAGAGGTATTGCCCCAGTTATTGGAGGACGTCCCTCTCTCGTTGTTACGAGACGTGTTTTACCAACACGACGTAGTTCCCGCGCATTTCACGTGGAACGTCCGACGGCATCTTGATGCGGAATATGGCCCTCGTTGGATAGGTCGTGGGGCTCCGGTACAGTGGGCTCCCAGATCACCTGATCTAACACCGTTGGACTTTTTTTTTGTGGGGTCGAATAAAATCGCTCGTGTATGTAAACGAAGCAACAAGTGTCGATGACCTCAAACATAAAATTGAACTCGCGTTTGTTAAAGTGAAATGTGAAACTGAGGTGCTTAACAAACTAAAAACTAACTTAAGAAAACGTGCAATAATGTGTATCGAGCAAGGCGCTGAACATTTTGAAAATCTTTTAAAAAGGGGACGAAGAAGAAGTATTTAGTAATACCTCAGGTATGTACCTTCATAATATGATTTTAAGTAGGTACTGTAAATATTATGATTCAAATCTTGTAAACACGCCGACTTTGAATATATTTTTATACGTACTTAATAAAAATTAAAACACGACTTAGTAGAGGGTGAAAAGACGCGGGCGCCTTTAGGTGCTGATAGATCGCAGTGGGGTGAAAAGTTGTTCAATTTAAAAATACTTCCGTATCCGTAATTAAACCAAATCATTCGAAGCTGGCAGTCCAAAGCCTATGTAATTGTGATGGAAAGATGGAATCAAACTAGTTAGGCAACTAGCAATAATAGTTATACGGTAATATCGCAAATTATTAGTATCAAACTACGTAAAAAATGTTCGGCAATGAACGTACAGATACATACCTAATGCGTAGCTTTCTGTTAGTACCTACTACGTAGGCACGCGCACGAGTGTGCGTAGGGATAGAGTAGTATCACAGTCTAAAGATCATCTTTATACTGTGGTAGTATGCTCGAACGTTTTATGTTCAGTCAGGACAACCATTTTAGTAAAAAAAACTGGGTGTTCTTTAAGTAAATTAAATTACAAATGTTGTTTTGGTTCTATAATTTAATATTCTAATTGGGGTGTCCGAGGCCTAGCATTAATTCCGTTACACGCTGTATATGTTTAAAAAATAGTCCATCTAACGTAGATATTACATAAGTTTTGCCCTACATACACTTATCATCACATTCTAGATCGCCCGGTATAATACCATGTAATTATTCTCACCTTCCGTGCAACCTGCATTCTACTCCAAACAACACTAATTATTAAGGAAACGTGTGTTAGTTTGTGTATCCTGTTCTCAGAAATCCCTGTGTTTGACATGTTATTATTCTACGTTGACAGTCACGCGACATTTATGTGTTGTTTTACAGCCATTTATTTTGATTTATTACTTCTATTTTTAATTTGAGAGGTGTATGTTTTTCCGACTGAATAGTGGTAATGTCAATAAACCGGTCAAGAGCGAGTTGGGCTCGAGCACCGAGGGTTCCGCACAAAATTATAAGCATATTAGTTATCAGTGCACTAGAACCGAACGAACATTTTTACGGTTTTAACTTTTGTTATTTTCCTTTACATGTACTGTTACTTATGCTTCTTGTCAAATTTCATCATTGACGGGAAGTACCTTATAGGGCTTTATTTCACAGCCGAAAGACACCGTAAACGCGAATATTTGATATTAATTCAGTTTAATTTCTCCGTGTTCCTGAGATAAAGTGTCTTGACTGACAGTCGTACAAAGTTACCCTTTAAGGGCCCCATTTATTTGGAGGTATGGCACCCTAAGAGTCGTTATTTTTAATTTGTGTTTAAGTAGATAATTTATAAAACTGTCCCACATTAAGAAAAATGTTTAAGATACGTGGGGAAAGTGATGACAAAATGGTTCCGTTTCTCCTTCCGTGGTGTTTTGTGAATGTCGCATAAAACTTTGAGGTCGGTAGATTAAACACTCACGCATTTTACCTTATTAATACAGTTTGGAAATCAATATTAAGTACCTATCTATATTACGAAATCATTTTTAAAACCAAGCTTTGTTATGTGTAGAATCAGTGACATTATTTATTCGTCTATTCATATGAAACTCGACTTAGTAAGCACATAATATGGTAGAAACGTCACATGAGGTTCTGAAGCCTATTACAGAGTTTTACAGCATGACGCATGCATTATATAAAAGTAGAAAGTGTTTGTATAGGACTTGCTCTTACAGATAAACGTAGACTCTTTAAGGGCAAAGCGAACAATATTAAGTAGGTACTTAGTTCGGTTTATAGCTTGCTAATATTTAACTTTCTGATGTGAAGGCACTTATACTGTCATGTCACTTTACATAAATAACTTACGTGTATTTAACACAAATATGTCTGTCAGTTGTACATCTTTGACAGTCGTCACGGATAGTCAGAAGTCAGCAAATCTGTAACCAGTCTCGTTAAGGGGTATGCCTCATCTCTATGGAACGACCTCGGCATGTGGCTGTTATTATTTAACCATGGTTACCTTCCGATGACGAAGAGGAAATATGGTCTTACCAATTCGAATTTTCCATAAACTCAGAACACACACCTTTAGTGAAAGATACACAGATTTTTTAATTAGCTCCATCACACCTCAATCAGTTCCCTACCAAACGGCAAACCTCGCTGACTCCTTAATCGTTAAACTATGACACGAGTTTAACTCATGCTGATAAGAGACAAGTCTGCAACCATACGAGATACTGCAATAATCCTTTAATCCTGTTTACAACTGAAAGGATTCTGCACATTATTTTAATATGACGTCATTTGCCAGTACGCTGTGAAAGGTGCTCCACATCACGTACAAAGTGTTTTGAAGTTGAGTAATGGTGGTGTTTTGTTGCATTTTCGTAAGTCGAGAGGAATTTGTGTTTATTTTGAACTAAATGTGCCTGAGATTTTGCTCGTCAAATATTATTTTATTTCATGAATTATTTACTCTTTTAATAGATGTTATAATTTTACAGTAAAATGCTGTCCGAAGGCTATAAACAATGAGTTGGTAAGTTGGATTATTGGCATGAATTTTAAAACTGACAAAGTTAACGTTATTGCTTCAACATTGCATCTAAATAATTTGACTCCTCAAAGAAATATGGCGTCTAACAACTTTCTGATTTGTATTAATCAGACCAAGTGGGCTGCGACAATTTCTAGATTGTGACTAATTGGAGAGTCTTGAAGTTTAGCCTAGCCTAGTCTCACCTAAAAAGTTTAGTCCATGGAGTCGTCTCATCGACTTGAAAACAGAAAAAAAAATTCGTTACAACCGTATTGTTCCGTAATCACATTTATTGTACTAAACTACAGCAATCTTCTACTGATGGCTGTATAAAAATATGAATCATTTTCTTGTTCTTTCGTTATGAATGTGTTTGAGCATTGTCATTTTGCCTACCATCGTATACCTTCGTAAACCTTTTTTTGGATGGGAAAACCATCGAACGACTTCTCCAGCTCTTGGCGGAGCGGGAGAAGCTTCAGCTGCCCTTGCTTTCCGAGGCCATGGTATCTGGTTAGCTTATTCCCGCAAGCCTGGGTTCGTACCTACTACCTTCATCTCGCATATCGGCCTGTAACCACTTTGTCATGACTGCTCCTAATGTAGGAGAAGATCACATAACTAATTACATAGATCTTCAGTTCTCATCAGCCAGCCTCGAAACCGTTTTGATCAATTTCTTTTATTTTGCCAATAAACTTTACTATCCAACATTACTCATCAGATAGAGTGGTCCACGAATGTCTCCGATAAATTGTAGTAGAATTTGTCAAATAAATTGTAGTTATTTAGTAAGAGAGAA
The DNA here is from genome assembly GCA_943138885.2 of Tholera decimalis. Classification (NCBI taxonomy): domain Eukaryota; kingdom Metazoa; phylum Arthropoda; class Insecta; order Lepidoptera; family Noctuidae; genus Tholera; species Tholera decimalis. Next base: position 17,612,772 of record OW964571.2, on the reverse strand, counting down.
GGCCGTTTTAAATAAGTCAGTATTGTTATAATCAGTAGACAGCTTTTCAAATGGACCAGCTTTTAGGATTTGTGAGGACAGATTTTAAATGCGACGCAACTGTTTCTTTTCAGGTGTTGACGAATTTTGATAAAATGAGGCAGATGCGTTGACTGCCTGAATTAGCATCAGGAATCTTTTCTACTTGGGGTAATACAACTATTTTCCTTTTTAGAAAAATCATTAAGTATTGATTTTTCGGTACGGTAAATATCCCGTTTTAAATTCTACTGACGCTTACAGCGTTTTAATATTATAGAGTTTTTTATTATGAAATAATAATGTTTATTTTGCAAATAGGTTATAAATAACACTTTTACACGTCATTTAGTTGTGTAAATATAAACTAGATGGTGTTTCCTAACTGACTATCATGTGAAGAAACATCGAAAAAACTCAAAGGACAACGTATAGTTTCGAGCACGGATGAACAGAAAAATCGCTCTACTCTCCTCCTTGTACGTTATTTGCGCGCGACTCTTTAGCATCTCCCAACTATGTTGGCATTTAGTGTAACTTGTTGAAATTGTGTACAAAATAAATTCATTTATTTTAATAGTACCATTTAAAGTCATAAAGGTTAGTTCTTATGTAGTAAATCGGACAACAACGCCCATCCAAACGTTCCCAACATACTTATATTATCTATGTTCGTTTTAAAGAGTAAGTGAAGATGATGCAGACGTATTTTTTATGACGACTGCCTATCTGTAACCTGTGTATAAACGCGTAACAGGGTCACACTTTGATGTAGGGATATGTGGATGTTTGTTATTAAATCACGCCAAAATGACTGCACGGATCTTGATAAAATTTAACACATAGACAGATTATAGTTTGGAGTATGTACATAGGTTTCTTTTAAACCCGGGAAAGTTAGCGTAATTTGCACGCAAACTAAGTCGCGGGCAATGGCTAGTCTCAAATAAATCTTAGTCTACACAAAGTTTTGACGCTAGTTGAAATACGCCTTTACAAGCCAATTTGTTAATATTAATTTCCAACGTCCAACAGAATAAAATGAATATTGATAAGTTAGGTCCAAACAAGGCAAATAATAATTCCGTTTGATACTCTATGTTTGTTTCGATGCAATTACAAGTTTGGGATTCTACGCGAAACAATAAGTTATAACATTGCGTTATTGTTAGGGTGTCACGAACGCAAGAAAACCATGTTTGAGATTTAGAAAACGTCTATTCAAGCACACAATGGTTAGAGCTTACCTACATTAGGCACACACAATTTACATAAAATTGGCCAAGTGCGAGTCGGACTCGCCCATGAAGGGTTCCGTAATGCGTAGTAACTATAATAAATATAATATCTATACTTATAATAAATCTGTAGAGAGGTCAATTCTGTACATGAAATATATTTACAAAATAACTATCAGGGGGTGATTAGGGATCGATACTGATGCCAAAAATGCAATCAGTAAAATTTTTGTCTGTCTGTCTGTCTGTCTGTCTGTCTGTATAACCGTTATAGAAACAAAAACTACTCGACGGATTTTAACGAAACTTGGTACAATTATTTTTCATACTCCTGAGCTGGTTATAGTATACTTTTCATCACGCTACAATCAATAGGAGCAGAGCAGTGAAGGGAAATGTTGGGAAAACGGGAGAAGTTACTCCATTTTTTAAGCTTCCGTCGCGTGTGCAACCTTAATGGTTAAAGCTACACAGAAATCATTTATGACGGAAATGTTCTCCTTAAAATTATGTAAAAAATATCCCACGACAGCATATATCTATCTTTTATGGTTGACTCACAATAACACGTGTAACTCCCGATAGCTTAGCAGTTCGAAGCTTTCTGATTATTATTCTGCTCCGAAATTTAAAACCACCACAACTTTGCAATGGAACTCGGATAAAAGTAACCCAGTTGCAACAAAATATAATCGAGGCTCAAATTTTAACAGGTTGCAGTGCAGGAGAAACCGTCTTTATTCCCAGAATTCCCATAATACCAAATCATTTTCCATTCCAATTTAAAAGAACGCGATTCCCAGTATCGGTGTGTTATGCAATGACAATTAATAAGGCTCAAGGGCAGACTTTTCGTGTTGCTGGAGTGGATCTCAGTGTCAGTTGTTTCTCGCATGGTCAGTTGTACGTCGCTCTTTCCCGGGTTAACAGTTCTAGAAATCTTTATGTTCACGTGCCGGACGGGTCAACTTTCAACATAGTTTACCCGGAAGCTTTGCGCTGAAGTATTGTCGTTCTATAGGTACTTAAGCCTCATGTGAACGTGATCTAAACAATATTACCAATACATTAACTTAATAACACACAAGGAGTTACACGCTGACGGAGTCGCGGGCACAGCTATTAACAATAATATTGTGCGGTTCGGTATTGCGATATTTTTCAACAGTATTATAGATTGACATATTATATTTCCCTACTAAATTACGAAAGTTAATCTGTCTGTTACATCAAAATCACTGAACCGTGAGGAAGGACATAGGCTACTTTTTTTTACGGAAAACGACGGAAACGTGGACGAAGTCGCGGGCAACAGCTATCTATGCTAATATTTATAAGGCAGAAGAGTTTGTTTGTTTGTTTGAACGCGATAATCTCAGGAACTACTGGTTCGAATTGAAAAAAAAAAATAATTAAGTAGTCAATTTTTAGAGAAAAGCTATAGGCTTTATATCATTACGCTAAGGCCAATAGGAGCGGAGCACCAATGAAGAATGCTTCAAAATCGGGGTTAAATTTAACGTTAGTCCAAAGTAACTATTCCACGCGGACGAAGTCGCGGGCAAAAGCTAGTACTTAATATATTTATAAGAAAAAAAAAAGAAAAATCCTTACAAATTTCTTAAAACTAGATTATTTACATTTTTTACAACTACGCCAAATAACTTTGTTTTTCATAGTATTTGTATGAATTACAAAGTTATATTTGCGGTTTTAGAAAATATACTGTATCTCAAAAACTACTGACTCAATCTCGTTCAAACCAATTTTGGTTGAAAGTTTACATTAAGATCTACAACATATGGTTTTTTTAAATTTTTTCCTTCATTATTATAGAAGTTAGAGGGGGGACACACACGTTTTACCACTTTGGAAGCGTATATCTTTTAAACGATTAACTTTATGAAAAAGTCATTTTAGAAACCTTAATGTCATTTTTAAAGACCTGTCTATAGATACCACACGCGTATAGGTTTCATGAAAGAAAATATTTTCAGTTTCAGTTCCATGTATGGAGCCCCCTTAATTTTAAATATTTTTTAAATTTTCTCTTAAAATCGGAAAGCGGTTCACAGAATACATCTACATTCTACGTACCAAGTTTTACATGTATAGTCCTAATAGTTTCGGAATAAAATGGCTGTGACATACGGACGGACGGACAGACAGACAGACGAACGGACATGTCGAAACTATAAGGATTCCGTTTTTTGCCATTCGGCTACGGAACCCTAAAAAGTCGCGGAAGCGTATAGCGTGCGCATCTCGACGACGAGCGTTTTCGGACTGCCTTGCGTCCGTTAGACGCGTAGGCACGCGTGGGGCAGCAGAGGGGTGGGACTCCCGCTCACCGCGTACAATTATACCAACCTAATAAGAATATCTATCAGGGCGACACGTTACAAAGTTAATTTAGAATAACTTCTTTCTAGAATCTATCGGAATTAGAGACAGGTAAATAAAGAATATTATTTTATCTAAGAATCTATCTCAGAATAAAAACGGTGAAAGAAAACCTCACACAAAATTCAATTGCATTTTTATGTAAGCTCATCATCTCAGTTAGTAGTACCTAGTAGAATACTTCCAAAGAAGTCCCATTTTTGGCGTTATACTTTTGACTATGGAAAAAAAATACAATTAATAAAAATAAAAAAATCATTTAATTCAGATGTCCAAAGATCCATATCCATATATATCCATAGTTAAAATTATAAATTACAATTGAAAAATTATAAACCATTATCATTATTAAAAATTAGATTTCCACACAATACATATTACAACAACATATAAATTAAGCACAGACTATAATTGCAATAAACTGTTATTTAATTTCTATTCTTTGTGTTTTTTTATAGTTGACACTTTGACCCATGGATTGACTTTTACCTTGTATAGAGGTTAAGCACAAAGCTTTATAAAGTGGCAGTGCTTAATCTCTCTCGGCCCTGAGTGTTCTGTATGTAATAATTTCAACAAACAGAAAAAAAAAACAATTGCAAAATGAAATAACAAAAAAATACTAAAAAGTTCCATCAAAACAACTTTTCAAACAAATAAGTAATTGAACTAAAATCATTTCTTCAACTGCATCCGACTGTAGCCTTGATATATAAATAGAATCGATAAAAAGAACATCACTATTTTATCTACTCTAACAAACTACAGCATCGTTACCCTAGATGTGATGTGTAATAGAATTTTTACGGTCACATCACTTACAAAAGTTTTACAACTAGGTAGGTGCAACAATACCATACAATTGTAGGACAGGCGTATGAAATAAATGTTTGAGATTTCATCATATCGTAAAAAGAACGTCGTTGACCGAAATAGCTTAAATATGTCTTGATTTTATTGGTCCAAAGTTTAGGAGAATTTGTTGAAAGGTTTTGTTTTCAGTAGTACTATGAGCATAGCCTTAATCGTGATAAAATAATGATATTAATAATGTAGTTGGGCTGATGGTACATCGATCGTACATTTACCGCTTAAATTTATGTGGTGTCCCTTTCCCATTCGGAAAACCGCCACAAGCATTACATTTGACACATATAAGCATTTGCGTAAAAACAATCTCTGCAAAGTCAAAACTTGACTTTGAAAAGACGTTTTCGGTATTTATAATGGGTAAATAGGTATTTCCACCTTAATTGTGTCTATTAATTCGCCTTCGCTTTCCTCTGCTTCCTCGGAAAGAAGCATTGATTAGGGATTTTTTTCGATAGCATTGACGTCAGAGTGGCCATTTTTATGAGGAGTGAATAATTTTGTGTAAAATAGTAAAATTACTTAATAATTTAAAAATTGATTTGAATTGAATTTTATATATTTCAGGCAACTTGGCCCATACAAATAAAATACAATAAATTACAATAAATATAAATAAACTAATACATACATCACTAAACCAAAAATGATACTATGTTACACGAGTTATCGGCGTCGTGTGTCGCGCGATGTCCGGTAATCATGAGTAAGAAGCGGTTTTTAGTATTTTGAGTGGAATTCTGCATCCATCTTTGCGTTACTCTTCTTCTAATTTATGAAATAAGACTAAAATTATTTTAAAATATACTTGTCGTTGAAACTTTCATAGGTATTTACCTATGTCAACATACCTAGATTACTCCGTGACTTACAAAGCACGTTAAGCCGTTGGTCCCGCCTGTCGTTTGTACATTTTTGACAGTCGATACGTAGTCTGAAATGGGCATATCAGGCTCCAGTGTTGCCACAAGTTATCGTGTTACCCAGTTACTGGGCTGTGGAGGTAGGCAGTTGCTCAGTCAAGGTAGGTTAGTCTAGAAGCCGACACCAACATAGTTGACACAGTTTAAAAAGGCTTCTCAGATGATTATGACCACACTCTCTTTAACATGTTTAGCCGTTATTTTACATCCACATTCTTAAAATACAAAATATATAACGCTCCATATTTTCAAACAAAATCTGACTTGTTTTCTGATTTAATTAAAATACTTAAACAACACAAAAAATATTACAGAAAAGAAAAAATAAAGGTACCTCCTCATAGCATACAAAAATACCAATGTACTTAAAGTCGTAGGAAAAACAATGATTAATTTATTACTCACATAATATTTCTTACAACACAAACAACGGATGTTTGTACAAAGAGCAAGTTAGTCTATTCGTGACTAGATGTGCCCGCGGCTTTCTTTTCTTTATCCAATAATGATTGCCAATTTCTTAATTAAAACTGCAATGACAGCAACAAGTCGCCATAGTGAACTAATTACATTACAGTAACTTTTTAATGTTTCTTTTGTTCTCAAGATAGAGTGAACTAAATAGAATAAAATAGTTAATCTCTTAGTTATCTTGGATGACCTGTTGCTAGGAGACTTAACAATATAAGTCCGTTATGTACGGTCTTATTGAAAGTATTTTCTGAGAAAGACGGTATCAGCTCCTAGAAAGCATCTCAAAAGATTATTAAAAGTTTCTCTGTAAACTGGGGAACTTGCTCTAAGAGAGCTGTCTTGGCAACTCGTTTGCTTTAATATTTAACAAATGTTATTCAGGCGTTAAATATCCATCTATTTAATATTAAATGGCAGAGAAACCAAAAATATTTCCATTACTTTAAGAAATATTGAGCTTCTTCTGAATAATCGTTACAGAGGACTGTCTTCTCAAATGAAAAATGCCATTTTAATACCAAAATTAAACATAGGTATTTTATTTTCATATAGCTTTGGAGCTCACTTAATTAAGTATTGGACAATAAATAAACTAAAGCCCTAAATTCTTTCCTTTTCTGCCGGTTGTTTTTAATACGCTCTTATCGCTTTTTTTTTTACTGATGGGCCCACTTTTGACCTCGATCTCGCCTGATGGTAAGCGATAGATGAGGTCTAAGATGGGACGAGCGAACCCAGAAGATGCCTATTTACTCGTGCTTTAAAGGCTGAAAGGTCATAAGTGTCAGGAAACACAGAAGTCGGCAGAGAATTCCACAGTTTAGCTGTGCGCACAATAAATGTGGAGGAGAAGCGTTTGGTAGCCGTGCGCCTGGTAGACCGGTAGTGAAAGGGAGATGGAGGAATCAGGTCATCGAGCTTCTGCGCACACTCCCCGAAGTATAATCTGTAGAAAACCGAGAGGCAAGTAACGATTCGCCGATGAGCCAGGCTATGAAGCTTGTCCACCAGCACCTCGTCGCCTATAAGCCTTTTAGCTCTGCGCTCGATCGAGTCCAATGCAGCAAGTTGGTAATTTGCAGAGCCATCCCAAAAGTGGCTGCAATACTCCACGCAAGAACGGACCTGTGCTTTATACAGATTTAGAAGCTGTCTCGGCGTGAAGTACCGCCTCACCTTGTGTAGGATTCCCAGCTTTTTTGCTGCAGTCTGAGCTCTGGAGTCGATGGTTGAGCCGAAGTTGAGGTCTGATGTCAACTCCATGGCCAAAATTTCCAGGCGATTGGTAACTGGCACAGATGTACTTCAGAAAGTAAGGGTCAATTCAAAAGAGCTCCTTTTAGCGCTGAAAAGACAAGCCTGTGTTTTCAGAGCGTTGAATTTGTCCAGATTGTCATCACCCCATTGGGAAACGAGATTTAAGGTCAAATTCATGCGCTCTACCGTGGCCTTTCTGAGAGTGGCAATTTCGTCCCTGTCAGCTCTAGAACTGGATAAGTATCTCTCTGAGACTGTGCTGTCATCCGCGTACCCAACTGCTCCCAGTTGAAGTGGATCATTGATATGCAGCAGAAAAAGAGTTGCAGAAAGAACAGACCCTTGAGGAATACCGCCATTAATTGCCATAAGATCCGATGAGCAGCCATCGATGACCACTCGGATCAACCGCTCACTCAAGAAGTCGGAAATCCAGTTGCATAAGCCAGTAGAGACACCGAATGCGGGAAGCTTGCTCAGCAGACTAGCGTGCCAGACCCTGTCAAAGGCCTTTGAGATGTCGAGGGATACCGCAAGGGCTTCACCGTGTTTCTCAATGGCCTCGCCCAACAATGCGTGACACACACAAGAAGATCTCCAGTGGACCGACCATGGCGAAAGCCATACTGGTGGTCACTTAGGAGCTCATTGTCTTCAAGGTATGCCAGCAACTTGTTGTTGAGTACCCTTTCCATTATTTTACACAGTATGGAGGTTAAGGCGATTGGTCTATAATTGGCTCGCTTTCGCTCAGCTTCCCCTTTTTTGGAAATTCTCTTAGAGAGCTTTTTCTTCCATGTCGCCATACTCAAAGCAGATGTTTTTACCTTAAATAAAGGCAAAAGTAAAATAAAAGGAGTGCCCTGCATGCAGAAACAGTCGTCTGTTCTGTTGAGGGACAGGGGAGTGTCGCCAGGGGCCTGTTTAGTTTGATTTCATTGAAAGGTATCACAAAATGTAATTGAGCTATGTCATTTTGTTTTACACAGGTTCTTTATTGCGATATAAATTTATAACACAAAAAGAAACAAAAATAACTCTTACCTAGAAAACTGGCGGCTGACAGGTAACGGCGTGATTAACACCGAGGGACGCTCGTGTAGCATTAAAACAAAATTACGTCCGACCGAAATTTCAGCTATTACACCAAACATCAGATCGTTTGCCTTTCGTTACACACAGTAATGCTGTTGTTTAACTTTTAGGTTGCACTCGGCGTAATTAAATTATCTTTGTTAGTATACCGAAATTAATATTTATTAAAAATAAACAAACTTCATAAATAATTTACTATTATTTATTATATAATCATATAAATTTATTGTTTACACTAGTTCTTTTAATTAATTTAATCTGGAGTGAGTAAAACCTGGAGTGGTTTGGTGACATACCAGGGGACTGGTTTTTGAGGCCTATTAAAACGATTTTGATATAAAATAAATATTTTAGTGAATATTAAACGCTGAGTAGAGATAGATTAGGTTATTATCTGTCTTAGTTACCCAAATATCAGCTGTAATTTTACTATACAATATTTGCCTGAGACAATGAGTTGTTTTACAGAGAAACGACGTATTTGAAGTACTTTGTAGTGTCTGTCTGTGTTTTGAAATAACTATGTATTCTCAATTTCAGGTTCTCCGTAGAAAATTTGAATAATAAAGAATTTCCCAACCAGTTTTTATATTAATTGCATTTCAAATTTTGCTTTAAGAGTGCAAACAAAAAGTCGACACGTAAACCATATTAAAGATGATTCTTTTACTCTGTGTTTACACCTTCGCTTCCAAATATTGAAAGTCCCTACTCATCCCTACTCATCAAAAGTAACCAACACTTTTCTTCTCTTAACACTACAGTTCAATTCCTCAAACCTGATCACTTTCTCGAAAATAAATTGAATTACTTTTACTACTTTGACTCTTATATTGCCAGTCGTCGCGAGCATGCACTCTCGGGCTTGCAGCCCGTTATTATCCAGTAAATATTTCATTTAAATGCATTTTAAAACGTTATTTGAGCAGTTTCTTTGCAGAATGATGTCTGTTGGCTTGGTACAGCGAGTTAATTAGGTTTTAAGAAAATGCGATTACATATCTTCATATTTTATGAGCTTAGCGATTTGTTCACAGCTTCAGTACAGATTGTTGAAACTAAGGTAATATAAAGAAGCTTTTTAGAAACGTTTAGGTTACTTACGTGTTTACGTTTGATTTTTATTTTCTCGACATAATTGGTAAATAAAATAAATAAATAATTGGTATTTACCAATCAAATAATCAATCAATGGTGTTGTTTGGATTTAAAGCTGATAACTGCTAAAGATGATGTTTATTATGTAACATATATGTATTTTTTATACAAAGGTGAAGTCGTTTCTACTTAAAATAAAATAAATATTATAATACAATACTACTGTATTAAAATTTATTACATTTTAATACAATACTATTATTGTTTATTATACATAACCAGGAAAGAGGGCCACAATCTTGAACAACTCAAAATTGCTGGCAAGGTTGATGGCAAACGATCTAGAGGCCGTAGCCCAACAAGATAGTTGATCAGGGCCGTTCCACCCTGTATGTCCCACTATACGTATCGTGTAGAGCACGATGCAAGAACAGGCATCGATGGCAGAACACCATAAGGGAAAAGTTATTTCCACGGGGGCTTCACGACCCCCCGCATTGAGGAACTCGATGCGAGGAGGAGAATATTTATCAGGAAAATTCATTTCAAAAAGAAATGTGCGTTGAAATTGCGAAAAGAAAAGTGTGAATGATATTCAAACTCGACTTTGTTTACCAAAGAGACTCAGAAGAATAAAGCTACTTTTTCTACCGCCAAAAACATTAAAAAATACTACTCATTACAGTTTCAGCTACGTATATTATCACTAGCCCTCTATTTCGGTCCCGATAAGCCATGGGCCCACACACCATTACTTGGGTTAGTCCCATAAAAAGGGACAAGTTACGTGGACAGTAAGCATGACTTGTGAGCTCTTAAATGGACCAAGAAATGGGATTGCAGTAACTCTTTCTGAAGGTCGAGTATCCGTTTTTTTATAGCATTTGGGTGTATGTTTTTTTCTGCTCCACTTGTAATGAAAACCACGTTATCTTCAATAACTTATTTATGTATTTAAGGTTGTCTGTGTACATCACATGCGAATGGATACAGCAAGTCGTACAACAATCCAATAACTTCGTTTATTAGTTTAGGTTAGCTATTTACAGAATAATTTAAGCTATTTCAATAAGTCGCACAACAATGTTAACGCTACTAGTGTTATCAGGTGAAAGCCCATCGATCTATGCCTTACATTTTTACGGGAGCGTCTCTTCCGCCATTTTTAAACTGTCTCGTTTTAATAAAAATGCGTCACGGTCGTTACCAGTGCTGCCATTTTTAAATCTACAATATATACTACTATAATTAAATTTAACAAGATTATTTTGGATTTTTTCAAAGAACATTTATATATTCATTCAATACATTTCACTCAAACACTAGTTCACATCAAACCGTTGCTCCATTGTGATGTGGAAGAAGGACAAACAAACCAGTATCAGTATAACAACCTAATACAATTTCGCATTTATAATAGTAGGATGGATTTGTTACTAGTTGTTGTCCGCGACTTTGTTCGCTTGTGGTGTGGTTGGGGAGACATTTCATCTCCTATTAAAGCTTTTTAGTGGTTGAAAATATGGAAGCTTATTTTGGGGAAGCTTTTCTTAAAATATGAAACGATCCTCATTATAAAGGAAGGAAAAAGGGAATTATTTTAAAACAAACCTCCGAAAAAGGGTCTAAAATTTGTCAATTCTGTTGACATTCAAATATTTACAGATGAATAAATGAACGAATCTACGAACAATCGATCGATTGAATGGGTTCCTTTGTTTATTTATCGTTGCTCAGTTTAATGAGAGGAGAAAACTTTATGAAGAATGAAAAATAAAATTGTTCAGTCGTTTATTGTTGTTTTTCACTGATTTCACTACGTTTTGAAGTGGGTCCAACGAGTAGAAATTTAATTTGAAAGGATGCTTATAAAGGTTGAGTCAAGTCAATAAAATGTCTGTTTTTGGGGTATTCCATGTACCTACCTAGTCTAAGAGTTGAACTAATGTAAGTTCTGTGCTACTACTCGTAAATACTATTTTATGTGATTTTCCATGGCGTGAACCCCTGGCACATCTTATTAGTACTCACCACCGTGATAGTATATAGATATAGTCTTGAACAGTTCATGGTAAAATTTTATTCAATTCTGTCTAGGCGTTGCAGCCTGAATTACGAGCAAACATACAAACGGTAACATTTTAATGATTAGAAGGATTTTATATAACTTTTGAAAAAGTAGTTGTATCATTCAATCGGTCTATAGCTTGATGAACCTTCCAGCCTTCGACCTGCAAACGACAGTCGGAACCAAAGGCTTAACGTACTTACTGGCACGCACAGGAATCGGTATGTAATAGGTTCTCAGTCGGTTACTTATCCACGGATTAATTTAGGCAACCGTTATTTAATCTTGAAGATCGACCTGCGACTGTTATTATTAAGCCATTCTTAAGAAATTAAATACTAAAATAAATAATTGAGAGTAAGTTTGCATATAGAAAGTTATCTTCGAAGCTTCTCATCCAATTTTATCAGATTCTTTCACCAGTAGAATGCTACGTTTGCTATCACTGAGTAATATATACCACATTTTCTATTTAAAAAAAAATCATTCTAGCACTATCCACCATTTTCAGGCGAATTTCGTCAGTCACGCAAAAATGAATCTAATGAGAAAGATAAGAATGTATCCTACCATAACGTATGTTACACATTTTTAAATTTAAAATTATTGCTCAATCTGTTTTTAAATTCAGTAGCAAGCAATTTACCCTTTTTTCCCCGAGGGAAAAACATCAAATGACTCCTCGCGCTCTAGGTGGAACGGCAACGGGGCTGTTGTATTTCGTTAGAAATTCCCGCAACCCCGCAAGATTTTACCCTTGCGTCTTAATTAACTGTCAAGATAAATAAAAAACCTCGCTGGTGCACTATATCGTACCTATATTCCCGTTCTATAACCACATGCACACACTATTATTAAACCTGTATATTTATAAGTTACTTTGTTAAATTTATCTCATTACTTTTATTATTACTACAGTTTAAGCTCTTCCAGCATAATTTAATTAATTTAATTATGCATTCCATTGTAACCTATTGCCATGGGGAACAAACTGGCTCCTGCAATACATTTAATTCTAGCGCAGGAGTCAGGGAATTTTTGAATTTGTAACGAAACTATCAATAAATAAATGATTATGATTATAGACTTTCTATCAGGGAGCTATTCACGTCAGTTTTTATTAAGATTTACGTGCCCTTGTCTCGTCCATGAGAGAATGCTGTGTTCAGCCGCCATTTTGGTGTCGCATGCAATAAGTTTGTTTGCCTACCATGATTGATGGTATTAGAAATTTGTACCTGAAAATATGGAATTTAAATTGATTTACATAAAAGAATAGATATATAGATAAAATATACTTAATCGTACAATATATTATATTGTGGCTAAATTCACTAAATTCGTTTCAAATATACATACTTCTATACTGAATTTATAAGAAGGTAGTAATGTTTGTGAGCGAGTTTGTATGTAGTAGTGTTGCCCAAACGAGAGTCTCGCAAGAGTCTTGCAATTAGCGATTATCCTATTGCTATTTATTAAACGGTAGTTGAGATCTCAGAACAATGTAACAGACTCTGCTACATTGTTCTGAGATCTCAACTACCGTTTAATAAATAGCAATAGGATAATCGCTAATTGCAAGACTCTTGCGAGACTCTCGTTTGGGCAACACTAGTATGTAGAAGGTTATATTAGAAACTACCCATCCGTTTCTAGACATTCTTTCACCAGTACATTGCTATGTTATCACTGACTGCCATAGACATACATACATTATGTAAAGAAAATATTTTTCAACACACTTGCTCATAAAATGACTCTAATTTCACCGCAATTAGGCACATAATGACACCTGTAATCAAACTGTGACTCTCTTAAGACCCTCACCTAACGGCTCGGGTCTCAATGGTGCCTCAGCGGTAATCACCAACATTACACACTTGTACCATAATGTACTATTTCACGACAGTTGAGAAGCATGTTATAAAAGCGAAAGTATGTCTGTCTTTTAAGCGGCTGAGCTGATTTTGATAAAAATTTGCATGGAGATTGTTGAAGCCAAACACAGAAAATAGTTTTTTTTTTTTTTAAATCAAGCACTAAGGATCTAGGAGATTAAATATTGTAAAACAAATCGTACGAACGAAGTCTATAGCTATTATTGATGATTAAACGAACTTACCTGAAGTGAAGTTCAATCCCATATATTCAGAAATTAAAAAATATATACATCATATTTTTTAATTTCTGTTAAACGGTATTAATTAAGAAGCAACTCAAATTATAATTATTATTATAATTATTACCTCAAAAAATCTGTTTTATTACAAACTAGATACCTACTTACACTAATTACATACTTACATACAATGCATTTTAGGGCTTTCAAAATCTACATAGTTTTCTTGATCTCTTCGGACAGAGCCTTCGTGTAATTACACGAAGGCTCTGTCCGAAGAGATCAAGAAAACTATGTAGTAACGCGCTGGTTGCTGCTATCCAAACCACTACATTTGAGAAAAAAAAAAAGAATTTGACAGCTGGAGGCGCCCTCTCTTGGTTAACTCATTTAGTTTAAAGTAAAAGGAACGAGATCCCTTGTAGACATACTTACATACATGACGCATAGAGGGACTCATTGATTAAGACAAGTGATCATGAGTGTATGGGACTGGGTGGGAGTTGATCTCTTCGGACAGAGCCTTCGTGTAATTGGGATTGAACTTCACTTCAGGTAAGTTCGTTTAATCATCAATTAATCATCAACATCACTCTGCTCTGTCCTCGAGATCAAGAAAACTATGTAGATTTTGAAAGCCCTAAAATGCGTTGTATATAAGTATGTAATTAGTGTAAGTAGGTATCTAGTTTGTAATAAAACAGATTTTTTGAGGTAATAATTATAATAATAATTATAATTTGAGTTGCTTCTTAATTAATACCGTTTAACAGAAATTAAAAAATATGTTATTTATTAGCAAAAAATAATAATTTTTCATAGCAATTATAAACTTGGAATACAATTAGGAAATTAAGTAAACTATAATTATATGGATGTATCTAAAACAGATGTAGCAAAGTCATTGACATTGTCTATTAACACTGGTCTTTGATAAAACCTGGCAAAGACAGATGAAGACCCACTCCAGCCAGCAGTTTTTCTAATTAGGTCTATGGAGACACCCGATTTAAGGGCTGCTGAGGTAGACGCATGCCTCGTGGAGTGAGCCTTGAATTTACTTGTATCAACACCACTTTCACACAATACATTTTTTATCCAGCGGCTTAATGTTTGCGAACTAACAGCTTTATGGGGACTTTTAAAGCTGATGAAAATATATTCTTCTCTTCCTCTAATCGACACAGTCTTTGATAAATATGATCTAAGTGCTTCGGCTGGGAAAACTTCAGGTCGTCTGACAAAAAATGGTATGTGTAAACAAGGTTGTGTTGTGCCAATACATGATGTTTTAATTAAATCTGGAATCTGAATTGAGATATGATTTGAGTAAATGCAAATGTTATTGATATTTATTTTTGAAATTGTTTGAACCCTATGGGCCGTAACTAAGGCTATTAATGTTACTGTTTTTTTGGTTAAACAATCCAAGTCTAACTGATCATTGGGATAGAAATTAGATAAGTAATCTAGTACAATAGACGGGTCCCAGGTTTCATTGTATCTAGGTAGTGGCGGTCTAAGTCTATAGAAACCTTTAAATAAGCGAATTATTCTGTCATCTGATCCAATTTTTGATCCAATTATCAGGGATAAAGCTGATCGATGACTGTTTAAAGTTCCATACTGGGCTCCGTCATTAAAAAGAATTGTAAGAAAATACATAATGTTAGGAACAGAAGCTTCATAAAAATCCATATTATGAGATTGACAAAAAAGAAACCACTTTTTTAAACCTGTATCGTACTGTTTCATAGTATTTTTGGAAAGAGAACCATACATGATGTCGATAGAAGAAGGAGGGACACCTCTTTTCAGTAGTGCCGTCCTGACAACCTGCCTGCAGCCAGGGTAAGTCGAGGTGGTGGTGGTCTGTGGGAAGACGACAAAAGAGCTTCGTCACTTGGTTCAAACAGGATGATCTTAGAGACTAAAAGTCTTTCAAACAACGGAAACCACGGCTGAGTTGGCCGATATGGCACAACAACAATACCTGCAGCCTCGTCTGTTATAATTTTGCGGAGAGTTTTTAATATGATAGCAAATGGAGGGAATGCATAGAAATTTAGGTTATTCCAATTTAATGTAAAGGCGTTTACTGCGTAAGCGTCAGGGTCTCTTTTCCATGACACATATAAGTCGCATTTTTTGTTTATTATTGATGAAAATAGATCAATGGTTGGTGTATTGAATATTTTTACAATATTGTTGAAAGCATCGTTGCTTAGTTCCCACTCTATGTCTGGGTGTGTGGCCCTAGACTCTGCGTCAGCTATTCCATTATTTTTCGAACTTACATAGGATGCGAAAACGTGAATATTTTTCTCATCACACCACTGCCAAAGTTCTTTAGTAATTTTATTTAGATGCGGGAATCTAATGCCACCCATTCGATTTATATAAGAGATGGCTGTGGTATTATCGATGCGTAAAAGGATCTGGCAATTCTTAAGCTGTTTGGCGAATATTTTTAGGCCAAAAAGGCTGCCATTAATTCTAATAAGTTAATATGCAGGTCCTTTTCTGTTTCACCCCACAGCCCATTTGCAGTCTCTTCACCGCATGCCACCCCCCACCCTGTTTTGCTCGCATCAGAGAATATCTCAAGCAAATATCTCTCATCCCAAATAGGGTTAGCATTATTTTTAATTGCATTCAACCACCAAAATAAATCTTGATGTATATGTAATGGTACATTCATATAACTCTCATAATTATTATTTGATTTTAATAACTCTAGGTATTTACACCTTTCTAACTCCTTTGTATATAGCCAGCCATATTGGACAGCTGGGCAAGCCGAGACAAGTAGACCCACAAGGTGAGCAAGACATCTAATCTTGCAGCGTCTAAAGGTCATAAACTTAATTATTTCATTTGTAATATATGTCTTTTTTGTATCGGTTAATCTAATATGATATAACTCTGTGTTTATAATAAAACCAAGATATTTGCAACTTGTGCTTGGGGTCAAGGAACTTTTTTCATTATTAATAGTAAATCCCAAAGGTTCGAAAATTAATTTGGTTATTTGCACATTTTCTTGGCATTCCTTATATGTTTTTTCCAATACAGCATACATCATCTAAATAAATAGTTGATATATAACCTAAACTTCTTAGTAATGCCATCACAGGCTTGAGGAGTTTAGTAAAAACATAAGGTGCTGTACACAAGCCAAACGGAAGGACATTGAATTCATAAAGAGTGTTATTCAGATCTCGGAAACGTAAAAATTTTCGATCACTTTTATTGATTGGGATTAAAAAATATGCATTTTTTAAATCAAGATTGGCTAAATAATAATTATTTGAAATTAAATTTACTGTAATGCGCAGATCTTCTAATTCGAAATGGTTTGTATTTATAAATCTATTTAAGGACTTAAGATTTAAGATAAATCTTAGTCTTCCGTCTGGCTTGGGTACAAGAAAAGTGCTAGATACATATTCACCGTAACATGACTGAAAAGGTGATATTGCGCCTATCTTTAATAAATCGTCTATTACTTCTCTATAGGCCTTCAAATCGGATTTGTTTATGCATAGTGACGATGGCGTGTGACCTTGTAATATACGTGTATTGAAAGGTAATTTATAACCTTTTAACCAAGATAAAACTACTGAGTCACTAGTGATAAGACGCCATCTATTGATAAATAATGACAGACGTCCAGCATGACTCACCGGTTCTATTGACGGAGCGGTGCTTGGGTCTGTGAGCGCTTGTAAGGCCCGCGCGGCTGCTGCCGCGATGCTGGAGCGCGGCGCTGCTGGCGCTGGCAGTTGGGTCGGACGTTTTGGGCAGGCACTGTCGAATGTCTTGCCGCAGCTTCCATTTGCCTGCCCGGTGGAAGTGGGCGTCTCATGTTTAAATTCTGGGTTTGATTTATAAATCGTCTTGGAGGGCCAGGTATGAAGGTTCCAGTTTTAATTTCCGCGCCTGTCTTGTGAATGGCTTTAGCAGCTTTTAAGACATCACCCAGCTGACTGCCAAAGAGATGACTATCAATTGATGTAGTATAAAGGTGATCTTTTATTTCGTTCTTAATCGAGGAGCAAACAAAACTTCTGCGAATCATCGACTCAGTATGCTGTAAGTCACAGGCGAGTTTTCCAGCATCGGTTAGTGATTTAACAAGTTTTATATTTGTACTGTCTGTAGACAGGACCTGTGACAGAGCCTCTCCTAAACAAGCAATAATCAAGGCAATTTGTTTCTGTTTGTTTTCAATTGCTTTATCTTTCTTGATTAGAGCCTCTGACAGAGCTGCCCTCACTTCTTGATTCAGCAAAGGAGCATTAATATTCTTGTAATTTTCTGGAATGTCAAGTTTTGTGAAAATCTCGTTTTTTACATCCTTAGAGAGGCCATTTGTTGCTGTATGCTCCCACCGAACAGCTAAACTTGAATTCAGGGCTGGACCAAATCTTTTATCTCTTAAGGGAGCTTCTCCTAATATTTCCAAAATATCATCTGGAAGAATTTCCTCAGCTTCACTGTTTCCAATGACCTCTTGGACGTCCGCAGTAGGAGTGTCAGGAACAACAGGTTCAGACGAGACATTTACAGAGGGTGCGACATCTGCAGACTCAAACAATGTCTTCTCCACGTTGAGTGGGTGTACTTCCCCAATATGAAGATCAGTATGCTGTCTGTTCTCAATGGATTGTAAGGGTAGCTCAGGGGATGGAAAGCGTGATTCGTAATCATTGCTTCTAAGTGGTTCGTCTGAAATAGACGTAAACGTATACTTGTTAATATAAAAAAAGTATTATTTTTAACCTTGTAAACAATGTGGCCTGGTAGGTACTAGTCCCTACAAACTGTACACAGCCTTGTGTTATTAATTAGCGGATAGACATTCCATCAAAATGTTCACGACATGTTCACGACCAACAGTGAATGTATTGTCTATTTGACAGATAATTATGGCGGGGAAAAAACACCATGACGGAGGCATTCCAATGCAATGCTCACAATCATTTTGTTATATCACTGGTATCAGTCCTTATAAACTGTACACGGCTTTGTCGTAGTCGGGTATATTCCATATTTAAATCATTTTCACGAGTAATAGAAGCCATTTTGAAAATGATGGCACAAAACTCTCTAGGAGGTAGGTACCTACAACTTTTGAAGAAAAATTGTCTTCTTCATAATAAACTGTTATTTAATTTGTAGTACTTACCTATGATCTTTAACGAATCTTGCGAAGAAGAGCGTAGTCGACGTCTTTTCTTCAATTTCTTCACGATCTTTCTCATTTTACGGTTTACGTAGGCCTCAATATCTTCGTCACTGTATCGTCTTTTAGGCATAATGATAATAACAAAATATGCTGTTTAATGATATTGTACGTCTACACACTGTAAAACACTTGAAGGATACTTAATTTTATTTTTAATATTCAAGAGGAAAAAGTACGCGGCGGATAGCGAACGCACTAAAACGCGAATGAGTTAACCGAGAGAGGGCGCCTCCAGCTGTCAAATTCTTTTTTTTTTTCTTAAAGAACAAAGACGGTTCCTGGCCTACACAACTTTTAAATTTAAAATGGCTCGGCCATTTATCTTTAATGTATAAGAATCTATACAATAAAATCTAAACTATAAGTTTGTATTAATTTCTTTCGAGAACTTTTCCATTAGAATTGATTTATTAATAAACAAATAGCTGACCGGAAATTGTCGAAAAAAGGTTGAGTTGTCAGTATGCTGCAATTAAACTTATTAATCAGTTTTTATTTCAAATTCTTTATTGTTTTATCCATTCTTTTCTATACTAAAAATAGTAACAATATGTGGTGAACAATAATCGCGTTTGATTACATAAAAAATCTGAAATAATATTTTAATTATTGAGAATAAAAACTCTATTCTATTTTTATACATGGCAAGCAAAGGCGATGTTGACTATTCTGCCAAATAAAAACTCGAACAAGTGTCAAAAGTGACACAAAGGGAATTGATTGACATTACAAACACAAACAGTTGTTGTAAAACATAGTGTATTACATTCTCTTTGAGTTGTTGTTGTCGGTGATATTGCGAAGTGCATGCGTTTACGTTTCCTTCCCTGTTTTTTAAAACTCTTTTGCTTTTCGAAGTGTTGAAGTACATCCATTATTGTGACCATGTCTAACCAACAACGTTGCACTAATTGTGGATTGAATGTTTTCCGAATGTGGAGGTATTTAGTAGAATGCGAAGAAGTTCGTTCACTGTTACAGCAGTGGACTTCTATTCTCGAAGTAAAGTACTTTTATTTAATTAGACAGAAGTAATTACTTTAGTGCTAAATGTTAGCGTGTACAAACATGTATAGAGATCGTCAAATTGTAATAACCTCAAAATTCCATATTTGTATTTATGCTAGTATTTTTTTGTCAGAAGTTCTATACAATATTAAGCTAAGAAACAGTTCTTAGTATTGAACACACAATAAAATTATTTTCATCACCGGCCATGAGAATTTTAAAGTTAAGTTAAGTTTTTCAAAGTTACTATGGACACTCAGCATTGCTCTTTAGTGGTTTGGATAGCAGCACCTGGCGCGTTACTACATAGTTTTCTTGATCTCGAGGACAGAGCAGAGTGTAATTATAATAATTCAATCATCAGCTTTGAAGTGATGTCAGAATGTCTTAAATAACCGCATAAACGAACTTAGTACTGGTTTCAATGATATTATAAAGTATGTATATCATTGAATGGTTTTCTTTTTTTTCACATCAGTGCATACCACTTTTTCGAAGAATATTCATGTCTATTCAACATAATGCAGTCCAAGATGAAATGCAGTCGATGATTTATTTCCATAACGTTTTCTAAGTGAAATTAATTTAATATACCGTGCTGTAAGGCCGCTTTTCCACAACACATAAGCGAGGAAGTTCAACGCTGAGCGAGGTTCAAGCAGAGGTGGAGCTGAGTCTCTAGTATTTCAATCGTAGCAAAGTGGTTAAGATGAGCATTTTAAAGTAGATATGGGATATGCGACACGAATCAACTTCATTATCTGCTTAGCCTTCTCCCAACTGTGACAGGTCGGTTTCCAGTTAACCTGCATGTAGCTGAGTGCAAGTATTTTACATGGAGCGACTGCCTATTTGACTTTCACGAACCAGTGGTTACACCGGTTACACGTTACCCCTCGGCAAGACTGGTGTCAGATTATCTGACATCTGAGTACCCGTAACGTGTCAAAGATGTAGAAATGACAGCCGGAACATGCTTAACGTGAGATCGTTAAATCTCGATATGTTAAGATAGTCACCCATCCACGGACTTACCATACTTTGGCAAGCGTTGCTTAATTTTGAAGATCAGCCAATGGGACTGTTATTATTTAGCCACGAGATCATTAAAATCAAATAATGTGTTGGTAGGAATCAAACAAGTAGCTCAGCTTAGCTCATCTCTAATGTTAACGCTCCGCTCCTTTGAATAGGTAAAGCAGTATTTTTAACCGACGACAAAAAGAGGAGGTTATCAATTCGACGCGTATATATATATATATATATTTTTTAATGTATGGTCACCGATTACTCGAAGACGGCTGAACCGATTTGGAAAATTCTTTTTTTTGATTGAAAGGGTATACTTCGAAATTGGTCCCATTTTTATAAAAGTCAGGATCTGATGATGGGATCCTGGAAAAATCGAGGGAACTCTTCAAATATTATAGGCAGACCTATGACGTTTTGGGTATTTATTATAGTAACTTGTGCAGTTGCTCTCAAAAAGTACCATTTGAGGAAGTGGAACTGATGATGAAGACCACAGATGGCTGCCGAAACTACTCAATAATAAGTATTGAGTGGATTGCGATTCGATTACTTGAATATGGATCTTAAGTACTTTATGCTCGTCACAATGCATATGGTGATGTAGAGCTGATGGTGAAGTATCAGCAGAACTCCTCAACAATTAACGGCCCAGCATTGGGAAAAGCAATATTTTGTAAAAGGTTATAAGTAGTTGACATTTAGGCTGTTTTAACTAGGTAAATTAAAAATCGACCAACTAAAAAGAGTGAAATAAAAACGTTTTACCAAAAAATTGAACCGACTCCCAAAAACACTGCAAAGTGAAAAATAACTTTAATTTCGGAAGTCGGTGCCAAAAACGAAACTACAAAACTAAAGACACCGACTACCGAAATTAAAGTTATTTTTCACTTTGCAGTGTTTTTGGGAGTCGGTTCAATTTTTTGGTAAAAAGTTTTGTTTTATCGAATGCACCGTTTGCGTGCATAGTAATCATTTGGACGGTTTACTACGAAACGTGGACAATGTTATGCAATACGAGATGGTATCAAAATTGTTTTTATGGTTGATAATGTTTGATTGGTGAAATACGGCTGAGGTTTTAGTAACTAAAGTATTGAGTTATTTTTGTTTCGTTTGTAACTTCAAACCGTTGTCTCTGTGTAGATGGACCACGTTGTTTTTTGCTTGTAATTTGGTAGACACTCCCATTAGAATGAATATAGGCATGCAGGCTAACAGCTAAGCATGTGGTTTAGTGGTTACACTTGTTACAAGCATGACTTACGAGTCGCAGGACGTGGGTTCGTACCTAATTAATTTGTCTAAGAATCATCACCACTGCTCTCAAATGGGGAAGGAACACATAACACATCGTGTGGAATATCGTAAATATAATACATGTCCATGGACCAAAAAATCCGTAGCCATGCGAGTACGCGTGGTGGGTGACAGCTCATTCCCTCTCATAAAAAGGAAGATCCCAACAGCAGGAAGTTAAAGGCAGTTATGATATAAATGTTTTCTTAGGTAGTTTTTTGAAAATCTGACATCGATACAGTCACAAATGAAACTTAAAATAATAAGACTTCTTTTTTATTTAGCTTAATAATGATATCGGAAATAAAGACAAACATTTTCTTATTTCTCTACCGTAGTTTGTTCAAACTTGTACCTATTAATTACTGAAATTACGGTAGTTATTTCCTCAAGGAACGGATGCGTCTGCCAAAGATATTTCGCTTTTATTTCATGCATTCAATTGCTTACGTAAGCACTCTCTATTGACCACAGTTATCTTATAAATAATAAGCAAAGTTTGCTGGTAAGCAGTACTGCTAATGCAGCAAATGTTGCTGTTTTTTAACTTAAAGGAATATCATGGAGTTGTTAATTTTATTTTACGTTGTGCATTTTAACTTGTTTGTCTTTTGCATTGCTATTTCTTATCATCGTTGCGTCTATTTCATTTATTTATTTTTACTCCACTTTATTTTTATACCTTTTGTTTATTTTCTTCGATGTTTTTACGTAATTAAGCATGTTATAAAATGTCATCTCACATTGCTGTAGTGTCTGACAGGCGATCGATCCGGAGCCGAAAATGAATTATACCGGATACCGCCATTAATTTTGAACGTAAAAATGTCAATTATTCGTAAGAAGTCTCCCTTTAGAAAGTTCCATAGAGTCTACATATTTGGTTCTCTTCGATAAAACAATGAAGTAAATGCCATATCACAACCAAAATTTTAAATTTATAGTGGCTACCTGAACATTTACCGCACACAGATCAACTTAAATGCCCAGCTTACTGCCTACTACCAACCTGCCTCTGTGAGGATATCAGATTACCTATGCTATCCGATACCCGGCTCCATTTCCGCAATTCTTGTAGTAATACGGCTAGCTCATCATTATTTTGTATCGCATTTGCTGGTGGCAACCTCATTTCAACCTGATTTTAAGCTTGTTCATCATATACCTCCTTATTATATCCCTATTTCCTAATGGGATAGTCACAATAGTGTTGCATGATTCGGAGATGACGATGACAAAAATATAACTAGGTATTTATTTTTTAATTATTTTGGTTACGCTTTTGTTCTTTTACTGAGCTGTGGGACTTGTATTTTTCATTATTTTAAAGCATTCCCCTAGTCCGGTTTTATTTAGGTAAAATTATTACTTCTCTTTCTAGAGATGCCTGTTTTTGTGAAAATACAGAATTGTTCGTTACCACTGCATAAGATAATAATATAACTCGCTTACACGGATAAGCTTTTAGTTTTTCGAACAATAAATCTCAGTGCGAAGCTATTGCTACATAAATCATATCTTCTGATAAATTTTCTTAAAATAAATCGCGCGTGGTTAAACGTGTTTAGACATACCTATGGATAGGGATTGATGTGAAATCTATGATTAGTTGAAAAACAGAACTATATTTACATGTTCAATACTTTCTAAACATAACTGATCCAATTACTACAAAAAGAATGGCCCAAACAACGAGTGGAAACACAATAACAGAACACATAGACGCTTCATTTACGAGTGCAGATGCATTCGCATCCGTCACTTGTTTGAGATCGCACGTACGCGTCTCGGAGTGCGTGCGCCTGTTTTCGTTCTTTGATGAAATCCTTTGGTATTTTCTAAGACACGAAGGAATTTCAATATGTTAAGCGGATCACCCATCCAAGAACCAACGCCGATAAACGTCGTTTAACCTTGAAGATCGACTCTTGCGGCTGTAGGTTTGCTGCTGTTTGTTCCTCGTCTGAAGTATTTAACAAAATAAAACAAAATTTTCTTTACAACTATTATCCTACATCATCCCAATCATGGGCAAAGGTGTCGTCTTAGGGCTTCAGGGCCAAAGTGGACCACTTGGCGTTAATTTGGTCTAGCTCGTCCCGATATCTTTTACGAGATCTGCGAACCAGAACAGCACAAAACTCAAAGTTTTCATTGTTTCTAAAATACATGCATCGCTAATAAAAAAAAACAACGCAGTTATGGGTAAAATAACTTTTTCTTTTGTGGTATTAAAGTTTCTTTAATCATAGAAAAAAAGGCTAGACAAAACCTGCGGACCATAGAAGCAAAAGATTTTCGCAGAATCATTTTATTCAAAACCGAATTTCATATTTCCCTTCATTTCTTCTGCAAGACATTGTAACATATTTGAATTTCTTAGCCGGATTCTTATGCTTAGCACGCGTACCAAATTGCTTGTTTTCATCTATTAATATATAATTCGGTGAGCTTTATGGGATTAATATATTTTTTCGTCATACATACGATTAGCATTAGAGTTTTAGGAAAAGGTACTGTCATTTTCTGTAGAATTTCATATATTATATTTCATAAACACAAAATAGCTAGATTTACTCGAAATCTAGTATCTAGTACTATATACATGTGAAGAGACTTAGACAAGGCATTATGAAACCTAATCCTCGGTACATAGATCTCTTAGACTGGTATTCTCAGAAAAAATCCAGTTATTTGAACCTAAGGTTCAGAATCTATTTTGCGATCTGCTCTCAGGTGCTTAGCCAACTTATTGAAACCGACAATTAGACACTTAATCATTAAAATAATAACAGGACAATGCCACTCGAAACATTAACAACTCGTTTTCGTCTCTTTCCCACGGTACCACAAAGAAATAGAACTGTACGCTTATTCAGGTTGATGCACAAAGAAATTCACACTATCATGTACTTAACCATTCCTTAGACCGACTTCTCGTAATGACCAACTTTTCTTTCATTCCCGGCCTCATAGACCGGTAGAAAACTACCACAGGCTACAGTTGATGTTTTCTCTTGAAAGTTCAACGTAGAAGAAACGTAAAACAAAAGAAGGTTAGTGTTAAAGTATTAGTGTGTTATTACACTGGTATACATTTCTATTTTTCTAAGTTGGCAACTTCCCTTCTTCCCTGTCATGGCTTGCACTGAGTAAAATGGTATTCTGTAATTATATTTTAAATAAAGAAATAAGTTTATTATGTGGAAATA
This sequence comes from Tholera decimalis, assembly GCA_943138885.2. Taxonomy (NCBI): domain Eukaryota; kingdom Metazoa; phylum Arthropoda; class Insecta; order Lepidoptera; family Noctuidae; genus Tholera; species Tholera decimalis. The sequence goes on along the minus strand of OW964571.2, from coordinate 17,587,404 downwards.
AGTGTTTCTCTGAATACGATCCAATAACAAAATATGGTAGCAGTCCGTGGTTAATTGAATATGTAAAAAGATTGCTAAAATATCGCAGGATTGAAAAAAAGTGAAAATTGTTTTTGTGCTGTGGCATACATGTGTGTGCTGAAAATAAAAAATGGAGCGTAATCAACAAATTGTAATACCCATTTTCGACGGAAAAGAATACGCACATTGGAAAATAAGACTAACAAAATTTCTGCAATTCAAAAAGTGTCAAGACGTTATTACGAGAAAAATCTTAAGCACTGATGACAAAGAAAAATGGACGGACAAAGATGTGCAAGCAACGAACTACATTTACGGGGCAATAACGAATAAGCAATTGGAATATATATCAGAATGTGAAACGGCATACGACATAATTTGTAAATTTGATTCTATGTACTTACAAGGTTCAACATCCTTGCAAATAGTTTACCGAAACAATCTTGAAAATTTAAAGTTAAAAAACTATCAAGAACTAGACTCCTTTTTTGATGATTTTGAAAGATCAGTAAACGAGCTGAAACAGGCAGGTGCTACTATATCAGAAAATGAGAAGTTGAATTATATGCTAAGAGCACTGCCCAGTGAATATAGTCACATTGGAGACTTATTGGATGTGTTGTCAAAAGAGGAAAGAACTGTGGAATATCTAACAAATAAAATTAAAATTAAATATTTGACACAAAAACCACAAGAAAAGTCAGAAGTTACAGACAAATCAAATGCTTTTAAAACAGAAACAAAGTCAGCCCTGTCAGCCCCTAACTCAAATTTATGTTTTATTTGTGGAAAACCAGGCCATGTGAAACGCAACTGTTGGTACAATCGAGGACAGCATAATAGATACACAAATAACAATAATACAAGAGGAAGAGGTCATTCAAATCATCGGGGACGTGGTCGTGGATTTAATAATCGTGGTCGAGGTAGACACACTGAACATAGTGCATCAAATACACAAAATCAACAAAATGTTTTCCAAACTTTAGTTATTCAAAACAACATGACATCAAGTGTGAGCGAAGATAAGTCAAATAAGAACCAAATTACATGGTTATTAGACAGTGGATGCACAGACCACATAATCAACTGCGACAAGTATTTTGAAAATTCAGTTATATTAAAAAAACCAGTGCAAGTGAAAGTTGGAGATGGACGGATGCTGGAGGCCACAAAGGTTGGTGATATTAACATACATTTTCTTGTTTATGGTTCTAAATCATATATAACAGTAAAAAATGTATTCTATGTAAAAGAAATGAAGGCAAATTTATTGAGTTATGCAAGGATCACAGATAATAACAACACGGTAATATCGAAAGGACAATGGGCAAAAATTTATAATTCAAATAGAAAAGTAATAGCTATAGCACAAAAGGAAAACAGCTTATATAAAGTGAACAGCTACATAGATATACAAAGTAAAGTACAAGCAAATATAATTGAAAGTAAATTGTCAGTGAAGGAAAAATTACACCGTACACTTGGTCATGTAAATTTCAAATATCTAGAAATCTTATGTAAGGAACAGTTACTGGAAGGAATACCTAAAGAAATTGAATCAGAGTATATGAAGTGTGCTATATGCATAGAGAATAAAATGCATAACTTACCCTTTAAAAACAAAAGAAGAAGAGCTCAAGATATATTAGAGATTGTGCATACAGATGTAAATGGACCACATAATACAATAGGTTATTGTGGTGAAAAATACTTCGTAACATTCATAGATGACTACAGTAAATTGGCAAAAGTTTATTGCATCAAGTCTAAAGATCAAGTTGCAGATTGTTTTAAAGAATATGTAAATACAGTTCAAAATTTAACTGGAAAAATGATAAAAGAATTAAGATGTGACAATGGTAAAGAATATATGAACAGTAAGATGTATAGTTTTGCAAGAGAAAAGGGAATAATGATAAAGGCATGCCCGGCATATGTACACGAGTTGAATGGAACTGCAGAGAGATATAACAGGACTATAATGGATATGGCTAGATGTCTACTAGCAGAAGCAAGAGTAAATAAATGCTATTGGCCGGAAGTAATTAAAACAGCAGCTTATTTAAAAAATAGAAGTTTGGCAAATACTATAGAAAGAAAAACACCCTATGAAATATTCTTCAATAAGAAACCATCAATAGAGCAATTGAAATTGTATGGAAGTAGAGTTTATGTGAGAATACCAGAAGAAAAAAGAAGATCAAAATGGGATAAAAAGGCAGAATTAGGAATATTACTTGGATATGTTGAAGTTGGCTACAAAGTGTTGATAAATAATAGAATAGTAGTTGCCAGACATGTTGATATAATAGAAGAAGATGTCAAGTTTATGAATAACAATGAAGATACAGACTCAGAGGAAGAAAGACAAGAAGAAGAAAAGGAAAAATTTGAAAATAACTTACCGGAAGAGACTAAATTAATAAAATTTGATGACAACTCGATGAATGATGATAAAGTACAAGGAAGAGCAAAGAGAACAATCAGACGTCCAATCAGATTTGATGAAGAATTTGGATATTACTGCATTTGTGCAAATTTTTGTGATGCTATGATTCCAGGTACATTTCAGGAGGCGATGCAATGTGATGAGGCCAATCAATGGAAAGAAGCAATGGACCATGAGATGAGCAGCCTTGTTAAAAACAATACATGGAACTTTGTGAGTAGACCAGAGGGCAAAGAGATCCTAGATGTGAAGTGGGTTTACAAAAGGAAACCAGGTAACATTTTTAAAGCTCGTTTAGTAGTTAGAGGTTTTCAGCAAAAGGATAATATTGATGATACATACTCACCTGTTGCCAAAATGCAAACATTAAAATTGTTGTTATCTTATTCTTGTCAGTTCAGCTTTCTCATTCATCAGATGGATGTGGAAACAGCCTTTTTGAATGGTAAAGTAGTATCAGAAGTTTATGTAAAACAACCACAAGGTTATAATGATGTTTCTAATAAAGTTTATAAACTAAATAAAGCTTTGTACGGATTAAAAGAAAGCCCTAGAGCTTGGTACGAATGTTTTAATGATTTTATTAAGAATCTTGGTTTTTGTAGAAGCAAGTACGATTATTGTCTTTATGTAAAAAGAGAGTGCAATGTAACAGTTTATATACTTTTATTTGTTGACGATTTATTAATTTGTTGTAGAGATATAAACATTATTGATAATATAAAGAAACAGTTGCATAATAAATTTAAAATGAAGGATTTAAATAAAGTAAAAAGCTATATTGGTATTGATATTGAATATGATTATGATAACTCTACAAATGTCTTAACATTGTGTCAGGAAAATTACATAGAGTCTTTAGCTGAAAAATATAATATTAAAAATGCAAAACTGTATAAGACACCTATGGAACCCAACTTGAAACTAAGTAAATGTGATGTAAATGAAGATGTTAAATATAGAAACTTGATAGGTGCACTCTTGTATATCAGTCATGGTACTAGACCAGACATATCTTACAGTGTGAATTATTTAAGTAGATTTCAGAATTGTTACGATGAAACACATTTTAAATATGCTCTGAGAGTTCTAAAGTATTTGTATCTAACAAAAGATTTAAAACTAACTTACCAACAGAGTCTTAATACTGATAATATTGTAAATTGCTATGTAGATGCCGATTGGGCAGGAGATAGTACAGATAGGAAATCAACTACAGGTTTTGTTATTGAATTGTTTGGAAATCCAATTTATTGGAAATCTAGAAAACAAACTTGTGTAACTAAATCATCTACCTTTGCAGAATATGTTGCATTATCTGAGGCTGTAACTGAGATAAATTTCTTAAAAAATGTAATTAGTGATATGTTCATTAAAATATGTAAACCTATTAAGATTTATGAAGATAATTCAGGAGCACTTGCTATAGCAAAATACGGAAATTTTACTAAAAATTCTAAACATATAGAAGTACAGTATCATTATGTACATGAAAACTGTAAAAGTAAAGTTATTGAAATTGTAAAGATAAACTCAGATTCAAATGTTGCAGATATACTTACCAAATCTCTGGGTAAATTAAAATTTCTTAAGTTTAGAGAAATGTTGAAATTACATATGTAAAACTTAAATGAATAAGAAAGTTAAATTAGTAGATACATAAGAAAGTTAATTAATAAATAAGAATTTTAAGTTAATAGGTGAATAAGAAAGAATGTCTTAAGTTTGTTTTAATTTTTGTTGAGAAAGAAAAGCTTTTTGTTTGTTTTTATTTTGTTAATATTTAAGTTAAACAATTTAACAGAACTGTTTTAAAGGAAAGAGTGTGCAAGCTAGGTAGGTACTAGTATACTTAAGTGAATAAATATTATAGAAGTTCTATGAATAGGTACATATTATGTTGTAAGTAAAAGATAATTGTAATTGATGTTGCCTAGTAAGAATTTGTTAAAGTAATGAGATGTGAAAATAAAAATATAAATGTAAGGAGGCGTGTTAAAGTATTAGTGTGTTATTACACTGGTATACATTTCTATTTTTCTAAGTTGGCAACTTCCCTTCTTCCCTGTCATGGCTTGCACTGAGTAAAATGGTATTCTGTAATTATATTTTAAATAAAGAAATAAGTTTATTATGTGGAAATAAGTGTTTCTCTGAATACGATCCAATAACAAAATAGTTAGGATTAAACCTCTTTCAGCTGGTCAGAAAGAAACGTAGAATTGTTTGAATGTTGATACTTCTTGGTTCAGTACCGATACAGTGACCGTTGGTTAAAGTTTCTGTGTATTGAGGAGTTAGTTGATTGTGAAAAAGTTTTCCTTTGCGTTCGTTTGTGTGCATAAGTTGTAACAGGAAAGTAGGCATTTCTTTTTATCCACATTTAATTATAAAGGACCAATTATTAACCATTCAAATTTATTCACTAGACATGCTGCTTGCCTCACAATGTTTTCTTATACTGTTTCATTCACAAGTCTGATACTAAACCATATAATATAGCACCTTACCCCAGAACCCAATTCATACAGACTCGATTTATGTGTTTGCGATTTATAGGTTTCAATAAGACTATATATATAAAAGTAATAATGCCGTCAGGGTTTATCTCCGAAGAATTACCGGTAGCTAAAGATTTGATCATCCGATAATACTCGGATAGAGATGGCTTGTATATTATACGTGTGTGTTAAGCTTTAAAGGAGTAACATTTAGAGAGTGTAGTTAATTAGGTTATATTTAAATAAATGCGAAAGTTTATGTGTAAGGATGGATTGTACGAATGTTTGTTATTCAATCTTGCCAAAAAATTTACATAATAAATCATAAAATTTTCTCGTAACCTCTGCTCACTTATAATTTTAGGGATCCCAAATACTTGGTTTACGCAAAGCAGGCTTCAAAACTAAAGGATCACAGAATTTGTTGCGATTGTAGTCTTTCTGTTAGTGAGTTTAAAGACTAAAATGAAAACATGCATTGGAAGTTCACAATCGAAAATTAAGAAAATATATATGGCTGTAATGAAGATATATAAATATTATATTATAAATAGGGAATGGGCCGTAATCCACCACGTGGTCCATGCCATTAAGGTCCATTCTCTCTCATAGACAGGAGGCCTGTGTCTCAGTAGTAGGAAAGTTGCAGGATGATTAATATGATTATGTTGTGCCTCGTTAGCGAAAAGTGCCCAAAGTCTGCCCCGCAGCGGAACACACTCCTCGCAAAGAACGTAAGCCCGTTTGCATGTTCCAAAGCGTGGAGTATTTGTTTTATCTAATAACTTAGATACTCAAAGTGTAAAATTATCTATCCATCCTATAAACCGTGTATCTCAACATTTAATGTTAAGCCGTTATAATTGGAGCAACTCGCCTGAAATTCAACTTTTGGATTAATCCCATCACTAACCCTAATTTTTATTTTCTTTAAGTTCATAAAAATAACAATACCCATTGCATGGCTCCAACTGGCTAAAATTAAAAACCAAGCATATAAAGGAATCATTCCTCCGCGTCTCCATACAAAAAGCCGTAAAACTAAATTAACTTCATCCAAAAGCGTTGAAAAAAATTAATTATGTAACTAACGGGTCCTTCAGAAATCAATAGGTATTTTTCTCTACAGCTTGGCGAGAAGTAGGGAAGGTTCTACAGAATATTCAGCATACGGACTGTCGGTACGTACCGACAGGCTACGTTGCCTGCATTATTACATGGCTGTTGTCTAACTTCGCTTAGAATTAATTCAATTACGCTAAGTTCTCAAGGATGCATGGGTAGGTATGTCGAAAGCTGCTTATACCTACTTCACAATCTTGTAAGGTACTGAAATAAGTCATAGATTAATCATAGAAAATCAAGATGCCTTGCCGTTTTCTGAATAATCACTACCTCCATGCATTACAAACCAATCTCCTTAAACACTAACTTAACTTGTATAAAGAAATATTAGAATAGGTAAAACAGCACCTAATTACTCGTTATTTGACAAAGTTTTTTGTTCGTACCGAAATAAACATGTAAAAAGAGGGAACAAAAAATTACAACGAATTGCGCGATTCACGAGCTCTGCCTACGAGTTTATATTTAATTATCGCGTTTGATTAAAACTTTATGAAATATTCCGTTTCATTTTAATAAATTAATTACCCCATGTTTAATTGTTCCCAAGAAAACAAAGCGGGAGAGCCGAAAATTTCCCGCGGTCCAATCCCGGTGTCGCGCGTCGGGGTCCTTATCACACGGGATAAAATTACATGCTATTGATGAAACTTTTTCAATTTATTTGACGCCAATCACTAAAGTTTTAATTACTTCTGCCAACTTGTTAAATGTCCAAGAATAGCGAAAAAAGTGCTGAGATAAAGATCCAAAAATAAGGACATAATATTCTAATTAATCGTCATGAAGTAAATTCATTGTATTAGGGGACAGGGGACTAATTCAAAGAATTGTCAAGCCGTGTTTTATTATTTAAAGGGTAAATTTTTTACCAGTGAACTGTCTCTTTTATTAAAATAATGGGTTTTATTTTTAATTAAAGTTCTGTAGCAGGTGAATTAGATAGAAATTCTCGGAAAGTGGAATTCGAACGATTTTAGAAAGACGAGCGTGGAAGAAATAAGCAAGGTTTAAGAGCATTTCCGAGTGAATGAGCATTTGGTTGGTATGTTTTAAGATTGATTCTTGATTTAGTAGTTTTGTTTCTGTTCGTAAAGAGTTTGAGAGAAGCTTTAGTGTGTGTAATTGAGTACCAATCACTGTTTTGAAGAATTCAACTAAAAAGACAAGACAAATGTTTGCATTAAGCTCAAGTTTTAACAAGAATCGGTAACTGTAAAATATCATGATTGTTTGAAAAGTTACTTAATTATCTTGTTTATAATAATCGAGTAATGGTAACCGTGTACAAGTTTTTAACATTTCATAAGTGACACGCATTATTTACACGAATACCCTTACAATATAAACCGTCTATCGCCACGTCATCTTTCTGTATGTTCGCGATAAGCTCAAAACCTACCGAACAGATTTTTACGCGGTGTGCACCCTGTGGTGCCTGTCCTCCTGTGATAGTGATTCATGAAGTAGGATTATGTTTTTTTTTGTTATGGTTTTATGAGAATTTAACAGAATGAGCCCGTTTAAAGTTCTGCCGAGTCGCTAGTTGTAAACTAAAAAACAAACTCGTAAAACAAACGAAATCCGAATTGTGTTCAATAATTTCCAAGCTCATAACTAAACAATACGTGACTAAAATACACCGCCACGTTCCACACTCTACTCTTCAACCACACTGTGACGGTCAAATGATTTTAAATTCGACCATTAAAAGCAAATCGCATGCTAATGTATGCGCCACTAATGAATGGCAGTAGGAAATAGGGCTCATTCTACATATGCATGTGATTTCCTGATTTATATTTGACACAATCTACAAAGGCTTTCTAGTAATAACAAGCGTTTTTAGAGAGGAAGCGACGCGAGTGGTTCTTCATAGTAGTTTTGCGGAAGAAAGATTTAATTCTTCTTGCCGAGTCCATGCTCAAACCTCTTGAGGCCAGTATGTAGCTACCTGAACAGCTCTTATATTGGCCTTGTTAAGATCCTGCAAGGTGTAGGTGGCCGTGCACGATGGACATGACAAGAAGCGAGTCATATTTTATATGGGGCTCCACACTGGCATTGCGTATGTGATGGGTCAAGGATACCCCATTTTGCCAGATTATGTTTACAACGGCCAATATTGGGGCCGCGGAAAGTGTTTTCGTTTGGAAATTGCTTTTGCCATTTTGCCGGGAAATTACTTTTCCCTAGATATGCCACGTCACTATTCTGCAGTTGTTAAAGTTTTGTCGTGTTTGGCTGGCTGTTATGCGTTATTCATTATATCTCGATATCAAGACCCACAGTCAATATGCATTTAAACGTAAGTAACAGATTTTTTTTCTGAACAAATAGAGAGCAGCAGAGTTATTATATAAACCCCACAACATAACTTTTTATAAATATAGTAATGTTAATATTATAAAGAGGTTAAAGTTTGTATGCAGCATAACCTTCGAAACTAATGATCAGATTAAAATTGTTTTCATTGGTAGTAAGGTCCGTAACGTGTGAGTGCTATATCGGCTATAAATTATTTCAAAATCCCCGCGAAGTCTCGTGCGAAGTGCTAGACGATGTATTTATTACAGTTATTATACCTCTTATAAGCATTTTACATGAAATATTTTTGTACTTGTTTATTTTTTAATGCACCTGTCAAGTTATATCTTTATCACCCATGGTTGACTTATACAGAATGCCTAATCCTTCCATGTCTTTTAAACCAAAATGAAGAAGGTGATAAAAATTATCTAAATTCCACACCTTTGTCAGATACCCATAATTATAGCGTACACCGCATATCACCACATATCTACAATGTATGATGGGCGGTGGCCATAACAATTTTATAGGATATCATAATTACTCCACTGCACTGCAGTTGTAAACTGAGACATCCTTTTTATAGGGTTTTATGGTCTCTCATTAAGGTTTACCACAAAAAGCTGTAAAATTTATGAAGACTATAGTTTTTCCTCGTTATTTTTTTTATTGAGTAGGTTTATGTATGTCCTTGGTGGTTGAGAAATGCTCGTATTAATATATGGATAGGTCCATGGCAATTAAGTCGAATATTAATCGGAAATCACACGATTATCCCTGTGGTTCCCACTTTTAGTTGCAATAAAATAGTTTGCTGTATGACACGCAGCGACATTAAACCTTTTTTATCACTGAAAAGTTTTTGCAATGTATCATAATTATAGTGATTCATCACTATAATTATGATACATTTCAAAAACTGTCAGTTTTTAAACATTCACGAATGCGAATGTGATTACGCATATCTGCTACCGACATTTTTTTTTAATTTGGCATCAATTCTATGGCTTGGCGGCTGTCATGAGAAGTTAAGCGGAATCTTAAGCAAAGTAGAAGTAAACAATACCAAACTATTAGGGTACGGTGCAAAATAAACTATCTTATCTTATCTTACGTTCTTTTAATTTAAAAAAAATACTCTTTTTTTATTTTATTAAATCTTACATTATCTTCAAATTGTATTTTTTTTCTGAGATTCATATTCGCATAACATTTGTACAAACTTTGCGAATGTTCGTTACATCACTAATGTAATAGTAATATCATACAGAAACTAGATGTGCGTTGCAATACCACGTAAAGTAACAAAGTGTATTGTTCAATGGATTTTTGACAGTTATATCAGTCAGTCAGTTGTACATCTTTGACAGTAGGTAGAAGCCACAATCTGACCCCAGTCTTGCCAAGGAGCATCGTGTTACCCAGCTACTGCAGCATTGTGCAGGTCACATGCGCAGGCGCTCCATGTAAAATACTGTTGCTAAGCTGCATCTAGTTTCATCAAGATTTCTATATAGATTTGTACTATGTTGATTATTTACTATAATTTTATATTATTAAAAATCGAATCGCCTATAAAAACAGGCCTAGGTCCAAAAACAGAAGCCAATCCACACCATTCCATCACCGTCTTCTCTTGTTTTAGCTCAAAAGGGGCGCAACAAACTAGCCCTACATCTTATTCCAGGTGCTACCACCTTCTCTACCAACCCCTTTTTTTTTTTTTTTTTTTTTTTTTTTTTTTTTTTTTTTTTTTAGCGTGGTAAAATTATCAAATAAGTCCTCCCACTCCGGGCAGGGTGGGAGGGACTGTCAGACTTTTACTGACTAAAATCCACGGTGTTCCTTCAATAACCCTTTACATACCGGGGCCACGGTAACGGGATGAGTCCCACGACCCCGGCGGGCTTCGGCCCTCTGCAGAGGGGGCCTCGTCATGTTGCTGACGCTCTTTGAGGCGCGCGTGGAACACGACGCGCCGTCGACCCGGGCATGGTCCATGGTCGGACAGCGAGTTGCCCTTTACTCGCTGTCCGCATGCCCGCGCCTACGGTGGCCGGAGATCGTCGGCCGACGTCCGACGCCGTGGGCGTCTACCACTGCGGCTGGGCTGGAGGGAGGACGCCATCCTCTCCCTCACGCGGCCCGCCTCCTCCTTCGGAAGCATGACTGCTTCGCAGAAGGAGGCGACCGCTTCCCACTCCCTCTCGCCCCGCAGCATGGCCTCGACCAAGGCCGGGCGCGAGAGGTCTCCGCCTATTGTCGCCGTGAGGACACGTCGGTGCTCTGCCCAAGCTGGGCAGTCCTGCACCGTGTGCTCGACTGTGTCCTCAGGGCGACCCTCGCAGTGGTGACACCCAGGCGTCTCTTCCTTACCCATCAGACACAGGTACCTCCCGAAACTTCCGTGTCCGGTGAGGACCTGCGTCATGCGGTAGGTCAGGACGCCGTGACGCCGATCTAGCCACTCCTCAAAGAGGGGTCTTACCGCCGCAATTGCGGCGTGCCCGGCCATCGGTTGCGACAGTCGTTCCCTCCATACTGCCCTGAGATCGCGCCGGAGCTCTTCCCACCGCGCCTCGACTTCTCGAGGCAGCGGGGATACGCCCCGGCGCTGCGCCTCCACGCGCCATTCATAGACGCGCTGGAGGGCAGTCGCCTCCAGATCCCAGGGCAGCAATCCGGCAAGGAGGTTGGCCGATTCGCCGGCGATCGTGCGGTATCCCCGGATCATTCGGATAGCCATGACCCTCTGGCATGCGACCAACTTTAGTGGTCGCGTCCGGATGCACAGGGCCCACACTGGGGACCCGTAGAGGGCCATGGACCGCACGACGCCGGCGTACAGCCTTCGGCAGGAGGCGTTTGGCCCGCTGAGATTAGGCAGGAGTCGCCTGAAGGCGGCTGCTGCCCGGTTCAGCTTTGGGGCCAAACTCAGGAAGTGCTCCCTGAAGTTCCACCGGCTGTCGAGGACGAGTCCCAGGTACTTCATCGTCCTCCCGACGCCGATGCGAACCCCCTCCACCGTTATGTGGGACTCGGACCGTGGCGCGTTCCGACCGCCATGGAAGCACATGGCCTCGGTCTTGTGCAGCGCCACGTCGAGTCCCAACTGCCGGATCCTACGAACGACTGTCGCAACCGCTTGCGTCGCCAGGTCGGCCGCCGCCTGGTGCGACTCTCCCTGCGCCAGGACGAGCGTGTCGTCAGCGTAACATACTACGCTGACGCCGTCAGGGAGGTCGCCGCGCAGCACCCAGTCGTATCCGATGTTCCACAGGGGCGGCCCCAAGACCGAACCCTGTGGGACACCGCACGACATCTCTCGCCGGTTCCACTCTCCCCGGTGACCGGGGTAGATGACGGCTCTGTCCGTCAGGTAGTCCTCGACTATGCGACGGAGGTAGGTCGGCACCCGGTGATACCGGAGTGCCTTCCTGATGCAACTCCAGGGCAGGGTGTTGAAGGCGTTGGTGATGTCCAAAGACACCGCCAAGACGACCCTGCCCCGGGATACCGCGTCCCCCGTCGTGAGGGCTCTCACGCGCATGACAGCATCCACCGTCGAGCGCCCCCTGCGGAAGCCAAACTGGCACTCCGCAAGATCCGGGCCCACCCGATTCAGGTGCCCGAAGAGGCGGTCTGCAATCACTCTTTCCAAGAGCTTGCCCACCTCGTCGAGCAGCACGATGGGCCGGAATGCGGACGGAGAGTCCGCAGGGCGCCCGGCTTTCTGGATCAGGACCAGCTTTCCCGTTTTCCAGCGAAGCGGAAACTGGCCCCTCTCCAGGCATGCGCTAAAGAGCCCCCCTAGTCGAGGCCCGAGAGTCTCCGAGGCCAGGACCCACGCTTTCCCTGGCAAGCCGTCGGGTCCTGGGGCGGTATTTTTGGCCTTGAGCCGTTGTACCGCCACTCTCAAGTCTACCTCGGTCACCTCTGGAGCGTCGTAGACGTCGTCGTTGCTGTGGTCCGCGTTTGCGCCAGCTTCAGGTTCCGTCGGAGACGGAGCCATGGGCGGGGGAGCGTGCTCCCCTCGCGATGGGAACAGGGCGCTCACCACGTCCTCCAAGAACTGAGGCTGGAGACTCTGCGTCAACGGGGGAGCCCAGGGGCGGAGCTTTTCTCGCACCCACTTGTAGGGGCGGCCCCATGGGTCCCCGTCCAGAGTCGCCAGCATCTCCTCCCGGGCCAGTTCCTTGGCCCGCCAGATCTCGTCTCGGAGGACGGCCTTCGCTGCCCTGTAACCCTCGTACAGCTCCGCCTCTACAGTCGCCGCATCCGGAGGTCGGGTGCGGCGCCTGCGGAACCTGGTGTACCGGCGTCGTGCCGCAACGCACGCTTCGCGCAGCGCTGCTAGCTCGCTCGACCACCAGTACAGCTGACGCCGGGCGCGTCCTTGCCGGACCCGGGGCATGGCCACGTCGCAGATCTCCGACATGGCCTCCTGGAACCACTCCGCCTCGTCGTTTATGTCGGCAGGCCTGTCCGGGGGTGACCCCCAGGCCTGCACGATCGAGGCTTCCAGGAATAGCTCCCGGTCCATCTGCTTCAGCGCCCATCGCGGACCACTCAGGTCCCGTCGGACCGGCGCGTCTGGGGTCTGGGCGGAGACGTCGAACCGGATATACCGGTGGTCGGAATAGGTCTCCACCTCCTCCATAACGCGCCAGTCGGTGACGCGCGGTGACAGGCTGGGGGTGGCGAACGTAACGTCCACCACCGACTCGCCCGTAAACCGCACGCACGTGGGGACAGAACCCCGGTTCTCGATCACCAGGCCCTGCGCACGGGCCCAGTGCTCGAGCATCCTGCCCCGCCTATAGTCCGTGGACCGGGAACCCCAAGCCGGACTCTTGGCGTTGAAGTCCCCGAGGACGAGGGCGGGGAGGGAACCGAGGGCGACGACGACGCCTCCCAGCTCCGTTAGGGAGTTCTGGAACTCGGCGAGAGTTCGGTTCGGGGAGAAATAAACGCCTACCACAGCGATCTCTCCGAACCGTGCTGCGACGATCCCACGCCCTCTCTTGACGCGATCGAGGGGCGGGGTACCGGCGGCGGCCGACGAAACGAGGGTCACCGAGCCGTCCAAGTCCGCCACCCAGTCGTTCCTGGGCAGGACAAAATACGGCTCGGCGACCACGGCGACGTTGATCAACCACTGCGCCATGCTCTGGAGCAAAAGTTCCTGAGCAGCGGCGCAGTGGTTGATGTTCGCCTGGAGGAAGCGCAATGGGGCCATTAATCGGGATCCATTGCAGCCTCCTCCAGGGCCCCTCGCGGGGGTTCAGCCACGACGGCGACGGCGGTGGCAGTAGCGACGGCGGCGGCGGCGGTGGCGGTGACGACGGCGGCAGAGGGCCTACCTCTGCGCCTGGCTTTGGTGGGTGGGGCGCAGGACTTGCCCCCAGCCCGGTGATCGGCCGGCTTGCCAACCGCCTCACATGCGAAGCAGTGAGGCGGGGCGGAGCACGAGCCGGCCTTGTGACCGGGCTGACCGCAGCGGAAGCACCTATCGCTGCGGTCTACCTCCGAGGTGCACACGCATGCCGCATGGTTGCCCACTTGGCAGCGGAAGCACCTCAGGGGTCTGGGGTCCAGGACTTTCACCTGCGCAGACACCCAACCAACCAGGAGCCTTCGGCCCTCCTGGATCTTTTTGGCCGCCGGGACGGGGCAGCTAACCGTAATGGTTTGCCCCCCCGTGAAGCCAGGACGCAGGGCGCCCGCCCTCACCTGATCGGGAGGGCACCCCCCAGTCCTGGCTACGGCGGCCACCACTTCCTCGGCCGTCACGGAGTCATCCAGACCCAATATGCGCATGTCTGCGCGCTTGGTGGGTCTGGAGACTCGGGCCTCCTCCGCATTTAAGGACGCTCTGAGCCGTTCGGCCAGAGCGTCAGCGGTAGGGCCACTGTCCGCGCCGGGGATCTCTAACATCCGAGCCCCCGTCGCAGTGACCCGGTGACGGAGGCCACCGGTGATGCCGAGCTCCGTGATGTCAATCACCTGCCGCGCCTTCGCGAGCACGTCGCGGTACGACACGCCCCTCTTCACCGCGTCCGGCTGCAGTGTGATCACCACAGCCGCGGTCTTGGGGGCGCGCAATCGCACCGCGGCGTCTCGCCGCCGCCGTCTTTCCCTACGCCGCGAGGACCTGGCTGCGCCAGCAGCCTTCCTCTTCTCCCCGGCCACTTGCCAGTCGGCGCCGGCCGGAGGAGTCTTTGGAGGAGGCTGCTGGGACGGCTGGTTCCCGGCCTGGGCCTTCTTCTTTTTGGCCGCCTGCTTCGGCCCCGCAGGTGTCGGGGTCGGAGGCGGCTTTGATGGGCCCGATTTCGGCTTGGCCGGGGCCGTTTTTGCCCTCGCAGGGGCCGCCGTCACTGGTGCCGTCCGCACCGTGGCCGTCTTCGCCTGAGGCGGCCTCGTCGTCGTCTGGGGAGGCTTGGACGCGGCCGCAGCCGCGTACGAAGTCGCCGCCAGCGGGGGTCGCAGCACGCGGCTCTCCAATACGGAGAACCGCTGCTGGAAGGCGGCCAGCTCCTGTCGCACCAGGTCGAGAACCGAGTCCTCCGCTGGTGTGGGCCGGCCTTTCTCCTCTTGGCCCCGCGGCGGCGCATTCCGCTGGCCGGCTCCCCGGATTGCGGCCAGGTCCGCCTTGAGGGCGGCGTTCTCCCTCTGAAGAGCGTCTATGGCGGCAGTCAGGCGGGTGACCTCCGGCCGCAGATCGGACATGTCGTCCCTTGCAGCCGGAGCCCCGCCGTAAGTCCGCGCGGCCGCCTTGATGGAGGCCATGGCTTCGCCGATCGCGTCCTCCTTACTCTTCCGGTTGCGCTTCCGCGAGATGGTACGGATGGCAGCCGCCACGGCCTCTTCTAGTTTGGCCTCGCTCGGGGCCAGACCAGTGTTGGGCTCTCCAGAGGGAGGCCCCCTCCCCGAGGTCTTGCCTCGGCCTTTACCCCGCACACTAGTGGGGATCTTACGGGCCGAGACAAGCCCCTCCTCCGACGACGACTCATCGTCGCGGGGGCGCTTGAGGAACTCCTTCCTCCTGTCGGCGCCCCCCTCGTCGCTCCTCACTGCGCTTCCAGAGATCAAACTCTGGAAGCTCTCGGCGTCCGATGCCGAGTCGGTCTCCGACCCGAGCACCAGCGCCCCCTTCCTCCTCGGAGCGGCGCTCTGCGCTCGCTCAATGTTCGGTGCCGGTGAGGTGGACGTGCTGGACAAGTCCAGCGACTCCACCTCACGGGCACGTGAGCCTCCCTGGCTCAATGCGGCGACTGCCGGGAAACTGGGGTAAAAGTGTTTGTTGTCCCCCCCAGAGTACGGTGGGACTGACCGGACGTGTCCGGTGCGGGACTCCCCAGCTGCGGAGCAGCTGGGACCCGCCTGGGTAGCTTTTCCAAAAACTTTGTCTGCCATATTTTTTCCTTTTTTAGAGAGGTGAGTTCCTCTGTTCCTACACCCCTATTCCCCTCCCCTGGTTCACTTCACGGTTACGTCTAAAGATTAGACGCATACCGGAAGTGAACCTTTCCTCCCCCTTGACCCGATCTCTGAGACCGGGCCCCGCGCCGCCTAGAAGCTCGAGCTAGCTGCTCGATCCTCCAGACGGCGCGCATTTCCCCCGGTGTGTCCCTCTTGGTCTGGTTTCTCCCTCTGGGCCCGTCCGGCATGAGTGCCTCTACCGGCATGGCCCCAGAGATCATCGAAACACGCAAGCCCCACCACGACGACAACGTGGGGACACAGTTGGTGGGGCTCTACCAACCCCTGAAACCCTTTAACAGCTTGAACATAAACAATAACATTAATGAATGACTTTCATTTATAAAAGCGCGTAAAAAGGCACCCAATGGGAAAGTCATACGTAATGTCAATACTCAATACTCAATACTTTATTGCATTCCATATTATGTATATAGGTACTGTCGGTGTCGGTGTCGGGTACAGCAAAGTTAAGAGAGAGGATGAAGGCTAAGTAACAATTCATGGAATTAATTATTATTATAGGTAGATCTAATAGATGTATATGTATATTATTGTGTGGTAAATTATGTTAGATATTTTAATTTATTTTGTATCATTGTTATTATTAAATTATGTACCCATATATTTAAATTAAATTGTGTATGCATGTTATTTATTATGGATAAGTACAAGTTTTAAAATTTTGTCAGATATTTTGTTTATTTTCATCATCATCATTATTATTAAATTATGTTAATATTTAAATTAATTTATGTATGTGCATAACTAGAATGTCTTCATGTAAGTAAATTATGTCAGGTATTTTTATTGTCATCATTATTAAATTGTGTATTTATTTAAATTAATTATGTTTATATATTTTTATTATGTTTGTGTATTGGTAAATTATGTCAGGTATTTTAATTTATTTTCGTCGTCATTATTATTAAATTATGTCAGATATTTTATTTATTTTTGTTGTCATTATTATTATATTATGTCAGATATTTTATTTATTTTGGTCGTCATTTTTATTAAATTTATGTTATTATTGTAATTGATTTATTTATGTAATGTCTTTGTATAAGTAAATTAGATGTCAGGTATTTTTATTTGTTTTTACCGTCATCAGCATTAAATCATGTATTTATTTTAATTTAATTATGTATATACTTAATTTATATTTTATTCACCTTAGTACTCTCATTATTTTGCACATTTTTAAACACATTACAACGATACAGTATATAATTAATAGTTTTATTGTAGTTGATGTTTATCGTTATAGTATTCCTCTATAGTATAGTAGCATTTGTCTATTAGAAATTGTTTTAATTTATTGATGAACATATTATAACTATCTGCATTTTTGATGAATTCTGGTAACTTATTATATATTTTAATAGACATAACAAATGCACTAGAAGAGTGCATTTTCAATCGTGAAGCGGGTATGTTAAGTCTATTTTTATGTCTAAGTGTAATTTTAGTTTGGATGTCCTCTCTTTTGGTATAGAATTGTGGATATTTTCGAACAAATTTGCAAATTTCCAGTACATAAAGACAAGGTACGGTTAATATTTTTAGCTCTTTGAAGTAAGGTTTACAGGAGTCGGTATCTTTGACATTCATTAATATTCTTATCATTTTTTTCTGTAAAGTGAATAGTGTAGGCGCATCTGTGCTATTTCCCCATAGCATAATTCCATACTTGAGCCATGCAAATGCGTATGAATAATAAGTAACTAGTGCTGTTTTAAGGTCAGTTGTTTTTTTTTATTTCTTTGAGAGCGTATGTAAACTTAGATAATTTAGCTCTTATTTTTTGGATGTGGGATTTCCAATCTATGTGTGAATCTATGTCTAGGCCTAAAAGGGTGAATTTATTTACAACTTCTAAGTTGTGTCCGTTGTATTTAAAGTTGATATTTATGGGTATTTTTTGTCGCGGGTAGAAAGTTATTATTTTAGTCTTAGTAAAGTTATATTATTATCACATGGTGTTAAAATAGAAATATCGTCGGCGAACAACACGCATGGCTCATTGATGTGATTAGGGAGATCGTTGATGTAAATAAGGAACAGCAGACATCCTATTACAGTTCCTTGTGGTATTGACGTGTTTACGGGTATGTTTTGAGATCGGATTAATTTAATTTCTCTTGTTTTGCTATTGTAATATTCAAGTTCTACGACTTGTTCTCTGTTCTTTAGGTACGAGGTGAACAAATCATGACTTTTTCCGCGGATGCCGATGTTATACAGCTTATTTAATAATATATCAAATTTAACTTTATCATACGCTTTCGTCATATCTAATAGCAATCCTATAGCATATTTTTTATTATTTATTATATTGAGGGCTTCTTGGATATATTTGTAAACGGCCAAAGTGGTTGATCTATTTTTACGAAACCCATTTTGACTGTCGTTGAGTATATTAAATTTTTCACAAAATGCGTAGACGCGGTCGCACATAGCTTTTTCGAATATTTTCGAGGCAGTTGGTAACAGGGCAATTGGACGATAGTTGTTCGGGTCGGTTTTTGAATTTTTCTTATGGATCGGTTTTATAAGAGCCTTTTTTAACAAATCGGGAAAAACGCCTTCTTCGAAAGATTGGTTGATCAGTATGTAAAATGGTAAAGTTAATTCGTCAGCGCATTGCCTTAACAGAGTAGGTGGGAGTTCATCAATTCCGTGGCTTCTTTTATTTTCAAGGTTTTTTATTATTCTATTTACCTCATAGGGATCCACTGGACTAAGATACATTGTATTTTGTGTAGCTGAATCTACCGGTAGTCGTTTTGGTTTATTGCCGATAGGGTTTGTGCTATCCCGGCCTATAGAAACAAAGAAGCGATTGAATGTGTTGGCTACATCTTCGGGTTTTGAAATTAAACTATTATTTATTTGTAGTGATATATTGCGTTTTTCACTTTTCGTTAGCTTGTTTGTGCGTTCATTAATAATTCTCCACATTGTTTTAACTTTATTGTTAGATTGCATCATTTTATTTTTATAGTAAAGTTTTTTTGCAGTCGTGACAGTATTCTTTAATATTTTTTCGTATTTTTTGTAATATTTTGTTAATGTTGGATTTTTTGCTTTTAATGTTAATGTTTTTAATAATCTTTTATTTGTGCAAGATTTTTTTATTCCAGCGGTGAGCCAATATTTCTTATGTTTAGTTTTTAATTTAATTTTACGTAGCGGTATACATTTATTTAGAATATAAATAAGTATGTCCTTGAATTTTTTATAATTAACGTTTATGTCATTGTCAGTGGTAAGAATATTGTTCCAATTAAGTTTTTGTATTTCTTCTTTGAATTTTAGTATGTTTAAATTATTATATAGCCTTTTCATAGAGTACCAGTGATTTTTTTCCGATTTATCGGGTATTTTTAAATGTAAAATTGTGCTATGGTGGTCTGAAAAACCCAATTCTTCTGTACTTGCGTACATATCTTTGTAGTAAAAGTTAGTAAATATTAGATCTAGACACGTCGCAGTGTTTGATGTAATACGTGTAGGGCTTTTTACATGTTGAGTGAAATTATATTCCTGCATTACGTTTAAAAATTGAGTTGTTTTTAAATTGTCTGATAAAATATTAACATTAAAATCTCCTCCTATAATTATATTTAATTTATAGTATTTATTGCTTATATATTTTAGAATTTGTTTTAATTGTTGATGAAATACTTCCTCCTCTCTTCTATTCCAGTACATAGTTACGATTAATAAATTTTCTTTTGGTAATTCCGTAGCGCATAGTTCTATCACATACTCTATAGACATGTTTGTAATATCATTTCTATGAATGCTTTCAATATGTTCTTGTAAAAGTATACATACACCGCCACCTGTTCTGGTGCTGCGGCAGTAAGAAGATGCACATTTATATCCACTGAATTGAATGAGTTCTAGTTTATCCCGAGTGAGCCAAGTTTCTGAAATACATATTGCCTTATATAGTGAATTTTCGTCGATAAATGCTTCAAGTATATCTTGTTTATTATTAAGGCTTTGGAAATTTTGGAACAGTAATTTAAATGGTAGGTCGTTGTTTACGAAATGTCTGGTTCTCAGCGTCGTTGGTTACGTTTGACGGGCAGGCTTGAGTTGTGTTATTCAATATTATGTAGTTTTCTTGAGTGTCGTGTACGCTTTGACGTTCGTAATTTTTTAATTGAATTAATTTTCCATCAATGTATAGCTGGTTATTTTTTATTATTGCATGAGATCCGTTTTTTCTAGCCTTAAATAGTTCATCTCGCATTTGTTTTCTATATTTTCGTGTGTTTGCGTCTAAAAATTCAGATATGAATAGCCCGGTTCCTTGAAAATATTTACTATTGTTAGTTATATATCTAGACATTCTCTTGCTAATAAATTCAATGACAATTGGTCGGTTTTTTGAGCCACTAGGTCTTCCAATTCTGTATATATCTTCTATGTACCCTGATACATCTATGTTGATTATATCGCGGAATAGTTCTATTAATCTGTTATAAAGTGAACTTTCAGGCTCTTTGTAGTAGTCGTCCAGGCCGTAGAGTACAATTTTCCTATGGTTGTTTTCCTGTAAATTTGGTATTTTGGACGCAGCTGTGGCTAGTTTTCTTATTTCTTCCTTAAAATTCTCATTCTCTCTTTGAAGTTTTTCTAATCTCATATTAGTGTTTTCTATTTCTTGTTTTCTTTCGTCGATTTGTAAAGTTAAGATATTTGTTTTATAATCTAAATCTGTCTTTAATTCTGTAATAGCTCTATATATTTCTCTGTGTATTGTGTTTTGTAATTCCTGTATTATAGATTTATTATTTTCCCTAAGGTGTGTAATTATTAGTTCGCTCATACTTTGCATTGTTAATTGAGTATGCGTATCATTCGCGGTCTTTAAATCGTTAATATTCATAGGTATAGTATTCATAGGTATAGTATCGCCCAAGAAGCTCGAATCATCGGAACAAGTTGTGTCGTTATTGGGATTTGTTGTTTTTTTCCTCAAAGTAATATTAGCTTCCTCAGGTGGTGTGGTTAATAGGTGACTGGATTCGGTGCCTCTAGGTGTGCGTATAGGGGTGTCTGTGTTTCCGGTCTTGGGTATTTTACAGATACATGTCTGGCACTTCCACGTATTTTTATTCTCTAGGGTCATCTTTTTGGTGTAGTAGTCCTTAGAAACACCGGCACATTCTAGGTCGTATCTGCATTTGCAAAGCACGCAGATAAGATTTTCTCTTATAGGTAGCTTATATTTACAACCGGCGCATACAGGTGTGGATGACATTTTGGTAAAGTAGGAGCTTAAAACAGCGACCTCTAGTGTGCAGTGTTCAAGCCTCTTGAACGATTATGAGATACTAGTTTCAGCCTGTTGCGATAGATGGCGTTGTTTTATAGTATTGAAGAAGATGACTATTACTTTTTGAGGTTTTTTTTTTTTTCGTTAGTGTTATGTATGCAAAATTATGTACTTTTTCGTAGGTTTTCCTTTCTTCTTCAATTGTGTCTTTGTTTTTATCTTCTTGTCAGGTCAGTTCTCGCACTGCTGTTTGTAAGTTTTTAAATTGAGGATCCGTTACAGTCACCTATTATTATTGTTCATTTATAGATCAGTGAGTAGGTTTTTCTCACAAACTCCAATATCACACACTACATATAGCTTAAGCATTTGA
Source organism: Tholera decimalis (assembly GCA_943138885.2). NCBI lineage: Eukaryota > Metazoa > Arthropoda > Insecta > Lepidoptera > Noctuidae > Tholera > Tholera decimalis. Next base: position 17,565,844 of record OW964571.2, on the reverse strand, counting down.
ATTAACACTTTTTCTTTGGTATTTAATCACTTAAACTAATATTTTGTGAATTAAAATACAGAGCAACTTGTTTGTTTGCACACGGTGGCGCCCACTCTCCAATGTCTGCCCTCGCTTGAACCCCTTGGCAATATTTTTGGCTCGATTTACGTTTACATTAGCTTGATTTGAGTATTTGGTGGTTTCTAAAACAAAGAGTATTTAAATCCTGTCCTAATCTCGTCGTTTTTTTTTTTCTTTCAAGGTCAGTATCCTATTCATCATTTCCTGCATAAGTCTCTTTACGAGCCGCATACACTTTGCCAAATATTATACCTACAATCAAGTTCGTATCACAAAAATCATCAGCCTACAACGTACCCACTACTAACACACAGGAGAGATGACGATGAAACTTTAACCTTCGTATTTCTAGTGAATTTTGAGACAACTCCTATTATTACAAAATTTATGTTTAATCTGTATTTTAACCTAATTACAAAAGAAATATGGAATGTCTGTTTGATATTCGTGGCACATAGCTCGCGCCGTCTGTACGTGGCTTTAGGAAATTATTTTATGGGAGGGAGTTCTATTTGTTGATTCTAGGAACTATCTTAGCAAATACCTATCTAGATGAAGAATAGGTCTTGTTAAAGGGAAACGTCTTTGTCTTTTTGTAATGGAATAGAAACTATAACCGGAACACACAAAGGAAACCTTTTAGAATTGTTTTGCGTCAAATAATGTTTTCATTGGATTTTCTGAGTAGCGGAAGGTTACTTGGGAAGGTTATGACTAATAGCTGAGCTTGTGTTGAAATATAACGTTATATTGTATAAGTGTTATTTTTCAATGTTTTTCTTTGTCAAGAAATCCTTCGTCTTCGGAATACACTTCCAAATTCACATCCTACCTCTGACCAATGCTTTCAGCACGCAATAGCCTCTAAAAACATTGGATTTATTTATGTAAGAAAAAATAATAATATATAATAATATAATATATTTTATAATAGAATAACATTTATGTTAATATTATTTAACAAATGATTTTAAGTCTAGCTAAATTATGAACTACCTAAAAATAACGGTATAATCAGTTCGTAAACTTTATTCGATATCTCACCATTTTCAACCGACGACAAAAAGAGGAGGTTATCAATTCGACGCGTATATTTTTTTTTTTAATGTATGGTATGGTTATAGATTACTCGAAGCCGGCTGAACTGATTTGGAAAATTCTTTTTTTGTTTGAAAGGGTATACTTCGAAATTGGTCCCATTGTTACCAGATCAGGATCTGATTATGGAATCCTGGAGAAATCGAGGGAACTCTTCAAATATTACAGGCACACCTATGGCGTTTTGGGTATTTCTTATAGTAACTTGTGCAGTTGCTCTCAAAAAATACCATTTGGGGAAGTGCAACTGATGATGAAGACCCCAGATGGCCACCGAACTTACTCAATAATAAGTATTTCGTGGATTGCGATTCGATTACTTGAATATGGATGTTAAGCACTTTATGCTCGTCACAATGCATATGGTGATGTAGAGCTGATGGTGAAGTACCAGGAGAACTCCTCAACAATTAACGGCCCAGCATTGCGAAAAGCAATATTTTGTAAAAGGTTATAAGTAGTTGACATTTAGGCTCTTTTAACTAGGTAAATTAAAAATCGACCAACTAAAAGGAATGAAATAAAAACTTTTTACCAAAAAATGAAACCTACTCCCAAAAACACTGCAAAGTGAAAAATAACTTTAATTTCGGAAGTCGGTGCCAAAAACGAAAGTACAAAACTAAAGACATCGACTACCGAAATTAAAGTTATTTTTCACTTTGCAGTGTTTTTGGGAGTCGGTTTCATTTTTTGGTAAAAAGTTTTTATTCGTTAAATACTAGAACGAGAATATCAACAGTTGACCCCTTTTTTCAATTCAAATAGATCTAAAATTGCAGTCGAAAGATCACAAAGTAGTGCCCAGACATTAATGGGTAGTATCCAAGATGATTCTATGAAAATTTATTACCCAGAGCTCTACGTAACTGGAATATTATTACACCAATTAACTACGAGCCGCAGCTACGAGCCTTGTAGGCAGTTGTCTTTGTGTGTAAGGGTGTGGAAGGAGGCTACTTTAGGACGATGTCATGGTTGAAAAACGTTGAGATAATTTCTGACCTTAAAAACCAAACAGCCGACGAATAGATTTCCTGAAAGATGACATGGTTAGAGAACAGGGTTCTTTTGATATGGCAGAAGAAACAGCAAGGAAGTAGTACTTTAAAATAACAAGACTGCTATATCTTATCCCTGTCAGGTACTGGTACAACGTTGTCATTGATTCTTAACCGATGATTATGTCTTTAGGATCGGAATAGGATTTTTGTATGATATGTAACAATATTATCATTTCTCTGATTTCGCAGCGGTTGCCGACGTCAGTCTTTGGATGAGTGACACCATAATATAACAAACTTGCTCCGTGTCTTGGAAAGCACGCTAAGAAATTAGTCCCGGGTGTCATTGATTTTTAATTATAATTTATATATTTTTCAGTTTACTTACATAGATGTACAAGTCAAGTTGTTAATAACAGTATCATCTATGTGACTTAAATAAACAATTTAATTATTATTGATATTCGTTACGGTCATAAGCCAGACAATCCGGCACCAGCCTGGTCAATGGGTATTGTCGAACCCCGTTGCTGGCTTGTGGAGGGTAGGTAGGCAGTCGCTACATAATATTGATACTCGGCTGCAGATGATGACTATAGAAGTATAGAATAGTACCTATGTGCCTTCTGAGATCTTCCTATCTTATGGATAAGCCACGGAGGGGGCGTTGCTTATTATGGCATGCCGGCGAACCCATGACGGGGCTGCAAAATTGCGAATTACGCCAGAATGTTAAGCGGTTCAATTACTTTTGTTTAGTTTTTCAGGACGTGCAAGAAATTTACCCCAATTATTTTAGGCCTTTTGTTGGCTTGTTAAATGATATTCAAATTGGTCGTAAGTAATACTCCACTCTTCAACAAGTATTGGTTTTCATGTTTTAAACTTGATGAGGTCGGTGTTTCCTAGCTGACTACCCTGAGTAGAAACACAAAAAATAAAAGGTCTAAGTTTCTTTTAAAATTTGTACATATTGCAAAACAAGTAAAATCTGCCGTGTAAATATGTTGCTTTTTAACCAATTGGCAAAATAAATATCATTTAACTATTTAACGATGTTTTAAGTGCCAGCTACAGAAGAGTAACTTTGATACTATTTCCCACGGCACGCTCTGGGTGGAGCGGAAGAGAGTGTCAGACTTCTACTGACTCAAAACCTACCCTGTTCCTTCAATTGCCCTTGCGATCCGGGGACGCGGTATCTCGTTAAAACATTCCTGCAACCCCGGCAGGTAATAGGCCTATGGGGCCCCATCACTAGTGCTGACGACTCTTTGAGGCACCTGTTTATAGTCTAACCTAATCTACAAGCAGTCCTTAATTACCACGAAGTTTCCTCTAAATAGTGAATTTGATGTAGGTGTGTTCAAACAACGCCACATCTAGTTATGAATATTGTGGGCGTACTAATAACAACGTTGCTATAAATAGATGGATTCCCTAATTACGTCATTATCTATTTGTAGATATATAACCCGTTAAATAGCCCCGATGAGTTTTGTACGACATAGATATGCCTTAATTATATTACGTTATTTATTTTATGGTGTGTAACAATGCCGTAATTATGGTGAAACAGTTTAATTAATAACTGGTGATGGATGGCATGAATGGTATTATTAAGCAATAGGTGTCTTCTAAATGACAAATAAATAAGATATTTGTTATATCTTGATAGATATAACAAATATCTTATATATTTGTAACAAATAGCAAAGTGATCTTTTGCTCGTCAAATAAAAAAGATAAGGCGAGACGGTTCTGGTATTTTTTCCGTGAGTGTCACAATAATTATGGTAATACTTCGTAATGTCTAAAGAATAGATTCCTGATATGCCCAGCCTTGTAACCAGTTTCCGAAGTCTCCATAAATTTATTAATTATCAAATTAGTTGTCAAATTAACTTTTAGTGGTTGCATTTAGTAATTCTTGTTGTCTTTTGAAACGAATGCTTAAAGTAGTAGTGGGAACCGTGATGGCTCAGTGGTCGTAACCACTGGGCCTGACTTGCGAAGTGTAGCTCGAAGGTTCAAACTCTATATATTTCATCTTCAGTACTGTTCTCTAAATGATAAACGAGGACGATTATGAGTATACCGACATGTACTAACAGTGAAAAATCTGAAGACGCGTGAACAACCTGCACTGGACCCACGTGATGGATTACTTATGTATGTATATAACTGAGTATTTATGTATGTATGTAATGCTCTAAACATGTTCTATCATTAGGTACTGCAGAAACTAGCAGCCTTTATTTCTCTATGTGGAAGAAAAAAATTGCACCGGTCTATAAACCTCATTTTGAGGTTCATTTTTCTTTGCTATAAAAACTGATTTTTCATATTCTTAGCCTTGTTTAGCTCCCCTAATAATGAGAGTTTCAGATAAACTATAATAAAGCATTTCCATGAATGATAGCTTGCATTTAAGTTCTTCTTGTTTGTTTAGGCGCTATGAATCGCTCGCAAGCTTGATTCTTAAGTAATTGGGCGAATAACCACTTAAACTTTGGACTTGAGTGCAGTTTACATAATGTTTATTTGCATTATTGTTTGCGCTGTCGATAAATGCATTTCTATAAAATCATCTAAACAAAATGTACAAGGTTATTCTGTACTAAGGAACCGTTCACAGGCGAGTCTGACTCGCACTTTGTCTCTTTTTCTTATATGGTGCGACTACCCAACTGACCTCCACAATCCAGTACTGTACCTTGGTAAGACTAGTTTTCTGGCTTCTTACTCCCCGTATGACTGGGACCAACGGCTTTACGTGCTTTGTGAGGCACGGAGGAATCCACGGTGGAATGTCGATCAAGCGGAATCACGAGGAATGTTAAGATGGTCACCCATCCGTAGATTGACCTCGGTAAGCCTTGATTAACACTGAAAATCGACTCATGGAGCTGTTTTTATTTAGCCACAGTCTGCTCTTCATTAAGGATTAACAATAATAAATTTTTCACTTCCATTTCTAAATCTGAAACTCACAAAATTAAATATAATTCAAATTTATAAACATACAGATGTCAAGTAAACGTCAGACGGCAATGTAGTAATTGCCAGGTATAGTATAATGTATCACTACTAATTCTTACAAATTCCATTTTTTTTGGTTTAAACACAAGAGTGTTTGCATGGTAAAATAACTTTAATTTTCATTAATATGCATACAGTAATAATGGTAATTCATTTTAAAGATAGAATTCCAAAGAAGTTTAAAACTAGGTGTTATTACTACAACAGACAGCTCGAAAAAATTACCATTGAAATAAATATTTTTAATCTGCCACACAGAAGAAAGGGACACAGTCCACACACGGCACTGTCTCGCTCGGAACGAATAGTTCCTTCAGTTTTATGCGTGCAAGTTTATACTCTATTGTTTAACAGTTAAGAAAGACTTTCTGTATTCTTTGAATCATTCGTAAGCAATCCAGTTAGTAGGTAGAAGATCCTTGGATTATGTATTAAACATAGATAACACCTAACTGCCGCCATCTTGCAAGAAGTTTTATTTGCTATTTCTGCTAAAGAGTTTACGTTTTAGCTATTATAAATGTTATAAAATGTGCTAAGCAAAAAAAACACTATATTATTTGAATAATTATTTTATTTTGTATAATAAGAATCAAAACTGTTGGACTGTCTTAATATCTTGTAAATGCTCCCTGGCTGTCTATTACAGCTTGCAGTCGTGATTGCATGGAGCTAACCAGAAGAGTGCAAATATCAGTCCCTCGCATGTTCTCCCATACTTCTTGACAATGTTGAGCCAGATCTTCCTTTCTTCGTTCATTACGGTGATCCCATCGCTGCACCATTAAACCCCACAGATTTTCTATGGGATTCAGGTCCGGGGATTTAGCTGGCCATGGAATCACCGTTATGTCTGGATGTGCTTCAAACCAGGTCCTGACAGTCCTTGCTCGATGTATGGCAGAATTATCGTGAACAAAATTAATATTTTCCATTTCGTGCTGTGGATACACAATCCTTACAGACGGAAGCATAAAATCTTCCAAAATCCTTATATAGTTCACGGCATTTCCACAAGGTGGTAGTTGAACAAGCTCGCCTACACCTTTGGAGCTCATCCAACCCCACATATTAACAGTTATCCTTCCTGATTCCCTATTTGGTATAACGTTATCTGCATCATACCGTGAACTGTTATATCGCCATAGGTGTAAGCGGCCATGATCGCTTGATTGGAATGACTTCTCATCACAAAAAATAGTTGATGACCAATCGAAATTTAAAAATCGGTGTGCAAAATTTACACGTGCGGTTTTATGAGCGTCTGTCATATCGACTTTGTAGGCAGGAATCCTATGATGCAAATTCATTGTGAAGATGCCTTCGGATGGTTCTGGGATTCACATCAAAACGTTCCGCGTAACGCTGCGTTGGTATAAATCCATCAACTTCATATTCGTGGAGCATTTCAGTTCTCTGAGCTTCGCTTAATGCAGAAGGGCGATGGTTGTTTCGGCGACGATCATTTATATGTCCTTCTTCGGCGTATCGTCTTACCCACAAAGAAACGGTGTTTCGCTAAAAAAATAACAACTTTCAAGTTAGTGGACTTAGATAATTACCTTTTTAAAAAAATTCAAAAACATATAGAATGAGTGAATAAGCTCACCGTCAAGTGCAGATCTCTCGAAATTGCACGAATGCTCAGACCCTGCTGATGCATTCTTATGATTCTATAGCGAATTTCTTCAGAAATTGCAGCTGGCATTTTCGCGTTAATAACTACGGCTACGATTCACCAAAATTCGAAATTTTCGTCTCCAAATCTTTTCTGACATCGACATTTCAACTGTCACTCTGTCTTCGGATAGGATTTCAGAAATAAAGAGTATTTAATGAGGACTATTTCAAAGGAGGTCAGTATCAAATAGATGGGATACACGTAAGCACCGTTGTATGGATTTATCATTGACAACTTATAAAGACATTTTTCAACCTCTATGGATAAGACTATTTCCGATTATTAGTAATTTGTCATTTTGTTTCCGAGCATTCGGTTTGAGTTCGTGTTTAATCGTGTAATCTCGTGAATGTATAAAACTGCAAAATTGGAAATCTTGAAAGTGGCTTATCAATTATAGTCTGTGACTGTACATGTCTATTTGTGCGTGCGCTTCTTCTCTCGATATATTATATGATTCCTGTATGGATCCGATCTTTTGTACTGACCTACCTTGTAACAACATTCTGCTATGCTACGATAATCTGAACTTATACGACAATAATTATACTAATTTACTGAAGGAAATGATTGACATATTCTAGAACTGATAGTGCTTGGTAATTAATTCTGTTTGCAACAGTTCGGGACGCTTCAGACAAATGGACGTGCATAATCTGTCACTGCGTTTAGTTGTCTTGTCAATTGTCATCATGTCAACGTTAAGTAGTTCGGTTAATTTGAATAAGTTATGTTTGAGAGCCTTTTAGTTTGATTTGAGGCATTTGACTTATATGAGTGACATGTAAGTAGTATTTATTCACTAGTTAAGTAGTAACCAGCCTTAGTGTGCTTAACTACGAGTGGCCCTATCAAAAAATGTAAATATTCATTATTAACTATGTATTTTGCCCTGTCCCTGCACACACACACACCCACACCGAACACATTGCGCTATTTTTTTTTTTTGTGTAGAATCTATACTTTTTTATTAGGTTTCATAAAAACAACATACACATAGAGAGTATTATTTGATCACGAAGCAACAGCAGAACACTGACTCCTAAGTCACAGGTTTACCCTAGTTTAGGAGGCAGGGTTTCCAATGTTAAAGACACATTTTTAAATTCAAAACTGTATTGTAACCTAATTAATACGTAGCCATGTAACAAAGGTTTTTTTAGTGTTCAATAAAGTTATTATTATTATATTTTGAACGAAATATGGTTGATGATTGCCAATGGCAGCGCCTTAACTGAGAGAGGATACTGTAAGTAGACCTTTTATTTATTTATTTATTATATACTTTATTGTACACCTTACAATACATTTAAGGATAAAAATAATAAAACCAGTGTACAATGGGCGGTCTTATCGCACAGGGCAATCTCTTACAGACAACCTTTGGATGGACAGAAATTAAAAGAGATAGATTTAGGGTTGTCAGTGTACAACATCATACATAATACTAATTAAACATAATAATAGAATAATAATAATACATACCATAAAAAATAAATATATACTAATACATCAAATTCATAATAGATAAACGAGGGGAAAAAAAATTATAGTACCTTTTCATATTGAAATATGAAAAATATGTTTATGTATCTAATTCTTTCGTTGAATTAATTTACTTTCTGATGGTAACAAAGAAAACGTTACATCGCGGTCTTTAAAAAAAAAATCAAGATTCTGGTTTATTTCTAGAAAATATTTTTGTAGGTATTAGTATTTTACTTATACATTTGACTTTACCCTTTATTGCGCGAGCGACTGCCTATCTATCCACAACAATCAAGAAACTTTGGCCAGACTGTTTTCAGATTTTCTGACTTTCCGTAACGTATGTAAAAATTACATTTGGTATCAACGATTTGATGTGCTTAACGAAGCACGGAGGAATCGCTATTAAGATGGTCGACGGAGCGACCTCGGCAAGCGTTGCTTAACCTGATTGAATCTTAAGGCTGTTATTATTCAGCCATGCGCTATCCTTAATCCATACTATATAGCTCAACGAAATTCTAAGCTTTAGGAAAACGTAAACTTGCAGACGACTCCCGGAAACGGTGTGATTAATTAATTTCTCGTGACGTCACATATGTGACGTAAGCAATTGAGTTTCAATATGTTTTACGTGCTCGCGATGTTCTGGTCTAATGGTGTTAAGAGTTTCATGTTTGTAGGAATTACTTGAGTATGCGTGAACGATGGATGGAGCTTGTTGTTTTGTTAATGAATGCGTTTACTTCGACTGATTTGCCTGTTCACGGTTAATGATAATTGCCGAGTTTATTTTTGCGAGCATTTTAAAATGAGACAATTTTTTGATCGATTTGTCTTTAAAGATATGCATAAAAAGTAGTAGTATATGCTGTAAGAATCTCTATACGTTAACAAGGTTACCCATCCACACACTGACCTCGGCAAGGATTTTAATGACAATCTGAGCTAAAAGAAACTAACTTACCTACCTGAAATTGTTGCCAAAAACTATCTTAACATTTCCACTGACGCCATCTTTCTTTTCCCCAGGTACGTCCAATAAGCTTGCTGAGTGGATCTTGTCTCTTGGATCCGGATAAATGCTGCGTGTTAACCTTTCCTATTTGCTTACTGGACCCTTAATTAGGTACTGCGTGAGTTTACAAGGTAGGCATCTGGTTGGGTTCAGTACTGGTGTAAAATTGACATCAACAAAGAATACATATGCTAATCGGCTTGAAATCAACACAAGATTGCTAGTAGGTAATGTAATCAGCTTGAAATCAACACAAGATTGCTAGTAGGTGATGTGAAAATGTGAATACTATCCAAATAAAAAAAACGTAAAATCAATTTCATCTACTTAGGATGTTACTGTATTTCGTTATTGCCACATCCGTATCAAATAATAAACCACCTTCATAATATAGCAATTATTATTCTACGATTTTAATTAAAGCAAACAATAAAATTCCAAGATTAACATAAGTATATACTTTTCAATTAACACACCCAAGACCGTAAGAAACTCGGCTACGTCGCACTGCAAACTGAGACATAATCTTATTATATTAAAGCCAGAACTTATGGGATTAAAACTACGGGCTTATGACAGTTTAGTTTTATTGTAATTACTGTTCAGATTTATAAAGGAAATTAATTACAGGGAATTAAGAAGATAGTGAGAGAAGAAATCTTGAAGGGAAGCTTAGATTTAAGCTATGAGTAAATACGAGTCGAGACTGTATTTATTAATTAGACTAGTGCTACCGTTGACCACAGAGTTCCTCTCGGAACACATCACTATTTAAGAATTGCGGAAAACTGACAACCACGTAATGTCAGTTTTGTTTGAAATTAAAAAAAAACAGACTTAAGTACATTTTCAGATAGATCTTATGTCATCTCAAAATGGACATATTTCAAATTCAATACAAAATATAAATTTTCTTCGACCTAAGTTTGATGTTTTGAAAACACACAAACATTCCTTCGTGGAGCTGGAGGTTACCTGGACATAAATTATAATGTAATTGGTCGATGTTTACTAATAACTTTTAGTTCATTGTCAATATTACAAGAGGTTATATTTCAATTAATGGAATGGAATCAACTTCCAATCTATTCCCTATAAAAAATACATATTTCTGTATAAAATGATCTGTTACAGCTTTCTCGCGAAAGATATCTTCGTTCGAACCATTTTACACACTTATTATTCTAACCTACATCGGTACATCCTTACCTAAAGAATTATCTACAGATGCTGCAGACTTGTCTCAATTTATGCACGTGAATTCAATTGTAATGCAAGTCTGTGGCAAATGTGAAATGGACCCAGTAGTCTCACAAAGCTCTTTGTTTCCAACTTACGAGTAAACAGACTGGTTGGCTTTTTTATAGCATACCAATAAAAATGATTTAATTAAAAACTAAAATTATTCAATGCTCACTCAAATATTAACGTATCGGGATTTCTACTCCATCGGAAAGCATGTGAAGTAGTTGATCCCGGCTGTCATTTGTACATCTTACACAGTCATTAAGGGCAGTCAGAAGCCAGAAAATCTGACACCAGTCTTGATATCGCATAACACGGCTCTAAATACCCAGTAGTTGGGTTATGGAATTCAAATAAGCAATCGATCAATGTAACATACTACACTGTGCAGCATCGGGTTAGACTGGAAGCCGACCCTATCACTGATAAAAGGGTAGGCGCATAATGAGTTGGGGTCGTATATAAATCTACTGGGTTCGTGCATTGTTCGTAGTTTACTATCTGTAGTAAAGGAAGTTCGTTATCAGTTCAGTATTCTCTAGTCCTCACCGGCTCGAAACTACATTGGTATAATTTATGTAAAAGTGTTAGCAATAAATGTATTACATACATGTTAAATTTCACCAGTATATCTACTACTCCCGGAGATAGCATAAAAAACTATTCTACATGTTACAATATACTATTAGCTTAGAAGTTAAGATATTGTTTCCTTTACGCACATTCATACAGATATTAACCGAAAATTATACTAAAAAACTAACTAACTTAACTTATTAACTCCCTCGGGGTATACTAAAATATCTAGTAACTGGAACAGGTTACAATACCTAAAAGTAGTAACAAGTACTTAGAGCCGGAACATCGAAGCACCCGGGAGTATAAAGTAACTGCTACCGAAGCAATTGGGTATTATAACTTAGACCACCGAAGCGCGCCAGAGTATTCCCTAGGGTCTGATGTAAATAGTGTTTAATTGTTACTAAGCGTATTGTGTAGTTAGTTTGTGTAGTGACTTCCAATTAAAATACTAAATGAGGACTGTTGGAGTAATTAGAGTAAATACAAAGTTTTATTATCATTTATTATTATATACTTTATTGTATACCTTACAATACACTCAAGGATACCAATAATAACACTAGAGTACAAAGGGTGGTCTTATTGCACATACCTTTTTTGGGGACTTTGATCAAATGACTGCGCCCTCTCTGGGTAAAACGAAAGGGAGTGTCAGACTTCTAGTGAGGAGAAAATCCATCCTGTTCCTTCCTTCCTTCTATGCCTTGCATCCATGGTCCCGGTATCTCATACGAACATTCACGCAACCCCGGCAGGCATATACACCTTCGATTAGATTTGCTTGATGTATACATATTTGAGGTTTTTAAACAAATGGTGCGAAAAACAAATTGTTCGTTCCCCTCGAAGTTATTCAACAGCTGGGCATGCACCTCCATACCCACACATCCAATCTAGCCCCCAGCTAAACCCTCACTATAATTCCTACATAACACTAAAATACATTCATCTCGCACGTCACCAGCACGTTTGTCATATAAACTACTGCTAGATACTCCCCAACGAGCGCATTAGTGGAAATAGCAGCCTATTTTGTTACTTTGGGCTGTAAAATAGTGGTTTAAGGGTTCAAAAAGCAGTTCAAAGTTGCATATCTGCATCCGTAAACGTCTATAGCTATAAAAGTTACTTAAGGTGCTATAAGCTATCAAATACTACCCTAGCCTTCACAGTAGTCCACGGTAGAACTCATTTACCACTTACACCTTTATATGAGAGTTACGAAGGTCATTCTGCCACTCACAGCTGCACAGTGGTTTCCATTGTAACTTTTATAGGTTATAGTTACAGTAACCACTACTATACTACTATAAGTTTCATTATAGAAATAATAGAAACTCTTATGCATACTATAGTTACAAAAAAATCATCAGTGTAACTAAGGCCTTTCGTAGCAATAGTCATTCATTGCAGGCTCAATTCATTCGCCATTTTACAGCCGCTTTTGTAACTATTATAAAAACTGGTACTCACGCAGGGCTTCGCTCCCGTGGATTCTATCACGGTAAAAACATAACTCTCCTTTTTTGCAGCCTTCCTCAAGCTACTTCCATACTAAATTTCATCCAAATCCACCCTGTACTTTCGAAGATTAGCGCGTTCAAGCAAACAAACAAACAAACAAACTTTTCCGCTTTATAATATTAGTATAGATTTAAATAAAAATGGATGCTAAACGAATAAGTACGTAACTAGATCTTATAACCTCAAAAACAGGAAAATAGGAGCTTTTTGTGGCTGTGAGTTGCACTAGGGGAACAAAAATCACTGAAAGCGTTAGAAGGGTGAAAATTAGCGCTATGATTCTCAAAAGGGAGTTATTAGAGCTAAAACTGCAGGTTATGACTACATTACAATGACGCCATGATTTTTTAAGAAAACTTATAATTCACTTGCAAAATTGAGTTGATATACATTGGTTTTTCAGTTAAATGTGCATTAAATGTACCGGTAAACAATCGGCCACTTGCGAATAGTAAGTTATCGACACGTAAAAATACGGAAATAAAATTTATTCTGTATAACAAATACAAAATATCACATATCTTTTGTTAATTTTTTAAATATCATAAAAGCGCGTTAAAATTACTCGAAAATTATCTTATATATCTACAGTAAACTGGACAGCGTTTTAAGTATCTTTATATATCTTGCTAATACAGAATACAAACTTTTACTTCTATTTGTTTTATTTTCATGATGGCGACGAAAACACTTTACCAAAATATTACAAATAATGTCAACTGAAGATATACAATAAAGAACTATAATCAATTCATTCGTTCAAAGTAGTTCAAAATCATTCAAAAGTAGCGCTACGAGAGCTTTAGTATAGCGTTAATAAATCGTTATAGCTATTAAGGAACCTTTATGCAACCGTTGTGCAGGTTAAATGGAACTTTAGGTTGCATAAAATGGCGCCCAAATAGCGCTAAAGCGGCTGCTTTAAGTCTGTAGTAGACGCTCTAGCGCTTACGTCTATTACCATAAGTAATAATCGGATACGCTCTAAAGCCCTAATGCAGCCCATTTGAGCTAGTTGGGTCCTACTGAAAAGCGGGAACGTTATACCAACATAAAGTTTTAAGTTAAATTGACTTTCTCGAGAGATGTGGACAAAATGATTCGCTCTCCTTTGACACAGTTTAGAGCTTTCGTGGGCTATATGTATATTCATAGGCAATGGCGGAGGCGGTAGCGAGCGCGGCGACGGGAACAATTCGGAAGCTACGCGGCATCGTGAATGGTTCCTCATTGTAGAAAATAAACGTGATTCATACAACGAAGCAAATATGCTCGCCACCACCTCATCTGATGGTAAATGATCCGATGATGAGGTCAAAGATGAAACACGCTTACCTACAAGTAAAAAGTTTATTTGAAATAGCTTTTAGTTTGGGAAACAGAAACACGTCCATTAATGCGCGCGGCAAAAGTCAGATTCAAATCTTCGTCTCACTAAGCACCCACCATAAAGTCACGATGGAGATTGGACATAAACGACAGTTTTTTCATTATGTTTGATACTACCTATGCGTTTACCTTAGCACCCGCGCACTCTCGTCACCCAAGTCACAACATAAGATGCATTTAAACAAGGAATTTGATCATCACTGTCGGTGTGGTAAAATCCTCTGGGTTGAATATATGTAGTTGCAAGTTGATGAAGAATTATTTAGTTTGCAAATATGCTTGCTGTCTGTAGGGATGCATTGGATAGGACTACACGAATAACTTTAGGTCAAAAGGAAAATTTAGCAACCAACTTTGATGATTTTCAATTTTTTTAACAAGTTATGAGTATAGCATTACCTACTCGTTACGCCATAGATTTTCAAATTGTAAATTTCGGCTGTAATTATTCACAAATATTGAGAATATCAAAAGTTGGCCAATTACATCATTACATAATTGTTCATGGTTAAATATTGTTTGTAGCGAACCCATGTATGTTCGTAATCTTCAAACTATTAGCATATACGCAAGACGCAAGGATATCTAGGTCTAAAATGATAGTTAAGAATTTTATGGACCCAAAAACTAAGAATAAAACTTGCGAACTTTCTAGACTAAGGTTTAATGCATTTCAAGGCTCATTAAAATGGGTTAATTTCAAAGAAAAACAAGAAAGGTGGAGCCGAATGGTTCTTGAGTGATTACAGCGAGCGAGAGTTTGGATTACCAAACTTGATTTTAATCAGTCTGTAAAAAAAAAACCAAGCTTTATCAACGCTCTACATTACAGCTAAGTGTGCAACTGTGCGATTCTCTTACCTTCAAGGTTCATTTAAATGGGTTAATTTCAAAGAAAAAACATGTAAGGTGGAGCCGAACGGTTTTTGAGTGGTTACAGCGAGCGAGAGTTTGGATTACCAAACTTGATTTTAATCAGTCTGTAAAACAAGATCCAAGCTTTATCAACGCTCTATATTACAACTAAGTGTACAACTGTGCGATTTTCTTACCACCAAAACATATTAATGAACACAAAAAGGCTGCTATATTAATTCACCCTCCTCGAAACAGCTTTAATACCCTCAATCCAGCTGTAACAAGCTCTCCCTATCACCTAGATAGTTACAAGGTGGATACCTTATTTATGGATGTCCATCGCTCTGGGTTAGGCGAATGAGTCTGTCAGAATTTAACCAACCAAAACCACCACGTATGCCATTTTCTTGTATTCTTGCACCGTAGACTGTGGGAGCACTTAAATGCTCCTAAACACAGTCACCAACTGGTGTCAGCTCGTCTCTGACAGTTCCGTCTAGACTCTAGACGGATGGGAAGAGTGAGATATTTGGCTCACTCCGTGACATCTAAAAGGGGCTCGCATCAACAGAGTTTCGTCTGCTTTAACCTGATAAATGTCCGTGTCCACCATGGCAAGCTTGCTAACGCTGCATCTATAGATACGAGGTTCAAACGCCAGAAGAATATATCAATTTATTCTCGCTGATATCTCCGTCTCGCACAGGTACTCATGCTCATTCCTATTAGGTGCTGGCTGTGAGGGCTTATATTGCACTTACGAGCAAACAAAACTTTCCAAAAACACACAAAACCTTGCTTCTCTACTTTTTATTTAAGTCGCCTCTAATCTTTGAGCTTATCCTGTTTTTGTAGTATATAATTAAGTGCAATAAAAAAAAACACTTAAAGGATACGAGCATTGAGATTTGTGACACAGGTCCTGAACCCTGTATCTTACTAATATTATAAATGCGAAAGTTTGTGAGGATGGATGGATGTTTGTCTCTTTCACGCAAAAACTACTGAACGGATCTGAATGAAATTTGGTAAGTAGATAGTTGTCATTCTGGAATAACACATAGGCTTTTTATCCCGAAATTCCCACGGGATCAGGATTTGCGCGGGAAAACCTTCCCACGCGTACGAAGTCGCGGGCAGAAGCTAGTAGACTATAACTCTCGCTAAGGTCTTGTTGTGACTTATATTGTATATTCCAATAATGTAATTATTGATAGAAATAAATAAAGATTATTAGTATTGAAAAGTTGATAACGAATGGAATCTCCAAACTTATGTTTGTTTAAGGGTTATCCCTTTGTGGTGACTTTAGGACTACTGGTGAAGCTTTCATGATGAATGAAATGAGTAAAATGTCCCAATACGTCTCTATGCCTAATTTAATTCTGTGCGGTTCAGTGGTTTTATCTGCGCATGAAATTTATTGCAAAACGCCATATTACATGAGCGAGTACGCTTGATTTCAATACAAACGTGTACACATAAATGGACAAATATCTTCCTGAACCGTGTTTCTCATACGCCTGAAGCAATATGGTCTTATTACAACCACAAGAATAATGCAGGTAACACCTTAAACGAGACTGAATGAAAAATATGTATTGAGTATTTATTAATGTAAAGAATGTATATAGAAGATTTTTTTTTTTAGAAAAACTTACTTTACTTTTCCATATCAAAGCATGGATTATAAATTATCGTCAACGTATAGTAAACAAAGTTATTATCGAAAAACAAAAAACCTTAGCTCAAAAAGCCAATAGAGAAGAAAATAGAGTTTTAACTTGTTTCTTAGCGGAGATTAATCAGATGGGATCTGTAATCGGAAGGATCCATAACAAGATATCAAAGATTGTACTGTTTTACTGAATTTAAAATAGAAGTTCACTTAACGTAACTTTGATGTTCTAATTAGTACTTCGAGCGAGATACTTATTTCTTTTTCTAGCTGTCGCTTACATTTTTGTGACCGCGTTATTAATTTTCAGAATTTATACAGAAAAGTTTATATTTTTTACAAGTTAATGATTTTTTTCGTCTTATAACCTATTAACACCGCATGACTATTTTGTTAACGACTAGCAACGCACCCCGGTTTCGTACGGGAACCATATTTTACACGCTATCAGTCCTACCCCTCGTTTCCCTATCAAGCACAGTTTAAAACACATTTTAAGACGGTGAAATATATCGGTAAAACACGCAAGAAAATCCGCTCAGTAGTTTTTGAGTTTAGTGCGAACAGACAGACAGACGTGGTGGAAAACTTTGTTTTATAATATGCACTAATGAGTCACAGAATCCAAGACACCAATGAAAATCTTTCTCTTTTCTTTGGCTGACATCTGTGATGAAGCTAAAGCCAATTGTTATTGAAGGTATTTCATCTGACAGCAGACAAGATTGCATTTGACATTTAAGAGACGTCAAATATGTTGTGAATGACAGGCATTGTGAAGCGTACCAGGGACATGATATACGCAAGCTGAAAATGGTAAATCATTGCTTGTTTTGGATATAGATAATTAAATATGCTTATTATTATAACGAGGAAATACTGGACCGATGTTAAAACTTATTTTTTATTAAAAATGGGTTCGCATTTGACCACCATCTCACCTGATGATAAGTCGATGGGTCCTATGTATATGGGCCAAACTAACAATTTGGCCATTTTGACTTTTTTATGGTAAACGCATCTTATTGATATAAAGAATTATGTGAGCTATTAAAAAAAAAGATTTCTGCATAGAAACACGATTTTTTATAACAGTATAACGGCGTATGTGACATGAATTTAAACGTACAAGGTCCTTATAGTAGTTAGAGACTTATACGCGGGGAGTTGCCGCGCGTTTATTTATTGTTTGGACCAATCAGCTGATTTGACAATACATTGAACGGAGCAACGGCCGCACTGTGATGAATACAAATTATAATTGTTGTGTTTTTGGGTTACAATTTAGTTTAATAAGTAAAAGATGACACCCAATTATCACGCTAAGTTGTCTAGAAGTCGGAATTTAGTGAAAGAAAAAATATTATCCCACCTGCATATCACAGTTATTATGAAAATTTAGTAGCATCTAATGACATTGCGTCAATTAATGAAAGCGATAATGAAGAAAATTAATGAAGACTTTTTAAGAATTAGCACGGGGAAGCACTTGCTGTTTCCCTTGGCATCTCCAAGGCTTTTGATAGGGTCTGGCATGATAGCCTTATTGCTAAGCTTCCTTCTTTCGGTTTACCCACTCAACTTTGCGTTTTGATGGAAGACTTCCCGAGAGATCGGTCCATTCGAGTGGTATGACTGCTAAATTGCCAATTGCCAATTGGCTATTAATGTCGGGGTCCCTCAGGGGTCGGTTCTCTCAGCACAGTTGCTGAGAGATATGTGTCCAGCTGTGCTGGTGGATCAGATCCAGTCTCTCCATGAGGACATGGTTAGGCGCTTGAACTTGTCCTTGAAGGCTGTCTCCGAATGGGGTGATGCCAACTTGGTCCAGTTTAATACAGCTAATACCCAGGCTTGTCTCTTTTCCTCAAAAAGGAGCCAATTCGAACCGGCTCCCACTTTCTGTGATGTAATCGTGCCGATAACCGATCATATTGAGCTTCTTGGGGTTACACTAACTTCCACCCTCAATTTTGGTCCATTTATCTAGGCTAAGGCTCAACTAGCATCAAAAAAGTTGGGAATCTTAGCAAAGGTGAGACGGTACTTCACACCGGAACAGTTGCTCAATCTGTATCAAGCCCAGGTTCGGTCGTGTATGGAGCTACTACTGCTCTCATATTTGGGATAGATCTGCCAAATATAATTTGGACGCGCTTGAGTCTATTGAGAAACGGGCCAAGAGACTCATTGGCAACGATGCACTGGTCAAGTCAAAGCTCCAGAGCCTTGAACATCGACGATGAGTTGCAAGTCTATCGGTTTTCTATCGGTTACATTTCGGGGAGGGTGTGATGGAATTACACAATCGAATTCCGCCAAGCCCGGTCCACCATCGGACTATAAGACAAACGGTGATGCGCCATCGTTACATGGTCGACATTCCACCCATACGCACTAAACGTTTTGGGAATGCCTTCGTTGTGCGTACAGTTAAGGAGTGGAATTCCCTGCCGGAGTCTGTATTTCCCGATAGCTATAACTTAGGGATCCTTAAGTCAAGAGTGAATAAGTTACTTTTAGGTAAGCGTGCTCTATCTTCGACCACATCATCACTTACCATCAGATGAGATGGTGGTCAAACGCGAACCAATTAACAAAAAAAAATATTAATGTTGATTTTATTACTTAATTATACTACAGAGATTTTTGTTTGTTTATTTACACAAGATAGGTTTTTAATTTTGTTATTTTTTTATAATTTTATTGAGAAAATAATAATGTGAAGTAGGTACATTATTTTGTTAATCAAACTAAGATCTTCAGTAAAAGTTTAGTTTTTACTTATTATATTTTTTTTTCATAAGTGTAGTTTTAAGGCTACTTTAATTTTTATTTCAATAAATGAATAAAACTATTGCGTGTTTTTTAATTATTGAAATGATCTAACTGAAAACTGAGTTAGTAGGTAATCCGATTGTAAAACGTATAAGTGTCAATGTGACATAAATGACTAAATATCTAAATAGTTTATATTCTAATAAAGGGATTATCAACTACTTCAATTGTTACTTGATTTTATGAGTAAAAAATATAAAAACATATAACGTATGCTAATTAACGTAATACGCGTATAATGGCCAATATGACACATTGGCCCTTTTAAAGTGTTTTTAGAGAAAAATAATTTTAACTAAAACTAACGTAGAAGGGCCAATGTGAAGTAAAAAAAAACCGATATATGTATATATAAAATACTATAGTACAAATGAGGAGGATAGTTGTCTTAGCAAACAAGCAAAGATTCGTAAACTTCGGTTTTATCAATCTGAAGTTATAGTAAATAGAAACTTTGGAAGCCTCTCCTGTAAAGTTGTAATTTTGCACTTTGGCCCATATACATAGGACCCATCGAAGTGATGATGTGGTCGAATTTCAAGCTGCATTACCAACAAGTAACGTAGGCAGAAACTAGTCCAGAATATTTTGCTTGTGGAAATATTTTTTACCGACTTCAAATAAAGGAGGAGGTTCTCAGTTCGTCTTGAACTTTTTTTTATGTATGTTACCTCATAACTCGGAGACGGCTGGACAGATTTGGAAAATTCTTTTTTAGTTGGGTATTTCTTATACTAGTTTATGTAGATGCTCTCGAAAAGCGCCATTTGGGAAGTGGAACTGATGATAAAGTAAGTAATAAGTGGCACAGATGGCCACCGAAACTACTCAATAATAAGTATTTCGTGGATTGCAATTCGTTTACTTGAATATGGATATTAAGCACTTTATGCTCGTTACAATGCATTTATTGTGAAGTGGAGCTGATGGTGAAGTACCAGGAGAACTACTCAAAAAAAAGCAATATTTTGTAAAAGGTGATAAGTACCTGGTTGACATTTTACTTTTGTAACTAGATAAATTACAAATGGACCCACTAAAAAGCGTGAAAAAAACTTTTAAGCAAAAAATAAAACCGGTTTCCATATCAAAACACTACAAAGCCAAAAGTAACTTTAATTTCGGAAGGCGGTGGAAAAAAAAGAAAATACAAAACCAATAACACGGGCTTTCGTGGCATTTTCCCAATAGGTCTTCATTGGAGATGGACTCGGGCCAGTATATTCCGAGAACACGGTGAAGACATGGGTTGACGAAGACTTAAATTTGGCATGAGATGTCCTTTGTTACCTTACCCGTTTCGCACCCGTAAAGCGGAACTGATTTGACGTTGGATTCGAGGATTAAATTTTATCCTTCGGGTCAGCTTCCGCGACTGCCACACAGGTCTCAATTGAGCGAAGGTAGCTCGTGCCTTGGTAATCCGCGAAGCTATGTCCTCTTCGGTCCCTCCAGTCTCTGCAACGACACTTCCAAGGTAGGTGAACTTGTGGATCCGCTCTACTGCTTCCACGCCAATCATCAAAAGTGAAGTGTTCTTAACATGGACAGCACGCATCTCCTTTGACTTGCGAATATTTATTTTCAGTCCCGTTTTCGCCGACTCCTGTCGTATTTCGTCAAACTTAGCCTGCATGTCGGCGTGTGTGTGACTCAGCAGGCATAGTTCATCGGCGTTATCTAAGTCTTCTAAGACGTTTGACAATTCCCACTCTATGCCGCGAAGCCTGTTCTCAAAAATGTGAAGAAAAATGCCGTCGTGAACGACAAGAAATAGGAGAGGCAAAAGGAGGCAACCCTGTCGGACCCCGCGTGCACCGCGATGTCTCCAGAGATGAGGCCATCGTGAGTCACCTTGTGAGAATAATTCTTGAAGACGTTCTCCAACACACGGACAATTTTCGGTGGCACTCCAGTATTAAGTAGACGGCACCAAATGCCGGACCACTTCAGCGTATCAAAAGCCTTTTCGAAGTCGACAAAGGTTTCGCCAAAAGCCATTCTGATGCGTGTCAGTTTGATACGAAGAGTGTTGATCTGGTCCGCACACGAGCGGTTTGCTCTAAATCCAACCTGTTCTTTGCGTAGCAGAGGTTCCACGGCCTTCAACAACCTTTCCAGAATTCTTTTACATGAAACCTTTGAGGGAATTGATAGCAAAGTAATGCCTCTCCAGGTATCACACAGACTAAAATCACCTTTCTTTGGCACGGTTATCAAAAGTCCTTAATTCCAGTCATCCGGGAGTTGTTTAGCAGTCCAACTCATTTCAATTAAAGGCGTCAGAATATTGACGATGGAAAATAAATCTGCTTGGAGCATTTCCGCAGTTATCAGGTCAAGTCCTGATGTTTTGTCTGTTTTCAAGGAGAGGACTGCCTTAGCAACTTCAGATGCTGGTGGTGGCTCCGTGTTAATGTCTAGGGGCCTTGGTGGAACGGAACTGATTTTCAGGGTGTCAGGGGCCGACAAAGCTGACAATTGGAAGACCTCTTTAAAGTATTCACGCCAACGTTTCAGCTGACGCCAGAAGGGCGTGGGCAATGAACTGGTCACCTTTAGACTTTAACAGTTTCTTCCTGACAAGGTCTTCATGGTTTTATAAAATATGTCTTTAAGTTGCCGGTGTTCGCTGCGTGTTGGGCATGATCAGCAATACCGTCAGTCCACCGCCATCTATCTCTTCGAGTACTTTGATAGATTTCTTTGCCTTTCTGGTCGTATTGCAAATTCAGGTTAGTTCGTTCGGCATCGTCACGTTTCTCAAGGAGTCTCAAGTGCAGGTTCCTTCGGTCTTTGATAAGGTTTCAAGTGTGCTGGGATATTCAATCTTCGCGTGGATTATTTCTTTTGGGCCCTAGGACGATGGAGCTGGTCTCAGTTATAGGCCACTTTGTTGCGGTTACACTCCTCATCTAGTAAGTCCGTTGAAGCTTCGAGGTCAGTGAATCGATTGCGTAGTTTCAGTCTAAACGCGCTACGAGTGTCAGAGCTGCAGAGTTTACCCACGTCGAACCGTTTTCCCACCTTACCAGGTTTTCCAGCTGCACGTGCTACAGCTATATTGAACCGGACTTCAGCTACTACTAAAAGGCTCTTCTGCGCTGTATTAGATAGGGGAAACCCAACGTCATACTCGCGTACAAATCAAAAGTTCGTATGAATCATACCATTGAAATTTTCTTTTAAAAATGTCTTTTCACGCTAAGCATATATTTTGCAGTCGACTTTATCTCTACTGAATGCATTTTTATATTGAATTCGTAGATCATATATACAGACGGCTTTCAGACCGAACTGCAAGGGAATTTTTGATCTTAATTTCGCACCTTTCTATCACTGGCTTGCATTTTATGAGCACGCGCCAGCATAAATCACAATGTAATACATACTAGCATGGAGACCGTTATAACTTACAATATTCAATGAGTTATACCTGAATATGATGCAGATAACATAAAAAAAAAACAATAATTCCTTGTCTGGACTTGCGCATGTTTTTTGTAGATTGTAGTACTTTTTTAAGTAATAAATAGAGGTGGCGCGTCGTGATTTTTTTTTAAATAGAACTAGCAATTTGTGTTTGATTTATTTGTAAATAATACTGAGCAATTACAAAAGTGTACAATATTTTTTTTTCTCTTTATTTTAATTTGGGGACTTTTTTACGAATGTACATATCAGTCCTACAAATTTAATTACACTATGATCACCTCTGGAGTTTGGTGTCGACAAAATATTATAATGGAACATCCTAATATCGTACCTTTTTGTCTCGAGCTCTTAAACAATTATTGCAGGCCCGTTGGTATAGTGGTCAGTGGCCCTGACTGCTATGCGCAAGGTCGTGGGTTCGATTCCCACCTAGGACAATACTTCCAAAGTGGTAAAATTAGTGTCATCGTTGTCCACTTTAACTTTTATAATAATGGAGTGAAACATCTAAAAAATATATGTTGTAGATCTTAATAAAAACTTTCAACGACAATTAGTTTATTAGTGTGACAGGCCCGTTGGTATAGTGGTCAGTGGCCCTGACTGCTATGCGCAAGGTCGTGGGTTCGATTCCCACCTAGGTCAAATGTTTGTGTGATGAGCACGATCATTTGTTCTTTGTCTGGGTGTAATTTATCTATAATATGTATGTATTTAGAAATATATATGTATGTTTATCAGTTGTCTCGTACTCATACCACAAGCTCTGCTTAGTTTGAGACTAGATGGCGTTGTGTGGAAGTTGTGGAATATTATTATTATTATTATATTTTTGTTCATATTTGCTTCTCTTTTTAGAGAGTACATACATCTAAACACACGGGCCGGGGCCAAGTGTGTAAAGGGAAATGATTAAATTGAGAATGTGGATGTCAGGGTAGAGGAAGTCAGAAACTTTCTAGTGATGCGACAAGTATTGAGTATGGTGGCTTTCTGGAGCGTGTATAGTGTATGAGAAGGCATTTGAAGAGTATTCAGACTTTGTGTGAGAGCTTTTGGTACTACACCAGTGGATGAGAGTACTATAGGGACGATTTGAACAGTCTGTGCTTTCCACTGAGTTTTGATTTCTATAGCCAGGTCTTGGTATTTACTAAGTTTTTCGGAAATTGTAGGCTGTATGTTGTGTGAGTTGGGTATAGCTATGTCGATTAAGTAAACTGTTTTATTTGTTTTGTCGTGTACTGTTATATCAGGCCTATTGTAGTGTATAGTTTTGTCTGTGATTATTGTTCTATCCCAATAGATTTTATGATTTCGTGTTTCTAAAATGATTTCTGGTTTGTATTTATAGTATGGAATCATTTCAACTGTAAAATTGTATTTATGTGCTAGGTGTTGGTGTACGATTGCGGCAACTTGATCATGACGGTGTTTGTAATCTGTCTGTACTAGAGACTTACAGGCCCCGGTGATGTGCTGTATAGTTTCAGAGGCACTGTTGTAATGTCTACATGTGTCAGTCGGCTGATTGGAGTCTTTCATTATAAACTTTCTGTAGTTACGTGTTACTATTACTTGGTCCTGAATCGCAAGCATGAAACCTTCAGTTTCGGGAAACAGCTCGCCTCGTTTGAGCCATTCGTTCGACTTTACTTTGTCGACGTGTGGCTGGCTCAGAGTAGCTTGGTGTCTTCCGTGTAAAACTTTTCCAGCCCATGCTGCAGTTTTTTGTTGTGTGCTAATAAGATTTTCATTATTTTGAGAGCTTTTATTTAGTAAATTAAGTGGTGTTAGTTTTTTTATCGGTTTCTGTTACAGTTTTGTGTAGGAGTGATTGTTCTGATTTGGTGTGGAAGTAAGATCTGAGTGAAAGTATTTGTTTGTTGTGTACATTGTGAATATCTACCAGCCCTCTTCCCCCTTCTTCACGTGGTAGCGTAAGGCGCTGTATGCATGACTTCGGGTGGTGTTTGCGGTGTTTGGTGAGTAGAGTATTGATAGTTCGTTGCAGTTTTTTTAAGTCGGTTTTGGACCAATGTATAATTCCAAAAGAATATGTAAGGATGGGTATTGCGAATGTGTTGATAGCTTTAATGGTATTTCTCGAGTTAAGATTCGTTTTTAATCATTCTTTGTTTGTTCGTTCATTTTTTGTCCTCTTTTGCTGTATTTGTCTGGATTGTTTGAAACTTAAGTATTTGTATGTAGTGTGTTCATTCATTGGCTCAATAGTTTCGCCTGTTCGGAGTGTGTAACTATTATTTTGGATATTTCCTTTAATGATTGACAAAATTTTGCATTTATTTACCCCGAATCGCATTTTAATGTCGTTAGAAAATTCCTGTGTTGTGTCTGCTAAATCGAAAAGTGATTTCGTATCAGCTGCGTACAATTTTATGTCATCCATATACATAAGGTGTGTTAAGGTGAATTGTGTGTTATCGTTTATTAATTTAAATCCTGTGCCAGTTTTATCTAGTAAGTTCGAGAGTGGATTGAGTGCCATGCAAAACCATACAGGACTTAGTGCGTCTCCTTGGAAAATTCCACGTTTAATTTGGATTGGATCAGTAGTTAAAGTCTCGGAGTTTTGGTTTATTTTAAGGACAGTTTGCCAAGTGCCCATGGTAGTTTCCAGGAACAACCTTAGTGAGGGGTGGATATTATAGATTTTAAGGACATGTAACAGCCAGCTATGTGGGACTGAATCAAACGCCTTTTGGTAATCAATGAACATGGTATGTATATCCTGTTTATTTTTAATCGCGCTGTTCATTGCGATGGCATCGATGGTGAGTTGTTCCTTACATCCTTGGCTATTTTTACGACATCCCTTTTGTTGCTCTGCGAGTATGTTATATTTATTTAAGTGTTCGTGTACTACTTCACTTATACATGCGGTTAAGATTTTATAGATTGTTTGCAAGCAAGTGATAGGTCGATATTTGGCTGGGTCTATAGTGTCGTTCATATCCTTAGGTATCATGTATGTGACACCATGTGTTATGTATATTGGGAGTAAATGCGGTGATTGAATAAATGTGTTTAGGTGATTATATATGAATGGGTGTATGCTAGTGAATTTTTTATACCAGTAATTGTGAATATGGTCGGTGCCTGGGGATTTCCAGTTGTGCGTGCGTTTTATAACTTCTTTAAATGTGTATATCGGTAAAACTTCGAACTCCATTTCGGGAATTTCAGGTAGTGTCTGATTAATCCAATTTGCGCTGTTATTATGGCATACTGGATTTTCCCATATGTTTGCCCAGAATTCCCGCAATGTTTCGGGGGGTGGTGTCGCTAGTGCTTGTCTATTAGTGTACCTGTTATTGGATGTAAGGTTTCTGTAAAATGTTTTTTCGTTGTTAGTAAATTTAGTGTTTTGTACTTTACGGTTAGTACATGTAATATATCTTTTAAGTCTACTAGATGCAGCGTTTAATTTTTGTTTTAATGTGTCTAAGAAGTGTTCTAATTGTGTGTTAGAATTTTCGTGTTGAGCGTGTAGTTGATATTTTATTTTTATTTGTTCTACTGCAGCTATTAATTTTTGACTTCTGTTGCCATTAATAAATTGTGTCAGCCTACCTATGTTTGCTCTTAGATGTTTTATTTTATTTTCTAATCGAATTTGCCATTTTGGTACCTTTGGTTTTAGTGTACGATGTTAATTTTGTATGGAGTCCAATATTTTAGCTCCATTGCATTTAGCTGCTGTCCACGCGGCACAGTAAATAACTGTCTGTAGTGTCATGAATTCGGTTTCGATATTTACATGCTTAGGGAGAATAACATTATTTATATAAGTGACTATTGTCGAAAACTTTCGAGATGTCTTTTGTTTGGGAATGTATGGTCTAGAAGTGGGTTGAGTGTCCGTAAAATATTGAAGAGCTTGTTGAAATATGGTTTCGATTTCAGGATTGGTGTCATTAATTTGAGAGGGTTCAAATTCAAATTGGTTTACCTCTATGTTGTTCATAAAATTGTCATTATTTGTATTTACTAGTGACTGAGGGCCAGTGGTACTATCTATAGGCGTTGGACAAGGTGTGGCAGAAAAAATTGTGTTTGTATTAATAGGTTCGCAATCATTTTGCTGTTGTGTGTTATTTATTAATAGAGTATTTTGTGTATTACAGTTCCTCGATTCTGCAGATATTTGGTTTTTAATTTCTTCTATTCTTTTGATATCTATATATCCATTATAAATTATTGCTCTTACTTGGTCAGATAATCTTTGCTCTGTTATATGTGCTAATTCGGGATAAACATTAATGAATTCCTCATGTAAATATTTTCTATATGCTGTTTTGTTTGTTTCTAGCTGTGTAATAGTGTAATAAATTCTTATTAATGTTTCGTTGTATTCGTTCGTCCATCTCATACGCTGATTCGATTGTTTATAAGATATGTGGAGTGTTGCTGTGCTTGTGTGTGAACCATTTGTAGTTCAGCTCTGACTTCTGCGTAAATCTGATCTATTACGTCTTGTGGTAATAATTTCTTTTGCTCTGCGCTGGTCACCTATTCTTTGTCTGCTAACTTGCATATTGGGGTATCTTTCTAAAAACTTTGAGCGTAGTGGTGGAAGGTATGCATTTTTGTCTGTATCGATGTTAGTTAGAAGAAGGTAAGTTCGTAGGATGAATTTATTCATTTGTGTACTCCATTTCCTACGGGTTGTTGCAGTCGTTACGGTGGGTTCAGTAGTGCCGAAAATTTGTCTCCTGTACAACATCCGTTGACTGTAAACTGATTGTAGATGGTGATAACGCCGAGCTGGCTTGAAAAGATTGTGGTGATGATGAGATTGATGGAAAAAGTGATGAGCAAGATGACGTAGATGTTTGTGAGGTGTCGTCATCTAATTGAGGCATATTTGCCTGAAGTTGTTTTTTTGTTTTAGAACGAGTATTCATGATATTCCCACGAGTAGCTAGGGACTTAAAAAGTCGACCACAGCAGAGCCCTGCGTTCACTGTGGCAAGGGTAAATGAAACTGGAGGTCCCCTATTCTCCAGAGTTTGCACACTAACGACTAGCGCCTTCCCCTAGCCATGCAGCCCTGGCATGTGCAACCCTAGCTTGGATTGGATTGTATCTCTTTTAGTCTGGCCCCTCACCCTAGATCTATGTCGGCAAAGTTTTTCTGTCGTCATAGATCTAAATTTCATTTGGGCACGCAAACCCCACCACGTCGTTAACGTAGAGATACAGCGATGGGTTTCCAGAGCCACGTTAGCCACGCCAGTAATTTCTCATTCGTGTGTCCGCCCCCCACGTGATTAGGTGTTCAATCAGGACGTGTGGTTGTTTAGGAGGCTTATTATTATTATTATTATACTACGGCCGTTCAGAGAATGCGTTCCTGACACGTCGCGATTGAACTGACGACGTAACTTTGTAATGGCGTTGCAGTTACGATAAAAATATTTTTTCTGGTTGTTTACCGTTTTAACAATTGATGAGCATTAAAACTACATTATTATATCAATAATCAATGAATGTTATAATTTTGTGCCAAACTGAGTGTCAAATAACTTGGTAAACAATATTTTTCTAAATCTATACTGCGCTATTACAAGTTTATGTCAGCGCTTTATATTTGTAGTGCTGTGCTAAAAATAACAGGCAAGTATCGTAATCTGTTCTTATACAGTTATACTAATAATATAAAATAATACGCTTTGTTTTTCTTTTTAAGAATTTGAAAATAATGGACTATAAGATAACTTTTATCAAATATAAAAATAAAACTATGACCAAACCGAACGCGCGAAAGAAAGTAGCATTTTTATATTTAGGTTGAAAATGGTAACCCCAAATGGCGTTGGGCCGCCATTTTGTGACGCTAAAACAGTCGTCTGTTGTCGTTTCGTGCGCATAGACCACGTTCTTCAAGTGTTTTCGATCTGTTTTTATTTGATTACCCGGCTTTCGTTTAATGGACTGTTTCTGCTTTTCAAACTGACATCGGCGCTAAATTGGACTTCGATTGTGTTTTGTATTGCGTTCTTTTTACTTTTGGTGCATAATAATGCCTAAAAGTGGACAAACATTGAAAAGTGGAGCCCGTGAGTTAATCATCAAGCTGCAAGATTACTTTGAGCGGGAGCGGCAAAATTGCGGACCCCTGGTACCTGTCGAACAAGTACAAGAACGCGTCTCTCAGGCGCTTGGAGTTAGAAAACGAACGATAGCAAATATTAATAAAGAAAAGTTCGGCTCTACTGGCATGGAAGATAATATTTTACGTACTCCGAAGAAGAAACGTAGAACTAAACCCGTGACAGATATTGACACCTTTGACGCCGATGCAATCAGCTTCTGGCATCGTTAAGAGAAGCTGGACTGTTTAGCGGGGGTAAAACTGCTTTAACCAAAATCTTAAAATATATTGGTTTTTCGTATAAAAAAACAGACAAAAGAAAAATTTTATTAGAACGATACGACATAATTTTAAAACGGATAAGTTTTTTGAGAGAAGCAAAAAAAAATTGATAACTGGGATAATGTCGTGTTCATTGACGAGACATGGCTAAACGCCAATCACACGGTTTCCCGTTCTTGGACGGATGATACACAAGCGTCGACGTCAAAAGTACCAATGGATAAGGGGGCCCGTCTGATAATATGCCACGCAGGTTCTGCAAAATACGGCTTTGTGGAGAACGCGTTACTGGCATTTCAATCAAAAACCACAAATGACTACCACGAGGAAATGAATGCCACTACATTTAAATAGTGGTTCCAGAACGTGCTTTTGCCCAGCCTACCAGAGCCTTCTGTAATATTCATGGATAATGCCTCCTATCACTCGGTTCAAATACAGAAACCACCTACCCAAGCTAATAAAAAAGAAGAAATGGTGGCTTGGTTACAAGCAAAAGGCATTGACGCAAATATGCAGATGCTAAAAGCAAAGCTAATTAAATTAGTTAAAGAAAATAAAGCGGCAAATGTGCGATACGAAATCGATGAACTGGCTCTGGAGTACGGTCATCGCGTTCTAAGAATTCCACCGTATCATTGCCAATATAACGCGATCGAGCTAATCTGGGCTCAAATAAAAGGTTACGCCGCCCGCCACAATACTTCCCCGCCATTCAGCACGAAAAAGATGATGACCCTATTAAAAGAAGCCTGCGGGGAAGTCACAAGAGATGACTGGGCAAAGGTTGTTGAGAAGACTAAAAATCTGATTTTGGAACATTTTGACCGAGATATGAGGATTGATTCTGTTATTGATAATAATATAATTATACATGTAGGCGAAGATGATGAAGACACCACCTCCTCAAGCGAATCGGAGTCTGATTAATATTCTGTACGCACATTCAATTCAAAACAAATTCTTATTTCTATGCAATAAAGTAAGTACATTTACTTACTTTATTGCATAGAAATACAGATTGTAACTTTGTAACAAAGAATAAATAAAACAATTTTATTATATGAATATTAACTTTTTTTGCTTTCCACTTAAATAACTAAAATATAAATTTTAAATGATTCCGCCAATTTAAAACGAAAATAATCTTAAAATAATGCGGCGGTTCATTTTGGAGGAACGGTAACGAACTCAGTGTTATGTTGTGCCCATCACTAGTCGTGACTAACTGATAGGTGTCAGGAACGCATTCTCTGAACGGCCGAACTTTGTTATATTATATTATTATTTTCTTGCTGACTCAAATCGGACACAGTCCGTCAACAGGTGTATTATATCTTCTATTGTGCCACACTCCACTCAATTTAGCGAATTAGTTTTTTTTCGGGTACAATCATGTATTATACTAGCAAATTCAGGTCATAGGTTTTGATCTCATAATGACCCAGAGCGCAATCGCACAACTTGGCAAGCAACAATGATAATAAGTATTAACTACACAATTTTATATTTTCCAAAAAGCACCTTGATGATATTATAAATATTAGACGTTTATTTTCCCGCGTGGCAGTTATAGCTTCCACACAATTTCTCTCAGAATACTTAGTAGTTTGTTTTTAAAAGCATACTAAACAGAAACTCTCTAATAATAATATCATTGACGCTATACTACATACCTTAGCCCGTCCCTCTTGACAGGACTCTCCCGGAAACACGACAAATTACGCGGAAGGGGATGCTTTCCTCTGAGGACTTCCGCGCATCCATCACTCGAGGGAACCGGTCTGACAGAACTGAGGATTCGCTGAGGATAATGAATGGACCTACTTTGAAATGTTCTTGATGATTCACGTACAATTTGTAAACGTTTTTGCGTATTAATATAAGCATATCAAAATATTTTATATCTATTTTAGCGTTGAAAATTATACTAAATATTTCTTACTCATCTAAGAAAACTATTGTATGCATTGTTATATGCTTCAGCCTTTGGCCCATGTGTTAGGCTAAAATCGACCAAATTGACTCACATACTGAGGTAGAGAATAAGATGAACAACATATTGATGACCAATGAGCAGTCGCAATCAAAATCTTTTAGCTGTTAAAGCGTGAAAAGTATCAAAGATAGAGACTACTTACTTTCGCCCGTATAATTTAACACATGTTTGGAACTTATATACCTAAGGAAGGGAATAAGATGGTTACCCGTGTGTAGACTCATTCAAACATTTTTAACTGTTAAAGCGCGAAGTAGTGACAAAGATAGACAGACTACTTTCGGTCTTGTAATATTCTTGGAACTTCTATATTTATGCTTAAAGAAACATACTGAAATATTTGATGTCATAAATAAAACCTTCTTTCCCTTTTAACTGCTACCCGTTACCCGCCACTTTCTATTTTCTTACATACTCAAGGCTCCCTGAATGCCTTTAAGTTTTAGTATCCAAGCACCCTTTCCAGCAATTAAGTAAAGTTTAACTAAAAGAACAGTGAAAGTCACAAGTATATTAAATTGGCTGAACTGTAATGATATTCTAACAATGATACCATTTGTATTATTCTGCTGTATGAGCAAACAAAATAAACAATGTTCGTAATAGGAAAAGGGGTTTTGACGAAAAGGCCACTTCTCAGTAGTGTTACTATGGAGGGAAGCTTAGAAGGTCAAGTGCGTACGAAATGTATTGTAATAAGCTTATACTAATATGTATATGCTGTCGGGAATAGAAATGTATCTAGTTTTGACTTTACCTTGAATAAATTGAAAACATAAACACAACACTCAAAATGGGATCCCGAGTCGATCTCCGGCCACCTAGGAGCGCGGGTTCGCAGGCGGTTAGCAGAGTTAGCTCACCGTCCGGTAAGCACCAGGCCTATCTCAGTGTCATGTCGATATGTCGTGCTCCACGCGCGTGTCAGAGAGAGAGAGAGAGAGACTGACCGAACCCAATGTGATTGTATGTTGGAGTTGGCTTCTAGTATGAGTGTCTATCTGACCTCCACAATCCAGTAGCGGGACAACACGATATCCTTGCGGCAAGACTAGTCTCAGATTTACTGGCTTCTACTCGTAACGACCGTCTGGGATGTACAAATGACAGCCGGGAACAACAGCTTAACGTGCTTTCGGAGGGATCTCGATATGTTAAACTAGTCACCAATGGACGGACTGACCTAGGCAAGCGTTTTTTAACCATGAAAATCGCCCCGTGTGGATTGCGCAGTATGCTAAGCGATAACGCTATCCTTTTGTGTACCACCACTGAATACTATCTGTTCCTGCTTGGGTGAACATTTTGTATGCACGGCAGTAGCGCGTAGCGCATTACAGAGACCATTGGGTTTAGCTGACCCTTAATATTGGCCTATATTTTGCACAGATTCTATAAAAAAATATGTGTATTTAAAGGCTCAGTATTTATGGACCTTTTGTTCCCTTTTTCCTTTTGAATGTTAATCGTGGAAGACGGGATATAAAGATATATTTTATTTGTTGCTTAATATTTCACTTAGTTTTATGTAGGGTTAAGAGCAAGAAAAAATTCGGTTGAGTCAGCAGGCAGAAAGAGTTTATTTACTTAGTATATTACGTTTTACGTATGTACTCGTATTAGAAGTGGCTTGTACTGGGTAACGGAATATGGTCCCTAAATCTAGCAGTGAATTATCGGATAATAACTGATTACTTAATGCTCAATCATTATTTATAGCTTGTTTCTTAGAGGAGATCTGTGTGCCAGCAGCGAGGACGTTATCAGATTGTTATGTTATGTTAAATTGTCATATTGTAAACATCTGTATCAAAAACTCCTTGATTCGGAGGTTTGTACCATCTGATTACTGTCAATATGATGGACGCTTAGATGAGGTGCGGGCGGGTGGAGAAAAGCACTCAAAAATACTTCTACTTACTTTTTTCCTTTAAAAACAATTTCACGACCAACTACACAAAAATAATTACGTTTGCAAGAAAAACGTACTAGTATTTTCCAATAAAAACAGACAGCAATATATTTTTATGTCAAAGCTAATTAAAGTTCTTTTTTTCTGAAAGGTTAGCCATTTTTTTATACGCATAAAATGACGAAAATAAGTTTTCTCTAAGGAAATAGATCTTTTAGAAGTGAAACATAAATCAAATATTTACTGTTAGTTCAATAGTTTGCAATCTGGATATTCTTGAAAAACTTTGTCGTAATTTCAATTAGCGTAATTCAATTTATTTGTCTTGAAGTTACAAAAGTGATATGTATACTGAGATTTCACGACCGCCTGGCCATTGTGTTTCGTTATATTTTCGTACAGAACTTTACTTACGTAGGGCGTACCCTCATATCTCAGGTAAAAATCTAGGACATGAAAGCTCTTAGTTTTTGTTACGATGGTACAATTATTGATCGAAGGATGTAGGTATGTTTTCTTATGCGTTTATTTTTATACCTTATTAGGTATTATTTTTTAAGATACTATATACTCTTTATAAACTGTCGGATGATGATAAATTTATTGACAATTAGTATTTGCGTGCGTTCCTACATGGTGCTCAGCATACTGCTGTAGTTACTGTGGTCGGATCGGCAGTATAGCGCTGATTTTCAGTAATGGCCTAAAATGAAACGTATGAATGTTTTTTTTTATCTGTCACGTAATAAAATACTCCCGTCATCATTATTTGCATAACCTTTTCCTTGCCTACCTTTTTTATGTCGGGGTCGAGTTTCAGTCTAACCGGATGAAAATGTATTCTTCCGACGGATTCGGATTCGGACGACGTCGGAACTTGTGTAAACTCACTAACAGGGTTTCTTTAGCTACCCTTCGATACGGGAATCCAAGAACGACTAACAAACAAGCAACAAATCTTGATTAGCCTAGTTTTTCCCAACCTGATTGATATATTATTCCTTCGCTCCACTTAAAAACTTCCTCTACGCACGAAAAAGCACGTACATTCATAATTCCTTTTATTCCTCCCAAAACGTTTTTTTTCACACAAGTTCGTTCTGAGTTGCTTGTGATGCACTTAATAAAGTGTTGGATCAGTGTTGTGACACTTGTAGTGGCAAGGAAGTGTTACCTCATGGTTTTGCGGGTTCTCATGTTCCTTTTGTATCAGATAAAAGTAAATAAGGTTAGTATTGTTATTGTGCGAGGATTTTTTTCCCTGGACCATTGTTTAGGGCCTTAGAATTCTTTCATTGAGTACGAAAGAGTTTTAAGTTATTCCTTACGGGATTAGTAGTTACGTGACCCGAGCTTAGTCGTGAAGTATTGGTCAAGTGGATTGTTAAATTGGTAAATATCGCTGTTTCTTTAAAATGGTGAAGGAATTGCAGCATGTTGTATAAAGTCAAATCTTAGCTTAGTTACGTTTTCAGAATCTGTAAATCATGGTGTAATTTCGATATATTAAGATGGTCACCCATCGTGCAACCGACCTCGAGAAGCGTTGCTAAACCTTGAAAAACCACATGGCGGATATTATTATTCACCTTCAAGCTCCTCAAATCACCCTTCTGCTAAAAACAATAACTAACATTAACTTTCAGAAGTAATAGTAAATAACAATAATTATGTATTATTGACCTTTATGAGTCATTTCTGTTAACATGGCCATTCCTTTCAATATTTATCCAATAATAACAATGAATTAGATATCAAGAAACATCTTCAATGAACGTTACGAACAGTCGTTTTGTTAAACATATCATATCCACATCTCGAATGAGACTTGATACTTCGTTCATGTGACTTAAGCTTCAATACCGTATTTTTGAAAATCGAATGCTAACATTTTCTCTTACGTTTATTTTCTTACTCGCTTTAATGCTTTACTTGACGTGTAATGAAGATTTTCATTACTCACGAGATAAAGCACGAATATAGATACTATTTACCATGTACTTACATGTAAAAAGTTTATGAAATGCTTCTTGTAGACAATATTATGTGAAATAATATCTGTGTATTCATTATTATACTACTATCTTTTGGTATATGGAAGGGATTCGTATACCTTTTGACAGCAGGCATGATTTATTCGGTAACAAGCCCAAAATTCAGGGTCTTGTGGCTAAGAAATAACATCTTCAAGAATCTTCACTTAGCCTTGAAGATTCTTTTTTGCTGGACGAAGTCTGTTTGTTAATTAATCTATCTCTGTCTGTTACCTACAACATGATAAATCAATAGACGCATTTGTCTTTTGTTGATCTTTGGCAGTCTTTTTTAGAACTTTACCATAAGTGTGTGTACCGTACTTCCCAGTCCCTGATTTGTGGAGACCAGAGGCCACTGCGCAAATCTATTGGATGCGAAATGAACTGAAAAGGTCCAAGTAGCTGGAACCGGACTATGTCTAGCAGACTACTGCTAGACATAGTATTTAAGACATTTTAGCCGGTAAACGACTACGTTTACCGGCTAAAATGATAAATATTACTAAACAATAAATAACTCTCAACTAACAATTTCCAATACCTATCCATAATCATGAACATCTAAGTATATCCGTGCACTTAATTAGGAATCAAATTGAACTTCTAATATCACAAATACTTAATTCCCCAACTAAAGTTTAAACGTGAACCACGTTCAATATATCGCACTATCGTACCATCTTTGGTACCTACGTAAACTGCGAGATCAGATTTAATCCTAACTTGTATAGATACGGGTATTGTTTTTGATAGGTATGTTGCTCACTTAAAGCTAATGATGCCATATCATTAGCTTTAAGAGTGTAACAAGTTAGGTTGAAATCTGATCTCGCAAGGAAGGGTACAATGATAATGGGTAATTTTCATTCAACTTTCCAGGGGTTTCAGTCTCACTGACTAAAGCAGTATAATATAATAACGTTTATTTGGCTTAAATAAGTTATGTTAACAATATGAGCATTGTTACTTAAACTAGGTATAAGCACCTGTGCTATAAGCAACAGTTACAATTCGTGGTTGATCTAATATTACAATATATGAAGTATTGTGCAACAATCCGTTATTACATATATAAACAAGGTAAAGTAATTAAAAGTTAAAAATTAATATTAAAACAAAGTAAAAAATTAGGTAATGAAAAATAGAATGTTTGTACGAGACATAATTACGTTTGTATGTGTGTCGATGTGTGTGTGTGTGTGCGTGCGTGTGTGTGTGTGTGTATAAGTGTGTGTTTGTGTGTGTGTGTGTGTGTGTGTGTAAATGTGTTTATAATTTGGAATGTAATGCATACGTGTAAGAAGTTAGATATGCAGGAACTTAGTGTGTAATTGCGTTACCCAGGAACAGTTAATAAATTTTCGGTTGCTTGGTAATTCAACACAACTAACAAGTTCTTAACAACTTTTTTAAATTTGAAATGACATATTTTCTTTAAGGACACATCTTTGCTCATTTTATTGTATATATAAGGAGCTATTATATAGGGATATCTCTTTGCAAATACTGTTTTATGTGGAGTGGTTTTGAATACGATTTCGTTTCTTCTTCTATTATCTATTTGGGAACCGATACTCAGTAAATGGGTGTGTGCATAAATAAGATTGCGTGAAACAAATAATTGGCGTACAGTAAGGACATTAAACTCTTTGTATAGTTTTGCAGTAGGGTATAGCCTTGGTTTGGAAAGAATAACTTTAATTGCCGCTCTTTGTGCTCTTTCGAGCTTAATAAGAAATGTCTTGTGAGACCCTCCCCAGACAGAAATGCAGTATCCCAATACTGACTGACAAAGTGCAAAGTAGATTATTTTCAAGACATTCAAATCCTCTATATGTCGTACCCTTTTGAAAATAGACATAAGTTTCCGAATTCTGTTTGTCAAAATTTCAATATGGTGATGCCAGTTAAGGTTTTCATCAACCCAGACACCTAGATATTTAACCCTATCAACTCGATCGAGTTGAGTACATTGGCACAGAGAGCTGTCGTTATTACGGGAAGTATGAGCTTTTATTTTTATTTGATCAATAGCTGGCGCTCCCGACTTTGTAATGGAGAAGGTGAGATATTTCGTTTTAAGAATTTAGTGTTTGTGCAGGTAAATCTTGTTTAGATATTCCATTACTATCCATATTGTCTATATTTTCAGCCAGTTTCTGTCCCACGGTTGCAAAGAATTTATTTACTTCATTAACAGAAGCATGGGGGTTTGGATCAATTTCTAATAGGGTTTCGTTATTATCTTTTTGTTTGTTTAAGGACGCTATTGTTTTTATTAATTTCCAAGTTTTTTTAGAATTATTATTAGCTTTTTTGAATTCTACGTTTTCAAATGCACATTTAACTTTTCCAAGTCGTGTTTTGCAGAAATTTCTGTATCTGGTATAAATAAGTTTTATTTCCAAGTTTTCTGGATTTTTTCTAGCTTTACTATGGAGTTTGTCCCTATGTTTAATGCAACGTAACAAACCCGGTGTAATCCACGGTTTAATGATCTTTGTTTTATGACTAGTTTCTTTAGTTGCAGTGTTGCTTTTTATTATTTTTGAGAGGGTATCTATAAGCAATTTTAATGCTACATCAACGTCAGTACAATTGTATACGTAGCTGAAGTCAGTTCTTTCTAGTTCCGCGATAACTTTAGGATAATTAGTGTGGGTTATTGTGTGCTTTTTGCAGTATTCTGAAAGTTTCTTTCCCAAAGACAAAGAAACTGTATAGTGATCCGTTAGAGTTGTGGTTATAACTGTTATATTACAACTTAGTACAGTTTTTATCATTACGTGATCGAGGCAATTTTGTTTTCTTGTTGGGAGGAGGTGGCCGGGTAGTAGTCCATGTGATGCCATTAGATTTAAATATTCGTGTGATCGCGGTTCATTACCGATTTCTTTTATATTTATATTAATATCTCCTATGACAATTATGTTAGCATAAGAAGAAAATGATTTTAATAAAGTATCCATTGATTTAAGGAATGAAGCAGTGGTAGCCCAGTTGTTACACGAGTTATAGGTTATTTGTTCGTACCCAAAGGAACCATTTTACTTGTGTAATTTTCATCATTTCAGTATTGGGTATTGTACTCTCGAAACGGTGAAGGAAAACATCGTGAGGACACCCTAGCATGGCATGTCCTAGGATGGAAATTCTGAAGCCGTAACATTCACCAACCCCCACGCGAGCTCGGCTCATAGAGAGGAGGCTGAACTGATTAAAATACCCTTCTTGCTGCTCTATATAGTTGAAAATAGAAACATCAACTGATGATCAAAAGAAAATCTCACCAATAGGTATCATCCCATAAGCCCCTCTTGCGTGACACAAATTTGAATGAGATCTCTCGATATCCATGTCACAAGTGGTATACATTCAAGTATGAATAGTTTTTCGCTCAAGGATAATATAATACCATACCAGTAGTTGCAATATGTCTTTTAACTGTTTGTGTGAGAGTAATAGTCTATGTTGGTATGTGTAAGTAGCGTAAGTTTATATACCGAAAGGTTTGTTAATATTGATTAGTTTTATAGTTTAACTCGTATTTAATTGCTTCTATCCCTACATGGTGACCCTGCCACTACATAGATACATATTACAAGAAATGCCATGGTATCCTATCATCTTTTACCTGAAATACCTATTCGTACCTGTCTTATGTGTTTCAATTCCACAGTTTGTTGGAATTGTCAGAGCAGAATTCTCGAAATACGAATGATGGTTGCAGTTCACACAAGCTAACACCTACAAAATACACTTTTCGAAAACTACAAGGATTTAGTCATGCGCCGTAACTTATCTACAGCTTAATTTTAATAACTTATCTTTCACTAGATCAACCAACCAAAACTGGTAAGGGAAGCGATTGAGATTACCAAATACGACAATTTCAACCGGGAGGATGGGTTTCAACTGTCGAGGGCCTGGAATCCAGTGGTTCAAATGTGTAAAAACCGAAAAAGTTCCGTAGAAAGTCCGCGAGTCGACACGGTGAGTTTTGTGTGTCGGGAACAGAATCGAGTGTTTAGTGATACATGTGACAGTGGTAGCGGTGTCGCTAACAGAAAACGAACGAGAAAGAGGGTAGACCGATTTGTCTACTCATAAACTTCCACCCGCAATTACTTCAGTTCATCCGTGATCATGGCGCTTGCAACAGTACCGAAATATCGGAAACTCAAAACAATAAATACACATGGTAAATATCCCGTTTTAAGTTCTAATGATACAGCAGTATATTTTAGTCAAAGACATTTTAATGTGAAAATAGAAGAGACCTTTTCTACGTTTTTTGTGTAATATAGATACTCAAATCGCATATGATGTGTTTCCCTATAATTGGAGAAACAAAAGGATCATAAATTAATCATAAAGATCATAAGGGATTAAAAAATAATATAAGCATGTTAGTGTATTCTTTGTAAACCTAAATAAGTGAATTAATTAAGTTTGATATAAAGGGTTATAAGTTCAGTTGAGGGTTACCCATTATGTCAGAATTATTAAAATATTAAAAATAAAGGCACTTAGAAGTTCATAGATGAATAGATTCTGACAGTGCCATAGCAATAATTTACTAATTCACATATGCTGAATTAGTAAATTATTGCTATGGCACTGTCTATCCGAGAACCAAGTTTATTCCAAACTGCTTAAGCCTTTCAGATAGAGAGATCAAGTTACTTTTACATATTTTAAGTAAAGCTTTAATTCCACATTTAATTTAGTTCCACGTCTGGATCGAATCCTTATACTTACATATATTATGCCTCCATAGTTCGACCTTTCCGACATACACATACAAGAAAACAAATTAAATTCCGCTATATTTACACAAAATATTGTTTTGTACGTACCCACGTAGTTTCTTCGGTCAATATTTATTAGGGACACTATTCAATCAAAATGGCTGCCGACACGACACATGTTGAAAACTGATGAAAAGTGAAAAAAAAAATTTTTAGTGTGTTGAATTATGTATTTGGCTTATAAATAAACTTTGATGATAAATAAACGCTTAGGATTTTGTTCATGACGGCACGTTTGGGTTGAATTTCAGTAAGTTAAAATTTATATACATGAAGAAGAAGTGCAAAAATCTGATATGTTTCTATAATAATGCGTTTCAGATACTTTAAATTATGTATGAAATCGACTACTTGTACCATAAATCTGCTATCTTTATGCAACAAAGGTTATTGTTGACAAGTGCCATGTCTCAATATTTTAACAATCACTTAAATGGGAAAATTATTAAATTTCTCCTCCTACTCGGGGTGGTGCTGAAGTGAATGTCAGACATCTACTGACTAGATCCCACCTTGTTCCTTCAGTTGCGCTTACGTTCCGGGACCGCGGTATCTCGTTGTAACGTTCCCGTAAACCCGGCAGATCTCAGGACATGAAATAATTATTAATCCCGTCCCATAAACATATTTTAAACTGATGTTATTTGCCACATCATTATGCCAGTTTTAATTTAGTGAAAATACATGCTAATTAGTAGGTTTGCGTCCGATTGCGGTTCCGTCAATGTTTATGTCATTTGGTGAATGATTGTTTTAAACTATGCAAATTGATTTAACTCAACGTGATTTGACTACCGATATCTTTAATGGGGAATTGATGAAGGAAATTGATCAATCTTTTACAACAACGAAATGAAAAACAGCCTGATTCTTAAAAAAAAAAAACTGGCAATATGTTTATTCTAACTATTGATTATATTATCAGAATCCTAATAAAAAAAATGTATTAGTTATTTGTATTTAGAGTCTACTATACTAGTCAGTATTGTAACGAAGCATGTTGAATTGATTCCTTATTCAAGTGTCGTATTATTATGAAGCCTGCTGACCAGTATTTAAACTAAGTATATATTTAAAAAGTATGAATAGGGTTTGCAATGTTAAGCTTTTATCTTTTCCTATAAAAACTAAATTACGACATGCGTTAACTTTGAAGTTTCAGAGACCTGTGGTGTGAAGTGATGTTACATCCCTCCCTCCTACATCGCAGACCAAGCTGAGGATTCTACACTGTCCAGCTTATAGAAATAAATAATTTCTCTGGAACTAGTATATTTTTATGGTTTCGGCTCTGTTCTGGTAGCAGTCACGCCTGTTCCTGGCTTTGAGAAGTTGCAGTGATAGAGAATGTTGGGTAAACAAAATTCTAGGTTCAGGATCTAAATTGTAACCAATATAAACAATTTTATTTATAGACATAGGTCCAGGGTTTTTTCTTGTCATTATAGCGACGTAGCCAATTGCAGTGTACTTAACTACTAACTTACAACCACTTATAACTTCCGTTATAAGTGGTTGTAAGTTGCTCTGAAAAGAAGAATTTAAAAATAACAAAATGTTAACTTTTGAAAGCACAGGCACATTTTATCACAATAAAATATGTATCTCACGCTTTTGAATTGTCTCCGATATTTTCCACCACAGTTTATAGTCATGTCTTGCTGGCACGGAGTCTGGTGCTTTTCATTCTTTTCTTCTTGCGTTTTTATTAGAACCTCTTTCAAGGTTTCTAGCTATAAGTGCAAATGATATTGGAAGATATCCGTCTAGCTAGAGGAGTTTAATTTTCACAATAGTTTAAACTGGGCTGGTTATTGGCTTGTAATCGGAAGTTACGAAGGACTTGTTTCAGACAAACGCCTCCACCATCTTCCACCTTCCCTGATGTAGTGTCCTCTCCCTCTGCCATCATGAATTAGCCGTCTCTAAGTCGTCGGTTTATAACTTGTATTTGATATATTTAGGTAACCATCATTAGGTGGTAAACTATTAATTTCCTTGACTGTGACACTAATGCTTCTCCTGCGAATCTTTCCACTAAATATTTTTACAAAATGTTAATCTGTCTTAATAAACATTTTATTTAAACAATTCAGAAATTATGCAACGTTTAGACATAGGTAGGTCAATATATTTTAAAAGATTTGTTTTTGATCCTGGTTTGTGACATATACGTCTTGCAGAGAATTGCTACCCAGTAACTGGGTTTTGTAGATCAGAAAAGCAGTCGTTCCTTGTAAAATAATGATAGCATGCGTGAACACTTTCTTTGTCATAGTTCCGAATTTCTATCTGACATGAATAAAAGTTAAACTTCTAATAATAATAACGACACAAATTGGCTTTAAGTCAATATAATTACTTGAACATGTCATCTCAGTTACTTATTTATTGAAATGCAGCCACAATACCTTACACTTACACAATATGCCACAATTGTAGATTCCAACATACGCTTCGGACATCTAATTATTCTGCTTCTGTCAATTTAGTGTCCCAACGTGTTCCGAATCAGAAACAGCTAGCTCACATTTATTTAATATCTAGACTAAAGAATAAATCTATGAAGCAATAAATGTTTGACATTACAATTGCAACTTTATCATGAAAAGGCAAGGTTGAGATTCGTTTAAGTCAACTTTTTATCGATCGACGATATTTCTCATTTATTTTCATTATTTTTCTGTTCATTTTGTACATAGCGTCATTGGAAGCACTTGTTACACCGCATAAAGTGAAATGTACAAATATTGTATTATTGTTATAATTGTTTACTGCTTTTGTATTTGATTGTACTTGTTATAAAAGACAATGCCTTGTTGTATTCTTAGTCCGCCATGTATCACTACAGTATATACCTAAACATTAAATAAATAAATAGGTTCTTCCGATTGTACATAATATATTGTACGTATAGGTACGTTCTGTCGGGGTTGCGGGAATGTTCTAACGATATACCGCGGCCCCGGACCACAAGTGCAACGACCGTTCCGTGAGGCTTTTACTTACTAATCCTTCGACTCAAAGTGGGGGGAGTCATACGATGATTTTCCCACCAAAAAAAGCCATATTATATCTATCTTAGGCAGTAGTACCGGGTAGAAGCCAGAAAGTTTAATAGCAGTTTGGCCTCGGGGTATTGTTGTAAGTTACCCAGTTACTGGGTTGTGGAGTTCAGATAAGCAATTGATCCATGCAAAATGGAAAGCACGTTATGTTGTTGTTTAATGTGTTTTCAGAAGCTCGGAAGAGAAGGTATGTAGGGAATGGTCATCCATCCCTGTACCGATCTTGATAAGCTTCTTTTGAACTTACTACGAGCTTAGGATAACAATATTAAATGTAAATTTAGGAATAGCTATAACGCGTGGCAACGTGGTAAGATAATTGGCAGTCTAGACTCAGCACTCCCTCTCCTCGTTTCTCGTCTAAGATCCTTTAAAAATAACACAGAAAAAATTGTACTTTTATTCCTCAATTCTATCAGCCTATTTCCCGTCATCCGTCTCGCTTAATTTTCTTTACAGGGTAATTCCATTTTTAAATATATTTCTTTTGAATACCAATGCCATGAGTTGTACCATCAAAATTTGGAAGAATTGTTTTTGTATTTGGGTTTTAGGGTTTTATGACTGAAGTATGACTGACCCTTGAAGACCCGCGCTGATGAGTATTTAAGTGTTCCCGCAGGCTCCGGTGTAAGTGTGTGAGGGAACACGGAGTGGGTTAAGTCAGTTTGAGTCTGACAGACACCTTCGCTCGCCCCAGTGAGGAGGACATCCATAAGAGTTTTCACTTCGAAGAACAAATGGATGTCGCGGGATCAATTTCCACACAGAATATTATGTATTAGTATGGTCTATAGATCCTTAATCGAGGTCTTGTTATTTGTGTAGGTCTTGGGATCAATTTCTGGGTTGGTTTTTCTATCAGGAATTTCTTAATAGTCGCCCGGAGTTTAGAAGTTGGTGGTGTGATACCCGCTTGCCTCGGAATGCACTTTAAGCCATTGGTCCTGTGCTTGATCTCTCTTCGGCCATGTCCGTCCCGTCGCACTATGAGAGTAAAAGAACAGAGGTGTACCTGCGCACATACTTGTACACTATAATATCTCCTGCGCAGATGCCTAATCTCAGCTGAGATGCCGCAGCCGAAATCGGTCTGGAGAACTATATGTATTTTTATGTAAGAGAAGAGGTAAGAACTACTCCAGCAGTTTCTATAGAAAATAAAGACTGACACACTATATGATCCAAAAATAGTAAATGCTCTATGCAGAAGATTTACTAAAAG
Organism: Tholera decimalis; assembly: GCA_943138885.2. NCBI lineage: Eukaryota > Metazoa > Arthropoda > Insecta > Lepidoptera > Noctuidae > Tholera > Tholera decimalis. The sequence continues at coordinate 17,521,450 of OW964571.2, read as the reverse complement.
TACATTCAGTCAAAAATCTTCTGTTCTCATTCAACAAATTCCAACTCGAATCCCTGCATCAAAAATCTAACAAAACGGGTATATACTGAAAATTGATCAAACATTTTTTTCATTTACAGTTTGATGTTTCTATTCATATGGTTGTATGTTTCAAGTAGGTACTCATTGTTTGTTTGAAAACTTTCGCAATGTGCGATTTTAGTTTCGATCGGTTTTCTCCAAGTTATGTTATCGATGACTTCTGGTTAGCTGCATTGAATTTACGCCGTCAATGTATTTGTGTTTGATGTTTAAATATTTTAGTTTCAATATTTGAAAGAACAGAGAAACATACGAGTATTTTTTTATTATTTTTGTAGAGTTGTTCTTTTTTTATTACTGATGAGCCCACTCTTGACTTTAAACTCGCCTGGTGGTAAGCGATAGATGAGGTGTATGATGGGACGAGTGAGCCCAGAAGATGCCTATTTACTCATAATTTAAAGACTGAAAGGTCATAAATGGCAGGTTACACAGAAGCCGGCAGAGAATTCCACAGCTTGACTGTGCGCACAATAAATGTGGAGGAGAAGCGCTTGGTACAACAACATGGTATATCAACCAAGTGTGGGTGGTACCCATTGTTTCGTGTTAACTTAAAAAAAGTTAATGCTTTTTTACTCTCTGTTCTCTCTAAAATACAAATTGATGTTATCGTTTGCATAAGATTGCTTGAAAAGTAATTTGTATAAACGTTTTTTGTGTTGTGCGTCGATGTCCCTACCAACCTGTATATTTATTATACTATGGCTGAATTGAGGAAATCTGCTAAATCATACCTAAATCTAAAGTCCTTAACTACGAGAAAATTTATTCAAAAGCTCCCAGCATAATCTAAGAACAAACTGAGGATATTCGTCGCATTTAAACCAGGAGATTAGGGCAAATAAAACAGTTCACGCCTCGTGAATATTGCCATTCCTATGTACAGTTTATGGCTGTGCGTGAAAGGCTTCAGAATATCTTTGAAATCTGGAATGGTCTAAGGGATGAGGATGCGGGGAAAAGAGATAATGAGATTTTAAGACCTTTTCCGTAGTGAATTTAGATTTGTTATAGGGCTGAACATCATCATCAACTAGATCCATTCATGTTTTGGGAGATATGTATGAAACTGGAGAAGTAATCTATGCACATATATATATTTTTGACTGTTGTCTTTGATGGGTAAAGAGAAGGAGATGATATTATATAAATGCTAGTCCCATATGTGCATAAACTCAACTAGCTGTTTCCTGCAATTTCGTTCGCGTGGAAAATGCGCACATTTCCCCTAGATACACCTACACCTATATTTGACCCCGGATCTGCAACCATCTCCATGCCGAATTTCATCAAAATCTTTTTATCGGATTTGTCGTAAATTCGTAACATATTAGTAAAACTATTGTCGTGGTAATATTTATAAAAATATTCACATATTAAATAATTAAGAAAACGGTATAGGTATATTTTTGAAGTGGTCTACCAAGGTTGATGTCATAGCCCCGAGTGTTATCCTGCTTCTTATTAACTGGGTTCCGTTTACAATAAACAGGAAAATGTTGATTATGACAACGTATCCAAAGAGATTGTATGAAAATACAGTATTTTTCCATGGGCAGTGCGTAACCAAAATATAAAACCATATTGTTCCATAAGATTCAATTCTCTACAATATTTTGATAATAATAATAATATATTCTAAATGCCAGTTAGTTTTTTCCTTTAAGTGATTCAATGAGTAACATTTTATGATGCGAGAACCTACTACTTACTTATCTTGTGCGTATAAGTGTTCTAAAATTGCTACCTACCCTCATTATTCGCATTTAAACACGTAGTTGTAAACGCCTAGTGTTTAGAGTAGCAACAATCATAAACGTATTGACGTTAAACGATTATGTTGCGGCACAAATAAGCTTTCGCCCTTCTGACAAACGAAAAGATCCTTCAAAGTTCAATGTTATTCTTAACTAAAGTCTGCTTAGCTTTTTGCAAACTATGTTAGGGCTCACCGGATTCAGCTGAGTAGGTAATAATATTTTACATGTCATGTCATTATTTATTCATTGTTCATCTGACCTCCACAACCTAATACCTCGGGAACTCTGCACCCAGTTCAACACGGTATCCCTTCGAGAACTGGTTTTTAAACGTTTGGGTTTTAAGTGATATCACAAAACTACAATTACTTATATCTTAAAAATTAAATTCAATAAGAAGATAAAACAACACTTTAAGTAGTTCGAACTAAATTAAGACGAAATTATTATTATTTTCCCGTATTTTTTTCGGAAAGCTTCCCAAGGAAGCAACCAAGCTTTTCTTCACATTCAAATGTGTCTAGATTATTCACAAAAATCTATCGAGCTTTATGGGAAAAGTCTATTGTTAAGTTTAAACTGCCCTTTGACCGTTAAAGCGAAGACTTGAAAAGAAATGCTTCTGAATGAGATGAAAAGGACGGGTTTTGCGTCGTTTTCTTCGGCAGTTACTGTTACTGACAATTGATATGGGGAAGATAAGGCGTCATTTACTTAATGGCTTGGTGGTGGAGTGTTCGACTTTGACTCTTCTATTCAGAGTTGGTAGTTTCATTCCTGTTTTTCGTAGGGTGGTTTACATATTGATTTTGTATCGCACCATACTTATACGCCCGACTTTCGAATTGCAGGACATGGGGTCGAACACAGTCAAAACTGACGAGGTATTTTATACTGAAGGAATATGTACATCGTGAGAACCACGCCCATGCGGACCTTTTGTTACTACTAAGGCCCAAAATAAATATTTATTGGTCATCGTAGATGCTTTGACTAAATTCGTGTTCATTATGGCGGTTCGAACAACAAAATCCTCGTATTTAATTAAAGAATTAGAAACTACTAGCTTCTGCCCGCGACATCGTACGCGTGGGACGGTTTTCCCGCGCAAATCCCGATCCCGTAGGAATTTTGGGATATAAAGTAGCCTATGTGTTATTCCAGAATAACAACTATCTACTTACCAATTTTTATCCAGATCCGTTCAGTAGTTTTTGCGTGAAAGAGTAACAAACATCCATCCATCCTCACAAACTTTCGCATTCATAATATTAGTAAGAAAGAAGTAAGATATCAGTAAGATTTCTAAGACATTCGGAAACCTTCAAAGAATCATCACAGACACTGCGACATGCTTTACTTCTAGTACCTTTACGCAGTATTGTATAAATAGAAACATACGTTTACAACCGGTATGCCTCTATTAACAAAACTATTCTAGAAGCACTAAAATCAGTACGTGCGAACGATACAGATGATAGGTGGGATCAGTATATAAAAGCCTTACAACAAGGTATAAACAGTACAATTCACAAAACAATAAAAACTGTTCCTAGCGAAGTTTTCCTCGGATATAGATTACGCACGGATAGTGATAGTTTGGCTCCGGAAATTGGTTACGGACATAGGATAGATGTAACTGAATTGCGCGAGAGGACAGAGACAAATATTAAGTCCAACGCGGAATCACAAACAGCGCGGCAGCGGTTTGATAAAAATCGTACTAAAGCACGGGTTTACGTCGAAGGAGACTTAGTACTCATTAAAATACAAAGCCAGACCAATGACGGGCAAAGTCGGAAATTGTTACCTGTTTATAAAAGCCCCTTTCAAGTAAAGAAGGTATTGGGGAATGATAGATATGAGGTGACGGATGTAAAAGGCAGTGAAAGGAGTACTAAGAAGTATACAGGCTTAACCGCTGCCGAGAATATGAAACCATGGATACATATTGATGATTGGGAGATAATTTAAAACTACGCTCTAACTTAACCATTTCTGCCCGTGTTGGCGATGAAGGTAATTTTAAATGTATCAAACGGTTAAGTGCGAGTTAAGATAAAATGCTTTGAGTATTTGTAAATGTTCCATATCGTAAATTACACATTAGAAGCCAAGTGGTAGGTTCAAATGAAGAACAAACTTGGAACGCTCAAGAGTGGAAAGGCCCTTTAAGTGCAAGTGGTTCTGGAACGAACTTGGTACGCTTAAGTGAGGTTAATCCCCTTTAAGTGCAAGTGGTTCTGGAACGAACTTTGTACGCTTAAGTGAGGTTAAGACCCTATGAGTGCAAGTGGTTCTGGAACGAACTTGGTACGCTTAAGTGAGGTTAATCCCCTTTAAGTGCAAGTGGTTCTGGAACGAACTTGGTACGTTTAAGTGAGGTTAAGGCTCTTTGAGTGCAAGTGGTTCTGGAACGAACTTGGTACACTTAATTGAGGTTAATTCTCGTTAAGTGCAAGTGGTTCTGGAACGAACTTGGTACGCTTAAATGTGGTTAAGACCCAGTGCAAGTAGTCAAACTCAATTTTATTGTAGCTTTATATGCACATGATTTAATGTTATTAAAGCCTGCCCTCGGACTCACTGATGAAAATGTGTAATGATAAATGACAGTTCTAACCCAAGTCGAACACCAATGCATATGCAATTGACAAACTGATAAATAATTGATAATTTGTGTTTCAGCACTTTATCTGAACTCGTGGGGTACTTGGTGGGACAGGCACCCGGTAGGACGGCCGTGTTGGCGATCGCCGTGCTCTCTTTACAAAGTTAAGAGTGACATCACCGGAGCGGCATGGTGGCCCCTGGTGAAACGAGCTGCGTACGTTGCTGAATCCCGAGCCAGACATAAACATTGATAAGATGGAATCAAACTTCACCATGGGAACAAAAGCGTTCTCATGGACTATGGAAGTATGGTGACGATTGTTAGGATTGTATGGGTACTCTTCGGGAGACCTTCGTAAGAAGAGGTCGATCTAGATTTCTGTTCCTTTATCTTGTTAAAAAGTAATATATTGTTATATGGTCATTACAGTGGTTTTAATTAATACAAAGTAAATTAACTAAGTACATAATAATATAAAGTTTACACCTACTAATACGAAAAGGTATAATGTATATCCATTTTGTTAAAATCTTTCAGAGGACTCTACATTTTTCTTATTTATTCGTTATCTGTCTAGTCAGAAAAGTAATATATTTGTATCAAATATTTATCTCATGTAATGGAGATTTGTTCTTGTATTTGTGAAGATGAAATAGGTAACCTTTTTCTATTTGAGACGTTATTTGATGAATTTTCTAGTACCTATTGTACTTCTCTAATATTTTCAGACTTAAATATTTATGATAACATCAACTAGATATTGCTCAAGCCAAAACATTATATTATGCTACTACTAGTATAACAAGAAAAAAAATGACTTAAATATCATCATCATCGGCTTAGCCTTTTCCCAACTATGTTGAGGTTGGTTACCAGTCTAACCAGATACAGCTAAGTACTAATGTTTTACATATAGCGGCTGCCTATCAGACGTCCACTGACTATATAACATCGGAAGGAGTGTACCAGATTAGCTCTTTGTTTGTTTTGTTCCTTATGGTCAAGAGAAAATGTATGACAGCGAAGTACAAACGTGCATGAAGTCGCGGGCTGAAGTTAGTTATCAATAAATGCATAAGTAACTTGTACTTAAATTCCATAGATGCTTGCATAACATAAAAACCGTCGCTTTGTCCAATTAAACACCTTAGGAATATAGGTTAATCGCGACACACACCCTTCTGGGAAAACTTACTTCATTAATTTCAAATATTTCATGTGACACTGAAACAACTAATTTCTTTGTTTACTATAAAAGAAACAAAAGACAGCTTCGTTTTGTCACCAGGTATTGTTCATTTTAATTTCAACCTTATTACTACATACAAGTTGTATTAGTGCATTGGGCTATAACTATGGCTCAATCATAACTAAATGTTGTCCTATTTTCCAGGAGGATAGAATTTCTAGCGCCGGAGAAACAACGAATGCTTGGAAGCAGCGAACAGAAGCTAGTATGATAAATGCCTGAATGTCTGTTACACTTGCTCGTCTAAACTACTTAACCGATGTTGATGAGGTTTGGTACAGAGCTAAATTGGACTTTGGACTAGGACATACGTATAAGAGTTACTTATTTTCGCTGAAAAATCCTTACCACGCGATAAAAGCCTCGGGCAGATGCTATTCATCTTTGTGAGCGTTCTCCGTTCTCGCTGTTTGTATGGAGTCTACCTTCTGCACCTATTTTGTATCATAATTAAGCTCTTCTTTAGCATTAGCGTGATGGCTTGCTGTAAAATATGCTATCTATTTAATCGTTGATCAAAACACCTTTTTATCGTGTCTGCTGCTGAAAACGAATGGTTTATTAGCATGGAATGACAAGAGGATGTATCCGGTGACTTGTGTCGGTATGCGTGACTTTTGTTTTTATCATTGTCGACAAACAACACGCTCGTTGTATTGATAGCATCAGTTTTCGCTAGTTTTTACCAAGAATATGTTCTATAAATTTTAAAATTAACTACCTCCCGGTATTCATATTTCTTTTACCTTAAGTAATGACCTCAGTAGCAGAAATAAATTCATCACCCAGAAAGTCGTATGTTTTTGCTTATTATTAACAAGAGAGATTATTCTTTTGAGCATGAATATAAAACAGAATAGATGAATTTTTAAAGATCCCACAGTTGAAGCTTTCTTCTTGATGTGCAAATTAAATTTTAATTGAAATAATTCAAGGCAATATACCTACATTAATTATAATTATTTCATCAGTAGCATTTGATGATGATGAAATTGTCAATTCTTTGGTTCAAATAGTATGAAGCCTTGCGATAAAAAAATAAATACGGTTCTTGTTAATTTAAAAAATGTTCTATTTCCTATTATAATGAATTTGTGGTTAACAAAACAATAAAAAACGGTTCAGAAATAGTTTATCGCTTTCCTCAACAATTTGCAACGGATAGACGTCTGCTCGCTGCGGCAGCGAACGTGCCAATGCAATGGCCTGGTACCTGGATGACGTCACTGTTTACCCTATTATTAAAAATTTTGTTGCCTATCCTCCAATAACATGTTTTGTATTACCCTTTAATGCTGCCTTAAATTTTGAATAAAGGGCCGTAAAGTCTATGTTATATTGTTTTTTAGGCCGAACGAGATTTTTATCTAAGTGATAAGTGCTGTGTCAGTCTGGGCCTCTAATAGGATGCCATCTAGGTTATAACTAAAATGTTGGCTATAAATTTGCCTGCTATAAAATATGTTTTCAATGCCTCTCATTTTTCTTTTTGCCAGAATCCATCAGAAGCGGAATTTCAGTTTCACTCACATTTCAGACTCAATAATAGTTTTGATTGCTATTTAGAATAACAGAAGCTAGAAGGTAAATAAATCAAGGTTTAGCATATCTAGTTGTTTAATACTGACTGCCTATCTGATCCGCACAACCCAATATCTGGGCAACAACCTAACTCCTTGGTAAGATTGGTGTCAGATTTTCTGGCTTCTGGTAGATATAGCATGTCTTCAGATTTTCGGTTCTACAATATGTATCTGACGAAGTTTTCCTTCACCGCTTTGAGAACAATGATGATGATGTAAATAACACAAACCAATGTTCCTGTCCAGGTTCGAACACATGACTTAGAACATGTAAGTCGTGCTTGTAACAAACGAGCCACAACTGATAAAAGAAACTCCTGTGAAAATTCTACAGTGTTTTATTCCGTCGAATTGTTGAGCTCCTTAGGGCGGATTCGACCAAACACGAATTTATACACGAATAACTATACCAGGAATAATTTATTCCACGATTTTATTCTCGAAGAAATCAACAGTCGTTTTACCATGCAATCTAAGTATAACTTATACTTGGGTTAGTTCCGCGCGAATAGCGGAGTGAATGTGAACATGATGTGAACGAATGTAATACCCGGAAAAAAATCGTTGTTCTACAAACGGGAGAGTACAGAAGCATAACGCATGTCAACTCTCATTTGTCGTATTATAGAGCGGAATAGTTGCTGTCAATGTCAATAGTGTCAGTATTATTTGAAAACGAAGAAGTGTTTAAAGTTTTGCATGTCGGTTCGGTTTGGTTCATGTGGTGTTTATATTCGAGTTTTGCAAAGTAAATTTGTTCTTAAAAATGAATGACGTTATGCGTAAACGTAGTCCTAATTGGCTGCCATCTGAAAAATAACTTTTGTTAAGCCTAGTAGAGCTACATTTTAAAATAATAGAAAATAAAAAAAACTGATGATGTTACGGTGAAATCAAAATTGGCTCAATGGCAAATCATTGCTGACCAGTACAACAGCCGTACAACCCACTGTTCTCGCACGGGGGATAATTTGAAAGCTCAATGGGAGAGCATGAAAAAGGTGGCAAGAAAGGATGCAGCAACAAACAGGAAGCATATGATCCAAACAGGTTAGTATTATATTATTATGTTATTTATATACCTATGCTAAAATGCTAACTTTAACTTTGTTTTAAAATAACCTAAAAACTGTTTTGGGAAAACACTACGTGTTAAGGAGGCCTATGCTCAACAATAGTGGATTCTTGTGGCTGAAATGATAATGAAACAAATAAATCGATATGCTTAATATTCTTCATATTCATCATCATTCATTATTTAGTTTTCTTATTCCAAAATATTTTTGTTTTAGGTGGTGGATCATCAATACTGCCTAAAAAGGAGGATCACATTCAATAGCGGATCATATCACTAATATCCACCAGTGCTATTGGTTTATTTAACCAATACGATAAATACTCTGATATTATTCCAGCGGTGCAAGACCAAGGGGCAATGGTTGCGGCACAAACGGAGGATTTTCCAGCAGCAGAGATAGAATACATAGGTTAGTTTACCCTTTACAATTTTCACTGAGAAAAAGTTTGGGCTGTGCATTTATTCTTTTATTTAATTTGTATTAAATATGCCTCCTATGTTTACCCTATGTACCTATTAATTTTAAACTTAACTTTTATTTGTAGATACCACAATGCCTCCTTCGTTCTTTGTACAAGAACAAACAAGCGACACAGATGTAGTATGTGAAAATGAAGATATTGTGGAAAAGGTAATTAACAGCTGTAAATAAAAAATACTGTGACTGCCTGAATGACTGGACTATTAGCTTGCAGACCCAATATGTGGACAGATTTTGATAAAACTTGGCAGGTGTATTCTTTATGTTACGTCGAGGCTCGCTAAGAAAGGATTTTATGAAATGGCCACTATATAATTATTATATAGTATTATAAATGCAACAGCTAGATATAAGACAAATTTAACTAAAGTAGAACTATGTATGTCAAGTTATTACTTTACCCTACTAATTTTATTATTTTTCTATTAAAGGATTGGGGAGATTATACACCCAAAATGTTGCAGACTCCTATATCGTCGGCCCTCAAAATTAAACGTACTGAGAATCCAACTCCTCATCTGACATGGGTTTCTAGGAGAAGACCAACCCACTCAAGCGCATCTTCTTCATTAGAGCAATCATACATGAAGAAAATTGAGGCTTTAGAACAACAGACAAAGCTTGCTGTGGAAGAAATGGAAAGGTCTAAGATGTGGCATGACTTAGATATTCAAATAAAAAAGGAGTAATTAAAACAAGAAAAAATTAAAACCAACATTTTATTGATGAAGCGAAGAAAGTTAGTGGCTTTCAAAAATAGAAAATAATTGTTCATCCAGTGTTTTAATTATAAAATAGGAATAAATTCTAAAAACAATATTCTTCTTTAATTACTTTTATTTTATTCTGTGTACTTACATCAAACTAAAAAAATAATCAGCAATAAGACCATCCCGGGTCTCATGCCGTCTCACAGGTATTTGTTCTCCTTGAATCACTTGAGGCATTTGGCCATCACTTAAAATTTGCTCCCAAGGGCCTGGTAAATCAAGTTCTGGATCATCTGGAGGTAAACTTTCCCCTCTACGACGTAAAATATCCGCTGTCAACAACCAAAATCGAATCATTATAGCATCCATCTTCAAATTTCGCTTTGATAACCCAACACCATAATATTTAAATACTTCACTTATTCTTTCTTGTATACTAATAATTTGCGAAAGCGTAGCCATTGTAAATCGATTTAATTCATAAGTTTTGTCATTATTATTTTTTTCCTTCAATTGTAATGTTTCTTTTAATTTGTTATACAAGTGATGTGCACGCCTTCAATAGTCATATTCATATTATATAAGAATATATGTTACAAACCATGTTTATTTTAAGTTGAATATGTCACTGGTGTGTCAATAAATAAATAAATAATACTATTATTAAATATTGTGCTATCGTGACACGACCCTGGCCATCGTGCTACTATGTCAGTGATTTCCAAGTTAGCATTGCATATTGTTTGCACGTTTATAGAAAAGTAACCTTTTCTATTCCTATATAGTTCTGCTTGTTCACCTCCCACCTGACACCGGAGTGGTACAAATGCTAATTTTATGTGCGTGCAATCCATGGCACCAATGACACGTGGAAATAGAGCTATTCAGTAAAAAATATCTTGCTCCCTCCTCATCTCCTGCTGAGTTGTAGGAAATTTTATATATTCCTTGTGCAGTGCAGCAATATTGGCACTGACTCTGTGAATTATTTTATTGGCAGTAAGTGTACTCCAACCACAGATGTCACCGATAACCATTTGAGTGGAATTTGTTGCATAAAATCTCAAGGTTCCCAGCAACTGGTTAATTGGTGAAATGGAAAAGTTGCTGAAAAATAATAATATAATTAGATCTGATATTCTAATCTATCCAGACATCAATTTTTCAAAGGTTTTTTTGTGACCGTACAATAACATAAATACGCAGGTTTATTAGGTAGGTAGATATTGTTGGAGGTACTAATAAATACTTACCGGTCAGAAATGTATTCCAATTTGTGTTCAATTCTCGTCAGCAAAAACAAGGTTGATTCTTTGCACAAACGAAACCTTATCGTGAAATCATGATCATCATAATATATATTCAAATAAATCTATTCTCTCTTTTAGCCACCTTGGACGTCTAGGAATAACTTCCGCATCACTATCACTATCTTCAATCAAATCATTTAAACGTTGCATTTTATGTTTTTCGAATAATTCCTTGTGTTGAGTTGAAATTACAGCTTAAAACAATAGGACGCCATTTTGTTATTCTTGGAATAAGCTCCTTATTCCATGCCTAACGGTGGTATAGTGACTATTCCCAAATAGACCCGTTATTCCTCGAATTGTAGTTGGTTAAACGTGAAATTGAGTTAATCTCGAATAAGTAGCGATTTACTCCTAGAATAAAATTTATTCATATTTGGTCGTATCCGCCCTTAAAGTTCTAAGTTGAACTACAAGATAGCTGATAAACGTTTGCTCCCTCTGGACAGATCCACTCGAATCTTTGTGGCGCTTTTCTCAAAAGACTGTCTTAGATATAAACCTACACGGATTGTAGTGTGATACGTTTTTCAACCGACGACAAAAAGAGGAGGTTATCAATTCGACGCGTATATATATATTTTTTTAATGTATGGTCATCGATTACTCCATGACGGCTGAACCGGTTTGGAAAATTCTTTTTTTGATTGAAAGGGTGTACTTCGAAATTGGTCCCATTTTCATAAACGTCAGGATCTGATGATGGGATCCTGGAGAAATCGAGGGAACTCTTCAAATATTATAGGCACACCTATGACGTTTTGGGTGTTTATTATAGTAACTTATGCAGTTGCTCTCAAAAAGTACCATTTGAGGAAGTAGAACTGATGATGAAGACCACAGATGGCCGCCGAAACTACTCAATAATAAGTATTGAGTGACTTGAATATGGATGTTAAGCACTTTATGCTCGTCACAATGCATATGGTGATGTAGAGCTGATGGTGAAGTACCAGGAGAACTCCTCAACAATTAACAGCCTAGCATTGGGAAAAGCAATATTTTGTAAAAGGTTATAAGTAGATGACATTTAGGCTCTTGTAACTGGGTAAATTAAAAATAGACCAACTAAAAAAAGTGAAATAAAAACTTTTTACCAAAAAATTAAACCGACTACCAAAAAACACTGCATAGTGAAAAATAACTTTAATTTCGGAAGTCGGTGCCAAAAACGAAAATACAAAACTAAAGACACCGAGTACCGAAATTAAAGTTATTTTTCACTTTGCAGTGTTTTTTGGGAGTCGGTTTAATTTTTTGGTAAAAAGTTTTTTACATTAATGTGATGACGACTCTAAGCTCTGAGTTTGATTCAGTATTTTTCTGAGATAAGTCAGCTATGGAACATGGCAGTTATTTGTCATTTTTTGGTAGGTAATGTATGTAGCAAGCTGGTAATAAAATGTTATTTTATATTTTAGTTTCTTGATACAACTTTAATCACTATCACCATGTTTGAAACCCCTCCATCACTATAATCCGCCATTCGTATGCAACTAGCGCCAGCTTTTATTTTACTAGCATTTTGTGCCAAATGAGGCGAGTGCTGGACAAAAATGTGATCAGGGAGTTCTATGAGGCTGTGAGCACGGCTGTAACTATCTAGGTTATAGGGAGAGCTCGATACAGCTGGTTTGAGGATATTAAAGCTGTTTCGAGGAGAATGGGTGTTTATATAACAGCGTTTTTATGTTAAGCAACATATTTTGGTTATCAGAGGATAACACAGTTGTACACTTAGCTGTAATATAGTGCGTTGGTAAAGCTCAAATATTGTTTAACGGACTGATTTAAGTCAAGTTATGTGATCCAAACTCCCTCGCTGTCACTACTCAAGAACCGTTCGGCCACAACCCTTCTTTCTTTTTCATTCTTTGAAACAAACCCATTTTAATGAATCTTGAAACGCATTAAACCCTAGTCTAGAAAGTTCGTAAGATTTATTCTTAGTTGTTAGGTCCATAAAATCCGTAATCAACTTTTTAGACCTAGGTATCTTTGCGTCTTTTATTTGAAGATTACATACATACATGCTTTCGCTACAAACAATATTTAACTATTTATTTAAATTAAAAATCATCAAAGTCGGTTGCTGTATTTCCGTTTTGACCTAAAGTCATTCGTGTCCTATCCAATGCATCCCTAAAAACATCAAGCATATTTGCAAACTAAATAATTCCTCATCAACTTGCAACTATATTCAACCCAGAGGATTTGACCAGACTAACAGTGGTGATCAAATTCCGTGTTCAAATGCGTCTAAGGTTGTGACTAGGGTGACGAGAGTCCGCGGGTGCTGCGGCCAACGCATAGTTTCAAACATAATGAAAAAGCTTTTGTTTATGTTCAATGTCCATCGTGACTTTGGTGGGTGCTATGCGAGATCCGACCGAAGATTTAAATCTAACTTTTGCCGCGCGCAATAATTGTTGTGTTTCTGGTTCCCAAACTGAAAGCTATTTGAAATAAACGTTTTACTTCTAGGTAAGCGTGCTTCATCTTCGACCTTTATCATCGCTTAACATCAGGTGAAACGGTGGTCAAACGCAAGCCTATTTGTTTCGCTATATGAACTCACGTTTATCTTTTACAGCAGGCAACCATATACGATATCATTCCCGTCGCCGCGCTCGCTACCGCCTTCGCCAATACCAATGCATTCATCACGAAAGTTTTAAAGTGCGTCAAAGGAGAGCGAATCATTTTGTCCACATCGCTCGAGAAAGTCAATTTAACTTAAAACTTTATGTTAGCATAACTTTCGCGCTTTTCAGTAAAATTGTCTAGCAGTAGTTTATATGACAAACGCGCTGGTGACGTGCGAGATAGATTTAGTTCAGAGTTATGTAGGAATTGTTCTGAGGGTTTATCTGTGGGCAAGGTTAGATGGGAGGATATATAGCTGTTTGCTCAGCAGCAAAAAATAACACTAAGAATTTCGCTGAGCATGTCTACACCGAAAGGTATTCAAATTCAGTAAATTCAGTAGTAGTCTTTTCGGTAATTAATGTGATGTGAATTCAGAACATTTGTAAGAAAACTTTTACTGTGTGACCTGAACCCGGTAGAGGTGTAGCCAGAGGTATCTTTGCTTGGAGCTAGCTTCAACCCCTCGATGCATGCAGGATTACTTTTAACTCTTATATAACATTAGGACAAAGATAAACCAGTGTTATTTAATTTTAGTCATATATTTTAACCGACTTCAAAAAAAGGAGGAGGTTCTCAATTCATCTTGAACTTTTTTTTATGTATGTTAACTCATTACTTGTAGATAGGGATACCAGATGACAGGAATTTTCCTGACATGTCCGGAATTTCAGGTCTCTGTCAGGGAAACAGGGAAAGTTGGAAATTTTCAGGAATTAAAAAAAAAAGAGAAAAGTAATCCTTTTCGTTATAAAATAAATGCTTGCCACACAGATACGCACAACACTAGTAAACTTAGCACCGTTTGCAAGAGTACTGAACTACTAATTGACTCGCTCAGTCGCGCCGCGCCCCGCATCCCGCCACAAGGCATCTAATACTCATACTCAGACACACACGCGCCGCGCGCGAGTTTTTAAAATAATATAAGTTTCTGCTAAAATGTCAGGAAAATTATTGCCGAAACAATGGTTTTTTCAGGAAAACTTATTTTTCGGATCTGGTAACCCTACTTGTAGATGGCTGGACAGATTTGGAAAATTCTTTTTTATTTGAAAGGGTATACTTTTTAGTTGGTCCCATTGTCGTCACGTTTGGATCTGATGATGGGATCATGGAGAAATCGAGGGAACTCTTCAAATATTATAGGCACACCTATAGCGTTTTGGGTATTTCTGATAGTACCTTGTGCAGTTGCTCTCGAAAAGCACCATTTAAGGAAGTGGAACTGATGATGATGACCGCAGATGGCGATTAGATTACCTGAATATAAATGTTAACACTTTATGCTCGTCACAATGAATATGGTGAAGTAGAGCTGGTGGTAATGTACCAGGAGAACTCCTCAAAAATTGACGGCTCTGCACCGGGAAAACCAATATTTTGTAAAAGGTGATAAGTAGTTGACATTTTGGCTTTTGTAACTAGATAAATTACAAACCGACCCACTAAAAAGCATGAAAAAAACTTTTTAGGAAAAAAATAAAACCAACTTCCATATAAAAACACTACAAAGGCAAAAATAACTTTAATTTCGGAAGGCGGTGTTTTTAGTTTTGTGTGTTTTTATATGGAAGTCGGTTCTATTTTTGGGGTTCCGTAGCCGAATGGCAAAAAACGGAACCCTTATAGTTTCGATATGTCTGTCCGTCTGTCTGTCTGTCCGTCCGTCCGTATGTCACAGCCATTTTATTCCAAAACTATTAAGACTATACATGTGAAACTTAGTAGGTAGATGTATTCTGTGAACCGCTTTCCGATTTTAAGAAAAAAATTAAAAAAACATTTAAAATAAAGGGTCCTCATACATGGAACTGAAACTGAAAATATTGTTTTTCATGAAACCTATGCGTGTTTGGTATCTATAGACAGGTCTTTAAAAATGATATCAGGGTTTCTAAAACCACTTTTTCATAAAGTCAATCGTTTAAAAGATATAAGCTTCCAAAGTGGTAAAATGTGTCCCCCCCTCTAGCTTCTATAATAGTGGAGTGAAAAATCTAAAAAATATATATGTCTGTAGACCTTAATGTAAACTTTCAACCAAAATTGGTTTTAACGAAATCGGGTCAGCAGTTTTTGAGATATAGCATTTTTTAAAACCGCAAATATAACTTTGTAATTCATACACACACTATGAAAAACAAAGTTATTTGGCGTAGTTGTAAAAAATGTAAATAAGCTAGTTTTAAAGAAATTTGTAAGGTTTTTTTTTTGCAAATAAATATACATATTATATTATATTATTATAGTTACTTCGGAACCCTTCATGGGCGAGTCTGACTCGCACTTGGCCAATTTTTTTACTTCCATTAAAATATATAGTTATTTTTATGCAACTACTATATTATCTCTTCACTTTTTAAAATTCCTACCCTGTATACATAAATGGATGTATGTATGTTTGTCACTCAATCACACCAAGATGGCTTAACACATCAAGATATAATTTAGCACTGAAATAGATTAAAATTTGAAATTGCACATGGGCTACTTTTAATCCCAGCAAAATGTACGATTTCCGTAGGATATTGATTTAACAAAATTTTCACGTGGATGAAATAGCAGGCTAGTTATTTATTTATTAATTAAAACTATTTGGAGTACAAAGGCGGACCTAATGCCTTAGGCATTCTCTACTAGTCAACCATAGGTGGTGAAGAGATAACATGGCAGGTACATAAAAAAAATTAAGTAGATAATATATTCAAAGTAAAAGTTTTTTTAAGTATACATATATAAAATAAACCTACATACATATTTATCATAATACATACCAAATACCAATATATTTTAATAAAAAATAATAGAAAGCGGGTTATGAAAACTCTACTTCCACTATTTGTTTAGAAAGTAATTCTGCAACTACAGTTACTTAGTTTGCTACCTTTAGCTAGTTTAGCCATAATTCCCTAAAGCTACCAACTTTAATGACTCCAACAGCACTCATTTAGTATTTTAATTGGAAGACACTACACAAACTAACTACACAATAAGCTTGTTCACAATTAAACACTTGCTAGGGAATACTCCGGCACGCTTCGGTAGTCACTAAGTTTATTGTTACCAAAGTTAATGCTGTATACTTGGAGAGTCTGATCCAGTTATATATTTTAGTATATCTCAAGAGAGTTCTTCGTTGTTCTTCGCAGTCACGGAATAGATGAATAAGGTAGGAATGGTAATGTGGGCGTGGCGAGCGCGCCTCATTTATGATACGACAATCATAGCGCGAACGATTAATTCATTCACCGCGTTTAGTGCGCTTCGGATTGCTTCGGAACACAAAGCTCTGCTTTAAAATGCCGTGTTGTGCAATTATAACCTCTAAAACAAAAAATCAGACCGCAAGTATAGAGCGAGGAGTTATATATTTCCATCGGTAAGTCGAAAATAACATTTAATTACAATTTTATTTGTAAAGAACATAAACATATTCTGATCACTATGAAATTCCGAAAATTAACAACATTATTGCAACAAGTTACAAAAAGTATACATTGCCCGTTGTATACTCGCTTAATCAACTCAATGACCAAGTCCGCTTACAATGTACTGCATGCGCCACACTTCAACCATTGCGTTTTGTCCTTTCCCCTGATTGGCCGTGATGCACGGCGCATGTTTATCGACAGTGAGTTACAATCAGTAGCAAGTTCTCGATTTACGTGTGTGTAATTTATTTATGTGCGTAATTCGCATACCTAACGGACCTCTTGCTTGTAGTGGAGCTGTGGGAGTGGGAGACAAGCGGCGACACGCGTTCTCATACAAATCAGGAACTATTTCCTTTCTAACCTCTTTTATCTGTTCTGTGTTCGCAGTCATTACGGGTATAACAACAGCCAAAGATGTATTAATGACAGCTGGCACCAACGGTTTAACGTGCTTTCCGAGGTAATAGGATATCTCGATAGTTTAATATACCATTTAATGATTTTAGTTTTTAATTTAGTTTTTTTATTGGTAGCCAATAAGAAAAGCCAACCAGTCACTCCACATGCAAGTTAGAAACAAAGTGCTTTGTGAGACTATTCGGTCCATTTTACAGTCGCCACAGACTTGCGTTAGAATTGGATTCATTTACATACATTGAGACAAGTCTGCAGCATCTATAGATATTTCTTTATGTAAGTATGTTCTGATGCAAGGTTATAAAAGAAGCATGTAAAATGGTTAGAACGAAAGGAGGAGAGGACTTTACAAAGATAAAAACTATTTTCGGTGGCGAGAAATCTGTAACAGACCATTTTATACAGGTATACTTTTTTAGAGAATATATTGAAAATTGATTCTATTCCATTAATTGTTTTTTTTTCCCCTATTTATGAGTATTCCCATCAATGAAATCTTGCCAATGAAATCAAAGTTATACAGTAAACAACGACCAATTAAATTGACTAATGGAATTTTATAGTTTTGTCACCTATATTATGATAATTAATGTCCAGATGCCGCTCGCGTTGTGACAACTCTTATAAATATGGATTCGCGACGGAGTGATTGTGTTTTCAAAACTTCAAACTCAGTTTGAAGAAAATTAATATTTTGTACTGCATTTGAAATATTACCATTTTGAGGTGACATGAGTTCTATCTAAAAACGTATGGTAATTATTTTTGACAGTAGGTATCTAGGCTGACTATTCCGTTAATACCTCACTGTATACTTATGGCATTCATGGCAGTCTATTTATGGCAAACAGTTTAAGCCTAATTTTTCAAACGTCAGATGATTATTATCTATTTTTTTTTTAAATAACCTCACTTAAACACAACTTACTATAAATAATATACTTCCTAGAAATTAAAAATTGTGGATAGAACCACAGGTAAAGCTAGTTTCAAACGAATATAAAACAACGACACACTGCACTGACATAAATCGCAGCACTTTACCACTGCTGTAACAATCTCTAGCTTCAACGATCTCATTCTCTAGCTAGGAACTTTATATAAGTAGCATACCTAATAACCAAAACTTCAGTAGGCATTTGCTTACAAAATAGAGTTCTAATTTAAGCCAATCTTTAAATAGATAAGTAAGTGGCGAAACGTAACTAAGCCTTTATCACAAATACATATAAATAAAATTGAAGTGTCTATCAATGATTCCAAAATAAACGCTGTGTCAGGAAGGCGTCTCCTGCACATTTGGGAGCAGCCACTGTTGTTGAGATGGAAATCGGTTAGAATGGGCTGCAGCGCTCAAGAGTCCGTTAACCAAACTCTTACCTTTAGCCACGTACTTCTTGTCCAGCAGTATGTCGCTGGAACTCCCACGTATCTTCCCACGTTAATCGTTTACATAAAATTACATTTAGATCCCTATTCTCTAAGAACTTCCTATAGTATTGAATCAAAAAATGCATATTTTAATTAGCATTGTATCCTATTAATTAAGAGACAAGTGTCATAAATTAACATTTTCTTTTTAATTCCAGGTATAGTCCAAGCTGTATTATTAACGAAGTTGGATTAACTAAATGTAGAATTAATTCAATATTGACTATACGCTTTAGAAGGTACTTTTAAATGAAAAGGTCAAGTTTATGCCGTGAGCACCAATTGGCTGTTATTAGCTTTGCTTAAGATCAGATCATTTGGTTATTTGGGGAAATGCTCTCGGAAATGATTCCATTATTTATATGAGATTTATTAGTGATTTTAATGCAGTAAAAACATAATCTTTTACGCTAGCGACATCGCCGACTGACGCTAGTTTCTTTCAACAGAAAGAGAATCAATCTGGGATCAAAATCGTTTCGGTTATCAATGCACTTTGTATTTTGTTGCTACTGCATAAATCAGAATTTCTTTTGTTCCATTGTAAGGGTGGCCGATATTGCGGGATTGAGTCCGTTTTAAAACTAGAAGTGACACTTGAACAAAGGTTTTCAAGATGTTGTTGAAAAAATTGTGAAGTTTATTAAGAAATAAATTAAAGCATAAATTCAAGATTTTCCAATTAAAATTCAAGTACGTTTTCTATGGTACTTAATTATATATGACGAGGCCGCAGGCGAATTACTCATAAAAATTTAACCTTCATTTTTATAAAAAGTATGAAAATAGGTTAAAAGATTATTTCTTAAAAATGGGTTACTATATTTATTTCCCTAAAACATGCTAAAAATAATTGACAGACATTTTACAAAGTCTTCTTAATTAAATGAAATCTTAATTTCCAATCCTTTTATATCTGTTATCTTTTACAAGGAAAACGGTAGGGTTTTCTTTTAAATAATGGGAATTGCACGTCTTTGAAAGACTGGTTTGTTGGTGCATCAACCGCTTAATTCATTTAACCTTGGTTAGAACGTGGTTTAATATAGTATTTATATACATAATATGTACCAATTGTAGTCACACACTTTAATCTCAATTGTTTGTAATTTTTCGCTCAATTTTGATTGTCTTGCGGGTCGCAAAGCCGTCGGCAGAAGCGGTTTGTTGACTATTATCGTAGTATCCTGTCTGTGTTTTGCTGCATAAATATATTTTCAACCGACGACCAAAAGAGGAGGTTATCAATTCGACGCGTATATTTTTTTTTATTTTTTTTAATGTATGATCACCGAGTACTCGAAGACGGCTGAACCGATTTGGAAAATTCTATTTTTTTTTTTGATAGGGTATACTTCGAAATTGGTACCATTTGTCACCAAGTCAGGATCTGATGATGGGATCCTGGAGAAATCGAGGGAACTCTTCAAATATTATAGACACACCTATGGCGTTTTAGGTATTTCTTATAGTAACTTGTGCAGTTGCTCTCAAAAAGTACCATTTCGGGAAGTGGAACTGATGATGAAGACCACAGATGGTCGCCGAAACTACTCAATAATAAGTATTTCGTGGATTGCGATTCGATTACTTGAATATGGATATTAAGCACTTTATGCTCATCACAATGCATATGGTGATGTATAGCTGATGGTGAAGTACCAGGAGAACTCCTCAAAAATTAACGGCCCAGCATTGGGAAAAGCAATATTTTGTAAAATTTTATAAGTAGTTGACATTTAGGCTCTTGTAACTAGGTAAATTAAAAATCAACCAACTGAAAAGAGTGAAATAAAAACTTTTTACCAAAAAATTAAACCGACACCCAAAAAACACTGCAAAGTGAAAAATAAATTTAATTTCGGAAGTCGGTGCCAAAAACAAAAATACAAAACTAAAGACACCGACTACCGAAATGAAATTTATTTTTCACTTTGCAGTGTTTTTTGGGAGTCGGTTTAATTTTTTGGTAAAAAGTTTTTTTGCCTCACAATTTGCTTACCGGATCCAAGTAGCCCTGTAGTAGGTTTTTGTTTGGCCATAAAGGCCCTTTAATCAAATAACAATTGATATTGATTGTAACACGATTGGAAATGTAACAATTGTACTGATTATATTATAAGAAATAGATTGAGGGCGGAGGTGTCGACAAAGCGAGGGGTGTTCATTTTGAATTTTGACTTTGGCTTTGACCTTGTTTATTGTTTAAATAACAAAAATCTTTTTAATAAAGCGTGTGGAAAATTGTATGTGTCCAATATACTACTATATTTTTTTATAAAATACTAGTTATTCCACGACTTTACTATTGCAGACTACTTCACAAGTAGGTACCTACCGTGTATTTACGGATAAATTAAGTACTGTTTTAAAGTATGATAGGATCGTGTTTTATCACAATCTGTCCTGGTGAAAGGATCGAAGATAGAGCACACTTGCCTAAAAGAAACATATTCAGTATTGCCTTAAAAACTGAAACTTTTCAGTACGAAACAAATGATGGTTTTAAATTAATGATGCAACTAAAATATATGCTCCGTCTGTATCAGACTGCTTTAAAAGTGATTTCTTCAGGTCAGCAACTGAATTATATTTTACATGACACTACTGCTTTTGCACACGATATCGGTAACTAAAGAGATAAAGTAACAAGAAACAGTTGAAAGCCACCTCTAACTTCATACATAAACAAAAATTAATTAACAACTTCGCAAAAAAGAAAACGAAAACACGCGCTGAAAAATTCATCCAGGATATACCCGCGATGGCAACAATGTCGTCTGCCCATCTCGCTGCCGGACCACCAACGAGGAGTCTTGTTTCCAGTCCTTGGACGCCACTCAGTACAAGTTTTAGTAACTTTGACGCGTATAGTTAGCTTTTAGAACTGAGCATTATATCGAGCGTTTCATAAATTCATACACAATTCTTCTGGTTGTTAATGTTTAAGTTTCGAGATGTTATTTGCTTTCATTAAATACAAAAAATATGGTGTGTTACAAAAAATTAGTGGCACTAATTAACTTGGAAGCATTACATTAATAACTCAACACCCAAAACCGTACCTTTTCATTATAAAATGACGATCTAAGTTCACCGTATTTTGGGGCGATCGTTCGAACAAATTCTAGTATTGATGACGTTTATACGATGATGGATGACGCCACCGTTGTACGTTATCGTGATAACAAATCTCGTTAAATGTGGTTTATGTTCGATTTAGAAGTATTTTGGAAGGGAGAGTATTGGAGTATCTATTTTGGGCCTTGATTTATTAAAGTTCTAAGTTTTAACTGTTATGTGTGTGTTTGTGCGAACGGTTGTAGAATCTATTGCTGTGAGTTTTTGATCAAAGATGTACTTTGATTTCTTTTAATATACATAGCTAAAAAATCAGACGACTGAAATAAATGAAATTTTTTTTCCACCAACAAGGTACAAATTTAAAGCGATCGACAGAGATGCGTAGGATAGGAAGAGATGTAGCCGTGATGCTGACAGGATCCTCACATATGAGAGACAGACCAAAGAGATTAATTATTTTAATAGTTTAAAAATAACGTTTTCACACTTCAATATTTTTGATCACTTTAAACTAGATGAGACTGGTATTTCTACTCACGGTCGTCTAGTAGAGAAACCTACTCGAAAGACGAAACAAAGTCGTTAAAGTCTCTTTTAAAGTCCATACAATTCGTAGTGTTCAAATCATATGAGAAACGTGTACGTAAATGTCTGAAGTGAACTTTTGAGAAAATCACCACACAGATTTGAGAGGACCTGTCCAGACAGTTCAAGTATCTTGTAGACCGGTATAAAATATAAGAAACTGATTGCCAATCATAATTATATACAATGTTTTAAAAAATAGGTTCTTCAAAGATTTTTGAGCGGAAACGACCTTTAGCTTGACCATACATAGCACATAAATTCCAGTAAATGTGAGAACTACTTAAATTTGAGAGAGCAGGTGTGTGTCTAGGGAAATCATCTCAAAAGGGGGTAGTCAGAAAACCACATGATATATTATAAGTCTAACTAAAATGTTGGTATGAAATAAATTTCAAACATTTTTGGGATGACTTCGTAATTGGAATTTTAATTAAAACAGTGAACGTACTATATTCAACTGTGTCTCAGAGAGATATTCCTAGTGGACTCATGTATTTCATAACATTAATAGTGGATTTTTTGTTTGCAGGTATGGATTGCTTGTTTTTGTCTACACTGGCGTAAAAATATTCGTAAGTCTTTGTTACAAATCACACTTGGTTTATATACCGTATCGTCGCGCCAAACGCTTTTCTTCCACATTTATTGTACGCACAGCCAAGTTGTGGAACTCTGCCGGCTTCTCTGTTCCCTGCCGCTTATGACCTTTCAGCCTTTAAAGCAAGAGTGAACAGGCATCTTCTGACCTTGCTCGTTCCATCGTAGAGCTCATCTATCGCTTACCATTAGGCGAGATAGAGGTCAAGAGGATCGGATCGGATCGGATCATCCCGGATGAACCCATCCAGGATTAAAAAAATATATTTACATGTATTAATAGGAAAAGGTGAGTAGTTATAAATATATAAGTTTCGCGATATTTTTGCGCCTTAACTGTCACTATACCAAAAATCACATCAATTAGTTGCTCCGTTTTGACGTGAACGAAGGACAAACATACTTTCTAACGAGATATCGCGGCCCCAGAATGTAAGGGAAACTGAATGAACAGAATGGATTTTATAGGGGTCTCTTTTTTAATAATTAGTGTCTCTTTCTTACGTTTATGACAAGCGCAATGCTATGTTGTTATGGTGACTTAAACATAATATTAAAATCTGCAACAAAACAAATATTCATATGAGAATCGCAAGTTCTTTGACCTGACGCTATTAGGTACCTTGGCTCTAATGTCTCCCTGCAGCCCTGACTCCAACGTATAATATAAACAGACAGACAGTGAGTTACTTTGGCATGTGTTAGGCTTCCAGTCTGACCAGATGAACTGAGTACCAGTATTACACATGAAAAACCGCCAATCAGATCTATAAAGCTATTATAGCTCACCCAAAACCATCAAAACTCTATACCGTAGACCAAATATCCTTAATAGAATAAACATTTCACTGCAACTGTCTCAAACGGAACATGAACTCGTTGCCAAAGAAAAAGGGCTACGTTAATGAGTACTTTTGCAATGGCGACATCATTAAAAAACTGGAGAATCACCGGCCAAAAGTATACACACAATTTTCATTGGGTCTCGAAGTTTCGAGACCAAATTTCACGGTTCACCCATTTGAAATTAGCCTTAAGAGCAAACGTAATGCCTTGTTCAGACGGGCACACATTTATGTTGTCACATTGCTGCCGAGTAATTGCAAATTATTAAAAGTTCGTCGACGTGCGGCTTGAATCTTGAAACTTTTCCTATATAGGAGTTTAGGTAAAGCTAGACTTATTGAAATGCTGTGAGTGTGTGGATAATGAAGGTATAATAACACTATGGTATGTACGTTCTTAATGAGTGCTTAAGTTTAGTTTTTACTTGTGGAGTTTAATGTTACTCATTAAATGGAGAGATCCAATTTTGTATTTCAAACGTTTTTAATTAACAGCTTACCACGGATAAACCCACGTTGGTTTAAGTGGTATTTTTATGTTTGTAACAAATGTATTCGCATGTTTTAAATAATAAACAATAAAAAGTAGTACTGAAACTTTGAATGTGCGTTGTGATGAATGAACGGTTTACTCTACATCACTCTCATGTTATAGTACTGGTATGGAAAAAGATGAGTGCGGCTAGTATTATACTCATATTAATAATATACAACCTATGTATGCTTTGATAATATACATATGTAATATAAATTTTCCGTATTTGCATATTTTTAAGGTTTCTGTATAGCCTTTTTCGTATTTTTTTAAATGATATTAATTACAGCCGGTTCGCACCGATGATGTGGCTTATATAGTGAATACATTATAACTATGTATTCACTATACAACGTGTAATTTAAAGGGTATATACATACCAAGTGCATGGCTTCTTTGGATGATAACAAACGATATGGCAAGCGTTTTGTAATCCTAAGGCTACGTGTGTAGAACTTATTACAAATTCCAATACACTGTTACCAGAGACCGAATTTTTCAAATTAAGAAGAACGAAAAGAATTATCGTGTTATTGGCAAGTGACGTGGAAAGTTATTGATCCTCGTAGTGCTGTGACACGTTTGTTATGATTGGTATTCAAGAAATATGTATATGAAACCAATAATTTGGTATCAATTCTTTGAGTCCGTTATTTTGTGCTGAAACTGTGTATAGAGACTCCATACCAGATATGGTCTTCAGCCCTTTTGGATAGATATGGGGTTTCCGTTACACATTGTATAAGCCACATCATCGGTGCGAACCCGGAGGCTGTAATTAATATAATTAATTATGGAACCTAAGATATGTATATAAAATATTGGCTTTTTCATAGTGCTTGCCACCCTGCTAGCTAATTTAAATGTCGATCAAATCTTTTTAGAAATTCATACACAGGAGGTACGCAATTTTCGCGAGGAGTTTGATAGAAAAGTAGCTTTCAGCCTTTGGTAATATGGTTCATTATATAAACCACAACCTATGTGGTTAATGAACTCCATGGAACGACTTTACGTGCAGGGGCAAATAGAAGGCAAGCGGTAACTTTTTATTGCTCTCGCAAACTCATAAATCTTTCATAAACAATAAAAACACTAACTCTATACGTAACTAAGTTTTTCTCTCACTACAATGAACATCTCACCCAACATATATAACCGTCACAACTCGTCATATACTCGTATCCGATGCATCACTCCCGATACGATCCATTACTCATACATAGGGTTTCTATCCGTCCGGATTTTCCCGGATTTGTCCTAGTTTGGAGAGCGTCCGGGGGTGTCCGGGGGGATTTTCCCAATAAGCGTCCAGGTAACAACCGGGAACACATTGGTCTTACGGGTACCAAAAACCACGATCTCCATTATTATTTTCCTGTGGTATTTCATCTCATCGTTTATGTGACGTTAATTAAATGAAAAGGAAGATACTGTTATTAAAAAAGTTCGAAAGCTCTACAATGTTATCACTTTATCAGTAAATAAAAATCATAATTAAACATCGTTGTTTTTAGTTTCAAGTTCAAAAATGTATTTTTCTACGGTGTCCGGGGAAAAACTGTGATTTTACCCACATGTCCGGGGTTTATAAGTCTTTGTCTGGGGCCGGCAAATTTGGTGATGGCAACCCTACTCATACATAGGCGATCTTTGTTTTTGTAATAATAGTAAGTGCGAGCAGATATTGCCATTTTAGTTGTGCAATTAATTCGATTCCTTGCTTCGCATGCATTAAAATTGCTGATTTTGATTTCATTTTATATCTCGCTTATAAACACTACATATAAAAAATGCATTAGAAACAACTAACTGAGGATCTAACCGACAATTCAAATTGCAGTTTACATAAATTGACTCTCCTACTTTGATAGAAATTAGTGAAAAGCAACTACTTTTAAACGTACTTTTTCGAAACAATTAGGAGATACCACAAACTCAACATACGAACGTTACCACCAAACGAGACCAAAAGAGTATTTTCCTGTACCATACCCTGTGTTAGATCCCAATTTTCTCGTAGACATTACTTTGCCATTGCACCGCGCTTTTATAATGCTTTAAACAAAAAAATAAAAACGCTGAATCTTAACAACCACCAACTGAAAAAGGCTCTCCTAATGTGGTTGAAAAACCTCGACTATGAGACTGAGAATTTGTTAAATATAGTAAAGTAACTTGCCTTTTCATAAAAACACACACACATACACACACACATACACACACACATACACACACACCTACACACACATCACAAACATACACATGCATGCTATACAATTTTATTTTACCATTGTCAATAATTTTATTTTATCTTATTCCTTTTGATCCTATTGTGAATACTTATTGTAATTAATTCATTTCAATAATTCAATTTTATTATTTATTATTCTAAATTTTAATATCCTGACATGTTAAATTACCTGTTTTTGATGTTTTTTTTTAATTCGTGTTTTACTTTAATTTTTAGCTTTATTTATTTTTCATTTTGTATAACTGCCAGTTTGTATTTTTTTTTTCTGTACGGTACTTTATTGAGCGGAATGCACTGGCTCCTGTCATACAGTTTACAACTAGTTCAGGAGTCAGGGAATTTCAATTGTAATGAGTAGGTATATAATCTTTCTGGTAATAAAGAATGTTTTTATGTTTATGTTTTAGCGAGTCTCTGTCTTTATTAAGATTTATACAAACACGCTAGCCCTCTTATTAGCATCTGTCCTGAGCTTGTCAATAGTCGCAGCACATCATCGGCTGCGACTATTAAAACCGCAAATAGTTTCATGCAAAATGAAGCCAAGCTAAATGCGTAGCTTAGCCCTGTATGCTCTGTGTCTTCGTTTTTACTCAGACCGCAAATGAAATAGTATAACAAAAGTCGTAAAACAATGCTGCGTATACTGTTAATAATATTCGTTTTTGTTTTGTATTTCTTGAGCCACATGCTCATCAATATTATGTTATAGGCAGGTTGTGCGAACTAAAACCTTATTGATTTGATATTATTACTTTCCGTATTTGTAAATTTTGTTAGGTTTCTATTTAGTATGCCTATTTTGCATTTTTTATGAATGTTATAAATTATAGCCTGCGGATTTGTTCCGATGATGTGGCTTTTATAGTGATTACATAATTATGGAACCTGGGAATATTGGCTTTCTCATAGAGCTTGCCACCCTGAGGGCTGAGGGCATAGCTAATTTAGATTTTATCTCTATTAAACATTATTATAAATTCATGCACAGTACGTACGCGTTTTTCGCGAGGATTCTAGTAGAAAAATAGCATTCAGCTTTTGGTATTATGGTTCATTATACAGGATGTCCCAGAACTCAACGTCAAGCCGAAACGGGGCGACAGGATTGATTGTAAAATTCATGAGAAAAATCACAAAAAAAATCTATCCCATGCAGTTTGAAAATTATGGGCATTTAAGAAAAACATAAAAATTTGGTGAAACTGTAACCATTTTTCGGTTATTGTGGTTAATTTTTATTATTTTTGTTCATTTAAACTTTGGAACCGTAACCCTAAGTAACATTTAAGAATCACAGTCAAAAATAATGACACAATTGCCCCAAGTTTCCTAGAATTAAGACTTTGTTAAACAATGAATTTAAAATTTTCAAAATTTGTCGACTTTGAAAGGCCCTCCTTTAAAAAGAAAGTACTAGAGTGCTTTGGCAAGTGCCATTAAAAGTTGGCGCATTTAATCCGAATTGTAAAATGGTACAATACTTGTTAGTCTCACACTAAAAAACACGAGTAAAAAGTAAAAACCTCAAGTAACCCGATTTTTGCTAACCCATTTTACTCAGTTAAAATGTTTTTTATTCGCATAAGCTCTTGATAGGTTCTTGGTGCTGGTATATTAACTGTTTTCGGGTCGTCAGTATCCTTGCTTTTACCCAAGTATGTTAAATAAGTGTAAATTTCAATGCTTGTAAATAAATCTTGAAAAATGGCGATCCAAAAATGGTATATGCAAAAAATGATTAAAGGATCTTAGTTTGTTGAAAAATTAATTCAGTTTTTTTTTCACTAAGCATGGCTTATTATTTGTAATAGGTACTAACAATCTTAAATATACATACTGTTAATTGAATTCAATAAAAACTTTTTAACAAAAAATTAAACCGACTCCCAAAAACACTGCAAAGTGAAAAATAACTTTAATTTCGTAGTCAGTGTCTTTAGTTTTGTTTTTTCGTTTCTGGCACCGACTTCCGAAATTAAAGTTATTTTTCACTTTGCAGTGTTTTTGGGAGTCGGTTTATTTTTTTTGTTAAAAAGTTTTTATTTCACTCTTTTTAGTTGGATGATTTTTAATTTACCTAGTTACAAGAGCCTAAATGTCAACTAATTATAACCTTTTACAAAATATTGCTTTTCCCAATGCTGGGCCGTTAATTGTTGAGGAGTTCTCCTGGTACTTCACCATCAGCTCTACATCACCATATGCATTGTGACGAGCATAAAGTGCTTAACATCCATATTCAAGTAATCGAATCGCAATCCACTCAATACTTATTATTGAGTAGTTTCTTTGGCCATCTGTGGTCTTCATCATCAGTTCCACTTCCCCAAATGGTACTTTTTGAGAGCAACTGCACAAGTTACTATAAGAAATACCCAAAACGCCATAGGTGTTCGAGTTCAAGAGTTCCCTCGATTTCTCCAGGATCCCATCATCAGATCCTGGCTTTGGTGATAATGGGACCAATTTCGAAGTATACCCATTCGAACAAAAAAAGAATTTTCCAAATCGGTTCAGCCGTCTTCGAGTACTCGATGATCATTAAAAATAAAATATATATATACGCGTCGAATTGATAACCTCCTCTTTTTGTCGTCGGTTGATAAAATACTTTATAATAACTTTGTTTTTATTAGTTTTTCATCATTACACTGATACACTTTATTGAACGAGCCCAAAGGGCTGTTCTAAAGGTGATGATGAGCAAACCGCGTCGATATCCAACATCTACCTTATTTTCAGAATGCAATGTCCTATCTGTGAGAAAGCTTTTCATATTGCGAACAACTTTTAACTCTATAACGTAGGGGTCTTCAAGTCCAGAGTGAATAGGTTACTTCTAGGTAAGCGTGCTCCATCTTCGACCACATCTCACTTACCATCAAACAGAAAATCTATTTATACGTTTATCTTAAATACTGCAGTACAAAGAGTTAGTTAGGTAGGAGAGTACTGGAGTACACACTCTTTTCTATTATTAAAAGTTATAGATTAATACTCGTCACATGTTTCGTGTAAATTCAGGCTGAATTTGTACTAAGAGGAATCACTGACTCGGAAAATACGGGCATTGCCTAGTTTCTGAGCCAGAGTTTCAATCCCTGTATTTGCTAAATTACTGCTAACCCCAGATCAATGTATACCTACCAGAAATGTGACCTCTATATCCATTGTATATGTACTTAATTGAAACTTAATACTTAAAATGTAATGTAACGAAGCTGTTATAGTGTAAAAGGGTTTTTCAATAAATTATATTATTATTACTTTATTATAACATAATTATATTCTATCTAGCAACCCGCCATTGTTACACTTCCTTGTACAGACCTATCCAGAAACAAAGCATACAAAGATACTGTGTTTCTAATTAAATAATAATTCAGTGTTGCCAATATAAATGTACACTAATCAACAGCTAACTAATCACTGCGCCTGAGTTAACTATATAGTTCTTTGTCTCATAACGGTGCTAAGTATGTGAATCCTATATATTCACAATTTAAGATCCTGCAAATTGCGTTCTAAGCATAAATCCAGCCTCGCCATGCTCTTTTATGTGCATGGGAGAAGTATTTCTATGTAATTTTCATATGGATTTGAAGGGAAATGTTTGATGCAAGTTATTACAAAGCAATGAAGGTGGAATATTATTTTAAGTGTGGGCATTTTAAGGAGGAAAGCTAACTTTTTTATTGTTAACTAGTAGTCACGCGGGGTTTCACTCTCGTGGACTAAATCTCGATAAAAACCTAACCTTATTTTGCAGCCTTCCTCAAAGTACAAGCTACTTTTACACCAAATTTCATCCAATTCCACTCAGCAGTTTCGAAGATTAGCGTGTTCAAACAAACGAACTTTTCTGCTTTATAATATTAGCATAGATAAACTCGCTTTTGACCCATCCATCTATTCGAACTATCCATCCATCTAAACTATTTCACTATGTGAATTCAATTGTTTCATCAAAATTTCACGCTAAAACATCAGCATATCCTGATGTGCTCCACGTGATAAAAACCTGTCTAGAAAAGGTTTATGGAACAGTTCTATCATTGGCATCCTACCAAACAGACCCTTATATAAGAGATATGTTTGCATCGTCTGCCAAATATTATTATAGAAACTATTAGACTACCCATTTTCCATACGAGTGCTGAGACGGAGCTACACTTATACTCGATGGCAATTACTTGAATGGATGTTTACTTTCTGGTATTGAAATGGATTTCTTAATGATTCAGTAAGACGATATGATATATCATTGATTTCTAAAGCGACTTTTCTTGATTTCCGCGCGGTTCCTTTTGGAAGGAGG
The DNA here is from genome assembly GCA_943138885.2 of Tholera decimalis. Classification (NCBI taxonomy): domain Eukaryota; kingdom Metazoa; phylum Arthropoda; class Insecta; order Lepidoptera; family Noctuidae; genus Tholera; species Tholera decimalis. The sequence continues at coordinate 17,490,423 of OW964571.2, read as the reverse complement.
TAGGTAAGAATAGGGCGCTTTACAATTTCATGCCAGCACAATACAACAGCGCCTTCGGGATAATGTTGCGATAGCCGAGGCTCTGTAGTGCGTCAGGCATGTTTGCCGAAGCTAGCACAAATTGCTATCACGCCATTATGCTTAAAAAATTGGCTAAGTGCGAGTCACACTCGCCCATGAAGAGTTCCGCAGTAACTACGCCAAATAACTTTGTTTTTCAAAGTATTTGTAAGAATTACAAAGTTATATTTGCAGTTTAAAATATGCTATATCTCAAAATCTGCTGACCCCATCTCGTTCAAACTAATTTTCCTTGAAAGTTTACATTAAGATCTACCGCATATATTTTTTTAGATTTTTCTCTCCATTATTATAGAAGTTAGAGGGGGAGGACACATTTTACAAATTTGGAAGCGTATATCTGTTAAACGATTGACTTTATGAAAAAGTGGTTTTAGAATCCTCAATGTCATTTTTAAAGACCTTTTTTTAGATACCACACACGCATAGGTTTAATGAAAAAAAAAATATTCTCAGTTTCCGTTCCTTATATGAGGAGCCGCCCTTCCATTTTAAATATTTTTTTCATATTTTTTCTCAAATTCAAAAGCGGTTCACAGAATACATCTACCTACCATATTTCATGTGTATAGTCTTAATAATTTCGGAATAAAATTGCTGTGACATACGGACGGACGGACAGACAAACAGACATGATGAAACTCTAAGGGTTCTGTTTTTTGCCATTCGGCTACGAAACCCTAAAAAGCAGCTTCATTGCGCCGACGCCTACGTAATATTTGGAACAGTATCCTGAAAATTATTGCTAACAAACCGGTCTATAGTTGGCTATAGAAACTTGTGAATAAGTTTCTAACAGATTTTAACCCGAATTTGGTTACGTACATAAATTTAAATTTTTAACATAGGTATTTGTATTCATAAATTAAAATGTATCATAGAGGGTAGAATGAACTATGAAAACGTATACCGAGAAAAATAAAGATTGGACACGGGCAGGAAAACAATGATGATACATATTTTATTTAAAATAATAAAGAAGGGGGGCAAATTACTATGGCTCTCGATGAATTAGACACAAATAAGGAACTACACGCGTCAAAAGTGAAACCATAAAACTCAATCGCCTTTTTCAAAAAGCTTCAAAGTACGTCGTGCATAAACGGTTTGACCCAACGATGTAGAAGATATGGGTGGCACAGTGGTTTAGCGATAAACCTAGTTAGTCTTTACACCTGTCTATTTGTGTATTAGTGTATATGTTTGTTAACGCACTCAAAAATAAAGTCTATGCGGCAGTAGAGATATTGTTTCGCAGCAGACAAAAATAACACTATACCCACAAAAAAGAAACGAATTAATTAAAACATACCATTTAAATCACTCACAACAAAAGTTTCAGCTTATTACATTAAGTATAAATTTCTAAACTCTCGAATAAGAAAATTTAATACACGAATTATTTTGAAAGGGGTTTGAAGGACCCATCGCCCTTCCCATACGCTTTCTTTCTGAGTTTCTGTTTGAAACTCCAGAAATTTGAGCAAAAGGTCATTTACATACTTTTGAGAAAGTCTTCGGCATTTCTGGAATACTTTTGCCTTTATCCTGGCAATCTTTATATTTAAGCGGCGTAGCCGCTTTCCTTGAGGAAATGCTATTAAAAGACTTACTGATTTTTTATATTTTTCATTTAAATAACTGTTTTTCAGCTTAACTAATATCAGCTGCCAATCTGTCCAGATACCTAATAAATTCTTGCATGGCATACATGCTGCTTTCTACCTACCATTAGCAGGCCTTGCTCTAATTCTAAATAAATATTATGTACTTAGTAAGTACGTACTTAGTAAGAAACATTAATAATAAAGATACTCTTGTAACTTTGAAATCCTCGATTATCAAAAGTATGGTTCCATGAAATGATCGCGACATCGGCAACCTCACTCTTAGAAGATATAAATACGTGAAACAAAACCGTTGTGCCCCTTTTTAAGAAAATTACGCTCATTCTGGAGACTGAATTTAGCAAAGCTACAGTTTATTTGGAAGAGTGCTAGAAGTAAATATTTTTTTAGCGACCTCTCGGCGAATACACCCAAAAAGTTATTATACTTATTAATTTATTGTAAACGCAAATACTTAGTTACACAATTCTTGCATACAAACTTAATTCTATGAAAACATTAGTGGTAATGTCTATCAAACATTATAAAAGAAACCAACATAACACCGAAATCTCCAAAAACATCAACTCTATTACCGACTACAAAGAATAAGAGCGCCATCTTTATGTCCTTAAACCTAAACGGGGACCGTAAATCAGCTTGTTTACATATAATATAATAAAAGGGTCTCGCTCTCGTGAATTTTTTAAACTAAAGAAAAATGAAACTCATTCAGCACAAGAAATAACAGAATTCTTGACATAATTCCTATCGAAAGAGGCAGGAAAATACAGAAGTACCATTCGAATGACGTAACACATTGTATTTTCATAAGATAGTTACCCGATTAAAAAGATCTAATACTTTTAAGTAAAGTTAATTCATTCTCACGATGATTAAAAAAAAATATTTTGAGAGTTTAGTAGTACTACCAGCAGCTTACTATTAGATGAAGAATCGGTCATAAATTATTGGATCAACTTGATAGAAAACTCATACAGATTTAACCTACCTGTGTCTGTGGTATCCGAATTCTATAAGTGCGGATTACGCACGTCGATATTTTAACGAGAAACTAAATAACCGATTTCTACATACTCTTTAAAACGCTGATATATCTTGAGAGTATTTTTTATCGCTAGGAAAAGATAGTGGAACTCTAATAAATTTTGCTTCATGAATGTTGAAAATAATCTAAGTTGCAACGGATAAGTGCAGTTTCGGCTACTTTGTGTCCCACTGCTGGGCAAAGAAAACTCTAAAACTCTACTTTTACCTCTCTATCTTGACAAATTTTGCTACATGCTTGCCCCGCGAACATGCTCAGGTCGTAACCTACCTGCGCCGAGGTCGACCTCAACGGCGTTGTCCTCTTTCAAGCATCCAGTGGGTGACGTGACTGGCGATCCTCGCCTATCTCTCTGGTTGCATTCGTGCGAAGTGCCTGGCTAACTCCCACTTCAACTTGTCTGTTTCAACTCCATCGTCCGATACCTGAGTACTAGAGTGCAGTTTAATGATGATATTAATACCCTGTCTGTTAATATATGGGTAATTGAATGATGTGCTTTTAGTTGATATCGTCTGACTCTTATTTTACACCGAAGTGTTTTATGTATTCTAGAATTATCTATTAATGATTGCACAATATGTGATTCATAATATGAAATTACTTCCATACATCAACCGTTGTCTCAATTATATATGCTTGCAGATTAAATTATGTACATACAAAACATTTTATTTGAACCGTCTCATTTTCAATACGTTATATATAACGTTATCAAGTTAGCCTACCGTATATAATCTGCTTCGCGTCATGTCCGAGCAAGTCCGCTATTTTGATAACTGTTCTAAATTTAAAGTCTTCATTCTTTATTCAAAAATGTTTCTTATGTCAGGTAATAGGACGTGACTGAGCTAAATCGGTCCGTCTTTGCCATTTTGCCTATAATTTGAAGCCGATTTAGCTAATAGAATGCCGTGTTAATCTTTTTAGTGATGTATTTAGCACAAAGCAATCCTTTGAGGTGTTTACGTCGCTTTTTGGTACGCTTGGATTTTGAAACTAGTTTGATTGTCTGGTTTACATACTGTTTTTTTTTTGTCAGGTACAGAAATTAGCAATAGATCCCTCTCAAACATTGTACCGTATATGGAGTCCCTTTGTAGGATAAAAATGTGGCAATTGTCAGTAGGTACGGTTACGAATATTTGGTTAGACATAAATGCACAACCAACTGGATGGACAAAACTCTTAATAGGTAAGTTACCTGTTTCGAAACTTTTAAGTTCGTTTTGAAACTTGCAACAATCAGAAATTAAAAATGAAATTAATGTATAAAAGAAATTAATACCTAGCGGCATCTAAAGGCACTCGGCAAATTTAATTGAAATTATGTCTAATTTATTAAAAACGTAAAAGTTATGACCAAGGGTCACGATTATTAATTAATGTGTTTTGTAATTGGAAGGGCAAATAAAACATGCGGTCGGGGGAACTTATTATTGTTTGGAGCTTGGTACAAGTTAGGAGAGATTTTCTTCTAAAGGTAGGTGGCGAAGAATTGGCGATCAGATCTTAAAGGTATTTTGTTATTTGGATAGTCTCATTTGCTGATAGAATGCCTCTTTATTTAGTGACTAGATTTCAAATACATTGAGACCGTGCAAACTGTCAATAGCAGACAAAATTGGTTTGAAATGAATTTCGGACGATGCTAATAATCTTTCTTCTTTCTTCAAAAGAAGAAAGATTATTACGAGAATATGTAGTCATGTACTAAATACTTTAAACATTGGTTTGTAAGTATTTATTAAGAATAAAAAATTAATTTAACTTTAATGCCTACTCGTTAACATGATCAAAAGTGGGGAATAATTTAGTGCTCATATATCGGCTCGGCAATCACGTTTTATCCTTCCCGCTACCGTTAATGGCTTGTCTTAGTCATGCTAGCGAAAGAGGAAGCTGAACGCATGAGGGAGAGAACTTTCTTCCTCACGCCCAAGCCGCCGTGAGAGACGCCCCGGGCGTCGGTAATCACGTGCCGATCTCTGGCCACCGTAGACGCGGGCCTGCGGACGATGAACAGGAGTAGCTCGCCGTCCGGTAAGGACCAGGACCGAGTCATTTGATGATTTTCCCAACCAGAACAAAAGGAGCTATTATTGGTACATAAATGTATTGGTTACAATTGTGATTGTAATGCAAATGTGTGTCGGCCTACTTGGAGTACTGGTGAGAAGTTTCTTGGAATTTAAAATTCGATTAATCATTTTGATACGAATATTTATGAGATATGTCTCTGAGGAGCTCGTGGCTAAATAATATCAGTCGCACGGGTCGATTTTCCAGGTTAAGCAACACTTGCTGAGGTCGGTCAGTGAATGGGTGCCCAACTTCACGTATCAAAACTCCTCCTTGTCCTCGTGGAATCACCTCAAGCAGTAGGTCCCGGCTGTCATTTATACATGTTTGACAGTCGTTATGGATAGTTAGAGTCAGAAAACTGATATCAGTGCTACCAAGGGGTATAGTGGCGATGCCGACGGTGGGTGGAGCGACTGCCTATCTGACGCTCCATATAAAATATTGTTACTCAGCTGCATCAAGTTAGTCAGTTAGACAGAAAGCCGACCAGCTCAAAATAACTGACTCAAAGAATTGATACCAAAATATCGGTTTCATATATTTCTTAAATACCAATCATAACAAACGTGTCACAGCACTACGAGGGTCAATAACTTTCCACGTCACTTCCCAATAACACGGTAATTCTCTTCGTTCTTCTTAATTTGAAAAATTCGGTCTCTGGTATCAGTGTATTGGTATTTGTAATAAGTTCTACACACTTAGACTTAGGGTTACAAAACCCTTGCTATATCGTTTGTTATCATCCAAAGAAGCCGTGCACTTGGTATGTAATATACCCTTTAAATTACACGTTGTATATATATATCTGTTCAGTCCCAAGCCAGCGCAACGATACTGGTATGCTGAACGGTCCACGTTACGTGGAGCTATAAACGTTGCTTACAATAAACAAGGTTACACAATAGCCTCTTAGGCTTTATCAATACCTAATATGTTACCACTTACCTTCTGTGCTGGGGACGCCAAGGCCAGGATCTGTTTTGATCACGTCCAAAGTGTGGTATGTATGTAAGTATGAAGTAAGTAATTGAAATTATAGTGAAAGTCAAGTGTGTGGATGGACGAAGGTTCTCAAATGCAGGTCCTCCCAACGCGGTCTATCAGCAATCGCAGCACAACTCTGCTACACTTTAGCCTCGGATTAGTAGCAATTTATCACTTATTTTCAGCAAATCCGCGTGCCATGCGGTGTGGCGACAATACGGCGATATGTTCCAAAATATCCCAGGTTTCCACTCAATTCGGGATTCTAGAGTTCAATTAATCATTGATCGGGACCAAATTATCCTTAACCGCGTAGATTCCACAGAATTTTTAATTTTAATCAATGAATCGATCTCAACAAACACGGCGGTTAGTTTTACAAGAGAACGGAAACGTCAAAAAGTTATGTCAAGCCCACAGATAATTAATGTTGCCAACCAAAAAGGTGCGTTCCATTTCACGTCGGACCGAACATCTACCCCCCCCCGGATGGGCCTACCCGTCCGCTAATCAATTGGAAGTCTTGGCAAGGTTGCAAATTTAACACAGCTTCAATGCGGCAAAATACCGTAGCTAGTTCCTCAAAGGTGAGAACGGTGTCTCCCAACAATCTCCGCCAGTGTCCCTTTACCGCTTTCACCGCGGCCTCAAAAATACCCCCCAATGGGGGCAGGCTGGCGGGTCAAACAACCAAGTGACCCCTCGGCGGGCCAAACTATATTACCAATGTCAACCTGGCTCTCATTAAGGAAGGCGTATACCTCCTTCAAATAGCTACTTGTACCCTTGTAATTCGTACCGCAATCAGACCTAATCAAAGAAGGTAACCCACGGCGAGACACAAATCTTTCCAAAGTCACCACAAAGGCCTCTGTCGAGAGGGAGGTTACCAGCTCCAAATGTACTGCCTTGGTTGACAGGCAGACAAACACACAATAAGCCTTAACAATCTTACTATTTCGAAGGGTGGGCGTCTTCAACAAAAGGGGACCAGCAAAGTCCGTTACGACGCCAGCAAAGGGCCTCGCCTCATTGACACGATCAGCCGGCAAATCTCCCATTAGGGGCTGCATAGTGGAGGCCTTAATGCGATAACATGGCATACAACGGAAGACAATGCTACGAATAGTACGACGAGTCGACAAAATCCAAAATTCTCGGTGCAGAATGGCCAACAGCGCATTGCAACCGGCATGTGAGTTTTTAATGTGACGATCAGTCACCAACAACTGAACCAAGTGGCCCTTCTTGGGCAACAAAAGGGGTCCCATAAGGAAGGCTAGAGCGCCTCAACCGTCCTCCAACACGCAAAGACCCGTCTCATCCAAGAAGGGATTCAGCTTACTAACAGCTCCCGACAACTTAACCCTACCAGACTTCAAGACCTCAATCTCCTTCTCAAAGTGTGCAGCCTGCACAGAGCGGACCCAAAGAGGAGTGACTCCTGTCGCTCTTGAGGAGAGAGAACTGGTGACAGGCGCTTGTCCCCTGGATTCCTAGAATTATGGCCAAAACGCGTGATCCACGAGGTGACGTTCAACAATTTGTCGAGGGAGCTATATCGATTCATCAAAAAATCAAGATCAAACGGAGGATCCTTTGTCCCAACAGCGAACACCTCAAGTCCGGGCAAAGGATCCGACATCAAGACTGGCGTTCGAGGCCAATCGTCCTCGGGGCGAGTCAGCCAGTCCGGTCCCCACCAGAGGGGGTGAGCAATCAAGTGGGGGGCCATGCACCCGCGTGAGGCCACGTCGCCCGGGTTCAGGTCACCAGACACGTGCCTCCAAATCAAAGGCGTTTCAGAACCTTGAATCTGCGACACTCGGTTCGCAACAAAGACCTCCAAAGAGTGGACGGACGTCTTCCACCAACACAAAACAATTTGACTGTCCGTCCAGGCGTAAGAAGCCCGAATGTCAACAGTTCCACCCAATGTGTGCGCAACGTGGCTTAAGAGACGCACAAGAAGCACCGCAGGAAGTGCAGATACAAATTGGAGCCAGTCTTCCAACAGGGTTTCCCGAAGTGGCTCGTCCCAACCAAGTTCAGTTATAACAAGGGCAGGAGCACCAATTTTAGGGTAAGGACAACTCACAAGGGTGATTTCAAACCAGGTGCTTCCCTCAACAGTGGTGACAGCCGTTTCGCCAATTCCCCAAATCTTGCCTGAAAGGTCGTTCACCTTCAGAACAACCTGTCCTGCTAACCAAGACGACAAAAGGTAACCCTGGGCTCCCGTGTCCAAAATGGCACGTACCACAATCGAGTCACCCAAGGGTCCCCAGACCTTGACCGAGGCCGTTGGCAACAAAACCGTCTTGATCGGGGGGGGGGGTCCTTTAGCGGGGAAAGGCGCCAATTTCTTAGCGATGCCTGGGCGGCGACCGATAGCCGCATCCAGGCTGCCCTCGTTCACGACGAGGCCAACAATCAAAATATTCGTCCGCGCGGTGTCCCGAGCCGCTCGCCATCACTGGAGGGGCATATCCCACCGGATGCCCGAATGGCGGAGGGCGCGATTCCAACCGGGGACGTTCCGACAACGGAGGGGAAAGGCAGCGGCGCCGACCCGGCCACTGCCGCCTAGCAGCCAATGCGCGTTCTCCCTGACGAGGGGGGTGGAGTGCGGCGTACAGAATTGCGGGCCTCAGCCCGATGCTCGTCTCCGGGGTACCCCCCCCTGCGCGAACCCCCCTCAGAAGCTGGTCTGCTGGAGCGGTTCGCGTTGGCGCACAAAATCTCCAAGTGGGACCCTTTACAAATTCTACACGGGCGGGGGTCGGGGCAGTCCCGATGAAAGTGGGCCCCCAAGCACGAGAAGCACAAACGGCGTGCGTTGACAATGCGGCGGCGGGCACTTACGTGCAAATTCAAAAAGTCCGGGCAACGCGCCATGACATGCCCCGTTGCCTTACAAAAGTCACAATGATGAGGACTCCGGGCGCCAGCAAAACGGGGGCGGGATGAACATCAACAGGCGGGTAGCCCGAGGACTCCGGGCGCCAGCAAAACGGGGGGCGGGGTGAACATCAACAGGCCCCCGAGCCCTAGTCCGTCCCTGGTCTCTAGGCCGAGAAGGTAGTGGGGGTGACCCCGTGGCGCCACGAGTGTTATCCGAAAACCGATACTCGTCTTCCAAAAATTTGAGGAGGTCGTCAAAGGAGGGAAGATGGGTGGCACTATCCCCACCATACTTCTGCTCAAAACGTGACCTCAACTCCGCGGGGAGCAACTGCAGCACTATGTGCACCAACAAGTAGGACCAATGTTCTACCGGTAACTCCAAGCGTCTCAAGGCGTTGGTCGCTGAGACCAACGGGTTCAGCAAGTCAGTGCGCAACGTCGACATGCTGGCAATGGCCGTTAGTCCCAAAATCTGGCCGATGTGCACATCAGCCAGGCAGCGCTTGTTCTGATACCGTCGGGAGAGAAGCTCCAGAGCGGTCGGGTAGGAGGAATCCGTCACCGGCAAGTGCTGAACCAAGGCTCTGGCTTCGCCCTCCAGGACAGACAATAAATAGGCCAGCTTCTGGGCAGGTCCGAGGTCCGAGCGTGCATCGACAAGACTCTCAAAGAGATTTAGGAAGCCCAGCCAGTGGTCCAAGCGACCGTCAAAATGTGGCAGCTCCAGGGTGGGCAGCCTACTCAATAGTCCAGGGCCTGCAACAACGGGGGTCTGCGGCTTGGCCGCATCAGGCACCCGGCTCTTCAAAATTTCCCGGGCTCGTAGACTTATGACATCCCCCAGGTGGACAATCTGGTCATAGTCACCCAAAATCTTATCGCGGTCTGCCTGGTCCATCACCCCCAAATCCACGTCCATGATGAACTCGTAGAAGCATGTGAGCGCAGCATCAGCTGACTTGATCCTCTCATTCAAGCACCCATACCGAGCAAGGGTGAGCTCTTCCAATTCCAAACGCTCAACTGTTGTCGCTGCCGATGTGAACCATCTCAACTGTGAGACCAATCCGGCAGCAGACTCCCTGACTGCCTTTAATGAGGCCATTGCAACAATCAAATATTAATACAAATAGGCTAAATTACCTAAACAAACAAACAATGACTTGTTAGCCAACCGAATAATTTTACCAAAATAAAACTTAAATTCAATTATTTCAAGTCCAAATCCGACCCTGTACTTATTCCAAGTATGAATCTAGCTTGGTACAGATGGCTAGTTACAAAATAAATAACAATTTAATGTATGTATTGTGCAGGATCAACACCAATTATACACAACCACGCTCTGCTACCAAAATTGTTCAGTCCCTAGCCAGCGCAACGATACTGGTATGCTGAACGGTCCACGTTACGTGGAGCTATAAACGTTGCTTACAATAAACAAGGTTACACAATAGCCTCTTAGGCTTTATCAATACCTAATATGTTACCACTTACCTGCCGGTCGTGGGGACTCTCTTGTAAAACTAACCGCCGTGTTTGTTGAGATCGATTCATTGATTAAAATTAAAAATCCTGTGGAATCTACGCGGTTAAGTATAATTTGGTCCCGACCAGTGATTAATTGAACTCTAGAATCCCGAATTGAGTGGAAACCTGGGATATTTTTGGACATACCGCCGGTTTGTCGCCACTACCATGGCACGCGGATTTGCTGGAAATAAGTGATTGTGTTGTGATGCTATCTGGACCGCGCCATCTGGAGACCGGCGCCTTGTGACCGTCCATAACACTTGACTTTCACCACACTTTTCAATTACTCATTTCATACTTACATACATACCACACTTGGGCGTGGCCTCAGGAAGGTCGAAGCTTGGCGTACCCAGCACAGAAGGTAAGTGGTAGCATTTTATATTGACAGGGCCGGAGAGCCTGTAGCATTGTTTGAAGAGCAACGTTAAGCTCCACGTACCGTGGACTGTTCGGACACACCAGTATCATTGCGCTGGCTTTATTGTAGTCTTGAACAATATCTATGTGGCAATTTGGTGTTATTTCATAAGACACTATGCTTGTACCATTGTTATCTCGTGTTGGCTCAATCTTACCCTGTTCGTTATAACAATCCTTGTCAACCACAAAACGCTTCTAAATTTCAAAACCGTTATAAAGGTCTTCATTACACGCAACTATATTCCTTATAGAGTTGTTCATCAATGTTCGAATGACAATGGACCCCATTCGGGTGACATATTTGCTCTCAAGGTTCACAATTAGCTTGGTACATTTTAGCGCATGGCTCGCCGATTTTGTATGTCTCTTCGTGACGATAAAGTTGGTATATTATGTTTGTGATTGCGATGTTTGAATGAATATGAAATATTTGCTTGGCATTCCCTTGGATATTGCGTTGACAATAATCAGTTGTCTGTGTAGGAGCAAAACGCTTTTAACAATTTTGTATGGGTTGGTAAACATGATCTGAGGGAATTTTGTTAATTGTGAAAATGAAACAAAAAAAAATCCACCCATGCAAGTTTCAACAAAAATAAATGTCAGTCGAAACGTAAACAATTCCAAGATTCGATACTGATCTTTGATGTCGCCTTTCGGCAAGTCTAAAGCCGGCGGGACCATCACTCGAGAAAGTTACGTCAAGAGATAGCCAGATGAGCCCGATGAACATCAGAGAGATTATGGTCAAACGCAAGCCTATCAACAATAAAAACAAGATATGTATCATGGTGAGGACTTGACAAGCGTGCAGGCGTATTTAATTTTGGATTTTGGGAAGTATGTTTTGAAATGATCATCATCAGTTTAGCCTTTTTCGAACTATGTTGGTGTCGGCTTCCAGTCTAACCGGACGCAACTGGGTACTAGCGTTTTACATGCAGCGGCTGCATTATGCTGCGGTATTGTATTACCCAGCTACGGGGTTCTGGAGATCAGCTGCAAAACCCCGTAGCTGGATAACACAATACTCTTTGGCAAGACTGGTATAATGAAATCATAGGAGGACACTGCGTAAGATAATTTTCAATTCTTAATGAGAATCAGTGCATACCTACATATTACGTAAATCTTTAATTAAAATAAAAAATAAACTTATCGGTTGGATAGATAGATCGTTTCGGACGACACGTCCTTATCTTCTGAATTCTAGTGGTGGCGACAACTAGTAATAATTATTTTTCTGTAGTTAATTTACTTATGCGAAATGTCACAGCGAAGTTAACTTATTTGTTTTTTTGATTTTGATTCTTTCTCTTTACCATCGATCTCGCAATCAATCGCATATCAGCGAGATCTCGTACGAAAATTGACGCAAAATATGGAAGAAATCTAGATCTCAATCGAAAGTGCATTCCCTAGTTTGTTCCTTTCAGATAACAAAATGGTACAATTAGCAATTAAGTACATACCTTTATAATATAACTAGCGACCCGCCCCGGCTTCGCACGGGTGCAATGTTTATATTAAATATAGGCAGCGTTCGCGAGAATCGTTAACGTATGGCAGTTTTTTCGACGCCTTACTCCACAATTTTCACTACCACGAAAAATCCTATCTATTTTCCGAGATAAAATATAGCCTATACGTATTCGGAAGAATTCCTCTAAGTAAAGGTAAAAGAAATTTTGAAATCGGTCCAGTAGTTTTTGAGCCTATTCAATACAAACATACAAAAATACAAACATACAAAGGTTTCCTCTTTATAATATTAGTACAGATTGTCTAACTATGACTTTTCTTTGTTACAGAAATCTAATGGATCCGAAAAAGTGAGAAACTCTGCAGTGAATACAAGTGCTAGTGATGTGCCCAAACGTGCTTCATGTCGATAGAAATAGCTAGTGTTGTGTACGATGTCGTTTTCGAGTTCGCACGTGATCTCCGGAGTGCTGTTCACCATACTTCTGCAGTATTGCGTTGAGAGCCAGCAGGAGAATCTCATTGAGGAAGCATGTAAGTTCTTTTTCCAAATTAATTTAATCCAGCGCGCCTTCTTTAAAGTTATAATTTATAATAAAACAATAATATTTATTTTGCAAATTGGTTATAAATAACAATTTTTAATAAATAACTTATTTTTTTTTCCGTAAATTTAAATGGGAAATAATAAGTCCAGCCACAAATTTCTTTATTGACTAAGTGATCAAACTTCTCATTTTATAACTAAGAAACGAGAAAATGAGATAGAATAAACTAATTAGTCTTTTTTACAACGCCAACTAAATATTTCACAAAAAGTGACAAGTAAAGATCAAAAATTATCTTAACTTATCCTTTTTTTATAAATTGCCACCTAATTTACAAATTCAGCCACGGATTTTACATCTCACCACCATTTTATGATTTACAGCATCAACACAAGGTCCTCATAGGTTAGGTTAAGTTTTTTTTTAATTCAATTCCTAGCTCCTCCATCGATCGAAACCTTATCTATCTAAATCTCATGCATTCCAGTTCTTGTTGATAGGATGAGATTTAGATCTTACATTGTTGTGCGTGATTTGGGAGTTTGCCAGCCCTGTCTGTGTTAGGTTGTCGTTGAAAAATCTCAACCACTTTTTATTGCGGATGAGCCTCTTGACCTCGATCATACCTGATAATAAGCGAAAAGATGAGGTATACGATGGGACAAGCGAGCCCAGAAGATACCTGTTCAATCTTGTGTAAAGGCTGACGGGTCATATGTGGTAGGGAACCCAGAAGCCAGCACAGAGTTCAATACTTGGCTGCGCATACACTTAATGTGCACACTTCATCAATTATTGTATTGTCTTTGTTTTTGGGGCGAAATCATCAAATGGCTTCTCCCGCTCTGGGTGGATTGAAAGGGAGTGTCAAAGATCTAGTGACTAAAAACCCACCCTATTTCTTCAATTGCCTTTGCATTCCGGGGCCGTGGTATTGTTAGAACATTCCCGCTACTACAGCAGGCACTGTATTGTCTTCACTTGAATTATATGGGTAAAGAATTTGTCTACTCTTTTTTGTCTTTTAAAATCAGCTTTTTTAAAATAAAAAAGCACGGTATATTTTTTCTTCTCAATTTAATATCAAAATTTTGTATCTATGACCCTAGGCAGCAAGGGTCAATAAAATACATTCAGGCTGTGTCATAAAACATCTTACCATATACTTAGTTACATATAAATAAAATAACTATGTTTTCTCAAGTGTTTATAGTTATTTCCTTGATACTAAAACATGCACTGTCTGGCCAATTGGCAATTAATGCCGGGGTCCCTCAGGGGTCTGTTCTCTCAGCAACTTTATTCTTGCTGCACATTAACGATCTGCTAATGCCCGGTACCTTTGGGTATGCAGACGACAGCACAGTTTCTGAGAGATATGTGTCCAGCGCGCGAGCTGGTCGGTCGCAGATCCAGTCTCTACGTGAGGACATGGTTGGGCGCTTGAACTTGACCTTGAAGGCTGTCTCCGAATGGGGCGATGCCAACCTGGTCAAGTTTAATGCAGCTAAGACCCAGGCGTGTCTCTTCTCCGCAAAAAGGAGCCAATTCGAACCGGCTCCTACTTTCCGTGGTGTAACCGTGCCGATAACCGATCATATTGAGCTTCTTGGGGTGACTTTAACATCCACACTCAATTTTGGCCCGTATATCGAGGCTAAGGCTCAGTTAGCATCAAAAAAGTTGGGAATCCTAGCCAAGGTGAGACGGTACTTCACACCGGAACAGCTGCTCAAATTGTATCAAGCCCAGGTTCGGTCGTGAATGGAATACTGCTCTCATCTTTGGGATTGATCTGCGAAATACCAACTGGACGCGCTTGAGTCTATCGAAAAGCGGGCCAAGAGACTCATTGGCAACGATGCACTGGTTGAGTCAAAGCTCCAGAGCCTTGAACACCGACGACGAGTTGCAAGTCTATCGGTTACATTTCGGGGAGTGTGCGATGGAATTACACAATCTAATTCCGCCAAGCCCGTTCCATCATCGAACTACGAGACAAACGGCGAAGCGCCATCGTTACATGGTGGACATCCCACCCATACGCACAAAACATTTTGGGAATACCTTCATTGTGCGTACGGCTAAGGAGTGGAATTCCCTGCCGGAGTCTGTGTTTCCCGATAGCTATAACCTAGGAGTCTTTAAGTCCAGAGTGAATAGGTTACTTTTAGGTAAGCGTGCTCCATCTTCGATCACATCATCACTTACCATCAGGTGAGATAGTGGTCAAACGCGAACCTAATTTCAATAAAAAAAAAATAAAAAAAAATGCACAAACTTTTTAACCGTTTCTCCGGGTTAATACTCTCATCTAAAATAGCTTAACCGATTTTAATGTGACTTGCACTGAAATATAGAGGAGGTTATAGGGCAACATAAATTTTTATCCTAATATTCTCATGTGGTCGGGATTTAAATAAAATTTAAATTTTTAACTAAATGACCTTCATGAATAGATACATATTATAATCTATCCCTGAGAAAGAACTAAGGCAATTATTGAGAAACCGTACAAACCAATATTTTTACGACCTATAAAACAAGAAGTGACACATGTTCAATCAAATTCACTTAACCTATCCCACAAATTACCTATAGCCCCTCATATAGAGTATATAACTACCTACTGTAATGATATTACATCATTAAATAAATAATTAAAGCTAGCACATCATCAAAAAACAAAACTTTCAAGACGTACGATCGAAAATGGCAAAGGAATCATTTACGGCTGATATTGGGTTGGGTACAAGGTTGATATTCGAGAAAAATCATAATCGCCCGCATCGGTCTTTCCTAATTACGACTGAATGAACTTTCATATAATCATGTTACAGCCCAATTCCGTGTTGACATTTGTGATGGTAATAGAATGTAATTAAAGTTCTCTCCAATGAATCTGCCAGTCTTCATTTCGACGGATCTTTCCATTAATTTTAGGGAATTTATTTCATATCGGAATTATCTAATGATAAGTTTACTTATTTCTGGCAAGTACAAGATACACAGTGGGTTAATATTATGTAAAGGACATTAATTCACGGTTAGAAGTTGGTACATGACATTAAAAGGTGCACCGTGATGACGAAGCTCGGTAGGGCCAATGCCTGCCGTGGTGTTGTGGGCATGTTCTAATGAGATACCGCGATCTCGGGAGAAAATCTCATACAAGTGAATTGTACAATGTTCTTTTTGAGAAATAAAGATTCTTTAAACCTAAATGGCAACTCTTTCAGTTGCCCTTTCATTAGCTCTACTTGAGATCTGATAACATTTTGATAGTGGTTAGCCCTATGGTTCTCGTCTTTTACGTGAAAGTTTTTAGTGGGAATCAGATATTCCCAGAAATATGCTGAAAGTTTCAAACCACAAAAAAGTCGAAACTGAATAAAATGTTCAAGGACTATAAGAGCTTTACCACTTGCGAGTTTGTTGGCTTTCAACAGTAGCAATAAATTTGAAAATGGCCCATTTCAATAATGAGTAGACTAGCTAGGAACTGGATTTATGCATTGAACATTGTGTTCTAGAAGCTATTTGGGTTACTTGATTTCTAGTGCTACTAAACGTGGCCATTTTAGGATAGCAAATTTCTACTAAATAATTTCCTATCCTAAAATAGAAATAAACTATTACTAGGTACTTTTTATGGCAGTATCGTCGAGAGCAGTAGTGGTTACAGGCACGTTTTACGAGCTGTAGGTTGTGGATCAACATTGCTCTAAAATTATGAATGAAAATATCATGAAGAAATCTGTACGTTCTTCAACCGAAAAATCCGATGATATACGTTATCAACCAACCTGCGCTGCGCATGCGTGGTGTATTATGCCCTGGAGAGCAGTAGTAAAGCACTGTGTCCCAGCAATGGGAAGGCTATAGGCTGATTATGTTATGTTATTGCCTAATGCTAGCCAGAGCCTACTGGACACTAAAAGTTCAGTAAAAAGTGTTTGTGTATACTCACAGTTATAAAATATACCATGTGTGAATTAACGTATAACATTCATTATAGAGAGCCGCACGACAGTGACAACAAACTTTTAAAACTCGATACCAGGGAAGCTTAGCTATTCCCGTCTGCACGGAGACAAAATATCCATATTAAGAACATTTTCCTTCCAAAAAGTCATCAGACATGGACGTTTACTGTGTCATACCAATTTGAATTACACCACTAGTAAAGCGCTACGTCACCTAAAGTTCGGATGCTCTCCTCAATTTCCAACTCTCTGACCCTCCCCGAAATTGAATGATTAAATTACAGTGACCGCACGGCATGGACCAAAATGTCCGGGAGGCCGAGCTTAAGGAAAAGTTAATGTATGTGTTATTTTTTAAATTCTGGTTACAGTAATAAGGACTACTAAGACTCTAAGTAATACTGTTTCTAAATTGAACTTAATGAAAATTTATAGGTTCATTTTCAGGTAAGAATATTTTTTAATTCTTTCCGAAGGCTTTTGGTAGATCTTATTCTACTGGCGCTCCCACCGTGGCTTTTGCAAACTTCATCATCTGCTAAGCCTTTTCCAGCTCTCCGAGAAAAGATCCTTCAGCAAAACTTGTATATAAATTCGGCAAGTCATTACTCTAATATTAATCAGCGATTTCGATAAACGACGCACTAATTCTATCGTTCTATCTACAGAAGATAATGATAATCCCTTATGACGAACAGTACTCTAATTATGAACAAATATTGCGTTCTTATTGATATTATGGAGACGGTGATTCTTTAGTATATAATTATATTCTTCTTTTTGGAGAAATAGCAGACGTACGCTGCCAAAAATATTTAAAGGAATTGTAAATTTTTACTTCAGCTTCACCGTTGAACTAACAAACACTCCTCCAATTATGAACAATTAAACAAACTTGTTACTATTTCAGGGTAAGAGCACCAGTTTTGTGAAATATTTTTCTCCTTTCAATGTTATAAAAAAATCGGAGAGATTCTTTTTATTTATTTTCTGTATACAATTCATCAGGCACGAACATTAGCTGTAGATAGAAATGTCCTTAGTCTGTCAGTCAAATATAGACCTACCAAAATAGTTACTGTGATTTTGTTACAAAAAGTAGGTATTTGTTTGTTGTGTATTTCAAAGTGTTATTTGGCGATAATTGTCGAAAATTAAACTTTTATGTCCCTTGATGAAAGAAAATATAAGTATCTTATTTTTTTCCATTCATGTGATGTCAACTGTAATATAATTACTGAGCTACCTATTGTAGTATAACTTGGACAGACATCAAAAGATCGATACCTACCGTTACCGTTAAAATATTATATCGATTGATTTAATGCGATTCCAAAACAAGATAAGGTATAAAGCATTTTTATCTTTTAGTGGATAATAAAGATATTGAAACTTATGAACTTCTTACATCTCGCCTATGGCTATCCACCTAAGATAGGCCTTTTATCCGCTTAAATGTTAAAATTTCATTTTTCATTAAAGCTCTATTAAATTGCAAATTACGTAATTTATCTATTCCACATTTCAACAAAAAAAAGGTACGTCAATCGCTGCGTGAAGAGAAACTGTTGGAACTGTTAAAAATTGCAGCACATCGATGAAAACTTTTCTATAATTACTTACGGTGGCCGGTAATTGGTGCATTAACCTCGTTGTCTGCAGTTTGACAGAGCCCCTTCTGTGTGCACTTACCTACATTTGTATTTCCGTCTATTACAATCATCCTGTAAATTTACTCAGAAGAATCGTGTGAATTTCCTTGTAAACTATGTAACATCGTTTTATTTCAACGTTTGGATTCGAGGACAAGCCGCCGAAGTATTAAAGTACTGTTTTTTTTTTTCATTATTTTTAGGCCTACGTTTGGCCACTACCCACTTATCTCGCTTAATGATTAGTTTACTAATCTTTCAATAAGTCCAGCGAACGATCTTGTATAAAAAATAATTCTTAAGATTTTCATTTCGATGAAGATTTGTATTTAGAGCTATTTCACAAAATAGCTTGCTATCTTACAAAAATGGGCTAGATCGATTAAGTCTATATAAACGCGAGTGGGCAAAAGCTAGTGGGATGCTAAAAACTTCCTTAAAACTGACTAGCCTTTAAAACTTGATTGAAACGGACCTTTTGCATCTCTTGCAGCTATTCAATACCGTTCACGCTTCAGAAGTATTTTTTTTAAACCGCGGGTAGTTATTTTAAGGTTCAGCAATGTCGAAAGTTTCAGCAAGAATTTAACATTCGAGTTGTTGGGAAAGGCTCCCAACAACTATCAATGTCTGACCTATTTGATACTTGCAATTTTAATCCTGATTTTTTTGTATCTATTGTACATTGAGTTATTTTACAGGTATGCTTTTTGTTGAATGTTTGCCAAAGATTTTTCACTTGAGTAATGTTTTTACTTTGTGAAATGATGGATGCAATTGTGCATACTTCAGGTTGTCTTAGCAATATTTCTGTTATCAATCTCTTAGCTTTTTTCCAACTTTGTCAGGGTCAGCTTCAGAGATATCAACTTCAGAGCTTTAGATACAGCTGAGTACTAGAGTTGTTATGGAGCTCCTGCCTATCAGGCTTCCTCAACCCAGTAGCTGGATAACACGATTACCCTTGGTAAGTCTGGTGTCTAATTGACTGGCTTCTGACTACCTGTGACAACTGGCAAACGTACAAATGATAGCCGGGACCAACGGCTTATCTTGCTTTCCGAGGCACGAAGGAATCGTGATATGTCAAGATGGTGACGCATCCACGGGCGGACCTCAGCAAGCGTTGCCTAACCTTGAAGATCAACTCGTCCGCTTAATAACTTTGAAGATAGATTCGGCCTACTATCATTATTTAGCAGCTCAGCCTAGTCACACGAGTCCATTTCGGAATCCTATGGGGAATTCCAGGGCAAGCACACATCGACGGGAAAGTCGTAAAGTTGATTTATAACCCACTAACCGAACGCGTAAAAGTAGTGTAATATTTGTTGCGAATGTGCTTAAGAAACAATAAATCTCACGAGGAATTATTAAAATATGTGGTTTATATAGATTTTCGTCGTATAGCTGAAACACAGATTTCTCTTTCGGGGGAAAATCATCAAATTACTTCTACTGACTAAAAGCCCAAGCTGTTTCTTCAGTTGCCTTAGCGTTGCGCGGCCACGGTAATTCACAGATTATGAGGTTCTATGAAATAGAGCAAATTATCAAAATAGATTCCTCCAGCAGTTGTGATTCAGAATTATCTATGAATTTCTCAATTTTTCCATTTTTGTAAATCGCATCCAGTGAAAGTTGCAAGTTTGATTCCTGAATCTTTAGTTTGACCAATAGTAATTTAGATTTGTGTCTCCCGCTGCGTCTGTTTTTCTGTCTATTCACGGCAAAATAAAAACTATTAAAACAGACTTTCATGTAGCTTTCACCAATGGATACAGTCATTAATCAGGAAAGTTTTAGTGTGTTACTTATCATACCCGGACTGATGGCTGTTTATATAGCCCTGTCTGTCCCGGACAGACTATCTAGACGTTATTTATGATACATCTAACGGATGATCCAATTCAAGGTTCCTATCTTTTATTTAAAAAAAAAATACACAAAGTGTAACAATATCTTAATTAGTTTTTCTTCAATCGAATATTTAGTGTTATTCATTAATTATCGAAAATGATGTCAGACAAATGGCCGCCTCTGAACCTTCTACAGCAGTTAATTCTTTAGAGGTAGGTTTTCGATGACTTTTTCGCAAGTTTCGTGGTTTATCTCGGCAATAATTTGGCGGATGTTAGTTTTTAAGTTATCCAACGTTGCAGGTGACGTTGGAGGTATAGACGCGACTCTTAAGAAAACCCCACAAAAAATCCAATGGCGTTAAATCGCACGATCTTGGCGACCAGTTGACGTCACCGTAACGTGAAATAATGCGACCTCTGAACCTTTCATGCAACTCAACTAACGTTTCATGCGCTGTGTGGCAAGTGGCGTCGTCTTGCTCAATCCACAAGTCATGCACATCAATATCCTCGATTTTGTTCGAAAATATTCGGTTATCATGCGCCTATAGAGCTCACCGTTGACTAATACTGTCTGAACTTCAGCATTTTCAAAAAAATAAGGGCCCATTATAACGCCGGACCACAATGTGCACCACACAGTTACTTTTTGGGAATTCAATGGAGTCTCGTGTATCACGCAAAGATTTGTCTCACCCAATATGCGGCAATTTTGTTTATTCACATACCCCGAGAGTGTAAAATGTGCCTCATCAGAAAAGAAAATTTTCTTTGAAAAATCAGGGTCAAGTTCCTGCTGCTCCAATACCCAATATGCGTAAATCCTTCGCTGTATATGATCTCTGGGCTTCAGTTCTTGTGTTAACTGAATTTTATACGGGTGGAGGTACAAGTCTTTATGCAAAATGCGTCAAAGGAAGCCATAGGAAAGGCCCAAACTTAGCGTTCGACGACGAAACGACAATTTCAGGTCTTCGGCCACACTATCACTCACAACAGCAAATTCTCAAATGAACGATGATGCACACGGCTTACCCGATCTCCAGTGCTTCCAGTTTCCTCAATTTTTTTCAGTATTTTGCGAATTGTTCGCTCAGTAGGACGATTAACTTGACCATAATCAAATCTGTAGAACAATTGAACAATTTTAACGCATTGAACAACGGTAAAGCGATTCATTTTGTAAATGTATTGTAAGAGTCTAACATTTGACGTTTGAAAACCGCGCCATTATTATTAGCTGTCAAAATACAATGTTGTTAATATAGGAACCTCGAATTGGATCATCCTTTATAACCCACGTATTCCCAAACATACATTTTCCAACTTCCTTTACGAAATAAATAACGAGTAAAGATAAAGAAATTCTATACCTACTACAAACTATCGTAAACCGAACGAAGCATATCTTTTATCTTTTATCCTAGAAAATTATTGGAAAAGCCGAAATATTTTATAACTTACGTGATACGACTCAAACGGACTATTTTTTTATGTATCAAAGGCTTCCAAATCGTTTTCTTTTCATATAGATAAATTTTTACGAAAAGAAATACTGTGTGCTTCTTGTGATACATGACACGAATGGTTCCGTATAATGGATACAATCGTTTTATCTCATGTTAATCAGTTCAGTTCTGTACGTAAAGTGTAGAATAATATAAAGCTCATTTATAATGTGCATGTGAAAACACTGTAAACTCTTCGACTCGTTTTATTTCATCATGATAGTAGTCTATACTAATATCATGAAGAGGTAGGTTTGTAAGATAAATTGTATTAGATTAATTAGTATTTACTGTATTACTGTCAAATCAATTATGTTTTGAAACACCATGGAGTTTGATTGCTCGCTCTACTCCATAGAAAACTACCAATTCGAACCTTGCACTACTTCTGACGCTTTGTAGGTGCCCATCCAGGGCATTATTATGGAGGGCTTTATTTGCTACTGCTAGTGTACAAATATATTTGTTTTAATTTGAATAACTGCCGCACGGGTTAATCATCAGGGTTAAGCAACTCTCACCGAGGTCGGTCCACCACTGCTTTTCTATACAATAATATTTTTTAAATTTGTTACGGAACCCTTGAACAAAATGTTCTCATATCCTTTTTCTATGTCACTGCTAATCTAGCCTTATGTGTACATATTATATGTACTCATGTTACGCTTCTTAAAGGGTTGGTCGTCGTTTGTTGTGTCTTCAATATTTATCATATTCGTGCTTGAATATGAAAATACTCAATTTGAACTGGATAAGATTGTTTCACTATATTACATGGGCTTTTAAACCACACTGCGTATGACAGGCCTTCATACATAGCCTAGACTAGTTATTTACCTTTTTATATGCCAATGACATATTCACAAGGGCCACGTACTGTGTAGCATGTAAGGTATACTAAGTTTTATTTGTAAGTTGCTTAATCGCATTAGATTGATTATTGTTATCTGTAATGGCAAAAGAAACTTGTCATAAATAAATATCTATGACTTACATTTGGCCAAGAACTTGAACAAACTTTTCGTATTATTACTTTCTTAGAATATCATATTAGTATGTCGTAGCCAACTTGTCATTATGTTTTTTAATCTTTTCGTCTTTAAAAAGTTTGAAGAGTCATTTTCCCGCGGGTATAGTAAGAGCTATTCCGCTTTCAAGTAGATACCCCCAGCTTTGAAGTGTCAATGTAATCAAAAATTAACTGTAACTGCACCTGTAACTAACTAACTGCGTAACGCAACCCTCCTAGACAAGGCTGAGTACGTATTTCGGGTGTTTTACTATCTTCTAATGACTATGGCACTTTCAAAATCAAATTACTGCTGGAAGCTGCAGATCGACATGCTTTCCAAGCCACAAAGGAAGAAGACGTTATCTAATTATTGGTTACCCATCTACGAACTAACATAGCTAGCAAGCGTAGCTTAACTTCAAATATGGTCCCGTGCGGCTATTATATATTATTTAGTCATGAGCATGAAAAAAATTGGCCAAGTGCGAGTCAGACTCGCCCATTAAGGGTTCCGTAGTAACTATAATAATATAATATAATAATTATGTATATTTATTTGACGAATAAAAAAAACCTTATTTCTTAAAACTAGCTTATTTATTTACATTTTTACAACTACGCTAAATAACTTTGCTTTTCATAGTGTTTGTATGAATTACAAAGTTATATTTGTGGTTTTAGAAAATATGCTGTATCTCAAAAACTGCTGAGCCGATTTCGTTCAAACCAATTTTGGTTGAAAGTTTACATTAAGATCTACAGACATATATTTTTTTTTAGATTTTTCACTCCATTATTATAGAAGTTAGAGGGGGGACACACATTTTACTACTTTGGAAGCTTATATCTTTTAAACGATTGACTTTATGAAAAAGTGGTTTTAGAAACCCTGATATCATTTTTAAAGACCTGTCTACAGATATCACACACGCATAGGTTTCATGAAAAAAAGTTTTCAGTTCTAGTTCCATGTATGGGGACCCCCCTTTATTTTAAATAATTTTTAATTTTTTTCTTAAAATCGGAAAGCGGTTCACAGAATACATCTACCTACTAAGTTTCACATGTATAGTCTTAACAGTTTCAGAATAAAATGGCTGTGACATACGGACGGACGGACAGACAGACAGACGGACAGACATATCGAAACTATAAGGGTTCCGTTTTTTGCCATTCGGCTACGGAACCCTAAAAACCGACCAAGTGCGAGTCGGACTCGCGCAGGAAGGGTTCCGTACCATTATCTATAAAAAACGGCAAAAAATCACGTTTATTGTATGAGAGCCCCCTAAAATATTTTTATATTCTGTTTTTAGTACTTTTTGTTATAGCGGCAACAGAAATACATCATCTGTAAAACTTTCAACTGTCTAGCTAGCACGGTTGATAAGATACAGCCTGGTGACAGACAGAAAGACAGCGGAGCCTTAGTAATAGGATCCCGTTTTTACCCTTTGGGTAAACATATGAAACACTTTCCAACTATTTTGTTTCCAGTCTAACGGGATATAGGTAGCTGAGTTCGTAATTTTCACGAACTGACTGAACTGTGGGTAACAAGGTAGGTTCCAATTAGTAAGATATTTTTTATGGCGGAAAAGTCATCGAATGACTTCTACCGCTTTGGGTTGAGCGGAAGAGAGTATTTGTTCAAGTTACCCCTGCGTTCCGCGGCTGCGGTGTCTCGTTAGAACATTCCTGCAAACCCGGCAAGCCTTATCAGGCTCCATCATTAATCAAGATGCGCGTGGAATCCGACACTCCACTTAGTAGGACTGTTGTCAGATTTTCTAGATCTTCTGATAATCAAAAATATACAAATGACAGCTGCTGGGATCAACGGCTTAATTACGCATTACTTTATAGTCCACATAAATCTTACAGTGACATTCAAGATTAACAAACTTTGCTTTACCGACACTCACAACTTTAATGTTTCACTAATAGTCGAAAGTTTATTGTGGCAGCGCATTTTACTATGGTAAAACATCCTTCTTTACTGGTACATTATATTGCAATATTTATATTGCTCGTACACTATAGAGATATGCTTGACAAATGTTGTCTTTTTTAGTTTTTTTTTCATGTAGCTTATTATGGGAAATCGATTACTTTTTTAATGTTCGCTTTTAGAGTTATGTTTCGTTTTTTTTTTTTAAAAATAGTTTCGCGTTTGATACCATCTCACCTGATGGCAAGTGATGATGTGGTCGAAGATGGAGCACGCTTACCTAAAAGTAACCTATTCACTCTTGACTTAAAGACTCCTAGGTTATAGCTATCGGGAAACACAGACTCCGGCAGGCAATTCTACTCCTTAATCGTACGCACAATGAAGGTCCACCATGTAACGATGGCGCTTCGCCGTTTGTCTCGTAGTCCGATGATGGAACTGGATGGAATTTTGTTATTTTATCAAGATTTGTACTGTTCACTCTTAGTGTTGATAATTATAATCGCATATTATATTAAGAGGCATCTCCAGTTGCCGGCCGGAGTTGCTTTAATGTCCTAACGAAACGGAAGATACCCCGGAACTGGTGAGGCCATTAAGAATGATTAAAAAGCACATCAGGCATAGATAAGGCAAACTTATCTATCTTAGCTATCCTAGCAAAAAAAAATAACCTTCTAAGGATTCAGAAAATTCCCAATGTTAATTGTCTTTTGTCATACCATACCATTTCTTATCTCGCGTGTGAATATTTCCTCATTCTTACGGTCAATGTTTTAACGACATGTCCAGCCTAATGGACATTTTGATCTTGAAACCTGCCTCTCCTTTGAGATTTGCTGACGTATTTAATCATCAACTTTATGTGTTAAAGGGAAATGATTGGTTTTTAATTTATCTCATTTCTTTTGATTGTACCTATTGAATAATTCCTCAAACAGTTTATGTATCGTCAATAGCCTAATGGCTAAGGTTTGGGGCTTGTGATCGAGAGGTTGTGGGTTCGAACCCCACCCATTATATATACTATTGCCGTGAAGCCACTTCAGATACAGGCGTAAAAACAATGAAAAAAAAAAGTTTTGAAATAAGTTTCCAGGTATTTAAAAATTACCAGGATTTATTTTTTTAAGGTTGATAGGCCGCGTTTGATCACCATCTCACCTGATCGTAGGATCTTCTTTTTCTGCGAGTCGATGGTAAATAGGTATAGACCTGCACAGATCGGTGGCCTAATTAAATTCGGTTGTAATAGGCACGTTTTATAAATATTACATACAACAATCGAAAAAAGCTTTTGGATTCCATATAAACGTGATGGTTTACCAGAATGTGCTAGCCACCTAAAAACATAACAAAAATAATAACAGCCATACGGCACGGATCTTGGGTTATCACCGCTAGCCGAGATTAGTCCGTGGACGGGCAACCTTCTAAGCATATCGACATTACCCAGAAAACACGTTAAGCTGTTGGTCCCAATTGTCATTTGTACGTCTTTGTTGGTCGTTATGTGTAGTCAGAAGCCAGAAAATCTAAAAACAAACCAAGAGATAACCCAGTTGTGGCGCGTGTGGAGGTCAGCTAGGCAGTGGTTATGTATACAACGTGTAATTAAAAGGGTATATACATACCAAGTGCATGGCTTCTTTGGATGATAACAAACGATATGGCAAGGGTTTTGTAATCCTAAGTCTACGTGTGTTTCTTATTACAAATACCAATACACTGATATCAGAGACTGAATTTTTCAAATTAAGAAGAACGAAGAGTATTATTGGCAAGTGACATGGAAAGATATTGACCCTCGTAGTGCTGTGATACGTTTGTTATGATTGGTATTCAAGAAATATATGAAACCGATAATTTGGTATCAATTCTTTGAGTCAGTTATTTTGAGCTGAAACTGTGCATAGAGACTCCACACCAGATGTTGTCTTCAGCCCTTTTGGATAGATATGGGGTTTCCGTTACACGTTGTATAATACTGTGACTCAGCTGCATGCAGTTAGACTGGAAGCCAACCCTGATAGTTTGGAAGAGGCGAAGCAAACGATGATAACAACCTCACCAGGCTGAAGTCATCAGCGACTTATGTGTCTCATCTAAATCCGTTCAGATGCTGATACGTGACTACTAGACATAGAAACGTTACGAGAAGGTTGTATGTTATCAGGAGGATAATAAGATCTATTTAGTGAAATGTGAGAAGTATGACACATCTGCCGACCCCTCGAGGAAATAAAATCGTGATGTTATGTGTTTATAGCTCCTATATTTTCACTACAGCTGTTTGATATTTCCGCTCTGTAAACCCCATAGAACTAAAGGTAGAAATTCAATCAGTGTACCAATACTGTTGTTTCCGGAAATCCTAAGTACTTCTTCCTTTCATCTCCAGTATTGTAAGAAAAAACCTTTTATCAGTCTGTCTGTATGTGTGTGGATGTTTCCTTGATTTGTCTTAACAAATAGTCGATGTGTCTGTTATGGATGAAATTCCTGTTTCTCCTTACGTAACATCCACGGTTATTCAAGGAGAACAAGAATTGTTATGTCATCCGCTTTCACAGCCGGGGCTAAAAATAGACATCTATTTTTCCGCTGAGATATTTGGAAGAGACGATTATCTATCTCTGTGCCAAAATTTTCTCAAAATTCGACATGAAAACTTGACAACCTAATTCGAATACAGTTACTTCCGGATTTATATTAAAACGGGATAAAACTATTTGTGAGCGTATTAAGCTTCTTCTTAAATAAAAAACTCTTCTTCCAATTTAAAGCTAGAATATCAGCAAGTAACACGTTATTTTAGTTAGTAAAATTGATTAATTCCTCATTGTAGATAGTTCTGCACGAGGTATAAAAAAGTCCATAATATATGCTTTCTATACGTGCGCCGCAAAAACTATTGGTTTAACTTAAAAAATACGATAAATATTGAATGTCCTTACGAACTAAACAAAAAAGCCCGATGAGTTTCTTTTTGTTTAAAATGTGCGTGTTTAATGCAAAGTACAGTGACAAGTACGGTGTTGTAATTGTTTGACACATTTGTTTAAACAGTTTAACAGAAACCCCATACCGTGATACCCTTTTCATTGAATGGGATTGTCGCTATAAATGCTTACATTATAGTATATGGTTACACAACAAACTGCCATTCAATCTGGCCCGTATATGGAACGGACCGAAAATGGTACAAAATATATTGGGTGTGGGTAATAATAATTAATATAATAATAATATACCAGGGCTGTCAGTAAGGGAATGGTTAAGTTGGGTAGGATAAAAGTTTTAGTATCGCTATTACTGTTTTTGAAGATATTAGGAACTGATATTTATATCTAATAGGTGCATCTTAAGCCATCAAGTCAGCACAATAAGGCTGCTTATTAGTGGGTATGCCTGTTATATCTTATAACTTTTATAACCATAATAATACGATGGCATAATGCCACGGTTGGCATAACTATTATTTGGTCTAGTTTGTTTTTGCATAAATGTCTAAGACCGGTTAGGTTATGTTATTTCTTGTAAAATTAATATTATTATAAGCCCGTGCTGCACTGCAAGGCAAATGCTTCATGATTTTTATTCTAATAGTAGTATTGACAGCAATAAAATTTTTGTCAAAACATTTATGCGTACCTATGCCATCTCTGGCAAGTTGCATCGTAAAATGGGTATGCATAGTGTAACATAGTAACGGGACTTATAAGGAATGTTCTCGCGATCGAAGTGATGTTTGTGGAGGCTATGTGTTTACTAGCTTTGCTTGTGTCTCTGCCGGGGTAGTAGTAGGAACAGGGTGGGTTTTTAGACAGTAGAAGTCTGACACACCCTTCTGCTTAACCCAGAGCGGAAGAGTCATTCGATGATTTTCCCACCCAGAACAAAATAGGTACTTTTTAACTAAGTTACGGAACAAAAGCACTAGACAAGTGACATTCTGTCAATGGCAGTGTGGCGAACGTCAAAACGTCGGAAATATATGGAACAGACAAACGCTATCGAAATGTCACGTGAGCAATGAAATGAAATGAAATGAAATATTTATTTTGTAAATTAGTTATAAATAACACTTTACACATGACGTGTAATGTTTTTTTGCGTGTTAAGTTTAGTTTAGCTAGATGAGGCTGGTATTTCCTTACTGACTACTCTGAGAAGAAAAACCGAAAAAAAAACTCAGCGGTCATAAGTCTCTTTTAAAGTCCATAAAATTTATATTTGTATATGAGAAGCATGTAGGTTAATGTCTGTGGTGTTTTTTGAGGACATAACCACACAAATTGGAGCGGACCTGTCCAACAATTTGACGAACAATACCAAAGTAAGGATATTTGGGTAAGCCATACAAGTACTCAAACTGCTTGACATCATTAAATAAATTATAGTGAAAGTAAAAATAACGAAGAAAGAATAACCTACATAGTCCTCTCATTTATAATAATGAAATAATTACTTATATATATATAAAAAAAATAAAAAATAAGTAGGTATATACAATACCTATTTATTTTATTAACCGACTTCAAAAAAAGGAGGTTATTATTATTCATCTTGAACTTTTTTTTATGTATATCACCTCATTACTCGGAGACGGCTGGACCGATTTAAAAAATTCTTTTTGCGTTTAAAAGGGTATACTTTCTAGTTGGTCCCATTGTCACGAAATCAGGATCTGATGATGGGATCCTGGAAAAATCGAGGGAACTCTTCAAATATTATAGGCACACCTATAGCGTTTTGGGTATTTCTTATAGTACCTTGAGCAGTTGCTTTCGAAAAGTATCATTTGGGGAAGTTGAACTGAAGATGAAGACCACAGATGGCCACTGAAACTACTCAATAATAAGTATTTCGTGGATTGAGATTCGATTACTTGAGTACGGATGTTAAACACTTTATGCTCGTCGCAATACATACGAGTATGGTGATGTAGAGCTGATGGTCAAGTACCAGGAGAACTCCTCAAAAATTAACGGCTATGCATCGGGAAAAGCAATATTTTGTAAAAGGTGATAAGTTGTTGACATCATGGCTTTTGTAACTAGATAAATTACAAACTGGCCCACTAAAAAGCGTGAAAAAAAATTTTTAACAAAAAATAGAACCGACTTCCATATCAAAACACTACAAAGCCAAAAATAACTTTAATTTCGGAAGGCGGTGTGAAAAAAAGAAAATCTAAAACCAATAGACCGATTACCAAAATTCCTTGTAGCACTTCGTCTACAGCCTCTTACTGGTGCCATGATGTAGTATATATACTTACATATTTTCAAAAAGAGCCGTCACATAAATAAATTCATGCAAATGTTAATACTCAATTCGCATGAATTCTCTACCGAATTGCATTTGTGAACCACGCAAAGGTAACCCAGACCCATAAAAACCCTGCTATATAAATCAACACCTACACGACTGGGTCAGAGAACAATAAAAACCTTATTGTTCTCTGACCCAACGGTTTTTTAAAAATAACCCTACCTTAGGTAAGGCACACCTAATGGACCGCCCGCAGTGGGTATGCCTTTGTGGTAGTCGTCACACTATAAGTATCGTCAGTAAATCCAATCAATAATTTTGGTTGAACGATTTTGAATTATTTTACCTTTAAATCTTGGAAGAACTCTGGATCGATCTTCAAGGTTAAGTATTGCTTTCCATAGGTGACCATCTTAAAAAATCGAGATTCCTTTGTGCCTTGCAGAGCACGTTTAGCCGTTGGTCCCGTCTGTCATTTGTACATCTTTGACAGTCGTTACGGGTTGTCAGTAGCCAGTTAATCTAAAACCAGTCTACTCAAGAGGTATCATGCTACCGGCTACTGTGCTGTGGAGGGCAGATAGGCAGTAACTCCATGTAAACACTAGCACTCAGCTGCATCCAGTTCGACGGGAAGCCGACCCTGACATGGTTGGGACATAGGCTAGCAGATGACAATGATCAAAAATTATCAGTAACGTCCAAGGTTCGTAATTGAAAACACGACAAGCCTTTGGTCGGCTGTCATTTGTAAATCTTTGAAAACCATTACGGGTAGTCAAAAGTTATAAGAATTAATAGAAGTTATAACGAGCCCCAGTTACTTTGTCATCTAGCTATTAAAGATCGGATAGGTAGTCGCAATAATTTAAATACTGGTACTCAGGCTAGAAAGGACTATAATTCCGATTTTAAACACTGGTCCTTCTGTCCTATATCTGTACTATGTTAAAATCCACTACAATGGGGGTAAAGGCTTACATCTGTTCTGTTTGTATGAACGTTATAAATTGGATAGCAAACAGGTTAGTTGTGGATTAATATGGAGTTCAGTTCCGTCACACGTGTTTTTATCGTCCTTTTTAATAAAATAAAAATCTATCTATCTTTAAATCAAGAGTGAATAGGTTTCTTCTAGGTAAGCGTGCTCCATCTTCGACCATTTCATCACTTACAATTGGGTGAGATGGTGGTCAAACGCGAACCTGTTCCGAATAAAAAAAGATCTATAAACCTATCAGCATAGCCATTTTGCGTCCAGTCTTAGACGTAGGCCTCTTCTAACTCCTTCCATGCCATGCGGTCTTGTGTCCTCAGTATTCAGTCTCGACCTACGTACTTACCTGCAGATTAGACTTTACAAACATCAAAATAAATCTATACTATTCTGATGGATTCACAATTTTTTACATATTTTAATATTCAAGTACATTTTACTTATCTTACTTCTTACTCTTACTAATATTATAAATGCGAAAGTTTGTGAGGATGGATGGATGTTTGTTACTCTTTCACGCAAAAACTACTGAACGGATCTGAATGAAATTTGGTATCTATTGGGGTCTGGAATAACACATAGGCTACTTTTTATCTCGAAATTCCCACGGGATCGGGATTTGCACGGGAAAACCTTCCCACGCGTACGAAGTCGCGGGCAGAAGCTAGTTTAAAATAAAATGTTATAAGAAAATAACATGGTTAATCTATCAACATATTTTTCTAAAATCTTTTCAGACATCTAACAAGACTTATTTCCCACAGGTAAGTCTTGTCTCTCACAAATTTTATTTCGTATAAGATAAATCGCATGACTACTATCGATTGATTCGAGTAGAGTTGATAAATAATGCTGAAAATAGATGTTGTTTTTTTTTTAATTAAATTATAAAGAATGAAATAAAATAAAAAATATATACTATACACTACATGTTTGTGCGTAAAACTTGCTTGCTTATGTCATTTTCCAATGAATATTTACAGTATCAGTTTGTGAGATGTATGTATGTTATAATATACTAGCGACCCGCCCTGGCTTCGCACGGGTGCAATGTTTATATTAAATATACTATAGAATGTCTTTATATATATCGTTGACAGCCTTTTTGTCATTCGACATACATGTTCTCTTTAGTGATTACTTTTGAAAGTGCGACACATAATTTACCATGGGAAAAACATTCAACGCTCAAATCTAAGCAACATAGGCACGCGCGCCGTGCCTCCGCCGGCACCGCGCTGCAATCGCTATGTCCTTGCATTTTAAATCTGTAATATCTTCTAAACTATTTATTTAAATTATATTCTGTAAAGGGCAATATTGATTAATATTAAATGAAAAATGTATTTATGGTACTTAATTGGGTAAGGATTAATGCAGTATTGCTTAAAATCGCTTCGTAAAATATGTTCGCATTTCTCGTAAAAAGTAAAGGATAAAAAATGGTTGTTGCGGGTTATCTATAAGAGATAGACAGATGCCATCGAGGACTTTTTTGTTGACCTTTTTAAGGTATACAATACTGTAGTACATTATTTTGATCTATCTCGTAGGGTTCAGCCAGCGCAAAAAAATGTGTTTATTTGCGACATCACATTAGAAACCTCAAAAATTATCAGTGTTCCTCTACTATATTATGCATGTTATATACTTAAAAACCTTTCTATTGAATCACTCTTTCTATTGAAAGAAACTGCATCAAAATCCGTTGCGTAGTTTTAAAGATTTAAGCATACATAGGGACAGACACAGGGAAGCGACTTTGCTTCATCTGACGACATTTAGTCTTTAACTAGCTGTGCCCGCAACTTCGTTTGTGTAGGTTCCGATATTACCCACTCGGTTTTTCCCGCCTAAATCTCGTGGGTTTTCCGGGATATAATGTAGTCTATCCAGCAGTGAAAGTTCAGAAAATTTGACACCAGCCTTACCGAGGGGTATCGTGTTACCCAAGAGCAACCTCTTTGACTGGAAGCCGACCCCACATACTAAGCCTAAACAGATTATGTGTAGTAATAATCACTAACTAGGTATGCCAAGTTTAGGAGCACGGGTTTTTAGC
Organism: Tholera decimalis; assembly: GCA_943138885.2. Lineage (NCBI taxonomy): Eukaryota > Metazoa > Arthropoda > Insecta > Lepidoptera > Noctuidae > Tholera > Tholera decimalis. The sequence continues at coordinate 17,457,391 of OW964571.2, read as the reverse complement.
CTATACAAGTCACTCTCTTCCGCTCCACCCAGAGTGGGAGGAGTCATTAAATACCCAACCCATCGAAAAAAAAGTACTCGAAATTCGAACACTGTGCTATAACAATTGTGCTAATTTTTATTATAAACCCTTTTAATCTCGAACACCACATAAAGACCTACATAAATGTGACACGATTTACAAATAGTGCACCATTACACACATAATTCACTGCACGGTAGAAAAATTAATAATGGAACACAATGTGGAACTAAATATGGTATACAGTTGACAAATGGTGCCCACTGAGCATTCATATAAATAAAGGCAAAATAACGTTACGATTTTAAATGGGTCTCTGTTCATTTGTTTTATTTACGACATTGCAAAATGATCAATGTGCAGTCGATTGAGATATTCTATGGTTGCTTTATTTTCGTGTTGTGTGGATGTTTTTTTTTTTTTTAATTTGTTTGTGTGTAATCTTAGTAGCTCGTTAAGTTGCAGATTTAGAGAGACTGTTTTCTAACGTTTCTAAATATGTATCCGAAACAGATTAGATTAAAAGAAAAGTTTGGGGTTGCAACTCTAGACTGTGGGACCCTTGTGCTCAATTTTTCATTTCAATTCAGCCTTTTCAAAGAAATTTTGACCGAAACTTTGGTCGAAGGCTATATAAGCAATGCCATACAACGTGGCAATGCCGCCAGTCTCTTGGCTGATTGCTGATGATTAACTTATCACACATTTTACCACTTTGGAAGCGTATATCTTTTAAACGATTAACTTTATGAAAAAGTGGTTTTAGAAACCTCAATGTCATTTTTAAAGACCTGTCTATAGGTAACGCATAGGTTTCATGAAAAAGAAATTAGTTTCAGTTCCATGTATGGGGAGCCCCCTTTGTTTTAAATATTTTTAATTTTTTACTTAAAATTGGAATGCGGTTCACAGAATAAATCTACCTACCAAGTTTCACATGTATAGTCCTAATAGTTTCGAAATAAAATGGCTGTGACATACGGATAGACGGACGGACATGACAAAACTATAAGGGTTTCGTATTTTTCCATTCGGCTACGGACCCGTAAAAACGGAAACGCTATGAAATTACAATGATACGAAATTCTTTTACCTACTTAAGTTTTTACGTGTAAAAGTTTAATTATTTGTCTAAACATATAAATAAAGTGCCTGACTGTGATTTCTAAATAATTGCGATTTCCCCAAGTGCTTATACTTATTTATTTACTCGATGCTAAAACAAATACGCTATTCTCTGGAACGAATCAACGAAATTTAGAGGGCCTTTAACTGAAAGATAGAGGAGATTATAAAGCTATTTACTTGCTTTTAATATCGGAATTCACACAGGATTGCGATAGACTCCCATGCAGTGTGGTTTTCAAATCAGTGCTCCCATGCGACAGAATCGCGGGCACAGCTGTATCTAAGTAATATTAAATATTTACCTATGAAATTGCCGATTTTTAAAGTTTCAGACCAGCGAATATCATTTGGTTCAATTTTCAAGGCCTTTCTTTACTATACCATTCAGTAGTAATTTTTTTTTCAGGGTAAAAACCATCAACTGACTCATCCCACTCTGGGCGGAGCGGAAGGGAGTGTCAGACTTCTACTGACTAAAACAATAGAATAGTAGGCACCCCAAATCATCATTTTCTCATCTCACAAAGTATTAATCTCTATCTTATTTCAACCTCTGTTAGACCATTCCCTATGTCCCTATGTGATAAGGGGAAGGATGTCTTCAATGAAGTCGTTTTATTGTTTCTTTGTAAATATAAAAGTAAATCATAAAGTTACAATAGGTTTTTTGAGAGACACATGCGACGCTAACGATATTTCCTGGAGTGAGAAGTTGGCTGCAAGTGCTGCGATGGTGCAGCCACCCACGGGGAGCAGGGTAAGGGAATTGCTAACAATATTCATGCCGAAGAATGTTTGCTCTTTTCGCCGCAAGATTGCGTTGTAGGTATATTAAACAAGCTCCATTTCTGCTTGCCCCCAAAACAACATACACCACAACAACATGTACGCCACAAGCCATTACCGAAACTTGAACATTTTGATATGCACGGATGCGGTTCCCCATAATTTCAACTATAATAATATCCAGTTCAAAAGTGCTTATCGAGATTCGCAAACTCCCAATTCCGAACTAACATGTTATTTCAACTACTATTCGTATTAAATTGAAGAGTTATCCATAGTGCGCGAACGATATTACATTTGACACCATTTGTATTAAGTGCGCCTTTCATTGCAAATGCATGGAGATCTGGTTTCAGAGACTGTCTGTGCTATTGGCAGTGATGATCGTCGAGCTGTACACCACTGAGTTGCCTTGTTTAATCTGCGCTTTCAATTTAATCAAATGACAGATTTAGCCTCGGTTTATGGGTAGAAGTGGTCATCACGACACAAATTCACGCAATTTGTGTGATACTTATACTGAAATACTACTGAAACCTTAAGAAATACTGTTATCATAATTTGATATCAATACAACTTCCGGATATAATAAATCTCTCATCAGCCAGGTTAACAGTTAAGGGAGTGCTGCGACACCTACAGCTGTGCGTGCCCGACCGGTACGTGTGGAGGCGGCACCGCCCGCCCCTGCTCGCTGTGCCTGCAGCCAGGACCAACCTACTGGCGAGAACTCCTCTCACTAGAGCCATACGCATGGTGAATGAGGTTCACGGGAGGGTTGATGTATTGTGGTGCAACTTGAGTGAATTCGCAAAAGTTACACTATATGTAATAAGTTATTCAGATTAAGATATTTTTTAACTAGGTATAAGGTGTAGATTTAGGATTTAGTTAGTAAGGCCACTCTGTCGCATTGGATCATAGATCTGTAATGATAGTGTAGGTATGATTGTTATAAATAAATAAATAATTTAAATAAATAACATTAACCTTCTCACAGAACAGATTAAAAATCGATAAAAGGAATATTTAAATAATGAATTTCATGAGAATTTATTACCCTTGAATTAATAGTTTGACTTGGATTAGTTAGGTTAGGTTCAATATTGATTTATATGGCAGAAGGGTCGTTGAGGGTCACGGGTTTGAGAATTATAATATTCCATTTAGATTATAAGATTTTGACATGATAGGTATCTTTTTGATGAATCGGCATTGGTCCTTATATTTATATTTCAGTATATACCTATAGGAGTTTTTTTTATTAAATTTGGCAAGCCAGATGATCGGTTAACACGAGTCGAGGGCGCGTCGTGTTCCACACGCGCCTCAATGAACAGTTGGCAGTAATTATGGGGTGCGATTGAAGGTGTACACTGTACAGGTCACATATGTACTTATAGTTTAGGCTTAAACTTTTATCCAAAAACTCTTCATATACATTAATGATAACACTAATAAATACGAATCACAATAGCGGAGTAATGTTTTTGACATTATAAGTGACCAGGCTGCTACCAAATTGCTGCCAGCATCCTTCAGTGGGGGTCAAAGAGGTGACCTTAGACCTTAGACAGAAGTCTGGAGGACAGAGGAGTTTAAAGAAAGGGGCAGAAATGTTATTTTATTAGGAGAAAAAAAATGATACTACGTTACATTTAACACTTATAAGTAAGATGTAATAACCACAACATTTTCCACTTAGTAACCAAGAGGTATGATCTGACGAGGACTCATCGTTAGCTAGTTATTACTTATCATTCATTTTCAAGGGAAAATATATATATCGTTACAAACTAGTCAGTTACAATTTAGTTATTTAGAAATGTGTTAAATTTAAAAGGTTTTGTGAATATGTGATATGTGTGTTATCATAATAATAATAACATTATTGTGATTTTATATTTACTTCTACTTCTCTAAGAATAAGAAAATACCGCAACATTCCTACCTAACGTACACCACTGTTATAAACAGGAAAGAAGATTTCTGAAGGTGGATGGACGCAGTTCCTCTTTTATGCTAAAACTACTGATTAGGTTTTTATCATTCCGCTTCCGACGCTCGCCCGCGACGGTCGTACCGCTCCGCGCTCTCGATCGTTCTGTGTCTGTGTCATCGCTTCGTCGCGCTCGCCGTGACGTCATTCGTAGTCGCCGACTATGACGCCTGGTCCGGATCCGCCTTTTTCGAGGTGGTGAAGGATTTCCTGTTTCTCTAACAGAGTATCGTCAAAAACAATTTGGTTTGGCCCCTTCAGGGTAAAACCACAGTTTCGTGGTCCTTGGTGGAAACCTCACGGTGTCAACAAAACCAAGGGGGTGCTGACCCGACGCACCCGCTGATCCCCTTCAGGGTGAAGCAGTCAATTGGAGTCGAGTGCTAGGTTTTGGCCTTGGGGGATCTCCTAGTCAAACCTAGTTACTGAGTTTCCTTTTCAGCTACTCACCTAGTGTCGGTTGGGTGTGTCTACCCCTTCGCACTAGACCCAATAGGGCCCGGTTCGCACAATAAGACTGGCGACCGGTTACAAGCTTAGGGCTCACCATTAGGTACTCACCTCCCAGTCTCTACCCGACTGGGAGGGTTACACATCCCCGGACCCATCCATCCGGGGAGTTAGGCCAGTTAGGCTTTAAATAGGCCCCCCGCGGGAGAGAAATCTCCAAAATTTCCTCATTAAATTTTTGATCCATTCGCAAATCATGGCGAACTCCAATATTTTGGAGATATTGTTAGAGATCCTTAGGGAAAACCCTGCTATTTTCGCCAAATATGGCGGAAAAATCCAGCGTGAAATCGCTAATAGTCCTCCGGCTACCGAAGCCAACGTCGCTGATTTTAGTGACGCGCTTGACAGCCCATTATCTCCCCCGCTTGCCGATCAAGGCATCCCAGTTGGTCAATTCACGGAAGTGTTTATTAACTCCGATCCCATTGTTCATCAAACAACGAACGACTTCCAGGTAGATAGCCCTCTATTGCCCCCGCCCGCCGACAAAGTCGTGCCGATCGCCCGATTCCCGAAATCACCCATTGTTTCCGGCCCACCTACTAATCCCATTGTTCATAAAACAATGGACGCCGCGCAGGTGTGCGCTGCACCTGAATTCCGTGAAATGGACATCACCGAACCTATGTCCAATAACAACTCCGACAATGATTTGTCATCATGCCCCTCATCCTCGGAAGACGACTTTCAAGTCGTCACCGGCGGCAAGAGGAAGAAAGGGAAAACCTCCCAGGCCAGCAAGGCCAAAAAGACCACCGCGTCACCCCCGTCCCCAACTCAAACGCCCGTACGACCCGCTAGCCCCGTCCCAACGACCTCCACTCGCGCGCAGGATAGTCGTCCCCCCAGCCCGATAGCCCAAACTTCCTCAACCCAAAGGAAGCAACGCCCTCCGCCCCCCTTTTACATCCAGGACAAGGGGAAATGGACTGATGTGTCTAAGATGTGTGTTGATCGAAAGATCAACTACACAAACGCCCGTGCCTGCCAAAATGGCATTAAAGTCACCGTCCCTACGTCGAACGACTATAGGGAACTATATCGCGCCCTCCGTGAAAGGAATATTTCCTTTCACACTTTCTCCTTCCCCGAGGACACGCCCACTCGTGTAGTTATTAAACGTGTCCCTAAAGAAATCCTAGTACAGGATATTAAAGACGACCTTGCCGATCAAGGTATACCAGTGATCGCCGTCCATCGCTTACATAAAGCGAGAGGCGGTGAGTTGTACGACATGGTTCTTGTCATTTGTGAACCAACCGAAGGTCATCACCCAATATTTAAGATTAAGTCTATTTGCTCCCTATCCGGTATCTCAATAGAAAAGCCCTACAAAACCGCAACAGTGGGACAATGCCACCGTTGCCAACTGTATGGCCATGCGCAGAGCAACTGCTATGCGACTCCCAGATGTGTCAAGTGTCTGGGCGAGCATAGCACTGCGGACTGCCCACGGCCTAAAGACCGAACCCTCTGTTCGGAACCACCCAGCTGCGTTCTCTGCGGCCAGACCGGTCACCCGGCAAACTACCGCGGCTGTCCCAAAGCCCCCAAACTCGCTCCTAAATTAGCGAAGCGCGCCAACGCCCGCCAACAGAGAGAGGCACCTTCTTCTCAAATTCCCCAACGTCTCGCTCCTCAGAGACCGTCCCCGTGGAACAGGCTAAACCACGAAAAAGCCTTTCCCTCCTTGGCCCCTGCCAAACCTTTGCAGGCACTGATGGATATACCCATCGCAGCGCAGATCCTGCCTATAGCCGTGGCTACAGAGCCCACAGCCAGTCACAAACCCGCGCCTCAAACCACTGCTGCTCCTGCAGTCAAACAACCGCCCAATCCCTCACCCGTCGCGCACGGCGAGGCTTGCGCCCAGACTATACTGCGCCATTATAGGTTATTTATGACCCGCCAAGCCAGATCTCTCCGCGATGCCCTTCTGGCTGCCGAACAGCAGAATAACGGCAAAATTACGACGGCAATGTACAGCCAAATATTCAGCACACACAGTGATGTGGTGCTAGGTCTCGACCAGATGGATGCGATGGACTGATCCAATGGATTCCCAACGCACAAACCACACTAGGCCTCGATCCCTCAAATTAGGTTTTTTCAACGCCAATGGCATTTTCAACCAACGCGCCGAAATAACTAAATTCCTCCGCGACCACCAATTAGACGTCCTCCTTATACAGGAGACCCTTTTGAAACCCCACCGCGCTGATCCCAAAATTGCGAATTACCGTCTAGTTCGCAATGACAGAACACGTTGCCACGGCGGCGGTACCCTTATTTATTATAGAAAGGAGTTATACTGCATCCCTCTGACCCCACCCGCGCCTCTCTCTCACCTAGAGTACTCTGCCTGTCGACTAGGCATGACTGGTCATCCTCCGATAACCATCATCTCTGCCTACCATCCCCCACCATCGGTCGCGTCTCTTGCTTCAGACGATCCTATCGCGCTCACCAGCGATCTCACGACTCTCTTCGGCCTGAGTGACTCCGTCTTACTAGCGGGCGATCTCAACGCCAAACACCCCGCTTGGAACAGCAACACGACAAATGCCAGAGGCAGAATCGTGTATAACCTAGGCGCGACCCTAAACTACGACGTCATCGCTCCGATGACTCCCACCCACTACCCACACGACCCCAACCATAACCCCGATGTCCTCGATGTGGCGCTCCTAAAGAATGTAAACCTCCGTTTACACTCCATAGAAGTGCTTCACGAGCTCAACTCGGATCACCGTCCCGTTATCCTACACCTAGGTTCCCGCTCGGGTAACCATGATCCTACCCAACCTCCTCCGACCCAATTGATCACTGACTGGAGGAAAGTAAGTGAAAAACTGAAATCCACCACGTCGCCTCAATTGGACAACATTCCTGACCACATAGTCTCAGTCGCTGACACGACGGCGGCGATCGACTCGCTTACAAATCACGTACAATCCGTCCTGAACGATTGTTCAAGGGAAGTTCCTGTAGTGGAAGACCACCGCTGGAAACTCCCGGACGATGTACGGAATCTGATGACCGAGAAGAACGCAGCCATCCGTGCGTACAGCGCTTTTCCCTGCGCCGCAAACAAAGCTCACATGCGCAACTTACAGCGTGCTGTAAGGAAACGCATTACCGAGCAGCGTAATGCGAGCTGGGACAAGATGCTGAGCGAACTTGAGCCCACCCATCTTGCCTTCTGGCAGCTTCAGAGGAAGTTACGATCCACTGAAGAGGCCATAATGCCTCCTCTCATTCGTCCCGATAAGAGTGTCGCCTTCGATAACTCTGAAAAAGCAGAATGCCTAGCCGACAGCCTAGAGTCCCAGTGTTCTCCCAGCTCTCAACCAGTAGACCAAGCCCACCTCGATATGGTGAACGCCGAAGTCGAACGTAGAACTTCCCTTCCGCCCGTCGAAGATCCCGATAATCCACTGGCCCCCATCACTCCTGATGAGGTCCAGGATATCATTAAAAGTCTCCAACCGCGAAAAGCCCCTGGCTCCGACGGCATCACCAATAGGGTTTTCAAACTTTTCCCCGCCCAGCTTATAGTGCTAATGACTGCCATCTTCAATGGTGCATTGAGCAATAATATGTTCCCCGCAACCTGGAAACAGGCCACCGTCATAGGTATTCCCAAACCAGGCAAGCCGAAGTCTGACCCGTCTAGCTACCGTCCCATTAGCTTACTCAACGTCCTTGGTAAAATCTATGAAAGGCTTATATATAAGCGGCTCAAAGATTTTGCCGAAGCAAAGAGTCTTATACCCAATGAGCAGTTTGGATTTAGAACCGAACACTCATGTATCCAACAAGTCCACCGCATCATAGAACATGTCAGCGCCGGCTTCCAACGGGGCGCAATAACGGGAGCCTTATTCTTCGACATAGCGAAAGCGTTCGACAAAGTCTGGCACAATGGCTTAATCTATAAGCTATACCAACTCGGCGTGCCTGACCGTCTCGTGCTCATCCTACGGGACTTTTTATCGAATCGCACCTTTCGTTACCGAATTGAGGGGGAGCTTTCCTCCCCCCATCCCATTCGCGCAGGAGTTCCTCAAGGCTCCGTACTATCCCCCCTCGTTTTCACGCTATTCACTAGCGATATCCCCAAGCATAAAAATACTCAGCTAGCCCTATTTGCCGACGATACGGCTATCTATTATACCGGTCTTAAACCCGATGCCATCGCTCGCACTCTCCAAACTTCCGCAAACACTCTGGCCAAGTGGTTCCGGAAATGGAGAATCGAAGTCAATCCAGACAAAAGCCAGGCAGTCCTCTTTTCTAAGCCGCGGATAAACCCACCCTCCCCCCGTCCGATTACCATGTACGGCAAGCCGATCCCCTGGGAAAAGCAAGCCAAATACTTAGGCGTGGTCCTCGATAAACACCTTTCCTTCGCTGAGCACATAAAGCAGGCACGTTCGCGCGCCGCTTTCGCTCTAGGTAGGCTCCACTTCATCCTTAGCTCCCGCAGCAAGTTATCACTCAGGTGCAAGCTGCGTATTTTCACCGCGGTCATCCGTCCCATCATGACCTACGCCTGCGTTGTTTTCGCACACGCAAAGCCCTACCTCCTCCACAAGATGCAGACCCTTCAAAACCGATTCCTCCGTAGAGTCACGGGAGCCCCCTTTTATGTTCGAAATGAGCTTCTTCACGTAGACCTCAAGATGCCCACCATCCAGCAGTTCATGAAACGTGTCTCCAAGCGTTTCTTTGATACTGCAATCCAACATAGGAATCCCCTTATCGTATCGGCCGCCCAATACGAACCCTCGCGTATCTCTAAGATTCGCCGACCAAGGCATACCCTTGTCACTCCCGATGACGCAATCACCCTGCTCCAAGAGAGCCGTAGGGAAACTAGTACAGTGGCACACAAAAACAAAAACCGACCGTCCTTCCGTCCTCGCCGCCGAGGCCCGCCGCGACGTCCCCGTAATAGTCCGCCCCGACCCTTGCCAGAGCCAGCCCGCGACGCTGAGCCAGTAGCTTTAAATTCCCTTATTAATAATAAAAATGATATGATCCAGCCTGTTCCTAGCTGCCCTCCCACTGCGACGCCCTAAGCCGAGGTCCGTACCCCACAGGGGGTGCCCTTAGCGTGTAGTCGCCTAGTTTGTAAGTTTTCTAATAAGCCCTGGCTGGAGGCTTTAATTAATTTATTAATTAAGGCAACCACAGGCAAGCCCGGTTAAGCAGCCGACAACCTCAGAGGTTGACCTGCGAGATGCCACACACAAAAAAAAAAAAAAAAAAAAATTAGGTTTTTATGAAAACTTACGATAATGTAGCTACATGAAGATAAATCAAAGACTTTAATTTAGAAAAGTGGGTGGGAATAGCAGTGGGCCATCATATATCGTTAACTTAAGACATCATATACCAAAAAATCAGTGTCAATATAAAAAAAAAACATTATGGACAATCCAGATTTATTTTTTATGTTTACCTAAGCCGTGTCTATAGGGCTTACCACTTCACGTCACAGGTAAATATGATCGGACATAAATTGTTGTAGAATTGGCTTCGAAAATAAATCAGAATAAGAATAAACTAATATTCTGACAAAAGAATCATCTGCTAACCCAATTTACATTTCAAAACGGGATCTATAATAAAACCACAATTTTTAATGTAATTTAAGACATACTGTTATGAATCTGGCAAGATTTGAGGGTACGTGTAGAAATAAATCATGGTTTGATTAATGACGGACATTCAACGTCTCATGTTTGAATAAACCGGTTTTAATGCGTAGACATACTGAACTAGATTGAGCGTGCCGACATAGGTACCTAATATGAGCTTGAGAGACGGCGAGTTCCTAACTTTGTTTTCATAGAGTTCAAACTTAGTCGTAGCTGTATTTTATAAAGAGCGATTACTCGTAGCTTAATGATAACAGCCGTCCGTGTAATAAGAATAAGAATATTTATTTGCATAAAATGTTGATGTTCAAGGCATCTAAACATAACGCGATTCCTGCGTGCCTCCAAAAGTATGTGTATGCCGTTGATCTGTGTGAAGGAGATAGAAGAACTGACGTCTCTCATAACAAAGAGTGTTACTATTTTAAACGGTAGTCCGTGGTTGAGGAAGTCGGATGGTCAGGCGCTCTATCTATAATCTATGGTTTCATATAAATAATATTGAAATGTCTGTCAGTGATATCAAAATAACTTTGTTTTCTGAAATGCTTATAGATCATCATCATTTTAGCCTTTTTTTCATCGTTGTTGGGGTCGGCTTTTAGTCTAGCCGAATGCACCTGCATCCTTATGTAAAATATTAGTACTTTCTCAGCTGTATCTAACCTGCACTATCTGACCACACGATACCCCTTGGTAAAACCTGTGTCAGATTCACCCATCCACAGGCCAACCCCAGCAAGCGTTGCTTTACCTTAAAGATCGACCCGTGCGGGTGTTAAAGCTATCTACGTATAAAAAATCAGGCCATTTTCATTACAAACCATCAGAGTTTAGTTTAAATACAAGACTTCAATTCTTTTTTTTTTAAATTGGTCCTGAATTTTTTAATTATCTTATTTCACAGCAAAAAAAAAACATTTTTGCCTATACTTGAGGTCCGGGTGGTATATTATATTTTTTGTAACACTGTTATGTAATAAAAATGCCAGATGATTTTTGTGGGAGAAAATTCAAGGGATAAAAAATTTTTTAGCAAAAAATAGAACCGATTTCCATATCAAAACACTACAAAGCCAAAAATAACAATGTCAAAAACGAAAATATATACAAAACTAAAGACACCGCCTTCCGAAATTAAAGTTATTTTTGGCTTTGTAGTGTTTTGATATGGAAATCGGTTCTATTTTTTGCTAAAAAATTTTTTTTCACGCCTTTTAGTGGGTCGGTTTGTAATTTATCTAGTTACAAAAGCCATAATGTCAACAATTTATCACCTTTTACAAAATATTGCTTTTCCTGATGCATAGCCGTTAATTTTTGAGGAGTTCTCCTGGTACTTGACCATCAGCTCTACATCACCATATGTATTGTGACGAGCATAAAGTGTTTAACATCCGTACTCAAGTAATCGAATCGCAATCCACGAAATACTTATTATTGAGGAGTTTCAGTGGCCATCTGTGGTCTTCATCATCAATTCAACTTCCCCATATGGTATTTTTCGGAAGCAACTGCTCAAGGTACTATAAGAAATACCCAAAACGCTATAGGTGTGCCTATAATATTTGAAGAGTTCCCTCGTTTTCTCCAGGATCCCATCATCAGATCCTGATTTCGTAACAATGGGACCAACGAGAAAGTATATCCAATCAAACGCAAAAAGAATTTTTCAAATCGGTCCAGCCGTCTCCGAGTTATGAGGTAACATACATAAAAAAAAAAAAAAGTTCAAGACGAATTGTAAACCTCCTTTTTTTATGTCGGTTAAAAATTGGATTTTATTTGGGATTGAAATAGTAGGTTTTAAGCGGAGTAATTAATGATAATAATTATTATAATTATTGAACTTTTTTAATGCTTCTAAATTAACTGAGAAAGGAACTGTATCTATGGATGCAGTGTGTTTAGGACATCTTACAGTGTAGAGTAACGTGATTGACAAACGAGCATCACTGCTACTAATTTGGAATTTGATTTTAAGAACATTTTCGCCATTGGGAACTATAAAACCATTGCAAATACTTTTGCAAATTACTTTTGTAATACTAGATTTTTTTTTAAATTTTTCAGGTGTCTACATTTTGAAGTACCTACAGAGTTTAATTCGGTTCACCAAAAAACGGCGATAAAGGCCAAATCTATCTTGAATCGACTTCATTCATAATCAAAAACGATTAATAATTATTAATCGGGTACCTACGAATATATGTTCGGCTAATATCAATGTATTTTATTGCTGATTTATCAGGCGCCTACGTCAATGCGTAGGTTCTAAATTACTCTAAACGGATGATCCCCGTGGGCTTACCCGAACTTACGATCTGTAGCAAAACTAAACACTTGCTTACAACTCCGTTTGACATAATTATGGAGGAAACCCTCTATGGCACGCGGCCAAACTGACCCAAATTGTAATCACATCGAGTTTCTGGTTGTTAGGCCCGGTTTCCTTGTAAGATTCAATGATTTTCCCGTTTTCTAAGAGGGTTACAAATAGAATCGCACAAAGATAAATGGGCTGCGCTTGACATAATGTAAATTGTGCCATTCCGTCGCATACTCTCCGAAATATAAAAGATTGAGGATCCAAGTTCAAGACTGAGCTCCGACTAGACCAGTGCATTATGACGTAAAAACGACTTCTTTATCACGAACTTACCCATCGGTTTGCTGCGATCATCTATAACCAGAAAAGAAGGCACAGATTGTTCGCCGTGCCTAGGAGTCGTATCGAATCGTGGCTTGAGCCCAGTCCCCTATTCCTCAGGCACTAATTAATGTTATTGGCCTTTAGCCGATGAGCTCAACTTAGTAAACTCAGATATTAAACGATTCGCTTAGACCTTTAAAACAAATGAGTACGTCTATTACTAACGTTCCGTATACGACAAAACTGTTTTAAGTGCCTATACTACCTCAAATGGCTTAGCATGATCCTCCGTTATTTCGAAAATACTGCAGCAATAATTTTTAAATAAATATATGGTAAAGTTGAGGATTAATGTTAGGTACTATGTTTGACGAAAACACGATTCCATAAAATTTTCTTGATATAAAAAAATCCAAAGTTACCTCTAAACCGAACAATAAACCGCCGGTATTCAAAAATAACTTCATATTAGATGATGAAACTTTGTATATTAATTGAACTATAAGGCAGGTCTTATGTTATTTACTTTTTTTAATTTACTATTATTTTCACCGTAAAACGAAATAAACTAAATTATCGGTGTCTTGGAGTCTTTTCCCTGCCACCCTGTCTCGCTTGCTCGCGTGACCGCGGCCAGTAGTGTGCGAGCGAGATAACGAGTGAGAAGCGCTGAGGTAGTATAGGCCCTTAAGCAACTAAATTTGTCTTTCGTTACCCGAAAGGAAGGCCCTATTATAAAGGAAATGTAGGTACCACGCGTACACATATAGTAAATATGTACCTACTTAAATGTATCGTTTGTAATGTATAAGAGTCCATTTTAATGAGTAAAAAATGTGTTCTCGGTGCCGAGTCAATTATATTTTTAATTTGTACTGCTTTTCACGCGTGTCATGTGTTAAGCGCTCGCGGTTTTTTTCTATTACGTATGAGCCCGCTCTTGACCTCGCTCATGCTTGATGGTAAACGATAGATGACGTATACGATGGAATGAGTGAGCCTGGAAGATGCCTGCCTTCTTTAAAGGCTGACGGGTCATATGCTGTACAGAACGGTAACACAGAATCCGGCAAAGTTCCACAGTTCCACTACCTTTCATAATTTCATACAATAATTATTTTTGTTTAGATTATGTATAAATGAGCTGATAGGAATAAGATTGATGATACATTAAGGAATTGTACACAATTATTATTAATTAATTCATTAATTCAAAAGGCATTATTTTTTTAAAACAGGTATTTGTTTGAGATGTTAGTATTCCCAACCTATTACCAACTATTTTGAGGTCGGCTTTTAGTTTAACTGTATGTAGCCGATTACCATTATTTTATACGGAGTGACTGCCTGACCTCCACAACTTAGTAACTGGCTAACACGAAAGCCATGTATGCATGACTGTTGTCAGATTTCTGGGATTTATTTTGTCAGTCCATTGGTCCCGGCTCTCATTTGTACTTCAAATGAGAGCCGTGACCAAGGGCTTGCTTTCCGAGCCACGGGGGAATCTTAAAATGATATGAGGGTCACTCATGCACGCATATTTTATGACCTCGTAGATATTAATTAATTAATAATTCATAATAATAAAGATTTGTTGTGCAACTTAGGCTAGATTTTATTTCAGTTTAGACATAGTTCAGGTATACATTGTATCTTAATCTAGATAATGGTTTGAGTACCTACTGATTTCCCAGATAGGCTACAGAATAACTTGCCTTTAGGTTTAAAGTAATATTGTGAAGTTGTGTCTTGTTTGGTTACAGTCCTAATAAATCTCAAAAAATTTACAAATATATTGTCGTGTATAACGACGCCTCTCTTGTTGCTAATATTGTCATATATAAAAGAACCATTACTTACAATCATTACTTTTCAACCAGAATGTCAAACATAAAACCATTTTAACCCGCTTCCTCCCTACACTTGCTCCGCTCAAAACGTTATTGAATTTACCTACATTTACGGAGAGTACAACGCAACGTAATTTAGTTCCACCAGTTACTGAGTTAATTTCGCAAAGAAAGTGCTTCTGGCTTTAAAAGAGTGAAAAGACAAAGGTGAAGAGAAATAGCGCAATAAAGGTGTCGATAAACGTTAATTGGAAGAAAATTATCGATATCAAGTTTTCAAGTTATATCTGATTATTAAAAAAAAACTTTTTACCAAAAAATTAAACCGACTCCCAAAAAACACTGCAAAGTGAAAAATAACTTTAATTTCGGTAGTCGGTGTCTTTAGTTTTGTATTTTCGTTTTTGGCACCGACTTCCGAAATTAAAGTTATTTTTCACTTTGCAGTGTTTTTTGGGAGTCGGTTTAATTTTTTGGTAAAAAGTTTTTATTTCACTCTTTTTAGTTGGTTGATTTTTAATTTACCTAGTTACAAGAGCCTAAATGTCAACTACTTATACAATTTTACAAAATATTGCTTTTCCCAATGCTAGGCCGTTAATTTTTGAGGAGTTCTCCTGGTACTTCACCATCAGCTATACATCACCATATGCATTGTGACGAGCATAAAGTGCTTAATATCCATATTCAAGTAATCGAATCGCAATCCACGAAATACTTATTATTGAGTAGTTTCGGCGGCCATCTGTGGTCTTCATCATCAGTTCCACTTCCCGAAATGGTACTTTTTGAGAGCAACTGCACAAGTTACTATAAGGAATACCCAAAATGCCTTAGGTGTGCCTATAATATTTGAAGAGTTCCCTCGATTTCTCCAGGATCCCATCATCAGATCCTGACTTGGTGACAAATGGTACCAATTTCGAAGTATACCCTATCAAACAAAAAAAGAATTTTCCAAATCCGTTCAGCCGTCTTCGAGTACTCGGTGACCATATATTAAAAAAAAAAAAAATATACGCGTCGAATTGATAACCTCCTCTTTTGGTCGTCGGTTGAAAAACTAGCAAACTACGAAGGCGAGGGTTGCGTACAAACTTATTGAATTAAATAATTTCAATAATATGCCTCGTGGCTAAATCATAATAGTCGCGCAGGTCAATCTTTAAAGTAAAGCAACGTTTGCCGAGCTCGGTCTGTGGATGGGTAACATATCGAGATTACTCCGTGTAAAGCTCGTTTAGTCGTTTGTGCCGGCAGTCATTTTTACATTTTTGAAAGTCGTTACGTGTAGCCATGTAATTTGAAACTAGTCTTGCAAAGGTGTATCGTGTTACCCAGCTACTGGGTCGTGGAGGTCACTCCATGTAAACACTAGAACTCAGCTGCATCCGGTTAGACTGGAAGCTGACCCCATCAGAGTTGGGACAAGGCTAATCAGATGATGATAATTTGAGGACAGACCCGATTTAGATTCACAAATGCAATTAATTAATTAATTTCTTTGTTCTATTTAAAAAAAAAAGAGTTTTTAGAGTTTCGTTATCAAAATCAATCCTGTAAAAAAAACATCTTATTGTATCAATAGGATTTAAAACGGGATATTTACCATGTGTATCTTATGTTTCGAGTTTCCGATAGTTTACATAACCCTCAGGACATCTCGACAGAACGCCACTATATGTATACCCAGATTAAAATTATTTGATCTTAGTGATCACTACATTTAATATGATCGAATGTAATCTTGGCTTTAATTACATTCGTAACCAAGGTAACTTAAAGGATAGGTTGGTAAACTCAAAGTAACTATGTCGTGATTTGATGAAACAATGACAAAATAAATGTTTGTGTGTTTGCCATGTGTGCGTTCTTGAAACGCAGCTGCGTTTCAATACAAGTACAGCTAGTTAGTTATATAAATAAATACTACTACACGGATTATCTGCATACTTTACCTCTTGTTATACTATAAAATTACTTATAGTTTGTTGTTCAATAAATGTTATATAGGTAGTATCTATAGTTACTTTGGTCTTCGTTACACTTATACTCGTAGTTCAATAAATTATTTCGCATTGACGTACAGACGAGCAAACTTAGGTATCAATAATAAATTATCGGGAATACGCTAGGCCAAAACCTTAATTGGTTACTTGTACATAAATAAACTCCGTGCTTAGTTTTTAAAGCAGGGTAAGGTAACCAATTTCCAGGCTTTTTTTTTTTTAACGTGGTAAAATTATCAAATAAGTCCTCCCACTCCGGGCAGGGTGGGAGGGACTGTCAGACTTTTACTGACTAAAATCCACGGTGTTCCTTCAATAGCCCTTTACGTACCGGGGCCACGGTAACGGGATGAGTCCCACGACCCCGGCAGGCTTCGGCCCTCTGCAGAGGGGGTCTCGTCATGTTGCTGACGCTCTTTGAGGCGCGCGTGAAAAACGACGCGCCGTCGATCCGGGCATGGTCCATGGTCGGACAGCGAGTTGCCCTTTACTCGCTGTCCGCATGCCCGCGCCTACGGTGGCCGGAGATCGTCGGCCGACGTCCGACGCCGTGGGCGTCTACCACTGCGGCTGGGCTGGAGGGAGGACGCCATCCTCTCCCTCACGCGGCCCGCCTCCTCCTTCGTAAGCATGACTGCTTCGCAGAAGGAGGCGACCGCTTCCCACTCCCTCTCGCCCCGCAGCATGGCCTCGACCAAGGCCGGGCGCGAGAGGTCTCCACCTATTGTCGCCGTGAGGACACGTCGGTGCTCTGCCCAAGCTGGGCAGTCCTGCACCGTGTGCTCGACTGTGTCCTCAGGGCGACCCTCGCAGTGGTGACACCCAGGCGTCTCTTCCTCACCCATCAGACACAGGTACCTCCAGAAACTTCCGTGTCCGATGAGGACCTGCGTCATGCGATAGGTCAGGACGCCGTGACGCCGATCTAGCCACTCCTCAAAGAGGGGTCTTACCGCCTCAATTGCGGCGTGCCCGTTCACGAGAAAGCTAATGAAAATCGTCACCTAACCTCGTTCTATTGACCGTATACATAATTCAAATACAAACTTTTTATTAGTAAAGAAAAAGAAGAAAAAATCTGAACGAGATAGCGTTCCAATTTCAAACAGATTGAGACTTAATTTTTGGTTTTTGCTTCAGATTAAAAAAAAAAGAAGAGATTGACAGTAAGGTAGGTACAGAAAAATACAATGAATTTATGACGATTGCTTAACTTATGACGAAATACTGAATGACCTCTGCAAGCCCACACAAACAAAACAAGGAAATAAAATACAAAACTCATATTTATATGTCTGTACAGTAATTCAATATACAACGAACAGACAAACGTCAAAATATCATAAAAATACTCTTAAACAAACCAAAAGAAACATTTCTATTCATTTATTTATAAAATTAAACGAAAATAAAGATGCAATCTTCAACAATGTGCCATAAAAGTCACACGCTGAGACAAAATGACTAAGAAAATGTATTATAGATATATCATAATGTTTATATAAGTACGGCCAATCGTTTTTGAATTTAATTTTGAAATGGTTCGGAAGTTCACTATATGAGGTTCATATTATGAGGTTAGACGCTGCAGGAGGGACAAGAGATGGCTTTGTCTGCTATTGTGTTTTGGTCCGCCAGCACTTTGGATTACTTGTTCGCATTGGTATGAGTGCTATTTAATTATTTCTAAGAAGTATGTATTTTATTATAATGATTTTTTTTTCTTGCAAGTTGGTTATTAAATAACACTTGCATCATTTTTTTAGTATATTTAACTACATAACATGGATCAATGTGTATGTATAATTTATATAGTTTAGTTTTTAGTAATAGCTCCTGCCCGCAGATTGGAATTCCCTGCCGGAGTCTGTGTTTCCCGATAGCTATAACCTAGGGGTCTTTAAGTCAAGAGTGAATAGGTTACTTTTAGGTAAGCGTGCTCCATCTTCGACCACATCATCACTTACCATCAGGTGAGATGGTGGTCAAACGCGAGCCATTATCAATAAAAAAAATTAAAAAAATGCATTTACAGTAACATAATGTAATCAGGCCTTATTTGCCGAAACCACATAAATAAATGACATGGACTATTCCTCACCCCGAAAAGAAACATCGACCCAAACTCAGAGGTCAACAACTAACGTCACCTTTTCAAGTCCAGACAATCCACAATCATAAGAGGACCATGTAGCTTTACGTCTGTAGTGTTCTTTTCAGTATATGGTTGAATATTTCAGTATCAAAATACTAATCACGTTATTTTCTTTGCTTTCAGGTAAGTTCAACAGCAGAATATACATACATATCACCAGAATGCGTGAAGGTTTTTTTTAAACAATAAAATAATATGTTTATAACTTAATATGTCTTAATTACTCATACAAAGTAGTGAGATGCGTGCCTACATTACAGGTACAAGCTTTTATTTAACATACCTCGTTAGTGCGTTATTACGTTTAATTTGAATGACAAGTTACGTCATTTTAAATCCAGTATGGCGGACGGCCCAAGATGGCTGAGTACCTAGTTATTTGTTGTTCACTGCTATGATATGGGTATGAAATGAATGTGTTTGCTGAGATAATAAAAAAGCTTGTTTATAAAATCATTTTCTACTGCCAATTATTTAAACTTATCTAATAGAAATAAAATAGAATAGAATATTCATTTATTTGCTCAGAATGTAGGTATTTACAATAAGGTGTTATAGTAACATAATATAAGAATCCTTGTGAATTCTACCATTTAGGCATGCAAACATTGATGCAGTTCATCATCAAACATAAGCACAAAATCTTGATATTAAACTAAACATTTGTCAGCTAGAAAATACGATACGGAGTAGTAACATTTGTTTAAAAGAAATACAGTTAATTTCTTTTTGAAAGTTCATACTGATTCCGGAAAGAGATGACCTTGTTGATGATCGGCCTCGCTTGCTTGGAAGTAATCTATTCACTGTCTATGTAAAAACTCCAAGGTTGTAGCTATCAGAATTATGCATACTCCGGCAGGAAAAGCCGCTTCGTAGCTTATGTTTGCTAGGGCACGGGGGAATCTCGACAGGTTATGTGGTCGGTCCAGGGAGCGAACTCGGCAAGTGTTAACTGCAGCTTAGCCTTGAAGATAAACCCGTGCGGCTGTTATTATTTAGCCACGAGCTAATTCTCTGGGTACATGGCAGTCGCGATATCTACCAAACAACTAACGTTCCAATCGTTTTCGATCCAACGTGACCGACAGACATTATATAACCACTAGAGAGCATATAGGTAGGCCGATTTCTTTGAAGAACACGACTCACTTCTACGGGCCGGGGTACGTACGACAGAGAAATGCAGAGCTGCAATTGGTCAGTTCAAGGTCAAGTTGCGTAGATATGCCTGGTTAGGGATTGGTCTACTTGATTAAGGGAAAGTAGACGATGTCGATAAAATTTATTTTTATTTATCGATATCGACTACTTTTATTATAAAAATGCTAAGTAAAAATCCCATAATAAAAATATTTTCATTAAAATCAGTTATGTAATAACAACTGTAGCTTCAGCAGGCACTTTGTATTTATTATTTTTTCGGTGGTGCGCGTTAGATGATTTATCTAATGACTCCTCCCTCCTACATACACTTAACCCGTGGACTCGACATCGAAACAAAGTAAGCTATTTTTTCCTGGGTGGAAAATCATCGAATGACTTCTCCCGCTCTGAGTAAAGTGAAAGGGAGTGTCAGACTTCTACTGACTAAAAACCCACCTTGTTTGCTGTTTGTAATGCGAAAGCCCAAGTTAATTAATATTAAAGTCCGTGATACTATTTGAAGCCTAGAAAGATTGAAAGTTTTTCTCCCTAATAACTTTATCTATCCACTTTATTTAATTCTGGAATCTTCGGAAATCTAACATGAAAACATGCATGTCACACAGAAGAAAAAATATTAGAACTTCCTCCTTTTTTAAAGTCAGTTTATGTAGATAGGTATTTTATGACAAGTATCTGAATAGAATTTAAAAAAAAAATAAGTTTAATTTTATAATTATCGATATCGTATTCAGCCGTTAAAGGTAAACAGCACAGATTTTTACGATAAAAATTCAAAGGAAAAGAAAGGGATAAAAGAATTAGAATTTCTTCATGAAAGAAAGAGACTTTTCCAAAAGTCATTAACGCACGACTCAAGCTGTTCTTGATCACCCAAACCACCATTTTAAATAGACCTCTGCGGTGGCTTATAATCTGATTAAATAATAAATAATTTTCGTAGTATTTCATTACTGATGAATAGTTATGTCATCCAATTAGTATCTAGATGACTGGGAATGTTATCCACACCATTTCAACGCGCATGAAGGCATTTTATGCGTTATAAATTGCATACAAAATTTTATTTACATTAATTGTTTAGCACGCACACAGGTCTAACACTTGGTCACAACTAAAATGGTTCGTGCACCGTAGCCAGGATTGGACTTATGTATGTTGAAAAAGATAGAAAAAAAATGAAAAGGATAGTATTTATACAAAAAATATAGTACACTTTCATTATTTTTAATTTAACATATAATAGTCATTAAAATCAGCACCCGTAAAAGCAAAATTTCCTCCTCTTGTAAGTTTATCAGTTCTTGAATATTATTACTATTAGTTCTATCTTCATCCTTGGCATTTAATCTCATCAATATATCCTCAGTAGGAATAAAATCAGTTAAATTCCTACTTTTGTTACAGCTTTTGATAGCGTCACAAGACAATAAAATGGCATTTTAAATACAAATTATTATAGTTAGTACAAAATCCAACCCTGGGAAAGAGAGAAGTGTACCTCGGAGGATAATCGAGGAATCCCCGGCCATTAACACAGAAAACATCGAAACATCGGAATATTCATAATATGTCGTAAAACTAAGCATTCCGGAGCAATCTTTAAATTATAGTATTTTAGCATACTATTCTTAGATCTGGATAGTATTTAGTACAAAGGGCGAAATTATAGTATACATACTATAATCATAGTACAAAATTCAACCCTGACCGTAGCCGAATATATAGGTGAAAAAACACAAATTGCTTTTGTACGTCGCACGGTGGGCTGAAAATCGGCTTTCATAGACTTAGGCATTTTATTTTGCAAGTGCGAGTTTTTTTGCCGGATATCACTTCTATTAGTTATAACAATATACAAAAATGACACCAGAATTGATTCTGCACAGAAACGAATGAATTATAATTTTTTTACGAAAATTTTGTATGGAGCTAGTATGAAAAATCGAAATATCTCTAAAACGGCAGCGATAACCGTAATATCCTTATAGGGGGTTATAGTACTAATTATTTATGATTTTTTGACATACGTTACATAATGGTTGTAGATGCCTTTTTTTTTTTTAAATCTTCAAAATATTTTTATTTATTTTTACATATTTAAACGTTCCTTTTAGTGTTTAAGTTGAAGAATTCAGAGCTTTAACAACTCTTATCATAAAATAGCATCACCCCTATAGACCTGAAGGACTAGACAGAGGTGTGTAGTGTCTTGTTGATCTTGTAAGATTTCCAACAATACCAAATAGTTGAATATCAGTGTCAAAGTGCCCATGCTGTCGCTTCTTTTTGAAAGATAGGGGAATGAAATTGTTAATTGATCATACCCTAAAAGTATGATTACAACATAACCGGACACATAATAATAATAATATCCTTATAGGGGATTATAGTACTAACATTATTTATTTTAAGATATGAAACTGTTCAAAACGATCCATGAACTGTGTCAAAGTTAAGAACATCGTTAGGAAGCATGCTTTTTCCCCAAATATTAAGAATATGTGAAAAAAAAAGACTGTATATAAACTTTTTATTGATAGGTAATTTAAATAAAACAGAAGTAACAAAAATAATATCTAATAAATTCAATTATACAAAATACATATTTGAAACTATAATTTATGAAATTATTAACTAAACATATTGGTACAATAAACTAACATAAATAACAAAAGAACATAAAGAAAAATAATTAAATTTTACAAATTTTCTTTACAACTTTCGTTGTCGGACTCCAATTCCGAGTCAGAATCCAGATCGGATATACCTACAAACTCGAACTCAGTTTCCGGAAACTGTATTAGGTCGAGAGTTTCAGCAAAAAAGGTTGTCTTCCTTTTGGCATCTAACTTCGGCCTTTGTGCACTTAGAAAAGGATCCGAAGAAACAACAAGCATATTTAGGATATCTTGATTAGAATCTTGCCTGCTTCTTTTCCGCGAATGATGTTCCCGGAACCTCCTAAAATCTTTGTTTCGAGACTCTGAGGCTTCTTCCGAGAGAGTCCCAATCGGGACAATATCATTTTTTTCGATTATGTCAGCTCCGTGTATTAATAGTTTATGTACGGTTGATGACATGTAGTACCAGTCGTATAATTCCACGTACTTTTCTGCTGTTTTGCGAGCAAAATCTTTAAATTTGATGACATCGATCTTCTCACCAGATGTTATTGCTTGCAAAATAACAGCAAATCTTTTTATCAGGTTTTGATCCAACCCAGTAATAGCTGCAGTTTTATTGGGAAACTCGAAAAACTTCCTTGCGGTATTCCCGTCATTGGTAGTTACCGAGCCTTGTTTTACTATATCAATTAACAGATTGAGCTCCTCTTTAAATTTATTTTGAATGTTTTTTTTTCTGTTTTGTAACATATCTTTATGCTCATTACTTCTTGCTGCCCACTGTTTGAAGTCAAGTCTGTACGCAATGTGTAACAGACATTCCATGCAATTTATACGGGCATGTAGGGATGATAGGCCAAATTCATATATGTCAGAACACACAGTTTTTGATGTTACAGCATCTAAGTGGTTCATTTCTGTTGGTTTTGCTAAGCACAGGTAGCATGATGCATTTGATCTAGCTTCAGAAAGGTACGTGCAGACTTTTGCGTCGATCATTGTCATCATTAGTTTATGAGTCACCCTGTTACTATTAATGCACTCTGTGGGGTTAAGGGCCTCAATTTCCTCATCCATTTTTCTTTTGTTATCAATGACAACTGCATGGCTTTCTTTTACAAAAGTGAACTGAACCGGACGACAATAAAAAGTTGAGCATGGTTTCGGGTTTGTCCATATAGTATTATCTCCATCTGTCAGTTTCAGTGGCACCAAGGAGGTCATGAAAATGCTTTAATCATCATGCTCGCCGTCCATTTTCTGCTTGTATCGGCTTTGATTGGAAGCACCATCAAATCCCCACTTCGATATCAGCTTTAACTGCTTATTTTCCACATTATCAGAAAGAATCCGCTTCACCGTGATGTCAAGTAAAGCTTGAAGTGTAATTCTAGCTGATGAATCCGTAACTGATACTGATTGATTAGGAGGGTAGCATGCAAGCTTAGTTTGTTGCAGTTTATAGTAGGATGGGTAAATATCCTTAGCACCTTCCCGAATGGCAGTCTCTCGCAACGTAATATATTGCCACTTTGAAAGCTTAAGTGAAAGAAGCAATCCAAGTGCTTTCTCTGGTGTAAATATTACTGTTTTCTTAATGCTTTCCTTGATTTTAACGGCAGCTTCTGGATTTTTGATCATATAATTGATTACAGATGCGATATCTTCATAACCTTCTTTTAAACGTGCTGCAGCTGCATATGCCAATTCACAGGAATCCTCGCCTATGTGCTCACTAGATCTTCTCTTTTTCTGTTTGCTTCCCAGATCTTTGAATGGTTTTCGGGACCTTTTTGTCATTGTTCCAACAGTCGATGATGTCGAAGGTTCTGGAGAGACTGAGCGTGCTCTTGGTATCTCATCAACAGTTGGTTCTTGATTTATTAAAGTTTGCACGCAACTCGGCCAATCAATATTTGCTTGCAACCACTCTCCGTACGTATTTCTAAACTTATCAAAGAATCGTTTAGATTTCTGCCACCTGTTTAAAGCAGCTCGCGTGAATCTCCGGCAAAATTCTTTGAGAGTTACTTGATCTTCGGCAGAAAGGCAATCGCCTATGCGGGACACAATTGCACTAAACAATACTTCATGATTAAATGAAGGACACTCACTTTTTAGAAGAACAAACAAATCTAAGTTGGTGATTAAACTTTCCATTCTAAGATTTTGTAGTCGCAAAGCAAATAGTTTTAGTGTTAGCAGTTACACGGTTGTGAACAATCTAAATTATGAAACAAAATTATAGCCCTTTTATTGTATAAAGTCAATAATTAACTACCCTCATTAAAGTTATAAAAGATATGATAATAAAAATTTATAATCGTCAAAAACATTTCGTAGAACTCATAGTAGAACTAATCAACATTAGCAAATCACATTAGCTCACTAATTATAAAAAGGTGAATGCAGTTCTTAGTTGGTATTGTTGCGAGATATTTCAAATCATTTAATCACTTAATAGGCTCATTAGAATCAGAAGACTACAACCATCATTCTAATTACTTAATTACTTGTCATCAGACTCATTAGATGACTACACAATATGTTATTTTGTATTTTGAACGTATGCAAGGTTTTAAAATTCCTTTTGTGTCGATATTATTATGTGTCCGGTTATGTTGTAATCATACTTTTAGGGTATGATCAATTAACAATTTCATTCCCCTATCTTTCTAAAAGAAGCGACAGCATGGGCACTTTGACACTGATATTCAACTATTTGGTATTGTTGGAAATCTTACAAGATCAACAAGATACTACACACCTCTGTCTAGTCCTTCAGGTCTATAGGGGTGATGCTATTTTATGTTAAGAGTTGTTAAAGCTCTGAATTCTTCAACTTAAACACTAAAAGGAACGTTTAATAATGTAAAAATAAATAAAAATATTTTGACGATTTTAAAAAAAAAAAGGCATCTACAACCATTATGTAACGTATGTCAAAAAATCATAAATAATTAGTACCTCCTATAAGGATATTACGGTTATCGCTGCCGTTTCAGAGATATTTCGATTTTTCATACTAGCTCCATACAAAATTTTCGTAAAAAAATTATAATTCCTTCGTTTTTGTGCAGAATCAATTCTGGTGTCATTTTTGTATATTGTTATAACAAATAGAAGTGATATCCGGTACAAAAACTGGCACTTGCAAAATAAAATGCCTAAGTCTATGAAAGCCGTTTTTCAGCCCACCGTGCGTCGGGGCACTGTATGCGCGGTCAAGTGGTTTTATAGTCTTTGCCTACAGACAAGAGACGGGCTCATTGTGAAATAAAAAACCAATTTTCCGTCCTGCTATTATACAATTTACTTTTATTTGTTGGTAAAAAGGCCTTCAAAGAATCTAATTTTACCGAAATCTTGACCGCAAATAATATTGAATCACGCATCAGCTCGCCGAATCTAAAGCCTGGATTCATTAATCTCTTAAATTCGTTTTGTCATAGACTGCTTGAAATATATTTCGTCGTTCTATGCTTCGTGAGGCTGATACAGATTGTTTGAAATTTTAAAAGTGAGTTTATTAAATATCATATTTAACTATTGATTATCTGTGCGGCTATTTTAAACAACGTGACCTTATATTATAGATTAATTAATTAATTTATAACAAAATTAGATTCTTCAATGTTCTTTTCTGCAGACGAAATAAAGTGAACATGGAACTGATAAAAAGAGATACTTACAGGTTACAGGCGCAGGCCCGGGTTTAGTACTTTATTACAGAATAAAATACAGTAAGTGTCCAAACTAGACATGACTTCCGTCTCTATTATTTTTAGAACCAGTTTTTTCAATCTTAAATATTTTAAATTTTTAAACGCAATTCAATGTCTTAATTATAATTAAGTGTTAAATAAAAATTAGTAAACAGTTAACTACTAACTTAAAAATATTTAAGATTGAAAGAACTGGTTCTAAAAATAATAGAGATGGAGAACTCGGTCTCTATTATTTTATTCTTATACTTTTAACCAACAGCTTGTATTGATTTAAAGGCTGGCTGCCGACCCTATTAACAAAGCGCCAACTTTGTCGTGAACAAGAGTTTTAATTAAATTATATCTCATTCAAAACACGTTTTGGCCATCGTTTCTTTTAGCTATCAAAGCTGTAAGTTATATAATAAAATTAAACAAAGTTTTGACTATATTTTCTCTCCCTAAAAGTAAATGTAATTTGATAGTGAGAGACTGGCTGCAAAATCTAAACTATACAACTAAGGAAAATCTTCTACACTAATGGTACCAACCACAAAATACATACAAAAACAAAATTCCCACGTACACAGACTACTCACGCATTCATCCACTCCCCCAAACGCACACAAACATCCACACACACACTCTAAAGAGGTAGAATGATTTTTCCAATTTTTTTTCTCCTTATTAAATGTTAATAATGTTTTGTATACACACGCTATGTCTTAAACATTGTCTAAACCTGTTTCTGTGGGGTGGGAACCTGGTAATCTGTACTACAGGCTTACACCTATAACAGACACCAGCTCCCCACAATTTTTTGACTGTAAGTGTTACTTTAACTACAGTTCGGCCGTTCTAACTTGGCGAGTGTGAAGTTAGGCTCTGCGAACTTTAGCGCTTGTGCACTCGTACAAAAATAGAGGTTTAAAAAAAAAAATGCCAATAACAGTTGTTAATAGGAATAACAACTGCTAATGGCATTTATTTTTTTATGTCATTTTGTTTGTGAAAAATAGAGTTTTTATTTATATTAATGTCCAATTTCATCTCTCTTCTCTGTTTCAGAAGTCCGAAACATTCAGTACAATCTTGAATTTATAAACTAGCTGTGTCCGCGACTTCGTCCGCGCGGAATAGTGACTTTCGGCATCATTTTTAATTTTTAAGGCTAATCATTTTGAAAACAAAACTCATACACAGTATGAATGTCGTATTTATTCATATCTAATCAAAAGCCTAAAAAAAAGTTTCAAGCTTCTAGCTTTAAAAATGACGCAATACAAACTTTCATCCTATTGCAGCATTAAAAAGTAGCCTATGTCCTTTCTCAGAATCTGGACTATGTCCGTACCAAATTTGATTAAAATCAGTTCAGTAGTTTAGGCGTGATTGCGTAACACACACACAGACAGAGTTACTTTCGCATTTATAATATTAGTAAAGATTACTAATTTGACTCGATTTGTTGTGTATTTAAGTATGGAACATGAACAAACAAAACAATGAACAAAAATACAACAACAATAAAATTAAGCAATATTGTTAAATAGGTATGCTTAAATTTTGGTGTACAATAAAGTATATTATTCTATCTATCTTGTAAGGATTATTTTTAACCTTTTTGTTAGTTGAGAATTACCATTTTTTATTTTATTTATACTGTTAAAAGTTTCCTACACTGTCCAAAAAATAAATTCAGGTTGACATCCAGACGTGACGACAAACATCGTAACCATCACTTGCTAAGCCTTTACTTCACTAGTTCAGGTCGACTTGTAGCCAATCGGATGCAGGTGGGTGCTAGTGTTTTACACGGCGAGACTGCCTAACTGACCTCCACAACGCAGCAGCTGGGTAACTCGATACCCCTTGGCAATACTCGTGTCAGATATTCTAGCTTCTGAATACTCGTAGCCTCTGTTAAAGATGTAAAAATAACAGTCAGGACCGTCGTAACATGCCTTCAAAGGCATCGAGGAATTTTGATATGTTAAGATGGTCGCCCATCCACGGACCGAGCTCGGCAAGTGCTGCTTAACCTTGAAGATTTCCTAAAAACCCAAAACTATAAAAATAAGTTCAGAATTACATCGAGACGCAATGAGTCGTAAAACTACGAATAAAAAAGGTCTTATCCCTACTTACAGGGGTCTTGTCTCGAATATAACTTTTGGGTAGGTACGGTAGATATACCAGAAAATACGACTTTAGCCTTTATTAACCTCGTAGATTTGCACCAGCCTCATCTACAGCACTAATTACACTAACACGTCAAGTGTTTTATATAGTTTATTTCAACAAAGGCAGTAGATGTGTCCGCTCTTGGTGGCTAATTGTGTTATATGAAACTAAAACACACTTTTACACACATTTTATTTTTTTCGTTTTAGAATAGATGAAGCCGGTGTTTTCTAACTACTTTGAAGTCCAAACAATCTAGTACAGATTGTATGGACTTCAAATGGTCAAATCATATAAGAATCATTAACCAAGTAGGTTGATGTCTGAGGGGATCTTTGCACACAGATTTTTGTAGGGCTGTCC
Source organism: Tholera decimalis (assembly GCA_943138885.2). Classification (NCBI taxonomy): domain Eukaryota; kingdom Metazoa; phylum Arthropoda; class Insecta; order Lepidoptera; family Noctuidae; genus Tholera; species Tholera decimalis. The sequence continues at coordinate 17,428,560 of OW964571.2, read as the reverse complement.
AGACAGTACAAGCATTTGTCAGATATCGTATAGCTCAACTTAAAAATTTAAGAAGATCAAGTTGACTCGCCTAAGATTTGATTTGAGTTACTCGTTGAATCAAATACCTCGACTCGTACATCGCTAGTGGCTAAGAACAAATACTATCGACTTAATTTGGTACCTAAATCATCTAAATTACAACGCGTCATAAACCTACAGAACAACATAAAACAATACTAAACACAATCACAGCAGCTATAAGCCCATGTCCGGAAAATCCCATAAAATGAGAAAGCCTTATCGGTCGCCATCTTGTTGTAGACACACTTCCTTTGGCGTCTCACACTGATAGGCCTGTCCGCGTTAGTTTATGGTGGAATTATAACATAAAACGGTATGGTTTGGACTTAATAGGGGTTCACGATTGGTAGTGGAATGGTCTTGTGGGATATGTAAAGTGGTAGTTTAAGGTTTTATTTTTATTTTGCTGTTTGTACGTGAGACTATTTTAGGAATGTTCTTTGTTTTAAATGAAGAGGGAAGTCCGCTATTAAACATATTTTTGTAGTTATATATAATGATATAATAGAAATAATTATGTAAGGTATAATAGGGTCAAAGGTGTAATAGAGATAAAATAGAGCCATGCGTTTGAAACTATTTTTTACCCGTAAAAAAACCTGTCAGGTCAACTCTTAAACATATTTTTCGTGTATTTTTATTTAAATAGGTGTAATATGCATTCAAGATGTTTCTAAATTATTAAAATCACTTATGTATTAAAACTTTTTTGCAAAAAATAAAACCGACTTCCATATCAAAACACTACAAAGCCAAAAACAATTTTAATTTCGGTAGTCGGTGTTATTGGTTTTGTATTTTCTTTTATTTTTTCACACCGCCTTCCGCCTTACCGGTGGTAAACTATTACAGATGTTTTACTGCAGTATTACCAGCAGTATTACTATTAAGAAGAAAGGAAAATAAAAGTGAAGAAACCTTCAGAAGTAAATAAGTGTTTTGATATAAGTCGCCGACTTGTTCCTTGTGTTGTACGTCACACTAATTTCCACCAGCAAGAATTTATGCAAGAAATTAAGTTCAGAAAAATACTACATACAGTCCACTCTCAACATATGGTCCTTCTGTGCCGGATTGGGATTAATTTAGTGGTTTAAGTGTTTGGAAATGAATACAAGAGCAAGTTCAGCGCGTTCTAAGACTACTGAAGGAAGTACTACGCAGTCAGATTGGGGTATGAATACGCCAAGTGAATCTACGAGTTCAACGGCTACGGCTTCGTTGGCTTCTCAGCGGTCTACGTTGCCGAAGAAAAGTTCGCCGCCCAACCAGCGAGAACAAGACTCGCCTGCACACCAGTCAAAGGATACTACTGGAACTAGCTCAACCCAAGGGGTTGCTACTTGTCCTGCACCCCAGACCAGTGCTTCTGAAAATATGAGTAAAGCCACAGAACCTACGCGCCATGAAGAGAGTTGCTCAACGCTACGGAATGAAAATAGAAGTGTCGCCGTACTGACTCAGCGAGATAATACAAGTACGCTGACATCGCAAGATGAAAGCCTGCAGCAGCCTCAACCTCAGAAGCTGACCCGCGGTATAGACTCGCAGATTGTTCGCTCGCACGCACAGGAAGAGAGCAGAAGCGCAAGCAAGAATGACAGTGGCGCTAAGGGATTTAGAAGTTGCGGAAGCGCGATCAAGATTAGCTCAGGCTGAGCTAGATCTCATGGCTGCAGACTCAGAAGAGGAAGATGGCGCTGGAGAAGAGTTATATGGGCAATCTCAAGAAGTCAAGAAATGGTTCATTCAAGCCAGCAGCAAACCGAATAAGGAACATAGGCCAATCGAAACTGAAGAAAAGAAGAGTGACATACAAGAATTGGCTCAAGTTATACTCAAGCTATCCGACCAATCCCGTGACGTCATTTCACCTAGACAAATAGAGCTTCCTTACTTCAGCGGGGCCTGCGAAGAATGGTTAGCTTTCATATGATCGTATGAAGACACGGCTGCCTCTTTTAGCAACACTCAGAACTTAGCGCGCCTCAGAAAAGCGATCCAAGGGAAAGCCAAAGAAGCTGTTCAAAGCCTCCTATTCACAGCTGAAGAACCACGAGAAATTTTAAGGGGATTAGAAGCAAGGTTCGGAAGACCTGGCGCTCTGGCACTAGCTGAACTAGAAAAACGGAAGAACATGCCAAGGGTTGGAGAAAATCCAAGTGATATTTGTGTGTTTGCAAGTTTGTTTTAAAATTAAGAATGCGGTTGCAACAATTAAGGCTCTGAAGAAACCGCAGTATCTCAGCTCACCTGAAACAATGAAAGCAATTATTGATAAGATGCCGCCGTCTATGAAGTTTCGATGGTTTGCCTATCATAGAAGTCGAAGAAATGAAGATCTCCAAGAATTAATGGTGATTGAAGAGTTCCTAGACATAGAAACCGATATGTGCGGAGATTTTGCTCCACTTGAAGTGTTATCGGAGCAGAAGAATGTAATAAGAAAATCCGTACATACGGTTCAAGAAGACTCTACAGAAAGGTTTAAGAAGTCATGCCCGAAGTGTCAAGAAGAGCATTTCTTATTAGAATGCAGGGCATTTAAGGAAGCTAACACCGATGAAAAATGGGAAATAGTTAAGAAGTCTAAACTTTGCTTTAAGTGTCTTCGATTCAGACATTCAAGAATCAACTGTAAAGCTCCAGTTTGCAAACAATGTAAAAGATGGCATCATACTATGTTGCACTCCGACCAACGTCCAGTATCAGTCGAGAAGAAGCTCAATACTGAAAATACAGAAGAGTCTCCAGAAAAAGTAGCTTCAATTCACGACATCAAAGGGGAAGAAAAAGCATACTTGAAGATCATTCCAGTGGACCTATATGGACCTAAAGGTCATGCTCGTGTGCTAGCATTATTGGACGAGGGATCAACCATCACACTCTTAGATGCTTCAATAGCAGAGAAGATTGGAGCAGAAGGACGCCCAGAGACACTTACAATCGAAACTGTTGGTGGGAAGATGATAAGGAAAGATAGTTCACAGAAGATCACACTGAAAATCAAAGGTGTACATAGAAGAGACAAGAGAACTATCGAAGCAAGAACCATCGAAGACCTGAAGTTATCTGGGCAAAGTATAAGCAAAGCCACCTTGAAGAATTGTAAACACTTGAAAGGAATTGAAGAGCAACTTGTTTACGTCAAAGAGAAACCCAAGCTGTTAATTGGCCAAGATAACTGGGGACTTATAGTCACAAGAAGACTGAAAACGGGCAAGCCAAGTGATCCTGTAGCCTCCCTCACTAACTTAGGGTGGGTCTTACATGGATGCGACTCAAGAGCTAACGCCATAGTAAACTTCATTCGTTACCATGAAGGTGCAGACGACAAAGAAAACCTAGAAGAGATCATCAGACATCACTTTCAACTGGAGTCCCTGGGTATTGAAAATAGATTACCGAAGAATGAACAATGGGAACATTGCCACAGTTATGAATGAAATAAGACAGAAATATTGGATCCTGGGCCTACGAGCAACGTTGAAAACAATCACTCACAACTGTCAATGGTGCAAGACAAGGAAGAGTTTACCTGAAGTACCACCGATGGGAGACCTACCAAGTGAGAGACTGCAACATCATCAGTTTCCGTTTTCATGTACGGCAGTAGACTACTTCGGCCCAATGCAAGTGACCATCGGAAGAAGAGTAGAGAAACGCTGGGGAGCATTATTTACCTGCCTCACCACACGGGCTGTGCATCTGGAGCTGGTGCCCTCTCTTAGTACCAGCTCAATGATTATGGCACTACGACGGATGATATCTAGAAGAGGCACACCGAAGGTTATCTTCAGCGACAACGGAACTAATTTTGTGGGAGCAAATAAAGAACTTGAACAAGCAGCACAGGAAAAGGGAATCAAGTGGAAATTCATTCCCCCAGGAAGTCCGAATATGGGAGGTGCTTGGGAAAGACTCGTTCGCACAGTGAAAACGGCTTTAGCGGCAGTTTTAAATAAAAGGAACCCGCCAGAAGAAGTGCTTCACACATTGATGACTGAAGTCGAACATATTGTGAATTCAAGACCCCTCACCCCAGTCAGTACATTATATCATTTCTTACTGGGAAGATCGTGCAGAGCAATGGCGCCAGGAGAATTCAGTGATAGTGATATAATTGGAAGAGCTGACTGGCGAACCACTCAGAGACTGGCAGATCATTTCTGGAGAAGATGGGTCAAAGAGTACTTACCTCTTTTGATGCCAAGAAAATTAGAAGGAAAAGAAACCAGCGATCCAAAGGAAGGGGATATTGTGTTGGTAGTCGACTCTACATTACCACGGAACTCATGGCCTCGCGGAGAAATAGTCAAAACATATCCCGGACCAGACGGAAGAACAAGAGTACTGGACGTGAGGACTTCAGGAGGAGTACTTCGACGTTCAACGAGAAGAGTAGTCGTCCTGGTTCCTGCAGTATCGTCGCCCCAACAATGTGATGTGCTGCGCACCGTGGGGGAGAATGTAAGCGACGAGTCATTAGGAAATAAGTTTTCATAATTAATGAATCACTAGAATAAGTTCCTAATTAATATTTAGTAGCATATTAAGAGTTATAATTAGTCTAAAGCTGTATATAAGTATATAATAAGCCTAAATTATCATAGGATTTGCATATAAATGTAAAAATAAGAATTAAATGTACCTATATGTAAGCGTCAAATGGTACCCTAAACGAAACTTTACCTTAACGACGAAGCGGCTTTATTCTATAGTTTGTGTCAAATTGGCTCCTAAGTGAAACTTTACCGTAACGAGGACCGTTAGCGAATTTTGTAATTTTTAAGGTGTAAATATGGTCTTATTGATAAGATTTTTTGTATAATGGTAAATGAAACCAAGATCTATCATATAAAATAAGTTGTAACATTGTAAAGACTGCCTATTTCCGAAAAACTGCTAAAATAAGATTCCCATACATTTAGCGTGGGAAAGTCAGAAAGAATTTGATTGGTTGCATTAGTGCCGTGTGCAAACTAGAATAAATCTGATTGGTAACGTTAGTGCCGTGTGCAAACTTATTGGAATCTGATTGGTTAGGGATTCCTATAAAAGAGGAGTAGTTTTTCGAGATCGGCAACTCGATCTCGTTGTGACGGTTACGACCGTTACGACCGTTGGAACCGTTCCTAACGGTTCACTCTATTCTTAGGTACTTTGTGTTTGCTTTTTTCAAAGCAACTCAAAGTTATTTCTTTAACAGAAAATCCACCTTCAGTGGTACTTGGGGGATACCCAGCGGTGTTAACGAACCCAGGTGGTGTTGACCCGACGCACCTTACCTAGCCCCTTCAGGGCTAGGTAATAAGTCGGAAGGGTACTAGTTAGCGGCCTTGGGGACTACCCTAGTCGCGGCTAGTATCTAACCCCGTTTTATTTCAGTGAGCACCCGGGGTTGGTGGGTGTGTCTACCCCACAACACTGGCACGACCGAAAGGTCCTTAGGACCCCGCTGCACATTAAGATTGGCAGCGGGTATAACAAGCTTAGGGCACACCTAGGAACTCACCTCCCTGCGTATCCCCGCAGGGAGTTTACTCACCTCCGGGTTATCCCGCCCGGAGGGTTAGGTGTCAGGGCCCTTCAGGCCAAAACAGACGGGAACACAGCCACCGAGTTTGTCTAGAGTTTCTCTTCTCGGTGGCACAGTGTTAGGAGAAACTCCTGGGTCGGGCTTTTTGAGGGACCGTCTGCTCGAGGAGCACACGTTTAACGTGTCTCCTCGAGGCTGAGTTAGGAGACTAGGATTAGGTTTACCCATCCTATAAATCCCTCCCTCCTCCAATATGGAGGCCATACTAAAAGAACTCCTCAGCCGCATGGTTGAGGAATTCCCTCAGTTAAAACTTAAGTTCAGACAGGAGCTTACCTCCCTCCTGTCCTCCACCCCTTCAGCTACCTCCGGTGTGCCTAACTCCCCGCAACCGGAAACAACCACTCTCCCCAAGTCCTTCACGGACAGCTCAGCCTCCCCAGATGCCGACATGGAATCTGAGGAAGAAAAATCACAATCAGAGTCTGAGGAAGAGAGATCCTCAGACTCAAACGCCTCGGACGAGTTCCAACTCGTTCAGGGAAAAAGAAAGAAGAGGTCAAAGGCCTCCTCCTCTCTGGCCCCTAAGGCCAAAAAGCCCTCCCCGGCAGAGCCAGCACGCCCGGTGCTGAGCCAGCCCCTCTCCCCCCCTCTGATCAGCACCCCTTCGGGCAACTTGCCTGCTACTCCCCCCAGCGCCACCTCGCGCAAGACCCCTCCCCCACCCCCTATCTTCATCCACGACAAAGGGGCGTGGACAAACGTGTCAAAAGCGTGTTGCGAACTTAGGATCGCATATACGAATGCCCGAGCCGTCCTAAACGGCATTAAAGTCGGCCTTGCCACTGCCAAGGACCACAGGGAGCTCTCCAAGCTCCTGAAGACCCGAAACATCCCTTACCATACATACACGCTCCACGAGAGCAAACCAGTACGTGTGGTAATAAGCCGCATCCCCAGAGAAATCCCCACCGCTGAGATCCACTGTGCCCTAGAGTCACAGGGGATCCCAGTGATGGAGGTCCACCGCATGCACGGCATGGGAGGCAAGGCGTTTAATAACGTCCTTGCCATCTGCCACCCCACACACCCCACCCCATCTTTTCCCTGAAGACAGTGTGCAGTCTGTCAGGCATCTTAATCGAGAAGCCGCACAAGAGTGGCACGGTCGGCCAATGCCACCGCTGCCAGCTCTATGGGCACTCCCAACGAAACTGCTTCGGCACTCCCCTATGCGTGAAGTGCCTGGGTAAGCACGGCACTGCAGAATGCACTCGCCCTAAAGATAGGAGCCAGTGCACAGAGCCGCCCAGCTGTGTGCTGTGTGGACAATCTGGCCACCCGGCCAACTACCGGGGCTGTCCAAAGGCCCCCAAAACCTCGGCCCCTATGCTGGCAAAGCGCGCTAGCGCACGCCAGGGTAGGGAGTGCCCCACCCTCTCGACTGAGCTCCCTCAGAGCCTCAGCCCACAGCGTCCAAACCCGTGGACTGCTGTCAACCACGCCAGGAACTTCCCGGCATTGAAGCCCAAAATCCCAGGGCTGATGGACAAACCCATCGCCCCACCCACCTCCCCTCCCCCGGTTGCGGCTACCCAGCCTCCCCCGGAACCCACTAACTTAGGAAACCCGGGTTTCAACCCGTTCGTTGTACTTACGAGTACTTTTAACATCTTTTTTTCCCCTCGAGCCATTCAAATGGCAAGAGAAGTAGAGGCGTGCAGAGGCGACCTCGGAACACTAAATCAGGTGTACCTTAGGTACCCTGACATTACCGCCCATATAGAAAAACTCGCCCGTAAACCATAATGGGTACTACGGCCGCGAGTAGAGTAAAGCCCCGATCCCTCAAGCTGGGGTTCTTCAATGCCAACGGCATTAGAAATCAAAGAGAGGAGATCGCGACCTTCCTCCGCGATCATCATCTCGATATCCTCCTGGTCCAAGAGACCTTCTTAAAACCCCACCTTAGGGATCCTAAGATTGCCAATTACCGGCTCGTCAGAAACGATAGGACTAGATGCCATAAAGGCGGTACTCTAATCTATTACAAAAACTCCCTTCACTGTATCCCTATGGATCCGCCGCCCCTAGCCCATTTAGAGGTATCCGTCTGTCGGCTAGGCATGACGGGCCACCCTCCCATCACAATTGTATCTGTATACCTCCCTCCGACTAACGATACAGATACAAACGCATCGGTAAACGCCTCACTACGAAGCGACCTTACCGCCCTTCTTGACATGAGTGACTCCGTCCTTATGGCGGGGGATCTCAATGCAAAACATCCCGCATGGTGTAGCAGTACTACTAACCCCCGGGGGAAAGTATTGTACGAGCTATGCTCCCCGCTTCAGTTAGATATCATAGGGCCTATGCGTCCTACTACTATCCTTTTGAGCCAACTCACTTACCTGACGTGCTCGACATCGCTCTCCTAAGGAATGTTAACTTACGTTTGCACTCCCTGGAGACGGTGGACGAGCTCGACTCAGACCACAGACCGGTGATCTTGGAACTAACTTCCAGATCGGGTCCCTACGACCCTAACCGCCTCCCTCCAACACAGGTGATCACTGACTGGGGGAAAGTAGGCGACTTGCTGAAATCCAACACGTCTCCTCACCTGGATAAAATACCAGACCTCATCCAGTCCGCCGCTGACACGACGGCCGCGATCGACTCATTCACGGAGCACGTACAATCAGTCTTGAACAACTGTTCAAAGGAGATTCCGTTGACAGAGACCTGGCAACGGAAACTCCCTGACGATGTGCGGGCCCTGCTGACTGAGAAGAACGCGGCTGTCCGTGCCTACAGAGCCTTCCCCTGTCAAAATAACAAAACTTTTATGCGATACTTACAGCGCAAAGTAAGTAACAGCATTAAAGAGTGGCGTGAAAGTTGCTGGGATAAGACTCTGAGCGAGCTGGAACCTAACCACCATGCCTTCTGGCAACTTCAGAGGAGATTGCGCGCCACTGAAGTCACCTCTATGCCTCCCCTCATCCGCCCGGATAAAAGCATTGCCTTCAATGACGAAGACAAAGCTGAATGCATGGCCGACAGCCTGGAAGCCCAGTGCTCTCCCAGCACTCAGCCAGTCGACCCAGCCCACCTTGCCCACGTGGATGCTGAGGTTGAACGTAGGTCTGCCCTACCCCCATTCGAGGACCCTGATGCTCCCCTCCCCCCCGTCACTGAGGACGAGGTGGAGGAGATCATCAGAAAACTCAAACCCAGAAAAGCCCCCGGGACTGACAGACTGACAAGTAGAGTATTTAAACTCCTCCCCCGCTCCATAATAGTTTTACTGGTAGCCATCTTCAATGGCGCCATGTCAAACAATATGTTTCCACAAACGTGGAAAGAGGCTACCGTAATAGGCATTCCAAAGCCCGGTAAGCCCAAGTCCTCTCCAAGTAGTTATCGCCCCATCAGTCTACTCAGCGCCCTCGGCAAAATCTACGAAAGGATTATTTATAATCGGCTCAAGGATTATGTCGAGGCAAAGAGCCTCATTCCAAATGAACAGTTTGGCTTTAGAGCCCAACACTCTAGTGTCCACCAAGCCCACCGCATCGTAGAGCACGTCAATGGCCGCTTCATACACGGTCATCTGACGGGAGCTCTATTCTTTGACATCGCGAAAGCGTTCGACAAAGTCTGGCACAATGGCTTAATTTATAAGCTATACCTACTAGGCGTGCCGGACCGTCTCGTGCTCATCATACGAGACTTTTTGTCGAACCGCTCCTTCAGATATCGTGTCGAAGGAGCGCTTTCCACCCCCCGCCCCATCAGAGCTGGCGTTCCACAAGGTGCCGTGCTCTCCCCCCCACTCTTCACGCTATATGCTAGCGACATCCCAAAAAGTCGTCGCGTAGAATTATCCCTGTTTGCCGATGACACGGCCATCTATAACTCTGGACTCAAACCCGATGCAATCGCTCGTACCCTCCAGACCTCAGCCAACGCACTAGGCTACTAGGCACTAGGTTTAGGAAATGGAGAATCGAGGTAAACCGCGACAAGAGTCAGGCAGTCCTATTTTATAGAGCTCGCCATAGAAAACCCACCCTTCCCCGTCCAATCACTATGTTTGGCACGCCAATCCCTTGGGAAAAGCAAGCTAAATACCTAGGAGTGATTCTAGATCAAAACCTTAACTTCAGAGAGCATATAAAGTCGGTACGCTCGCGAGCCGCCTTCGCTCTCAGTAGGCTATATTGCATGCTGAATGCACGCAGCAAACTCTCCCTTAAATGTAAACTACGCATTTACACTACGTGCATACGCCCCATATTAACTTACGCCGGTCCGGTGTTTGCTCACTCTAGTCCGGCTCAGATCCATAGGATGCAAGTTATCCAAAACCGATTTCTCCGAAATGCCACGGGCGCGCCCTGGTACTTGAGGAACGAGGATCTTCATGTAGACCTCAAAATCCCGACTATAAAGCAAGTGTTAAAACGCCAGTCAGCGCGTTACTTCACCTCTGCTGAAAAACACACAAACCCCCTGATTGTATCGGCCGCCCGGTACACACTCTCAAAAATTTCCCGGGTTCGTCGTCCTCGCCTTGTCCTTGACGAACCTGACGATCCCACCACTATCCGTCAAGAGAGCAGTAGGGAAACTAGCACTCTAATTAAAAACATAAACAAAACGCGTTCTGTATACCGGCCTCGCCGTCGAGGCCCATCGCGACGTCCGCGCTCTTGTAACGTCAACCCTCCCCGACCTTTGCCAAACGAGCCAGCCCGCGATGCTGAGCCAGTAGCAATAAATACTCCCTTAAATAATATGACTCAGCCTGACCCTTTGCTGTCCACCATCAACGACCCCGCTGAGCCGAGGCTCGTACTCCACAGGGAGTGCCCTTAGCGCGCGGTTGTTTAAATGTAAATTCTAGTTTGTAAGCCCTGGCTGGGGGCCTTTAAATTTTAGAGGTCACCACAGGATCGCCCGGTTAAGCAGTATATTAGCCTTATCGAGCTAAACTACGAGTGGCCCTATCGAAAAAAAAAAAAAAAAAAAAACGAGATCGGCAGTTCAGTTCCAGCAGTATTACTATTAAGAGGGTAGGGGGAGGGTACCTGGCCTTTAAAGCTGCGCAAGTGTCAGAATATCTCTGCGGCTTTAAAAATAAAACCAAAGCTTTAAACAAAAACATTCATTATAAAAATACTTAATTGAGTGTAGTAAACAAGTGACGTTATTACCTAGTGATTCTGTGCTGTGCAAACTTTAAAAATATACATTTAAACCATTACACTATAGGGGATTGAAATCTAACTACCTGTTTGTGTAAAAAATTAAAATATTTTTATTAACTTTCTAATACACAACTGTGCCCATACACCAGTGCGTGCGCATCCTTATGCAAGTGCAGTGAACTAGTATAAGGTGTCTGTAATCAACATTAACGCATTGATAAATACTATCAACGCCACAGCTATCAACAGCGACATCTGTTTTATTCTACGCGCACTACGTCGTTGTTTGGTCGATACAAACAACCGAGCTAAATTGAACGTTCGCTATGCCGAAGTGTCGTGGCTGTGGTAAATTTCTCTCGCCGACAGATAGCGCTAAATGCGATATCTGCTGTTCTACCTATCACCGACGATGCGTTGGGGTCAACACAACAGGCCTTATTACGACACCCTGGCACTGTCCTGAGTGCACCAAAAATAAAGTTCGGGACAATCGGGCTGAAACACCCGTGAGAGGACAAGCAGTAGCACCACTCGAGGACAGCCTGGTCAATCTGATGGACACCAGTCCTATCAATACCATGGCCCTAGACGCCATGCAGGAGATGGCACGAGATTTCACGGCGGAGTTGAACAAATTTAGGGAGGAATTTGTTTCTACTGTAAGGCACGAATTCCAATTAATGCGCGATGATCTGGCCGAATTGAGATCTTCAATAAAAAAAACCAACGACCGTATGAGTGCTATGGAAGAGAGAGTTTCAGCATTGGAGAACCGAAAACAGGCTGAACCGGAATCTTCAGATGTCGGCGAGATCATCGCTCAACTTCGGAGTGACATCAACGACCGCGACCAAGAGCTCCTGGCTACCGACATACAGGTTTCGAATCTGCCTGAGTCACGCGATGAAAACCCAGTTCATACGGCTTTATTAGTGGTGTCAAAATTGGGCGTTAAGGCTGAGGCGCGCGATATAGTGAGCGCCGAGCGAGTCGGGGGTAGGCGCATAAATGCGACGCAGCCGGCGCCGGTCGAGACTCGCCCGCGATTCCTTGTCGTGCGCTTCGCGCGCCGTGATTTACGCGACGAGGTGTTGGAAGCCGCCCGAGTACGTCGTGGAATGACTTCAGCTGATCTGGATTTGCCTGGCCCGGCGGCGCGCCTATACATCAACGAGCGCCTTACAAAGACCAATCGGGAGTTATTTCGTAAGGCGCGAGAGGCTGGTGGTCGCCTCGGATGGCAGTATGTATGGGCCAAGCGAGGCCGTATACTCGCCCGTTACAAGCCTGGGGACTCAGCTCACCAGATCCGATGCGAATCTGATATTCATCGCGTGTTTGCAGCTGTACCCATACAGGTTTCTGCCGATCGTACTTTGCCTTAATTTTGTAGCCTTAATTTTTGTTTTTTTTCTTTTTAGTTTTCCACTACATTTTAAAAATATTTGTGTTTGTATACCTGTCACTAAATGTTACAAATATGGTGCGATATTATTACATGTTATTGTTTTTAAATCTCTTGTTTGTCTCACGGCCGCGCAAATGGAAGTGTCCAACTTGAACCGGTTTTATTACAGTTATTTTCCCCGCACACTAACTATTTACAATCACGTACAATCACCAAATATGCTTAGTATTATATTTAATCTTATATTAATTTTTCTATTATATTTAACTCATAAATTTTCTATTGACATTAAGAGTAGTGCAATAGTTACTGGACAAAAATACAACGTTATAACTAAAATCACTAAGGTGAAAGGTGTTCTAATTGATTCGGGAATAACGGTGCAATATACGGAATTAGTGTTTATGATCGAAATTAAATTATATAGTAGTCATGACTAAAAAAGACAAATATCTAAAGGTTGGCTTTTTGAATGCAGGTTCTTTGGGTACTGGACATGAAGATTTTATTTGTGCAGTAGTAAAGTATGATTTTGACATTCTGGCAATTAACGAAACTTGGTTACGTCCGGGCGAGGAGGGGCGCGCACCTGTTGTGCCCGGCTATCGTCTACGCCACTCGCCGCGGCCGACATGCGTTCGCGCAGGCCGTGGTGGGGGCGTCGGTTTCTATTTACGGCGGGGTTTGAGTGCGCGTACCTACGCCGGGCCGATAGATCCCAGGTTCGATTCCGTCGAGCAAATGTGGCTCACGGTTACAATGGCAGGTAAGAAAGTTGCCATCGGTACCGCTTATCGACCACCATGGTTTGACATTGACCTATTTTTGGATGGTATAACAAACACGTTTGCTGCACTGGGAAATTGTGACCACTACATTCTGCTCGGTGATTTCAACGTCAATATGTTAAATACTAACGAGTCCGGAACTAAGAAGGTGCACGAGTTTCTGAATTGTTTGAGCCTGGCTCAATTAGTTACTTTGCCGACTCATTTTACTGACACAAGTGAAACTCTTATTGATCTGCTCTGCACGGACCTGAGCGCGCGATACACAAACGTGGAATCCTTCGGAATGTATACTGGTCATGCCTTCATAGTGAGCGAGTTTCATATAAAACCTGACAAAATCTTACCATATGTGGTAAGTTTTAGGCCTATTAAAGATATTTGCCGGGATAGTTTTATCAGTGATTTGTCACAGTTAAACTTGGACAATATTGTTCAAATTTTAAATGTTCATGATATGGTTAATATTTTCAATCAGCGTATAATATCGTTATTTGACATACATGCACCAGTTAAGACCTGTACAATAAAGGAAGCATCGTATCCCTGGATTACTGACACAATCAAGCTCATGATGCGGCTGCGGGAAAAAGCATTAGCTAATTATAGAAAAACCAAGACAGAACAAAAAAAGCAATACTATAAACAATTAAAGTCTTTAGTAGAAACCTCATTGTATTATGAAAAATCTGCATATTTTAGGCACAATATTAATAAGCAAATTAAAAATCCAAAATTGTTGTGGAAAAACATTAAATCTACACTTTCTTCCTCTAAGCGTGGCCAAGACCTACCATCACACTTTAGAGATCCAGATTTAATAAATAATTCTTTTTTTAATGTTCCTGGCAACCTGTTGGCCAGCCTGTCGCTTACAGCATACTATAAGTCTCACAGATTTAATGAAGCAACTTTCACCATTTCACCTGTGGACCGCGATGAAATCTCACGCATTCTTTTTAATTTGCAATCGAATGCTGAAGGCTGCGACCACATATCGTTGAATAGGATTAATTTAACTTTGCCACTTACTTTGGATATCGTCACATACATTGTAAACTACTCAATTTGGAGTTCTACGTTTCCCGACCAATGGAAGATTGCTACTGTAAGACCTATACCGAAAAATTCAAACCCCTTAGAAATTAAAGACTTGCGGCCTATTAGTATACTTCCCTGTCTCTCAAAGGTATTGGAGAGAGTAGTGTGCCTTCAACTAACACGTTTCTTGGAAGAAAACCAAATGTTACCTGACCTACAATCCGGTTTCAGAAAGCAGCGTAGTACTTCCACAGCATTGCTGGATGTAACTGATAATATTTTAGCTGCCCAAGATAAAGGCATGTGTACACTGATGGTTCTGCTTGATTTTTCCCGCGCTTTTGACTGTATAAATGTATCTCTGTTACTGTCTAAGCTAAGCTACTATGGATTCGACGATAATGCTATACAATGGTTCCGCAGCTACCTCAGTGACAGAAAACAATTTGTTGAATTGCGCTTAAGTGACGGTACTACCTTAGCTTCAGCCCTGGCTTCTTTGGAGAGGGTAGTTCCTCAGGGCTCAATTTTAGGCCCAATTCTATTTATACTGTACTGTGCTGACATAATTAAGTGCCTTCAACAGTGTCAATATCATATTTATGCTGACGATGTCCAAGTATATATATATTTTAAACCGGAGGATTATAGTACAGCTGTTAAGCATTTAAACGATGATTTGGATAGAATCGCTGCCTGGTCAGAAGAGCATTGTTTAGTATTAAACCCGACAAAAACTAAATACATGTTGTTTGGTACAAGGCAGCAGATGAAGAAAGTTCCCTTAACACTGAATCTGTCTCTGATGGGGGAGCCTATTGACCGTGTTGGCGAAGCGCGGGTTATGCCTTGGGTTATGTATGGACTTCAATCTTAGATTTGAAAAACATATTGCTAGCTCAGTTCAAAACTGTTTTTACCGATTGAAGCTACTGTACAAAATGAGGCCTTTCTTGTCTGAAAAGCTACGCGAGCAGTTAGTCGAAACCCTTGTACTATCAAAATTAAATTACACTGATACGGTTTACGGCCCTCGCTTGCTAGCTCGTACAGACAGACTTATTCAAAGAGTCCAAAATGCATGTGCACGATTTTGTTATACTGTCCCCCCTAGAAGTCACATCACTCCATTTCTAAACAAGCACTCTGTGCTTAAAATGAAGTCAAGACGTAAACTTCACCTAGCATGTCTGCTTTTTGGTATAATTAAATATAAAAAACCAAAATATTTGTATGACAAGCTATGTTGGATGACCAGTCGACGAGATTGCGCGCCCAGACTCTGTGCACAACAGTTAACAACGCAGGCTCACAGGACGGCAGCTTTTAGAGGCAGTTTTAGATACGCTGCATCCAAGGTGTGGAATAACATTCCGCCACCAATAAGAGTGGTGGGCACAATCCATACATTTAGAACCCGTCTACGGCAGTACTTGATAGATGCGCAAAGGAAACTGGATATGGTGCAACAGAATATTTCAATAATATGATTTATATTTATCCGTTATTACTATTATGATGTGGAACGTAGTCGTTGACCCTTGAGATAGTCGTCGTCTGTCGTGGTTGCCTGCTGTTGCTTGCGCGGTTTAGTACGCTCTTTTGGGTGCCTCTTGTGTCCCCCGGCTTGGAACTGGACGTACCCACCTATACAATGCACCAATTTACTAATGTCACCATAATGTCATCAATAAATTATTATAGTAATAATAATCACACTCATCTCGTATTCTTTCTTTCATTTTCGTATACATATATGTCGAAGCGTCGACGCATATCATTCAATCTGGATATCAACGCCATCTATCTCTCACTGGAGGAACTATGTAGTTAGATTTGAAAGTTAACGTTTGGGAACGTCAAGTAATAACTTGGGGATGGTTAGCGCGGAGTAATGGCAACACCGAGCGAATAGTCGAGTCAAATATCGATTCAGAAGTATAATCAGCTATTTGACATTGACAGGTAGGTTGGCTAACCTGTAACTGGGGTAGGCGCCACGCGTGCGTTGACAATTGAGTGGACACTTTGAATCGGTCCGGCAGTCTGAGTGGACATTCGTTACTCCGCGCTAAACTTCCCGCGTTCCTAAGTTATTAATCGAGCCATATCTTAGGCATCCTTAATTATTTTGTATTCTGTGCGTATTAGCAAGTAATTAAAAGTGTTAACGAAGATTTTGTGAGTGTTATTTCCGATGTCGCGACCCACCGACAACGAATCCCCGTTATCAGAAGTGGGATTGGACCACGACGACCCACGTGTTCAAAATGAAGACGCTAGCGACGAAAAATGGATGCGTTTGTTGGAACAACAGAACCGCAATTTTCTGACGCTGATTCAAGCTATGAAAACACCTACTACGTCGTCACATGGCTTTCGTATACCGGATTTTGATCCTGAGAAACAAGATGTGGATGCACGTGCTTGGGTGATGACTGCAGAGATGTGCTTGACAGACCAAGACCAACATGGCGCCCCGCTTATGGTCGCTCTAAGCCGCGCCTTGAAGGGAGGAGCTTCTACCTGGCTATCTACCGTGTCGTTTCCTGGGATGACGTGGACCGATTTTAAGCGACTTTTTATTGCAAGGTACGACAATTCCACTACTCTTGCTTCGTTTTTGATTGATTTGCAAAGTAGCAGGCCTAAAGAAAACGAGTGTCTTGCTTCCTACGCTGCTAGTTTAATGACGTCGATCATGGCGAGATGGAATGGCGTTAGTACCGAACGCTTGACTATCGCTACTATATTGGCTCACATATCTCAATTCGATCGCCGTGTGCAACGCCTATCTTTCACGACCGATATTCAGACACGTGGCCAGCTACAACAAGAGCTGCAAGCGATTTCTTTTATGAAGAGAAAGCTACCTAGCGATGACCGCGATGCCCCTGAAAAGCGGTACAAAGCGAATACTACTGTGAAGCCTCTGAAGTGTTTTATCTGCGGCAAGCCGGGTCACAAATCCATGCACTGCTACCGTAAGGACGTGAGACAGGATACTCAAGCTACGCCGAAGCACCACAATCACAGCGATGGCAACGGGAGGGGTTCATCGACAACTGCGAAGCCTCATGCATCCGGGATCACCTGCTTCCACTGCCACGCGCAAGGCCACTACGCGTCGAGCTGCCCACGGCGCAATGAGAGGAGCAGTGCCGGCTCCGGATCATCCAAGCCTGTCAATGAAAAGAGGGTTGACCTGTGCCTCCTGAACGCGCCGACTGGGACTTTACGTCACTCCGGTGAGCAATTTTCATTTTATTACGACTCTGGTGCTGAGTGTTCTTTAATTAAAGAATCTGTAGCCTGTAAATTTAAAGGAAAGCGTATTGATGAGACTGTGACTATGACTGGGATAGGGCAGACTTCCGTTAACTCTACGATACAGATTTCAACTTTGGTAGAGATCGATGACATTAGTATTGAGATTTGTTTTCATGTATTGCCTGATCATTTTCTACGATATGGTATTATGATTGGACGTGAGATTCTAGAACATGGTTTGACTGTTCAGATGACTACTGACCGAATTAAGATCTTTAGGTATCCTTTTATTGCTTCCTGTGAGGTAGAGCGAACTCCTGAAATCGACTGGAACTCTATTGATACGGATCATAGAGCAGAGTTAGTGAGTATTTTGCAGTCCTTCGAGAAGTCTTTCACTACAGGTATACCTACTGCGCCAGCCGACACGGAACCGATGAAGATTCGTCTAAAAGATCCGAGTAAAACTGTGAATCGACGCCCTTACCGATTGAGTGTGGATGAGCGTAAGGTTGTACGTGGTAAGATTGACGAGCTGCTTCAGGCTGGTATTATACGGCCTAGTTCATCCCCCTATGCTAGTCCTATACTCTTGGTGGAGAAAAAGAACAAGTCTCTTCGACTATGCGTCGATTATCGTGAATTAAATGACAACACGATATCTAATCGTTTTCCTTTGCCTCTTATATCGGATCAAATTGATAGGTTGCATGGAGGACACTACTTTTCCACCATCGATTTGGCATCAGGTTTTCACCAGATCCCCATTGCTGCAGAATCTATTGAGCGCACTGCCTTTGTTACCCCCGAAGGTCATTTCGAATATTTGACGATGCCATTTGGCTTGAAAAATGCACCCGCGGTTTTTCAGCGTGCGATGATAAATGCTCTTGGAGATCTTGTGAACACCTATGTAGTTGTGTATATGGATGACGTCTTGATTGTTGCAAGTGACGTTGACAAAGCCTTGGAACGTCTCCAGATTGTCCTCAAGGTGCTCTCTGAAAAGGGTTTTACCATCAACTTGAACAAATGTGCTTTTCTAAAACAGAAGGTAGAGTACTTAGGGTTTGAGGTTAACCGTGGAGAGATTCGTCCTAACCCGCGTAAGATCGAAGCATTGACGGCTCTACCACCACCTGAGACTGTGACACAGGTACGGCAATTTATCGGTTTGGCATCTTACTTTCGCCAGTTCGTGGCACGGTTCTCACAGGTGATGGCGCCGTTATATGCTCTGACTACTGGGAATGGTAAGTTGACCTGGAAGCCGGAACACGAGGAAGTTAGGCAGAAGATTGTAGCCGCTCTCACAAATGAGCCTGTGCTCATGATTCACGACCCCGATGCTGAAACTGAAGTCCACACGGATGCCAGTGCCATTGGCTACGGTGCGGTCTTACTGCAAAGAAAAGAAGGTAAGCTACATCCAGTCGCCTATTACAGTAAGCGCACGTCTGACGCTGAATCGAGGTACCACTCATATGAACTTGAGACCCTCGCGGTGGTCAATGCCGTAAAACATTTCAGGCGTTATCTCCATGGTCGCAAGTTCAGAGTAGTCACCGATTGTAATTCTCTGCAGTCCACGCGCAAGAAGTTGGACCTGACGCCGCGTGTTCATAGATGGTGGGCCTTTCTGCAAGGGTTTGATTTTGACATCGTCCATCGTGAAGGTAAGCACATGGGCCACGCTGACTTCTTCTCCAGGAACCCGTTACCGCAACCTGATACTAAAAATAAGGTTAGTGAGAAGGTAGTACAAAAGGAGGTAAACCTTGCAGAGCTTTCACAAAATTGGCTGATGATGGAACAGCAACGGGACCCCGAAACTTTAAAGCTCTTGACCGACATCGATAACAATGAGCTCCCTGCTGATGTTGCCAAAACTTACGAGCGACGATCTGGTGTCCTGCACCGAAAAGTGCAACGAAATGGTAAGAATCGTTGGTTACCTATTGTTCCCCGTTCATTTCGCTGGTCCGTAGTTAATAACGTCCACGAGGGATTGCTGCATTTGGGATGGGAGAAAACGCTGGAAAAACTCTACGACCTCTACTGGTTCGAGAACATGTCGAAGTTTGTGAGGAAATTCGTAGAGAACTGCGTGACCTGTAAGATCTCAAAGTCACACACAGGTAAGATCCAGGCGGAGATGCACCCAATTCCAAAGGTAGCTATACCATGGCACACACTACACGTCGATGCTACCGGAAAGCTGAGTGGCAAAAACGACAAAAAGGAGTACGTTTTTGTTCTGATAGACGCCTTCACCAAGTTCGTTATGCTGCATCACGCCATGCACATTGATACAGCAAGCAGCATCAAAGCGCTGAAGGCTAGTGTCGCTATCTTCGGTGCTCCATCGCGCTTGATCGCCGACCAAGGACGCTGCTTTGCCAGCAAGGAGTTCAGGGAGTACTGCGCCTCAGTTAATATCAAGCTGCACTTGATCGCCACAGGTAGTTCTCGTGCCAACGGACAGGTTGAGCGAGTAATGAGCACGCTCAAAAACATGCTCACTGCTGTAGAGACAAGCAATCGTTCGTGGCAAGATGCGTTGCCCGACGTTCAGCTTGCTCTCAACTGCACTGTAAGTAGAGTCACGAAAGCTAGTCCTCTTGAGCTGCTGATTGGTAAGGCTGCTAGACCCATTGATATTATGACGGCAAATGATGATGAGCCTCATGTTGACATCGTTGAGGTGAGGAAAATGGCTGTAGAGAACATGGAGAAAGCTTCTGCCTATGAAAAGAAACGTTTTGACTCTACAAAGGCTAAGGTACAATCATTCTCTGTAGGTGACTTTGTTTTGCTGCAAAATGAGGAGCGAAACCAGACGAAACTTGACCCGAAATACAGGGGACCGTTAAGGGTGATCGAGGTTCTTGATGGTGACCGTTATGTTTTGAAGTCCCTTTCTTCCGCCCGGACGTACAAGTACGCACATGATCGACTGCGAAAAATAACTGACGTTGACATACACGTAGGTGACGATGACGAGACTAGCCAAGACTAGTTGAATACTAAGTAGTACAACGTAATATTTAGAGTACCTAGCATAGTAAGAGTTTTCTTATAATTTGTAAAGTTATAGGAAAAATAAAGTAACATGTTGAACAAGCCTACTTTAAGAATTATTTTGATAAAGGCTCGAAATGATTATCTTGATGGTGTTGTGTTTGTAACCGGATGGAGGTTACATGTGGAGGTGACCGGATGGAGGTTGCCTGTTGTGTTTGTAACCGGATGGAGGTTACATGTAGAGGTGACCGGATAGAGGTTGCCTGTTGTGTTTGTAACCGGATGGAGGTTACATGTGGAGGTGACCGGATGGAGGTTGCCTGTTGTGTTTGTAACCGGATGGAGGTTACATGTAGAGGTGACCGGATAGAGGTTGCCTTTTGTGTTTGTAACCGGATGGAGGTTACATGTGGAGGTGACGGGATAGACGTTGCCTGATTGTGTTAGTAACCGGATAGAGGTTACGTGTTGAAGACCGGATGGAGGTCGATTGGTTTGATGCTTATGGCCGGATGGAGGTTATAAGTGTGATGATGAAGACCGGATGGAGGTCAGAGTATGAGCACTGCAATATTTTAATGAGTTTCCTATTATTTGAATGAGTATGGGTATTGTTCGACATGTCAGCTTTGAGAGAAAGAGTTTGTTATGATTTTCATTAGAACCTGTAATGATTTTGATCAAAACGCCTTATAATCCCCACCCACTTGGGCCAGGAATGGCCGAACGACTAGTACGAGTACTGTTCGAGAATTTTCTTTCATTCCAGGTACTCCACACGAGGGCGTGTGATCATCAGGACGGCCGTGTCGAAGCGTCGACGCATATCATTCAATCTGGATATCAACGCCATCTATCTCTCACTGGAGGAACTATGTAGTTAGATTTGAAAGTTAACGTTTGGGAACGTCAAGTAATAACTTGGGGATGGTTAGCGCGGAGTAATGGCAACACCGAGCGAATAGTCGAGTCAAATATCGATTCAGAAGTATAATCAGCTATTTGACATTGACAGGTAGGTTGGCTAACCTGTAACTGGGGTAGGCGCCACGCGTGCGTTGACAATTGAGTGGACACTTTGAATCGGTCCGGCAGTCTGAGTGGACATTCGTTACTCCGCGCTAAACTTCCCGCGTTCCTAAGTTATTAATCGAGCCATATCTTAGGCATCCTTAATTATTTTGTATTCTGTGCGTATTAGCAAGTAATTAAAAGTGTTAACGAAGATTTTGTGAGTGTTATTTCCGATGTCGCGACCCACCGACAACGAATCCCCGTTATATAAATATTAAATTACATTTATGTATCATTTCAATCTAGCACCTAATTAGTTTATTTAAAAGTCCCAGTCCCTTAAAATTAGAGAACAAATTATTATATATTTGTAAATATATAAACAATAAACGTTTTATCTTTCTTTTCTTTCTTTCTTTCTTTCTAAGAAGAAAGGAAAATAAAAGTGAAGAAACCTTCAGAAGTAAATAAGTGTTTTGATATAAGTCGCCGACTTGTTCCTTGTGTTGTACGTCACACTAATTCCCACCAGCAAGAATTTATGCAAGAAATTAAGTTCAGAAAAATACTACATACAGTCCACTCTCAACATGCATATTGCTGTATAAGTTTCAACGCAGTGTTAAGCTTTGCGTCGCGTGTTATCCATACATAAGTATTATTGGTCAACACTTCGCGTGACCTAAGGGCTGGCTTTTACCTTGGACAGAGGATTAGCATTGCCATACAACGCGGCAATGCAGCCAGTCCTTTGGGCACATTACCAGTGAACAGCAATGCTCACGAATTTCTGGATGCTATATTTTAGATTATTTTTAGATATTTATAGTTAAGGGTTTTATTTAAATGTATATTTTCTGATTTGGACTAAAATAAATATAGTATATATGATTATAAATTGAAGTGTCTGTCTGTGATTTCATAATAACTGTATTTTCTCTAATGCTTTTGTTATTAACACAATTCCAAATCAAATTTAAAAAAAAATTCGTCTGTCCGTCTGTCTTGCTGTTTACAAAGACACGCTTATAAGTTCTGTTCACTGTTTGAATATAATTTATCTTCATAGACAGGAATGTAAACTATTAGAGAAAATAATATAGGTATAGGTATAAGAACTAACAACGGTAAGTATATTTAGCCGCTCATCCGTAATCATGGCATTTGCAACTGTGCCAAAATATTATATACTCTAAACAAGTACAACCATGGTTAATACCCCGTATAAGTTATATAGAAAAAAAAAGACTAAAAATCGTTTTACGATTGAATCTAATTAGCAAATGGTCGTCAAGTGCAAAGCCTTGTTTGTAAGCAACTTAAAAAACTGCACTCAAAATGAACACAATAGGTACTACGCTCGATACTCATAACTCCACCATTCGATTTAAATCTTTAAAAATATATTCACCGAGTTACTTGAGTGTTTGAAGAAAAAAAAAAAATATGGTGGTTTTGCCTGCCAGCCTTTATTGTGGAGCTGTTGAAAATTACGTTCAAGCTTACCCACTATTGTTGGTGGCGTGAATATAATATTATTGTTTTTTTTCTGGGCATGTTATGTTATGGTACCATCCTTGTCTTGCCTTGAAAAGTGACATGGTCAACGGTTATATTTTTAAAGATTTGACGAATCAAGTTTTACAAATCATAATTGGGATAATTGCAGATACGAAGTACAATAACTATTCCATAGCTTTATTTCTATTTTATTTTTATTTTTTATTTTTTTTATTTCTCTCGCGGGGCTTCGCTCCCGTGGATTCTATCACGGTAAAAACATAACTCTCCTTTTTTTGCAGTCGGGTAAAAAGTAGCCTATAACCTTCCTCAAGCTTCAAGCTACTTCCATACCAAATTTCATCCAAATCCACCCAGTACTTTCGAAGATTAGCGCGTTCAAGCAAACAAACAAACAAACTAACAAACTTTTCCGCTTTATAATATTAGTATAGATGTACTAATTCATGTGTCAATAATAAATCATTATAACAATATAATCATGATGTCAAATTTATCCCTTTGTTATCTATTCACAATATTTAATGCACACTTATTTAACAACGTAAATTTTATTCCTTAACAATTAAATCTCACCCCACAAAATAACTAAATGCATTCTAGCCGCGGGTGACCAAGGGAAGTAATAAATAAAGGGGTAACCAGCGAAGAGATTTAAATTAAAACTAAAATAAAAAATAACACTCACTGTTATCAAGACGATCAAATACATCACCATGATCAACATTTACATGTTCAGATTACGCTACCTGAGGGTTTGTGACGTCACTTGTTCGGCTCGATTACTTTGTGATTTTTTTCAACCTTTATTATTGCCTTCTGACTCAGGGGCTCTGGGCCTGGCATGTGATTTGCAGGTTGTGCTTTGTATAATTTATATCATCATCACTGCTCCCAAATTGTTTAAGGAAAATATTCTGAGAAAACCGGCTTAGAAACTGGCTCTGGAACCAAAAAAATCAGAGACATGTCATATCTATCAAACCGCATCGGGTCCGCGTGGTGGACTGCAGCCCATCAATTTTAAGGCCTAGATACCTGTGTCACACACTGTTACACGCTAAATACCGTTTAATAATATAAAGAAGAAACAAGAAAACAAACTTATTACACACAGAAAAAATTGTTGCCACTTGCACACTAGAAAGTAACTTCGTTTCTTTTAACTGCAGTGCAGTTTTATTTTTAATTTCATTGTTCTTTTTTTTGTAAGGAATGATAAAAATAGTGCTTGTGTGATGCCTTACTTAAATCTAAGATGTATGCTCATGTGTTTTTTCAGCAACCGCGATCACTGACCTTCCCTGAAGTTCATCACGAAAAGTTCCAATTAGAAAAACGTTCACGATTATCCAAGCTACTTGACCTGTGTTTTTGATACATGACTATGGCGAGTTTGAGTAGTGAATAAGAAAAACATAGGCAGGAAAACATATGTGAATATCAGCACTTATTGAATTTTAGTTCACTTAAGTAGTCTCCCTGAATAGAGCTTTAGCTGGAGAGAAGCAATGAACAACGTTAAGTCCGGCTATGGCTATCTTTAAGTGATGACTGTGAGTGAGTATGCAGGAATAGGCACAATAATGTCAGAATCAACATAATCGTAAGATATAATTTAATTAACATTTCAACGTACGAGCATAAATCACGAAATTAGTTACCTACAGCGTTAATTGATACTCTGTTGCTATAGTAATTATTTGACAGGCCCGTTGGTATAGTGGTCAGTGGCCCTGACTGCTATGCGCAAGGTCGTGGGTTCGATTCCCACCTAGGACAAATGTTTGTGTGATGAGCACGGTCATTTGTTCTTTGTCTGGGTGTAATTTATCTATAATATGTATGTATTTAGAAATATATATGTATGTTTATCAGTTGTCTAGTACCCATACCACAAGCTCTGCTTAGTTTGGGACTAGATGGCGTTGTGTGAAAAAAGTTGTAGAATATTATATAAAAATACCTGCTCAATTCTGCCAAGCGTTTGCTAACAATTAGTGGTAAACTGCCTGACGGTATTTTTACTCTGGCAACTAAAATGTACTGTCACAGGTTTTTTCTGGGTGGGCAAATTATCGAATGACTTCTCCCGCTCTGGGTGGAGCGGAAGGGAGTGTGTGACTTCTACTGACTAAAAACCCAATTTGTTCCTTCAGCTGCCCTTTAGTTCCGGGGCCGCGGTATCTCGTTAGAACATTCCCGCTACCCCGGCAACTGTCACAGGTTTCAAAGTCATTGACTGACACTATAGGACAACGCGCTCTACGCTTGGCAAGGGCTGGTCATTAAGATTATAATTTGTGGTTTAAAATACTTTTCAACATAAACAAATTTCTCAAAACAGAAATCAAATGTCGCGTATCTTCAATATGTTTCATTTATTGATATTTAATCTATGAGAGGGCTGGCAGCAATGAAACATTTCATTTTGTTTTTTTTTCGACCGCTGCCGTCCAACCAGCAAATTGGTTTTCGTGGTAGGAATCCGTAATTGTTCACACATTAACATACGGAATTGTGATCAAAAGATATATTTTATTTATATTCGGTTCGTATAACATTTAAATAGGTGTCAGATGTAATTAAAATATGCTGCTTAATTTGCATACAAGAACATTATGTTTGGTTGAAATGAGCATTTCAAAATTGTTCTGATGAAATGTGTACTTTTCCTATTCCACACGAATATGGGCTGTTGACAATGAGCATGATGACATAGACCGTTCTTTCTGCGTCCGCGCTAGAGTACGAATATGCATCGAGACCTAATTTGACAAATTGTTTAACTTTTTATTTTGTAAATTGTACAATATAGTACATAATAAATAATACCTCAACTTCAGAAGAATTTTACTACTGATTTGGCTTTTCAATACGCATAGTAACTTGTTCAATGATCAGATTAATTCCAAACATAACGTTGTCATGTGTAACACATGATCGGATTTTACGATTATTGCTGGTTCGTGTATTCGTAGTCAACAATCGTGGTTTTGTGGGCAATCGGAATATAGCGGTTAATTTTTTTTTATTAAAAATAGTTTCGCATAGGACCACCATCTCACCTGATGGTAAGTGATGATGTGGTCGAAGATGGAGCATGCTTACCTAAAAGTAACCTATTCACTCTTGACTTAAAGACTCCTAGGTTATAGCTTTTTTTTTTTTTTTTTTTTTTAACGTGGTAAAATTATCAAATAAGTCCTCCCACCCCGGGCAGGGTGGGAGGGACTGTCAGACTTTTACTGACTAAAATCCACGGTGTTCCTTCAATAACCCTTTACATACCGGGGCCACGGTAACGGGATGAGTCCCACGACCCCGGCAGGCTTCGGCCCTCTGCAGAGGGGGCCTCGTCATGTTGCTGACGCTCTTTGAGGCGCGCGTGGAACACGACGCGCCGTCGACCCGGGCATGGTCCATGGTCGGACAGCGAGTTGCCCTTTACTCGCTGTCCGCATGCCCGCGCCTACGGTGGCCGGAGATCGTCGGCCGACGTCCGACGCCGTGGGCGTCTACCACTGCGGCTGGGTTGGAGGGAGGACGCCATCCTCTCCCTCACGCGGCCCGCCTCCTCCTTCGAAAGCATGACTGCTTCGCAGAAGGAGGCGACCGCTTCCCACTCCCTCTCGCCCCGCAGCATGGCCTCGACCAAGGCCGGGCGCGAGAGGTCTCCGCCTATTGTCGCCGTGAGGACACGTCGGTGCTAGGTTATAGCTATCGGGAAACACAGACTCCGGCAGAGAATTCCACTCCTTAGCCGTACGCACAATGAAGGTATTCCCAAAACGTTTTGTGCGTGTGGGTTAGCCAAATGGTTGCTATAAAAATTCATTATCAGCCAATTACTAAAATAAATAATGATATATGTAACTAGTACCCAGGTACCTATATTTTGCGTTCTATACCTACTACTTTTTATTACCGTAAAATGCTGTAACTTTGCCTGGATTTTGAAGTTTTTTGTTTGTATCTCTGAACCTATTTATTATTGCGGCTTTTACAGACTTTCAGATGGAAAACAGACCTTATGTCTTGCCCGGTAGAACCCAAATCTATTTAAATCATGTCGTTTTTCAGAATTACAAACACTCAAAGTCGTAGGCAAAGTTGTAGGTAAAAGACACAACTTTGCCTAGAAAGATATCTCAATAAATATATTGTTTATCTTTAAAGTATTTTTTTTCCGTGTACAAGAGACACCGTGCTTGTTCCCGGCAGTTATATTATTGCCATGTCGGTATTGAATATTTTTTTACTGCTGATAGGCAATGTTGTAGCAGGTACCACAAATTTTTCATACAAAAATGTCCTTGACACAAGGGTTGTCCAAAAAAATACGGATTATTTTCTTAAACTTTTATTCACTTTTTTCAAAAATAAAACATAATGCTACTTATGAGTAAAAATCACAAATGTAATGCTTTTTTAGCAATACTGATTCGTAATTACTAATAAAAAAATGTCTTTTCCAGAAAATATTTGAGTATATTTGTTATTTATAACTGTGAGTATTGGTAAAGGCTTTCATTAAATAAAAATAAAAAACGAAAATATTGACTACAAGCGGTTTTGACCTGTTTTTATTGGTTGTGATCGTCTGTTTCGTTATAAAAACTCCAGAAGGCTGGCATCAAACTGACGAGTATTTTCTTCCTGTATTGTTGGTATTTTTAATTTCACTCTTGGGGGATTGAAAGGAAATATTCCAGATCCTTCAAATCCTTTACATATGTTAGTCTCTTTTGTCATGTCTATTTTAGTCATTAGCTTAGCATTCCTGTAGTAGCCGTGGGAAATGACATTTGTTAATTGTGGTTGTATGTAGCTTTATAATTTGTTAAAATTTCACGCTAAAGTCGTTTCATAGGTCCAAAAACTGCAACGTCTAGCGGTTGAGATAGATGTGTCGCATATGACATTTACATAGTAAAAATATATCATTATTAAAATCCGACTAGTGACAACCCTAGACCCAGGCAAAGTTGTGTCACTCAAGTTTTCAAAACAGTGCACAACATTGCCTGCTAAGTTATTTTAATGAAATCGTGTCCTTTTAACAAAAATATCAAGCAATACGGAAAGTAGATACTATTTTCTTATCGTGGGTTGTTATAGCTGCAAGAAAATACCTTTTCTATAGCTAAAACTTCAAAAGTTACACGACACTAAAATTTTTCACCCACTCGCACCGGTGTTTGTCGTACAACTGACAGAATAACAATGAAGTTACCATTACAAAAAATGAAAAATATGTTGCCCTAATAATGTAAAATCACTACCAAATGGTAGAAAATAAGAAAAAACTAAGCAAATGCGAAATATCGTAATTGAAACGAAATAGGCAAACTTGGGCTTGGTTGGCAAAGTTGCAGCGTTTTACGGTATTTACATTAACATTAAGTTTAAAAAAATATATGTAAACGGCAGTCATATATACACTTATATCACAATACTCCATGCATATAGACAATATTTACTTCCATTCATCCACGAAAACTTCAAATCAAGTTTGGGAATCCAGAAACTTTATTAAATTGATTTAATTGATAGGCTCGCGTTTGACCAGCATCGCACCTGATGGTAAGCGACGATGTGGTCAAAGAAAGAGCTCGCTTGCCTAAAAGTAAACTATTCACTCTTGACTTAAGTATCCCTCAGCTTATAACTATCAGAAAACAGACTGGGACGTATAGGACGTATAGGCGTCGGAGTCTGTATTTCCCTAACGTGACAAAACAACGATTTACAATTTACTTTACAGAAAAACATTTTTATTAAAAAAAGTACAAAAATATGCTCGTATGTTTGGTGTTATAGCCTGCCGTGAACGCAGGTTTTAATTAAACTAAAAGTACTCGTGTAGTATATTTATATACAACAATGTGAATCAATTAACCAGTTTAAAAACTTCGTTAAAACCAATTCGAATTAATAAATTTCATCACGGTAGTTGTAACAGGAAGTACGTCACATACAATCTGCTACACTGCCATAGTTTTGGCAGAATGCCAGATGGGCGCTTATATAAAAGTTGCCATGTAGCGCCTAGTGAATAAATATGCCAGACTTTTTTTCAGCGGCAACATTTTTTGTTGTAGGCTTGACACTTTTTTTGCTCGAGCTTCTTTTGTGACGATGCCAAATACTGTCCAGCTACCGAAAGGCAGTTTTTAAGGTAAGAATAAAAATATAAGAATACTCGTAAAAATTACTGTTTTCCTGTACTAATTCTCTGCTTAGTGCTAGTATTTGCGTTAGATTTACGCATCAGTGCAAAGTCATACACAGATCATGGAATGATCGCTGAAATTGTGAGCAGTTGACGTATAAATAAACAACGCGAATATATATGGCGTAATATATATTTATAAATCGCAAATATACATATATGGCGAAAACATCATTGACCAGATCAATCCGAGTAGTGTAATTTGTGTGAATTTGCAAAGATTCTCATAAATGTAGTAACATTATAGTTAAGGAATGTGTTCTTTTTTTTAATTTAATGTTGTTTATCTTATATAATAATATATTTTTTAACTATAATTCAATTCTAAGTAAATAAAACTGATAGCCACACTGTCGTATTAGGTTAAAGCCTGTACCTAAACATAGTTTAAAGTTTAAGAATGGTTTAAAACATAAATAAATAAATTGCAGTGTTAACCACATGCAACTAAAACGGTTGTTTTTTCTGGGTAAGTCATCAAATGACTCCTCCCAGTTCAGTATCTCGTTAGAAGATTCCCGCAACCCCAACTGGGCCCACAGGATCTCGTATATTTTGATGAAGCAGCCTCTTGTTAAAGCTGTAAAAATCTCTTTCTCCATTCATAACCTTTTATTACTATGTCTCAGTTTTAACATGTATTGAGTATGTTTTATTCCTTATGTATTTCATATAACCAAGAAATAGTATACCACGGAGTACCAGCGTATTTATTTTCTCCTTCTGCGTCAAATGCATCCAAAATTTTGTCTGTAAAAAATCAAGTTAGACAGAGGTAGTATTCTAAAACAGTAATATTAGACAGGCAAAAGCTTAAGAACTTTAAAGTTGTACAGTGAAAACTTTATTATCCAAGCATAGTTAGTGGTCGAAAAGAAAAAAAAAAGTATAAAGTTTGTTGTATTGCTTTATTTTTTTCGTTTCCATTACATTACTAAACCTATTATCAATAAATTCAGTTAATATTCAATCATTTGAACCATATAAGTTACAAATACATTCTCGTATAATTCCACTGATATTAATACTAAGGTGAGCATGCAATAATTTGATGCGGGAGGCTGGGAAGAGATGAGCAGAAGCAATTAGCATGCAAATTGATGTTCATTCTAGTAATATTCAGATACAGTGAAGACACAGAAGGACAAACATCAACTACTTTAATTAATTTTTGATTAGTAATGTATTAAGCTGACATTTTTAAGCTGAAATTTCACTACAAAATCTGTTTCAAATTTCACCTCCACACCTAGGTTTGGAGCGGATATTTGAAACAGATTTTATAAACTCTGTATGAAAAATGAAATTAAAGCCCCCCGTTTTATTTTCATTTGAATTATTTTTATTAAACTATAAACTTAAACATAGCATCAACAATTCGTCCACAACGCTGTCGGCTGGTAACGTACCTCAGAGACTGGTGGCAATGCCTCGTTGTATGGCAGTTCTTAGCCTTTGGCCAAAGTTAGCCCTTGAGTAAAGAGACGCGTCAACTAGCCTTTTAGATATTTCTTTAAAAAGGCCATGTGTACTCGGCCCTACAGTTTCGACCCCAAACAATAAAATATGCATAACATTAAAGCAAACAAGAAATCTTTTATTTAGGAACTGCTGTTATCATTTAATTTATAAGTATAAAATTGGAAAATGTATAGCTTCACTATAAGGAGTAGGAAGTATTACATTTGTGATCTATAGCTGTGAAATGAATTAATTAAAAAGCACTGGAAGTGGTGACGGGCGTGCGTTTTAGCAGACTGCTGATATTCAGTTTGATAAATGACTTTTCAACCGACGACAAAAAGAGGGGGTTATCAATTCGACGCGTATATTTTTTTTTTTATGTTTGATCATCGAGTACTCGAAGACGGCTGAACCGATTTGGAAAATTCTGTTTTTGTTCGAATGGGTATACTTCGAAATTGGTACCATTATCACCAAAGTCAGGATCTGATGATGGGATCCTGGAGAAATCGAGGGAACTCTTCAAATATTATAGGCACACCTATGGCGTTTTGGGTATTTCTTATTGTAACTTGTGCAGTTGCTCTCAAAAAGTACCATTTGGGGAAGTGGAACTGATGATGAAGACCACAGATGGCCGCCGAAACTACTCAATAATAAGTATTGAGTGGATTGCGATTCGATTACTTGAATATGGATGTTAAGCACTTTATGCTCGTCACAATGCATATGGTGATGTAGAGCTGATGGTGAAGTACCAGGAGAACTCCTCAACAATTAACGGCCCAGCATTGGGAAAAGCAATATTTTGTAAAAGGTTATAAGTAGTTGACATTTAGGCTCTTGTAACTAGGTAAATTAAAAATCATCCAACTAAAAAGAGTGAAAAAAAAAACTTTTTAACAAAAAATTAAACCGACTCCTAAAAAACATTGCAAAGTGAAAAATAACTTTAATTTCGGAAGTCGGTGCCAAAAACGAAAAAACAAAACTAAAGACACCGACTACCAAAATTAAAGTTATTTTTCACTTTGCAGTGATTTTTAGGAGTCGGTTTAATTTTTTGTTAAAAAGTTTTTTTTTATATAAATGCTTGATGGAAGGTGTCTGCTGAAATCTATGTGTATCTTTCGTCAAAAGAGCACCACTGACATAAACCTACATGGGTATACGATTTGCGATTTGATCAGTATGAGTTGTATGGACTTTAAAAGAGGCGTTGACCTGAGTTTTTTTTCCGTGTTTCTTCTCAGGTACATTTTTCAGGAAACCCGGTGTCATCTAATTTAAATTTACAAAAAAATTTTTACAAAAAATAGAACCGACTTCCATATAACACTACCTACAAAGCCAAAAATAACTTTAATTTCGGTAGTCGGTGTTATTGGTTTTGGGTTTTCTTTTTTTTCCACACCGCCTTCCGAAATTAAAGTTATTTTTGGCTTTGTAGTGTTTTGATATGGACATCACTTCTATTTTTTGTAAAAAAAAATATTTTCACGCTTTTTAGTGGGTCGGTTTGTAATTTATCTAGTTACAAAAGCCATAATGTCAACAACTTATCACCTTTTAAAAAATATTGCTTTTCCCGATGCATAGCCGTTAATTTTTGAGGAGTTCTCCTGGTACTTGACCATCAGCTCTACATCACCATACTCGTATGTATTGCGATGAGCATAAAGTGTTTAACATCCGTACTCAAGTAATCGAATCGCAATCCACGAAATACTTATTATTGAGTAGTTTCAGTGGCCATCTGTGGTCTTCATCATCAGTGCAACTTCCTCAAATGGTACTTTTCAAAAGCAACTGCTCAAAGTACTATAAGAAATACCCAAAACGCTATAGGTGTGCCTATAATATTTGAAGAGTTCCCTCGATTTCTCCAGGATCCCATCATCAGATCCTGATTTCGTAACAATGGGACCAACTAGAAAGTATACCCTTTCAAACGCAAAAAGAATTTTCCAAATCGGTCTATCCGTCTCCGAGTTATGAGGTAACATACATAAAAAAAAAGTTCAAGACGAATTGTAAACCTCCTTTTTTTGAAGTCGGTTAAAAATAGATTAGGTGTGTAAGTGTTATTTATATTTAAGAAATATAAATATAACTATTTCATTATTAGTTTCCCTATGGCAATTTAGGTATATACCGCACACAGGTTTCAGATATATAAGTACTTAAAATTATAATAACAACACACTATCCATTCCTGCATGGTGGATATCGCACCCATACGCACAAAACGTTATGTGAATACTTTCATTGTGCGTATAGCTAAAGAGTGGAATCCCCAGTTGAAGTCTGTATTTCCTGATAGCTATAACCTGGGGGTCTTTAAGTCAAGAGTAAATATTTTACATCTTGGTAAGCGAGCTTCATCTTCAACTACATCATCACTTACCATCAGGTGAGTGAGCTGGTTATTATACGCAAGCTTAAAACCAATAATAAAAATAAAACGATAACTCTTACAAAACAACGTCGCTACAGGATATAAAAACACAGTACACCTTGTTACCGCTTATATTCCAAAGCTGGAACGTACAGTTGTGCCCGAAAGCAATAATTATATTAATGCTCCTTGCTGTATCATTTTACCCCAATAATTCTTCGCGAGTCGCAATTTTAACGCGGTAAAATAATTTAAAATTTGAACAGCGCTATGATTATTGCACATCCATCTGATAAAAGCTTGAGGGAAATATGATAAATTATCACTATAATTTTTTCATCGTTATTTTTATTTTTATTTTATTTATTCGGGAAAACAAACAATTACACACTGTAAATGAACTTAAAATTATCATGCAACAATATGTATAAGTGTGTAACCCACTACGTTATCCACATTTTATATAATTATAAACTAAGTCGTTTTAAAACATGCACGAGTGACACTATATCCTATGTTTCTGAGTTTTTCATTTCAACACTAACAATATTGCGAAATTTGTTGGCAGACAACGAAAATATATCAATATCTGCAAAATGTGAGTTATAGGTTTTCACTATGCGACGCAAAGGTGCACGGTTCCCAGCATTAGTACGACAAGAAAATACCGCAAACAGTGGACGCACGCGCACCTCTCGTCTTACCACAGTTCTAGGTACAATATAACATAGATTATTCGTTAGGTCAGAACAGTCATAACGGTTATTACAGAGATCATACAGAAACATTGTCTCAAGAAGAGTGCGCCTGGACTTCAATTTGCTTAATTTGTAATAATTTAATAGTTTATCGTAACTTAAAGTTCTACGAAAGCATCTGTAGTGCGTTGATCTTAAAAAATTATACTGTACCCTCTCTAGGTTGTGAATGTATTTTTTGTAATAAGGATTCCACACTGTGACGGCGTACTCTAGCTGTGATCTAATAAGAGCTTTAAATAGGTGTATGTATGTATGTGGGCGTTTAAAATCAATTGTAGCTCTCATTACAAATCCGTACATACGAAACGCATTGCTTATAATATTATTAATATGCTGGTCCAAATGCAGTTTAGTATCTAGCAGCACCCCAAGGTCTCGAACTGAAGATTTATTCTGCAGAGGGGTCTGATTTAGATAGTAAGTGTGTGATATTTTCTTTGTTTTTTTTTGTGAACGTTATAGATAGACATTTCGAGATACTTAATTGAAGCTTGTTATTGTTACAGTAACATGAAAATCGATGTAAGTCTTCTTGAAATAAATTGCAATCATTAATATTTTCAATTTTTCTATAAATCTTGAGGTCATCAGCGTAGAGTAAAAATTTTGAATGTTTAAAGCAACTATGAACATCGTTAATGAATAAAATAAAAAGAAGAGGGCCTAGAATTGAGCCTTGGGGTACACCAGAGGTAACACTAATTGAAGAGGACTCATAACCGCGTATAGCAACTTTTGGGGTCCTATTTGTCACGTATGATGAGAACCACCGCAAAAGATCTCCACGTATGCCATTGTATGCTATCTTAGTAAGAAGTAACTCGTGGTCTACTTTGTCGAAAGCTTTCCGAAAGTCAGTGTACACTGCATCCACTTGCACACGCTGATCCATATTGTTAAACAAATAATCGGTAAAAACTACCAAATTGGTCGCGGTAGATCGTTTTTTAACGAATCCATGCTGTTGTTTTATTATTATGTTGTACAAGATAGGACTAATCTCATCGTGAATAAGTCTCTCGAAAAGCTTCGACAAGGCAGACAGTATAGAGATAGGTCTATAATTCTCAACATCATCTTTGGGACCTGCTTTATGAACTGGAGTAATATTTGCTCTTTTCCAGATTTCAGGAAAAGTACCCTCTGCGACACATTTGTTATAAATAATACACAATGGCACACATATGGTACTCGCGGTTTTATTAAGGTAATATGCGGGTATGCCATCTGGTCCGGGACCTTTTGTATTATCTAATGCTTTCAATGCTTTCAAAACTTTGTCAACAGTAAAGTGAATGTCACTAATGATATCCGAGTTGTCTAGATAATTATCGGGAGGAGACCAATTGTCCATTTTAAGAGATGATGGTTCATAGACGGATTGAAAAAAGTCGGAAAATAAGTTGCATATTTCTGTAGGGTTACTGGTGCTTTGGTTTTTATATGAGACTGTAGAAGGTATTCCTGCCTTTGATTTTTTGTTTGAAATGTAACTCCATAGATACTTAACGTTCTTACTTATGTTATCTTCAACGGAACTAATGTACACATTGTATTGCTTTTGGCACTCCAATTGGAATCTATGTCTTAGGAAAGAGAAATGCTCATAGTCTGACAAGTTTTTGTATACTTTCCATTTAATCCAAGCTTTGTTTTTATTTTTAAAAATTTTTATTAGGGATTTCGAAAACCAAACAGGGAACTTTGAAGAATGTGACGATGTCCTAGGCACGTGTTTTTTTATTGTGTTCAAAATATAGTCGTAAAAAATATCTACACAATTCTCAGCAGATACACTACTGAATATGTTATTCCAATCTATTTTAGCTAAGTCTGCGTTTATTAAATAGTAATTGGCTTTGTGAAAATTATATTTTAGAATTTTAGCGCGTGGTAACATTTGGAGGTCAGTTTTATAAGTAATTGTTGTAGCTATGGGGGGGTGAAACTTATCAGGCGGTACCAAAGATGAAGGCGCGAAAACATCACAACTTGTAGTACTGATTATTAAGTCTAAAGTTCGTCCCATACTGTTTTTTATAGTATTAT
Source organism: Tholera decimalis (assembly GCA_943138885.2). NCBI lineage: Eukaryota > Metazoa > Arthropoda > Insecta > Lepidoptera > Noctuidae > Tholera > Tholera decimalis. Next base: position 17,392,763 of record OW964571.2, on the reverse strand, counting down.
ATTGGTAACTATTTATTACTGACATAAAATTGTCCATGTGTTTACATATAGATGAGCTGCCGCTGCTATACAATGCACCAAATTGATTATAAGTAACAGGAAGCCATTCAATTTCCGGTAAATTATAATCACCAAATAAGAAAAGAGTTGCTGGGTCCGTTGATTCGAGTAACTTTTGTATCGCTTCAAAATGATCTAAGTAAATACTTTCCGGGGTATTAGGCGAAATATAAACAACACTTATATAATATTTATCAAGACCATCTCCAGGTAGTTGGACAATGACATGCTCTGTACATGAGTGAAGCGTTACATGTACGGCGTTGAGGGTTTTCAGTGCGGCTATTAGAACTCCGCCTCCATCTTTTTTATTTGTGGCAATACGATCTCGATCGCATCTGAAAACCGCGTACCGCTCGTCTATAAATTCATTGTCCTGTATTTGAGGCGTTAACCAGGTCTCCGTCAGAATAATAATATCGTAACAATTAGTTAAAATATTCATGTAGAGAGTATTTAGTTTAGTACGTAAGCCCCTACAGTTTTGATAATACACAGCTAAATTATGTGACATCAGGTGCGAATAACATTAAATTAATAGGCGCTAATAGTGTAAGATGCCGCGATACGACCAAAAATATCACAAATAAGTCGTGTATGAAGTCCAGACTGCACTCATATTTGAATGAATAAAGAATAATTAAATTTATAACATTACCTAATATTAACAAATAGAATTGAAACAAAAAATATTGCAATAAGTAGCATAGGCTAATATTGTTATGATTTTTTGTGTAAACAATAGAAAAGACACAAAATACTTTCAAGTTAAGGCTGCTTATAAAACTGTTATTTAACTTAGAACTAGTATTTATACTAAATACGTTGATATTTAAAATCACCAATTCGAGTACTGTTAGATACGCACTGTGGTTATTTAGCTGAATTTGGAACGGAGGTAACTTTAATTTTCTGAAGGTCGCGGGCTGATCGTATTGCCAAAGCAGGTGAACTATCAGTTTCTCTGACAAGAATGGTAGCGTGTTTAACCCACACGTACTTGTAATTGCTTCTTTTGGCTGCCTCTTTGCATTCTCGAAATAATTGCTTATTTTTTAGAGTTAGATGTTCATGCATGTATATGGGGTACGAATTTCCAGAGAGTCCTAGTTGATTTGTGCTCACACCTTTAGCTAGACGGAATGCACTCAGGAGATTATCTCGCAGCATACGAGAACCCAGCTTAACAACGATGTTTTTTGGTCTATTATTTTCTTTATGTGCATGCGGGACGCGATGTATCGCCAAAATGTCTTTTTGAGATAATGAACAGCCTATTTGTGAAGCAACGCTCTCCAAGAAAGTCACCAGATTTTCACTTCGCTTCTCAGGAACGTTACATATTTCCAAGTTACATTGCCTCGCTTGTTGTTCCAATGAATCAATCCTGAACTCCAATCCCTGCACTACACTATTAATAAGATCTACGTTGAGCGATTGTGAGCCGATCAAATCGATGCGCTTCTTCATATCATTATGTTGGTCGCTGGTAAATTGAACAGACATCTTAAGATCCGAAATATCCTGTAATATTTGTTGATGTTTGCCGTCCAGGTTAGACACACGCCTATCCAAAGCAGTATGGTCAGAACGCAGAGTCTGAAGGTCCATCTTTATGTCCGATGTTACCTGAGTTACTTTTTCAAGATCAGATTTAATCGTGGTGATATTTTCCGAGATTTTTGACATCGCATTGTCTAAATTTTTACGCCAATCATCAAGTTTTTTATTAATTTCCTGAGAAAGGGTATTAATTGCATCCTTAATTTCGCATTCGGGTTGCTTTCTCTTTCGTTGCGTAATATTTATGCTAGTTCCCGGAACCGAGGCATTTGATAAATCAGTATCTGAGTGATACTTAGCCTCAGGTGAGCGTAACATAGTGTAGAAAAGAAATATATGTTATGACAATAGCAGTCAAGTAATTCGAGTCGTAAGCTTCACTGATTGCTGGTCGAGCGGTAAAAGATGTGGAAACGCAACGCCGAGTACGACGCGTCGCTGGATCGAACCTCGCACAAACGCCGATGACTTTTTCTATGTTTTAAAATCTCATAAGTATTTAAAACAGAATCAAAAGAGTGTTCTCACCCAGCGAGTCGAAGAACGAGATGGCGCAATACAACTTCAATGATGGCGGCCACTGCCAATGGGTACCTCCACAAGATAGTAAGAGAGGTACCGATTTCCACACCAATGCGCAAAAATAAATTAATTTCGACTAAAAAGATCTTCAGAAACACTGACAGACGTGCACTCGCGACAAAGTTCAACGAAAAAAACTGATCTAAAAGCGATAAAAACTACGTGTGCAGTGATCGGTAGTTGTTTTAAGTTGCCAATTAAGATAAATAAGTTGTTATTGACAGAAGGCGTTCCGCCATTTTGCTACAAGCGGCCATCTTTGTTACGGCTTCCACGATTTTCTTTCAAATTGGGCTGTCATGCGCTACTGTAATCTTGCGTTCTCTCTTTTTATCGATATCGGTGTTTATTTTGCCCCATACTTAGTGCTGTCCGTTGAATCACAATGTCTTGGTCATTATTTATTGATAACAACACGATAATGGTTAATAATGAGGATCAGGATGATGTTTAAATTTCAATTTTGATACAGAATAAACTTACTTACCTGATAACTGGCTCTTGTTGTCACTGCATTTAGTTTCATAATAAACCTGTTAATTTCACATGTTTTCAATTTAATTGTTCTCTTCAAGAATTTTTATTTATTTTGCAATTGCTTAACGACCAAATCTAACAGGTGAGGGTTATTTTTTAAGTGTCAGCAAAGAGGTAAAAACTTGTTTGATGTGTTATAGTTTTGTTAATATTTAAACTGGACAAATAAATTGAACGTTTCAATTAAATATTATTTTTATTATTTCAAAAATGTTGATGTAGCTAAATCAATAAATTAATATTTTTCTGTTTCAATTTCAACTATGTCCAAGTCAAAAGTCACATCGATCCATTATATCACACTGCTTTGACATGAACAAAACACATGAGACAAAAAATCCAATACAATTTTGTAATTATAATATTAGTATAGAAGAGCATATTAATTAACATTACATTACAAATGCTTGGGTAGAGTGACATAAATGATTAAAAATAAAAATATTTTACACTTGATCGTAAGCAGATTCTAATAAACCATCATAAAATTACAAACAAAAACGTAAATTTATATCAAGCCATTAATGAACCCTTTATCCTGAATTTTCTATTTAGCTAACTACTGATGTTTCATAGTATGCCTCTAAGTTTAGTGTGCCTCTTGGCATAGGCTTTCACTAGCATATTCCATTGCTGTCTATCTCAGTCCCTACTGGAGGGTAGCCAGAGATAGACAGCAATAGACTTATACACCTTACACTAGCAATGGTGGAATCTAACCACTAGCGTACAAAACAAAACCTGTAGTTCCAGACGACAATGTTACTTATAATATAATTTTTTACTTAAGCACGTTTAAATGTTCTGTTAATATGAAAAAACAGGACTTCATTATTTTTTTAATATCTAATCAATTCTTTTATCTCGTTGCAGCATCAATCGAGTCCTTCCACGCACCAACTGGGGGTGGTGTGGAGCTGCCCTGTGATGTCACTCCTGCGCTTCCCGACGACCGCATGGGGCTCGTCATCTGGTACAAACAGGACCACGAGTCGCCAATTTATACGTAAGTATTTCATTATGTTCAGTGTGTTCAGATTGACAGACTTAAGAGACAAATCTCGTATTTTAAAGAACCATCACATTCACATGCTTTTAGAAATCTAGCTAAAACAGATTTAAATTGTTGTTTATTTCTCTAAATTTTGACATCGCTATGGCATTGCCTTGTGAAGTTGTGCGTATTTAAGTATAAGTATTGGCGTGCACATTTTAAGGCATAATAGAATGCTGGTGTTAGGTACTCTGCTCCAATCCTCATCGACCTATTCCCCCTGACTCCTGAAAAAAAAAACCGATAGAGAACAAAAAACATCATTAGACACATGAAAAAAAAAACTTATTTATTCAAATTAGGCTAGCTAACTTCTGCCTGTGGCTTCGCTAGTTTTTATTGGAGGATTAACTCACAAAGGACATTGCCCATATTGTATAGAGATTCGTACCAACTTGCGTCAACCCAAATTTACTCTCAACGAGTCAAGTTTTTAGACCACTCGTCTTGACGCGGCACACACTACTGAGAGCACCGTGACCTTCGCTTAGGAGTCTGGTCGGTGCGCATGTTTGTGTGAGTGTGCTGTTTCGAGCGTTTGTAGGTAGACTCCGTGCTGTCTGTCCATATTTTTATACTGTGCTTTTAGCCACTTTCAAACAAAAAGCATTTAACCGCTACATTGTGACGTCATTTAAACAATAAATAATTACTACTCATGAACGCCAAGAGTACTGCAGACTGACGGCCAAGTATCCCGGCTTCACTTGTCGTGAATGAAGTCAATATAGTTTAGTTGTGTTACTGATAAAGGTGGGTGGGTACTTATATTGATAAAGATGTCATTAAATAAAATTTGATCGAATTTGACGGGTTTTATTCTCCATATATTAAAGTGATATAAAAAACCTCTCCGAATTTTTTTTTTTTTTTGAACAAGGTTCGTGTTTGACCACTATCTCACCTGATGGTAAGTGATGATGTGCTCGAACATGGAGCACCCTTACCTAAAAGTAACCAAAACACTCTTGACTTAAAGACTCCTAGGTTGTAGCTATCGGGAAACATAGACTCCGGCAGGGAATTCCACTCCTTAGCTGTACGCACAATGAAGGTATTCCCAAAACGTTTTGTGCGTCTGGGTGGGATGTCCACCATGTAACGATGGCGCTTCACCGTTTGTCTCGTAGACTGCTGATGGAACGGGTTTGGTGGAATTAGATTGTGTAATTCCATCTCACACTCCCCGAAATGTAACCGATAGAAAACCGATAGACTTGCAACTCGTCGTCGGTGTTCAAGGCTCTGGAGCTTTGCCTCGACCAGTAGTAGTAGTGTAGTAGTAGTCGAATATTTCCAAAACATTTGTTTTTCTGGATAGTTTCTTGAGTCATTATATAAAACAAAATATGGCTTCTCACTACCTACCCGGCTTACTTAGTACTGAAGATAGACAAAAAGTGACGTGCTTAACAATAATCAAACACGTTCAATATTGATATTATATAAAGTAAATCTGTTAATATCTTGTTCAAGGCTTTTGAAACACCTCACACAAAAGTCTAAACACGAATGCTGAAGGAAAATACTACGAATAAAATCTTTAAATGTTTTTAACATCAAGGTTTATTTGCTTGAGGAAAATACTGCTCAAGCAAATAAACCTTGATTTAAAAATTAGTGCGACTTAATTAATCCTATGATGTTCTATCTAAAAGGACTATTACGCTGTGACCGAATAAACATCAACATCAAACGCTTGTCTTGCCATTGTATGGCAGATAGTGCCACTGTGAAAAAACATTCTAACGAGAGTTTTTAGCCAGAGCTGCTCCGAGTTAATTTTCTGTCCCAATCTTCTTACTTCTTACTATCTACTTACTATCTTACTAATCTTCTTACTAATCTTATCTTATCTTACTAATATTATAAATGAGAAAGTTTGTGAGGATGGATGGATGTTTGTTACTCTTTCACACAAAAACTACTGAACGGATCTGAATGAAATTTGGCAAGTAGATAGTTTACATCCTGGAATAACACATAAGCCACTTTATATCCCGAAATTCCCACGGGATCGGGATTTTACGAGCGAAAACCCTCCAACGCGAACGAAGTCGCGGGCAAAAGCTAGTTCTACATATTATTACAATTAAGCCCTGATACTTATTGGTAGCTCCGTAATACATACATGTATACTATGTTTAGAGTTACTGAGCGTAGATTATGAGTTAATTTGTGTCGAGATGCTATGTGAAGCAATGGGTGACATATATTGTATCGTAATATCAGTTATCTAGATATTGATGTTTGTGTCTAAGAATAGGCTGAGTCGGTAACGAAAATTTAAGATTTTAGGTTAATAGGTTTATAGTTCGAAACGTCGGACTGTGAAATTGTCATTAAGTTTTTATTTATTTATACTTAATGCACATAGGTACCAAAGATGGACTTAATGCCAATGCATTCTCTACCATTCAAACAAGGCTGGTGAACAGATAGCGTGGCAGGTGCTATACGTACGTTGAATAAATACCATCCAACCATTGATATACTAAAAACCCAAGATGCACACTCAACGTCTCAAAACCGTCCGCATAAAATGAGTGCTTAATTCTAAATTATGCGCTCATTTCAAATAGTATCGCGTCACTCGCGTCTAGGTTCACACGTCAAAAATGCCAAAATTTTCTTTGTAAAAACAACCTTAAACAATTGTCATAAGATAGAATTTGCAAAAACATATTTTGTACTTATAGCATATCTATTACTACGTAGGTGGTGAGTGTTTGGCGACAGCTTCGATCGTCACTTTTCTTCGAGACTGTGCATCTTGGGTTTTTAGTATATCAATGCATCCAACGAATAGATTACGATAATAGTTGTTTTTCTTTTGTTTATAATCATCATGTATTAATTTTCTGCAGATCGAGCAATTTTAATGTTAACACTAAGCACTTTAATACTTTGAGGTTATTTAATTTAAGGAAATATAACTTATTCTATATATTCTCATGAAAAAAAAAAAACAGATGAACAGAACACAAGTAGCACCGCGGTATAAACTAGTACACATTAATCCTTATAATCAGTCGCTTTCAATCCCCGTGTCTAGTGGTGTCAACTGTTTCCTGCGCTGTCATAGAGAATATTTTTGTTTTTGTTTTTGAAAATCGAAGGCTTAGTCGTGATCAATTGATTTGGGTTTGAATTACGTTGGCATTTTGGGGTTAACGAACGAAGGGATAATTGGTTGAACCGTAGTTGGAATGTGGGACATAGTTTTTAATGAGTTGGCCCAGTTTTAACTATTATAATGTGAAAGATAGCAAGTTGTCTAAATCGAAGCATTTTAATAGACCTAGCCAAACAATGCAAGTATTTGTTAGTTATCGCGTAGCTCAACTTTAAACTATAAGGAATAGGAATGATTTGACGACCAATTAGTAAGGCCATTTGGGTAGGCTGTATAAAGTACTCAAACTGCGAGACAATGCGGTTATCTATTCATAAGATATGGTGAAAGCACTGTTCCCGTGGTGGAGCCAGTTTTCAAAAGAAAACGATGCCATTACAATTGAAATATGATATTAGAAATATAACAGAATGTATCTGTTATATTTCTAATGTCGACTAATTCCTCGGTCAGTGATTTCCTTTCTTATACAGTTTTATTTTAACCCACCCAGCCATAATAAAAAGGAAAATCTCACAACGTCAAAACACTATTTAAAAGAAACGGCCACGATGGACGATATTAATTGCATTTAGGTTGTTACGGGAAACTTTGATTGAAAACAGTTTCAAGAACAATTTTGTGCTGGAAAAATACAAAGGGAAACGAGAGAAACATCTAAGGATACAATCTAAGTATCGTAATTTGTAAAATATATTCGTAGCTATTTTTGTTAGTCTGTGAAAGTGCATCTGTTTATTTTGAATCAGGGTCATCTGCTTGGCCTTTTGCCGTGTTGGAGTCAGCTTCCAATCTTACCAGATGCATCTGTGTGCTAGTGTTTTACTTTGAGTGACTGCCTAACTTCTCCACAACCCAGTAGCTGGGTAACAAAATACCCTCTGGCAAGACTGGTATAAAATTGTATCGCTTATGACTATCCCAAACGACTGCCAAAGATGTACAAATAACAGCCGGAACCCTGGAATCTCCATATTATGTTAAGATGGTCATCCGCGGACCAAACCCGGCAAGCGTTGCATAACCTTAAATCGCCCAGAGCGGCTGTTATTGTTAGTTCATTTCGAAAGATATTCAAATGTAAGCTACACATTAAGCTATAAGCGTCAATAGCCTAATGGCTAAGGTGTCAGACTTGTAATCGAGAGCTCGCGGGTTCGAACCCCACCCATTACACTATTGACGTGAACCCACTCCAGACTCCACAATATTTATATTAGTTGGAGAGGTTAACAAGATTCCTAGTAGGTAATGTGAAATCTACCCACATTCCTAGTTCTCTTTTACAAAAAAAAACAAACATTTGAATATCTTTAGAAATGGAATTTAGAAAATTTGAATATTTAAATAGAATATACAAATATCTGGCGATATGAAACATAAACAACAAACAATATCATATTTAAAATAAATATCAAAAACTTAATTCGTTTAATGAATCGTTGAAATTTATAAATGCTATACTTTAGAGACTAAAACGCTTTTAATAATTTATTCAACTATTTTCTTGAATAATTTATTGATAGTTTTAACTTGACTGCGTGTTGAAAACGAGACGGTTTAAGATAGAAACATCTCTAGCAAACGTTACAACGTTCTTTCTCCTCCACGTAATATACATTTTGATTGAAGTGCTCATTAAAAAAGTCCGGAGTAAATATGTAAAATTTTGTGTAATTGGTAAGAAAAGAAAATCCCTACGGAACGCGGATAACTACACTAAGCGGGTACTAACAGACGCATACACTCATGCAATGTTAGCAGCCGACACGCACACGAGCGCATTTCCTTGAATTAAGGTTTGTATTAATTTATCATGATACTGTGTTTCCATTTTATGTTAAATGAAAGATTTTTCCGTCAAAATTGAACACCTATTTTTTATGACGGAAATCGATTCAGAAGCCGATTCTGAACCAACTACTTTCAGGAATTGCGTTTATTCTGTTACACGTTGTATATAACGATTATTTGTTGTTTTGTAGTTTTTGCGTCCGTTATCTTACAGTAAAAAGTTTTTGGTTCTGTGCCATCTAAGCTATTCCGAATCGATTGGGAGTATTTGTAATAAATTGTGATTTTAATTTGTTTAACTATTTCACATTCAGCCGTAAGTCATGACGTAGCATATACTAATTTGATTCCTTTACTAATATTATCATAATTATCTACGGTTACCTCCATGATTATACATTACCAACCAGACATGAGTCGGCCTGTTTGTGTCCGACACTACAACGATAGCCCGAAACGGTAACCCGTATCGTTATTTAACCATTTCGACTGTCAACGCATTATTTTTATTGTCATGGAGTAGTGTAGTCGTGATAAGTTTATGTTACTAAAGTGTTGTTTAAATTGTTTTTGAATTGTTACCAAAATACTAAGTGTAGATCTTGAGTGATATTTTAAAATCAACTTGTGTACAGAAATTTGTGATTTAATTGGTTACATTGTGACATAAATCAATCGCCCATATTATCCTCTAAGCAAACCAAACGTGATTTTTTTAATAAGGTATTTATTGCCTCAGAAAACGATATGCAAACGAAATTAAGAATTTATCAAAATTAGGTATTTTGCTAAGTTCTTCATTTCATAGAGTAACTTTAGTCATAGATAAGAAGGTAATTATCATAATTTCGGATTGGAGAACGCAATACTGCTCTCAAAAAGGTGAGGGAAAGTATTGTCAGAAATGTGGCAAATCCCAGGACAGAAAACATGAGATTGTCCCTCAAACAACAATCTTGTTTTATTATTTGTTTATCTATACATCTTCCATATGACATAAATCAAATTGAAGTGTCTGTCTGCGAAGTGCTTAAATATGTATTTATTCACCTACACGATACTAAAAAGCTATTTTTCAACCGACGACCAAAAAAGGGGGTTATCAATTCGACGCCTATTTTTTTTTTATGTATGGTCATCGATTACTCGAAGACGGCTGAACCGATTTGGAAAATTCTTTTTTTGTTTGAAAGGGTATGCTTTGAAATTGGTCCCATTGTCACCAGGTCAGGATCTGATGATGGGACCCTGGAGAAATCGAGGGAACTCTTCAAATATTATAGGCACACCTATGGCGTTTTGGGTATTTCTTATAGTAACTTGTGCAGTTGCTCTCAAAAAATACCATTTGGGGAAGTGGAACTGATGATGAAGACCACAGATGGCCGCCGAACCTACTCAATAATAAGTATTTCGTGGATTGCGATTCGAATACTTTAGTTGACATTTAGGCTCTTTTAACTAGGTAAATTAAAAATCGACCAACTAAAAAGAGTGAAATAAAAACTTTTTACCAAAAAATGGTAATTGGTTAAAAGTTTTTATTGTCTGTCTATTATTCTTGGCTTGTCTCTGGAGTAGCTGAACCGTTTTAATGGGACTTTCACTGGAAGATAGAAGAGGTTATAAGACACTTATTATCTCGGAAAATTCCCAGGAGATCGGAAACTACGCGGGAAAACCTGCCACGTGATCGAAGTCGCGGGCACAGCTAGTCTATCTTCATTAGATTAGAAGTTATGCGCGTACAATGTATAATTATGTATAATTATTTCGCACACGCGCATAACATAACTTCTGAACGACTGCAATAAATTGTGAGGTATTCCTCGAAGCGCTACCATTTTGAAGCGCACCTAATGAAGCGCTCCGAGGAATAAAAAAGGAGCACTTCGAGGAATACCTCCAAATTGTATAATAACTCATTTTTTTGTGTTCGTTATTGTCAGGACAAGGTTTGTAAGAAAAAAAAATTGCGGTTAAAAGTTCGCCGCGTCGGCTAGTTCATAATAAAATCTAATTCGTTTCTAGATACTGTCCAATACGAGGTTTCTTCTTCGGGGCTGCAAAAGTTTTGACACTTATAATAAATTCGTAAGATCCAGCAGCAGGTTTGAGAATAGAGCCCCAAAATATAATAACTTTTGTAGCGGTGATCGCATACGAGTTTATTAAAACTTAGATTGTTCGGAATCTTTCACACTTGTGTGTTATTAGGTCTTAAGTTAATTTTGAAGATTATGCGGCTTCATCTTTGTATTTTGAAGTTTTAGAAAGCATAGACTTTGACTTCATAATTATCTCTTATTACATGGTGAATTCGACTTGTCATTATTAAAATCTATATATTAATGCGAGAAGCGAAAACTTTGAACCCCTTCATTACAAAAATTACGCAGACGTAGGAGTATAAAATTTGACACAATTAAAGTTGTAGAAATTTAATATTTTTATTTTTTATACAATAATGTATTTGAAATAATTTAATTTATGGTCGTATTTCGACCACTGGGCGACCAAAAGTTCATATTAAAATAACAACACCGCTGATTTGTGGTAAAACATATTCTTTTGTAACTATAACTTTATTTTTGGGGCGGTTGGTCAAACAGTAGCAAGCTGTGCATTCAGAGATCTACAACAACTAGTTCAGAAGCCGTCTCTTGTTCATTTGTCTAACCTGTAAAAACTTTGTTCTCAGACTGGACACTCGAGAAGGCCTGACCTCACACTGGGCAGATTCAACATTAGGAGTCAGGGCTACCTTCAGAAGCGATACCAGACCTGCAGTACTGGTCCTCACTAAATTAAGGTACATAATAAATATATTATGACAATTTAAAAACGAATGCTTCTGTATAACCTTCTCGCAACTACATAAATGGGGGTCGGCTTCCAGTCTAATTGGATGCAGCTGAGTACTTGTGTGTTATATGGAGCAGCTGCCTATCAGACTAGGGCATCCAATCCCGCAGCCTGAATTCAATCTCGGTATTTGCGGGACTACGAATTTTCAATCCCGTGGGATCTCGGTATTTGTGGGATCCCGCATATTGAAAATATTCACATTTATATAAGGCAAATAAAACAATGAATTAATCAACTAACTCCACGTTTATTTACGTATTACTATTACTATGAGATCAATCAAATTACAACGTTTATTTATCACAAAAAAAAATATTGAATTAATCTACTAACTCCACATTTATTCCAGTATTACTACTGGTGGGGTACCCGGCAAATAACTTGGCAAGGATTTATAGATATGGGAGATGCGCACAAGTCGCTTGACCATGAAAAAGCGTTTGTGCGCATCTCCCATCTCTCTCTATCTCTTGCCAAGTTACGTGGCGGCAGGTCTATGAGATCAATCAAATTACAACGTTTATTTATCACAAAAAAAAATTGAATTAATCAACTAACTCCATATTTATTTACGTATTAGTATGAGATCAATCAAATTACACTGTTTTTTCTTCACAAAAAACAGTAACAAATACTGAATAAAAAACTTTACTGATATTTTAGGCTACATACTTAGGCTACCACTGACTGAAATTCGGCTATATTAGGCTACATACGCTGTGAAAAACGGGCGACATCGGCCCCCGCGTTGTTTGCAAAACACTGCCGGCCGCCATTCACCGAGCGATCGCGCTCGCGAGAGGTCGTATGCGTGCTTTTTTTCAGTCCCGCAAATCCCGCGGATCCCGCGCCTGTAATCCTGCATCACGCGGGATCGGAAAATGGCACGGGATCCCACAATACCGAGATCTCGGTATTCCGAGATTGGACGCCCTATATCAGACCTTCACAACCCAGTACCTGAGTAACACGATACCGCTTGGTAAGACTGGGGTCTGATTATCAGGTTTCTGGTTTCCTGTTGTAATAAAACTTACTGAATGTAGATACTGATACTTTAATCTTCACTTCACTTGTTTACAACATGATCACACTGCTTGCTTTTCTAAAATTGAGCTCTCTTCTGGGCGGTCGCTGCGCCCCGCAAGGGGCGCGGCGAGCGGTCACAGGGCTTTGCCCCACTCCCGCGGGAGCTTTACCTTGCCTCGTGAACACGAGGCCGTCCTTGGGTCGCCTAGTTTCGGCATAAATGTTCGGGTGTGCGTTTCAAGCGCCTGTTCAAAAGTGAACGGCAATCGCACACCCGCGTGATTAGTTGCTATTGTGTAACTATAGGCGCGCCGCGACGCCGATTTTCGGCGTCGTTTCATCACGACACCTCGGCGGTCTAACCCCGCCAGGTGAAACCCCCCTAAGGGGGAAGCCCAGCGGAAGCCGACCAGCGACAGGAGTGCCGACTCAGACGCACCTATAGTGAATGCGGGGCTCCCGTCCGTCCCGCTTCCAGATCTAGCCGGTTACGTTTCGAACCGCAGAGCCGAGTATGTATGTGTGAGCGGCATTGTACTGTGTGTCGCCGCTCAGTGCGTCTGCACCGAATAGCATGCGCTGCTATCCGGTGCTAGTTATATATAGCGCATGTAGAGTCATGAATGTATGTTTATAGTACGCAACGTGCCTATATTAACTTAGAACACGTTACGTACCGGGTGAAGTGTAGTTATGAGTAGTATAACTGTTTGAGTAAGTCGCGTGTAACGTGGGGCGACTTATCCAGGAGTCAAGTCCGGTGGGGATGGGGCCGCGACGTCCGTCGGGAGCAGATCTCTTGGTAGCCGCCTCGCGTCTGGCGGGCGCGCGTGCAGGGGCGCCAGGTGCTTGATGTGAGGCCAAGCAGAGGCGTCGGCACGCGCGAACATCGCTTTCGCGAGGCGCTGCACGTACTCATCCAGGCCCTCAATCCCGAGGTCCCGCCTGATAACGTCGTTCCTCACATAGCGAGGGGCACCTACTGCTGTCCGCAGCGCTGCGTTCTGCTGCGCGCGGAGCGGCCTGCGGGTCGTCTCACTAGTGAGGACGAACCTGGCGGGGGCGGCGTATGTCAGCAGGGGGCGTATGTACGACTTGTACACGCCCACCTTGACACGTACCGGGAGGCGGGACGAGAACACTGGATAGAGCAGTGAGCGGGCTACCTTTGTCTGCGCCGCGACTTGCTTGGCGTGCGGCCGCATCGAGAGCCGACGGTCGATGGTGACGCCGAGGTATTTGACCTGCGGCGCCCACGCGATCTCGGGTCCCATGAGCTCCAAGGGTGGTGGCAGAGGGGTTGAGCCTGTGATAATAGCCTGCGTTTTACTCACGTTTACGGAGAGCCGCCACTTTGCGAGCCACTCGGGGAGCATGTTAAGCGCGCGCTGCATCTTCTTCGCCGCGTACTTCGCGTTCATCGACGTGGTGATGTACGCGACATCGTCGGCGTACAGCGCGAGCGTCGCGTCCGCCGTGGTGGGGATGTCGTCCGTGAAACGTGAGTAACACGCAGGCGACACGCAGCTGCCTTGTGGTACGCCCGCCTGGATGGGGCGGGGTGCGGATTGTGCTCCGTCGACCACCACCCTGAAGCTCCTGTTGGACAGAAAAGATTGGACCACCTTTACTACGCGACGGGGCGTGGCGGAGGTGGCCAGTTTGTACACTAGACCGTCGTGCCATACGCGGTCGAAGGCCTTCTCCATGTCGAGGAGTACTGCTACCGCGTACTCTTTCTTGTTCATTGTGGTAGACAGCTGGTAGAGTACCCTCGACAGCTGGAGCGTCGTGCTGTGGTCCGCCCTGAATCCGAACTGTTCGGGTCTTGGGGTGATGTTCGGCGTGAGGTGCCGCAGCAGGAGTGACTCGAACACCTTGGAGATGGTGGACAGCAGAGTGATGGGCCGATAGCTCTCCGGCTTCAGTACGTTTTTCCCCGCCTTGGGCAGCATGATGACGCGCCCCTCCTTCCAAATGGCAGGGAAGGCCCCCGTGCGCAGCACTGCCGTGAACAGGCGCGCCAGCGCCACCGCCATACGGTGGGGCAGGTGGCGTAGCACGGCGTTGGTGATGCCGTCGGCCCCGGGAGCCTTTTTCAGCTTGGTCTTCAAGATGGCGCGTCTGACTGCGCCCGGCGAGAAAAATACTGGGTCTTCTTCGGGAGCTATCGGCGTCGCGAAGTAGGCTCCAAGGTGTTGCTCGACTGCTGCGACATGTGCGTGCTCGTCGGTTGGATTCGGGCGGAACTGACGCTCCAGGTGCTCGGCGAAGACCTCCGCTCGGTCCTCCGCAATGTACTTAAGAGCCCCGTCGGTGCCTCGTAGTGGGCGCACCGGGGCTGGGGTATTCGAAAGTGAGCGGCATAGTCTGTGTATTGACGGCCAGCTGTCAGCCGCGGCGTCAATACGTTCCTCCCAGCTCGCGGTGGCCGGCGCCTTGAGCTCGGCCTTTACCCTCTCCGCGAGTCGATTCAGCTGCGTTCTCATGGCTGGGCATCTTGTCTGTTGCCACTGCTTGCGTAGGCGTCTCTTCTCAGCGATCATAGCGCGCAGGCTCGGCGACAGGGGCGGCAATAGCCCTCTCCCCTGCGCCGGCGGCGGTATGACCGCCTCTTCTATCGCTTGTTGTACGCAAGCAGTAACGTCGGCTGCGAACTGATCGACCTCCGCGGCGGTAGTGATGGGCCGAGTCGGCGTCGTGGCCTCAACCTTCTCTGCGAATCTTGACCAGTCCAGTAGTCGACGTGGCGCTGGCGGCTTCAGTCGGGTCGGCATTTCAGATATGACGACGAGTACAGGCTGATGATCAGACTGCAGCTCGTCGTCGATCACGTGTTGAGTGATCTGGCAGCTTAGCCCCTGGTGGATCACAATGTCCAGCACGTCCGGCATGTGATGAGGGTCGTCCGGGTACCGGGTAGGCGTCTCTGGGCCGGACACTGTGTAGCCAGAGGCTTCCGCGTCCGCGAAGAGTCGTCTCCCCTGGGCGTTCGTATTGTATGAATTCCACGCTGGGTGCTTGGAGTTGAAGTCCCCGGCGAGGATGGCAGGATGCTGAGGGAAGAGCAGGGCCCGCAACTCAGCTAGGTCTATCTGGGTTGCGGGCGGCTTGTAGGCGGCGTATATTCGGAGATCCTCGCCGGCCACGTGGATCTGCACACCCAGCGTGTACAGTGAAGTCGTAGAGGGGGGCAGCTCTTGATGGACGACTCTTCGCCTCACCAGCACTGCCAGACCACGATATCTGATATTGAAAGCCGACCGTTCGTCTTGGTGATAAACGAGGTACCCTGGGAACTTGACCCTATCTTCTGGTCCCAGGTGCGTCTCGTTTATTAGCGCCACGTCGATGTCTTGATCCCTCAGGAGATGGCGGTGGGGAGCGACCTTGTCTCGCAGGCCGCGGGCGTTCCAATTTAACACCCGCAGTGGCCTAGCCATGGGTGAGTGTGAGTAGGTTAGCTAGGCTATCTAAAATGACCTGTTGTGGGTCCTGTCTCCGCCCGATGGCCTGGATCAGGTCCATCAGGATCTTAATGGCGCAGGTCAAAAATTCTTTATTGACATTCACAGAGGCGCCGGCCGCCTCGGTGTCTGTCTTCTGTTCCTTCGGGTTTTGTTGTCTGCCGGCGCCTCTTGTCGCCGTGGTTTGTTTTTGTTTGGCCTGCGCCTTGTTTTGGGCGGGGGGGGCCTGCGAGACCTCTGCCTGGGTCGCGTTATTTCCTTTCTTTGGGTTCTGCGGGGGGGGGGGGGGGGGGGGTTGTGCCTTACCTTTCCCCCCACGCTTCTTGTTCCTCCTCCGCCTGGAAGAGGTGGCCTCTCCGCGCGTCGTGGGCCCGTTTGCTGCCGCCATCAGGGACGCGCCGCCGTGGCCGTCCTCCACCTGGTTAGCCTGCGAGTCCACTGGTTGCTTGGGGCGGCGCGAGTTGGCTGCCGTGATGGCGACAGGTCCCGCCCGCCTGTTCTGTATCTCCCTCTGGAATACAGGGCACTTGACGTGACACGCCGGGTGCGGGCCACCGCAGTTTGCGCAGGTGGCCGGCTCTTCCCTTGGACGTGTGCAGTCTCTTGCTGCGTGCCCTTCCCCACATCTCACGCAGGCGAGCGGGCGGTGGCATTGGTGCGACGAGTGCCTGAACTTTTGGCACCTATGGCACTGGGCGGGTCCACGTTTTCCACGCCATGCTTCAATCTTTACACCCCGCATCATTAGGAATACGGAGGTGTCATAGATGGTCCGGATATCCGGGGTCCTCTTGAGCATGGCGTAAAATACGCAGCCGGGTCGTCCTTGGCGCGCCCTTATATGGCGCACGTACTCCGGCTCGTAACCTAGTACGCGGAGCTCTTCCTCAATCTCCTTCGGTTCGGTGTCAGCCGGCAACCCCCGGATGGCCACTTTTACCAGCTTCTCCGCTGGTAGGGAATAAGCAAACCAGGATATCCCACTCTGCTTTTCGAGTTCTGTGAGATATCGCTGGATCAGCCTGTACTCATCTTCTGTTTCCAGCGTGAATCGCACGCCAGATCCGTAGGGCCGAGCGTTGGGAGGCCGACCCAGCTTGGCTGCTATGGCTCTAAAATGCTGAGCCCAGTTGGGGAGCCACTCTACTACCAACGGAGGGTAGCGGGGGCGCTTCTGCCGCTGACCTGAGGTCGCGTTTGAAGTGGTGGCGGGGGCCGCGCCGTTAGAAGTTGTGGCGCGGGCCGCGTTGGAATTGGTGGTAGGGGTGGGTGCAGGCACTTCACCTACCTCCTCTGTGGGTTCCTCCTCGTCGTCCGAGTATCGGTCGTTGTCGTCCCGCCGCCGTGACGAACACTCACATTGTGTGCGTTGTGCTGGCGGATCGGGGCGGTATCTTTTTCGTTCTTCTTCTTCGGTGGATTCCTCGGGGCTTCGGCGGCGTCTCTGCGGGCGCGGCTCGGGTAGCACGTCGTCGTCGGAGTCCGACGACATTTGCGCTCCGCGGTCGGGAGACGCACACGACATACTCGACCCGGCACGCGATGATGTGGCCGAGCATGTCGCGGGTGCGTCGTACGCGGCGATACGCGGCGGCGTTTGGGTAGCAGCTAGTGCTGCTGCCTTACGTAGGCGCGGGTCCCTGGACGGGGTCGCGATGGCACGCGCGAACGATGGGTACGCAGCGGCGGCAGGGGCGCGTGATGAGCCAGCGGTGGCGAGCACGGAGGCAGCGCCAACGGGGGCGCGCGGGGCGGCGGCGGGCCCGGTCTCGACCGGGCGTTGCGTCGCGGGACTGGTTCTAGCGGGTGGTTGCGGGCGACTCGACGCCGTCACGGGCGCAGCGCGCGCAGGCGCCGGCGGTGGTGGTGGGTCGGCGGCAACCCTCCTCGCCTGGGTCTTCTTCGTCATGGAGGTGGCCTCTCTTACCTTAGCTGCGCCGGACGTCGTAGCCCTGATCTCCGGGAGTGACGGCGTCCGGTTCAGTGACGGGTTTTTCCTTGACGATTCGGTAGTGTCCTCCTCGTCCAGCTATGTGGCGCCGCCGCGGCTCGGAGAGCCGCGGGCGCCGGGCTTCAGCATCACTTCACTTACGTCCACGGGTTTTAAATCCGCACGAGATTAATATTAAAAGTTTTTCCACTGATAAAACGTGGGTAGACGTAACCGTCGCGCGACCAAACGATGTTCTCGAAACACCGAGAATCCGCGGCGGGTGGCGCCCTCTGCGCCTGTACGAGCGAACGGCGTTCACTCGTACACTCGCAGAGAGACAACACCGAAAAACGGTCCGTACGTGATGAACACAACACACTGGTAACAAACTGTTTCTCTAGAGCGCTGGGTGGTTACTGGCGAATCCATTGAGCTCTCTCGGCCAAGTACGCCTTTTTATATACGATTGCTACCACCACTAAAATGACAGTTCGCCAGTGTTACCACTTCCCATAAATAAGAAATTACTATTAAATCTATAAAAACCCTACACTCGACCGTCCTGACAACGTGTATGTCCTCATACACGGCCCAGGTGGTAACTTTAAAACCCTACACTCTTGGCCCAGAGAACTCATAACAAACGAGAAACAAAAAAAAAATTATAATAATTTTAGTGTATAAAAGGACTTCCAAACTGATTTTCATATTAAATTTTTAATTTTATACATTTACAAAAGTAAAACGATTATGGAATAGTATTTAAATTACCCATTCACAAAAAAAAATTGTATAAATAAATAATAAAACAAAACTTAAAAACTAAGAAAGTACTTATTTGGTTACAATAGTTACCATAAATATTATGAATGCATTTATGAAGATCATAGTAGGTACTATACATTTTGATACTATCAGTCTTACAAAAATAAAGGGAATTTTTCACAATTTTAGCAAATTAATCAATTCTCACCAACAATGCGTAGATCTAAAGGACTTGTTAAATCTTGGATTATGAACTATTTGTCAATCGTTCAGAACTAATGCTTATGCTAGGCAAACCAATCAATTCTTGCTACTGAACTTACGTACTCTATCAAGTTGTGAACCAATCATTCTCACACCTGATCAGTGACTCAAAACCTTGGCAAACCAATCAATTCTTGCCTCCAATTTGGTAATAACCGATGACGTGAACCAATCAATTCTCACGCTCAGTCTCCAATTGTATTCTTACTCCTGACGTGAACCAATCAATTCTCACGTCTGATCAGTGACCCAAAACCTTGGCAAACCAATCAATTCTTGCCTCCAATTTGGTAATAACCGATGACGTGAACCAATCAATTCTCACGCTCAGTCTCCAATTGTATTCTTACTCTTGACGTGAACCAATCAATTCTCACGTCAAGTCTCTAATAGTGTAATAACCGATGACGTGAACCAATCAATTCTCACGTTCGGTCTGAAACAATTATATAAAAACATTCTGTAATAATTATTCTGAAGAATCCTACTCTAATGACATGTATCACTATGTTCGCCCTCATCGCTAGATTCGCTGGATTCCGATTTATTTAGTTGTAATGCAGCTACATGGACCCACGGCAGCATTCGATCAGCTGCTACAGTGGATGTGCGTGTATTTGTAGTATTACTGAAACCGGGAATAGCTGCGATTTTATATCTATCTTGGCCTAAAACCTTAGTGACTCGGTATGGTCCTATGTAAGATGGGAGAAGTTTCTTACTTTTTCCATCATTACCAAAAGTAACCTTAGTAATTTTAACTAAATCTCCCTTATTGTATACTTTGGCTGGACGTCTGTTCTGATCGTAACGTAGTTTCTGTTTTGCTTGTTAAATGTCTATTCTTTTTTTGACTTGATTTCGGATGGTGGTCACGTCTATATTTTCCCTAGTCACGTCTGCTATCTCATTTAGATTAGGGTTGATTTCACTGTTCATAACCGTACCTAACATGACTTCGGATGGTCTTCTAGCGGTTGTCTTTTGGACAGTGTTATTCAGCCCCCATTGTATTTTTCCTAACTGATTGTCCCATTCCTTCTCATCGTGTCTCAGGTTTAACGCTTTCAATGAATTTAGGATTGTTCGGTTGTATCGTTCTACCTGGCCGTTTGACTTGGGACTCGCGACAGCGTTCAATATATGTTTTATACCTTTATCATAACAGTATCTTTTAAATAAGTTAGACGTGTAGCAACTGCCACGGTCACTGATCAAGCGGTCAGGCATTCTAAACGTATAAAATATGTCATCCAAGGCACGAATTACATTTTGTGTATTCGTGTTTCGAACTGGCTTTATAAAAACAAATTTCGTAAAAGAGTCTACCACTACTAGAAGATAGGAGTTTCCTTGTTTGGATCTAACAAAGGGGCCCAGGTGGTCAGTATGCAGGGTGTGGAACGGTGACTCTACCTTTTCAATTGGGTGCAATAACCCGTCCTTCGAAGTCGACGTCTTCTTAGTGTAAGCACAATCAACACAAGCGGATACATACTTTTTGATAAACCGTGACATTTTTGGAAACCAATAATTACTTTTGATTCTTTCCACAGTTTTTTCTAATCCTAGATGACCAATATCGTCGTGATTCATCCTGCATATTTGCCACCTCGCTCCCTTTGGAACTACCCAGCGAACGTTTTCCTTATTGCTGTTAACATATCTATATAATTTATTATCTCGAATAACATAGTTATCTTTGATATATTGGAGATTCTTGGGATCTTAATCTTTTTCTAAAACCTGCTTAATACGTTCTAATTCAGAGTCTCCTAGCTGAAGGGTATGTAACCAGTCTTCGCTACTAATAACCATAACTTGAGCACCAAGACTAGAGGAATCAATAGTAAAATCGTTTGAAATAGGATTACGAGATAACGCATCCACATGAGACATTTTAGTGTCTGGTCGGTATTCAATGGAACAATTAAATTCTTGCAGCAAAAGCCACCAACGTGCTATCCTAGGTATGAGATCGCGTTTCATGAAAGTGGAACGAAGAGCACCACAATCTGTGACTATTTTGAATTCCTTACCTAATAAATAGACCCGGAATTTGTCTAATGAACGAACAACAGCCAGCGTTTCCAATTCGTAGGAGTGATAATATTTTTCCTCCGGTGACGTTCGCCTACTACAATAAGCAATTGGTCGAAGAAAACCACTATCCTTACATCGCTGCAAGAGAATGCCTCCAACGCCATCCTTGCTGGCGTCGGTATGCAATTCCGTCTCTGCGTCACAATCGTAAATGGCTAAAACTGGTCTGTCTATTAATTGAGATTTAAGCACTTGGAATGCATTTTCTTGTTCTTGGCCCCACAACCACGCGGAGTCCTTCTTTAATAATTTCATTATAGGCGATGCTAACTGAGCAAAATTTTTTATAAATTTTCGAAAATAACTTGCAAGCCCAAGGAATTGCCTAACACCATGAATATTAACTGGTCGTGGAAAATTCATAACTGACTGAATTTTCTTTTCACCTGGTCGAATTCCTGACGAGCTAATCTCATACCCAAGATAATCAATAGTATCGTGTAAAAAATTACATTTTGACAAATTTAACCTAAGATTTGCATCTTCTAACAGCTTCAGAATTTGTTCAAGCTTATCAAGACATTCAGAAGCATTTTCACCAAAAATAAGCACATCATCCATGTACGCTGTAGCGTGAGTGAATTGAGCCGACCCTAGGACCTTATTAATCAATCTCTGAAAAATTGCTGGTGCGTTTGCCAAACCAAATGGCATACGATTGAATTCGTATAATCCATCTGGAGTCACAAACGCAGTCAGATGTTTGCATGGTTCTGAAATAGGCACCTGATAATACCCAGATGCTAAATCAAGAGTTATGAAACACGCTTGCCCAGACAATCTTGCTATTTCATCGTCTATAATCGGCATCGGATATCTTTCCTTTACTGTTACTGAGTTCAACATTATATAGTCAACGTACATTCAAAAACTGCCATCTTTTTTACGAACTAAAATAATAGGACTTGCATACTTCGATACCGATTCTCTAACGATCCCTGCGTCCAACATTTCACTTAACATAGACTGCACTTTCTCACGTTCATGATGAGATAACCTGTAGGGGCGATAAACAATAGGAAGTTGACTATTAACTCAATTGTCATTTGCGTAAACTTTGTACAACCCAAATCCTTCAAATTCGAGGCAAAACAATGATTATATTGTTTAAGTATGGTCATAAGCCTTTGTCTATCGTCCCTTGATACAGAATCACCTATGCGTACGTCTTTCTCCCGAATATCATGATCATTGCTTTTATCTGGGATATTTCCCGACTCTGCGAATCCTGGAGTTTGCATTACTATTCTCTGAACAAAATCTAGCTTTTCTCCTCTACTAGCAACAAATCCCTTGCGTAATCTACACGGTATGGAAAATGGATAAACAACAATGTTTAAATTCCCGCGCAAGACCTGGTAAACGCCACCATAAACCACAACCTCTTGATATGGACCCCCTACGATGTTGCTGCTCAGCATTAAACAGCCACTAAATTCGGAACCTACGCGAGATTTTATAGATGCAGGTCCATGAAGTTCAACATCAGAAGCGATTATTATTTCAGCAAGTAGAGCATTATTTGGCTCAGAACAAACCATTGGGAATTCAGTGTGCAACTTACTAAATTGCAAGGTCTGTGGATTTTTGAACACAAGAATATGTGGTTGCTCTGTGTATGATTGACCTATTAGTATAGGTTTATCTAACAGATTATCTTCAACAACTCTGCTAGCTACCCTCGCATCAACTCCATCTACCACTATATCAAGCAACACATTACCTAACGATGAGACCACCTGATTCCCGAATCCTTTCATAACTGACGGGACTTGATCATGCACCAGACCAAGACTTGAAACTATTGACTTTTTAACCAACGTCACTTCGCTACCGAAATCAATAAATGCTTCTACAGTCCTACCATTAATCGTAATTAGCTTTATGAATTTTGAACTGGGACTAGAGCTTAAAATGCATATCGTTTTGGATGGCGCTTCAGTTTTACCTATCATATTATCGGACCTAGAATCTTGCCTGCAATTATCGCCTTTGTGACCAATTTTGTTGCATTTATTGCATTTAATTAGCGGCTTCGGACATTGCAAAAAGGGATGACCTTGTTCCTTACAATTAAAGCAGAACAGACCCTGAGGCTGAATGGATTTATTTTGATTTATTTTAGAACTAGATTGGTTAGAGTTGTTTTTACCAAAATTACGATCCAAGGTTTGGCTTTCTTTGTTGCTCATTAGAAATTGGAGAAGCTGATCAGGCTGAGAACAACAAAGCGCCAATGCACTAGATTTCATAGTCCTATTGGAGATACCGTGGATAATACAATCTACAGCGCGTTTACCCGTAATATCACATTGAGTTAACAATGCAAGTTTTTCGTAATAATATACCTCAATTGGTTCGCCAAACTTACTTTTTCTCTTAAGCATATCTTCTAAGATTTGGCCATAGTTTTGCTCGCAAGAAAAAGCACTCATCAATTTATCTTGCCATTCTGTCCATGTATGCAAAATTGTGTTTAGCCCCTCATACCAAACTTTGGCCAAACCCTGAAGCTTTTGCATTGCAAAATGTATCGTTGTTTTATAATCCCAGCCGTATACGGTAGCACATTCATTTACTTTACGTAGCCAAATGTCAATGCGCTGGTTTTTCGTTGAGGGGTCAAAATTGGGGAGAATGTTTTATGATCAATATTTTTGGAAATTGATGCACTTGTAGACGGATGAGATGTAAAACCATGTTTAATAGAATGCACCAAGTCCATAACATCTTTGACGGTAAAAGAAGGTGTACGTGACCTTATATCCTGTAGTGCATGGTCGCCATGCAGACTATCGTTGCTCCGCTCACGTGAACCTCGTCTCCGCTTGGCTCGTTGTTCGCGTTGACGTGACCGGCTTGGACTGCAGCTGCGCTGCCGACTCTCAGAATGATGATGGCTCGTATTCCTCTTATGCCTGCCACCAGATTGATTTCCACGCTCCTTCGTTATCTTCTCACGTTCCTGGCGTAGTTCCTGTTCAAGTACTCGTAGTCGTTCTCGTTCTTGCTCAACTTCAAGCTCTTTCTCACGAAAACTTCGCCTACGTGACCTGCTACGACTACGAGTGCCACTGGAGCGTGCGCCAGAAATATCACGTTGATGATTAGGGCGTCCAATCTCGGAATACCGAGATCTCGGTATTGCGGGATCCCGCGCCATTTTCCGATCCCGCGTGATGCGGGATTACAGGCGCGGGATCCGCGGGATTTGCGGGACTGAAAAAAAGCACGCATACGACATCTCGCGAGCGCGATCGCTCGGTGAATGGCGGCCGGCAGTGTTTTGCAAACAACGCGGGGGCCGATGTCGCCCGTTTTTCACAGCTTATGTAGCCTAATATAGCCGAATTTCAGTCAGTGGTAGCCTAAGTATGTAGCCTAAAATATCAGTAAAGTTTTTTATTCAGTATTTGTTACTGTTTTTTGTGAAGAAAAAACAGTGTAATTTGATTGATCTGATACTAATACGTAAATAAATATGGAGTTAGTTGATTAATTCAATTTTTTTTTGTGATAAATAAACGTTGTAATTTGATTGATCTCATAGACCTGCCGCCACGTAACTTGGCAAGAGATAGAGAGAGATGGGAGATGCGCACAAACGCTTTTTCATGGTCAAGCGACTTGTGCGCATCTCCCATATCTATAAATCCTTGCCAAGTTATTTGCCGGGTACCCTTAGTAGTAATACTGGAATAAATGTGGAGTTAGTAGATTAATTCATTGTTTTTTTTTGTGATAAATAAACGTTGTAATTTGATTGATCTCATAGTAATAGTAATACGTAAATAAACGTGGAGTTAGTTGATTAATTCATTGTTTTATTTGCCTTATATAAATGTGAATATTTTCAATATGCGGGATCCCGCAAATACCGAGATCCCGCGGGATTGAAAATTCGTAGTCCCGCAAATACCGAGATTGAATTCAGGCTGCGGGATTGGATGCCCTATTGATGATGCGTCGAGCACCTTACTGGAGTTAACAGGCGTCGTTGACTCTCTTTGCGACCACGAAAAGACGCATCCAACAAACGAGCATCGACGTTATCTTTTTCCATTGTGAAACTGGAATAGATCACATCAGGGACATAAATGTTCGATAAAATAAATTGCATAACCTAAATACAATTACAGTGATTTTTTTTTTTATATCCCTTTGGTCCAGTCAATCAGGGAGTACCCACAACTAGGCTTTCGGGCTATTTACCATCATTGTCAGGGGGTGCCCTGACCAAATGATAGCAAACTATGCCCTTCGCAACGGTTGTTCCTAATTAAAATACTAAAAGTAACCCTTAATAAACAATTTTATTATTAGGGAGTACCCTAACCAAACAAAACTGCAACTAAAGGTCACGGCAAAAGTATATTATCACTGTCGGGGAGTGCCTCGACCAAATGATAACAAACCTTGCTTAATTCTAATCTATTTTGAAAGATTCATAATAAATCACATCGACCGAATAGAACTACACCACAAGGCTATAAAATATGTAAGAAAACATAACCTTATTTTGTAATCATATTATCAGGGAGTGCCCCGACCGAATAGAACTACACCACAAGGCTTTAAAATATGTAAGAAAACATAACCTTATTTAGCAATTCCATTATCAGGGAGTGCCCTGACCGAATAGAACTACACCACAAGGCTATAAAACATGTCAGAAAACATAACCTTATTTAGCAATCATATTATCGGGGAGTGCCCGGACCGAATATGATCACACCACAAGGCTATACAATATGTAACAAACCCAGTCTTCATTGTCTTATTATCGGGGTGTACCCCGACCAAATAGGACAGCGAACCCAAGGCAATCACATGTTAATGTTAAGAGAAAATAAATTCAAATTACCTGTCTGATCCTACTTCTGAAGTGTAATAAAACTCACTGAATGTAGATACTGATACTTTAATCTTCACTTCACTTGTTTACAATATGATCACACTACTTGCTTTTCTAAAATTGAGCTCTCTCGGCCAAGTACGCCTTTTTATATACGATTGCTACCACCACTAAAATGACAGTTCGCCAGTGTTACCACTTCCCATAAATAAGAAATTACTATTAAAATCTATAAAAACCCTACACTGTAACGACTGTCAAAGATGTCCAAATAACAGCCGGGACCAACGTCTTAGCATGCTTTCAGAGGCAAAGATGAATCTCGATATGTTAAGACGGTTATCGATCCGCGGGCTATTATTATTTAGCCACGTGCCACTCACATAGTGAGCTTATTATATGGAAAACTGTATAAGATTTAAAGTTTTATTGTTCCATTAACCATAAGCATAACGATTTATCAGAACGCTTTAAAAAATAATAGGATAGTGTTTTAGAATTCAAAACAATTATTCCACACAATATAAAATCCTATCTAAAACTAAAACGATGATCCCTCTATTACTGAACTTAGATAACCTAAACTATGTATTAACTACCAAGATAAACTTAAACCCGTTGGACATAACTCTAGCCGTATGTACCAAGCTTTACAGCCCAAAACATGGTATTAATTAAGGCTAGAAGGCCTGTTAGTCCAGAAAGTGAAAATAACTATAATATTACCACTTAAAAGCCTAGCTTTGTTTTAGTTACATGTAAAATGTTTTAACTTCAAAATAAACGTACTAACATATAACCTAACAGGGTCAAAACATGTTTAATCTATACTAATATTATAAAGCGGAAAAGTTTGTTAGTTTGTTTGTTTGTTTGTTTGCTTGAACGCGCTAATCTTCGAAAGTACTGGGTGGATTTGGATGAAATTTGGTATGGAAGTAGCTTGAAGCTTGAGGAAGGTTATAGGCTACTTTTTACCCGACTGCAAAAAAGGAGAGTTATGTTTTTACCGTGATAGAATCCACGGGAGCGAAGCCCCGCGAGAATACTCGTACTAAATAAATATTGTAAGATGTACAATAAATAATGTAATTTATAAATAAATACAGACAAAATATAACGTCTTTGTTGCATGAGGGTATTGTGATATCTAGTACAAGAGGGCTATGTAATTCGGATCAGTTGCTCCATGTAAAATACTGGTGATCTACATTTCATTTGACTGATAATTATTTATAATAATAATAATCATACATTTATTCATATACATACATATTGTTTAAAAACAAAAATAAATGTAAATAAGTTAAGTAGAAAAAGCAGAAGATGTACAGAACATTATAAAAGAAGCCTGTCACAAATTCCATACAAAATATATATTACTCTGCTTCATAAACTAGGCAATTCAACTTATCAATTCCTGAAGTTGCTAAAATACAACAAGTAGGTACATAGACAGTGGTAGATAGCGGTGTTGATCACAAAAAAAAACCACGAGAAAGAGGGTAGAACGATTCATCTGCTCATGAACATCTACCCGCAATGACTTCAGTTCATTCGTGATCATGGCGCTTGCAACAGTGCGAAATATCGGAAACTCGAAACGATAAATACACATCGTAAATATCTCGTTTTAAGTTCTAATGATACTGTTAGTGACCATGTCAGTTTAAGACTTATATAGACAGTCTATATCGATAGTCTATATATTGTGGTGTGTAGTATATCTACTGCTGTAAAATTACCAACGTTTTTACATGGTGAGTATATTATATAGATTTTTGTAATAATTGTGTTATGTTAGGATGTATGTCTGTTTATTGTGAATTGTATGTAGATGCGTGTGCATATTTATGTAAATGTATGTAATTCGTAGTAAGAAATACGTAGACGGTTAAATTGTGCGAGATCTTGTGCTCGTCTGTCTGACTGTTCAGGATGAAAAAGATTAATACATTTTTATACGATTTTCACCAATGAATGTTTTGTTTTCTATACCAATTAGCAGAACGAGACCGCGCATAGCCGGGACAGCTCACTTGTGCTAAATAAATAACATACTTCTATCTTGTTTTTACCATTGAGCTAAGTGTGTGGAAATTCTTTTGGGAAAATATTGATTGGTAGAGATTAAGTTTATTAAGGAAAGTAATTAGGATATGTTTAGGAAACACCAGACACGAGGCTTAATATGCTTCCCGCGGCATGAAGGAATCACGGTGTGGTTAGATAGTCACCCATCCACGGACGGATCTCGGCAAGCGTTTGTTAACCTTAAAAATCGAACCGTGTGACTGTTATTATCTAGCCTCGAGATCCTTAACTGCCAAATTAAAAACTTAATCCTGGTCAGGTTATCAGTTTCTACATGAAAATACTAGTACTAAGCGGGATACGATTAGACTGGAAACCAACCCTAACATTATTTTAGAAAAAGGGTACATAGGGATGTATTGAGTATTGAGTGAATACGTAGTTGCGTATAGGTCGTTCATTTGGTTAATTTTATTTATTATTTCAAAAACAATAAAATATTGTGTGTGATTGGTTGATAGTATTTACAATAATAATAGATATATTCTTTTATACTATACCTGCTCGGAAAGTGCCTTATTAATTTTTAAAAAGTTTGACAGAAAGGACGTCATTACTGTAGTACAAATGTGCGGGTCGCAAAAGTGTATGAGAATTCATTACTAACGCGCTGTTTTTTTTTTTTAATTTAGACCAATTCAGTAGCTAGCTAAAAATACTTCTAATGCCAAAAGACATAAAAGTTTTTATCACCAAGAGAAAATGATACTGGCCACATAGTATTGCTCAACATTGATTTAAAATTACTCCCAACACGCTGCTGAACAAATTCTCACATTAATTTTCAATATTCGAACATTATAAGAATAACAATTTGGCGCGAAAAATAAATGAGGTACCTACTGTCTATGGCCATAGGTCCTATCTTTTAACTCGGTTTCATTTATTAATGTACAAAAAGCTATTTTCCTCGTAGGTATATTATAAAGCACTATGTATCACTCGGAAGAAAGTGCGATTCCCAACTCGTGTGTATTAAGGCCCTCAGCTGTGCTTCGGGCCTCAAACTACACCCTCGTTGGGAATCGGTCACTTTCTCCCCTCGATGAACAATGTACTATTTTGTACAAAATAATAGTAAAATGACATAACATGTAGGTGCTGTCCTGTAACCTCCTTTTACTTCTATTGGACTTTTTTTTATAGACATTACTTCTTATAGAAATTAGTTCAGCTGTTCCAGAGATTAGTGTAGAAAAACAGAAAGTCAGTCATTTTGGAAAAGGGTTGTAAGCACTTGAGAAAACACAGTTATTTTTAACAAGACAGATACTTCAATTTTGTAATACAATTTCAACACTGTTAACTATTCCCATATCCTTAGTGCTGATAAAAGAGAGGCCAACTTGTTTCCACTAAAGATTACGTTAGCGCTCTCCTCGGGAGCTAAGTAGGTGAGATATATCAGCCACGGGGCTAAAACACAAGCGATACATTAGCCACTCGGTGAGTTGCCTACAGGAAGACGTATTGGCAGATAGCCATGGAAGCACTGGCAATTTTTCGTAATTTGCCGTGTTTGGACTAGCGTGGTTTGTTGATGAAAGTCTTTACAAGGCAATATGTTCATATAACTTTTGTGTGAGACGTGATACTAGAAAAACGCTAGTCCATTATTCTCTATGTATGGTGTAATCATGGCGACACGGAGACTTATGTCCGTTCCTGACATGACTTGGCCGTGATACATATTTTTTAATAGAATTGAAGAGTACATATTTATTTCTATCATCATTGATTAATATTGGTAACAACGCAAGACAAAGTTGCAAATTATTTATGCAATTCAGCACAATGATCATACCCTCGATTTGAGTAAAAAATGAGTGCGAGTAAATAACCTAAGATATACTTACGTTAAAAAAAACTTTTATTCTTATTGATTTATATACATATAAGTAACACTGAAGTTTCTGTCTGTGACTTCAATACTGTTGTTTTTCGTGAGTGTTTATAGTTATTTACACGATAGATAACTGACAAATGCTTGCGCTGATTATATGTGTGTTACTTTCCTCAAAAGTGCACCACATACGTAAACTGACATGGATCTCATATGATTTGATTGGTATGGATTGTATAGACTTCAAAAGATTTGCTTGACTTTAGTTTTTAGACTTTCGGTGTTTCTTTTCGGGATGGTCAGAAAAAAGTCGGAAAAACTGGCATCATCTAGTTTAAATTTACGAAAAATAAATACTTGTGAAAGTGTTATGTGGCGTTGTGGTTTAGATGGAGTAAATAATAAAAGAAGACCACAGGTTACAGCATTTATTTTAAAAGGGGGGTGGGTTCGGTTCACACTGGGTTCCCTCACTGGTCGAAGGTATAGAATGGTACTGCCCTGGGCTCAGGCCGCGACGCACGCAGACCGGCGGGCAGACCCCGTAGCAGGCAGCTCGCGCGCAGACGGGCGCAGAGGTTATGCGGCAGGCCACACAATAGCGCGCAGACGGGCGCAGAGGTTATTCGGGCAGGCCACGCAATAGCCCGCAGACAGTCACAGAGGCAGCGTGACACCCGTCGAGCGGCGTACGTAGAGGTGGTTGATAGTAGAAATCCAAGGCAGTAGAAACGAAGGAGAAGGAGAAAAAAAAACCCTGGAATCCAACAAGGGTGCTTCCGTAAGCGTGGTGCAGGAATCGTGAGCGCCAGCGATGCGTGCGTCTCCCAGCCGTAAGCCCCACGGAACAGTACCCGGGAAAATGGATGGGAAACTCACCATCGTGGCGGTTCACAAAGGTTAAATAGAGATAAGCGTGCGCATACCGCGTGCAACGATATAAAACGTAACCGCGTGCAAGGCGTTTAAGCTCGTAGCTGCTATGACACTGCAGAAAAGTAATACTGCGGCATGCGGACGCTCCACAATTTAGAAACACTAGTGGAAAACAGATGACAATGAAATAGCGTAGTTATGTTCTCGACAGAAGCCATCTTGACAACCGGGCAATTATATTAATTTACAAACACTGCAGATTATGGTGAAATAAGAGGATTACAATTTGGCAAGATGGAGAGAAAATGGCAGATACAATGAGCACTTACCCTTGGCACAGAGGGGTTTCTATATAAGTTACTTGCAACAGTAGGCGGCGAGAAAAGAAGCTTCGCGCACTAGAGATTAGAATTTATAGCTGGTCACTACTGCATAAGTGTTGTCACTCCGTGAAACCATAGACATTAGAGATTAGTGTGGTAGTCGACTTCTAGTTTAATCGACTACAACGCTACAGTACCCCGCCTGTTAGCGAAGGATTTTCCCTAGGATAAATCCGCTAGAAGGCCTAAACCACTATTACTGACTACCTATACGTTCATACATCCCATTCATGTGCTTCCATACTATTAAACATTCATCCATCCATTCTAAGTCCATCCCTGACTTGGAAGTAGTCCTAAGTCAGTGACGTACAATCACATACGAGAGGTAAGCTAATTATAGAGTAGTTTAACTCGAGACAGTCAGTAGGAAAAACAGCAAGATAAAGCAAGTGTATCTGCATAGGGTTAGGTAACCTTGGTGGACTGTTGCAGGCTATAGGTAATGTTAGGTTTCAAAGCAAGAAGTAAGTTCATCGTTGAATATTAAATCATCAAAGTTCCAACAACAATTTAATAATAAGTTAAGGTTCTATTTTATGTTTAGGTTTAAAATTAAATTTTGTTAAAGTTCAAAGCTAAGAGTATTTAAAAAAAAATAAAAAAATTTTTTTTTTGAAAAGGTAAAAAAAAATTTTTTGTTAAAGTTAAATAAAAAAAAAATTTTTTTTGGTGATGGTCCATGTATATGTTCAAATTGGTTTAAGTTTCTTTACTGGAATACGCATCATATGTAGAAGTCCATTCGAGTGAGTTTCCGAACGTGAGTGTAATTTATAAGAAATAAATCAAGTCCATATTCATACTGTTGCGAGAATATCCGCACGTTATAGACGAAATTCTAAAAGACAAGTATCCAAGGTTGGCAACTACGTCGAGATGTCAAAGTCAGTACGTAAACGTCAAAAATATAATATGTCAATGATCTTTCTTTTCTAAATCCATTCTGTCTCTAATCATTAATCATACACACTTGTTTTTCCAATTTACTTTAGACATTGGCAGAATAGTCGACATCGGCTCCACTTGCCATTAACCAAAAATAGAATAGAATAGATCTTAAATTAAATAGGTTATGTTATGAATCACGCGGAAATATTTTTTAAGAGAATTTATTACTTTAATTAGGGCAGGTTGAATCTAAGTGATATTCAGGATAGGTTTGTTCAATACTAAAAGGTGTTATGAAGTTAAAGTTAGGTTTCTAGTTTAGTGTTTAGGTAAAAGAAATTAGATAAGTTTGTAGACTAAATGTTAGAATATTTCATGTAGATTCGATTATTAAACGATTGATGATGTGCCAGTTAGGTTCGGGTTTAGTGCTTAGATTAAGGTTAGATTTGTTACTAGGGTAGACTGGAATATAGTTTAACTGTGGGGCAGATCACCAACAGTTTACTTGAAAACAATACAAAGGACTATGCTATATATTGTTTTATGAATAGTTTTAAGGTTAGTAGTGAGAAAGTTTTACAGTTATAATTAGGATATAAAGTTATAGACTACTATGCAAGTAGTTTAATGGGTAGGTACGGTATTTGTAAAGAAATCTACCGGCTTGAAGCTGTTTTCAGAACAGTAGGTTTAGGAATTAATGTAAATTAACTAGTGTGCGGACACCCATGTTTCAGGGGGCCGTCTTTAAGATATCCATGAGGACATAATAACATAAATAAAAGTTAAAGGTAACGGTATTTGTATAGAAATTTACCGGCTTGAAGCTGTTTTCAGAACAGTAGGTTTAGGAATTAATGTAAATTAACTAGTGTGCGGACACCCATGTTTCAGGGGGCCGTCTTTAAGACATCCATGAGGACATAATAAATAAAACAAAGTTAATGGTAGTGTACCATGGAGACTACTCTGCCATGATACTAAAGAATCGCCCTGAAGGCCCACTATGCAGTCTCTCATAGTCACGCCGTAAAGGGAAAAATAATAAAAGAAATTTGATGTGTAGTGTAAGTGTGTGTGAGTGTGTCTGTGTGTGTTCAGCAGAAAGGTGGCAATGGAACTGAAGTTATGTTGGCTTATAGCCATGCAGTCAAGGTATTTAGTTATGTTAAAAGATAACTAATTATAGTTAATTTTAGAATAACAGTTTGTTAACTCTAGTTAGTAGGTTTTAATTAGGATTACCACACTTCAGGTGGGTGTGAAATATGACTCTAGGATAGCTATAACCAGAGTTATAGTTAACTTAGGTAGTTAGGTACAAGTCGACCCTCCACGACAAGTATGGTAGTTAGTCATGGGTGTGTGTTCCCTTGGCATCGTGTGACCCTGTATGGGGTCAAACACTAGTAGTTAGCTAGGCCTACGGGATGCTCTGTCAGAAACTTTTATAAAGATCTAGACTTGTTAGGTATTTAGCATCCTTTAGGTTATCTAGAATTTCAGAGATATAAGGTAAATTATAAGCATCCTTCTTAGTTACTGAATTTAGCTTGTGACTGTCTAAGCAGAACCACAATTTGCCCTCCCTTTTAGGTGTGGGAGGTATAGGTGAAGACCAAGGACTTTCACTTGAAAGTTGAGCGAAGGAATGTTGGTGTGAAACCAGTAACTTCACTAGTTGAGTTATTTAGTGCAATTGAACAGCTGGAATATGTAGATCCCAAGAGCGTTGCTCATTATTATTGTAGGTTGAAATGGCTGTTATGATTGTCTTATTTAGAAGACAATACTTAGAGAAACAGCATGTCAGTACAAGAAGATATGCGTTTTGGCGTCTAGAGACAGGCAGAGGGCCAACGATGTCAATACTGAGCATCTGGAATGGCCGAGAGCATTCTTTAGGTTTCCCCATGACCTCCAGTGGGGCATGGTTTACTTGTATATGAGCTAGACAGATTTTATATGAAGTTACCGCTTTCACTACGTCACTGTGCATTCCTGGCCAGTAGTAACGAAGAGTTAGTCTTTAATAAGTTTAAAAAAAATGCCTAGATTCATTATAATTAGATTATATTATATTTATTAGATTGTATTATGTTTATCAGATTGTATTATGTTTATTAGATTTAATATATTTATTAGATTTATTAGATTATATTTATTATTAGATTTATTAGATTATATTTACTATTATATCTATTAGATTAGATTATATTTAGAATTGGGGTTCTTGTGGCACTTGCTTCAGCCTGCTGACCACTGGCAGAAAGATGTGATGTACTAGGGGTGAGTTTACTCAGGAGAGCATTGTTAATTTGTTTCCTAAAGTCAGTGAATGTGCCCTTCTCACCGCCTCTAATGACAACCTCATATTCTTCGGCCTTTCTTAGGTGGATAAATTTGATTGGGCTAGCGCTCATTGTGATCTTTACAATTTATAACAAAACCCTAGTAGCTGACTAACAAATTAAATAAAAGTAACAAATTAAAGAAATACAGAAGAAAAATATAGTAATTACCCACTACTCACCGCCACGATGTGTGAGTACAGGTAAATAGCGACCAGTGAAGAAAACCTTGTGAACCTTACCGAGTGGGCGCCACTGTG
Source organism: Tholera decimalis (assembly GCA_943138885.2). Classification (NCBI taxonomy): domain Eukaryota; kingdom Metazoa; phylum Arthropoda; class Insecta; order Lepidoptera; family Noctuidae; genus Tholera; species Tholera decimalis. The sequence goes on along the minus strand of OW964571.2, from coordinate 17,358,052 downwards.
GCGTAGTGGTTTAGGTGGTAGAGGAATAAAAGAATTAGACCACAGATTACAGCATTTATTTTGAAGGGGGGTGGGTTAGGTTCAGGGTCGTGGCGCACGCATCGCTGGCGCTCACGATTCCTGCACCACGCTTACGGAAGCACCCTTGTTGGATTCCAGGGTTTTTTTTTCTCCTTCTCCTTCGTTTCTACTGCCTTGGATTTCTACTATCAACCACCTCTACGTACGCCGCTCGACGGGTGTCACGCTGCCTCTGTGACTGTCTGCGGGCTATTGCGTGGCCTGCCCGAATAACCTCTGCGCCCGTCTGCGCGCTATTGTGTGGCCTGCCGCATAACCTCTGCGCCCGTCTGCGCGCGAGCTGCCTGCTACGGGGTCTGCCCGCCGGTCTGCGTGCGTCGCGGCCTGAGCCCAGGGCAGTACCATTCTATACCTTCGACCAGTGAGGGAACCCAGTGTGAACCGAACCCACCCCCCTTTTAAAATAAATGCTGTAACCTGTGGTCTTCTTTTATTATTTACTCCATCTAAACCACAACGCCACAGTTATTATTTTATTATCAATATGCAAATTAAATATAATTATTTCATGATTATATGTATGTTATATCCCAGCAGGTAATCCTCATAAACCTACATTACCGGTCTGCAATACAACTGTAGTACTGGTCTTGTGGTCATAACTTCCAGTTCTAAGTCTACCCAGTGCGGTAGTGTGTTCCTACAGAAGTGATGCCTTTTTATTAAGGTGATACGTAAAAAATAAGACATAGCTCGAGGGGCGTAGCTTAACGGAAGACGCGGGGAGCACCCCCGCTAGAATACATTGCAAACTCGAGCGCACGCTCGCGGTGAGTTTGCGATGTAGTTTGTGTGTTTTGATGTTTTAGAATAGGGAAGGCACGGAGTCGCCAAAATCAAATACATTTCTTTTTAATCTGAATTAAACTAACTTATTCATTATATTGTTAGGTATTTAGTGTTTTACTTTATTTAAGATTGACAAAAAATAATATAACGTGTGTAAATGAACAGACCGTATTGACCTAAGAAAAAGAACTACTAGTGTAGTAAACAAATTCTTACTATGATTTTATTTAGTTCATTTACTTAAAATGAGTAGTAACAAAAAGTTGCTTCAGAACTACGCTTTTTAACACGCTTTTATAAGGTCGACCTGTATGTAACTAACTATGTAATGGAATCTAAGGTAACTAATTTAACCATCTTCCAAGGGTCGTAGCGTAATGAAAATTGGCAACTGTATGTAGTTCTGATGACAATACAATAATATGGTACTGTCGAACTGATCTGATGATGGAGCCGGAAGATATGAACTGGAACTTCATGATGGAAAATCGTATCATAGCTGTTTTGGATTTCTTAGAAAAGTCTTGTAATGAACTTTGACCACGATTAGGTTTCAAGGTCTGATGATGAAGCTGGAAGATAGGCAGTGGCATTCCATGATGGAATATCGTATCATAGTCGTGTTTGTACTTGTGAGAAAAGCCACGTAATGGACTTTGAACACGATCAGGTTTCAAACAGGATCAGGTTTCAGGATAACAAACCTAAAGAAAATCCGTTATCGGTTTTCTTAACCTTTTTGTCAACTTTTTGTGATGTCACTTTCAAATCCTCTGGGGTGATTGACCGTTTAATTGTTCACTACTCGTGGGAATAATATAAAAAAAAAACAGCAACACAAAGAAAACGGAGGCTACAAAAAAAAAAGGAAAAGCGCGAACAAATTTTTTGTTTTTACGTGCACTTATAAAAGCGTGTTTTTCTAGTGATTTTTAAACTATTAATTTATTATTTAATTAAAGATTATTCATCCAATTAAATTTTTTGATGGATATTTTCTTACGAATAAAAGTCAGAGTATGTAAAATATATAAGATTTAATTAAAAATTACTAACATCTATAACTACACTATTTTCTTGGAATACATGTCTCTCGCCTTCATTTAATATTTCATCAGAGACATTTCCCCCGCATGTTTTATTTTCTTTGTTTGTATCCTTGCCCCTATTTTTATTAATTACATATTCTGGATCACGGATCTCTCATGTACCGAGGATCTACCAGTCATATCATTATTTTCAATCTCTATTTCATATGGTAGAGGCTCATCATCTTCACTGACCTCTAGTGAATGCACCAAATCATCGTCGCGTATTTCCCTTTCCGTGTCCAACTGGCGACATCGGTCTCGCGAAATACACACGCTTTTGTATTATTACACAATTCAACCAACCCGTGCTCAACTCGCGTCAATTGAGTACGTTTTTGCGGTCAAGCAACGTTAAAAGAGGTTTTACAAAATAGTGTGCAATTGAATTGAACACGGTTTTTTAACTGGTCTGTTCGAAACAAATCCGTACTGATTTAGCGGGGTGCGTCTCATATCATAAAAAGTTATTTGGTATATTTTCATTTCAATAACGTTCACAAGATAGTGAGTTATACCAACTGTTGATGTTATTTCTTTAGACATAACATTTATATACTCTAAAACTTATTTCGTATAACGTATTGGTATTGGATATAACGTTTATTTAATCGAAAATCATTAAGCTTATCGTTTAAAATATATAATATTGCGAGTAATTTGATTGAGCGTGCTGCGGAAGCGGCGTGACAAAAACGAATTGCTGCGAAACCGATTCCACGTCTGTCCCATGTCTGTCCTACACTTAGAGTGTTATTTAAAATCGCGTAGTCGCGGAGGGGCGAGGCGGCCCGCGAGGTGAGGAGCAGGTGGTTTTAACACTCGCCGCCGCGGCTGAGGCTGGTCGGCGAAGCCAGCCAGCAAGCCGCAGCCGCGGTGGTGAGCGTGAAACACATCTGCGAGGATAAGCTTGCATGGGACCGCCGGAGCCCTGCAGCACCGGAGCCGTGACAGAAACTATGCCTGCTGCATGTTGCATGCTTGCTTGCATCAGGGGTGGATCTACCTATGGGCTATTTGGGCTGCAGCTCAGGGCCCCATGGATATAAGGGCCCCCCTGCCAGTTTTCATTAATAAAATAGACGATACTTTTAAATCTATATTATATAATAAATCGAAAATATGTAAAATTCAAACACAAAAACAAAATTCAATCGGCCAATCCGTATGTGCGACTATCGAGAACGAAGCAGGGAATTCCCTTGTCTCTTATAATGATCGGGTATTCAGTGTTAAAAAATACTTAATACTCCTAGGAAGGGCGTAGGGTAGTTTCCTAAAATATTTTATTTAGTCCGTCACGTAGTTTAACAAAAAACATTCCATACGTATTTTTTATTTTTTCACGTAATTGAAAAATTAAGACGATACAGTGAGTTGAAGTTTCGCGTGATGTCACACTCCGGTATAATTCTTGGCACTGTGTGACGTCAGCAGCCCCCACTCCTATACTTTGAAGCTTTCCATTTTGTGAATTTTTCTTGACTTGAAAGGCAAAAAATACGTGATCAATATTTTTTGAAATTCTACCTGATGAACCAAATAAAATAATTATTTTGTAACACAGGAAACTACCCTATTGCGTTGGGTTGTACCGCCACAATTTTGTTATTGTCATCTAAATACAAACTTAGTGTTTAATTGTCACAACTGTGTGTGAGTATGGGTATTTAGTGTGCTATTAAGTGATAAGTAACTTATTCTAATCAAATTCAAATTATTTATAAAACGTAAGCTATTTCAGGAAGCTATTTACACAGTCAAAGATTATATTGAGGATTAAAAGGCTTGGGAATTAGTTGCTCCAATGATATACGTACTTATGTGCTCTTTTTTAATATATTTTGCTGAGTTAATGATTGACTTTCTAAAGTATTGTATATACCTACTTTGTATTTAATTAATTCTTTTTTCGTTTTTTGATTTTTATATTTTTATTATTATGAATGTGAGGAATATGTAGGTTATTATTTCTTTTTATGTTATTTTCATTACAATTAATAGTTGATGTATGGCTGTTTGAGTATTTGTCTTACCTACCCAAATGTCCTTACTTTGATACTGTTCGTCAGATCGTTGAGCTCCTTAAGTTCAAAGTTGAGCTGCACGATAACTGACAAATGTTTGCACTCTGGATGGTCCGCTCAAATTTGTGACTTATCGTACTTATAATAATTGAAAGTAATCTGATTATGATATGATCCTACAATGCTCCTAATTTAAGAAATCTACACTAATATTATAAAGCAGTAAAGTTTGTTTCTTTGAATGCGCTAATCTTTGAAAGTACTGGGTGGATTAAGATAAAATTTGGTATTGAAGTAGGTTGAAGCTTGAGAAGTGTTATAGGCTTATTTTACCCGACTGCTAGTTTGTGAAGTTTTTGCATATTTTCCTTCAATATAAGATAAGATAAGATAAAATTTATTTGTACATAAGAAAAGACACGTAATACATAAAAGAAAAACAGTAGGTTGTACAGCAAATCTAAGAATTAGTGTCAGATTTCCGGCACCTAAACTAGATACGCAGACCTGTATCTTAGGAGTCGTAGATATTTTGGCATTGGCAATAAATAACACGACCGTGACATTTCGGTTACAATATTTCTGTTGTCAACAGCAAAAGAAGGTTGTGTGTGTGTTTATGAGTGTCTGGAAGATTTGTGTGTGTATGTGTTTGTGTGAGTGGGTGTGTGTATATGCGTGTGTGGGCGACGGTGTGCTTATGTGTGAATGAGAGATAGTATGATTCCATAGGAGTATAAATAAATTTAAGTTTCGATACACAATATTTTTTCTGCTTCGTCATAAGATAAAAGAAGTAGCCAGTTCTTAAGTTTTTTTTTAATTCGTGAGTGGTGAGTCTATAAATGGAAATAATTTTATTAATTTTGTTATAAATACGTGAACTTTGTGCTAAAAATTGACGACTTGCAAATGCATATCGACAAGGGATTGCTTTGCATACTGGAAAACCTTTGCGCCTTTGAAGTAGGTTTTTGTCTAGAGGAAGAGTACGGTGTCTTCGCTGGATAGAATGGAGGATATATAGCTGTCTGACTGTGAGGATTTGTGCGTCAGAATATAGCTGGTCAGTAGAGAAGTCTCTTGGTTTAAAGAGCATCACTTTCAGTACTGCTCGTTGTCAGTTATGTTTAATTTTTAAATAATTTATAAATATTTGATATTTAATAACAGGGCTTTACCTATGAAATCGCTGTTTTGCCGTACTGGCAATTTCAAATTATAATATTAAATCATATACTGTCCTCTTAATCTGTATCATGGATACTGTGGAGTTTTTTGCCGGTTTTTCTCCCTAAAACACGACCAATTTCAAACCATGCACTAACTTCTGACGTATTGTAAGTGCCCATGTGGGCCTATGTGAAATAAATATGTTGTTGTTCGATAATCATATTGTTTTGGCTAATAATTATAATTTCAAATTAATTTTATTTTATAATTTGGAATTCTTGTTTCAAAGTTTGGCATAACCGTGCCCCTTGTACCTACGGCCCACAACCTCAACGACGTTTACAAAACGAACTCTAAAAATGAATGTACCACCCGTTATTAGTTTGCTCGTGTCCGATCTGGAAATTTCGACCTGAAAAATGAACCCTGTGGTTGTCGATGACGAATTAAAGGCGATTGTGGGAGCTGATGACATCCAATCTGCGGCTGAATTAGAAGCAGCTTTCAACGCTAGTATCAAAACAATATTGGTTTACTTGCGTCAAATTGGCAACGTAAAAAAGCTTGACGTCTGCCCGACGAATTCAGTGATCATCACCGCGAAGGACGCATCGAGACGTACCTTGCACTGCTTAACAGGCACACAAACGAAATAATTTTGTTGCCTGCGGTGAAAAATGGATCCTGTTCGACAATCGTAAGCGAAATTGGTTGGATCCTGGATTAGCACCTAAACGTTTTCCTAAACGAAAACTGACCCCTAGAAAAGTGATGGTCCCTGTTTGGTGGTCTAACCCTGGTGTAATGAGTTATCTACCAAACAGGATGAGCATTACTGCAGAACTGAACACAATTATGGAGAAGCTCGCACATCTCCAACCAGCTTTGGTCAATCGCTCGGCTCCGCTGCTCTTGCGCGACAACGCGCGTCCTCATACTACACAGCAGACGGTCTACAAGTTACAAGAGCTGGTGTTGGAAGTTCTCCGCCATCTGTCGTACTCACTAGACCTTGCACCTACAGACTTCTACTTTTTCCTGAATTCTAAACTTCTCGGAAAAAAATCAACATCATAGAGGCAGTAAAAATGCCTTTGCAGAATTTGTTGCCTCCCGTCCAACTGATTTCTTCAAGAAGGGTATCAATAAGCTACCAGTGCGTTGGAAAAGATGCATCGATTGCATGGGTGATTACTTTGATAAATAGAAATAAAATATATAGAAAAAAACACGATGACTGATTTCATGAATAACGGCAATATCATTGGTAATGGCTTTCAGTATACGTAGACGTACTACAGGGCACCATCCTCACTTGGTCAATATACCACTTTGTCATACTATGTAATTCTCCTCTACATTTATTGTGCGCATTTTGTCGGTCGGACTTCGGTCGGACTTCGACCGGTCTTCGAATCGGTTTGGAACTCTCTGTCGGCTTCTGTGTTCTTTTCCACATATGACCCGTCTGCCACCTTTAAAGTAAGAGTGAAAAATCTCCGGCAGATGCCTTGCCACCACGAATTTTGGCCCTGGCAACGCACTTTCCATTTCATTAAGAAAAAAGCAGAAGAAAAATATTAGTTTAGTCCTGTCAAATTAAGATATTCCATAGACAATTTTAGACTCGATTAAAAAATTGGTTACTAAAAATACGTCAATTTACGTCAGGCGCTGACTAATTTGACAGAAATAAACTAATATTTTCTGTCCTTTTTATAATGAAATAGTAAGAAAAAGATGCACTGAACTTTAGTTTAGTTTGTGAACAAGACAATCCGCGCCAATGTATTTCTTTCTATCTTAATAGGAAATAAACAGTTTACTGACTAATTTTTTTCCAAGAAGTTAGTAGTTAGACATTGTTGATCATCCAAATTTAAAAATTATAATGGCGACTCTAATCTTCTGTTTTCCGAATCACATGTATTATCCGAGGTCTGCTCCAGCGCTGTGATTTTCTCTGTAAAATAAAACTGGTATGTAAATATTAAAAAATATGGAACCCTCATAGTTCGTCATGTCTGTCCGTGCGTCCGTTCGTATGTCACAGCCATTTTATTCCGAAGCTATTAGGACTATACATGTGAAACTTGGTAGGTAGATGTATTCTGTAAACCGCTTTCAGATTTTATAAAAAAAAAATATTTAAAATAAAGGGGGTCTCACCATACATGGAACTGAAACTGAAAAAAATTTTTTTTTCATGAATCCTATGCGTGTGTGGTATCTATAGACAGGTCTATAAAAATGACATAGGGGTTTCTGAAACTACTTTTTATAAAGTCAATCGTTTAAAAGATATACGCTCCCAAAGTGGTAAAATGTGTACCTCCCCCCCACCCTCTAACTTCTGTAATAATGGAATGAAAATCTAAAAAAATATATGTCTGTAAATCTTAATGTATACTTTCAACCAAAACTGGTTTGAACGAGATCGGGTCAGCATTTTTTGTGATACAACATATTTTCTAAAACCGCAAATATAACTTTGTAATTCATACAAACACTATGAAAAACAAAGTTATTTGGCGTAGTTGTAAAAAATGTAAATAACTTAGTTTTAAGAAATTTGTAAGGTTTTGTTTTTCGTCAAATAAATATACATATTATATTATATTATAATAGTTACTACGAAACCCTTCATGGGCGAGTCTGACTCGCACTTGGCCAATTATTTTCCGTCATTTTACGAGCATGATCCCTCAGGCGTTCCAAATGTCGGTTTTTACGGTTCTGTAGCCGAATGGCAAAAAACGGAACCCTTATAGTTTAGACATGTCTGTCCGTCTGTCTGTCTGTCCGTCCGTCCGTATGTCACAGCCATTTTATTCCGAAACTATTAAGACTATACATGTAAAACTTGATAGATAGATGTATTCTGTGAACCGCTTTCCGATTTTAAGAGAAAATTTAAAAAATATTTAAAACAAAAGGGGCTCCTCATACATGGAACTGAAACTGAAAATATTTTTTTTTCATGAAACCTATACGTGTGTGGTATCTATAGACAGGTCTTTAAAAATGACATTAAGGTTTCTAAAATTACTTTTTCATAAAGTTAATCGTTTAAAAGATATACGCTTCCAAAGTGGTAAAATGTGTGTCCTCCCCCTCTAACTTCTATAATAATGAAGTGAAAAATCTAAAAAAAAACCATATGTTGTAGATCTTAATGTAAACTTTCAACCAAAATTGGTTTGAACGAGATGGAGTCAACAGTTTTTGAGATACAGTATATTTTCTAAAACCGCAAATATAACTTTGTAATTCATACAAACACTATGAAAAACAAAGTTATTTGGCGTAGTTGTAAAAATTATAAATAAGCTACTTTTAAGAAATTTGTAAGGTTTTTGTTTTTTTATTTTCAAATAAATATATTAAGTATATTATATTTATTATAGTTACTACGGAACCCTTCATGGGCGAGTCCAACTCGCACTTGGACAATTTTTTCACCTTTCGTTGTCTTTTATGCTTATTCCCCATATCGGTAAACTAATGTTATATAAACCTTGTTCACTTGTCAAATATACATAAATAAAATCAGAAAACAAGACTAAACAATAACTATTTCGATAAAAAAATATAATCACGGTTGCGGGAGGAACCGACACAGGTCTATCACTGACAAAGGCCGCAGGCGAACTGGGCGGGCATAAGAAAGTGACAGAGTCTATTACTTCCACGTGCGAAAAAAAGAGAGCGCAACAATGCGCTGGAACCAAAATAAAACAACGTAAGCGCCAAACCAAATAAAAATTGTTTAAAAATAAATTAAGCTATGTATCAAAAATATTTTCAGTCAGAGTTTTCCATTACCTATTATGCACATTTTGAATGCAATTTTGAAATGAAATTCCTTAGGATTTTAGAATTACAGGAAAAAATAAAAAAAAATAGAAGTCTTTTCGGAATCAAATTCGATGGAGCAAATTTAACCCAATTGCGTTTTCCTTCAGTCAAAGTATTAATGAAATAGTCAATAAACATATTACCAAAAACTAAATCCATACTTGCTGGAATAGTGAAATAAATGGTGACGAAAAAACCCCTAATTTATTTTGGTATCGCCTTAAACCTAATGAAACCTCTTTGTTTCCAGACGGGAAGACAGTGGCCAGTACAGATGTCGAGTGGACTTTATCAAGTCACCTACCAAAAACACGAGGCTCAATCTTACGGTGCTAAGTAAGTAAAAATAAGCTAAGATAAACATGATAGTGATAATCTCATAATACATACTCCACTATTGCAACATAATTGTGGTTTGAATATAATTTATATACCATATATATATATATATATTTATAGTCACCGCTACTCTAAAACCAGGCAAAGAAAGATCGTCAGGAAACATGTTCTAGGAGCAAAAATTAGACAAAATGTGCACCATCCATCTCATGTTATACATGGAGCACGAGCCTGTCTGACCTCTACGACGCACTAGCTGGGTAACACGATTCTACTACTGGTGCTACATTGTCTAACTTCTGCCTACCAGTAATGTCTGTCAAGAATGAACAAGCCAACTAATGGTTTCACATACGAGGCACGCAGAAATCTCGATATGTTAAGATGTTCACCCATCTACGAACCAACCCCAGCAAGCGTTGCTTGTCCTTGAAGATCGAATCGTGCGGCTGTTATTATTTAGTCATGAGCTACTCATTATATTTGGTTATTTCGTTGTTCCCTGTTTTTTTCTTAATATCTTTTATTTTGCAGTACCTCCAGAGCGGCTGATTATCCTGAACCATGAGGGTAACGAGATACGAGGTGTCCTCGGACCGTATGATGAGGGAACTGAAGTTAACCTCACGTGCATCGCAGTGGGAGGTAAGAATCGTCCTTCATGTGATTTTTAGGGAAAACGCATGCTATTTTTTATATTAGCTACTTGTTTTTGCCCATGGCTTTCCCCGTGTGAAAAGGTTTTTAATGTAGTACTGCTCTCAAAACAGTGCTGTAAAACATGGTGAGGAAATTGGCTTGTCCTAGGACCAAAAACTTTCAATGACAGAAGACCTTTGATCCGGCAGTGGGAACGATGTTTGCTGAATTATTATTATTTATACATAATTGTTTACATCATCACACTGCTTGAAACAAGATTTCTTTGGATTTTTTTTGCCGTTTTATTTAATAAATTGTTATTTATTTGCTTGAGTTTGTGCAAGATAGATAAAACTACTCCTCAACAATTAACGGCCCAGCATTGGGAAAAGCAATATTTTGTAAAAGGTTATAAGTAGTTGACATTTAGACTCTTTTTAACCGACTTCAAAAAAAGGAGGTTTACAATTCGTCTTGAACTTTTTTTTTTTTAATGTTTGTTACCTCATAACTCGGAGATGGCTAGACCGATTTGGAAAATTCTTTTTTTGTTTGAAAGGGTATACTTTCTAGTTGGTCCCATTGTCGTCACGTTTGGATCTGATGATGGGATCATGGAGAAATTGAGGGAACCCTTAAAATATTATAGGCACACCTATAGCGTTTTGGGTATTTCTTATAGTACCTTGTGCAGTTGCTCTCGAAAAGCAACATTTGAGGAAGTGGAACTGATGATGAAGACCCCAGATGGCCACCGAAACTACTCAATAATAAGTATAAAATAATATAATATAATTTCGTGGATTGCGATTAGATTACTTGAATATAGATGGTAAGCACTTTATGCTCGTCAAAATGCATATGGTGAAGTAGAGCTGATGGTGATGTATCAGGAGAACTCCTCAAAAATAGTGGCTCTGCACCGGGAAAAGCAATATTTTGTAAAAGGTGATAAGTAGTTGACATTTTGGCTTTTGTAACTAGATAAATTACAAACCCACCCACTAAAAAGCGTAAAAAAAATTTTTAACAAAAAATAGAACCGACTTCCATATAAAAACACTACAAAGGCAAAAATAACTTTAATTTCGGAAGGCGGTGTCTTTAGTTTTGTATATATTTTCGTTTTTAACACCGCCTTCCAAAATTAAAGTAATTTTTGCCTTTGTAGTGTTTTTTAACTAGGTAAATTATAAATCGACCAACTAAAAAGAGTGAAATAAAAACTTTTACCAAAAAATTTAACCGACTCCCAAAAACACTGTAAAGTGAAAAATAACTTTAATTTCGGAAGTCGGTGCCTAAAACGCTAATACAAAACTAAAGACACCGACTACCGAAAAGTTATTTTTCACTTTACAGTGTTTTTGGGAGTCGGTTTAATTTTTTTGTAAAAAGTTTTTATGAATTTCGCTATAAAAGACTTTCCATCTAGAAGTGTGATTGAACCAAGTCTTAACCAGTGATTCTTACTTATCATATCATGTAGATTCGTCATAGTTGTAGCATTTTTTTTGGGAAAATATTGAAATGACTCCTCTCGATCTATGCGTTGCTGTCAGACTTCTACTGAATAAAAACCCACCCTGTTCCTTTAGTTGCCCTTGCCTTCCTGGACTGTGGTATCTCGTGATAACATTAGAATAACTCCGGTCATAGTTCATAGTTGTTAGACAATCCTACACGGATTACCATAACATTGATCATGATAACCTTTTAAAAAAACGTTGGGAGTCCAAGTATTGTCGAAGATTGAGAGCTGCTGTAAATCTAAGGTAATGGAAACATGCAACGTGTATTAGACAACCCTGTAGGGTGACGCTGACATATAAAGTGAGCTGTTTAGGGTACATTACCTATTTATATACGAGCATTTGCTGAATAAAGAAGATGAATTATGTTATTATACATAATATACATTTCGTTGTGAATGTTTTTTTGGAATTGATTTATTTTTCCAATGTTTCCTTATTACACTATTTTTAGGTATGAGAGGATAGTATAGAACATTCAAGAGAGTAGGTAGTAAGTAATTACTTACATTGAAATAAAGAACTGATAGAAATAGGAAAAAAACTAAAGTTTCATAATGTTTCTACATTCATATTATTAAAACGAAGCTCTTTTAAAGTTAGAAAATATTTAGAAATTATCAAATTTATATTTCATGATGGATCGGAATGGATATGATTTGTACAAGTTACTACTACTAGTTAGTTAGTTCGGGAAGCATAAACCTCCATTAAGCATCGTCGTGTATGGAATACTGCTCTCATCTTTGGGATGGATCTGCGAAATACCAACTGGACGCGGTTGAGACTGTCGAGAAGCGGGCCAAGAGACTCGTTCGCAACGATGCACTGGTCGAGTCAAAGCTCCAGAGCCTTGAACACCGACGACGAGTTGCAAGTCAATCGGTTTTCTATCGGTTACATTTCGGGGAGTGTGCGATGGAATTACACAATCTAATTCCGCCAAGCCCGTTCCATCATCGGACTACGAGACAAACGGCGAAGCGCCATCGCTACATGGTGGACATCCCACCTATACGCACAAAACGTTTTGGGAATACCTTCATTGTGCGGACGGCTAAGGAGTGGAATTCCCTGCCGTAGTCTGTGTTTCCCGACAGCTACAACCTAGGAGTCTTTAAGTCCAGAGTGAATAGGTTACTTTTAAGTAAGCGTGCTCCATCTTCAATCACATCATCACTTACCATCAGGTGAGATAGTGGTCAAACGTGAACCTATTCTCAATAAAAAAAAGCATAGCAATAAAATGTCTTATTACTATGGTATAAAAGTACATACATATGTACGTATATAAACATTCGGATAATTTTCATTTATTTAATACTACATGAAAAAAAAATATTAGGCCTTGCTAATCTGTTTATTCCATTTTATTTCATTATAATTATCATTTTATTCTAAACCTAAGTGCTTCATCTTTGGAGTGTATTTGAAAGTACTCTTTAGCTTCCAAACCTGTTAAATATAGGGACTAGTGAAAAATAGAAACGTGCCCAGAAAACTGGCAACATCCCTACTAACTACAGATCCCGCTTCATAATCTCATCTCCAATATTTTATCCTTCCATTTTTTTATACAAACCATTACACATTTCTTTTTCCAATTTCTCGCCTTCCAAATCACGCGTGCCATCAGAAACATGCTGGTGTAAGACCCGTCTCAGACATTTGCGAACATTTTAAACTGTCAGTTATTTACAAACATAAATGGGAATCAGTTAAAAAAGGTTGTCTTTAGCCTATTTTCGTTTTTTTTTTTGTAGTGTACACATATTTTGAGGGATAGAGTTTCTTCTATGGTAGTCTTTGCTGATAAAACAAAATGGTATATTAATGAATTGAACCAAAAATAACGAAAACATTTAAAAATAACACGTAAAATGCGCATTTCATTCACATCACTAATTGCATGTGATATCACTCAAAAGTCTCCCGTAACTCGTATCGATGTAGGTACGGACAACTCCCGAAATTTTTAAATGGTCACCCATCCACTGATTCATGGACCGATCCCGGCAAGCGTTGCGTAACCTTGAAGATCGATGTGCGGCTGCTATTATATACCCACGAGCTCCTAACGGCTGTTAAAGCTCTACGGATGAATAGAACTTTCACATTTTACTCATATTTTTACTCGTTAAATCGTCCATACTTTCTCACATAGACTTGTACAAAGTTTGGCGCTGACACAAGACTACGGCAACCTGTATCAGCCATCACTAGAGGGTGTTCCGTTTTCGCGAAAAATGTCCAAGTTCATGCACATGATTTTGTTGTGGTGTAGAAGATAGGTGATAGAGGAAATCATAATAATACTAGCTTCTGCTCGCGTCCTTAGCTTCGCCCATTTGAAAAGATTTCAGCACAAAAAATTCTCCAAAGCCTAATTTATAATCTAATTCCGCCAAGCCCTTTCCATCATTGGACTACAAGACAAACGGCGATGCGCTATCGCCATATATACGCACAAAACGTTTTGGGAATATTTTCATTGTGCGTACGGCTAAGGAGTGGAATTCCCTGCAGGAGTCTGTGTTTCCTGATTGCTATAACCTGGGAGTCTTTAAGTCAAGAGTAAATAGGTTGCTTCTAGGCAAGCATGCTCCATCTTCGAACACATAATCACGTACCATCAGGTGAAACGGTGGTCAAACGCGAGCCTATTATCTATAAAAAAAAATATCTCTGTAGCAAATATCCGGCATTTATGTATGTATGTACTGCAGCTGCTTAAAGGTTAACTAACGAAGGTTGTTGCCTTGAAAACCAACAATCTACCTATGGCAATGTCCAAGGTGACGGAGATGTACCGTTATGTATGTTATACTGAAAAAGAAGAAAAAATTATACTAATGAAATGTTATACCCGCTTTCACTCCTAACTTGTACCACACCCTGCACACTTGTTTGACATGGGTACCGGCGGTACACAACCTCCATTGTTTTACACGATTTTTTATTCACTCTCATAATGTAAAGTATACAATTATGTGTCTGACCTTTTGTGCCCAACAGTAATTATGTGGGCAGAAAATGGTCAGTTTATTTGGAAAAGGTGAATAGGTTTTTGTTAGCTTAGAGGGGAATATGAAACGGCGCACTTTTGGAGATTTTTTTATGGTGGTGGTATTTGATACCCAGTTGTTCCAGAAAAATAGAATAGAATATAATTGAATTTATTGAGACAATTGTTAGATTTAAGAACAAATTTCCGGTGATCCCCAAACTAGGCTATGTCTGTAGTATCTTGGGGACCTATGTTGTGGTAGACAATGTTGTGGATACAATAACAAAGATAAGATCTGAACAAAAACATATGCGAGAACAGCAAAACATTAAATAAAATGAGATTTACTTAAAACTACTTAACGTAAAATTATATAAGACAAAAAATAATAATTAATTACAAAATAAACTTCTTCAATTGTGACAAAAACAAAACAAATTCTAGAGTTCACGTTTAGTTAAAATGTGCTAGTTTGTTAAATTTCTTTACCTTTCCTTTAAACAAAGGTGGGTATGTCTGGGAAATGTTTAAGAAAATGTCAGAATAATATCTTTGTGTCTTAAGCAATCTTCAAAGAAGGTCAAGATTCTAAAAAGTGCCTGCTGTATTCGTATCGCGTAAAATAATTCTGCTGGAAAAAACAATTGAATATTGTGTCAACATGTTTCAATTGGAGGTGGTTAAGACGGCAGTTTACACTAGCCTCTGCCCGCGGCTTCGCTCGCGTGAAGTAGTTTTCAACGAAATTATAGTAGCTTATATCCAGTTCTTCAACTATCTGCACATCAAAAACACATCGAACCGGCTAATTTAAATAAAGCAATTGACTTATCACAACTTTAATATTCATTGCTTTTTTCCTCTGTCCAGGCCATCCAATCGCCCGGGTATCCTGGTGGAAGTCACACGCACTCCTCGCCAACTCCGAAGCGAGGGCCACCGTCTCCTTCGGGCTCCAGAGGTCTGACTATGGCACTGACGTCACTTGTCAGGTAAGAAGCGTCAAACTATTAGGCATTTTGTAACTTATATAGGTAGGTTATATAGGTAGGATAGGTATGTACCTATCTCACCAGGAGTTCGGTATGTCCCAGGACCAAAAACCCGAAGACATGTTACATCCAACATCCCGCACTGGCCTGTTTAGTGGATTACGGCCCATTGTATCTCATAGAGAAGAGACCTGTGTCCCCGCATCTGGAACGTTATATGCATGTTATTTATGTAAATCCATTTAAAGTTGGTCTTTAAAATAATGCTTTAGCGATGAAGCCACCAATTTGTCTAGTCGTGAAATAATTTTCCTTCTTAGTAACTATTTGGTGAATATTATTAAGAGCATTCTCTTCTATATCGTGATGTTATACATAAACTGCTCAGTAAATATATTTTGTTAATATCAGATATAATTTGAAAACAGATTTCTGAAGATATGTAATTTCAGTTAATAAATCTGTCTATTAATCAGTTGTCTACTAATGTTATCGTAGATACGCTATTTAATTACTTTCTTCATCTTGTTCCTGCCAGAATTAATTTAATGTTATTGCGATTTTTTTAATATACCAGTGGCTTCAAACGCGGAAATGAATTAATTTCAATTGTATGTATGCGTATGTCTCTTAATGATAACGTAGCATTTTACTGGTGAATGAATATTTAAAAACGGATGAGTCGTGTCGACAATAGCTTCCTACATACAAACTTACTCACAAAAATTACTCATTGTAATATAATCATAGTATGTATAGACCTGTCTTGCACCAACATTACGGCTCTAAAAAACAGCGCAAGCACTGTTGGTACTAATCGGTAGCAAGATAGCTGTATACGCGAGCGGGGCATGCGATCGCGATAGGGGTTTTCTTTTTATGTTGTTTTTTACTGATATGACCTACTTACTCACACGATAAACTGGCTGCGTTGTTTTGTTTTAAATTTTTCAGGGTAACTGTGGAGTTTCTTGCCGGTTCTTCTCCATAGAAAACGATCAATTTCGAACCGTGCACTAACTTTTGACGTTTTGTAAGTGCCCATGTAGTCCTATGAGAAATAAAAAATTTGAGTTTTTTGAGTTTTATCATTGATTTACACTTTACTTATTTGTAATTTGTTCCAAAACAAACGTTTATTATTATTATATGTAGTATATTAAACAGTTTTATTTGTTCACAGGCAGTCACAGATCCGCTGATAGCTCCCGTCTCTGAAAACATATCCATTGATGTCAATCGTAAGTACTTTAATTGGTTTTTAAATTTTCCTTATATGAGGCACCTTGGTTTCTTTGGCTTATAATTGAAATTGAAAAACATTTATTCGGACGAAGACACACACAACAACATACAATACAAAATTACAAACATTATAAAATTAGTATAAAAAAAAGGATTAAAAAAAATTCGCTGAGCATGTCCACACCGAAAGGGACACCAACTCAGCATTTGCTGGGCGGAAGACACCCAGCGCTGGTTTTCAGTTGGCACCCAGCAGTGACACACGGACGAGGGCAAGTAAATTAAATAAATATTAAAAAGTGTATAGTGTTTTAAATACATAAATTAAATAATATTGAACAATACAATATCGTGTGCGCAAAAACCAAACATCTTTGAAAAAAAAGGCGCGTTAATTGCCTTGTATCGAGCTGCCCGCTAAGTTATCATTATTATGAAATGAATTAATGGAACCTTAAAATTATATGTATAAAATAAATTTATTCATAAATAATACATAACTACATAGTGGATGACTACATGTTAAATTAAATTAAAAATTATAAAGAAGACACGAGCATTGTTCAAGATTACATTGCGGTTTTTTTCCACCTCACCAATAGTAGCCAAGCATAATCTTAATCAGTTTTAGTTATAACTAGAGGTATCGAATAAATACTTACTACAGGCGGCATAAAGAGCTCAAATTGAAATCACCTCTCATACGAGAATCACAGAAATGTAAATTGATGAAGCATATAAATACTCTTATATGTGACTACATATTATATGAGTACTTATGTATAAGCGTCATTAATATAGGATGACTAAGATTTTTTTTTTTTTTTTTTTTTTTTTAGGTAGGGCCACTCGTAGTTTAGCTCTATACGGCTAATGTACTACTTAACCGGTCTGTCCTGTGGTGACCTCTAATAAATTAAAGGCCCCCAGCCAGGGCTTACAAACTAAAGTTTACTTAAAGCTAATGACCGCTCGCTAAGGGCACTCCCTGTGGAGTACGGGCCTCGGCATAGCGGGGTCATTTTGGGAGGGCAGCAAAGGGACAGGCTGGGTCATATTATTTACGGGAGTATTTATTGCTACTGGCTCAGCATCGCGGGCTGGCTCGTTTGGCAAAGGTCGGGGAGGATTTTCATTACAAGTACGCGGACGTCGCGATGGGCCTCGTCGGCGAGGCCGGAATAAGGAACGCGTTCTGTATTTGTGTTTTCTAAGAGTGCTGGTTTCCCTACTGCTCTCTTGTCGGATGGTGGTGGGGTCGTCAGGCTCGTCTAGGACGTTACGCGGGCGACGAACCCGAGAAATCTTGGAGGGTCTGTATCGGGCGGCCGATACGATCAGGGGGTTAGTGTGGGTATCAGCAGAGGTGAAGTAACGCACTGACATGCGTTTCAACACTTGCTTTATGGTCGGGAGTTTGAGGTCTACGTGGAGATCCTCATTCCTACAGAACCAGGGCGCGCCCGTGGCCTTTCGGAGAAAACGGTTCTGAATGACTTGCATCCTATGGATCTGATTGGGACTGGCATGAGCAAACACCGGACAGGCATACGTCATGATAGGACGTATGCATGTCGTGTCGATGACTAAGAAAGGAAATAATAATATTTATACTACACCTGCTTGGAAAGTACCTTGATACTTTATCAAATTTACGGTAGAAAGTACGTCATTGCATATCGAACAAATATGCGGGGAGAAAACGCATCGGAGCGGGAGAGAAAAGTGTATGAAAATCCATTTCTTACGTGGTTTTTCTTTTTTAACTTTGGGTAAGACTATGCACCGGTAACCTAAATATCAAAAGCCAAAAAGTTTTTACAGTGAGTTTTTATCTCCAAGTTCGCAAAATGACACTGGCCACTAGCTGTGTGTTGGATGGTGTCGGGCTGGCAGTGCGACCCTGCGGCGGCAGGATAAACAATTTGAAAAAAGAACATATGAAAATTGCAGACGCCATTGGCGCCATTTTCAATTTGTGTGTTGTTTGAGGATTCAGTTTTCGTAGAAAGTAAAATAAAACTATCAAAATGATAAGTAGTGATAGTGATGATGAAGATTTTTTAGCTCCGCCGCAGTTGAAGGAAACAGCAATAATACTGATTGATAACCTTTTACCACAGAAATGAAAGTGTTACATTAAGCTTCACTAACTGCAACAATTTCAATAGTAAAGATTTAGTTTTTTATTTTCCTCGTAGGTGTAGTATAAAGCACTATGTATCACTCGAGAGAAAGTGCGATTCCCGATCTCGGGTGTTTTAAAGTCCTCGCCTGCGGCTCGGGCTTCAAACGACACCCTCGACGGTAATCGGTCACTTTCTCCTCTCGGTGAACAATGTACTATTAATCCAAGATTTGATTTTTTTACCCTGAATTCTATGTTATTTCGCTTATCTTATGATCAATGACCGTTCGTCAGGTCAGGCAGAGGTGATTTTAAATGTTACTAGCGATGTATCCGCAAACATAAACAAACAAAGCCCAAACTTAAACTCAACTTAAAATACACACTGAAAGCTGTAATATCAGTGCTAAGCACATCACTATCCTAAGTTCAATCTCAAGACTTGATTCAACGTAAAGTAATTTAATCGTAATTTAAGTAGACGGACACTTTTTAGACATTAATTAAACTTTACTTCTAGTTGAGTACTCAGGTCGAAGCAGTTTCTTATTATCGGAGTGTAGTTTGAGTTTCATCAAGTTTTAAGTAGTAGGTATTAGAAGAGCTCGTAGCTAAATAATAGCCGCCGCACGGGTCGATCTTCAAGGTTTAGCAACACTTGCCGAAGTGCGTCCGTGGATGGGTGACCGTCAACATATGGAGATTCCTCTGTGCCTCGGAAAGCACGTGAATCAGTTAGTCCCGGCTATGAATTGCACATCTTTGACAGTATTTATGTGTAGTCGGAAGCTAGAAAATCTAACACCAGCCTCAGCAAGGGGTATCGTGATACCAAGCTACTGGGTTGTCCATGTGAAGCACTAGTGCTGCTCTGAATCCGGTGAAACAGAAAGACGATACCGATATAGTTGAGAAGAGGCTAAGCCTATGATGATAATAATGACGTTACCTTTATATCAAGAATAACATATAACATAGGGAATAGCTGGTGTTTTGATAACTGTGATTAAGAAACAACTCTGTATATTTATCTGTCTTTGCTACCAAGCAGCATTGCTGTGGTTATGGATTTTGACGTGTCATCATTACATATTGTGTATGATACATTTTAGTTTATTTTTTGGTAAATCTACGTAACCTACAACAACCTTCTTTTTAATGCCGATTTCTTAGGTCAGTAGTATCCACTAACTAGCCGGAAGCAAGCTGTCTTGAAGATAGAAATGAAGAAAGCCGACTGTTTTTACCGATAGATTTTCTCCATAAGCTTCCTAATACAACATCCTTGGTTCTAATGCGTTTTTATCGTATTTTATTTTCTTTCATAATCGATCACGATGTAAAATAACATTATCCTGCATCCCTCTGATTGACGTATCATTACCGGTACATAATTATACATATTTGTCCATGACTTGCACATAACGTATCTATCGCTATCTCTTTCATACCCTTACATCGTTCTTTCATCTCTCTAACGAAATGAGATTATCTTGTCTATATTTATACGCACATTATTAAATTGAGAACTGTAGTACAAGTGAAGACAACATTGGTTTATTGGATTAGTTTAGTTTAGATTAATATTTATGCATATTCAACGACGCTACGTACAAATGTGTTATAGAGTACCTTCAATGCTGAAATTCCCTTAAACTCTTTACCGACTCTACTGATAAATCCAACCATTTTCATTCCCTTCTTGATGATGTTGTTGATATGTGTGGTAAATGAGAGGTCACTGCTTAGCATTACACCTAGATCCCTAATGTTGAAAACTTGTTGAGAGTCTTGCAGCATTCAAGGTCATCCCATTTACCACACACCAGTTATGCAATGAGTCCAAATCGGATTGTAGCAAAGCTATGTCATCCTGATTATTAATTTGACGAAATATTTTAAGATCGTCAGCAAACAAGGAGCACTGGCTATGTTTTATGCAGTTTAGTATGTCGTTTATGAACACAATAAAGAGGATAGGCCCGGTATGAGATCCCTGAGGTACACCTGAGGTTGCAATATACTCCACAGATTGATACCCGTTCACCACCACTCTTTGTGTTCGCCCGCACAAGTATGATCCGAACCACTTCAGCAGGGGTCCATGTATACCGGAACCATGCAGTTTTCGCAGCAGGATTTCGTGGTTATTGAAAGCGAGTACTACTTTGACGCCTTAGACACATTCTTCTCCTTTGGCGTTATTATACTTTGCAGAGCGGTCGTGGTCGTGACGTCAACATTACACCACTCTTCACAAATTCTCGCTCTCCTGGTAAATACCGTCCGTTGATTGTCTCGTTTTTTTTTGTCAGTCCACCTTATTGGTGATCTGCCGCGTGGTATAATGTCTTCGACTGTTACCCATGGGTTTGTTAATGCTAGGCAAATGGTGATGCCTTATCCGCATTCGTGAAATGACGGCGATTCTATTCCCGTGCTGTGACAGCGATTATATTGTTTAAATAACTATAAGATCTTGAATATACATTTATTTTGAAATTACAGACGAAAATTAAAATTTTATTATTATTGTTATTTTATTATTTAAAAGGTACAAGGTATTTTATAATTTACAAAAATGTCCCACACAACTGAACAGACAGATTGACTGTGGTATCAATTTATAATCTATTTTTAACTTATATATATAGTTAATAAATATATTGTATAACTAATTAACTTAAAAATACAATATTAACATTATGGTAGGGTGCTAAGTAAATAGTTTTTCAATTTAGATTTGAATTTTTTAATATTATTTTCTTCTCTAATGCCCTCGGGCATTAATTAATTTCATTATATAACCTTGATCCTTTGATTCTAATCCCGCCACCTTTTAAATGACAATAGTGTCAATGACTAGAGTCTGAACTACGTACCTACATATCTATTCACGTTTTGATTGCACATACCACATAGTTTGAAAGTGCCTCCTGTAAAATAAGGTAGCATCAAGTAAGTTGCCCAAACGCCGGAAAAGCTCTCAATTCCAGGATTAATACCTGCAACAGTACCTGAACAAACGCTAAATCAGATTACGTAAGAGCCAGAATAAAGCATGCTTGTGCGGCGTTCCGCTTTGTAAATTACAACTACATCATAGCTACGTACAGAGTGCCTACTTTGTATTAATAACTTCTCAGGACTAATAACTATATTCTAATGCCTTCCAAACTTAAATTATTCATCTGCCATTTTGGTTTCAGCTCCCACGAAATATAATCCCTGTTAATAATAATATAATGTGAAAATTCCGCGTCGGCGTAATGTGTCGGCTAATGGGTGACGGATACCGACGGCGGTGTCGGCGTATCTCATACTTTCCCGAAGTGTCAAACAAACGCACTAATTCTGCTGCATTGTTAGCGAATGTTGGATTGTTTGCCTGTGTTTTGAAGTTGTAGTTTGTTTGATTCATTAAGGTTTTAGAAAAGTGCGGAAGGTTTTGAAATATTTCGCACGTGTGTTATCATTCCGTTTGTAGATTCTCTCATCAAATAAGGAAATGTAGTGGGACAATATGCTAGCGTATGCGCGTATGTACGTAATATCCACTAAATAAAAAAACACCTATTCAAAATGCCACTTGAACGTGTGAATAGCGTGTTGTTGGTTTAATGGCCCTCGCGACACCGCTGTCGGCGAATTTTGAATGCCAACACGACGAACAAACACCCCAATCCGGGTGCGTTGTCAGCAAATGTTGAAATGTTTGCAGTATGTTTTGAACTTATTCTGAACTAGCTTTTGTTTGCGTGCTATTCGAAAAGCCATCCCACGGAAACCTTAAATCGGGATAAAAGCTATCCTATGTCCTTCCCAGGGTCCTAAACTATTCCTATCCCAAATTTCATCTAAATCGGTTCAGCGGCTTAGGCGTGCAAAGTTAACAGACATACAGAGTTACTTTCGCATTTATGGATATGGATGTTTCATCATTCGCCCTAGCTGGAATTTGAAAGGGTTTTTCGTAATTTTTGAGGTTAATTGTTTAAAAGGTTTTGAGGTTAATTGTTTAACCTTGGCACATGGGAACATGTCCCTGATTGAGATAAACATAGGTATTATTCCTTGTCTTATGTAAGGATCGGATATTTTTTTATTTAAACGTATGTTCAGATGCTTGTAGAAGCTAGTCTAAAAATATATTACTAACGTGTCCCAGATTAAATTAAAGTAATGCAATTTGCTGTTCATTTAACAGATCACGGAGAATGTGTGGTTAAAAATGTGACACTGTGAACTGACCGAAAAACAAAGAAACAAGGCAAAACCACGACATGATTGGCGCAGTGGTTAAGCGATTGGTTGCTGCGCTGTCTGTCGTGGGTTCTATTCTCGCATCAGAATAAATGTTTACAAATAGTTTTCCTGGGTCTGAATGTTTATGAAAAATGCACTCAAGATACAGGAAGAATACGTAGTGTGGGGACATGTTTTTATGAAAATAAATGCAAAAATCCTGAATTACAACAAATGTTTGTATATACACGGTGGCCCGTTTACAGTGGTCCAAAGAATTTTTTCAGCTTGAGAGAATCATAAGTGATCATTTAAAACATACTTTAGTTAAGCGATAACTTATGGTTTCGAAATTATGATTTTAATAGTGTAAATAATTAGACTGCATTTTTTATTTTAACTTATTCCGTAGTTATTTTTAACTTTTCGGAAAAAGATTGATTTTAGAAAAAATCCTGTGAAACAAAAATGTACCGCCAGGTTTTGCTGATACTGCTAAAATGTACCTTAACATAGGGTTATTCTTTACACAAAAAATCATAGTTTTCCTTCGATTGCAACATCTTTAAAAACAACATCATACACATGAAAATCGAAAAATCTAATTATTTACACTAGATGAGCCTATAGCGCGATAGGTAGATTATTGCACTATGCTTATACAAAATTTCATTCGATTCAGTCCAGTACTTTTCATAACTGAGTGGTTTTGTGTCAAAAATATTGAAATTTCGGGTAATTTAAAAAATAACATAATTTCTAAACCATAAGTTTTCGCTTAACGAAAGTATGTTTTAAATGGTCACTTATGATGCTCTCAAGCTGAAAAAAATCTTTGGACCACTGTAAACGGGCCACCCTGTATATACAGATTAATTTAACCTTGCCTGTCATCTACCCAACATTGAAATAACATTTGTAACCATATATATATCTATTTTTATGTTTCTTTGTTTGTAACACATCAAAGGCAATCAGTGTTATAATTATTTATCAAAATCAATCTACAAAACTACAGCTGCGAGTATAAATATCATATCTATCTACCCTTCTCTCGTCTGAAAATCATAAATTATACGAACATCTGTAGTCTCGTTTGCCTTTTAACGAAGACTTTAAAGGCTGTTTTTACATAATTATGTAGAGCCTGTTTTAATTCGGAAAGGTGAAAGAGTTTTAAAAGCTTTTGTTAACAAAAAGAAGTACGTCTTCAAGTGAAATTTTGAGAGAAGCGTTTGATTTTGTTAAATTGAAAGAATACTATTAGCATATTTTATGAAACAAAGATTATGCGTAATTTTAGATTTTTTGTTCCAGTTTTCAAAATCACTTTTGTATGTTTTATTTTCTATGTTACTTCATTTGAAACAAGACCAGGATCACTGAGTATTCGCGATGATATACTTTTATAACAAGTTCGCTTTGGGATTGTATGCTATCACTTGACTGAGGTAATAAGTGAATTTTTCAGAATATTTCTGCGATTTGTTAATGGTTTAAATCGGGCAGCATTTTATTTTTAAATTTTGATAGCAGAAGACGTGCTTACCGAAGCACGTAGGAATCCCTATATGTTAAGATGGTCACCAATCAAAAGAACGACCCGGGCAAGCGTTGAAGGTCGACCCGTGTAGCTGTTACTATGTTGCCACGAGCTCCTCTCTGTGTGATGTTTGTAATATTAGTAAACGCACGTGTCACATAATCTTCTCTTAAAACAGACGAAATTTTGTAGCGAGAGTAGATACGGTACCTTACTTAGGTAAGAAGGTGCTGGTTTTTAAAGCATAAACAAAAAACTTCGTCATTTAGTCGACCATCAGTCAGTACCATAGTTTTTAAATTTCGAACTTGGCCTGTCAAGAATTCAATATTGAATGTATGTATATTGAATTCTGATGAAGATGTTACGTGTCGACCTTTTTTCAACCTCGAAGTTGTTGACTGTGAACATTAGCAGCAGTACTATTTTCGTAACAGTATACATATTAAAGTAAACGTTCACATACTAACACTAATATGTCATGTACAGACTAATAGTCGATTACTGAACACAATATGTCACTTAATTTGTAAAACTTGAGACACATTTGACTATATAATTCTATGTATCGTCGTTATCACTATTGAACAAAGCATGGAACGATTAGGCTGTGCACAGAGTTGACTCAGGTCTGTTTTAAGGCAAACCTGCGTTCATCTGTACCTGTTAATATTAAATGATTATAAAGAGGTAAAGGTCTGTAATTTTGCCAGAAGTAATCTCTGCATGTACTGACCCAAGTTTAAATATTATTCTTGAGTGACATAGGCATACATTTTCGCTGAAAACACGCCAACTTTTTCACGCGAGCAGAGCTGAATCTATAATTAAGGTAGGTATGCTCTCAAGCAAAATACGCGTGTTTTATTACCAATACCTCATAAACTTTCCCATCGCTGGGACACAGCCTTTCTTTCTACGAGAGCGAATGAGCCGTAATAGACCACGTGGGCCCATCAGAGCGGGTCGGCAGATGTCGC
Organism: Tholera decimalis; assembly: GCA_943138885.2. Taxonomy (NCBI): domain Eukaryota; kingdom Metazoa; phylum Arthropoda; class Insecta; order Lepidoptera; family Noctuidae; genus Tholera; species Tholera decimalis. The sequence continues at coordinate 17,332,383 of OW964571.2, read as the reverse complement.
ATGTCTTCGGATTTTTGCGTCCTAGGATATGCCGGTTTCACCGTTTGGAGAACAGTGGTCATGATATAAATTACCCAAAGTAATGTACCTGACAAAGCCACCACTGCTCAAATCGTACCTATAACTTAAATGTTTTTTTTTTGCAAAAATTTTCAAGCAAAATTGACTGTTAAGTCTGAACATCTACTGCTAACATTACTAACATGATGTATAATTAACGAGTTAATTTCGTGAGCTATTGCCCAAGTATTATTTGTTTGTAAGGGAATTATATTGCCCACAATTTGCTTAGGTCATTGCAGGCTATTTTATTCAGCTAAGATTCGTAGATTTTTTTTTATTATTATTTAGAATAGGTTCGCGTTTGACCACCATCTCACCTGATGGTAAGTGATGATGTGGTCGAAGATGGAGCACGCTTACCTAAAAGTAACCTATTCACTCTTGACTTAAAGACTCCTAGGTTATAGCTATCGGGAAACACAGACTCCGGCAGGGAATTCCACTCCTTAGCCGTACGCACAATGAAGGTATTCCCAAAACGTTTGGTGCGTATGGGTGGGATGTCCACCATGTAACGATGGCGCTTCGCCGTTTGTCTCGTAGTCCGATGATGGAACGGGCTTGTTGGAATTAAATTGTGTAATTCCATCGCACACTCCCCGAAATGTAACCGATAGAAAACCGATAGACTTGCAACTCGTCGTCGATGTTCAAGGCTCTGGAGCTTTGATTCGACCAGTGCATCGTTGCCAATGAGTCTTTTGGCCCGCTTCTCGATAGACTCAAGCGCGTCCAGTTGGTATTTAGCAGATCCATCCCAAAGATGAGAGCAGTACTCCATACATGACCGAACCTGGGCTTGATAGAGATTGAGCAACTGTTCGGGTGTGAAGTACCGTCTCACCTTTGCTAGGATTCCCAACTTTTTTGATGCTAGTTGAGCCTTAGCCTCGATAAACGGGCCAAAATTGAGGGTAGAAGTTAATGTTACCCCCAGAAGCTCGATATGGTCAGTTATCGGCACAGTTACACCTCGGAAAGTAGGAGCCGGTTCAAATTGGCTCCTTTTTGCGGAGAAGAGACACGCCTGGGTCTTAGCTGCATTAAACTTGACCAGGTTGGCATCGCCCCATTCGGAGACAGCCTTCAAGGTCAAGTTCAAGCGCCCGACCATGTCCTCACGGAGAGACTGGATCTGTGACCCACCAGCTCGCGCGCTGGACACATATCTCTCAGAAACTGTGCTGTCGTCTGCATACCCAAAGGTACCGGGCATTAGCAGATCGTTAATGTGCAGCAAGAATAAAGTTGCTGAGAGAACAGACCCCTGAGGGACCCCGGCATTAATTGCCAATTGGCCAGACGAGCAGCCATCAATGACCACTCGAATGGACCGATCCCTCAGGAAGTCTTCAATCCAAACGCAAAGTTGGGTGGGTAACCCGAAAGAAGGAAGCTTAGCAATAAGGCTATCGTGCCAGACCCTGTCAAAAGCCTTGGAGATGTCAAGGGAAACAGCAAGTGCTTCCCCTTGCCTCTCAATGGCCTCACTCCAGATATGAATGGCATACGCTAGAAGATCCCCAGTTGACCGGTTTTTGCGAAAGCCGTATTGCCGGTCACTGAGGATGTCGTTGGCTTCTAGGTATGCCAGGAGCTTACTATTAAGTACACGCTCCATACTCTTACAGAGTATGGACGTGACTGAAATAGGCCTGTAGTTGGCAGGGTCAGCACGACTGCCCTTTTTGGGTACAGGCTGTACGTTAGCCAGCTTCCATGCTTTCGGCACCTTTCCAGTCTCTAGCGAAAGGCGAAACAGGCGTGTCAAGATTGGAGACAATTCAGGCGCACAAGTTCTAAGAACAATTGCTGGTATCCCGTCGGGGCCACTAGCTTTGTTCACGTCTAGATTACGCAGCACTCTACGGACGTCCTTCTGATGGATGCGAATGTCCGACATACACGTCTCGCATCCAATAGGAGCATCAGGAGGGTGAGCGCCACTACTATCCAGACGTGAAGACTCCGCGAAGAGAGCGGCAAACAAGTTTGCTTTTTCCTCAGCGGAGTGAGCCAGAGACCCGTCAGGTTTGAGCAGTGGTGGTAGTGAGGGGCGACAGAAGTTCGATTCAACCGACTTTGCCAGGGACCAAAACGCTTTGCTTCCAGCAGGGTATGAAGCGAGTTTGTTCCCAATTCGGCTAACGTGGTCAAACCGAGACCTCCGCAAAACCTTCTTGCTGGACTTGGCAGCCCTGTTGAAGGCTCTCTTCTTCTGATCCACGTCATTTGCTTTGCAGTTTCGAGCATCGACCCATGCTAGGTACGCCGCGTGTTTAAGAGCTTCAGCGCGATCACATTCGGCGCCAAACCAAGGTCGAGCTTTGCCGGACATTGTTAGGTCAGAGAACGGAATGTAGTACTCCATCCCCTGTCGCAAAACATCTGTCACGGCGTCTGCGCACGACGATGGATCATTTGAAGAAAAGCAAGTAGGCTGCCAAGGATAACATGCAAAGAAAGATCGCATGCCATCCCAATCCGCTGACTTGTATCGCCAAACCCGCCGAGTGCCTTTAAGGCTGAGATCGGGCGGAGAGTAGACGGATACAGACTTCACCAGACAGTGGTCGGAACTACCTAACGGTGAGGATATCGTTACCGAATAGCGGTCTGGATCTGTAGTCAGCAGAAGGTCCAAGCAATTGGCTGTGTGCGACTCAACATCCGGCACCCTCGTTGCTCCCTGGACCAGCTGAGTGAGATTTAATGCAAGTGCAAGATTGTGCATTTCTCGCCCAGCATGGTCCGTGCACTGGTATGGGAAGAGCCACTCCTGGTGATGGGCATTAAAGTCCCCCAGCAACACGAGCTGAGCTGAAGGGTACCGCTGTTGGGCCGCATCTGCCGCCTCACTGATGTACTGTGTGAGCCTGGTTGTCTCCTGATCTCCGCTGTGCGAGCGGTAGACACAGGCATAAATAATTTTGTCTATGCCCGTGTCCACCAGAGCCCAAAGCGTAGAGAACCTGGAGTCCTCAAGATTCCGGAGACGCCGATAGCAGATGTCGTCGCGGGCGTACATACATACACCCGCACGTGGTTTAAAGTTGTGCTCCAAGGTAAACCCTGGGTATAAAAGATACGACACGTCTGACGGACATCCGATCTGCGTCTCCGAAAGAAACAACAGAGCAGGTTTATCAGTCTCGAGGTGGTGGTGGACTGCGACGAGATTTGAGTGCAGACCTCGGATGTTACTGAGGTGCACTTTGAGAGAGAGGGAGTGCAGCCGCTGTTTAACTGTGCTCTGTTTTTTCCATTTCATAAATTTTGAGAGTGAAGAGGAGAGGAGAAGGAAGTGAAGTGAGGCTTCACGCTGTTAACCCCCAGACCCGCACTAGACAGACGGTATCGATTGGGGGACTAGTCTGGAGACTGCGGGGACGCCCGAGCCCCCCCGGGAATGTCCATCGGGCCCTCTCATCTGGTCGCCAACCAGCACGATGGTGCATTCCGGGATTTTTCGACAGTTGGCGGGGCAGCCTTTCATGCGTGGCTGGCACACTACTTGGGCCCCCAACTACCTGCGGTCGGCCAGCGGTGCACCGTGCCTCGGATCCCGCTACCCTCCGCGACTAGTCTCCCGATACGTCCGCACTAGTGCGAGCCAGATTGGTCTTTCAGCAGTGAAGCAACTACTTCGACCCAACTCCTTGATAGGCTACACAGGGCATCGTACCGGAACACAGCTAGGCCGTTTGGCGGTACGTCTTTGCCCTGTGGGTGGTCACAAGCCTGCGGTTTGAACCTACCACCAGTTTGATGTCACCTGATTAGCACCACCCGGGGACCACGTGTAGGGATTCTCAAAGGGGTATTCTCCTACGGACGCGGGTGACTCGGCCCCCAAAAGATCAAAATCGAGAGATCAAAATAAATTACGGTTTTGAGTCTAACCCTAGTGTGTAAGCCTTTGGGTACATACATGTAAAAGGTATTGGCACAAAATATATTAGAATAGATCAGCTCCAGACGTAGCACGACGTTGCATGTACACATATACACTTACTAACCCGTGCATGATATTTTTCCTGCTGACTGAATGTCAACACAACACCTAAAATAGCCATCACTTACAATGTTATTAATGGTGTTCTTCCTCTTTGTTTATGGAATTTTTTGAACAAATTTGGATATGTCAGTCACCGGAGAGCAGTTTGCCAAAGCTCTCATCAACCACCGTAGAAAGTCATCGATTACGGTCGCTATGGTGTCGAAATTGGCTAGATCGCACCGTCATAATGGACGACTGTGCACCTGTAAGCCCTACACTGTAAATTGATGGGCGTACTGTGTAAATTAATTAAAAATAATAATAAATAATTTTTCATCACACTTGCACGTAAACAGTATCTAAACATACGGGTTACCTTGGCCGTAATGCCCCATATAAAACCCTCGGGCTTTCTTTTTGTCATGAAACCCAAGGACAGTAAGTAATTTTTTTTTAATTTATAGTACAGCACACAGGTCATGCAAGTTCAAGCAAGAAGTTTACACGCAATTGAAAATTTTTCTTAAAATGTCATCTAAACAAGAATGTCATTGCAATCTCGCTACATGTTACTTAAATACTCAACTAATGTTCTTAATAATCGATTTTAATACTTTTTTGTATCAAACCGTCGAAATTATTTTTATTTTTTTCACTCTGTCATGGCAGTATACCTACGTAAGTATCTGCCCTTAACTTTTTTGAATGAAACATAGTATTTTTTTTTATTAATTACTTATACCATAAGTAATTAATAAAAAAAATATTGTTGAAATTTGTTTTTATAAGTAATTTCATTTTAGGATATTGTTTTTTTACTGAATACCTATACGAAACCAAATATTTATTTAGACTTAATACGTCATCATATAATCATATTATTGTAATAATGAAACCTATTTGATTAGAAATCTAATGCACACTTAGACTTGGGACACTGAGGACAAATAGGTAGAAGCAGATAAAGAATATCGGATCTATATGTCAACGTTTTTTTACCTACTCATAATTTTGACTAATAGGTTTTGTAAATAATTAAAATAATAAGTTAAATATTCAGAAGATATTGAATTTTTTACCACAAAACAGATGAAGTGGGACCTCTTTCTTCTTTTCTGCGTGCTATAGGTACTTACTATTTATTTATTTAATTTATATATTCATTTATTTCAGGCAACCAAAGGCCCATAGAAAAATATATATTATAGTAATCTGTCCACTCTTGACTTAAAGACCCAAGACAGGTTATAGCTATCAATCTCCGAAATCCAATTCATTCTCCTCCTAGTCCGTGACACGGATTAGTTGAAACTTTTTTCATTAAATGATCAATCATTTTTTATCATTGATTCCTTCATTCTTAATCTCGTCGTGAAAGTTATTGAGGAAAGATAAGGCCTAGCCTAGAATATTACAAGTCTTAAGATTAAGGCTACGAGAACATCAAAGTTGGTGTTATTTTCCTTGTCTTCATGAAGTAAGTTTTCAGGGTTTTCGAAGAATCTGGAGTTATTAATGTTAAGAAGTTTATATTAACAGAGCTTTTGGTTTAATTTATTGGGTTTATCTAGTCTTAAAACTCAAGTTATTGTTTAGAGTATTATTTATAACTATCTGTGCTCTTGATTTCGTTTGTTTTATATGTGTCGCTTTATAACTCAAATCTACTTTCCAGTGAAACCCCATCAAAATTAGTTTAGCTGTTCCAGACATTAGCCCCGAAAAGCAGAAAGAAACATAAAAAAACGTAGTTTGTGTTTTAGTACCTATTGAGTAAATAAATATACATAATTTAGAAAACATAGTTATTTTGAAATCATAGACAGACAACTTAATTTAACAAATTTAATACATTAAAAATAAGGAAGTTAGCATTATGTTTATGGCTCATTCATGCAATATTTGCAAGAAATATTAGAACTTCATCAGCTAGGAACCTGCTATTTCTCTTTGTGCCTAAAACTGTAACCCGCCACTACACTATTCTGAAACCTTGCAGTATCTAGTCAAATGAGGTTTTGGACTAAAACTGTGGTTTTTCGTCCTGCCTCAATTTAAACATCAAAAGACAGGAGTTTGTCGAATGTTCACGTAGCCTTAAATTTAATTACTTTTGGAATCTGAGTGTTAATTAATAAGGCAGAAGTACAAATTAAAATCATGTTTCAAATGTAAATTCTCCGGTTTTAACAGGGGTATCGTATTGCCCAGTGACCGGGTTGTCGAGGTCAGATAATAATGTGCCGTCGCTCCATATACTATAATGTCTTTTAATTTATGTTTACTTTATTGGGAATAACAAACAACGACGACAACAAAGATTACAACACAAAATAGCTAGCAGCCAGATGACATTTCAGGCTTAAAAACTAGAGCAAATTATAATATGACTTGTTAACAAAATAATTTATATACCTAATAGTTAATAATACTTACTAGCTGTCGTTATCAAATTGTATGGAGCTTGCTCGCATTCTAACCAGATTTCATTTTTTTGATCGATTCAATCTGAGTATTGTATAGACTAAAGTGGTTGTTTTGTTTTCTGGTTTCTAGGGTAGACAGGTCCCGGGCTATGTTTATTTACTTTTCGTTGTTCTATATCTTTTGAGGGTTTCGTTTCGCCATGTCTATCCATTCGCGGTTTTACGCAGAGATTACTATTGATGCTGGATGCTGTGAACTAGTATAGATATTTACACCTGGAAAAATTGTTCTCACGTATCCTAGTTTTTGGAAGTAATCTTGCTAGAGCTGAAGCGATACGTATGGTTGTCTATGTTTACAGGTTTTCGCTGCTATATTGATGATATTCAATCAAAATCCTTTTTACAAACTAAAAGCCCCAAAATGTATTATATACTAACCTATTTATATATACCCTATTTACTAACCTTTCTCTAGATAACACGTTAAACGTTTAAGCTAAGAATTTACACAACAGGATACATACGCCCACAAAAAATTCACCGCTTACTAATCTTAAGCATGGAAGAATTTTCTTCGCTCACGAAACTTAAGCTTAAAAGAAATAACTTGCCTTAAAATCTTGTAAACAGAGCCACGATTTGGAGTAGATATAAACTCAGTCTAGTTCGTAGAATTTCTCCGGAAATGTAGGTAAGCTTTCAGGAAAGTCCTCCGTGGATTCTTCGAAGAGACTTATAAAGTGTCGGCTGTCCATGAATGATGTATGAAAGGTGGATTAAATGCCGATGCCAATTTTTTGCAAAAATCGGGCGTCGACGTTATGCAATACTTTCTGAGGTCGGTCTGTGGATATACCAAGGCTCGCTAGTGTTAGTCCTGGTTGCCATTGTCTTTTTTTTTCAGAATACAATAATTTTCGTCTTACTAAGTTTACTGGGGTGTAAAGGTCAGAGAGGTAGTATCTCCAAGTAAATTGCAGCTTCATTCATATATATTCATACTGAAAGCCGACTCCAACTAAGTTAGGAAAAGGCTCGGCGCCATCTAGTATAAATTTACGAGAAAAAAAAATCGTGTAAAAGTGTTATTTGTGTTATATGTGCACAATGATGAACTAACGATTACCATAACGTGGTTGGCGCAGTGCTTGAGCGATTGGCTACTGCGCTGTATCGCGGGTTCAATTCTTGCACTGGAACAAATATTTGATTGGAAAAAATTGTCTTTGTAAAAATACAATCACGATACAGAAGATTTTTTTTCTAAACAAAACAAATTGTTTTTAGTCTAGTTCAAACTAGGAAGCGTATGGGAATATCCGTAAAGTCTTGGAAGCAAAGTCACACTAGTTTCACGTAAGTGGCAGACATGCAGTTTCATTTGTTGTCTGCAGTTAAGAACTTTTGAGCACACTACATGTAAATAACATTCTTAAGATTTATATGTTAACACTTTTCTACGGATACAACCAAGAAGTTTTATTTGAACACTAGTTTCTAGGGGTGGTTTTCCTTTTATTAAAGATATAAATAAAAAAGTAAAAATGGGCACATGGAAACGTGTTATAGTATAATTCGCACACACAAGTGTCCTAACACTAGTTTCACTTGCATTCCAAGGGTATGATTATGTAACGGATAATATATACATATTATGAGCCCGTGCTGTCCCACTTTAGGGCAAGTCTCCCTTCCCTCCTTCTACCTTTCGCGATCCCATGTGATAGTCGGCTAGTCGGCCAATTCTCAAAAAATGAGACCAGCTCATCTCACCATCCTCTTCTGGGCCTGTCGCGCTGTCGTTTCCTGCCAGCTTTTTTATTGATAATAGGTTCGCGTTTCTCACCTGATGGTAAGTGATGATGTGGTCAGTTGAGACCTACTTAGTGGTTATTTTGGCCCATTGCTTCCCAACATGCGCCAGATATGACCAGCCCAGTTCCACTTTAAGCTATGAGACTAGCACCAGCTATTTGTGTTTTGGAGTGAATTTGAAAATATACACTCCAAAGGATAGGCTTTTATAAACTTAATATTATTACAAGAGGCGGCCTTCTTTCTAACGAGACGAAATTGAATAGCCATCTAATTAAATCCAATAACTAATAATGTATATTATACATATACGTATATCAGTACTCAAGAGATTCTTCCCAGAATTAATATCTTGGTTGATTGGATAGATTAGAAACCATTATAACGGTTTTTTTTTAAATAGGTTCACGTTTGACCAATATCTCACCTGATGGTAAGTGATGATGTGATCGAAGACGGAGCAAGCTTACCTAAAAGTAACCTATTCACTCTGGACTTAAAGACTCCTAGGTTGTAGCTGTCGGGAAACACAGACTCCAGCAGGGAATTCCACTCCTTAGCCGTCCGCACAATGAAGGTATTCCCAAAACGTTTTGTGCGTATGGGTGGGATGTCCACCATGTAACGATGGCGCTTCACCGTTTGTCTTGTAGTCCGACGATGGAACGGGCTTGACGGAATTAGATTGTGTAATTCCATCGCACACTCCCCGAAATGTAACCGATAGAAAACCGATAGACTTGCAACGCGTTGTCGGTGTTCAGGGCTCTGGAGCTTTGACTCGACCAGTGCATCGTTGCCAATGAGTCTCTTGGCCCGCTTCTCGATAGACTCAAGCGCGTCCAGTTGGTATTTCGCTGATCCATCCTAAAGATGAGAGCAGTATTTCATACACGACCGAACCTGGGCTTGATACAAATTGAGCAGCTGTTCCGGTGTGAAGTACCGTCTCACCTTGGCTAGGATTCCCAACTTTTTTGATGCTAACTAAGCCTTAGCCTCGATATACGGGCCAAAATTAAGTGTGGATTATGGAATATGAATTATGGAATTGTTTGATTATCTTGTGTAATGACTATTTTTAGCTCTTTTAGGACATGTTCTATCAGCATTGCGGGGTTATAAGAAAACAATGAACTTACCTTTGGTACCTAACATTGGAAGAATTATATAAATTTAATAAAATGTGGAATAGATCGGGACTGGGTTTGAGATTAATTCTAAACTATGTTGGCTCACTAGAATTCTTTATTTACTACGTTGTATTTAGATCAAGTGATTATTACATTTTGTCGTACATTAGAACAAAAATTGTTTATTGCATTAACCAATTCCATACTACGATACTATCGCTGTAAATGCCAAAGTGTCTCTGTGTGTCTTTACACTTTTTTTCTTTCAGGTTCTAACGTGGAACCGATTTTAGCGAAACTTGGCATGGAGATAGTAGAGGATTTGATCAACTTTTAAGGATCTGTAATAAAATTGTTGCGGGTACGTTCTAACGAGATACCGCGGCCCCGGAGTCAGTCTGATACTCCCTCCTGCTTCACACAGAGCGAGAGGAGTCATTTGATGATTTTCTCCCTAACAAAGGTAACAAGTCAACAACACAAAAAAAATCGACAAGAATGAAGTCGCGGGCAACAGCTAGCTTGCTATAATTCAGTAAAACTACGTCAAAACTATAAAACAACACGTTTCCCAAGAAATAAACTCCCCTGACACTATTATAGGGGATATTTGTCACTGAATGACTTTACACATGGCACACAAGTGCTATGTGACCTCAACCCATAAATTTCAGGCAACTTTTGTTTTGTCAGACCTTTTTATGGGACCCGTTTTGCGAATCTGCGTCCGAAAAATTCTTTTTGCGTTTGAATGGGTATACTTTCTAGTTGGTCCCATTGTTACGAAATCAGGATCTGATGATGGGATCCTGGAGAAATCGAGGGAACTCTTCAAATAATATAGGCACACCTATAGCGTTTTGGGTATTTCTTATAGTACCTTGAGCAGTTGCTTCCGAAAAGTACCATTTGGGGAAGTTGAACTGATGATTAAGACCACAGATGGCCACTGAAACTCTTCAATAATAAGTATTTCGTGGATTGTGATTCGATTACTTGAGTACGGATGTTAAACACTTTATGCTCGTCACAATACATATGGTGATGTAGAGCTGATGGTCAAGTACCAGGAGAACTCCTCAAAAAATAACGGCTATGCATCAGGAAAAGCAATATTTTGTAAAAGGTGATAAGTTGTTGACATTATGGCTTTTGTAACTAGATAAATTACAAACCAACCCACTAAAAAGCGTGAAAAAAAATTTTTTGCAAAAAATAGAACCGACTTCCATATCAAAACACTACAAAGGCAAAAATAACTTTAATTTCGGAAGGCGGTGTCTTTAGTTTCGTATATATTTTCGTTTTTGACACCGCCTTCCGAAATTAAAGTTATTTTTGCCTTTGTAGTGTTTTGATTCCATATCAAAACACTACAAAGGCAAAAATAACTTCTCGTCGTCAGTTCTATTTTTTGCAAAAAATTTTTTTAGCTACGCTATTCGTCTATTACCTACGTTTGTTTGGGGATTTGTGTTGCACTATCGATTCACTACATAAGTTTAAATTTAAAATAAATGAACAAGCGGGAGAGAATAAGAATGAAAGACGTATTTAATTAAAATGTTTATTTTGTATTTCTATTATTAACTTGTTATACTCGCGACTTTGTATGCGTTAGTACTATGGTTTGTTCGTAAATTATACGGGGCGACACTCATTGGTTGAGTCGCGGTTCTTGTTTGTCTAGGCTAATCTCTGGAACTGCTGGACTGAACTTTTCACTGACGACGCTTTAGGGCTATATGCAGGCTGCGTTCATCCTACTACGTGTATGAAGACGCGAGCTCTGCGGGTAGTAAAGCGTAAAAAGACACAAAAATTTCACATTCATTCGTCTTTATATATCTACATATATAACGAATAAAAATAAAACATGTATTAAAGGTTCAGTATTTTTAATTAACCAAATTTCTTTATTATTTCAAACGATTTGTTTAAAATACTTTTTTACTTTTCAATTTTGATTCATTATTTGAGAAGAAGAATACCTATTGTTTTAAAAGTTAGTATCTATTCTAAAAAATCTATAAAATCATCTTCAATATAACGATGTGCTTTCAATGGTTTTTAATAGTCTGTTGTATAAAAAACTAGTAATGTTATTTAGAAAGTTTAATTAATTATATATTTGTAACATTGAAAAATGTTTACACATTCCAATTCAGTGAAACTCGATTCAAATTTTCAGTCACAGACATTTTATCGGAATAATATTTCATTTACGTTTTCAAGTTCTCCAAAACAAATGTGGAAAGTTTAAGTTGAAAAATATCGAAAGCCGATAAGTTACGTCACGAGCTGAACTTTACGCAAGGTTATATTTTATAGACGAACATTTACATACAAATGTCTGGTAGTATTGCGAATGACATAACATTTTAGTATAGGAGACAGCATTTTGGATAACCTTCTTCCGAGTTTCTGTTTTAAATGTTTATACAATCATTTTGTCTTGCTTTTGTTTCTGGTATATCTTATTATTATATTGATGGTTTATTTGTATATCTTAATGTATTAAATATAATTAGAAGACCCGAAAACAATATTGGGAGGATTATAAGTGTATATACCATGTGATGTTCAGTGGCCAAATTTATCCTCATACTTCTCCAATCAGTGATACAAAAACATAATGCTACGTAAAATAAATGTACTCTTATCTAACGGAAAGTAATAAACAATTATTGCATTCAATAAACGACACAAATAATGTCAAATATTAACTCTTATATCTCACGAAAATCACCTTTCTGTCTCCTAGCCTAAGAAGAAAACATGCGGAAAATGGAGGACTATTAACTTAACGTTTAATGTGTGTTATGATCAATACAATATGAGATTTGGTCCGCGAAAATAAGGTTCAAAATTCCCGTCATGTTTTTGACAATGGCTATCACAAACATCGGGTTAGTATGACGGAGCCATATATATTATTGATGACAGCTTTTGTAGAATTATGTTCAATTTGGGCATGCAATGATGTTTGTTAAATTATCTACGTACTTATTGATGCGCTGCTTGTGAAAAATCACTGTCGACACGCTTTGCCGATGGCTTCTTTTTTATTTAGTCAGATTTACTTTGAATAGGCGCTCTACGGAATTAAGTATGTTTAATTAGGTGATTTCGATGATCTTTTTTTGTCATTATACTTATTTCAATATTATTTGATCAAATATGTAGGTAATGATGATGATTTCCTAGTAAACACATTCACATCCCTATTCGAATTAACTAACATTATATGTAATTAATATCTGTAGATTATTTTTTGCTTAAAAGTAATAGTTGTAGATCTATATTAAAATTAAGTAAGGATTTTACAAAATAAAAATCTTGCACAGATTCTATTCAATTTTACAATCGAAACACGTAATGTCTCTCTAGCTTTTGGTCTTCATTGATAACTATTGTGATGTCATCCGTAAAATGCGCAACGTATAGAGCATGCTGAATGTTCCTTGTGATTGTGTAGAGAAATTCATATAAAAATATTTTAGTAACAATATATTTTAACTATAAATTCCACAAACAAAATTTAACTGGTCAACACGATACCCCTTGGCAACCAGTCTCAGATTTTCTGGCTTCTGACTTATGTAACAATTGTGAAAGATTTACGTATGGAAGCCGGCACCAACGGCCAATGTCCGAGTCATGGGAGAGTCTTGATATGTTAACAAATGCACCGACCTTGGCAAGCGTTGCTTTACCTTGAAAATCGAACTTTGTGGATGTTATTGTTTAGCCACGAGCTCCTTAAAAGCCGAGTAACGTACCTAAATTAATAAAAAAATCAGGACAGATATTTTTCACCCGTTTTTGAAAGAAGGAAGGAAACAATTGTACCTACTATGGAGACATGTAATCTCTCTCTAGCTTTTATACAACACTGATCACTGCAGTGTCGTGACGTCAGACATTAAACGTCTATAGACGTAACGAGCTGTCAGCACGCCATTGAAGCAGTCGCTGATAACAGACGTCGCTGGTGCGAGCGTAATGCTTCTTTAGGGAACCGAGCAGAGTTAGTTCGAATCACGAGGATTGGCGATGAATCTGTGATATTGTAGATATGCACGTACAGTGATTGAAGGTGTACATGTCATTTCTCTTATTTTTGCATTAGGCTATTTCTGAATATTTAAATTTCAGAGTTCTGATGACCTCCATAATCCATTAGCTGAGTAACACGATACTTCTTAGTAAGACTGGTGTCAGATTGTTTGGCTGCAGTCTCAACGACTATCAAAATATGTACAAATGACAGCCGGGAGCAAATCATCAAACTACTAAAAGCATTCTATGTCACGGAGGAATCTCGATATGTTAAAATGGACACTCATTCACGGCTCGACCTGGTTGGTGAGCGTTGCTTAACCTCGAAGATCGACCAGTGCGGCAGTTATATATATTCTTTTTGTTGATATTATACTCGCGTTTGACTATCATCTCACCTGATGGTAAGTGATAATGTGGTCGAAGATGGAGCACGCTTACTTAGAAGTAACCTATTTACTTTTGACTTAAAAACGCGGTTGTAGTCACGGGCACCTCCTAAATCAGCGTCTTCCTATCCTTTCTCTTAAATCAGTTGAAGCTAACGTAAGCTATGATCAATTTAAAATATAGCGGCCACTCATATGTTATGCCTGTAATCACCGGGCCAATAATAACCATTAATATACATGTCTAGATAGGAGATACAAGGCTAAACCATCAAATATAGCACACGCATTTGTAACATAGTATGACATTCAAATTAACTACAGGATATGCAGCGACTGCAAACACCACTGTTAGCGTAAAATAGTGCTGCATGGGCTATTATGCGGAATACAGTACAACTGCTGTTCTGAATACATATGCTATTCGTCTGTGTGTGCATTAAAAGTAATGTTTTGAGTTGATGAATATTCTTCTACACGTGTGGCTTCCCTGGGTTATTGTTACTGCGTTATTATATAAAGATCTATTAACAACTCCATTTTATATAATTATGTCAGTTTGTTACTGTTTTTTTGTATTTATTTTTGTTATATTTTTGTTTTTTTTTTTTTACTTATAACCATATTTTTATGTACATCGCTCTAGTTTCTTCCAACGACCGAGGCTGTATGGTCGATGGTTTCTGGTCATTTTGTAAAGCTTATTTTCAATGTGAATTCGAGAACTCTTAGTTATGTTTCTGACTAGTAATTATATTGTATTATAAGTAAATTTTCTTTAGGTAACTCAGTTGCACATACCTCTGTTACATATTCTATAGACATGTCATTAATCTCAGTTCTCTGTATGTATTCTATATGATCTTGAATCAGGATACAGACGCCGCCTGTTCGAGTGCTGTGACAGTAAAATGCTGCGAATTTATATCCGTTAAATTTGATAAAATCCAGCTTTTCTTGTGTAAGCCAGGTTTCCGAGATACATATTACCTTACATGAGGAGTTCTCATTTATGAAAGCTTCAAGTATGCCTTGTTTATTAATCATAATCATAATCTTTATTCTCTCACCACAATATTTATGTACAATTTTACAGATATTAGGGACATATTCCATACAATAAACATTGTGGGAGACTGGTGCCTAAACTAGGCTAGGGCCTGTATTTCAGGACACCAGGTCTCCACCCTTTGGGTTAACATTTCAAGTGCTCTATATCTTAGTGGTCAGGAGTCACCTTATAATTTACAAGTTTTTTTAAAATTTAAGAAGAAAATAAAACTAAAAATTAATCGAAATACAAAAAATAATAATAATATTGTTAGTGGGATTAGTATTAAGTGGAGACGACTTTGAATGTTTTGGAATAGTATCTAAAAGGATAGGCTTTTACTTGCGAAAAGAATAGTTCTTAGTTTCATCCGGTATGTTTATTTGCGAATGTGAATATTGTTCAGCATCGCTTGTAGTAATTATATCCATTTCTTGGTAATTAGAATTATTGTTTTGTTGATAGTTGTGGTTGTTTTCTTTCACGTTGATATGTTTGCCGTCTATGTATGGTTTATTGTTTCTAATGATAGCACGGAGGCCGTTTCTTCTGGCCTGAATAAGTTCATTTCGCATTTGTGCTCTCTCCTTTCGTGCTTTTACATCTAAAAATTAGGATACAAATATTCCAGGTTCTTGAAAATACATGCTGTTATTAACTTAGTATGTTTACTTTCTTCCTCATCTGTACATGTTTTTGATGTACCCGGACAGGTCAACGTTCACAATATCGCGAAACAATTATGTAAGCCGGTTATGAAGATCGCTTTCAGGCTCTTTGTAATAATCCGCAAGTCCATATAGCACAAGTATTTTATGGTTTATTTCAAGAATGCTTGGGGTTTGGGGTATTTGCACTGATTATGAAAAGATATGCGATTTAAGAGTTGTGGGTGTGGGTTCGACTTTAATGGGAATGGTATAAGTCTACTCCGGTATATGAACAAAAGAAATAATAAATTCAAATATTGAGTTTACGATATAGGTCATCAAATTATATTCTATAGTCCAGCATCGAAATTTATCGAGCAGAAACACGATAACAGCAGAGTCATCACTATAAATTGTAAGTTCTACTTCACTTCATTCAATTAGTTTAGAAACCCATTATTTCAGTGTAGGTGGAAAACAATTAAATTGAATGGAATATTGCTGTAGATTGATTGATAGATTGACTTTAATTAGTCTGAATTGTTGCCCTAGATCTTTACAGACTTATTGTAGGATAAAGAATAAAATAAAAACTTTCAATTGTTTATTTGGTTTTATAGAACCGATGAGAATAGGATACATAGTCTATCCGAAGTGCGTGGACATATTTAAAGGCGATGTTTAAGTTCCGGTGCGGTAATCGAACTCGCGACAAGCAGCGCAGCAACCATTCGCTCAATCACTAAGTCAACCATGACATACACACACTAAAATTCGAAGGTTGCAATGAAATACGTAGTATATGCTGTGTAACATAGAATTAATTGTTCCTTAATTTGACAATTATCTCGAATTCATCAGACATCCATTGTGTAGAGTCACACACAACTTCTAAAATTCGATGACTACGAGACTACCTATCGTAACTCTATTAATCAAAATGACTAAGCTACTACCGCACTCCAACTCAGCGCCTACCATTTAAGATATACAAGGCACTACACGAAAGATATCCAAGCTATTTGATAACGTAATCTCCATTTCGAACAATGTTATGAGGCCTTAAGCTCCATTTATGGTCTGGAACTTACCCGTAAACGTGCATATGAATTTGAATGTACTTAACTACGAGTATCTACCCATTAAAACTTCAGCGCAAACAGGGAAACAGTTCAGGAGTTCAGCTATCGCCTATCTACCATGTATAGTTTATAATTATCTGTACTTAACAGTTGTAGTAGGACATAATTTGTTCAGGACTACAAGAAGCCAGTGCAACGATACTGGTGTGTCCGAACTGTCCACGGTTCGTGGAGCCCTACCGTTGCTTTCAACAACAATAAACAAAACTACAGGCTCTTCGGCCTACAACCATATATACAAATAACACTCACCTGAGCTGTAGACGGCAACCAGAATTTGCTTGATCACGTCCAAATGTGGTATGTATGTAAATATGAGGTGAGTAAATGAAAGTGTGATGTAAGTCAAGTGTTCTGAACGGTCACAAGGCGTCAGTCTCCAGATGGCGCGGTTCAAATCAGCATCACAGCACAACTTATTTCCAACAAATGCGCGTGCCACGCGGGTGGCGACAAACCGGCGATAAGTCCAAAAATATCCCAGGGTTTTCGTCAATCCGGGATTACAACTTCAAACAATAGTTAATCGCGACCCAATTATCGGTTGCAAACGGCGATTCCAAACGATATTTCTATTACAATTAAATCAACAGGTCCAACGCGGACATTTTTTCCAACCGGGAACAAAGGGAGTCTGTCAAGTCAAAGTAATGTTAAGATCAAATTTCTTTATGTCAAAAGGGTACGTTCGGAAACGATCGGTACTAAACATCTACCCCCCCCGGACGGGCCTACCCGTCCGCTAATCAATTGGAAGTCTTGACAAGGTTGCAAATTTAACACAGCTTCAATGCGGCCAAATACCGTAGCTAGTTCCTCAAAGGTGAGAACGGTGTCTCCCAACAATCTCCGCCAGCGTCCCTTTGCCGCTTTCACCGCGGCCCCAAAAATACCCCCCCAATGGGGGGCAGGCTGGCGGGTCAAACAACCAAGTGACCCCTCGGCGGGTCAAACTATTACCAATGTCAACCTGGCTCTCATTAGGAAGGCGTGTACCTCCTTCAAATAGTTACTTGTACCCTTGTAATTCGTACCGCAATCAGACCTAATCAAAGAAGGCAACCCACGGCGAGACACAAATCTTTCCAAAGTCGCCTCAAAGGCCTCTGTCGAGAGGGAGGTTGCCAGCTCCAAATGTACTGCCTTGGTTGACAGGCAGACAAACACACAAATAAGCCTTAACAATCCCACTATTACGAAGGGTGGACGTCTTCAACAAAAGGGGACCAACAAGTCCGTTACGACGCCAGCAAAGGGCCTCGCCTCATTGACGCGATCAGCCGACAAATCCAAATTTCTCGCTGCAGAATGGCCAACAGCGCATTGCAACCGGCATGCGAGTTCTTAGTGTGACGATCAGTCACCCACAATTGAACCAAGTGGCCCTCCCTGGGCAACAAAAGGGGGTGACGGGCCCCATAAGGAAGGCTAGAGTGCCTCAACCGTCCTCCAACAGGGTTTCCCGAAGTGGCTCGTCCCAACCAAGTTCAGTTATAACAAGGGCAGGAGCACCAATTTTAGGGTGCGGACAACTCACAAGGGTGATTTCAAACCAGGTCCTTCCCTCAACAGTGGTGTCAGCCGGTTCTCCAATTCCCCAAATCTTGCCTGAAAGGTCGTTCACCTTCAGGCCAACCTGTCCCGCTAACCAAGACGACAAAAGGCAACCCTGGGCTCCCGTGTCCAAAATGGTACGGACCACAATCGAGTCACCCAAGGGTCCCCAGACCTTGACCAAGGCCGTTGGCAACAAACCGTCTTGATCGGGGGGGTCCTTTAGCGGGGCAGGCGTCAATCTCTTAGTGATGCCTGGGCGGCGACCGATCGCCGCATCCAGGCTGCCTTCGTTCACGACGAGGCCAACAATCAAAATATTCGTCCGCGCCGTGTCCCGAGCCGCTCGCCATCACTGGAGGGGCATATCCCACCGGATGCCCGAATGGCGGAGGGCGCGACTCCAGCCAGGGACGTTCCGCCAACGGAGGGGAAAGGCAGCGGCGCCGACCCGGCCACTGCTGCCTAGCAGCCAATGCGCGTTCTCCCTGACGAGGGGAGACCAAATGGCGCTCGTGGGGCTCCCGTTCAACTTGCGCGGGGGGTGGAGTGCGGCGTACAGAATTGCGGGTCTCAGCGCGGTGCTCGTCTTCGGGGTACCCCCCCTTGCGCGAACCCCCCTCAGAAGCTGGTCTGCTGGAGCGGTTCGCGTTGGCGCACAAAATCTCCAAGTGGGACCCTTCACAAATTCTACACGGGCGGGGGTCGGGGCAGTCCCAATGGAAGTGGGCCCCCAAGCAAGAAAAGCACAAACGGCGTGCGTTGACAATGCGGCGGTGGGCACTTACGTGCAAATTCAAAAGGTCCGGGCAACGCGCCATGACATGCCCCGTTGCCTTACAAAAGTCACAATGATGAGGACTCCGAGCACCAGCAAAACGGGGGGCGGGGCGATCATCAACAGGCCCCCTAGCCCGAGGACTCCGGGCGCCAGCAAAACTGGGGGCGGGGCGATCATCAACAGGCCCCCTAGCCCGAGGACTCCGGGCGCCAGCAAAACGGGGGGTGGGGGGAACATCAGGGGAACAAAGAGAGTCTGTCAAGTCAAAGTAATGTCAAGATCAAATTTTTTTATGTCAAAAGGGTGCGTTCGGAAACGATCGGTACTAAACATAATTCATAGACGTTAAAAACAAAGTTCCTTATCGGGTTTGTTGGTCTATTTGTTTAGGTAGGTTTCAGTTCATTTTGTTAGAGCTAAGGGTTAACCCTTTCGCGAGCATTGGCAAAATAATTGCCGAGGTGGTTTTTTTAAGGTCCACTCAAAGATAGTTTGTGTTTTGGCATAACGATATTTGATACTGCTAGCACCATTTCTTGCAAAAGTACAACAACATTTTACGTTCATTCGATCGAATGACAGGAACAAATTTTGACACTTTGAGACAAAAGTTGAAATGTGAGGTTTTTTTTTAGGTTATCTGTTAGAAACGTTAGAAATCCAAAAATATCAAGAAATTCACTGGGTGAAAAGTGAGTAGCGTTATATATTTCTTATGTATAATGTCTGTTTAGAATTAAACAAACTTTGTTTTTGATAAACCACTTGTATTGACTAAAACTACAGCTCTTAGAATTTAACTTAATTTTGTACGTTGTATGATAAAATATTACTTTGACGGACGTGGTAACACATTGGTCGTAGATGCGGAGTGTCGCGGCCCGCCGCTGGCCGGCGCCGGCGCCCGACCTCCCTCCTTGCTCCTCGCCCCTCGTCGCCCTACCAGTCACGTAGGCATAGAATAGTGCTGCGCGCGTACATCCTCCCGGGCCTTGAAAGTGTGGCTTTCAAGTTTAAGCTTTATTTGCATTAGCGCCAAGATCTTGCTTCTTCGCGCCGTCTTCCTTTGCATCATTAGAGGCTGGTAGTATGCACATTTTGTTAGTAGCCCTTCTTAGTGTGCCCTTTGAAGTTAATACATCGGCAACTCTGCTGATTCCATCTTTCCCAGGGTATAAATGGGTAATACGGCCAAGTTTCCATTGTAGTGGGGGAAGATTTTCTTCTTTGAGGATCACCAGATCGCCCACACGAAGCTCGTATTGCCTCGTTCTCCACTTGGTGCGTTCTTGAAGTTCGGCAACATACTCCCGGCGCCATCTCTCCCAGAATTGTTGTCTCAGCTGTTCAATATATTGGTATCTGTTGGGGTGCTTGCAGGTGATAGGCAACGATGGCACTGAGGTGAGAGGTCGCCCTATAAGAAAGTGCCCTGGTGTTAGAGGAGAGGGATCGGTTGGATCGGTTGAGAGGGGAGTAAGGGGACGAGAATTTAAAATGGCTTCGATTTGCGCGAATAGGGTCGCGAGCTCCTCGAATGTCAGGGAAGCATTGCCGGCTACACGCTTAAAATGGTGCTTTGCGGATTTAACGCCTGCCTCCCAGATACCTCCAAAGTGAGGTGAGTATGCGGGGCTAAACACGAATTTAATACCTTCACTACTAGCATAATTAATAGCTGACTCACGACTGGACCTGAGTATTCTACATATCTCATTGTTCGCGCCCGTGAAGTTGGTACCATTATCGCAATATATAATACTAGGTTTACCTCTTCTAGAAACAAACCTTCGAAGAGACAAAATGAAAGCATCAGTGCTCATATCGCTGACTAACTCCAAATGAATCGCTTTGGACGAGAGGCATACGAACAAACATAGGTAGCATTTTGAAATACGATTGCCTTTACCCTTACGGCTAGAGATCATAAACGGGCCAGCAAAATCGACACCGCACGAGTAGAAAGGAAACGCAGAATAGCTTCTTTCGGCAGGTAAGTTTCCCATTAAAGGTTGTAATGTCTTCCCACGTAGGCGAATACAAACTATGCACTGCTTTGTCGTGCTACGTGCTAAGTGTCTGCCACCTATAGGCCAAAATCGTTCTCTTATTGAAGCTAGAAGATGCTGAGGACCAGCGTGAAATAAGCATTCATGTTCGTACCTTAATATTAATTTAGTTAAATGATGTTTTGCATCTAAAATAATGGGATGTTTCTTATCATAGACGAAATCAGAATTTTGAATTCGACCCCCAACTCTTAATATACCATCTGAATCAATAAAAGGATTTAGAGGCAATAATTTAGACTTACGACTAAGAGTTTTATTATTCCTAATTAATTTAATTTCCTCTGCATAGCTTTCTAACTGACTTAACTTAACTAACACTAGCAAAGAATCATCTAATTCCTTAGTATCTAATGGTCCATTAATTTTTGCATCTCTATTTTTACAATAATTTAGGAAACGCTGTACATAGGCATATATTCTCTTTAATCTATTTAAATTAGAGTATTTCTCAAATTTAATTATATTGTTTGTAATAACAACATGACATTCAATGGTGTGCGAATTTTTAACTTCAGGTAACATGTTGGGGATTTGTGTGTGGTTTTGCGTAGGCCAACAAGTTGGGTCATTAGCTAGGAACGAAGGCCCTTCCCACCAAAGGAGAGAGGACTGCAATTGCTTAGGAGTCGCACCTCTAGACGCAATATCTGCTGGATTTTGATCTGTGGGAACATGACAAAAGGTGAATCCACTTGTAAGTTGATTGATTTCATTTACTCGGTTACACACAAATACTTTAAGATCCCTGGGTGGGGTTTTCACCCATCCTAGCACCACCTGTGAGTCAGACCATATAAATTTACGATCGATATTACAATTTAATGACTCTAACACCTTTGAACATAAACGTGCACCTAACAAGAAGCCACATAACTCTAATCTTGGAATAGTCGTTGGGTTCATTGGTGCAACTCGTGCCTTAGCACACAACAACCTGATTGTAACTTCCTGATTCTGACTTACAGAACGCAGGTAAATGCAGGCTGCATAGGCTTGTTGAGAGGCATCTACAAAACAGTGTAATTCTATATTATTAGGTGTATCACACAGAACTCGCCTTGTAATACGAATATTAGTTAAATTTGAAAATTCCTTCAATAACTCAGCCCACTTCTTACAAAACTCAACTGGTACTGGATCATCCCAATCCAGCTTAGAGGTCCATAATTGTTGAAGTAGAATTTTAGCTACTATTGTGCAGGGACACAATAATCCCAAGGGATCAAATACCTTAGAAGTAGTAGAAATTATTGACCTTTTAGTAATATGAGTAGAAGGCTGCAGGTCTGTAGAGAACTGCAATGAATCGGCCTTGGGACACCAATTGAGACCTAATACACTAGATTCTTTGTTGAAATCAATGGGTTTTGAAGAACCACATTCACTGTCAAATAATTGAGGACAGTTTGTGCGAAATTTCCTGAGGGGTAGGCATGCAGAATTAAGAGTATTTACAACTTCATGATATATGTGTTTCAGCCCTTCTACAGATTCCGATCCCGTATTCAGGTCATCTGCATAAAAATCGTTTCGTATTACACAAGCTATAGACTCATCCTCACACTCATTAGCCAGTTGTAAAAGGCATCTAGTACTTAAAAATGGTGCAGAGGCAGTTCCATATGTAACTGTGTTAAGTTGTAAAATATCTAACGATTGGGACTTATCATCACGCCACAGAATAAGCTGCAGATGGCGCTGCTGTTGCCTGACTTCAAGTTGCCTATACATTTTCTCTATGTCGGCTGTGAGAATGAATTTATGCCTGCGAAATCGCAATAAAATAGATATTAAATCACTCTGCACTACTGGACCAATCATTTGAATTTGATTCAGTGATTTACCAGAGCTAGTCTTAGAAGAAGCATTGAATACTACGCGGAGCTTTGTAGTTTCGCTCTTTTCACGAATGACTGCGTGATGAGGCATGTAGTACCCAAATACAGGTTTAGCAATTTTAGTTAAATGCCCTAAACTTGCATATTCATCTATAAATGCCTTGTAGTTCGCCTTTAAATCAGGATATTTTGCAAATTTTCTTTCTAAACTTTCAAAACATTTTTTGGCTATATAGTATGAGTCCCCAAGAGCTTTTTCAGGCGACTCTTTTAAGGGCATTAACACAGAAAATCTACCATTCGATAAGCGAGACACGTTTTCTTTGAAATGATCCTCACAAAGTTGCTCTTCGATGGAATATGTTTTTGAGGCCGGTAAGTCATCAATTTTCCAAAATTTTTCTAATGAGTCCTTTATCTCTTGAGTAAAATTACAATAAACCTTTGAAGCGGACTGACTACCTTGTATGGGGCCACTTATGAGCCATCCCAGCATAGACTCCTGTAGAACCAGTTTGTTACTACCTAACTTAATTAAATTAGAACCCACTATCTCCCAATACACATCTGCTCCTAAGAGGATGTCGACCTCAGCCGGAGAAAAATAGTCAGGATCAGCCAGAGTAATATTTCCAGGTAACTTTATATGGTCTGTACTAATTGTAGCATTTGGTAAGATTCCCGTTATTCTAGGCACTACAAGACACTTAACATTTAATTCAAAAGGCATACATCTAGATTTAATTTTAATATAACAACTTCCAGTAATATTACATGTAGCGTTATTGATCCCACAAATACTCACTGAACCACCGGGGTTGATTGCTAGCCCTATCTTCCCTTTTAATTTGTCTGTGATGAACGATGATTGACTACCTGTGTCCAGCAGCGCACGGGCTGTATATTTTTTATTATTTATGATAATTTGGACTAGCGCCGTACTTAACAAAACCTGGTCATTAGATGCCACTGACAGTGAAACAGGCAAGGAGGAAGATGTAGAGGGTTGTTCAGTTTCAGTAGTAGATGTACGGTTGCTTTTAGTTATATGAATTAATGTATTGTGTTTCCTTTTGCATTGACGACAAACAGCTTTTAGCTGACATTGAAAGGCATTGTGACCACTGTGTAAGCAATTTTTACATAACTTTAACTTGTTCACTTCATGTAGTCGCTCATCTACATTCATATTTTTAAATTTTAAACATTCATGCAAATGATGATTTTCATTGCATAAAACACAACATTTCTTGTTTTCCTTTTTATCAACAGATACAATTAGGCTTTTAGATTGATTGGTAACCCTTGGCTTATGATCCACTTGTTTGTCAAGACGACTATTATTACAATAGGCAGTCTCAAGTATGTCAGCTCGACTACGAAGAAAAGAATAAAATTCACTAAGTGAAGGTAAATCTGCAAGATTGCACTTGTATTCTTCCCATTTTCTACTCGTGTGAATATCTAGTTTTGCTGAGACCATAAAAATAATAAGAACATCCCACATATTAGTAGGCTGGCTAAGAGTTGCCACAAGAGTGTCAAGAGCCCGCAAATGTTTTGACACATGGTCAACAATAAACCGCAATGATTTATAAGATTCCCTTTGAATCGACTCAATGTTAAGCAATGCTTTTAAGTGATTATTTATTAATAGGTTTTTGTTGTCAAATCTTTGACATAACAGGTCCCACGCAACCTTGTAATTTTTTGAACTAAATTCTATTGACTTAATAACAACAGATGCACTACCTTCCAATGAAGATCTTAGATAATGGAATTTATTAATTGGTGCGATACTTTCATTGCTGTCAATCACTGATTGAAATGTGTCTTTGAATTCTAACCAGTTAAGGTAATTCCCATCAAATGTAGGAAGTTTGATTGTAGGTAATTTTATGCCATTAAATAAATGGCAGCTACCATTTGATGCATGTTCACTATTTTCTCCGTCACAATTTCCATTCTCAGCCTTTTTCGTAGGTGAATTAGCTAAGGTATCTTGGCTTTTTGCTATTAAGTGAATAAACTGAGTCTCTAAACTATCTCTTTCCTTAATTTGCTCTGTACTATCAGAATGCAATAAATCTATTTTGCTTTGAATAACCTCAAACTCTTCCATAAGCGATTGAATTTTATTCAATTTTAATTCTAATTCTCTATATTGAATAGAAGAAATTTCTTTTAAACCAATTAAACTGTTTAAGTAATCTGAAAATCTTGTAACCCGTCCCTTGATAATGCCGCGCTCCTTTACTAACTTCATTAATTCTACCTTGAGCTCTGCTTCACTCATTTTTATAGATTGTAATTGTACCAAACAAAACACAGGTGAGCGAACACTGAAATAAGTAATTTAAAATATGCACTCAAACCCGTTTGAAGAGCCGAGAAGCTCAGGTCCAGTCGCTCGCGCTGGTGCTAGCACGACGCGATGCTCAGGGCAGGTCGCGCCGAGCAGACAGCTTAGGCCAGCAGCGCACGCGACGGAACCGAACGGGAGGCGGCGAATGGCAATGCCGAGACCGATGCGCTCCTCTTCACGGAGTTACGCTGGAAATAGTCGGCATAAGATATTGAAAAAACGGTAATGAACGGTAGCTAACGCTGGCCGCGTTGTGCAGGGACTGCACGGGTATGTACGTAGGTATTGGATAGGTTATAGGCAACCTGTTCTTAATTTAGAAGAACCTAGAACGAGCCGGGTATGCTAGCAGGTAGGTAAAAGGTTGGACGCGTGCTCGTATTTTAAAGCTTGATTAGAAATATAATTATTAAGTATGAAATCTAACGCTGCACGTGCATGTATTTTGCGTAACACCATAAAAAGCACCAAGGCTAACTTAGACAAAGTCATAAACCCAACACTCAAGCAGCAAGTCGGCCATTCACACAATGCGAGAAACAGGGATTATTGAAAGATAAGTAGGTAGGTACCTAGGTTGGTATGAAAAGTTTAGGAATTTAGGACAGGGCTTACTCCCCTTGGGCTAGACCTCCGGTTCACGATGTCCCCAAAGGCTCCCGAAGCAGCATGCGCCAACACCAGTCCCTTTTCTTAACTCGACCGGGCTCCGCTGGCCGGTATTGTATGACCAAAAATGGCGGCTGCCGCGTTCCTCTCGTGCGACGCCCGCAAAACGACCTTTTGTTATTGAAGATTACCGTCCTGTCACGGTCGCCACTTTTGTTTAGAATTAAACAAACTTTGTTTTTGATAAACCACTTGTATTGACTAAAACTACAGCTCTTAGAATTTAACTTAATTTTGTACGTTGTATGATAAAATATTACTTTGACGGACGTGGTAACACATTGGTCGTAGATGCGGAGTGTCGCGGCCCGCCGCTGGCCGGCGCCGGCGCCCGACCTCCCTCCTTGCTCCTCGCCCCTCGTCGCCCTACCAGTCACGTAGGCATAGAATAGTGCTGCGCGCGTACAATGTCTAATCTACCGAATTACGGTAATATTGTGTTGATTTGTGCTGTATAAATATATTTATGAGACGAAATGTTCGACCTTGCCACCATCCACTACCCGTGGCAAAATAGTTGCCTATGACTATGTCATTATTTTATCTTGGTTATATAGTTGCCACTGCCCGATTATTATTTATTTCAGATATTACCGCGAAAGAGTAAACGACTAAATTATTCAGAAATAATCGAGTTAGTAAACATACCTGACCGGTCTGAGTCAGAAGATGATCTCGAAAATTATGGTTCTGAAGAAGATGATGCCATAATTTCAGCATCTTCAGCTTCGACAGTCGCTTTCGAACCATCGACTAGCCGTACTTATAGGCCTCAATATACTAGCACGTCCCATCAACAATTAGTAGATATAGGTAGACTTTTCACCAGTGATGAGAATCAAAATAATTGGTTTTCAAGCTATAAAGAACCTCTACAATTATAAAATTAGGGCGAAGATCAAATAAGCGGTGGATGCGTTTATTTTACTTTTTGTCGAGAGTTGTGCAATGCATTCATCCTACTTCCTTCCTACTAATATGATAAATGCGAAAGTTTGTGAGGGTGGATGGATGTTTGTTACTCTTTCACGCAAAAATTACTGAACGGATCTGAATGAAATTTGGTCAGTAGATAATTGACATTTTGGAATAACACATAAGCTACTTTATCCAGAAATTCCCACGGGATCGGGATTTGCGCGGGAAAACCTTCCCACGCGAACGAAGTCGCGGGCAGAAGCTAGTACTGTATAAATCCATTCATAGTGATAAAAAAATAGTCAAATGAAATTCCGCGAAAGATTGGCGTATGGTCTGATTGACGGCTACACATCTAGAAAAAGGGCAGCTGATCTCAACGGGAAGAGATCCAATAAATCTCTGCCTGATGATGATATCTCCTCCAGCAAAAGCAGTGTACCCCAAGAGATTCGATATGCTCAACTTGGTTTACACTGGCCTGAAAAGCTGCCAACTTTCAGAAGATGCTATCTATGCAGCACGAGAACAAAAAATAAAAAATTTCGAATAAAGTGCTCCAAATGCCTCGTAACACTATGCATTAAGCCATGTTTCCACAAGTTTCATCAGTGTTAACAAAGCAATTTTATATTTTTGATACCAAACAAAGATGTTAAATTCCATGGAGACTGATAATTTTCTATATTTTTTACTAAAATTTAAATTATTAGAGTGCTTAGTTCAGATGTCACTTACCTGATTTACTTCTTGATCTCTTATAGTATTTGATTTGTGATAATAATTACTTAGACTAAGATTATTCAATTATATCGAGACTGATTATTCTAATATAAAAATATTATGAATAAAAGTCAACTTATTGGTATGTTTTGGTGTGAATATGCCAATGTGTCTAGGTTTTTAGGGTTCCGTAGTCAACAAGGAACCCTTATAGTTTCGCCATGTCCGTCTGTCTGTCCGTCTGTCCGCGGTGTAGCTCAAAAACTATTGGTACTAGAAAGTTGTAATTTGGCATAAGTATACACGTTAATGACGCCAAAAAAGTGGTAAAATAAAATTTTGAATAAAACAATTTTTTAGGGTGCCTCCCCTACATGTAAAGTGGGGTGATAATTTTATTTTTTCGTCCTTCTCATAGTGTGGGATATCGTTGGATAGGTCTTTCAAAAACATTAGGGGTTTGGGAAAACCGTTTTTTGATTAAGTAAACCGTTCGTGACTTATCAAGCTTTAAAGTACTAACTTTCGTTAGAGTCAAGTGTGTCCCCCCCTAGCAATTAAACGGTTGTAGTTAGAAATTCAAATGTCACGGCAGTAGTACCTATATATAACGAAGTTTAAAGGAAAACTATCACACATAAGTGGGCTTTACAAGTTTACGAGTAATAGTCGACCAATTGTATTTGACTCGAAAATTTCGAACAACTCCATAGAAATGTCGATAGATGGCGCTAAGCGTCAGTTGTATCGCGCTAGTTTCATATTTAAATAAGTTTTATAAAAAAAAAACTTTTTAACAAGAAAAACGGACTTCCAAAAACCCACTAGGTAGGTACAATGTGAAAAATAACTTTAATTTCAGAAGATGGTGGCTTGGATCTGTATTTTAGTTTTTTGCCACCGACTTCCGAAATTAAAGTTATTTTTCACATTGTAGTGTTTTTTTGGAAGTCGGATGTTTTATCAATTCCCATTGGTTCCAGCTGAGGCTGTTAATTGCAATTCACAAAAGCCAGGGTTCCACATTAGAAAAAGTTGTTGTACATGTGAAGCCCGGTATTTCAAGGTCAATGTTATATGTTGCTTGCTCACGTGCCACATGTGCTGAAGGTTTATTTATCGTTACTGAATGTTTTCATCCTCCACGTCCACCCACTGGATATGCTAGATAGCTTAGCAAGCTTTTTATAGATCATGCAAATGTCCCAACAGTCGCCCAGTAGGTTTTGTAAGTAATTTACTATCGCATAACAGTCCTTGTATAATATTTGGAGATTTTAATGAAGACTATCTCCGTAACGACAACACTGCAATTTTCAAATTAATACGTGACGCTGGTTACCAGTCCTTATTACAACCACTTCCCTCAACACGCGGTGATACTCAAATAGATCATATTTTTTTTTCAAAATTCCCTTGTGAAGTTGGATTTTATAATTCCTTCTTCAGTTACCATCGCCCTACGTGGGTTCGTTTTTAGAGTGAATTCAAATTAATATGTTTTTATTTATTTATTATTTTGCTATATAATATTAAACACAATGCTCCCCCAGCAAACTACTTCCTCAATTTTATATTTTTGTGACGATTGAGTAGTGTAGCTCTGTGTCCTGTATTTAAATTTAAAACACCGGCTATGACAAGTTTTATACAAATCTCTAAAAAAAAAATTAAAACTTTCCGTGAAAAATTGTTGGATCAGGTGAGGAATTGTATAGGAAGTCAAATTAGTTAGGTAGTCATGTTTGGCTTTTAGTTAGAGCATTCGCGTGTTGTATTCGCTGACTGATCGTTTCGTACCAGAAACGATCAGTCAGCGAATACGACACGCACTTGGCTGTTATAAAAACTACGGAACCCTAAACAGCGCGT
The DNA here is from genome assembly GCA_943138885.2 of Tholera decimalis. Taxonomy (NCBI): domain Eukaryota; kingdom Metazoa; phylum Arthropoda; class Insecta; order Lepidoptera; family Noctuidae; genus Tholera; species Tholera decimalis. The sequence goes on along the minus strand of OW964571.2, from coordinate 17,302,857 downwards.
GGCCCGACACGCACTTGACCGGTTTTTTGATAGTAGTTTCAATATTGCTTATGAAAAACATTAATTTCTTAAAAAAATAAAACTGTTAGACTACCAAAATCTTTTATTTACGAATACCTCCTATCTATACTTATAATAAATCTGTAGAGAGGTCAATTCTGTACATGAAATATATTTCCAAAATAACTATCAGGGGGTGATTAAGGATCGATACTCATGCCAAAAATGCAATCAGTTAAATTTTTGTCTGTCTGTCTGTCTGTCTGTCTGTCTGTATAACCGTTATAGAAACAAAAACTACTCGACGGATTTTAACGAAACTTGGTACAATTATTTTTCATACTCCTGAGCGGGTTATAGTATACTTTTCATCACGCTACAATCAATAGGAGCAGAGCAGTGAAGGGAAATGTTGGGAAAACGGGAGAAGTTACTCCATTTTTTAAGCTTCCGTCGCGTGTGCAACCTTAATGGTTAAAGCTGCACAAATCATTTCATGACGGAAATGTTCTCCTTAAAATTATATAAAAAATATCCCACGACAGCATATGTCTAACTTTTATGGTTGACTCACAATAACACGTGTAACTCCCGATAGCTTAGCAGTTCGAAGCTTTCTGATTATAATATTTGTCTACTCTTACGTTTATAACACTCTCAGTCACCCCTAATTGAAAAAGTTAACATTATTAACTATTCCATAAAAAAATTGGCCAAGTGCGAGTCAGACTCGCCCATGAAGGGTTCCGTAGTAACTATAATATAATATGCAAATTTATTTGACGAAAAAAAAACCTTACAAATTTCTTAAAACTAGCTTATTTACATTTTTTACAACTGCGCCACATAAATTTGTTTTGACAAAAAAAAACCTTACAAATTTCTTAAAACTGGCTTTTTTACATTTTTTACAACTGCGCCGAATAAATTTGTTTTTCATAGTGTTTGTATGAATTACAAAGTTATATTTGCGGTTTTAGAAAATATGCTGTATCTCAAAAACTGCTGAACTGATTTCGTTCAAACTAATTTTGGTTGAAAGTTTATATTAAGATCTACAGACATGTATTTTTTTTAGATTTTTCACTCCATTATTATAGAAGTTAGAGGTTGTGTCCGCCACACACACATTTTACCACTTTGGAAGCTTATATCTTTTAAACGATTGACTTTATGGAAAAGTGGTTTTAGAAACCCCGATGTCGTTTTTAAAGAACTGTCTATAGATACCACACATGCATCGATTTCATGAAAAAAAATATTTTCAGGTTTAGTTCCATGTATGGGGAGCCCCCCTTTATTTTAAATATTTTTTAATTTTTTTCTCAAAATCGGAAAGCGGTTCACAGAATACATCTACCTATCAAGTTTCACATGTATAGTCCTAATAGTTTCGGAATAAAATTGCTGTGACAGACGGACGGACGGACAGACAGACAGACAGACAGACGGACAGACATGTCGAAACTATAACGATTCCGTTTTTTGCCATTCGGCTACGAAACCGTAAAAAGAATCATATAAATCGGTATAGAAACACCAAAGTTATACCTGAAATACGCTTATAATAATAAGCCATCGCGCGTGAATACTGAATCATGCTATAAGGATTATTTTTGAGAATCGGTCGCCGCGCTCGACGCGTCTCGCGGTCGAAGCGTTCTCTAGCTACTTAAGCCTCATGTGAACGTGATCTAAACAATATTACCAATACATTAACTTACGCTGACGGAGTCGCGGGCACAGCTATATTGTATCATTACGCTAAGGCCAATAGGAGCGGAGCGATTTTTGAGAATCGGTCGCCGCGCTCGACGCGTCTCGCGGTCGAAGCGTTCTCTAGGTACTTAAGCCTCATGTGAACGTGATCTAAACAATATTACCAATACTTACATTAACTTACGCTGACGGAGTCGCGGGCACAGCTATATTGTATCATTACGCTAAGGCCAATAGGAGCGGAGCGCCAATGAAGAATGCTTCAAAATCGGGGTTAAATTTAACGTTAGCCCAAAGTAACTATTCCACGCGGACGAAGTCGCGGGCAAAAGCTAGTTATAAATATAAATATAAAATACGTAAAATACATAATCAATGCATTTTTAAGTCACAGTAAAGCATTGGCAAGAAGAAACACAACAAATAAAGTCGTGCATTGGCTACTATTTTGCCACAGAACAAAGTGCAAATGGGCATTGGCAAGGGGTGAATGAAAAAAATGGTCGTCAATATTTTAAGAATAACTTATACTAACGTTTTAAACAGTAAAAATCGTAATTAGCTACGAAATTAGTAATGCCCGCGAAAGGGTTAAACAAAACATTTAGGGCAATAAGAGGCAAACTTTATGCATTTTAATGCAAGAAAGACTTGAGGACAAATCACATTTTTTAATCTGTAACTTTAAAATGGCGGATTTCCTGCAATATTTAATTAAAAATCCATAAAAAAAACTCAGTGATTTCGGCGATAGAGCGAAAATGTTAAATTTTCACTAGTTGTCTAGGTTTTTTTTTGACATTTTAAAAAAGGTCTAGAAAACAAGTGAAAATTTAAAATGAATAAACTGAATACATTTGCGACACATATAATGAGCTCCGATTAATTCACCACAGATTTGATTTAAAAACCAAATCAACATAGTTGCGATACAGTATTCTAATACAAGTCTCTCCGTCCGAACGAAACCTAAACTCTATCGTGACCCAAACTAGTTTAAAATTATTCTCATAAATAAAAAGTTAATAGAGACATATCTTTTTATTATGAAGACATTTCAATGTATGTAGGAGTAGATTATTTCACCTACAGCTAGTGGAATAAAATTGGCTTATCTGGTCTGTAAAGAGGTTAGTATGGTGTGTAGGAATCTCAGAAATGGATGCATTGAAAGGTGTTCGGTTAATATTATTTTAACAAAAGAAATTAGGTGCTTGTTCCTATGTAAGGTAATCCTTGGAGTAGGTTAAGATGGTGTTACATATTTCTTTTATTTCACATCTATAACAAGATAAAATCGTTGGCTTTTGGTACACAAAATGTTCGGGATTGACATGAATTTTGACAATGCACCCTAAATATTTAGCCTTGGGCTATGAGGGTGATGGATTATTCAAATAATTTCAGTTGGTTTATTACATTAACTCAAGTTTATTTCTTTAATTGAACACAAATTAAAATATCATTATAATAATTATAACCTTTTTAACATGTGATACACAAAATTTAACTATTTATTATCAAAACATTGTAAACAAACAACTGTTCTTTCATTGTTGTCTTGTATAACAGAATATTTAAACGTTATTTAAAAAATAACGTTGCTTGTTTACTAATTCTGTCATCGTAAGACTAATATGTAATTGAACTAATTAATTTCAACATATTTACTGTATTTTTATATCATTTAATCATAGTTTAATGTTAAAATACAAAGGTTAACAAATCTGTTTTAAAATCGTACGATATGACGTCACTTGTTTACCACTGTGTATAAAAGCCGCCGCTCAGTCGTTCTAGACACTTTTAAAGTCCGGTTAAGTAGACTCACAGCCTTAGTGTGCTGATCTACAAGTGGCCCTAGCTAAAAAAAAAAAAAAAAAAAAAAAGTTCTAGACACAGTCAGTCACTCAGTCGCTCTGGAGCAGTCACACCGAACGGACCTAAGTTAAGTGAACTTGTGTTGTTTCTAACTTATATTAATATTTTTATGTGTAGAATTGGTATAAAAATCCTATCGTATTGCTATTGTATTTGAATATAAATTAATTATTTTGTATTTGTTACTTTAATGTGACAGTGTTATTAATTGATAATTGTGTGATAATTTAATGAACATTTGGTATTAATTCTATAAATAACTTGACTTATATAATATGTAATGGAGTAATGAAATAGTAGATACACAAGTAAATAAAGCTAAAAGTTATAACGATAGTAATCACATTGTGGTAATATTGTAAAGTACATATAGTGAATTGATGTTTATGTGAAAATGAATTATGTTTTGAAAAGAGTAACTGTGGAGTTTCTTGCCGGCTCTTCTCCATAGATAACTACCTTCCGAACCGGTGGTAAATTAATAAACTGATATTGCTATACAGACTACTAATTATTTCTATAAAACACCTAGTAATCATGGTAATACCGATTAATAGGTAATTAATCGGTAAATACGTAATAAATAGATATTGATAATTAATTAATTCTAGAAATAACAACATTCTCTATATATCTTTATATCTATATATCTTCCATTTCTGACAAGGGCAAGATGGCTGTTAATTACTATCACAGTGATTTTCTTTTTATTATGTAAATAACGCGGCCGCATAAAAATTTTGCCCATTGCGCGTAATGAATAAATTCGCCACTGTTGTGTGGTGTTTTACTTTTCGTTGATAAAGCTGCAATCCGTATCTATGTATATTATAAAATGAACTGCCCGTCTGGCATTTCAAAATAATTAACTGTGTTTGTTTTATTTACACAATTCTAAAACACAGAAAACTTTTGTGTATCTTTTTCTTTATCTGGGCAAATCTTTGGATTTGAATCGATGAACCGATTTTAATAGGACTTCCACTTAATTATATGACAACATATCAATACAGAATTCCAACGGGATCAGTATTATATCGACCCCTACATGGTCAAAATAAATTATATATAATACTAGTAGGTACGCACGCGGGGCTTCGCTCCCGTGTATTCTATCACGGTAAAAACATAACTCTCGTTTTTTGCAGTCGCGTAAAACGTAGCCTATAACCTTCCTTAAGCTTCAAGCTACTTCTATACCAAATTGCATCCAAATCCACCCAGTGCTTTCGAAGATTAGCGCATTCAAGCAAACAAACAAACAAACTTTTCCACTTTATAATATTAGTATAGATAGTATAGATAATGACTTACTGCGATTGCGCGTTCTTCATTACGGCCATACAAACGCATAATTTTCTGTCCCTGACATCACTAATTTTGCCAATAAACGATGACATACAGGACTGGCGGCATTAGCCGTCCTCATATGTATTGTAACGGATTTTAAATAGATATGATAACGACATAGGCGAAATCAACAATGCAGGCTTAGCAGAAAGTTATGAGAACATTTAGCGCTATTACTAATTAATTATACTTGTTCGAAATGAAATGCGTGTATTTTGAAGTTAATTAACTTTTATTATATTAAATAAAAGAGCACAACGTGCGCCATGACCCAGACAAATTTTCTCAGTCCAAAACAATGTTGCCAACTTAATAACTAGAGATTTACCAAAGATAATAAAAGGACGAATAATCAACTAAAATTACTAAATTAAACTATATAAACAAAAATGATTAGCTAAATAAGTATTCTATATGTTCATGTGGACTTGAACATAGTTGGGCCAGGCCAAGAATCATAACTGCAATGAACACAATAGTTAAGATTAATTTGAATTTAACAATGATAGAAAATAACATTGTTAATTAATAGGTAGCGGACATAACTTTGAGACACTCCTTCTATAAATCTTATCATTAAACTTTACATCAGCCACTCTAACACATTTATCATTTCCTGGATATACTTTTATTATCCTAGCAATAGGCCACACTAATGGTGACGTATTCAAATGCTTTACCAAAACAATATCACCTTCCTTCATATTTGGTGATTCATGTTTCCACTTGGGACGACTTTGCAGCTGAGTCAAGTAATCATTTGACCAGGTTTTCCAGAAGTCTTGCTTAAGCTTGGTTACCACCTTCCAAAATCGTAGACGATTTATAGGGACTTCTGTCAAATCAACCTCAGGATAGCTGCACAAAGCCGTGCCAATCACAAAATGACCAGGAGATAAATACTTGCCTTCATTTGGGTTTAGTGATAGCAGAGGTCGAGAATTCAAAACACCTTCTATTTGCACCACAACTGTGTTAAATTCCTCATAGGTCAAACTTAAGGTGCCTACTACTCTTTTAAGGTGGTGTTTTACACTCTTTACTCCCGCTTCCCACAATCCACCAAACTCCGGTGAGTAACTAGGAATAAATACAAAGGTAATATAACTATTTTTACAAAAATTATGCACTGAGTCTCTATGAGACTTTGAGTTTTGTAACTCATATAAATCTTTAAGTTGATTTTGTGCACCCTTAAATGTCTTTGCGTTATCGCAAAAAACTTTTGTAGGCATGCCTCTTCTGGAGATAAAACGGTTGAAACATGCCAAAAAATTCTCAGTAGTGAGATCTGATACCACTTCCACATGGATGGCCTTAGTAGCAAAGCAGACAAAGAGGGCAATATACCCCTTCGTTACGAGTGGTTTACGGATTCTACCAACCTTGATATTAAAAGGGCCACAAAAGTCAATACCCACATGCTGAAAGGGTCTAGTAGCAGTAATTCTTTCAGCTGGTAGTGAACCCATAAGCTGCCTTGCAGTCTCAGCCTTCAAACGCGCACATATTAAACATTTATGCAATACCTTTTTGACCTCTCTAATGCCACTAATGATCCAATACTTCTGCGAGAGGGAACTAAGGACAAGTCTGGGACCAGCATGCAATAATCTGAGATGTTCTCTCTTAATTAATAAAGAAGTTATATGGCAATTTTTTGGAAGAATTAAGGGGTGCATTTTATCATGTGGTATATCTGCATTAAGCAACCTGCCACCCACGCGAAGTAATCCATGTGCGTCTATGAAAGGGTGTAAACTTGCAAGAGTAGTTTTCTTTTCCAGTTTAAAATCTTCAGCAAAGTGCTGTTTCTGTACACAACGAATTATAATTAAAAGAGCATCTTGCAATTCTTTAGGTGACAGATTTGAGTCAATAGCCTCTTTTTTATTTTTTAAAGTATTATTATAAAATCTATATATGTATGACACAATATCTACAATTTTATTTAAATCAGAGAATTTTTCAAAAATCTCCAATATGTAGGACTGCTCTACTTTTTGCAAGAAGCAAGAAATTTCCTCTTCATCAATTTCTGTACTACTTATATTATTTAATATTTGTTCTTCGTGACAGAAATCGGCCTTAGACAAATATTGTGGACCATGCCACCATAGAGCGTGATTTTGCAATTTTTGCGGATCTATTCCCCTTGAGAGTATGTCAGCTGGATTATCAGAAGACCTAACATGGAACCAAGAAGATTTTTGTGTAAGTTCAGCAATTTTTCGTACTCTGTTTTGAACATAAACATTATATTTTAATTTTTCGGCCTGTATCCAAGCTAGTACAATTTGGGAATCACTATAGAGATAAACTGAGAGATTAAATCTAGATGCAAGTACTCTACCGACTCTACTTGCCAACTGTGCTAGCAATAATGCACTATTTAGTTCCAACTGAGGTATTGTTAATTTTTTAGCTACAGGAGCAACGCGCGATTTTGAGCACAGTAAATTAGTCTCTACTTTTCCATTTTCATATAAAACTCTTAAATAAATACAGCAGCCAAAGGCTTTCTGTGAAGCATCAGCATAACCAACTAACTGAACCAATACTAAATTATGACTTTTTATAGATCTGAGGACTGTAATTTTGCCCATAAGTTTTAAATTTGCAAGAAAATTTCTCCATGGTAATAATTGTTTAGTAGGTAAAGTAGAGTCCCACTCTATTTTTAAAAGCCATAACTCCTGCATTATTAACTTGGCCACTACTATAATAGGCCCAATAAGACCCAAAGGGTCAAAAATTTTACCAATATAACTAAGTACCTTTCTCTTAGTATTTAAAGTTTCTTCCTCACACTGTGGGGATTGAAAAGTAAAATTATCTAAAACGACATCATATTTTAGACCAAGTGTTTTAACAACCTTATCTGTATTAAGATTAACTTCATCAAAGTATTGACGTTGAACTGGAATGTCTTTGAGAACAGAAGAATGGTTTGAACACCATTTATGCAAATTGAAATTGCCTAATCTAAGCAACTCTATCAACTGAGTTTTTAGCAGGTGTAGCTCTTCTACATTATCACAACCAGAAATGACATCGTCCACATAAGTGCTAGAAATGATAACATTAGCCGCTAGAGGGTATTGCTCCTTATATCTATTGGCAAGCTCTAATAAGCACCGAGTGGCCAAAAAGGTAGACGACTTTAGCCCATATGTGATGGTCTGCAATTGCAAGCACCTGATTGGTTCGCTGGGGTGATCTCTCCAGAGAATGTTCTGCAGGGTGGTATAGTTTTTATTAATAAAAACACACCTGAACATCTTCTCTATGTCACAAATTAAGGTGAACAAATATGTTCGGAATAGAAGTAGTATATCGAAAAGCTCACCCTGTACCACAGGCCCATTCAGCATTACATCATTTAATGAAGTATTGTTCTTACTCTTCATACTTCCGTCAAAAACCACTCGCAACTTAGTGGTCTTGCTCTCCTCATTAAAGACAGCATGGTGAGCTAAAAAATAAACAGAGCCACAGTCAATATCATATAAACTTATATCAATTTCAATTGCATGTCCCATCGCAACATACTGATCTATAAATTCTTTGTATTTCTCCAATAGCATAGGATGTTGTTTAAATTTGCGTTCTAGATACCAAAATCTTTGAAGGGCAATAGAAAAAGAATTTCCAAGCTCTAATTGTTCCTTGGAACAGATAAGTGGCATATCAACATGAAATGTATTATTTTCAAGGCATACAGACTGTTGAAAGATAGTTTCTGATCTTTGACACTCATCTGCACACTTATCGACAGGTTCAGGTAACTTCTCAGTAAGCCAAAATTTTTCCATCACCTGTTCTAATTTTAAATTATCACTTATAACAAAATTTGATACCAGGTTATTACATACCATTTGTTTGTTGCATTCTCCTATTGTGCCAGCAATAACATATCCAAATACAGTGTTTTGGAGTACAGGACCATTTGGAATCTTCATACAACCATTTAACAAGGAGTTAAAGTATATTTCAGCACCCAATAAGATTGAGATTTCTGAAGGGATATTGAAGTCACTGTCTGATAATTGAATATTTTTAGGAATCTTTAATTTAGAAATATCAACAAATTGTTGAGGCAAAGGTGTAGTAATAGAATCAACAACATAACAAGTTACATTGAATTTAACATCGTCAAATTGACATGAATTTATGTTAAAATTAACAGTTTGATTAATTTTTGAAGAATTATTGCCGATCCCAATAATATTGGTAACCTGCTGAGTAGGAATCATATTTAACTTTTCAACAACTGATTTAGTTACAAAGGAACCTTGACTGCCACTGTCAAGCAATGCTCTAACTTTAAAATCATGACCATATTTGTCAATAATTTTTACCATTACAGTAGGCAGCATAACATTACAGGTTGTAACTTGAGAATTTGAACAAAGTGAGACTGGAGTCTCTGGCTGGTCATCACAATGTAAAAGTGTATTGTGTGATTTTTTACAAATTCTACATTTAAATTTATACTTACAAACATTGTCAGCATGACTTTTCAAACAGAGGGAACATAGTTTTTTATCTTTAACAAAAGTCAGTCGAGCATCTATAGGGATCATTTTAAATTGTGGGCAATTAAAAATTGCATGTTCTTTTTTACTGCAAAAGGAACACACTAAACCAGTGGGGACAGCTAAATTAGATACACGTGTCACAGACTTACCTTTATTTTCATTATTAACTTTATGAGGGTTACTTTCCTCCAATGCTGTTGCACGTTTTTCAAGAAAAGATAAAAAGTCTGTCATTGTTGGTAATGTTTCTGGATTGCGGTCAAGTTGAAAAGCGCGATATGTGTATGGATCAATCTTTCTACAAAGCACACAAATCAAAAGTCGATCCCACTCATTGACTGGTTCGTTTAAATTTTTCAATGCATGCAACTGTTGCTGAATATTGGAAACAAATGTCCTTATAGATGCAGCTGTGCCCTTAGGCATTGATGGGATATCCAGAAGTAGGTAGATATGATTACAAATTAATCTTGACTTATTGTCATATCGTTTATTTAATAATTCTAAAGCCTCTGTGTAGGACTTATTTGTGAGAGGCAGGTTCACAATTACAGATAAGGCCTCATCTAATAAATATTTTCTTAAATAAAATAACTTCTGAACATCCGACAATGTTGTGTTGTTATCAATGACAGCAATAAACAACTCATAGAATGGTTTAAATTTAGTGTAGTCTTTCCCATCAAAAGTAGGAATGTCAATGTTAGGTAATTTTGAAGAACTGACATATCCAGTCTGGGAGGGCTCTGAATCTGACTTGTTACGTGATTTTATATTTTTATTTAGAATGGCAAGAGTTGCATAAAACTTTTCTTCAAATGCACCAACATCTTCAGAGTCCTCAGGATCTAAGCTCAAAATATCTAATTGTACACTTTCGTATTGATTAAAAACAGAATTTAATTTATCCTTGCGGGCTTCTAACATATCAATTGTTGCTGAACTTATAATAGTTGGATCACTGGCAAAGTTTTCCACTCGTGTTAATGTTCCTTTGTACTGCGAACGCGTAATTTTTAGTTTCTTTAGCTCGGCCATTGCAACGCAACACAAATTCACTGTATGCTTTAACACTAGGTCACTATCACCTTTAATTAATGCACTTTTGAAGTGCTTTATGCAACTTTTCGTTGTTGTTTGTGAACTTTGTTTACTTCGTAAACTTGAAAAATTGACAATGTCAATCTGACAGTTCGTTGGCGGGATGTCAAACTTTTTCTTTGAGTAGGTATTACTTATTCAATGGAAGTACCTACCTCCGAACGGTAAAAAATTTAGGTTTTCTTGAATTTTACCACCTTGATGATGAAAATCGCTCACAATTGGCGATTTTAGGTTGATGGAGGCTGGAATTGATGCAAAGTCGGGATTTTTACCCAACCTATGAGCAGGGTGAGGCTCCGCGGGGGCAACGCGGCCCGAACAAAACCACCACGCACACGGTGCAAGACGAAAAAACTTCACCAAAGGCACTGAAGTTACTTCACCACTAATTCGAAGGACCACTACGCATGTTCGAAATGAAATGCGTGTATTTTGAAGTTAATTAACTTTTATTATATTAAATAAAAGAGCACAACGTGCGCCATGACCCAGACAAATTTTCTCAGTCCAAAACAATGTTGCCAACTTAATAACTAGAGATTTACCAAAGATAATAAAAGGACGAATAATCAACTAAAATTACTAAATTAAACTATATAAACAAAAATGATTAGCTAAATAAGTATTCTATATGTTCATGTGGACTTGAACAATACTAAAAGTTTATAATTATGTAGTACGTATTTATGGGTCGTTTTGTTTGGACTGTTTGGGGATTATGTACGCATAATGTAACAAACCAATGAGATTAAAAATAATATAATCGACCAATGAGATACATAATGAATATGATATATGATATATGACAATGATATATATGACATATGAGAATAAGATAGGTAGACAGGCAAGATTTGCACGTAAGCGGTTGTCGGCGCATCACCTATGCGCGTGATCCACTGCGGGGAATGCGCGGGGTCCCGGGGGGGCGAGCCCACTCCGAGCGACCGCTGCGCGCCCGCCACACCACTCAGCTCACCGACGCGCTCCGCCACGGGCATTTCTTTGTAATATTAATTGTGGGATTACACCTATTTTTTATACAGTCCACTAGCTTTTTATTCTTGAGTCCAATTGAGCCTATTCAATGATCCGGCTCGAAGGACCTCGAGGAATAGGGCTCGCCCCCCCGGGACCCCACGCATTCCCCGCAGTGGATCACGCGCATAGGTGATGCGCCGACAGCGGTTGTCAAGTTAACATGTCCTGATCATGCGCCGCGGCGGGGCGTAACACATGCTGAGTGTTGGTTTGGGTTTCATATTACATCAACGCAGTTTCTGTACGCTGTTTTATGTGAAAATATTTGCGAGCAATGTTGCATACTGCTTTGAAAGACGTTTTAGGGTTCCATAGCCGAATGGCAAAAAACGGAACACTTCTAGTTTCGTCATGTCTGTTTGACTGTCCGTATGTTACAGCCATTTTCTTCCGAAACTATTAGAACTGCACATGTGAAACTTGGGAAATGTATATTGTATTCTGTGAACCGCTTTGCGATTTTTTAACATAAAATAAAATTAAGGGGGCTCCCCATACATGGTTTTTTTTTTCAATCAAACTTATACGTGTTTGGTATCTATAAACAGGTCTTTAAAAATGACATTGAGTTTACGCAAACCATTTTTTCTTAAAGTCAATCGTTTAAAAGATATACGCTTCCAAAGTGGTAAAATGCGTGTCCATTTTTTTTTCTTCTGGGTGGGAAATCGTCGAATAACTTCTCCCGCTCTGGGTTAAGCGGAAGGGAGTGTCAGACTTTTACTGACTAAAAACCCACACTGTCCCTTCAGCTGCCCGTAAGTTCTCCGGGGCCGCGGTATCTTGTTACTACATTTCCGCAACCCCGGCGGGCAATGGCTTTATGAGGCCCCGTCACTAATGCAGACAGCTCCTTGAGGCGCGCGTGGAACACAACGCGCCGCCAACCCGGGCCTGTTCCTTACTGTAGGTGAGCTACCCCTGTTCACCGTCCGTAAGCCCGTGCCTACGGTGGCTGGAGATCGGACCGTGATCTCCGACGCCCACGGCGGCTGGGGCGTGAGGAAGAGAGTTGCCTGTCCCTCGCGCGTTCGGCCTCCTCCTTCGCTAGCATGACTGCTTCGCAGAAGGAGGCGACTACATCCCATTCCCTCTCGCTCCGCACCATGGTCTGAACCAAGGCCGGGCGCATGAGGTCGCCGCCGTCGATCGCCTCTACGAGGACACAGCGGTGCTCCGCCCAAGCAGGGCACACCTGCACTGAATGCTCCATCGTGTCCTCCGGATAGTCCTCACAAAGCCCCTCTAACTTTTACAATAATGAAGTCAAAAATCTAAAAAAAATATATGCTGTAGATCCTAATAGATACTTTCAATGAAAATTGGTTTAAACGAGATAGAGTCAGCAGTTTTTGAGATATAGCACATTTTCTAAAACCGCAAATATAACTTTGTATTTCATAGAAACACTATGAAACACAAAGGTATTTTGCGTAGTTACTACAGAACCCTTCATGGGTGAGTCTGGCTCGCATTTGGCCAGTTTTGTAAAATAATTTATTTATTATTGTTTTATTTATTTATTTGTTTATCGACACACATGACAATTACAAGAGAAAAAAAAACAAATACAGAAAAAGTATATTATAGGTAGTCTTTAAAGAATTTCATGCTGTTTTTCCAACAGTAAGTATGTGGTCGGCTTCTTATTAAACCGGAGGCGGTTGCATAATATTATTTTACATAAAGTTACTTCCTCTGAGACCTCCATAGCCCGGTACGGGGGTAATACGTTTCCTCAGCAAGACCGGTGTCAGGTTTTCTGACTTCCGATTGTATATAACGAGTGTCTTGGATTCATGACCGGGACCATCGTTTATGGTTATCAAGACAAAGAGGAGTATTTAGATGACTTTGCGGATGATATTGTCTCGCCTCCAGCCAGCTAAGTATGTCACGAACACCTCATGATTTCACTATGTCCTGCCGCACCTGTCTGGTACAAAGCATCAGTAACTTAGTGCTACACAAAGCTATGTACGGGACAGTCGAATTCACACACATGTTGCATCACGTAATTTGGGCAAAATACTTAGTTTGTAGTCTTAAAATGTAAGAGCTCCTAATTGAATGTTGGGCCTGTGTATTTGTTTCATAGGAAACCTCCCGTGCTTAAATACTATATTAATTACACAGACATGAACCTACATGCTTCTCATATACAAATACAAATTGTCTGGACTCTAAAAGAGATTATGACCTCTGAGTTTGTTTCGGTGTTTCTTCTTAGAATAGTCAGTTAGGAAATACTGGCCTCATCTAGCTAAACTTAACACGCAAAAAAAACATGACGTGTAAAAGTGTTATTTATAACCAATTTACAAATAAATATTTCATTTCATTCAATAATGTTTGTCTTAGACTTTGTTTGCAAAAAAATTTCATGTATCTACCTGAGATAAAAAGTAACCTTTGTACTATTCCCCTCCCCTCTTTGTTTTATGTTCTTAAAGTCCATCCAAAGGTTGTCTGGAAGATATCTCTATCAGCGATAAGATCGCCATTTGCAGTATTGTAAATCAAGTGTTTGTTTAAATTATTGGTGTACAATAAAGAGTATTCTATCCATCTATCTATCTATCTATTCCCTAATGTGTGTATTTGGTAATTCATAATGAATAAAGATTATTTGTTCATTATTTTATCCGTGTCACATTTCATGCCGATCTAATCAGCCATTTGGCGGGGTTCAGTAACAAACATCAAAACTTTCGCATTTTTTCCGATTTTTTTTTTACTTTGCCTCACTCTACTAATTGCTACGACACGCAGGATGGCAGCTAATCGCACAGGCGCTGCGCCATCTGCATCTTCATAATATTAGTATAACCAGTTTAATTTGGACTAAATGATAAAGATATCATGAATAATATTTTGGAGAACTGTTAATATAATCATTTAGGTCCAACCGCCGCGCTGTAACATTTTTTTACAAAACCACAAAATTGATTTAATAGTGCCTACACTTGTGAGTTTTATATTCCAACCTATAAATTGGTTTAATACCTCCTTTGTTCATGGGTGGTATAATCTCTTTACGGTAAGTTTTCTATAGAATATTGTTAAGGCGATGGTGCCATAAATAAAAGGTTGTTATTTATGATAACATAACTTAATTTAAAGTTGGAATGAGATAATATGTTGAAGTTAAGTGGGTTACTAAGTGAGATATTTAAGTTTGTGGGAAGGTACATAAGCACCTCCGTTTGGTTAAAAGTTCCATACAAGATCAACAGGAATGCCTGCGCAATCTGATCTAATTTTGTTCAGGCAGTTTGTTAGTTACTGTTATACAGGGATAAAATGAGTTTTTTCCATTACCTGCACAAAAATCTCAAACTATGTATGTATTTATGTCAAAAAATATGAAAAAAGAAGTTTTAAATAAAATTCAGTACAATATTACTCCCGCTAAGTCCCTGTCGGAGTCTGTTTCCTGATATCATCAACCTGTATGCTGTATTCTAAGCCTGTATGTTTACGTCATGAGTAAATAGTTTTCTTGAAGCAAAGCATGCGTTAGAATTAGAATTGCTTTGTGAAAAGTTGAGTACCTCTTTGCTGCAGGTATCTTTATTTTGTTTAAGGATTCTAGTTCTATCTTACTCATTACGCTCGTGAGTTTAGACTACACTAATATAACCTCGTCCAGTAAATGGTATTCCTGTTTTCCCCCAATCTTCCCAAATCCGTTTATTCGTGGAGTCGCACAAATGTTTAATTTACGATATTTAATTTACATACACTTCTACATACATAAAAAGCACCCCATAGAGGTCCATACCCTGAACTCACTCCAAACACAAACATATTTAGTTAAGTTGAAGGGATTTTTGGTGAGTGTTTGAATCTAAACTAAATTGCATAATACCTACTTATGGTCATAAGCTTACATTGACGCTTGTCAATTATTGAACCTGCTACGCTATTTCTTCACCACCGTTGATTGGTTGGTGGAGAATGCCTTAGTATTGAGTCCGTCTTTGTACCTTTGTGCGTGAAGTATAAATAAATAAATCTTACGTCATGCATGATTTAAGCTAATAAACTGTTAGCATAATTCTTGTTTGTTTTTTAATATTTTTTGTATCACAATATATCCACAAGATACAGACCGAAATTCCAATCTAAATTGCTATAAAATACTTATATAAAATACTTAAGGACGCATTAACGTTTTCTCGCAAATATCAATGTTTTTCTGGTCCCATTATGATACATAAGGAGTTAAAATTTTGACAATGTTATGGTATTAATTTCAAGATAATTTATTCATCTTCACATTGAATGCATTATAATTACACATTCCTATATATCTTTTTCACACAAATACGTTTTTATCGCCGCAATAATCGTAGAAAATTACAAAAAATGGGGTCTGAATTCGTACCTGTAAGCCAAATCTGGAGCATATTCCTAACTTCAAAATAACAAGAAACTATAGCCTATGTATTTATCTATACGTTAAGCTAATTATTTTGAACATACATAAAAAACTTTATGATTTATGAGAAAAATAAAATCGGTCTCAAATTTCTTCATACATTTTTCTACCGAACGCACGGCTCCGACCGTCATTCTGCGCTCAGACGCGCTCGTGAACGCAGGGGTGTATCGCTTTCCTCGAAAAAATAAATACGTCGAAACCTATAATAAAGACAGTGGCGTCTTGTACACTGTGACTAGAATACGTTGATACTTTTTCGTACCGTAAGTAAGAACGAGAACCATACTTATTTTTAGAATTGGATGGATATTGGTTACTGAACCTAGCATGAAACAACAATTTTTTTTAACCGACTTCAAATAAGGAGGTTTCGCAATTCGACCGTATAAATGTTTTTTTTTTTTCATTAAGTATCTTAAAGTACCACAAATTAAGGAAGGTCTAGAGTTGATCTGATGATGGAGCCTTTCATCAGATTGACTCCTGACAGTCGAGGGAACTCCTCAACGATTTACAGCAGTAACCTTTTGTTTGTGCTTGATTAATTTGAATTGACCAGAACTTTACACCTAGATAGTTTGTGTCTGTCATTAGAGGTCTGATGATGAAGACGAAGGACAGTTAAGGGAACTCCTCAACGGTTTACAGTAGCTACCTTGTGTTTGGACTTAATTCATTTATACCAATGAGAACTTTGCACCCATATGGGTTATAAGTGTCATTACAGGTCTGATGATGGAGACCATAGACAGTCGAGAGAATTCCTCAACGATATACAACAATTACCTTTTGTTGGGCTTACTTCATATGGTTCAATATGCCAAAATGTTCAGTTCGTACAAAAACTAAAAAAAATTGGCCAAGTGTGAGTCAGACTCGCCCATGAAGGGTTCCGTAGTAACTATAATAATATAATATAATATGTATATTTATTTGACGAATAAAAAAAACCCTTAAAAATTTCTTTAAACTTGCTTATTTACATTTTTACAACTATGCTAATTAACTTTATTTTTCATAGTGTTTGTATGAATTACAAAGTTATATTTACGGTTTTAGAAAATATGATGTATCTCAAAAACTGCTGACCCGATTTCATTCAAACCAATTATGGGTGAAAGTTTACACTAAGATCTACAGACACATATTTATTTAGATTTTTCACTCCATTATTATAGAAGTTAGAGGGGGGGGGGGTAAAAGATATAAGTTTCCAAAGTGGTAAAATGTGTGCCCCCCCCGCACACATTTTACCACTTTGGAAACTTATATCTTTTAAAGGATTGACTTTATGAAAAAGTAGTTTTAGAAATCCTTATATCATTTTTAAAGACCTGTCTATAGATACCACACATGCATAGGTTTCATGAAAAAAATATTTTCAGTTCTAGTTCCATGTATGGGGACCCCCCTTTTTTTAAATATTTTTTTAATTTTTTTCTTAAAGTCGGAAAGCGGTTCACAGAATACATCTACCTACTTAGTTTCACATGTATAGTCTTAATAGTTTTGGAATAAAATGGCTGTGACATACGGACGGACGGACAGACAGACAGACAGACAGACAGACGGACAGACATATCGAAACTATAAGGGTTCCGTTTTTTGCCATTCAGCTACGGAACCCTAAAAATTGGCCAAGTGCGAGTCAGACTCGCTCATGAAGCGTTCCGTAGTAACTATGCCAAATAACTTTGTTTTTCATAGTGTTTGTATTAATTACAAAGTTTAATTTGCGGTTTTAGAAAATATGCTGTATCTCAAAAACTGCCAACCCAATCTCGTTCAAACTAATTTTGGTTGAAAGTTTACATTAAGGATCATAGCATATATTTTTTATATAATTTTTGACTCCATTATTATAGAAGTAAGAGGGGGAGACTCATTTTACCACTTTGGAAGTGTATATCTTTTAAACGATTAATTTTATGAAAAAGTGCTTTTAGAAACCCGTATGCCATTTTTAAAGACCTCTCTATTAATACCACACACGCATAAGATTCATGAAAAAATATATATTTTCAGTTTCAGTTCCATGTGGGGTACATGGAACTGAAACTGAAAATATTTTTTTTATATTTTTTTACTTTATTCTTAAAATCGGAAAGCAGTTCAAAGAATACATCTACCTACCAAGTTTCACATGTATCATTCTAATAGTTTCGGAATATAAAAACTTTTACCAAAAAAATTAAACCGACTTCCAAAAAACACTGCAAAGAGAAAAATAACTTTAATTTCGGTAGGTAGGCGGTGTCCGACTTCCGAAATTAGTTAGAAAGTAGACAAAATATTGCTTTTCCCAATGCTGGGCCGTTGATTGTTGAGGAGTTCTCCTGGTACTTCACCATCAGCTTCACTTCATCATATGCATTGTGACGAGCATATTGTGCTTAATAACCATATTCAAGTAATCGAAGCGGAACCCATGAAATAATTCTTATTCCTACTCATATATTGAGTACCTAGTTCCAATGGCCATCTGTGGTCTTCATCATCAGATCCACTTCACAAATGGTGCTTTTCAAATGCAACTACACAAGTTACTATAAAAAATACTCAATTCACTGTAGGTGTGCCTATAATATTTGAAGAGTTTCCTCGATTACTCCAAGATCCCATTGTCAGCTCCTGACTTGGTGACAATGGGACCAATTTCAAACAAAAAAAGAATTTTCCAAATTGGTTCAGCCGTCTTCGAGTAATCGGTGACCAAACATTAAAAAAAATATACGCGTCGAATTGATAACCTCCTCCGTTTTTTTCGTCGGTTGAAAATGGCTGTGACATACAGACGGATGGACAAACAGACAGACAGACAGGCATGACGAAACTTTTCTTTATTTCTTATTAATTTTTATACCACATATGAGTATTTTATTTCCAAAGTCCCCTAATACTCCTAATAGGTCGTCAAACACATTAATAAACTAACATCTAATCAATAAGCATGTAACCCTTTGTAAACAATAAGTTACAATTTATTATGATCAAACAATATTAAAGAAAATATAATATTACCTTCAAGTATCAATATTAGTTAAGTAATGTATAAAATCGGGCGAACAATGGTTTGTAAGTGTGTGTGCGCGCAATGTTGTTGTGTTGCTACTAGAATACCTAAAATTGAGCGAGTGATAAACGTAAATGCGTCCTTAATGAAAGCTTCTCTCGTACTCATGTTCTGTGAAACATTAATTACATTTCAGATTTGGATACGGAACTGTCGAGTTCTAAGATTGCCAACTGAGTATGTGTATGTATAGATCAATCCGATTTTATGAGCCTTAAATAAGCTTCAAGAATGTTACAAATTAACACAGCATACAAACAATATCAGTGCAAAATTTCGTCACAAGTTTTTGAACGCCAATATAATAAAAAAATTGCATTATCTTTTTCATTTGTTCCGCCCAACAAAATTAATAAACCAATGGTTGTATTATTTTTATTAATAGGTAAGTTTTAGAGGTCTTTTTTAATATCCTGTATCGTTCCTTTCTACTTGTACGTGCAAAGAAAGACTAAACGATATGTCTTGTTAGTTACCATACATTCCCGAGTTAATTCAAACAAAATCCTATTTTCCTTTCTGGCTAAAGTATTTCAACACCTACAATTTAATACACACATTTAAATAACCATGTATGATAGTATGTTCTGTGTAGCATGATGAAGCAAGCAGCATTGCGAAGTTATTGTTATAAATATCCGGTAGGTACTTTCTCGGTCATAATTAAAATCAATTCATTGATTTAAAGTTTAAAATCTAAATTTTTACGAGTTATTGTTAATTAAAGGTTTATTTCTCACAATTCATTAAAATTCTCATTGTATATATTAATCTCCTTTTACATCATCAAGCCCATTGATATAATATACAGAACTTTATTTACGAGAACCAACAGTTCATACGCCTTCGTACTACTTATTTCATTTACCAGGCAATATTTTTCTTACCGTACAAAGGCCATAAATTATCCCGATCCATTTTGAGGCCTGTAGCTGCGATTTTTTTTTTTTTTTGTGTGGCATCTCGCAGGTCAACCTCTGAGGTTGTCGGCTGCTTAACCGGGCTTGCCTGTGGTTGCCTTAATTAATAAATTAATTAAAGCCTCCAGCCAGGGCTTATTAAAAACTTACAAACTATGCGACTACACGCTAAGGGCACCCCCTGTGGGGTACGGACCTCGGCTTAGGGCGTCGCAGGGGGAGGGCAGCTAGGGACAAGCTGGATCATATCATTATTATTATTAATAAGGGAATTTAAAGCTACTGGCTCAGCGTCGCGCGCTGGCTCTGGCAAGGGTCGGGGTGGACTATTACGGGGACGTCGCGGCGGGCCTCGGCGGCGAGGACGGAAGGACGGTCGGTTTTTGTGTTTGTGTGCCACTGTACTTGTTTCCCTACGGCTCTCTTGGAGCAGGGTGATTGCGTCATCGGGAGTGACTAGGGTATGCCTTGGTCGGCGAATCTTAGAGATACGCGAGGGTTCGTATTGGGCGGCCGATACGATAAGGGGATTCCTATGTTGGATTGAAGTTTCAAAGAAACGCTTGGAGACGCGTTTCATGAACTGCTGGATGGTGGGCATCTTGAGGTCTACGTGAAGAAGCTCATTTCGAACATAAAAGGGGGCTCCCGTGACTCTACGGAGGAATCGGTTTTGGAGGGTCTGCATCTTGTGGAGGAGGTAGGGCTTTGCGTGTGCGAAAACAGCGCAGGCGTAGGTCATGATGGGACGGATGACTGCGGTGAAAATACGCAGCTTGCACCTGAGTGATAACTTGCTGCGAGAGCTAAGAATGAAGTGGAGCCTACCTAGAGCGAAAGCGGCGCGTGAACGTGCCTGCTTTATGTACTCAGCGAAGGAGAGGTGTCTATCGAGGACCACGCCTAAGTATTTGGCTTGCTTTTCCCAAGGGATCGGCTTGCCGTACATGGTAATCGGACGGGGGGAGGCTGGGTTTATCCGCGGTTTAGAAAAGAGGACTGCCTGGCTTTTGTCTGGATTGACTTCGATTCTCCATTTCCGGAACCACCTGGCCAGAGTGTTTGCGGAAGTTTGGAGAGTGCGAGCGATGGCATCGGGTTTAAGACCGGTATAATAGATAGCCGTATCGTCGGCGAATAGGGCTAGTTGGGTATTTTTATGCTTGGGAATATCACTAATGAATAGCGTGAAAACGAGGGGGGATAGTACGGAGCCTTGAGGAACTCCTGCGCGAATGGGATGGGGGGAGGAAAGCTCCCCCTCAATTCGATAACGAAAGGTGCGATTCGATAAAAAGTCCCGTAGGATGAGCACGAGACGGTCAGGCACGCCTAGTTGGTATAGCTTATAGATTAAGCCATTGTGCCAGACTTTGTCGAACGCTTTCGCTATGTCGAAGAATAAGGCTCCCGTTATTGCGCCCCGTTGGAAGCCGGCGCTGACGTGTTCTACTATGCGGTGAACTTGTTGGATACATGAGTGTTCGGTTCTAAATCCGAACTGCTCATTGGGTATTAGACTCTTCGCTTCGGCAAAATCTTTGAGCCGCTTATATATAAGCCTTTCATAGATTTTACCGAGGACGTTGAGTAAGCTAATGGGACGGTAGCTAGACGGGTCAGACTTGGGCTTGCCTGGTTTGGGAATACCTATGACGGTGGCCTGTTTCCAGGTTGCGGGGAACATATTATTGCTCAATGCGCCATTGAAGGTGGCAGTCATTAGCACTATAAGCTGGGCGGGGAAAAGTTTGAAAACCCTATTGGTGATGCCGTCGGAGCCAGGGGCTTTTCGCGGTTGGAGACTTTTAATGATATCCTGGACCTCATCAGGAGTGATGAGGGCCAATGGATTATCGGGATCTTCGACGGGCGGAAGGGAAGTTCTACGTTAGACTTCGGCGTTCACCATATCGAGGTGGGCTTGGTCTACTGGTTGAGAGCTGGGAGAACACTGGGACTCTAGGCTGTCGGCTAGGCATTCTGCTTTTTCAGAGTTATCGAAGGCGACACTCTTATCGGGACGAATGAGAGGAGGCATTGTGGCCTCTTCAGTGGATCGTAACTTCCTCTGAAGCTGCCAGAAGGCAAGATGGGTGGGCTCAAGTTCGCTCAGCATCTTGTCCCAGCTCGCATTACGCTGCTCGGCAATGCGTTTCCTAACAGCACGCTGTAAGTTGCGCATGTGAGCTTTGTTTGCGGCGCAGGGAAAAGCGCTGTACGCACGGATGGCTGCGTTCTTCTCGGTTATCAGATTCCGTACATCGTCCGGGAGTTTCCAGCGGTGGTCTTCCGCTACTGGAACTTCCCTTGAACAATCGTTCAGGACGGATTGTACGTGATCTGTAAGCGAGTCGATCGCCGCCGTCGTGTCAGCGACTGAGACTATGTGGTCAGGAATGGGGTCCAAGTGAGGCGACGTGGTGGATTTCAGTTTTTCACTTAATTTCCTCCAGTCGGTGATCAATTGGGTCGGAGGAGATTGGGTAGGATCATGGTTACCTGAGCGGGAACCTAGGTGTAGGATAACGGGACGGTGATCCGAGTTGAGCTCGTGAAGCGCTTCTATGGAGTGCAAATGGAGGTTTACATTCTTTAGGAGCGCCACATCGAGGACATCGGGCCTATGGTTGGGGTCGTGTGGGTAGTGGGTGGGAGTCATCGGAGCGATGACGTCATAGTTTAGGGTCGCGCCTAGGTTATACACGATTCTGCCTCTGGCATTTGTCGTGTTGCTGTTCCAAGCGGGGTGTTTGGCGTTGAGATCGCCCGCTAGTAAGACGGAGTCACTCAGGCCAAAGAGAGTCGTGAGATCGCTGGTGAGCGCGATAGGATCGTCTGAAGCAAGAAACGCGACCGATGGTGGAGGATGGTAGGCAGAGATGATGGTTATCGGAGGATGACCAGTCATGCCTAGTCGACAGGCAGAGTACTCTAGGTGAGAGAGAGGCGCGGGTGGGCTGAGAGGGATGCAGTATAACTCCTTCCTATAATAAATAAGGGTACCGCCGCCGTGGCAGCGTGTTCTGTCATTGCGAACTAGACGGTAATTCGCAATTTTGGGGTCAGTGCGGTGGGGTTTCAAAAGGGTCTCCTGTATAAGGAGGACGTCTAATTGGTGGTCGCGGAGGAATTTAGTTATTTCGGCGCGTTGGTTGAAAATGCCATTGGCGTTGAAAAAACCTAATTTAAGGGATCGAGGCCTAGTGTGGTTTGTGCGTTGGGAATCCATTGGATCAGTCCATCGCATCCATCTGGTCGAGGCCTAGCACGACATCACTGTGTGCTGAATATTTGGCTGTACATTTCCGTAGTAATTTTGCCGTTGTTCTGCTGTTCGGCAGCCAGAAGGGCATCGCGGAGAGACCTGGCTTGGCGGGTCATAAATATTTTATAGTGGCGCAGTAGAGTCTGGGCGCAAGACTCGCCGTTCCCGACGGGTGAGGGTTTGGGCGGTTGTTTGGCTGCAGGAGCAGCCGTGGTTTGAGGCGCGGGTTTGGGACTGGTTGTGGCCTCTGGAGCCACGGCTATAGGCAGGATCTGCGCTGTGATGGGTATATCCATCAGTGCCTGCAAAGGTTTGGCAGGAGCCAAGGAGGGAAAGGCTTTTTCGTCGTTTAGCCTGGTCCACGGGGATGGTCTCTGAGGAGCGAGACTTTGGGGAATTTGAGAGGAAGGTGCCTCTCTTTGTAGGTGGGCGTTGGCGCGCTTCGCTAATTTAGGAGCGAGTTTGGGGGCTTTGGGACAGCCGCGGTAGTTTGCCGGGTGACCGGTCTGGCCGCAGAGAACGCAGCTGGGTGGTTCCAAACAGAGGGTTCGGTCTTTGGGCCGAGGGCAGTCCGCAGTGCTGTGCTCGCCCAGACACTTGACGCATCTGGGAGTCGCATAGCAGTTGCTCTGCGCATGGCCATACAGTTGGCAACGGTGGCATTGTCCCACTGTTGCGGTTTTATAGGGCTTTTCAATTAAGATACCGGATAGGGAGCAAATGGACTTAATCTTGAAAATCGGGTGATGACCTTCGGTTGGTTCACAAATGACAAGAACCATGTCGTACAATTCACCACCTCTCGCTTTATGTAAGCGATGGACGGCGATCACTTGTATACCTTGATCGGCAAGGTCGTCTTTAATATCCTGTACTAGGATTTCTTTAGGGACACGTTTAATAACTACACGAGTGGGCGTGTCCTCGGGGAAGGAGAAAGTGTGAAAGGAAATATTCCTTTCACGGAGGGCGCGATATAGTTCCCTATAGTCGTTCGACGTAGGGACGGTGACTTTAATGCCATTTTGGCAGGCACGGGCGTTTGTGTAGTTGATCTTTCGATCAACACACATCTTGGACACATCAGTCCATTTCCCCTTGTCTTGGATATAAATGGGGGGCGGAGGGCGTTGCTTCCTTTGGGCTGAGGAAGTTTGGGCTATCGGGCTGGGGGGACGACTATCCTGCGCGCGAGTAGAGGTAGTTGGGACGAGGCTAGCGGGTCGTACGGGCGTTTGAGTTGGGGACGGGGGCAACGCGGTGGTCTTTTTGGCCTTGCTGGCCTGGGAGGCATTTTTCCCTTTCTTTCTCTTGCCGCCGGTGACGACTTGAAAGTCGTCTTCCGAGGACGAGGGGCATGATGACAAATCATTGTCGGAGTTGTTATTGGACACAGGTTCGGTGGTGTCCATTTCATGGAATTCAGGTGCAGCGCACACCTGCGTGGCGTCCATTGTTCTATGAACAATAGGATTAGTAGGTGGGCCGGAAACAATGGGTGATTTCGGGAATCGGGAGATCGGCACGATTTTGTCGGCGGGCGGGGGCAATAAAGGGTTATCTACCTGGAAGTCGTTCGTTGTTTGACGAACAATGGGATCGGAGTTAATAAATACTTCCGTGAATTGACCAACCGGGATGCCTTGATCGGCAAGCGGGGGAGATAATGGGCTGTCAAGCGCGTCACTAAAATCAGCGACGTTGGCTTCGGTAGCCGGGGGACAATTAGCGATTTCACGTTGGATTTTTCCGCCATATTTGGCGGAAATAGCAGGGTTTTCCCTAAGGATTTCTAATAATATCTCCAAAATATTGGAGTTCGCCATGATTGGGGAATGGATAAAAAATTTAAGGGGAAATTTTGGAGATTACTCTCCCGCGGGGGGCCTATTTAAAGCCTAACTGGCCTAACTCCCCGAATGGATGGGTCCGGGGATGTGTAACCCTCCCAGTCGGGTAGAGACTGGGAGGTGAGTACCTAATGGTGATCCCTAAGCTTGTAACCGGTCGCCAGTCTTATTGTGCGAACCGGGCCCTATTGGGTCTAGTGCGAAGGGGTAGACACACCCAACCGACACTAGGTGAGTAGCTGAAAGGGAAACTCAGTAACTAGGTTTGACTAGGAGATCCCCCAAGGCCAAAACCTAGCACTCGACTCCAATTAACTGCTTCACCCTGAAGGGGATCAGCGGGTGTGTCGGGTCAACACCCCCTTGATTTTGTTGACACCGTGAGGTTTCCAACCAAGGACCACGAAACTGTGGTTTTTCCCTGAAGGGGCAAAACGTTTTTGACAACACTCTGTTATAGAAACAAAATATCCTTCACTGCCTTGAAAAAGGCGGTTCCGGATTGGGAGTTGTAGTCGGTGACTACGAATGACGTCACGGCGAGCGCGACGAAGCGATGACACAGACACAGAACGATCGGGAGCGCAGAGCGGCACGACCGTCTCGGGCGAGCGTCGGGCGGAGAGTCAATGATGGCTGTAGCTGCGATGGTCCAGGCCACGGCCTTATACCCACGATTCAAAATGGCCGCGGTTGGTCCCCGTGACGCGTGAAAAAGCAATTAAAACAAAATAACTCCTCTTGTAATTTGTTTGAATTTAACAGGTAATAATTTAAAAGAACAGAGTATTTACTTTATCCTGGCTTTTGTTTGTTGGTATTCGGAATTATCAGGTTGGTTGCGCACTTTTGGGTTAAAGGTCAGGGAATAAATTTAACTTAAATTTTGCTTATTTACTTTGGAAGCCAGTGTTGTTTAGTTTCCAGTTGAGAAGAAAATTTAAAATAGACTATTCTTGTTCTGGTCCATGTCCTTCGCTCTGGGGCAAATGGAGAGGGCCTGTCAGAGTGTCAAACTCTTACTGATTAAAACCACCCCGTGTTTCCTCGCATACTTGTACCGGAGGCTACGTCCTATACGGTCTGGTCAAGCCAAAGTCTATAAATCCACTTGACCGCGCATACGTTGCCCCGACGCACGAAAACTATGAGAGTTTTTGCTCTTATATATTGGCTACGATACACGAACCATTTTAGTTGAGACCAAGTATTAGGCCTGTGTGCATGCTAAACAATTACAAATTTTTGTATCCAATTTATAACGCATAATAATGCTTTCATGCGCGTTGAAGTGGTGTGGAAAACATTCCCAGACATCTAGATACCATATGATTGACATGCATGTTTTCATTTTAGATTTCCCAAGATGCCAAATTAAAAAGAATAGTGGTTTCTAGTTTTGTTTTTATTGATATAATGTGGAGAAAAGTCAAAATAATATAAGATACCTATATCCAATCTTCAATCTAGGCTTCAAATAGTATAACGGAGTCTAATATTAATTAACTTGGACCTTTGCATTACAATATCGCCCTCGTAAGTTGCTTTAGTTCCGGGGTTGCGGTAATGTTCTAATGAGATACCGCGGCCCCGGAACTTAAGGGCAGCTGAAGGAACAGGGTGGGTTTTTAGTCAGTAGAAGTCTGACACTCACTTCCACTTTACCCAGAGCGGGAGAAGTCAATCGATGATTTTCCCATCCAGGAAAAAAAAAACAGGTTCCTTTGTTTCGATGTCGAGTCCTCGGGTTAAGTGTATGTAGGAGGGAGTAGTCATTAGATAAATCATCTAATGACTCACCACCAAAAAAAAAAATTATTACCGAGTGCCTGCTGAAGCTACAGTTGTTGACACAACTGATTTTAATAAAAATATATTTATTATGGAATATAAAATAAATATAAAAAAATAAAATATAAAAATAATGTATGGCCGGCTACATTGTCCATGCTCTGATGAAGCAGATAAAATGCCTAACTTGTATTGGAGCGTTGATTGGTGTTACAAATCAAAACGCCTTACAATTTCAAAAATACACTAAAAACAAGTTATTGTACGGATCCACCACAGTAATAGAAATTTGTTGTCGTTGTGAAATTTATATAAAGAGAGTCGTGAGATCGCTGGTGAGCGCGATAGGATCGTCTGAAACAAGAGACGCGACCGATGGTGGAGGATGGTAGGCAGAGATGATGGTTATCGGAGGATGACCACTCATGCCTAGTCGACAGGCAGAGTACTCTAGGTGAGAGAGAGGCGCGGGTGGGCTGAGAGGGATGCAGTATAACTCCTTCCTATAATAAATAAGGGTACCGCCGCCGTGGCAGCGTGTTCTGTCATTGCGAACTAGACGGTAATTCGCAATTTTGGGGTCAGTGCGGTGGGGTTTCAAAAGGGTCTCCTGTATAAGGACGTCTAATTGGTGGTCGCGGAGGAATTTAGTTATTTCGGCGCGTTGGTTGAAAATGCCATTGGCGTTGAAAAAACCTAATTTAAGGGATCGAGGCCTAGTGTGGTTTGTGCGTTGGGAATCCATTGGATCAGTCCATCGCATCCATCTGGTCGAGGCCTAGCACGACATCACAGTGTGTGCTGAATATTTGGCTGTACATTTCCGTAGTAATTTTGCCTTTGTTCTGCTGTTCGGCAGCCAGAAGGGCATCGCGGAGAGACCTGGCTTGGCGGGTCATAAATATTTTATAGTGGCGCAGTAGAGTCTGGGCGCAAGACTCGCCGTTCCCGACGGGTGAGGGTTTGGGCGGTTGTTTGGCTGCAGGAGAAGCCGTGGTTTGAGGCGCGGGTTTGGGACTGGTTGTGGCCTCTGGAGCCACGGCTATAGGCAGGATCTGCGCTGTGATGGGTATATCCATCAGTGCCTGCAAAGGTTTGGCAGGAGCCAAGGAGGGAAAGGCTTTTTCGTCGTTTGTATTGGAGCGTTGATTGGTGTTACAAATCAAAACGCCTTACAATTTCAAAAATACACTAAAAACAAGTTATTGTACGGATCCACCACAGTAATAGAAATTTGTTGTCGTTGTGAAATTTATATTAAAAGGGCGATCAACGAGAGTGGTTCGAAAGTGCTGTCTCAGAAATATAACTCCAATTATTTTATGAGATCGGTTTTAAAATCACTGATTGGGTATAATTTATTCCCGGATATTAATTTTCATCAATATGAAATAGAAACTACCAATAATTTGATTGAATTAGCAAGATGCATAATTCAGAAATATATAGACGCTTGGTTATCATTTTTTACCAAAAACAATCAGGACCCTAAAACTTTAATTCGAAAAACCTTTTCTAAATTAATTCATTTTAAAAATCAATAATAACAGCATACTTGTTTTTCTTTTTGTAATTGAGACTGATATCATTATCAGTCTCAATTTATTATGTGATTTTATTGAGTATTTTTTATAATGTTAAACTTCATTTTATCGATATCGATAACTTTCCCTCAATCAAATAGAGCAATCCCTAACTCGGCATATCTATGAAGCTTGACCTTGAACTGACCAATTGCAGTAGCGCATTTATTCTTCGCCTCCCAACCCATATTGGTGAGTTGTGTTCTTCAAAGAAATTGGCCTATACGCTCTCTAGGTTATATACTCTCTGGGTCAAGCTGACAGAGTGAAGTGTTTTGACTCCTCCGCAACACGAAAGAGCGAAACGGAATATTAAAAAAAAGACTATACTAATTCCACTAAAACATACATGTTTTCATTCATCATTATCTGCTTAGCCATTTCCCGACTATATCTAGGTACAATAACTTTCAGGATGTGAAATCAACTAAAACAGGTACATAAAACGACCCAAACCCTTTAACAACCTGAATCATCTTCTGCGTAATCTTTCACAACTATTTTGAAGTCGGCTTCCAGTCTAACCAGATGCAGCTGAGTACTAATATTTTACATGGAGCGACTGCCCGGTAATAGTCGCTTCCCAGACTGACCTCCACAACCCTGCTGGGTACTGCTGGGTAACAAGATACCTTTTGGCTAGATTAGTGTCAGATTTAATGACTTAACATGGTTTCCGAGGTACGCGGGTGTTACACCACTAACTTCCAAACTGCGGGCTACTATTGAGAGATTTCTTACAGTAAAACCCAATAGCACTTTTTGCTCGACCCGGGAATCGAACCCGGAACGTCGAGCTCAGCAGTCGCGCTTGCCACCACTCGATCAACGAGGCAGTTATACATGTTGTTATTATTATATCTGTTTCAAAAGCGATATTTCTATTTCTTATATTTTTTGGCCATCACTGAAAACTGTCTTACTTAAAATAACATAATAGGTTGGGGAAAAAGTTTCTTCGCATTTTTTAAGAAAAATCAAAACATTTTTAATATAGTTTATTTACATTTAACTAAAGTATGTAGATACCATTTTGTTCGATAACTTTTTGCCATCTTGTAGGTAGGGACATGAATCCCATTGCTATAGAAATTTTGGGACTTCTGATCAAAATACCGCGACAAGTGGTTTTGGCAGTCCTCTCGTGATGTTAATCTGACACTGCCTAAAGAATTCTGAAGTGACCGAAACAGGTGGAAATCTGAAGGTGCAAGGTCAGGACTATACGGCGGATGCATTAACACCTCCCAGCCAAACTCTCTTAATTTTTGCTGAGTGGCTAAAGATGTGTGAGGTAAACCTCATGATTTATCCTCATATTTTATGAAGCGTTATCATGATGAAAAACCACACCCCTTCTGTTGATTAATTCCGGCCGCTTTCTCTCAATTTCTTGCTTTAATCATCAGTTGTTCGCAGTAGAGTTCAGAATAGATGGTCCTGCCTGGTGGTAACAGCTCATAATGAATAATGCCCTTCCAATCCCACCACACACACAGCATCACCTTATTGCGAGTTAACCCGGGTTTCGCCACAGTCTGTGAAGCCTGACCGGCCTTTGACCACGACCTTTTTCGCACGTTCTTGTCGTACATGATCCACTTTTCATCACCAGTTATCAGCTTCTTCAAAAATGGTTCGGTTTCATTATGTCATAATAAAGAATCACTAATGAGTACACGGTTCATTATGTTTCTTTCAGTGAGCTGGTGAGGTACCCAAATATCGAGCTTTTTTGTGTACCCAATTTTTTTCAAATGCGCCAAAACTGTTTTGTGGTCAATTCTCAGTTCTTCAGCTACGTCGTAACTACTGACATGCCGATCTTGCTCCACTTTTTCAAAAATGGCATCCATTTTATCCGTAATAGGGCGACCAGAGCGACGTGCATCTTTGACATCAAAATTTCCGGATTGAAAACGCTTAAACCAAATTTGTGATACTCTCACAGACACTGCACTAGATCCATAAACATCGCAAATTCTTTTCGCGGCTTGCGATGCATTTTTACCTTTTTTTGTAGTAAAATTTTAAAATGTATCGAATTTCTTCATTAGACTGACTCATCTTGACAGTACGAAAAACAAATGAAAATCACACATTTTCCTAATTTGAATTTGGAATTATGTTCTTTAAAATTTAAACTTTCAATGATACCAAAACCAGCCAGATACAAATAGTATAGCCAAAGAGATTTTATTACAAGTTCATACATACTATAATGCGAAAAGACTTTTTCCCTAACCTTATATATCACGACTGTTTTACTTAATTGTTTTTTAACCCATCACGGTGAAACAAATTGGCAAAAAGCCAAAGACATGTGACATCCACCAACCGCACTGAGCCCCCGTGGTGGATTACGGCCATGTCACTCTCGAGTAGAGGCCTTTATCCCAGCAATGGGAGCTTTATAAGATGAGTATTATTATATTATGTTAAGAAATTATACTTTTATCTTGGGCGTATGTTCCAAAGTAATTATTTTTACTTCCACGCGAGAGGTGATCTCACGTTACCTCTATATCACCAATCTGTATATTGTACAGAAAATATAACACTGTCTACTTTAGCCATTGATATACTAAAAACCCAAGATGCACACTCAACGTCTCAAAACCGTCCGCATAAAATGAGTGCTTAATTCTAAATTATGCGCTCATTTCAAATAGTATCGCGTCACTCGCGTCTAGGTTCACACGTCAAAAATGCCAAAATTTTCTTTGTAAAAACAACCTTAAACAATTGTCAGAAGATAGAATTTGCAAAAACATATTTTGTACTTATAGCATATCTATTACTACGTAGGTGGTGAGTGTTTGGCGACAGTTTCGATCGTCACTTTTCTTCGAGACTGTGCATCTTGGGTTTTTAGTATATCAATGACTTTAGCAGAATAAAATAATTTCATTTTTCTTCAGTATATTCTTTTGCTTGAAAGATCAAAGTTCGCAGTCTGTTGCACGCATGTGTCTGTTTGATAAAGGAGGCACGAATTCACGTATAGTTCCTTCAACTTTTCTTGTAGGTAATTGGGTTATACAACCAATTTTGTGCCAAATGTATTTGTAGGTTTTCAGAGATAGAACCGTTACAAACCCAGTGATATATTAGTCCAAGGAATTGGATTTGACTGAATTCTCTCTGGTTCTCTGGTCAAGCTAAGTATTACTTCTCAAAGAGCAGTTAGCAGCAATGACAAGGACTTTCAGGGACCCGTCATTTAATTTCATTGCAATGAGTTTTGTCAATGTTTATGTAGTACGTGTGGATAAAATGCCTTCCCAAATGACGATATTATTAACCGTTAATATTTAGGTTGTTAAAGATCAGCTCGTGTCTAAATATAGTAATAAAAAATGAGTGTGGCACTCGGGGATTGCCGCGGTATAGCTATTGCATAGCATTTTTTATCAACTTATGCAATTTCACTCGTGGACTCAGTTATGAGCAGTTAGCAGCTATACCGTATTCAGGAAGCCGTGAGATAAAAGGTAAACAAACCATAAAAAGGGTACTTTAAAGGTCACGATTGATGAAGTGAATATATTTTATAAAAATAACTACGGAATAAAACGCTGACAACACTGTAAATGATATTTTAGAATGATGTCTGTAGAACTTATGAAATTCTTTCAGACTTATTTGAATACGAATATCAAATAAATAAATAAATGCCTTAAATTATTTTCTTAATTTTAATTAATTATATATTAAATCGTTTACATGTAAAAACACCCAAAACAGACTTGATTCCCAAACTTCGAACGCATTTTAATACTACTAAATTATATACCACAGGTAACGGTGCGAACATTTTACATAAAAATGTGACGTTTTGTCATCGGTCGGGTTATATCCGCCATCTTTACTATCGATCAACTTGTTGATACGCTTCCAAATATTTTCGTTGAATTCTTGTTATTCCGTTGTTACTTTTGTTGTTTTCATTAAGTTTCTTATTTTGTTCAGTTTAAAGTTATTTGTTAATTGTTTAGTTTTTGTTATATTGACATTTTCGTGCTTAAAACATGAGTGAACCTGGACTAAACAGCGCTTGCAGATTTTCTTCGCCGTAGAAAAAGCGATCAAATAAAACTCCAATGCATTCAACGGAAACGGTGGCTGTTATTAATGTGTTTAAACACGTAGAAGAAACGTGGCCGAAGGATTCGTATCGTTGTATTCGTACAAAACCGATATTATCAATAAAGCCGCTGATATTATGGGAATATCACGAGCCACTGTAAACAGGTTTATAAAGGAAAAATAACCACAGGCTGCCTGAGATCACCTCCACCACCATCAATGAGACTATCGAAGATTAACACTTTAACCAATATAGATTTGGGTGGAATACACCGTAAAGTACACATGTTTTACTTTAACAATGAACTGCCTACCATTGATAAGGTGCTGGAGGCTTTAAATTCAGATGATACATTGCCCAGTTTTAAAAGAACTACATTTTATAAACTATTAATCCAACTCCAATTCTGAAATGTAGCCAGCCGCAAGAGTGCACTCATTGACAGAGATGATATAGTGTTATGGCGTATCAAATATTTAAACACTATAACAAAATTAAGGAGTGAAGGCATAACATTTATTACACAGATGAAACTTGGCTCAATGAAGGTTAGTTTAAACATATTTTAAGACTTCAATCATATACTTCAATTATTACATATGCCCGTATTTAATTACTGGAGACCTGGATAATAGTTCATTTAAAAGTATAAAATGATTTTAAAGTACTTAATGTTTTATAATTATGAATCAAAGAATTTATTTTGTAATTAATACTCTAAATTAACATCAAATCTGTTACAGGACACACTATGAACAAAGTTTGGCAGGACGAGTCAATAAAGTCAATTAAAGAAGCTCATCATCAAGGTTTATCCAGTGATTTAAAAAATCTAAGTGGAAAAGGAAAACCACTCATTGTAGTTCACATTGGTAAAGTTTAATTTTAATACAACACAAACATAGCATTCCTGACAATATCTAACATACCTGGATTTCCCCGGGGTGGGCAGTGGTGTATAGTACACACCCACATTTCATCAGATTATGTTGTAATCCCATAGAATAGGGGGCGAGGAAATTTTGATACATACATAAATCAAGTTTCCGGATATTTATAATTCAATCATAATTTGTTTACAGGCTCAAACTCAGGCTTTCTGGAAGAAGGAGAATTGATATTTGAAGCAAAGAAAGTAGTAATGTAGTTGACCGTTTCGTTATTCATGTTGGTGACAGTTCTTCAGAATTCTCTGAATAAATAATTCAATAAGAGAGATCTTTGGTTTTATTATCTTCATAGTTAAGTACCTTCTAACAAAACTTGTACATTTATTTGTATGGGTGAACTATGTAACATAAAGTACAGAAATTAAATGCATAGTTTTTGATTATGGAGTGAGGCTTTCAGACAATACAACATAAGAACAGTATAGCTAGCTGCTAGATACACAAATGGGAAACCTTACATTAAATTAAATAGAAATAAAAACAATGAAATAAAAGTTTGAGAAACCTTGTTTTCTTTGTTTACACTTTCTCTCAAGCCCAGATGAATAGGGTATAGTCTACACGCATACGTCTAGTCGCACGCACACAAACACCGTGCCGAAGTCAGCCGAACTGAAACGACGTTAGACGTCGTCTTCGTCGTAGACGATGCACGGCTTTCAACGCCACACCACTGTGCCGGTCAGAGTGGGGTGTTAAGTTTATTTTCGTTACGGAATTTCTTGATTCGGTCGCCGCGCTCAAAGCCCGCGATAAAAGCTATGCAATAGCTTAAAAACGGTTACCGAGTTCGGTCCGTGGATAGGTGACCATCTTAACATATCGAGATTCCTTCAGGCCTCGGTAAGCACGATAAGTCCCGTCTGTCATTTGTACATCTTTGACCGTCTTTACGGGTAACCAAAAGCCAGAAAATCATAGATCAGTCTAGTCAAGGGGTATCATGTTACCTAGCTACTGGGTGGTGGAAGTCAGATAGGCAGTCGCTGCATGTACAACGTTAGTACTCAGCTGCATCTGGTCACAATGGAAGCTGACCTCAAAATAGTTGTGAAAAGAGGTCATTATATGCATCTGTTTTTAGTTGATGTCACATCATGACTGTTTTTGTACACCGAAGTGTTTGTTGTATTTTATAATTACCAATTAATTATCTTCGAATATATTTTAATCAACTAATCATAACTTGTTTACTTGTCTCATGTTAAATTCATTTATACGAGTATTCGCTTTGTTTTCAATTTTTTTTCCAAATTTTTCATAATAATATATGATTCATCCTTTAAAATTACTCGTAAATACGAAAAAACATCAACGGAAATTACATCCACACGTCAACCATTGTTTCTATTATCATGCTTGCAGAGTAAATTACATACAAAACGGATATCCGCAACGCCAAATTGTTCGTAATAAAAAGCGCCATCAAAGTTAGCCTACCACACATAATCTGCTTCGCGGCATGTCACAAACATCAAAAATGGTATAAACGCGGGATTATGCACGGCCAAGGATCTTTTACCTACTAACAAGTTCCTTGTGCACGGCTGGCATTTTGATAGCTGTTCTAAAAGTCTTCATTCATTATTCAAAAATGTTTCTTTTGTCAGCTAATAGGGCGTGACTGTGCTAAATCGGCCCGTCTTTGCCATTTAGTCAACAATTTTGAGCCGATTTAGCTAATAGAAGAGCCGTGTTAATCCTTTTAGTGATGTATTTAGCACGAAGGCACGAAGATATCTTCTGAGATGTTTATGCCGCTTTTAGATACTCTTGAATTTTAAAACTAGTTTGATTATTTGTATTTAAAACTGATTTTTTATGTCCACTTACCATTAATCCTGTTTTAAGTTTCATGATAATCCTTTTATATTTTAGTAATAAAATAATCATAGTGAGCTAATATTATGAAGATGGTAAATTGTTTTTATGCATAATTATGTGTTTGGCTACGTTCGCCACATGCACTATGACGGTTGGACAAACGTATCCATATATAGAGAGATCAGGACACAGTAGCGTGACCGCGACCATTACGTAAGTATTAAGTAATCAAATACAAGTTTAATCATTATGCAAAATTTTGAAAATGTAAAAAAATTAAGAAAAGGATCCTTAATTACTGATAACTCTCATTAAGACTGGTTTTGTTTTCCCCCAATTATCTTTGGTAGTGCCCCTACAACAAACTGATTGGGCAAAAACCTCAAGTTCAGTAAGACCTGAACGAAAATTATTAATTGCGCTTTAACTTGTGAGCATCAGAATTTAAAAATGAAATGTACATGCATTTTGAAAGAAATTACCCTGCGGCACTTTTTAGATTAAAGGCACTCGACGATATTAATTGAAACTATGTATAATTAATTAAAAACGATAAGTTATGTCATAGGCTCACGATTATTAATTCTATGTGTTTAATCGGAAGAATAAACAATGCAGGGAGAACTAATCATTGCTTGGAGCTTGGTACAAGTAATGAGAGATTAGAATGCGAGTAGTCGAAATGTCACTTTATTAGTCCATTTTATTTATTCCTTTATTTGAAAAAAAAAAACAAAAGAAACATATTACAACATTATAATTATGCTTAACATAGTAGATACATTTTGTTGTGAATTCATCATCATGATCAGCTTATTCTTTTCTCAACGATGACGGGGACGGCTTCCGGTCTAACAAGAAAAAGCTGAGTACTAATGGAGCGATTGTCTAGCTAAACTCCACAACCCAGTAGCTGAGTGATGCGATACCCATTGAAACTGGTGTCAGATTTTCAGGCTTTTGACTACAATGTAACGACTGTTAAAGATGTTCAAATGATGGTCGGGATCAACGGCCTAACGTGTTTTTTTAAGCCTAAGAAATTTCGCAACATATTGAATACCGAAAAGATGGTGAGTAATTTAGTACTTTTATAACAGCTCAGTAATCACGTAATATCTTTTCCGCTACCGTTTATGTCTTAATGTGTTTAGTGATAAAATGCGGTGATGAAATCAGACCTATTTTCATTAGGATCACATTAATAAATAACATACTCTCACGAATTCTTATATTATTCACATAGAATTTGGCTGTCGTAACAAAGATATGTTAGAACAGCTAAAGTCGTTAAATATGTATGTTAAGGTAAATAGTTTCTAGTTTAGTTCATCCGTGATCGTAGCGCTTGTAACTGTGCCGAAATTTGGGAAACTCGAAACCATAATTACGACGCGGTGACGGTCAAATTCCATGTGAATAATACATCTATACTAATATTATAAAGCTGAAGAGTTTGTTTGTTTGTTTGTTTGTTTGCTTGAACGCGCTAATCTCAGGAACTACGGTTCTGATTTGAAAAATTCTTTCAGTGTTAGATAGCCCATTTATCGAGGAAGGCTATAGGCTATATATCATCACGCTAAGACAAATAGGAGCGGAGCACTAATGAAGAATGTTTCAAAATCGGGGGATTTTTTTTTCCACGCGGATGAATTCGCGGGCGGAAGCTAGTGTTAAATATCCGTTCAAAACTATTTAACTGTCTACTTTATACACCTAAGTGTAAGGGTTTTTTTTTATTTTAATCTTTTGAAAGGTGGAGAGATGGAGCTCGTGGCCAAATAATATATTCTCACCTACCTACCACAACTTGCACATCGATATGCCAATTACAACTATGAAAGCATAGACTAGCGCTCACATTATCATTAATTTTATTAAAACTAGTCACGTACATTTCTTAGAAGAGAGCTGCCATGTTTATTACATATTTTATGGAGATTTAACCTCATTTTTCTATGTACGTATATGTATATGCCATATATAGTCTGAGTGAAAGTTGAAGTGCTATTATTGGTACATATTATGTATTTGTTGCAATGCAAATGTGTGACGGCCTACTTGGAGGACTGGTGAGAAGTTTCTTAGAATTTAAAATTCGATTAATCATTTTGGTACGAATATTTATGAGATATGTCTCTGAGGAGCTCGTGGGTAAATAATATCAGTCGCACGGGTCGACTTCCAGGTTAAGCAATACTTGCTGAGGTCGGTCAGTGAATGGGTGCCCAACTTCACGTATCAAAACTCCCCCGTGTCTCCGTGGAAGCACCTCAAGCAGTTGGTCCCGGCTGTCATTTATCACATGTTTGACGGTCGTTATGGGTAGTTACAGTTACACTGACTGATACCAGACTTGCCAAGGGGTAAAGTGGCGATGGCGGTGGGTGGAGCGACTGCCTATCTGACGCTCCATATCTAATATTGTTACTCAGGTGCATCCAGTTCTACAGGAAGCTGACCCTAGCATAGTTGGTTAAAGGTTAAGCAGATGATGATGATGTTACTTTGCCACACTGTCACACCTCTCTATCTCTAATTTCAAAACATATATGTACCTCCATCTATGTGGCGATTTGGTGTTATTTCATAAGACACCATGCTTGTACCGTCGTTATCTCGTATGGGCTTAATCCTGCCCTGTTCGTTATAACAATCCTTGTCAACCACAAACCGCTTCTAAAATCTAAAACCGATGCAAAGATCTTCATTACACGCAACTTCAATCCTATTAGACTTATTTATCAATGTTTGAATGACAATGGTCCATATGCGAGTGACATATTTGTTATCAAGGTTCACAATAGCTTGGTAAATTTTTGCGCATGGCTCGCTGATTTTGTATATTATGTATGTGCTCTTCATGACGATAAATTTGAACGACGATTTTGACGATTTGAATGAATATGAAATATTTGCTTGGCATTCCCTTGGATATTGCGTTGACAATAATCAGTTGTCTGTGTAGGAGGAAAACGCTTTTAACAATTTTGTATGGGTTGGTAAACATGATCTGAGGGAATTATGTTAATTGTGAAAAAGAAACAAAAAATTTCCACCCATGCAAGTTTCAACGAAAATCAATGACAGTCGAAACGTAAACAATTCCAAGATTCGATACTGATCTCTGAAGTGGCCTTTCGGCAAGTTTAAAGCCATTGGGATCGTCCTTCAAGATATTTACGTCGAGAGATAGCCAGATGAGCCCGATGAACATCAGAGAGATTATGGTCAAACGCAAGCCTATCAACAATAAAAACAAGATATGTATCATGGTGAGGATTTGACAAGCGTGCAGGCGTATTTAATTTTTGATTTTGGGAAGTATGTTTTGAAATGATCATCATCAGTTTAGCCTTTTTCGAACTATGTTGGTGTCGGCTTCCAGTCTAACCGGACGCAACTGGGTACTAGCGTTTTATATGCAGCGGCTGCATTATGCTGCGGTATTGTATTACCCAGCTATAGGGTTCTGGAGATCAGCTCCAAAACCACGTAGCTGGATAACACAATAGCCTTTGGCAAGACTGGTATAATGAAATCATAGGAGGACATTGCGTAAGATAATTTTCAATTCTTAGTGAGAATCAGTGCATACCTACATATTACGTAATACTTTAATTAAAATAAAAAATAAACTTATCGGTTGGATAGATAGATCGTTTCGGACGACTCGTCCTTATCTTCTGAATTCTAGTGGTGGCGACAACTAGTAATAATTATTTTTCTGTAGTTAGTTTACTTATGCGCCATGTGACAGCGAAGTAAACTTATATGCTTTTTTGATTTTTATTCTTTCTCTTTACCATCGATCTCGCAATCAATCGCATATTACCGTGATCTCGTACGAAAATTGTACGTGACGCAAAATATGGAAGAAATCTCGATCTCGATCGAAAGTACATTACCTAGTTAGGGTTCCGTAGCCGAATGGCAAAAAACGGAACCCTTATAGTTTCGACATGTCTGTCCGTCTGTCTGTCTGTCGGTCCGTCCGTATGTCACAGCCATTTTATTCCGAAACTATTAGGACTATACATGTAAAACTTGGTAAGTAGATGTATTCTGTGAACCGCTTTCCGATTTTAAGTGAAAATTTAAAAAATATTTAAAATAAAGGGGGCTCCACATACATGGGACTGAAACTGAAAATATTTTTTTTTCATGAAATCTATACGTGTATGGTATCTATAAACTTGGTGTCTTTAAAAATGAAATTAAGGTAACTTTGTAAATCTTACAAATACTATGAAAAACAAAGTTATTTGGTGTAGTTGTAAAAATTGTGAATAAGCTAGGTTTAAGAAATTTGTAAGCTTTTTGTTTTTTTTTTTTTCAAATAAATATGAAAAGTATATTATATTTATTATAGTTACTACGGAACCCTTCATGCGCGAGTCCGACTCGCACTTGGCCAATTTTTTTAATATAATTATACCTTTATAATATAATTATCCAACTATGACTTTTTCTTTGTTACAGAAATCTAATGGATCCTAAAAAGTGAGAGACTGCAGTGAATACAAGTGCTAGTGATGTGCCCAAAAGTACTTCATGTCGATAGAAATAGCTAGTGTTGTGTACGATGTCGTTTTCCAGTTCGCACGTGATCTCCGGAGTGCTTTTCACCATACTTCTGCAATATTGCGTTGAGAGCCAGCAGGAGAATCTTATTGAGGAAGCATGTAAGTAATAATTAGCCTTAATTTTTTTTCCAAATTAATTTAATCCAGCGCGATTTCTTTAAAGTTATAATTTATGATGAAACAATAATATTTATTTTGCAAATCAGTTATAAATAACAATTTTTTAATAAATAACTTATTTTTTTTTCGTAAATGGGAAATAATAGGTCTAGCCACAGATTTTTTTATTGGCTACGTGATCAAACTTCTCATTTTATAACTAAGCGACGGGAAAATGAGATAGAATAAACTAATTAGTATTTTTACAACGCCGACTAAATATTCCACAAAAAGCGATAATTAAACTTATCCTTCTTCTTTAAATATTGCCACCTAATTTACTGATTCAGCCACGGATTTTACATCTCATCACCATTTTACGGTTTACAGCATCAACATAAGGTCCTCATAGGTTAGGTTAGGTTTTTTTTAATTCACTAGCTCCTCCATCGGTCGAAGGGGACCTTATCTATCTAAATCTCATGTATTCCAGTTCTTGTAGTTATTCCTCTCGCACTTTTATACTACACACATCAAAAGTGTCTAGGGATCAACATATATTTTTGCATTAACTTTTCTCCTGATTGATATTAATTAAAATTTTCTTTAAGGATTCATCAAATAAAGTGTTTTCGTTTGTCACAGTAACGATAAACCAAGTCACCTTTGCATTAATAAAGAAATTTGCCATTTTCCTAATAAAGGGATTTTTGACATTTGAACCACTAACATTAAAGTTCGAAAAAAAAGACTGAAATAACAGTTTTCTTTAAAATTTTATTGGGTAACTTAAACAATTAATAATCCGTGTTTCTACCGCGAATACTAACAACACAAGAACATCGGTTTGGCATACTCAAAATGAGTTCATCCAAATCACGCTGTGGAATGGCCGCCCATGTTCGTTGCAACAACAAAAAAAGGTCTTCTTGCGACTGGATACCCTCCATATTCGGCAGAGCTCTTCTCTGTAGCATATCCCATGCATGCTCAATCGGGTTCAAGTCTGGCGACTGAGCAGGCCAGAGCAGGACATTGATGTTAGCTGCGGCGAGAGTCTGTCTTACAACTCTTGCGGTGTGCGGTCGTGCATTATCATGCATTAACTGAAATAAGGAACCGATTTGCACTTGTAGAGGAACGATGACGTCAGATACAATCGTCTCAGCATAAATTTGAGCGTTGAGGTTGCCTCTGATCCAAATCAACTCAGTTCTTCCGCCGATCCAAATACCCGCCCATACCATGATGGTTCCACCACTATAAGGATGGACTTCCTGGCAGGATTTTAATCGCTGTTGGCGTCCAGGGGTTCTCCAGTGTCGTATACGTCTTGTATCCCGTCTCATACCAAAACGAGACTCATCAGAAAAGCACACGAAACGCCATTGTTCTTCTGCCCAATTTCTGTGTTCAAGAGCCCATTGATATCGAATCCTACGATTGTGCATTGCTATAGGTGGTACCCGTAGCGGTCTTCGGGAATGAAGGTTCACTTCATGCAAGCGGTTTCTGACTGTTTGGTCGCTAATTAAGTTCCCTGAAGAGTGATGAAGTTTCACGGCTAACATCATGGCGGTTATTGTTGGAGCTCTTCGAGTTAAGATTTGAATGTATCGGTCTTGTCTCCGTGTGGTGCAGCGATACCGTCCTCCATGGCGCTCAGCCACGGTACCAGTGCTTCGGTAACGTGTCCAAAGTCGACTGATAACACTCTGACTTGTATTCAGAGCTAAAGCCACAGTACGTTGCCGGGAACCAGCTTCTATCATTCCCACGGCTCTGAGCATTTCTTCCCTGCTTAAATGACGTCGCCGCTCCATAATAACGTTGGTTTTAATCAGTAGTAGGGAAACAGTAGCACTAATAATGTCTTCAATGCGTTGTATGTTTTTATAGGGAAAATATTGACAGCTGATTTTCATCTTTTACTCGAATTTGATTAACAGTTCCTGTTTCAAATTATGAAATGCACCAAAAAGGATCCATATAAATTTATAAAATCATAAATTTATTACAAAGCCACATCTCAATCTCAAGAAATCCGCATAAAAATGCTTGATCCCTAGACACTTTTGATGTGTGTATATATGCTATAGTCAATATTTGCGGTCCATTGTTACCTATGATAGGATGAGATTTAGATCTTACATTGTAGTGCGTGATCTGGGAGTTTGTCAGTCCTGTCTGTGTTAGGTTATCGTTGAAAAATATCAACCACTTTTAATTGAGGATGAGCCTCTTGACCTCGATCATACCTGATAATAAGCGAAAAGGTGAGGTATACGATGGGACGAGCGAGCCCAAAAGATACCTGTTCACTCTTGCTGTAAAGGCTGACGGCCCGTCAGCCTTGGCCGCGCATACAATAAATGTGCCCACTTCATCAATTATTGTATTGTTTTTGTTTTTGGGGTGAAATTATCAAATGGCTTCTCCCGCTCTGGGTGGAGCGAAAGGGAGTGTCAAAGATCTAGTGACTAAAAATCCACCCTATTTCTTCAATTGCCCTTGCATTCCGGGGAAGCGGTATTGTTAGAACATTCCCGCAACTACAGCAGGCATTGTATTGTCTTCACTTGAATTATATGGGTAAAGAATTTGTCTGCTCTTTTTTGTCTTTTAAAATCAGCTTTTTTTAAATAAAAAAACACGGTATAGTTTTTATTCTCAATTTAATATCAAAATTTTGTGTCTATGACCCCAGGCAGCAAGGGTCAATAAAATACATTCAGGCTTTATCATA
This sequence comes from Tholera decimalis, assembly GCA_943138885.2. Classification (NCBI taxonomy): domain Eukaryota; kingdom Metazoa; phylum Arthropoda; class Insecta; order Lepidoptera; family Noctuidae; genus Tholera; species Tholera decimalis. The sequence goes on along the minus strand of OW964571.2, from coordinate 17,259,991 downwards.
AAACATCTTACCATATACTTAGTTAGATATAAATAAAATAACTATGTTTTCTGAAGTGTTTATAGTTATTTCCTTGATACTAAAACATGCACAAACTTTTTAACCGTTTCTCCGGGCTAATATTCTCATCTAAAATAGCTTAACCGATTTTAATGTGACTTGTACTGAAATATAGAGGAGGTTATAGGGCAACATAATTTTTTATCCCAATAGTCTCATGTGGTCGGGATTTAAATAAAATTTAATTTTTTAACTAAATAACCTTCATGAATAGATACATATACACCGTTAAACTTTGATCGTTTTAATCCAATGAACCTGTGGTTTTACTTACAAAATACTATTTATTAAAAGCATTTACAGCAATGCAACTCTTAAAATTAAAAAAATAGCAAGTGATAAGGTAAAACTCGCAAAATGCATGAAATAATTAGTAGCGCCACGAGATAGTTACCTACGCAACGACCGACCGCGACGTAAGTACCTACAATGCGCGATCAAGTTAAAGGTTATTGACTCGCTCAGCTGATGTTCTCGTAAACGAATTAAATTATTCCAAATTTTCCTACATATTTTTACGGGCTTAGGACCGACATAACTGCTTTGTGCCTAAGACATACCTAATAAAATAATTATGCTAAAAACAGTAGGTACCTACATTTAAAAATCAATCTCGACAGGCCTGCTAATTATGGCGTATTTAGAAATGTGGAATCAAAATTATGTACATTGATTTAAAAAATAAAAAGTTCTAATTACATGATTTAAAAAAGTTTTGTTACATACCTAAATCACCTTTGTATTTTTTTTTATTTAACACTTAGCGACAGGTAAAAAGTGTTCATAAAAATTCGTAGGGAAGTACCTAATCAAAAGTATTTACAACCATTTAAAAAGAGTTCTGTTATAAACCTAATAATTAATCACCTCTGAATCATCATTAGTCACTTCACGATATCGTAATAATTGTTCAAACTGCATATCATTCCTTTGGATACATAATCTTGCACGTTTAATTAAATTGTCTTGGTCTGTCACTTTTGAAAACATCGAATGCGTCCTGTATTGCACTTTTCATTTGTTCACGAGTTTGATGCTCGTTTCTGTACACTAATAGCTTCACTTAGCTCCACAAATAAAAACCCAGATGTAAAATTGCACCATGGCAACGAACTCCAGAGTACACGTAATTCCGAGACGCCATTATTTTCACGCGACAACACCGATTCGCGATGGCGTCTTAGAGAAACTGATTTTTTATGTTATGACGTGTCACTCCTGCGCTGCCCTAAGCGCGCGGGGTGCGCGGGGCCTTTCGTATTGCCAATCAAATGGGTTTTGGGGCGAGTTTGGTCTAGGATTTGCTATTTTTTGTGAGTCCACGTGGACTAGAGGCGAACGCTTCATTGTTGTTATAATCGAATGGTGTCTACTAATGGTTCGCATTATTTATTCACTCAGGCGTAAATTAATTCGAGTTATTAAAAGAAAAGTACATTATTTTTTAAGTTTATCTTTACAAATCGATAGTGTTTCATGCAACGGTTCGACCCTCCGCGGGATTAAAACGGTCAATATTTAACCGTGTATAATCTATCCCTGAGAAAGAACTAAGGCAATTATTGAGAAACCGTACAAACCAATATTTTTACGACCTATAAAACAAGAAGCGACACATGTTCAATCAAATTCACTTAACCTATTCCACAAATTACCTATAGCCCCTCACATAGAGTATATAATTACCTACTGTAATGATATTACATCATTAAATAAATAATTAATGCTAGCACATCATCAAAAAACAACCGTAACTTTCAAGACGTACGATCGAAAATGGCAACGGAATAATTTACGGCTAATATTGGGTTGGGTACAAGGTTGATATTCGAGATAAAAACTTTTTACCAAAAAATTAAACCGACTCCCAAAAACACTGCAAAGTGAAAAATAACTTTAATTTCGGTAGTCGGTGTCTTTAGTTTTGTATTTTCGTTTTTGGCACCGACTTCCGAAATTAAAGTTATTTTTCACTTTGCAGTGTGTTCGATACTCATCGAACACATCATCAGCAGTTTTGGCTCAAGTAGGTCACGCTGCGGCACCAGCGGACAGCGCGATCTACGCGAACCAGTGCGCGATCGACCGGCATACTTGTGGCACTCATTATCATCATTAGCATTAATTAGCGTATAGTGTCGGAATAAACTTCTCTAAAATCTTACATTAGACTTATCATTTAGCACCCGCAATATCTAGCAGCTCGAACATTACCGTTCATATTGGTCCTTCGAACCGTCAAGGACTCCGCGACCGCGATAAATCGTAACGCGCACTGCTTGTAGAATTCCAGCAGCCTGTGGGTTGCCGCGAACTAGACTTAGACTAGGCGTGAGTTCAGAGTGATCTACATCCACCGTGGGGAGCTACCTGCGAAGCAACAAGAGCGAGTCAGCCGCTCGCGTATCCAGCAGCATTGCAGCAACAGCCGCATTACTTGTAACAGCAACAACCGTAGAACTAGCGGTTTTCAAGTAAGAACGTTCCATATTTTCTGTCTCACTTTAATCTGAAAGCAGCACAATGGAGACTTTATACTTCCAACAAACTGAATTAGCAGAGAGCATTGCCAAGGTCCTTATTAATTTCAATAAGGATGGCAAACAGCGTAAGACCATCGCATCGACTACTGTAAAAAGAGGCTAGATCTTTTAGACTTGTATTGGAGAGAGTATCAGCTAAATAACGAAAAGCTTTTTCCTTTCGAAAAAAGAGGTCATAAGTACTTCGTCAATTCGGAGTTCGAGCGAACAATGGAGTCTTATAAAGCAGCAAAAGACGCCATATCCGAATATTATGAAGAGTTATGTAATAAAGCAAAACAGCCAGCATTCTCTGATCAAGAAGAAAACCCTTCATATCAACATGCAGCAGAAGCAGCAGGTCCTTCGGGGGGCAGATCCTTACAGCAGCAGGATAACTCGACGCCCTCAACATCCTCCAGGCCCGCGCGCGCTATTGTCGAGGAGTCTAGAGGTACCTTTAGTAAGCTAGATGACATGCTACGCAAGCAAAATATCAACTTCAAAGCGTTCGCAAGAACCGTAGAAAGCATAGATGTCGAGTCCTTGTGTGACAAATGGGAGTTTGAAGACGCCTTGCGATTATTACAAACTCGGTGGACAGCCATAGATAACAGCCATTGGGAACTAATGATGGAGTTGGAAGATGACGAGCAGTACGAACTAAGCTACACTAAACAGGAGCGTACGTACAACGGCTTGAGAAAGGCTATCAGTTCCAAGATGTGGGCAACGTCGTATCGTGACAAGTCCACACCAAAAATGGAAATTCCTATATTCTCAGGCAGCTATCAACAGTGGGTATCCTTCAAGGATCTTTTCGATGAAGCAATCCACAACAATCCTTCTCTGTCAAATGCACAAAAGATGCAGTTCCTGAAGAGTAGGATTAAAGGAGAAGCCGAGCGTTTGATCCAGCATCTTCCGATAAGCACGGATAACTATAACACCTGTTGGGAGATCTTGACTCACAGATTTAACAACAAAAAACAGATATTTATGTCCCATATAAATTCCTTTTATAATCTTGCCAATATACAGCAGCAGTCGTACACAGCCATAAAACGACTTCATGACGTCACCTTAGAGAGTCTTCACGCCATAAAGAACCTAGGCGTAGATATTACGACATGGGATCCTCTTCTTGTCTATATACTAGCACAAAAATTGGATAGTGAGTCTTATTCCGAGTACATAGAGTCGTTGAAGAATTCGCGTGAGCTTCCTGTACTTCAAGACTTTTTGGACTTCTTAGAGAACAAGTTCACTATCCTAGAGTCATCTCGGCGACGTCAAGATGGGACACCTAAGACAGTTTCATCGCAATCATCTAATCTTTCATCAAATTTTAATCGGAAAAATAATTATAAATTGAGCAATGAATCTAAAAATACCAAGAAACTGGAAATTGCGAAATCAATGCATGTGTCTGAGTCACAAAATAAATGCCCTCATTGTTCGTCAAAACATAATTTAATTAATTGCAAAAAATTTATAGAAGCGCCAATTGAGCAGAAAATTAAATTAGTTAAACAATTAAATTATTGCATAAATTGTGTTTTCGATCACAATGGCGCAAAATGCTACTCGACAAAAAGATGTCATAAGTGCAATGACGAGCATCATACGATTTTGCATGACTATTTCGCAACACAATCAAAGTCTAACAACTTTACCGAGATTGCAAAGGAAAACAGCAAAAATATACACGCTTCTCAGCAAGAGGCATCGGAGATTTTATTAGCTACAGCACTCGTGAAGGTCACAGCAGCCGACAGGACCCAACGTGATGCGAGCACTGATCGATCAGGGTTCACAAGTTTCCGTGATCAGCGAGAAAGCAGCACAGCAGCTAGGATTAAAGCGAAAACCTTGCAAAGGGGCTATTTTTGGAGTTGGCGAGCGGGAAAGTACCTGCAAAGGAAAACTAACAATCGTTTGTCAATCGACTTATACCGATTTTAAGTTTTCTACTGATATTTTAATAATGAACAGCTTAGTAAAAAATCTGCCGAATGAGACGTTTACAAAGCCATCATGGCAACATACTGCTCATCTCTGTTTAGCGGACCCAGATTATAACATCAGTCGTCCAGTGGATCTTCTCTTAGGAGCGGAAGTCTATGCCAATATCCTGTTAGAGGGATTAATTCGCGGACAAACGTCCTCGGAACCGCTAGCACAGCAAACTCATTTAGGATGGTTGCTATGCGGTGGCAATGCGAGCACTTCATTTCAATGCAACGTAATCTTGAATAACGTTGAGGATATCCAACAATTCTGGAAAATTGAAGACATTCAAGAACAGAATTCTGTGTCTGTAGAAGATCAGGCATGCCTAAATTTTTATGAAACTACGACGAAACGTCTAGGAAACGGTCGTTATGTAGTAAGGTTACCTATGAAGCCAGGAAGGGAAGAGAAGCTGGGATCTTCGAAAGAGATAGCGATAGCACAATTTAAACATCTAGAACGTAAGTTTAGCAAGAACGAAGATCTAGCAAAGCAATACAAGCAATTTATCCGCGAATATGAGCAGCTGCAACACATGAAGTTAGCGATTTCTAACAGCAAACAGAAGGCGGAAATAGAATGTTTCTTTCCTCATCATGCGGTACATAGAGCGGAATCTAGCACTACAAAATTGCGCGTAGTGTTCAACGCATCGGCTAAGACTACTTCAGGCCACAGCCTTAACGACCTAATGCAAAGGGGTCCAAACCTCCAATTAGATTTGTTAGAGCTTATTCTGAAGTGGAGGCAATATCGTTTCGCATTCACAGCCGACATCGAAAAATGCTTCCGTATGATTTTAATTAATGAACAGGATCAAGGCCTACAACAAATCGTATGGCGACAAAGTCCGGAACAGCCTATAAGAAATTATAAACTAGCAACCAGTATGGAACTAAAGCAGCACCATTCTTGACAATGATGACTCTGCGAAAATTAGCGTCAGATGAGCAGCAGAAATATCCCATAGCAGCTAAATGCATCCAAGAAGAGCTTTACATGGATGATTGGGTATCAGGTGCTCACAGCATTACAGAAGGAAAGCGGAGGATTACGGAAGTAAGCGCATGCCTAAAAAGCGGCGGATTTTCTCTAAGAAAGTGGTCCTCAAACGATAGCAGATTGCTAGGAACAGTTGAGCAAACTGTTAACAAACAGCCAGCAGTCTTTACATTTAAAACAGAAAGCTCATCCAAAACTTTAGGACTACAATGGAACTCCATCGAGGACGAATTCATCTTTAAATTCGATTCAAACAGTACACAAACATCGAAACTGACCAAAAGAATGCTTTTATCAGAAATCTCTAAGATTTTCGATCCTTTAGGATGGTTGGCGCCCTTAACCACAAGGATGAAAATTTTATTCCAACAAGTATGGCAAGATGGTGAGGTTCAGTGGAACGACGAAGTTTCTATTAAAATCAAGGAGGAATGGATTAACTTGAAGAAAGATTTAAACCTACTAAATCAGTTCAAGATTCCTCGGTGGTTACAAAGCAAACAGGATGACGTCATAGAATTGCATGGGTTCTGTGACGCATCAGTTAAAGCATACGGTTGTGTAGTATACGCACGAATCGTATCAAATGACTCTACGTCAGTAGTGCTAGTAGCAGCAAAAACGCGGTTAGTGCCCTCTAGCAAGGCCGTATCGCTACCTAGATTAGAGTTATGTGCGGCGGAATTGCTTACAAAACTCATGGCAAAAATTGTCATAAGCATCAACAGCTTAGCCATCGTGATATATGGTTGGAGTGATTCTAAGGTAACTCTTAGTTGGATTCAAGGTTCACCGGAGCGCTGGAAGCCTTTTGTATCGAACAGAGTGAAGAAAATTACCGGTATTATGCCGCCAAACACTTGGTATTATATAAACACCAAAGAAAATCCAGCTGATGCAGCGAGTAGGGGCCTGACGACCTCACAATTGCTAGAACAAGCATTGTGGTGGCAAGGACCGACCTTTTTATCATCACCTCATTTCAAACCTAAAGAACAAACGAAATACGCTACTGACCAAGAGACGAAAAAGTATGTAAACGTAGCTCAGAATCTTATCGTAGATAGCAGCATAGTTAACGATCTATTACATCGTTACAGCTCATTTATAAAAATAACACGCATTTTAGCCTGGATACGGCGGGCTTTGACACCTGTTGTTAGTAAACAAAAAACGAAGCATCTCACTTTACACGAGCTTAGATCAGCAAAAATTACAATAATAAAATACGTTCAGCGCGCTGTGTTTAAACCAGATATTGAACGCTTATTGCAAAACCAGGAAGTAAAATCCGACAGCAAGCTACTCAACCTTAATCCATACTTAGATCAAGACGGAATTTTTAGAGCAAAGGGAAGACTCAGGCACGCAAACATAAGCTCAGAAATGAAGTATCCAATCATCATTCCATATAGCAGCCGACTGACTGAGGTTCTTTTCGCTCAAGCCCATGAGCTCACATTTCACGGAGGAGCTCGGCTTACCATGTCCTTTCTAAGACAAAAGTATTGGATAATAAAAGGAAATCGAGCCGTCAAAACACAACTTCACAGATGTGTTACCTGTAGAAAACAAGAACCCAGGAAATTACAGCAGATTATGGGAGATTTACCTGATTTCCGCACCAATCCAGCTCCAGCATTTTATCACACGGGGGTAGACTACACGGGCTTCATATCTGTGAAAGCCAATAAAGGACGTGGAATAAAAAGCACGAAAGGATACGTGGCTTTGTTTATCTGCATGGTCACGAAAGCAGTGCACATAGAATTGGTTTCGGACTTGAGCAGCGCTTCTTTTATAGCAGCACTAAGAAGAATGTCAGCGCGACGAGGAGCTCCGAAACATATGTACTCTGACAATGGCACTAACTTCGTGGGAGCCAACAAAATTATGCAAGAAGAGTACGAGCAGCTAAAGCAAGTTTTCGGTGATTCATTTTATAAGGAGATAGTGGAAATGGATATAGAATGGCACTGGAACTGTCCTTCCTGGCCTAGTGCAGGAGGGATATGGGAACGATCGATACGAAGTCTTAAACAACACCTCAAAAGAGTTGTAGCGGACCAAGCATTGACGTTTGAAGAATATAGCACCATGTTAGCGCAAATAGAAGCGGGTCTCAATTCTAGACCTCTGTGTCCGATATCTGAAGACATAGACGACTTAGATTTCTTAACACCCGCGCACTTCCTAACTGGTAGAGCAGGTCTGACCGTGATTGAAACAGCCAACGACGCTAGGACTAGGTGGCACTTAACGAACAAGATTTTTCAAGACCTTTGGAGAAGATGGAAAATTGAATATCTTAGCCAATTATCTGTTCGGAACAAGTGGCTAAAACCAAAGAGCAACATTAAGATAGGTAATATGGTGACCATCCACGATGATAATTTTCCTTCTGGAAAATGGCCAGTGGGGAGAGTCGTTGAGGTGCACCAAGGAAATGACGGATTTGTAAGGGTTGTGACATTAAAGACAAAGAACGGTTTAATAAAGCGACCTATCATCAAATTGTCCGTCTTACCAATCGAGGCAGATGAAGAGCAGAGCAAAAAAGCCAAAACTAAAATCACAAAGGATGAAACGTTAGCGAGTACGATAAAGCCTCGTAATTTCATTAACGTCGTTTTATCATTAATATTTTTTATGAGTATCCTGAGCAGCAGCGAAGCATCGAACCACATTACCCAATTTAGTGGTAATCAATCCTTATACTACGATCCGATAGGTAAATTAAATATAATACGGGATCAATGGAAAATTGTGTCTTACTACGAGATGCAACCTTATTGGCAAGGTGATAAAGCAGTGAATACTTTCATCAAATACCTAGAGCAAACATGTACACAAATTAAAGAATCCAGCCATTGTAATATGATTTTATTACAAGTGCAGCATGATTATAGCGAGCTTCAATATCGTAATCAGCTGCTGCTAAATCAGCATTTCGGAACTCGGTCAAGAACTCGACGCGGCCTTGTCAACGCAGTCGGCTCTATAGCTAATACTTTATTTGGAGTACTCGATCAAAGTTTCGCGGACAAATACCAACGTGATATTGAAATTATCAATAGCAACGAGAAGCACTTATTACAACTTTGGAAAAATCAAACATCTGTGGTAGAAGCTGAGTATAATGTTCTGAAACGAACTGAGAAGACCATTGATACTCAGTATAAGCTTATAAATAGACATCTAAACCTCTTAGATGAAGCAGCTAGGCAAGTGCAGATGCAAACTAAAAGCACGTCAACTTTACAAGAATTTACCTTAGCAGCCATGGCTACCACAAATATGATACAAAACTTAAAGCGTGTACAAGATACTTTAATTGACACCTTGACGGATATTTATCATAGTAAAATCAACATGCATCTACTTACTCCAGAGCAACTCAGCAACGAACTTCAAATCATTTCCGGTCAAATATCAAAACAACTTACTTTACCTATCAATAACATTCAGGCCGATTTATATGAAATCTACAAGCTACTAAAGATCAAGGCAAGAATGAGCAAAGAGTATTTTATTTTTGAGATCTCCGTACCACTCATTAGCAGAGACAGTTTCCAACTGTACCGCTTGATACCGGTACCTCTTCAGGTTGGAAATGACATGATCAGCATTATTCCAATCACCGATTATATAGCAACTAATCTGATGAGGGATGCTTATCTCGAAATCAAGGACGACGATCTTCAAACTTGCAACTATCAGGATGAAAGCTACATCTGTCAGCTACGAGGTCCAATCAAGCGTCTGGATCCAGAAGAAAAGTTCTGTCAAACCGAACAAATAGGTACCTGCCAGCCTAAGAAAGAAACCTGCAAGAATATGTGGTTACAATTGCACGACCTATCGTCCTATCTATATTTTGCATGTGATACTTATTTATTTACGATCATATGTGACGCTGAAACCCGAGCGCGCCGAGTCAGCAAGGCCGGGCTCATTCAACTCGACAAAGAATGCATAGCTAAGGGCCGTGACATAACTCTTTATTCATATCAGCAGGGAAACAAGCTGACTTTAAAACCTGACCTCTTAATAGCAAACATAGCTCCAATACAGCACCATCATTTGGTAAATATTACGCTGCCATTTCTCGAAACAACGACAGAGGATGCACAGATCAACAACACCCTAACCCGTCTTGGCAATCAGATAGCCGCTATGAAGAAAGCAAGTTTGGAAGAAGGGACAATAACTACGCATGATATACATCACTATGCCATATCATACGTATTGCTAGCAGCAATCGTCGTAGCGTTCCTGTGGTTCCTGTGGCAGCGAGGCAAGCAAGCCTCATCCAGGCCTGCGCGGGACCCGCAGACGCCGTGCGAGCCGGTGCCCGCACCAGCACCTGTCGAGCCGCGCGCGGCGCCTATCAGCTGTGTGAGTGTTAGTGCAAGTGCGCGTAAGCCGTCCGTGCCCGAGCAAGGGATAAGTGTTTGTGGGATCAAACGGTGGTCCAGTTTACGAGTTAAAAAAGACAAATCAACGTCACCTATCAGTAGAAGACAATCGGTCTTTACGGTAGATCTAGATAGAGATTAGCGATCATTTAGGATAAGAACATTCAGCATTGTATTAACATTCATAAGCAAACTACTGGTTCACCTATGTATTACTAACCCTCTTAATTGTACAATCATATCATCTCTTTTCCCGTATCCTCCCCTTGGGAGCATGTTCGATACTCATCGAACACATCATCAGCAGTTTTGGCTCAAGTAGGTCACGCTGCGGCACCAGCGGACAGCGCGATCTACGCGAACCAGTGCGCGATCGACCGGCATACTTGTAGCACTCATTATCATCATTAGCATTAATTAGCGTATAGTGTCGGAATAAACTTCTCTAAAATCTTACATTAGACTTATCATTTAGCACCCGCAATATCTAGCAGCTCGAACATTACCGTTGAACACGCCCGAGATCCAGGAGCGGGAGATAAATGAAACACTCGGATACTTCACACGAACACGAGTATATTTCACCATCAGAGGGCGCTTAAACCGTTTTACAATATCTCGGGATATGTCTCCCATTATATAAAAAAAATCCTGACCTATATGTTTTGTTGGAAACAATGGATATCGACTTCTAAATTGACACCAACGCCATCTATCGAGACTCTGGTCAACTAAAAATAGTTAAATTAAAGTTTTACACTCGAACATACCGCCCACCAAGGACATCATGAATAATGTCCTTTACTACCGCCCACCATGCAACGGTCGTATAAATACAATTTAACTACTTAACATGTAGTATTTAAGAGCCACACAGAGAAACTCTCATTATCTAGCTTAAAACTTATCTCTAATATACAACCATACTTAAAATTAACTCTACAATTTAAAATTAACAATATTTTATTTAGTGACCGGTAACACACATAATTTAGAGATCGGTCTTTTAATAATTGAATTTTGGGTACGCAGTGTAACGACCCGTGTAATTTCGTCTGGACCTGGATGCTTTTTCTCAATCCTACCCAATAACCACCTCCCAGGCGGCAAGTCATCTTCTTTAACTAAGACTATACCACCAATGGATGGTTCCGGGATTTGATGAGCCCATTTATACCGCTGAAGAAATTGAGTTAGGTAGTCTTGAGACCACCTCCTCCAAAAGTACTGCATCATCCGTTGTTGTAATTTCCACCTTGTTTTATATCTAGCTGACCGATCCTTTAAAAGTAACAAAAACCGACGACAATATGCTACCACTCGTACCAACCTAGACAAGGTTGAATACTTATTCCAAACCCCAACCTCAACTGTAGATGTATGCACCTTGACTTCTTCCAAGTGAGTAGTATTGTTCTTTGACTTTTTGTATTCTACCACTGGCTGTCTTAAAAACCTTGGACCGTCCCACCATATAGACGTGGCTTCAAGTTCTGCAGGAGAAACACCACGAGATGCGCAATCCGCTGGATTTTGCTTTGATGGTACGTGACACCAGTGATGTGATTCAGTGAGAATCAAAAGGTGGGACACTCTGTTTGCTATAAATGTTTTCTAACGGCTGGGATGACTGTTGAGCCAAGCCAGAACCACTTCACTATCGGTCCACATGTGCCAATCATTATTTGGTATGTCCAGAACCTTACCTACTTCTACCATCAAGCTACTCAAAAGCACTGCACCACAAAGCTCTAATCGTGGAATGCTCACCTGCTTAATGGGAGCCACCTTCGTTTTCGCCGTTAATAGTGATAGGTGAATATTACCGATATTATCTATGACTCTTACATAGATAACCGCTGCATATGCCACTTTTGAGGCATCCGAAAATCCGTGCAGCTCTGTCTTCACATTATTGGAACGGGTGTGCAGCCATCGTGGGATCTTCAAGTTTGTTAACGAAGTTAAATTCTTACGGTAAGTAAACCATTCATTTAATAAATTAGGCGGAATTTCTTGATCCCAAGCTAAACCAGCTAACCATAATTTTTGAATAAAATGCTTTGCTATTATAATACTTGGTGCTAACCACCCTAGCGGATCAAATAATCTAGCAATTTCAGAAATAATCTTTCTTTTTGTTTCAGGTTCAGCTGTCGGCGTCAACTTAACCGAATACTGAAAGAAGTCACCGCTGGAATTCCAGGTAAGTCCCAGAATCTTTGTTATATTATCCACTTCTAACTTTATCTCTTCTTTCGTATATATTTCTCCCTTCTTGATTTGATTAAGCAATTCTTTACTATTGCTAACCCATTTTTGTAATTTAAAACCACACTTCGATAGGACTGTATTAAGTTTTGTATAAATATCAAACCCCTGTTCTATATTTTCAGTTCCTGACATTAAATCATCCATGAAAAAATGATTTAAAATGATTTTAGCAATCTCGGGATACTCCTGACATTCATCGTATGCAACCTGATGAAGAGCTCGCACTGCTAAATATGGTGCCGAGGCAGTACCGAATGTTACTGTGACTAATTCGTACTCTTCAATTTCCTTATCAGGGTCATCCCTCCAAAGAACCCGTTGAACCCTTGTATCCTTTCGGTCTACCAGAATCTGGCGGTACATTTTTTCTATGTCCGCTACCAGACATATAGGATGTGTCCTCCAACGCATAACAATATGGCGAAGATCAGCCTGTAACGTTGGTCCTACCAATAAACAATCATTTAGTGACATCCCATTAGTCCCTTTACAGGACGCATCAAATACGACCCGTACCTTAGATGTAATTTTATCCTCCCGTATGACGGCGTGATGAGGTAAGTATATAGCTGTTTTCATGTTTTTCTCCTGAACTGGTACTTTTTCCATATGATTTAAATCTAAGTACTCCACTAAAACTTTAGTATAATCTTCTTTTAGTTTAGAATTTTTATTCAATTTTAATTCTAACCCTTTTAATCTTTTTTCAGCTATGGACTTAGACTCCCCATACCGCTCAACCAGGTCACCATCACGAAATGGTAGACGTACTATGTACCTGCCATTAACATGGCGTCGGGTAGTTGCTGTGAACAATTCTTCACATCGTTGTTCCTCCTCTGTGAGCACTTTCTTTGATTCAGACGGTTCCTTTTCCAATTCCCAAAACCTTTTTAATAGGTCGTCTGCCTGGAGAGAACAGTGCATAACTGTGATGTGAGAATACATTTTGGTTGTGTTATCCACCTCGGATATGCCCGACAATATCCAGCCTAGAGAGGTATCCTGTGCCAATAGTGTACCATTTAAGTTCTTCTTTACACCCATTTGAATGACTTGGCTATACACCTCAGCACCTAATAAGAGATTAATTTTCTTAGGCCTGAAGTACTCCGGATCCGCTAAGTCATCTTCAGCCAGGTCTACGCATTCTACCCTGGTTACCTTAGAAACTGGGAGTAGGGTTGTAACTGACCTTAGCACATACGCGCTAACCCTTATTTGCACATTAGGATCCTTTCTCGATCTAAGCTTTAAAATAACAGTGTATTTTGAAGTAACACTTTTGTTCCCACCTACACCTAACACGGTGTTTTTTGTCGCAACCCTATTAAGACCCAAGTATTGAACCGTTGATTCGGTGATAAATGAGCCTTGCGACCCTTGATCTAACAACGCTCTTACCAACCTATATGTCCCATCTTTCGATTCAGCTCTTACTACTGCTATGGGTAGTAAGACTGTTTTCCGACCATTCCCTGTCGAAAGACATGACACTAATGTGTTGTTAGATCCCTCCGCTTGCACGGCCCCTTCCGCTTTATTATCCTGCTTCATGCTTGATGACGAAGCTTCTTGTGTAGTGCTAGTGCCGTCAACAACTGACCCGGAAACACCCGAAGGATGTAATAATGTGTGATGACGACGTTTACACACCTGACAACGATTGGAAGACTTGCAAAACCTGGCAGGATGATTATTGTATAAACATATAAAACATAAATGGTTTTCCTGAACGAAATCACGTCTCTTGTCGTTTGACTGATTACTAAATTGTTTACAATTGGCTATTTTATGATCAGCAGAACAATATAAACATTTTGCATTCGTTTTATCTTTTAATACATGAAAAGATTGGGTTCCCTTGGGATTCCTTTCCTTCCTACGCCCTTCGAGGTTACCTTCCAAACTTTCAAGCCCACGGAATCTACTAGTAAGGAATTCTGAAAACTGTACAAAAGTAGGCAATTCATCACTACATTCTGCAGATATTTTTAACTCCCATGCTTTCCTAGTTTCCTTATCTAGTTTTTCGCTAATTATATGAATAATAAGGATATCCCATGACGCAATATCTATACCTAAGTTTTTTATCGTCTCTATACATTCAGAAGTGGTATTTAAAATAGACTTAATTTCAAAAGCAGATTCACTCGATATAGGGTTTTGATTTAACAATCTGTTTATTATATTATTTGCCAAAAATCTCTTGTTATTATATGTACTGTCTAATTTATCCCAAGCAATTTTGTAATTATCCGATGTAACATTTATGTTTCTTAACAACTGTTCTGCCTCTCCGGTCAAGTGTCCTTTTAAATAATAAAACTTTTGTGAGTTCTCTAAATTTTTATTATTATGTACTAAGCCAATAAACAAATCCCTAAAAGTATTCCATTCTGAATATTTCCCTGAAAATGAGGGTATCTTTATTTCTGGTAACTTAACTCTGCTTACTACTTCACCCTCGTGACAGCATGAAGCACCTTCCCCCGCTGATTTAGAGGACTCACCCTTAATACAACGTAACTTTTCTTTTAATTCACTTTTATATTCGATATACAGTTCTTCGACCTCATCATAAACCGAGTTTTTATAGTAATCTGAACTATGTAGATCAGACTTTTTAACCTTTCCTATAATATTATTATGGTTGTTACAAAATAGAGACCACTGTTTATCTAGATTTTCTAATCTAGTTTCTATGTGAGAAACAGTTAAACGTTCCTTTGGGGACTTCTTAAAATTAGATCTAGCCTTTACAATGTTCTCCTGGATATCTTCTTGCAAACTATTATAAGACTCCATCCTTCACAATTATAAACAATGTAAGGTACTAAAAATATTTAAATTAAAACCAAATTAACAAAGTCCTTAAAAGTTACAAATGCCCAAATTTTTACAAGTCGTCAGATCTATATTATTCTGACTCCAAAATAAAGTAAACTTTTCTAAGTCCCAAGAACCATAAAACTTTTCTAAGTCCAAAATAACACCAAATTTTATAAGTCCCAAACAACATCAATATTTTTCTAAGTGTTTTAAAACTATTCAACTGGGAATGAAATCGGGCATAGGTTCCCCGTCTCAACCAATATTTGCTTAAAACTAACACAAGTCCTAAATTCTACTAAATTTAAACTAAGTTAATAGAGTCTTTGAAATAAAGTTGAATCTTCACAAGTTTTAAATTTCTGAATTGAATTGCACTAAGTTAAATTCTTGATAATAAGGTCGAAAATGTACTCACAGTTTTTCCAGACACTTGCTCACCACACAAACCGATCACAATCACTTCCAACGTTGATACCCGTGGCGCCCTCTATCGCCCGGCTCCGCTGAGCGCCTCCCTTGCGTAGGCGTTCCTCCAGTTGACCGCGGCCTCCCTTGGCCGCCTCGATCTTCTGGTTCCTCCTCCAGCTCCAGCACCAGTCTTGATGCCCAGCTGTGGGATATGCTCTGGTCAACAATCCGCTGACCAGTCCTAACGCAGGGTGATAGCTATCACCACCGATGACTACCAAAAATCGCTCATTCACTCTCAACCGGCTCGATAGGACCATGAACACGCCCGAGATCCAGGAGCGGGAGATAAATGAAACACTCGGATACTTCACACGAACACGAGTATATTTCACCATCAGAGGGCGCTTAAACCGTTTTACAATATCTCGGGATATGTCTCCCATTATATAAAAAAAATCCTGACCTATATGTTTTGTTGGAAACAATGGATATCGACTTCTAAATTGACACCAACGCCATCTATCGAGACTCTGGTCAACTAAAAATAGTTAAATTAAAGTTTTACACTCGAACAACCGTTCACAGTGTTTTTGGGAGTCGGTTTAATTTTTTGGTAAAAAGTTTTTATTTTACTCTTTTTAGTTGGTCTATTTTTAATTTACCTAGTTACAAGAGCCTAAATGTCAACTACTTATAACCTTTTACAAAATATAGCTTTTCCCAATGCTGGGCCGTTAATTGTTGAGGAGTTCTCCTGGTACTTCACCATCAGCTCTACATCACCATATGCATTGTGACGAGCATAAAGTGCTTAACATCCATATTGAAGTAATCGAATCGCAATCCACTCAATACTTATTATTGAGTAGTTTCGGCGGCCATCTGTGGCCTTCATCATCAGTTCCACTTCCTCAAATGGTACTTTTTGAGAGCAACTGCACAAGTTACTATAATAAATACCCAAAACGTCATAGGTGTGCCTATAATATTTGAAGAGTTCCCTCGATTTCTCTAGGATCCCATCATCAGATCCTGACTTTTATAAAAATGGGACCAATTTCGAAGTATACCCTTTCAATCAAAAAAAGAATTTTCCAAATCGGTTCAGCCGTCTTCGAGTAATCGGTGACCTTACATTAAAAAAAATAAAAAATAAAATATATATACGCGTCGAATTGATAACCTCCTCTTTTGGTCGTCGGTTGAAAAATCATAATCGCCCGCATCGGTTATTTCTAATAACGTCTGAATGAACTTTCATAAAATCATGTTACAGGTTACAGCCCAATTCCGTGTTGACGTTTGTGATGGTAACAGAATGTAATTAAAATTAGGAATCTACCAGTCAGAATTTATTTCATTTCGGAATTATCTAATGATAAGTTTACTTATTTCTGGCAAGAACAAGATACACAATTGGTTAACATTATGTAAAGGACATTAATTCATGGTTAGAAGTTGGTACATGACATTAAGAGGTGCACCGTGATGACGGAGCCCGGTAGGGCCAATGCCTGGCGTGGGGTTGTGGGAATTCAATGTTCTAATGAGATACCGTGATCTCGGAAGGAAATGGCAACTCCTTCAGTTGCCCTCTCATTAGCTCTACTTGAGATCTGATAACATTTTGATAGTGGTGGTAAGTAACCCTATGGTCTCGTCTTGGCAACATTTTACATGAAAATGTTTTTAGTGGGAATCAGATATTTCCAGAAATATGCTGAAAGTTTCAAACTACAAAAAAGTTGAAACTGAATATAAAGTGCGAGGACTTTAAGAGCTTTACCGCTCGCGCGTTTTTTGGCTTTCAATAGTAGCAATAAATTTGTAAATGGCCCATTTCAATAATGAATAGACTAGCTAGGAACAGGATATATATCCCGTTCCTAGCTAGTCCTGCATTAAACATTGTTTTCTAGAAGCTATTTCGGTTACTTGATTTCTAGTGCTACTAAACGTGGCCATTTTAGGATATCAAATTACTACTAAATAATTTTCTATCCTAGCATAGCCATGCCGGTAGAGGCACTCATGCCGGACGGGCCCAGAGGGAGAAACCAGACCAAGAGGGACACACCGGGGGAAAGGCGCGCCGCCTGGAGGATCGAGCAGCTAGCTCGAGCTTCTAGACGGCGCGGGGCCCGGTCTCAGAGATCGGGTCAAGGGGGAGGAAAGGTTCACTTCCGGTATGCGTCTAATCTTTAGACGTAACCGTGAAGTGAACCAGGGGAGGGGAAATGGGGTGTAGGGTCAGAGGAACTCACCTCTCTAAAAAAGTACAACAATATGGAGAACAAAGCTTTTGTCAAAGATACCCAGGCGGGTCCCAGCTGCTCTTCAGCTGGGGAGTCCCGCACCGGACACGTCCGGTCAGTCCCACCGTACTCTGGGGGGGACAACAACCGCTTTTACCCCAAATTTCCGGCAGTCGCCGCATCGAGCCAGGGAGGCTCACGTGCCCGTGAGGTGGAGTCGCTGGACTTGTCCAGCACGTCCACCTCACCGGCACCGAACATTGAGCGAGCGCAGAGCGCCGCTCCGCGGAGGAAGGGGGCGCTGATGCTCGGGTCGGAGACCGACTCGGCATCGGACGCCGAGAGCTTCCAGAGCTTGATCTCTGGGAGCGCAGTGAGGAGCGACGAGGGGGGCGCCGACAGGAGGAAGGAGTTCCTCAAGCGCCCCCGCGACGATGAGTCGTCGTCGGAGGAGGGGCTTGTCTCGGCCCGTAAGATCCCCACTAGCGTGCGGGGTAAAGGCCGAGGCAAGACCTCAGGGAGGGGGCCTTCCTCTGGAGAGCCCAACACTGGTCTGGCCTCGAGCGAGGCCAAACTAGAAGAGGCCGTGGCAGCTGCCATCCGCACCATCTCGCGGAAGCGGAACCGCAGGAGTAAGGAGGACGCGATCGGCGAAGCCATGGCCTCCATCATGGCGGCCGCGCGGACTTACGGCGGGGCTCCGGCTGCAAGGGACGACATGTCCGATCTGCGGCCGGAGGTCACCCGCCTGACTGCCGCCATCGAGGCTCTCCAGAGGGAGAACGCCGCCCTTAAGGCGGACCTGGCCGCAATCCTGGGAGACGGCCAGCGGAATGCGCCGCCACGGGGCCAAAAGGAGAAAGGCCAGCCCACACCAGCGGAGGACTCGGTTCTCGACCTGGTGCGACAGGAGCTGGCCGCCTTCCAGCAGCGGTTCTCCCTATCGGAGAGCCGCGTGCTGCAACCCCCACTGGCGGCGCCTTCGTACGCGGCTGCGGCCGCGTCCAAGCCCCCCCGGACTGCGACGAGGCCGCCTCAGGCGAAGACGGCCACTGGGCAGACGGCCCCAGCGACGGCGGCTCCTGCGAGGGCGAAGACGGCCCCGGCCAAGCCGAAACAGGGCCCACCAAAGCCGCCTCCGACCCCGACACCTGCGGGGCCGAAACAGGCGGCCAAAGGGAAGAAGGCCCAGGCCGGGAACCAGCCGTCCCAGCAGCCTCCTCCAAAGACTCCTCCAGCCGGCGCCAACTGGCAAGTGGCCGGGGAGAAGAGGAAGGCTGCTGGCGCAGCCAGGTCCTCGCGGAGAAGGGAGCGACGGCGGCGGCGAGACGCCGCGGCGCGATTGCGCGCCCCCAAGATCGCGGCTGTAGTGATCACACTGCAGCCGGACGCGGTGAAGAGGGGCGTGTCGTACCGCGACGTGCTGGCGAAGGCGCGGGAGGCGATCGACATCACAGAGCTCGGCATCGTCGGCGGCCTCCGTCACCGGGTCACTGCGACGGGGGCTCGGATGCTGGAGATCCCCGGCGCGGCCAGTGGCCCTACTGCTGACGCTCTGGCCGAACGGCTCAGAGCGTCCTTAAACGCGGAGGAGGTCTCCAGACCCACCAAGCGCGCAGACGTGCGCATATTGGGTCTGGATGACTCTGTGACGGCCGAGGAAGTGGTGGCCGCCGTTGCCAGGACTGGGGAGTGCCCTCCCGATCAGGTGAGGGCGGGCGCCCTGCGTCCTGGCTTCACGGGGGGGCAAACCATTACGGTTAGCTGCCCTGTCCCGGCGGCGAAAAAGTTGCAGGAGGGCCGAAGGCTCCTGGTTGGCTGGGTGTCTGCGCAGGTGAAAGTCCTGGACCCCAGACCCCTGAGGTGCTTCCGCTGCCAAGTGGGCAACCATGCGGCATGCGTGTGCACCTCGGAGGTAGACCGCAGCGATAGGTGCTTCCGCTGCGGTCAGCCCGGTCACAAGGCCGGCTCGTGCTCCGCCCCACCTCACTGCTTCGCATGTGAGGCGGTTGGCAAGCCGGCCGATCACCGGGCTGGGGGCAAGTCCTGCGCCCCACCCACCAAAGCCAGGCGCAGAGGTAGGCCCTCTGCCGCCGCCGTCACGGCCACCGCCGCCGCCGCCGCCGCCGTCGCTACTGCCACCGCCGTCGCCGAAGTCGTGGCTGAACCCCCGCGAGGGGCCCTGGAGGAGGCTGCAATGGATCCCGATTAATGGCCCCATTGTGCTTCCTCCAGGCGAACATCAACCACTGCGCCGCTGCTCAGGAACTTTTGCTCCAGAGCATGGCGCAGTGGTTGATCAACGTCGCCGTGGTCGCCGAGCCGTATTTTGTCCTGCCCAGGAATGACTGGGTGGCGGACTTGGACGGCTCGGTGACCCTCGTTTCGTCGGCCGCCGCCGGTACCCCGCCTCTCGATCGCGTCAAGAGAGGGCGTGGGATCGTCGCAGCACGGTTCGGGGAGATCGCTGTGGTAGGCGTTTATTTCTCCCCGAACCGAACTCTCGCCGAGTTCCAGAACTCCCTAACGGAGCTGGGAGACGTCGTCGTCGCCCTCGGTTCCCTCCCCACCCTCGTCCTCGGGGACTTCAACGCCAAAAGTCCGGCTTGGGGCTCCCGGTCCATGGACCATGGGCGGGGCAGGATGCTCGAGCACTGGGCCCGTGCGCAGGGCCTGGTGATCGAGAACCGGGGTTCTGTCCCCACGTGCGTGCGGTTTACGGGCGAGTCGGTGGTGGACGTTACGTTCGCCACCCCCAGCCTGTCACCGCGCGTCACCGACTGGCGCGTTGTGGAGGAGGTGGAGACCTATTCCGACCACCGGTATATCCGGTTCGACGTCTCCGCCCAGACCCCAGACGCGCCGCTCCGACGGGACCTGAGTGGTCCGCGATGGGCGCTGAAGCAGATGGACCGGGAGCTATTCCTGGAAGCCTCGATCGTGCAGGCCTGGGGGTCACCCCCGGAAAGGCCTGCCGACATAAACGACGAGGCGGAGTGGTTCCGGGAGGCCATGTCGGAGATCTGCGACGTGGCCATGCCCCGGGTCCGGCAAGGACGCGCCCGGCGTCAGCTGTACTGGTGGTCGAGCGAGCTAGCAGCGCTGCGCGAAGTGTGCGTTGCGGCGCGACGCCGGTACACCAGGTTCCGCAGGTGCCGCACCCGACCTTCGGATGCGGCGACTGTAGAGGCGGAGCTGTACGAGGGCTACAGGGCAGCGAAGGCCGTTCTCCGAGACGAGATCTGGCGGGCCAAGGAACTGGCCCGGGAGGAGATGCTGGCGACTCTGGACGGGGACCCATGGGGCCGCCCCTACAAGTGGGTGCGAGAGAAGCTCCGCCCCTGGGCTCCCTCGTTGACGCAGAGTCTCCAGCCTCAGTTCTTGGAGGACGTGGTGAGCGCCCTGTTCCCATCGCGAGGGGAGCACGCTCCCCCGCCCATGGCTCCGTCTCCGACGGAACCTGAAGCTGGCGCAAACGCGGACCACAGCGACGACGACGTCTACGACGCTCCAGAGGTGACCGAGGTAGACTTGAGAGTGGCGGTACAACGACTCAAGGCCAAAAATACCGCCCCAGGACCCGACGGCTTGCCAGGGAAAGCCTGGGTCCTGGCCTCGGAGACTCTCGGGCCTCGACTAGGGGGGCTCTTTAGCGCATGCCTGGAGAGGGGCCAGTTTCCGCTTCGCTGGAAGACGGGAAAGCTGGTGCTGATCCAGAAAGCCGGGCGCTCTGCGGACTCTCCGTCCGCATTCCGGCCCATCGTGCTGCTCGACGAGGCGGGCAAGCTCTAGGAAAGAGTAATTGCAGACCGCCTCTTCGGGCACCTGAATCGGGTGGGCCCGGATCTTGCGGAGTGCCAGTTTGGCTTCCGCAGGGGGCGCTCGACGGTGGATGCCATCATGCGCGTGAGAGCCCTCACGACGGGGGACGCGGTATCCCGGGGCAGGGTCGTCTTGGCGGTGTCTTTGGACATCCCCAACGCCTTTAACACCCTGCCCTGGAGTTGCATCAGGGAGGCACTTCGGTATCACCGGGTGCCGACCTACCTCCGTCGCATAGTCGAGGACTACCTGACGGACAGAGCCGTCATCTACCCCGGTCACCGGGGAGAGTGGAACCGGCGAGAGATGTCGTGCGGTGTCCCACAGGGATCGGTCTTGGGGCCGCCCCTGTGGAACATCGGATACGACTGGGTGCTGCGCGGCGACCTCCCTGACGGCGTCAGCGTAGTATGTTACGCTGACGACACGCTCGTCCTGGCGCAGGGAGAGTCGCACCAGGCGGCGGCCGACCTGGCGACGCAAGCGGCCGCGACAGTCTTTCATAGGATCCGGCAGTTGGGACTCGACGTGGCGCTGCACAAGACCGAGGCCATGTGCTTTCATGGCGGTCGGAACGCGCCACGGTCCGAGTCCCACATAACGGTGGAGGGGGTTCGCATCGGCGTCGGGAGGACGATGAAGTACCTGGGACTCGTCCTCGACAGCCGGTGGAACTTCAGGGAGCACTTCCTGAGTTTGGCCCCAAAGCTGAACCGGGCAGCAGCCGCCTTCAGGTGACTCCTGCCTAATCTCAGCGGGCCAAACGCCACCTGCCGAAGGCTGTACGCCGGCGTCGTGCGGTCTATGGCCCTCTACGGGTCCCCAGTGTGGGCCCTGTGCATCCGGACGCGACCACTAAAGTTGGTCGCATGCCAGAGGGTCATGGCTATCCGAATGATCCGGGGATACCGCACGATCGCCGGCGAATTGGCCAACCTCCTTGCCGGATTGCTGCCCTGGGATCTGGAGGCGACTGCCCTCCAGCGCGTCTATGAATGGCGCGTGGAGGCGCAGCGCCGGGGCGTATCCCCACTGCCTCGAGAAGTAGAGGCGCGGCGGGAAGAGCTCCGGCGCGATCTCAGGGCAGTATGGAGGGAACGACTGTCGCAACCGACGGCCGGGCACGCCGCAATTGCGGCGGTAAGACCCCTCTTTGAGGAGTGGCTAGATCGGCGTCACGGCGTCCTGACCTACCGCATGACGCAGGTCCTCACCGGACACGGAAGTTTCGGGAGGTACCTGTGTCTGATGGGAAAGGAGGAAACGCCTGGGTGTCACCACTGCGAGGATCGCCCTGAGGACACCGTAGAGCACACGGTGCAAGACTGCCCCGCCTGGGCAGAGCACCGACGTGTCCTCACGGCGGCGATAGGCGGAGACCTCTCGCGCCCGGCCTTGGTCGAGGCCATGCTGCGGGGCGAGAGGAAGTGGGAAGCGGTCGCCTCCTTCTGCGAAGCAGTCATGCTTTCGAAGGAGGAGGCGGGCCGCGTGAGGGAGAGGATGGCGTCCTCCCTCCAGCCCAGCCGCAGTGGTAGACGCCCACGGTGTCGGACGTCGGCCGACGATCTCCGGCCACCGTAGGCGCGGGCATGCGGACAGCGAGTAAAGGGCAACTCGCTATCCGACCATGGACCATGCCCGGGTCGACGGCGCGTCGTGTTCCACGCGCGCCTCAAAGAGCGTCAGCAACATGACGAGGCCCCCTCTGCAGAGGGCCGAAGCCCGCCGGGGTCGTGGGACTTATCCCGTTACCGTGGCCCCGGTATGTAAAGGGTTATTGAAGGAACACCGTGGATTTTAGTCAGTAAAAGTCTGACAGTCCCTCCCACCCTGCCCGGAGTGGGAGGACTTATTTGATAATTTTACCACGTTAAAAAAAAAAAAAAAAAGCATAGAAATAAACTATTACTAGGTACTTTTTATGGGAAGTATCGTCGAGAGCAGTGGTGATTACAGGCACGATTTACGAGCTGTAGGTTGTGGATCAACACTGCTCTAAAATTATGAACGAAAATATCATGAAGAAATCTGCACGTTCTTCGACCGAAAAATCTGATGATATACGTTATCAACCAACCTGCGCTGCGCTTGCGTGTTGTATTATGCCCTGGAGAGCAGTAGTAGAGGACTGTGTCCCAGCAATGAGAAGACTATAGGCTGATCATGTTATGTTATTGCCTAATGCTGGCCTAGCTAGGCACCTTAAAGCCTACTGGACACTAAAACTTCAGTAAAAAGTGTTTGTGTATATTCACAGTATTAAAATATACCACGCGTGAAGTAACGTATAACATTCATTATAGAAAGCCGCACGTCAGTGGCAACAAACTTTTAAAACTCGATACCAGGGAAGCTTAGCTATTCCCGTCTGTACGGAGACAAAATATTCCATGTTAAGAACATTTTCCTTCCAAAAACATCATCAAACATGGCTGTTTACTCTGTCATACCAATTTGAATTACACTACTAGTAAAGCGCTACGTCACATAACGTTCGGGTGCTCTCGGCAATTTCCACCTCTCTGAACCTCCCCGAAATTGAATGATTAAATTGCAGTGACCGCACGGCATGGACCAAAAAGTCCGGGAGGCCGGGCTTAAGGATAAGTAAATATATTTGTTATTCTTTTAATTCTAGTTACAGTAATAAGGATGTGTATATAAATAGAACTTAATGAACATTTATATGTTCATTTTCTGGAAAGAATATTTTTTAATTATTTCCGAAGGCTCCTGCCGCATGCCGTGGCTGTTGCAAACTTCATTATCTGCTAAGCCTTTTCCTACGAGAAAAGATCCTTCAGCAAAACTTATATTTATATTCGGCAAGTCATTACTCTAACATTAATCAGCGATTTTCAATAAACGACGTACTAATTCTATTGTTCTATCTCCCAAAGGTAATGATAATCCCTTATGACGAATAGGCCTTTAATTATGAACAAATATTGCGTTATTCTTGATATTACGGAGACGGTGATTCTTCGGTATACATATTCTTCTTCTTGGAGAAATAGCTGACGTACGCTGCCAAAAATATTTAAAGGAATTGTAAATTTTTACTTCAGCTTCACAGTTGAACTAACAAACACTCCACCAATTATGAACAAAGAAACAAACTTGTTACTATTTCAGGGTAAGAGTTTTGTGAAATGTTTTTCTCTTTCCAATGTTATAAAAAAATCGGAGAGTTTCTCTTTATTTATTTTCTGTATACAATTCGTTAGGCACGGACAATAGCTGTAGATAGAAATATCAGTCAAATAGAGAACTACCAAAACAGTTACTGTGGTTTTGTTACAAAAAGTAGGTATTCGTTAGTTGTGCCAATTTTAACTGAATTTATTTATAGGTTCAGCGTTCCTGTCGCTATTGTACCGTTGTGGATCAATTGTTCTAAAAACAGAATTTTATCATTCGAGTTGCTGGGAAAGGCTCCCAGTATAGGCTATCAATGTCTGACCTACTTAAGACTTGCGATTTTAATCCTGGTGTTTTTGTATCCATTGTACATTGAGTTATTTTAGAGGTGTGGTTTTTGTTGAATACTTGCCAAAGAGTTTTCACTTGAGAAATGTCTCTACTTAGTGAAATGATAGGTGCAATAATAATTGTGCATACTTCAAATCGTCTTAGCGATGTTTCTGTTAGTCATCTCTTAGCTTTTTCCCAACTATGTCGGGCTCAGCTTCGCGTCTAGCCGGATGCAGCTGAGTAATAGTGTTTTCACGGAGCTACTACCTCTCTAACCTCTACAATCCAGTAGCTGGGTAGCACGATACCCCTTGTAGAGTCTGGTGTCTCATTTTTTGACTTCTGACTACCCGTAACAACTGGCAAACTTACAAATGATAGCCGGGACCAACGGCTTATCGTACTTTCCGAGGCGGGGAGGAATCGCAATATATTAAGGTCACGCATCTACGAGCGTACCTCAGCAAGCGTTGCCTAACCTTGAAGATCAACTCGTCCGGCTGTTATTATTAAGCCACAAGCTCCTTTATACAGTTCTATCGATCCAGGGCAAGCACACATCGACGGGAAAGTCGTAAAGTTGGTTTTAACCCACTAACCGAACGCGTAAAAGTAGTGTAACATTTGTTGCGAATGTGCTTAAGAAACAATAAATCTCACGAGGAATTATTGAAATATGTGGTTTATATAGATTTTCGTCGTATGGCTGAAACACAGATTTCTCTTTCGGGGGAAAATCATCGTTTATATAGATTTTCGTCGTATGGCTGAAACACAGATTTCTCTTTCGGGGGAAAATCATCAAATGACTTCTACTGACTAAAAGCCCAAGCTGTTTCTTCAGTTGCCTTAACGTTGCGGGGCCACGGTAATTCACAGATATAAGGTTCTATGAAATAGAGCAAATTATCAAAATAGATTCCTCCAGCAGTTGTGATTCAGCTGTAAATTCAGATGTAAATCGCATCTAGTGAAAGTTGCAAGTTTGATTCCTGAATTTTTAGTTTGACCAATAGTAATTTAGATTTGTGTCTCCTGCCGCGTCTGTTTGTCTGTCCCTTCACGGCAAAATAAAAACTATTAAAACAGACTTTTGGCTTTCACCAATGGATACAGTAATTAATCAGGAAAGTTTTAGTATGTTACTTATCATACCCGGACTGATGGCCGTTTATATAGCCCTGTCTATCCCGGACAGACTATCTAGACGTTATTTATGATACATCTAATGGATGATCCAATTCGAGGTTCCTATCTTTTATTTAAAAAAAAATAATACACAAAGTGTAAAAATATCTTAATTCTTTTTTCTTTAATCGAATATTTATTGTTATTCATTAATTATGGAAAATGATGTCAGGCAAATGGCCGCCTCTGAACCTTCTACAGCAGTTGATTCTTAAGACGTAATTTTCGATGAGTTTTTCACAAGTTTCGTGGTTTATCTCGGCAATAACTTGGCGGATGTTAGTTCCCCCCACAAAACATCCAATGGCGATAAATCGCACGATCTTGGCGACCAGTTGACGTCACCGTAACGTGAAATAACGTAACGAGAAATTTTCACGCTAACGTTTCACGCGCTGTGTGGCAAGTGGCGTCGTCTTGCTCAATCCAAAAGTCATGCACATCAATATCCTCGATTTTGTTCGAAAATATTCGGTTATCATGCGCCTATAGAGCTCACCGTTGACTGAAACTGTCTGAAGATCAGCATTTTCAAAAAATAAGGCCCTATTACACCGCCGGACCACAATGCGCACCACACAGTTACTTTTTGGGAATTCATTGGAGTCTCGTGTATCACGCGAAGATTTGTCTCACCCAATATGCGGCAATTTTGTTTATTCACATACCCCGAGAGTGTAAAATGTACCTCATCAGAAAAGAAAATTTTCTTTGAGAAATCAGGATTAAATTTTTACTGCTCCAATACCCAATGTGCGTAAATCCTTCTCTGTGTATGATTTCTGGGCTGCAGTTCTTGTGTTAACTGAATTTTATACGGGTGGAGGTACAAGTCTTTATGCAAAATGCGCCAAAGGGAGCCATAGGAAAGGCCCAAACTTAGCGTTCGGCGACGACAATTTCGGGTCTGCGGCCACACTATCACTCACAATAGCAAATTCTCAAATGAACGTACGCCACGATGATGCACACGGCTCACCCGATCTCCAATGCTTCTAGTTTCCTCATTTTTTTTTTCTGTATTTTGCAAATTGTTCGCTCAGTAGGACGATTAACTTGACCATAATCAAATCTGTAGAACAACTGAACAATTTTAACGCATTGAGCAACGGTAAAGCGATTCATTTTGTAAAATATGTATTGTAACAGTCTAACATTTGACGTTTGAAAACCGCGCCATTATTATCAGCTGTCAAAATACTATGTTGTTAATATAAGAACCTCGAATTGGATCAACCTTTACAACCCACGTATTCCCAAACATACATTTTACAAATTCCTGTACGAAATAAACAATGAGGAAAGATAAAGGAATTCTACACTACAAACTATCGTAAACCGAACGAAGCATATCTTTTTATCTTTTATCCTAGAAAAGTATTGGAAAAGTCGAAATATCTTATAACTTACGGGACATGATGCAAACGGGCTATTTCTTTATGTATCAAAGGCTTCAAAATCGTTTTCTTTTCATATACCTAGATACATTTTTATGAAAAGAAATACTGTGTGATTCTTGTGATACATGACACGAATGGTGCCGTATAATGGATACAATCGTTTTGTCTCATGTTAATCAGTTCAATTCTGTAAGTAAAGGTTAGAATAATATAAAGCTCATTTATAATGTGCATGTGAAAACACTGTAAACTCTTCGACTCGTTTTATCTCTTCATGTAGTCTATACTAATATCATGAAGAGGTAAAATTTTTTTGTAAGATAAATTGTATTAGATTAATCGGTATTTACTGTATTACTGTCAAATCAAGTATGTTATGAAACACCATGGAGTTTATTGCTCGCTCTTCTCCATAGAAAACTACCAATTCGAACCGAGCACTAGCTTCTGACGCTGTTATTGTGATTATTAAGTCCACGGGAGCGAAACCCCGCGCGTGCAGAAATATATTTGATTTGATTTGAATGACTGCCGCACGGGTCAATCTGCAGGGTTAAGCAACTCTTGTCGAGGTCGGTCCGCCACTGCTCTTCTATACAATAATATTTTTTAAATTTGTTACGGAACCCTTGAACAAAATGTTCTCATATCCTTTTTCTATGTCACTGCTAATCTAACATATTATATGTACTCATGTTACGCTTCTTAAAGGGTTCGTCGTCGTTTGTGTCAATATTTATCATATTCGTGCTTGAATATGAAAATACTTTCTTAGAATATCATATTAGTATGTCGTAGCTAACTTGTCATTATGTTTTTTAATCTTTTCGTCTTTAAGAAGTTTGAAGAGTCATTTTCCCGCAGGTATAGTAGGTGCTATTCCGCTTTCAAGTAGATACCCCCAGCTTTGAAGTGTCACTGTAATAAAAAATTAACTGTGAAAAATATATGGCACCTGTAACTAACTAACTGCGTAACGCAACCTTCCTAGACAAGGCTGAGTACGTATTTCAGGTGTTTTACTATCTTCTAATGACTATGGCACTTTTAAAATCAAATTACTGCCGGAAGCTGCAGATTCACATGCTTTCCAAGCCACAAAGAAGGAAGAAGACGTTATCTAATTATTGGTTACCCATCTACGAACTAACATCTAAAAGCGTAGCTTAACTGCAAATATGGTCCCGTGTGGCTATTATTATTTACCCATGAGCTACTACTATCATAGGTCTGATTAATTTCTTCTTTATGTTATAAACATACACGCTATTAATCAAATCTATTTTCAGTAAAAAGCTTTTCAACTATCATGTAGGATCAAAACCCCTCGCCCCCTTAAACTAAATCTTTGTAAGAAACAGGGTGAAGGCGGGTCTTAACAACGCTGTCGGGTAGACTTAGGTAAATAGTTATTCTAACTTGAGGGACTATTTATCAAAGTTTTGGGCTTCGAGACTTAGAGTGATCGTATTCTAAATGTTGTCGTGTTGATATATTACTTAATTGAGAATAATAAACAGATTCACAATTTTATCTTAAGTAGTAAAAATACATAAATCTAAATTAGAAAAAGTAATCACTAAAAAATTGGCCAAGTGCGAGTCGGACTCGCGCACGAAGAGTTCCGTACCATTATCTACAAAAAACAGAAAAAAAACACGTTTATTGTATGAGAGCCCCCTAAAATATTATTATATTCTATTTTTAGTATTTGTTGTTATAGCGGCAACAGAAATACATCATCTGTGAAACTTTCAACTGTCTAGCTAGCACGGTTGATAAGATACAGCCTGGTGACAGACAGAAAGACAGCGGAGCCTTAGTAATAGGATCCCGTTTCAAAACGTTGTAATAAGGATGAACTTAACAGTGATACCGTATAAGGATATTAGTTAAGGAGAATTTATTAGCCTATTATTTATTATATACTTTATTGTACACCTTACAATAATTACCTTACCTTTTAATGCGGACTAAAATAGCATAGGCTAATAAATTCTCACTTATATCAGCACCAGTATTTTGTTTTTCAAAAAAATTCACAGTTCGTGAACGTGGAAATCACTCGCTTTACTTTACAGTCCACATAAATCTTACAATGACATTCAAGATTAACAAACTTTGCATTATCAACACTCACAACTTTAATGTTTCACTAATAGTCGAAAGTTTATTGTGGCAGCGCATTTTACTATGGTAAAAAAAAAACATTTACTGGTACATTTTATTGCAATATTTATATTGCACGTACATTAGAGAGATATATGCTTGACAAATGTTGTCTTTTTAGGGTTCCGTAGCCGAATGTCAAAAAATGGAACCCTTATAGTTTCGATATGTCTGTCCGTCTGTCTGTCTGTCTGTCTGTCTGTCTGTCTGTCTGTCTATCTGTCTGTCCGTCTGTCTGTCTGTCTGTCTGTCTATCTGTCTGTCCGTCTGTCCGTCCGTCCGTATGTCACAGCCATTTTATTCCGAAACTCTTAAGACTATACATTTGAAACTTAGTAGGTAGTATTCTGTGAACCGCTTTCCGATTTTAAGAAAAAAATTAAAAAATATTTAAAATGCATGGAACTAGAACTGAAAATATTTTTTTTTTCATGAAACCTAAGCGTGTGTGGTATTTATAGACAGGTCTTTAAAAATGATATAAGGGTTTCTAAAACCTCTTTTTCATAAAGTCAATCGTTTAAAAGATATAAGCTTCCAAAGTGGTAAAATGTGTCACCCCCTCTAACTTCTATAATAATGGAGGGAAAAATCCAAAAAAATATATTTCTGTAGATCATAATGTAAACTTTCAACCAAAATTGGTTTGAATGAAATTTCTAAAACCGCAAATATAACTTTGTAATTCATACAAACACCATGAAAAACAAAGTTATTTAGCGTAGTCGTAAAAATTTAAATAAGCTAGTTTTAAGACATTTTTAAGGTTTTTTTTATTTGTCAAATAAATATACATATTATATTATTATAGTTACTACGGAACCCTTCATGGGCGAGTCTGACTTGCACTTGGCCAATTTTTTTTAGTTTTTTTTTTCATGTAGCTTATCGTGGGAAATCGAGTACTTTTTTAATGTTCGCTTTTAGAGTTATGTTTCGGTTTAAGCCTCTGATTGAGCTATAATATATTTCGTTATGTTATCAAGATTAGTATTGTTCACTCTTAGTGTTGATAATTACAACCGCATATTATGTTATGAGATATTTCCAGTTGCCAGCCGGAGTTGCTTTAATGTCCTAACGAAACAAAAGATACCTCGGAACTGGTCAGGCCATTAAGAATTATTAAAAAGCACACCAGGCATAGATAAGGAAAACTTATCTATCTTAGCTATCCTAGCAAAAAAATAACATACAGAATAAGGCTACCTACCAATTCTATTACCTTCTAAGGATTCAGAAAATTCACAATGTTAACTGTCTTTTGTCACATACCATTTCTTAGCTCGCGTGTGAATATTTCCTCATTCTTACACCAGTCAATAGTCTAATGACATGTCCAGCCTAATGGACATTTTGATCTTTAAACCTGCCTCTTCTTGTGTCTTGGAGATTCGCCGACGTGTTTAATCATCAACTTTATGTGTTAAAGATACATGATTGGTTTTTAGGGTTCCGTAGCCGAATGGCAAAAAACGGAACCTTTATAGTTTCGACATGTCCGTCCGTCTGTCTGTCTGTCCGTCCGTCCGTATGTCACAGCCATTTTATTCCGAATCTGTTAGGTCTATACATGTGAAACTTGGTAAGTAGATGTATTCTATAAACCGCTTTTTTATTTTATGAAAAAAATTAAAAAATATTTAAAATAAAGGGGGGCTCCCCATACATGGAACTGAAACTGAAAATATTATTTTTCATGAAACCTATGCGTGTGTGGTATCTATAGACAGGTCTTTAAAAATGATATTGAGGTTTCAAAAACCACTCTTTCATAAAGTGAATCGTTTAAAAGATATAACGCTTCTAAAGTGGTAAAATGTGTCCCCCTCTAACTTCTATAATTATGGATTGAAAAATAAAAAAAAAATAAAAATTATGCTGTAGATCTTGACGTAATATTTCAACCAAAATTGGTTTGAGCGAGATCGGGTCAGCAGTTTTTGAGATACAGCATATTTTCTAAAACCGCAAATATAACTTTGTAATTCATACAAACACTATGAAAAACAAAGTTATTTGGCGTAGTTGTGAAAATTGTAAATAAGCTAGTTTTAAGAAATTTTGAAGTTTTTTTTTTCAATTAAATATATTAAATTATATTTATTACTAGCTTTTGCCCGCGACTTCGTCCGCGTGGAATAGTTACTTTGGGCTAACGTTAAATTTAACCCCGATTTTGAAGCATTCTTCATTGGCGCTCCGCTCCTATTGGCCTTAGCGTAATGATACAATATAGCTGTGCCCGCGACTCCGTCAGCGTAAGTTAATGTATTGGTAATATTGTTTGGATCACGTTCACGAGCGAGACGCGTCGAGCGCGGCGACCGATTCTCAAAAATAATCCTTATAGCATGATTCAGTATTCACGTGCGATGGGTTATTATTATAAGCGTATTTCATGTATAACTTTGGTGTTTCTATACCGATTTATATGATTCTTTTTATGGTTTCGTAGCCGAATGGCAAAAAACGGAATCTTTATAGTTACGACATGTCTATCCGTCTGTCTGTCTGTCTGTCTGTCCGTCCATCCGTCTGTCACAGCAATTTTATTCCGAAACTATTAAGACTATACATGTGAAACTTGATAGGTAGATGTATTCTGTGAACCGCTTTCCGATTTTGAGAAAAAAAAATAAAAAATTAAAATAAAGGGGGCTCCCCATACATGGAACTAAACCTGAAAATATTTTTTTTCATGAAATCGATGCATGTGTGGTATTTATAGACAGTTCTTTAAAAACGACATCGGGGTTTCTAAAACCACTTTTCCATAAAGTCAATCGTTTAAAAGATATAAGCTTCCAAAGTGGTAAAATTTGTGTGTGGCGGACACAACCTCTAACTTCTATAATAATGGAGTGAAAAATCTAAAAAAAAATATATGTATGTAGATATTAATATAAACTTTCAACCAAAATTAGGTTGAACGGAATCAGTTCAGCAGTTTTTGAGATACATCATATTTTCTAAAACCGCAAATATAACTTTGTAATTCATACAAACACTATGAAAAACAAATTTATTCGGCGCAGTTGTAAAAAATGTAAAAAAGCCAGTTTTAAGAAATTCGTAAGGTTTTTTTTTCAAAACAAATTTATTTGGCGCTGTTGTAAAAAATGTAAATAAATTTTAAGAAATTTGTAAGGTTTTTTTTTTCGTCAAATAAATTTGCATATTATATTATAGTTACTACGGAACCCTTCATGGGCGAGTCTGACTCGCACTTGGCCAATTTTTTTATGGAATAGTTAATAATGTTAACTTTTTCAATTAGGGGTGACTGAGAGTGTTATAAACGTAAGAGTAGACAAATATTATAATCAGAAAGCTTCGAACTGCTAAGCTATCGGGAGTTACACGTGTTATTGTGAGTCAACCATAAAAGTTAGACATATGCTGTCGTGGGATATTTTTTATATAATTTTAAGGAGAACATTTCCGTCATGAAATGATTTGTGTAGCTTTAACCATTAAGGTTGCACACGCGACGGAAGCTTAAAAAATGGAGTAACTTCTCCCGTTTTCCCAACATTTCCCTTCACTGCTCTGCTCCTATTGATTGTAGCGTGATGAAAAGTATACTATAACCCGCTCAGGAGTATGAAAAATAATTGTACCAAGATTCGTTAAAATCCGTCGAGTAGTTTTTGTTTCTATAACGGTTATACAGACAGACAGACAGACAGACAAAAATTTAACTGATTGCATTTTTGGCATGAGTATCGATCCTTAATCACCCCCTGATAGTTATTTTGGAAATATATTTCATGTACAGAATTGACCTCTCTACAGATTTATTATAAGTAATAGATAGTTACTACGGAACCCTTCATGGGCGAGTCTGACTCGCACTTGGCCAATTTTTAATTAATCTCGTTTCTTTTGATTGTAACTATTGATTAACGTGATTCTCTGGAACGGTTTAATGTTTTATAATAACTGCCAAGTTACTTAAAAAAAAGATCTTTCTTTTTGAGTTGATGGTAAATATACCTAGACCTGCAAATATCGGTGGCTTAATGAAATTTGGTTATAATGGGCTCGTCTTCAAAGTATTACGTACAAAAATCGAAAAGAGCTTTTTCGTTCCGCATAAACGTGATGGTTTACCAGAATGTGCTAGCCACCTCTGCCGCCAAGGAGCTCGTGGATATATAATAACAGCCTTACGGCCGATCTTCACGGTTAAGCACTGTTTGCTGAGATGAGTCCGTGGACAGCCAACCATTTAAACATATCGATATTTGCCGGAAAACACGTTAAGCCGTTGGTCCCAGTTGACATTTGTATATCTTTGTCGGTCGTTATGGCTAGTCAGAAGCCAGAAAATCTGAAACAAACCAAGAGGTAACAACCCAGTTGTGGTGCGTGTGGAGGTTAGATAGGCAGTGGTATAATACTGTGACAGTTGCATGCTGCGAAACTGGAAGCCGACCCTGACATAGTTGGGAAAAGTCTAAGTAGGTAGATGATGACAACAACCTCGCCAGGGTAAAGTCATGAGCGCCTTATGTGTTTCATCCAAATCTTTTCAGAAGTCCATACGTGATTGCCGGACATCGAAACGTTACAAGTAGGTTGTATGTTATCAGGAGGATAATTAGATCTATCTATTGAGATGTGGGAAATGTGACACATCTGCCGATCCCTTGAGAGAATAGAACCGTGATGTCACGTGTCATACATAGTCAATACATATTCACAAGGTACAATTATTTGAAATTCCCGCTCCGTAGCCCTCATAGAACGGAGGATAGGATTTCAATCAGTCCCAATAGATATTCTTACGAGCTGGGGTTCGGGATAGAAATAATTTACACCAATTAAACCAAAATCAACACTTTACTTAAATAAACACCAAATAAAAATTAACACAGTTACTCACAGTACAATACTTGTCACTCAACACTTAAATCGCACCGAAATTCACTTGTAAAGCTTCGATTATATCGCCTCGTATCTTGAAATAAGACTGCCTCTCTGCGTCCCTTTGCGATCTATTTATACCCCGCTCTGCATTCTAGAACATTTTTGGACAATCGACTCACTGCCTACACTGCCAAGAATATTCCAGAAGCTACTTGAGATACACAGTACTGCTACTCGCCGCTAGATGGCGTTAGTGTCTCGAACGTATTAGAAGTCAGTCAAACTTTCTCGACATACTCAGTGCTGCTACTTGCCGCCAGGTGGCGTTAGTGTCTCGAACATCCTAGATTTCTGTCGAAGTTTCTCAACGTAAGTTTCTCGCTAAGCGACTGGCGTAACAATATGTAACTTTTATTCTAAAACGCTGGCATTTCTTCGCTAAGTGGCTTCCGCTCGTAACCTTTCGGAGTACTCTTCAGGATAAAGTGGCATATTTCACTTCCCAACCGTCTTTAGAGCCACCAAACAGGTTCACGTTCTTGAAACAAGGTTTAAAGATAAAAAAATAACACAAATGTTTTACTAAAAAAGCTATAATTACATCTGCTTCTTCCAGGCTTGCTATTTTTACGTGAGGTCGCCTCTCCTCGTTTTAAGGTGGCAGGACACTCTTTCTTAAGTTGTCTGTACATTCAGCTGAGCTCGCTCCATATCCTTGGTAGCAGTGTCCACCATGTGGCTGACGATCTTCCTTTGTCCATCTTCCTCTCTCGCCAGTGTTTTTTGAATGTGTGACCTTTTTCTCGCCTCATGACATGGTTAAACCATCTCAACCGGTCATCGACCATCTTTTCCGCACTTAGAAAGAGCCTCTGGCGTACTCATTGCATACTACATGGAGTCTGGTCACAATTTGTCTCACTTTGGTACCTCACATTAAATATTTAGGAGTCCATATTGACGAAAGACTTGACTGGGGACCACATAGTTTTATGCTCCAGGCTTCGTAAGCTTATTTATTTAAAGAGCTACGATATTCTGCGGACAAGGAGACAGCAAAAATGGTATACCGCTCCTTATGTGAGTCTATAATTACGTACTGTATTCCAGTATGGGGAGGGACGTTAAAAACTGTAATACTAAGAGCGGGTTCCGCTCTTACGTTCTGGGGCCGCGGTGTCTTGTAAATATAGTTCCGCAACCTCTTACAGACAAACTTCGGTAGAATTCTATATACATATAAGATGAAGCCAATGTAGAAAATGTGTCAAATTGTACACTAAATCGCCCTGTAAAAGCGCAGTGCGTTGGACGTGTAATACAAAAAGCTTGTAATTTAATATCTCTGTGGAATGTCGGCTCACCCAATCACCGATTTTCGGCCCCTAATAGTTAAAAGACTTGTTTTAATTAAACAGAACTGATTTTGGTTGAGAATTTAGATAATTTGGATGCGTTTGAATCTAGTAGTTGATTGTATAGGTACCTGGTAAGTATGGCACGTATTCAATATTGGTACATAAACAATATTATGAATAACCTGGCTTACCCTACTTTCCAATTCGTTACATACATTTTCAGTATCGTTAGTGCGAGGCTATAAATTGCATGGGATTTGTGTTACAGGTCAAATTTTGGGACCTATAATTCAGTCATGGTGCATCTTCGAAGACACATTTTTTAGCACAGTGGTGGAGTGATCGATTGACTACTGCGCTTTGGGTTTAAGGGTTCTGTTTCCCGAACCGGAACATATTATTAGTTGGTTTTACAAACATACAATTGTAAAAACAACAACCCACGATAAATCCTATCGGATCAATTCATAGTGTGGCGAAACTGTTTTTATTTAGATGAGTTTCAATCAGATTAACCTGCTGGCAGAAGTTAGTAAATAATTCATACAAACCATTGCCTAATTTTTTTTATTTATTTAAATTAACTGATCTTCTAGGTACTTTTAAACAAAGTAAAGTAACAGAGGCACTAGACAATTGACATACTGTCGGCGGCGGCGTGGCGCAGGGGATGGTCAAAACAACTTAAATAATTTAGTTATATGGAACAGACAAACGCTGTCGAAATGTCACGTAACCAATACTTAATTCCCATGAATTCTCTACCGAATTGCACTCGTGCTCCCGGCTGCCATTTGTACATCTTTGACAGTCGTTACCGGTAGTCAGAAGCCAGAAAATCTGACACCAATCTACCCGAGAGTTATCATGTTACCCAGCTACTGTGTTGACCCGAAGTTTAGATTCCGGTGGTCAAAGCCATAATATCTAAGAACGAATACCCAGTTACTTTGTCACCCAGTTATAAGCTTTTAAAGATCTGGTAGTTAGTCGCAATAATTTGAATAGGCTCAGGCTGGAAGACACCGGTCCTTCTGTCCTACACCTGTACTATGTTAAAACCAACTACAATGGGGCTAAAGGCTTACATCTGTTCTTATTTGTGAACGTTATTAATTGGATAACAAAGAGGTTGGTTGTGGATTAATATGAAGTTCAGTTCCGCCACACGTGTTTTTATCGTCGCTTTTAATTAAATAAAAATCTATGAACCTATCAGCATAGCCATTTTGCGTCCAGTCTTGGATGTAGGTCTCTTCCAACTCCCTCCTTGTCTGGCGGTCTTGTACCCTCAGCATCCAGTATTGACCTGCGTACTCACCTGCAGATTTTTCTTACAGATATCAAACTAAATCTATAATATTTTGAAGGATTCTCTATTTATTTCACATTTTTATATTGAAGTACAGACCTATTACTTATTCAACATAAAATGTTATAAGAAAATAGCTTAGTTAATCTTATTCAATATACAATCTGTAAGTATTACAAATAAAACTATCAAAATATTTTTCTAGAATCTTTTCAGACTATCTAGAACCAGACTTGGTCCCACGGGTAAGGCTGATCTCTCACAAATTTTATTTCGTATAAGATAAATGGAATGACTAACATCAATTTGAGTTGACTTGATTGATAATGTTGATAATTGGTGTTGTTATGTGAATAAAATTATAAAGAATGATATTATACTGTGGAATGTTTGTGGGTATGAAGATAAAATTTGCTTGCTTATGTCCTAATTTAATTCATATTTACGTCAGTATGTAAAATGTATGTATCTTATTAACGTAAGGCTGTTATCACCTGACGGCGTCATTTATTCTTTAACTAATCGTGCGCGCAAGTGATGTAGTGAGTTTTCTGCGATATAATATAGTCTATCTAGCAGTGAAAGTCCCATTCAAATTGGTTTAACCTATCCAGAGATTTGCCCGAACAAAAATAGGAAGACAGACAAAAATTTAAATAAAAAAAGTTCGTTTGTATTTCAGTATCATGTAAATTTGAAGTCAGACAAGATAGTTCAATTTTATCTTCTATACTTATAATAAATCTGTAGAGAGGTCAATTCTGTACATGAAATATATTTCCAAAATAACTATCAGGGGGTGATTAAGGATCGATACTCATGCCAAAAATGCAATCAGTTAAATTTTTGTCTGTCTGTCTGTCTGTCTGTCTGTCTGTCTGTATAACCGTTATAGAAACAAAAACTACTCGACGGATTTTAACGAAACTTGGTACAATTATTTTTCATACTCCTGAGCGGGTTATAGTATACTTTTCATCACGCTACAATCAATAGGAGCAGAGCAGTGAAAGGAAATGTTGGGAAAACGGGAGAAGTTACTCCATTTTTTAAGCTTCCGTCGCGTGTGAACCTTAATGGTTAAATCTACACAAATCATTTCATGACGGAAATGTTCTCCTTAAAATTATATAAAAAATATCCCACGACAGCATATGTCTAACTTTTATGGTTGACTCACAATAACACGTGTAACTCCCGATAGCTTAGCAGTTCGAAGCTTTCTGATTATAATATTTGTCTACTCTTACGTTTATAACACTCTTAGTCACCCCTAATTGAAAAAGTTAACATTATTAACTATTCCATAAAAAAATTGGCCAAGTGCGAGTCAGACTCGCCCATGAAGGGTTCCGTAGTAACTATAATATAATATGCAAATTTATTTGACGAAAAAAAAACCTTACTAATTTCTTAAAACTAGCTTATTTACATTTTTTACAACTGCGCCAAATAAATTTGTTTTGAAAAAAAAAACCTTACAAATTTCTTAAAACTGGCTTTTTTACATTTCTTACAACTGCGCCGAATAAATTTGTTTTTCATAGTGTTTGTATGAATTACAAAGTTATATTTGCGGTTTTAGAAAATATGCTGTATCTCAAAAACTGCTGAACTGATTTCGTTCAAACTAATTTTGGTTGAAAGTTTATATTAATATCTACATACATATATTTTTTTTAGATTTTTCACTCCATTATTATAGAAGTTAGAGGTTGTGTCCGCCACACACACATTTTACCACTTTGGAAGTTTATATCTTTTAAACGATTGACTTTATGGAAAAGTGGTTTTAGAAACCCCGATGTCGTTTTTAAAGAACTGTCTATAGATACCACACATGCATCGATTTCATGAAAAAAAATATTTTCAGGTTTAGTTCCATGTAAGGGGAGACCCCCTTTATTTTAAATATTTTTTTATTTTTTTCTCAAAATCGGAAAGCGGTTCACAGAATACATCTACCTATCAAGTTTCACATGTATAGTCCTAATAGTTTCGGAATAAAATTGCTGTGACAGACGGACGGACGGACAGACAGATAGACAGACAGACGGACAGACATGTCGAAACTATAAAGATTCCGTTTTTTGCCATTCGGCTACGAAACCGTAAAAAGAATCATATAAATCGGTATAGAAACACCAAAGTTATACATGAAATACGCTTATAATAATAAGCCATCGCGCGTGAATACTGAATCATGCTATAAGGATTATTTTTGAGAATCGGTCGCCGCGCTCGACGCGTCTCGCGGTCGAAGCGTTCTCTAGGTACTTAAGCCTCATGTGAACGTGATCTAAAAAATATTACCAATACATTAACTTACGCTGACGGAGTCGCGGGCACAGCTATATTGTATCATTACGCTAAGGCCAATAGGAGCGGAGCGCCAATGAAGAATGCTTCAAAATCGGGGTTAAATTTAACGTTAGCCCAAAGTAACTATTCCACGCGGACGAAGTCGCGGGCAAAAGCTAGTTCATAAATAAAACTAAATATCGGTACCTACATATTTGTAGGTACTCCCGAAACATTGAATGGGTAAGTAAAAATAGATATCTACATTAATTGTATAAAAGAGCTAAATTACGCTGCGTCATGCTGTTCTGACAACATTGCGTCGATTTGCTTTTCATTAGGTACTGGTGAATATTTTAACCTATGGTGGCTTTTGTTATCACGCTTTTGTACCGTGCGCGTGCAGTGATTAAAGCCCTATATGTTTATATACTAGAAGAGCTTTTAGGTGGAATAATACCCCTACCCTACGATCCGATCAGGTCAAGGTAGTGCAAAGCTTACCGAAGCCGACCGTTAAGTAGGTATCTTAATGTAACGATCGAGCAGTCACGCCGAGGGGTATCATGTTACCCAGCTGCAACCTGTTTGTCTGACAGCCGACCCTAACATGGTTGAAAAGCCTATGCAGATTATGAGTTTTTGTATTGTAATAATCACTATTTATGCCAAGGTTTGACTGCAAGAAACGGTGGCACGGCACGGTGGAGTTTTAGTCAGTTGAAGTCAAACACTCTTTTCCGTTCCACGCAGATCGCAAGGAATCATTAAATAACCGCTCCGATCGAAAACAAAAATCACTGTCCAACAATTGCGCTTATTTTAATCCTTTGAACATCGTACTTAAATAGTACAATACATTTTTCTTATTAACCTTTTTAATCTTGAACACCATATAAAGACCTACGTATGACACGCCATTACGCACATAATTCACTGCTCCCGCAAATGTATAAAAAATAATCATGGAACACAATGTGGAACTAAATCACTACATAGTATAAAACAAAGTCGCTTTCTCTGTCATGTATGTATGCTATCTTTAAAACTACGCAACGGATTCTGATGCAGTTTTTTTCAATAGAAGGAGTGATTCAATAGGAAGGTTTTTAAGTATATAACATGCATAATATAGTAGAGGAACACTGATGATTTTTGAGGTTTCTAATGTCATGTCGCAAATAAACACATTTTTTTGCGCTTTCATTACAAAGACTGGCTGAACCCTACGAGATAGATCAAAATAATGTACTACAGTATTGTACACCTTAAAAAGGTCAACAAAAAAGTCCGCGATGGTATATGTCTATCTCTTATAGGTAACCCACAAGAACCATTTTATCCTTTACTTTTTACGAGAAATACGAGCATATTTTAAGCAATACATCGCACCCTTCCTGGAAGAGTCGCGTAACTCAACTTGCGTCAATTTTTTTTTATTATTGCAAAAAATCGAGCGTACTCTAATACACCTTCTCACAAATTTTCATGAAGCTAGCGCCAAAAATAAGGGTAC
Source organism: Tholera decimalis (assembly GCA_943138885.2). Taxonomy (NCBI): domain Eukaryota; kingdom Metazoa; phylum Arthropoda; class Insecta; order Lepidoptera; family Noctuidae; genus Tholera; species Tholera decimalis. The sequence goes on along the minus strand of OW964571.2, from coordinate 17,218,786 downwards.
TGTCACAAAAAATGTGTATTTTTGCGACAAAAAATAAAATAGTTTTCCATTCTTATATAGATGTAAACATACATACATTTATTTATTTTACAAATTTCCCTGGGTATAAAGCCATAAACACACATACCCATAACTAACACGAAGAATTAACATAACTTTATAAAAGTAAATAAACATAGGCATTTGTTCTTGGATACTATTGCGAAGGCGTGTCTTGCAAGTCCACTTACTTACTTATTGCACGAAACTTGTTGCGGGATTGTTTTGCGTTACTATCGTTACGTAGTTTCTCCGAGCAGTTGTTATAAATACCTGACGCGTAGCTGCACTTACTTCTTTACTCTACGAAGAAAATAGTTTTATACAAATCGTAATAATGAACACTTGTTTTTCCATAGACATTAAGTGAAAGTTTTTGGTGTACCTGTACTTAAGTTATATTAGAACGACAATCTAAGATCGGAAACCCTCAAAACTTACTTATACACGCGTTAGATTTTAATACCAAAGTGTGGAACTGCGCTTGCGAGCGCGCGGTCGTGCGGCTGCGGGGACGCGGGGGTGTCACGTCGACGCATTGCATGCATTCGTGCGTCAGCGCTATCGTGGTGTAGGTGTATGTTAACTTGGCGAATTAAAATTTTGGAAGCAATCGAGGATAAAAAAACATCATCCGCTAAGTGTGGTGGTAAGAAACCCACGGGTCAGGCGTATGCTTAATATGGACATCATTAATTACGGTGAGTTGTTTCCCCTGCTATTTTCTACTAGAATACTTTTTACTAAGTGCCAATATAGGTACCTCCTAAAATACATACCAGAACTTTACTGGAGATAACATCAATAATTAATTTGTTTTATTTTGTAAGGTTTCCACACGAGCAAACCGGACGTAAGTATGTTGTGGTTACCTACTGTGTGATTTGTGATACTATTGACGTTGCATGACTTTTTTTGCTCTTTCCTACTGTTTTCATTGAGTACGTAATTTACGCAGATTGCAGTTTGAACATTACTTATTATAGTTACAGATACCAAACCAGAGTCGGAAATCAATGCAGCGTTGTTGTTGCTGCCATATTTAGTGCCTTCAACAGTATCAAAGAAAAAAGGAAAGCTCTCAAGGAAGCCATCGCGTAGTGAAATCCGGGATGGATTTATATTGCAAATAGCTGGCGTTGATGATCTACAAACAGCAGTATCAGTAAGAGAACGAAATTGGTGAAACTCGGACGAACATTTCAGCCCTTGATAATCTACACGGGTACAATTTGTGATATTTTAAAAATTTACGGCGTTGTTGGTCAGACTATTTACAAAGTAAATTCATTACTCCAGGGAGTGGATGTGGCATTTAAGATTATACATGCGACAGGAGCAGAATACTCTGACAAATCTTATCTCATTTGGCTGTTTATACAAAGAGCATTATATAACATAAACACTAAATTTGATAAATCACTTAGTCTTATTCATACCTTAATGGGTGATTTAAAGGATTAAAATGTTAACTTGTTTTGCGTGTAAGGCTCAATTTTCTAATACTAGATCTCTTTGTCACCATTTGCGTTCTCTGTGTTTTGCTGCCTTAGAAAAAACCGTGTTTCATTGCGGAGAAGAAGGATGTTTCCGGCATTTTCATTCTATAAAATCACTATCAAAGCAAATTAATAATTTACGTCACAAAAGTGAATCTTCTTTCAGTTAGTCGACCATAAATTTGCAAAACTGTATGTAGTTTTCACTTTTAGGACAGGGAAGCATTGTTCTATAACCTTTTAAACACCAAAGATGCAAATTGTCAAAAAATAAAAATTGTAATAAATAAGACCTTAAAATACTTGTATATACATAAATTAAGGCATAGTTGACCAAGATATTACCTTACCACTTTCAAGTCTAAACATATGTATATAAGGTTTAAAGTGGAACACTTGGTCAACTATACATTTGCATAACTGTATGTAGTTTTAACTTCTAGGACAGGGAACATTGTTCTATAACCTCTAAACGCCATTGTGGTAACACTGTAAATTAATAAATAATTAAGACCTTAAAATGCATGTTATTTATTTACAAATCTATTTAACGATTATTCCTTTGCGACCCAACGACGTAGGTACCTCAAAATAAGATGCGGTTAAAGGCTGTAATGCGTTTAACTAAAAAAAATTTTGTTTGCTAGTGATTTATTTAAATGTAATTGCATATAGTATTTTTGTTATTATCTGTGCGTTATTTATGTTTGGTTGTTTAAGTTTACATAAAAAATACTAATTATGTAGCTTGTTATGTTACCTTGTTGAATCTGCATTATAGACTGGTTCTTTTTACAGTTATAGTCTGACCGCTTCACTCAGTCCTCAACTGTGAATAGAACAAACCAATAATGCAGATTCAACAAGGTAACATAATAAGCTACAAGTTGATAGAACAAGCAAGTACTGTAACTACAACATGATAAAATGCATGCTGGAACAAAAAGGCGACTTGTGCGCCTGAACTGTCTCCAATCTTGACACGCCTGTTTCGCCTTTCGCTAGAGACTGGAAAGGTGCCGAAAGCATGGAAGCTGGCTAACGTACAGCCTGTACCCAAAAAGGGCAGTCGTGTTGACCCGGCCAACTACAGGCTTATTTCAGTCACGTCCATACTTTGTAAGAGTATGGAGCGTGTACCATTAATATATAATAAGTAGCGTATGCCATTCATACCTGTAGTGAGGCCATTGCGAAGCACGGGGAAGCACTTGCTGTTTCCCTTGACATTTCCAAGGCCTTTGACAAGATCTGGAACGATAACCTTATTGCTAAGCTTCCTTCCTTCGATTTACCCACTCAACTTTGCGTTTGGATTAAAGACTTCCTGAGAGATCGGTCCATTCGAGTGTTCATTGATGGCTGCTCGTCTGGCCAATTGACAATTAATGCCGGGGTCCCTCAGGGGTCTGTTCTCTCAGCAACTTTATTTTTGCTGCATATTAACGATCTGCTGATTCCCGGTACCTTTGGGTATGCAGACGACAGCACAATTTCTGAGAGATATATGCCTAGCGCGCGAGCTGGTGGATCACAGATCCAGTCTCTGCGTGAGGACATGGTTGGGCGCTTGAACTTGTCCTTGAAGGCTGTCTCCGAATGGGGCGATGCCAACTTGGTCAAGTTTAATGCAGCTAAGACCCAGGCATGTCTCTTCTTCGCAAAAAGGAGTCAATTCAAACCAGCTCCTACTTTCCGGGGTGTAACCGTGCCGATAACCGACCGTATCGAGCTTCTAGGGGTAACACTAACTTCTACCCTCAATTTTGGCCCGTTTATCGAGGCTAAGGCTCAACTAGCATCAAAAAAGTTGGGAATTCTAGCAAAGATGAGACGGTACTTCACACCCGAACAGTTGCTCAATCTCTATCAAGCCTAGGTTCGGTCGTGTATGGAGTACTGCTCTCATCTTTGGGATGGATTTGCCAAATACCAACTGGACGCGCTTGAGTCTATCGAGAAGCGGGCTAAGAGACTCATTGGCAACGTTGCACTGGTCGAGTCAAAGCTCCAGAGCCTTGAACATCGACGACGAGTTGCAAGTCTATCGGTTTTATATCGAATAAATTTCGGGGAGTGCGCGATGGAATTACACAGTCTAATTCCGCCAAGCCCGTTCCATCATCGGACTACGAGACAAACGGCGAAGCGCCATCGCTACATGGTGGACATCCCACCCATACGCACAAAATGTTTCAGGAATACCTTCATTGTGCGTACGGCTAAGGAGTGGAATTCCCTGCCGGAGTCTGTGTTTCCCGATAGCTATAACCTAGGAGGAGTCAAGAGTGAATAGGTTACTTTTACATAAGCGTGCTCCATCTTCAACCACATCATCACTTACCATCAGGTGAGATGGTGGTCAAACGCGAACCTATTTTATAATAAAAAATAAACAACGAGGAGAGCATGTTGGAACTATATGCCCAACATGTGGGAGTAACAAGATAAATTAACAAGCTGCTTGTAGATTCAAGAAGCTAGTCATATCACAACATGTCAAGCATGTTGAAACAACAAGGTGAGCATGTCGGACGTATATGCCCAACACGTAAGAGTAACAAGATAAACTAACAAGCTGCTTGTAGATTCAACAAGCTTGTCATGTCACAACAACATGTCAAGCATGTGGAAACAATAAGGCGAGCATGTCGGAACTATCTGCCCAGCACGTAAGAGTAACAAGATAAACTAACAAGCTGCTTGTAAATTCAACAAAATAGTCATGTCACAAAAACATGTCAAGCATGTTGAAACAACAAGGCGAGCATGTTGGAACTATATGCCCAACACGTAGAAGTAACAAGATAAATTAACAAGCTGCTTGAGATTCAATAAGCTAGTCATGTCACAACAACGTGCTGAGCATGTTAAATCTACTTGCTAAACTTGTAAAAACAATCGGAAAATGTTAACGTAAATTCGATCTGACGTAACGTAGAAATAACATAATACGTAGCTTGTAGAATCAATAAGTTACACTTTACAAGATCAAACTCGTAGTTTCAACCAAACAGCACGTAGGCGCTATTTTAACCCGAAAACTTGTTGAAGCAACGTGAAATCTGGTTGTTTTTTTTTCTCAGTGTAGAGTCAAAATGTTTTAACATTAACAAAGGTAATTGTTTCTGTGTTTGAGTAATTGGTAGAAGATTTCCGTTTTTTTTTTACTTTTGAGCACTTAATTTTACATACTATAGGCTTCTACAGCACGTTTTTTCTTCGCACACATACAAACATAATTTAAATCGATTAGTATGATTGAAACGTAGCAATTTAACTTTTTCTTTAATTATTTTAAATCTATATAGTATTGACATACAATTTTTGTACATGACAAGCTGTGAACAGTAAAATAGAAGTTTACGATGATACACTTCATTATTTCAATATTATTTCCAATCAAAAACAAGTTTATTCAGAAGCTCCAGCAAAACGTAGATACTTTCGCATGCATAAAGTATGTATTTCTGTTTACTTAAATGAATTTTTCGTGTAAAAACTACGTAATTGATACTTACACTTTCAGACTAGCCTAAGATTGTAACATGAATAATGGAGTAACTACACTTAACGCAGCCGATGTGGTACACCAAAGATCATAACAAAGCAATATTCATTTTTACACCGGCATCTTTTGTAACAGTTTCGGGGATTATTTAGGTAACCGTATAATTCAACCTTATCTCACAGTATACATAAAACAATGAAAAATCGGAAACTCTATCATTTCGCCGCTGCTAAATGCCATCTTTTGTTCTTTATACGGTACTCCTGGGATTTTTTTTAACAAAGTTGGACACTTTTTTTAAGCTCCTGAAAAGTTGTCCGAATTCACTTACCGCTTTCTTACAGGAAGGGTGCGACATCATTAATCCTTATCCAATTAAATAACATAAATACATTGTGCATTTATTATAGATTAATATTGCCCTTTACAGCATATAATTTAAGTGAATAGTTTCGAAGATATTACAGATTTAAAATGCAAGGACATAGCGGTTGCGGCGCGGTGCCGGCGAAATAGGGCGTCGCAGGCCGTGCTAGGAGTGATCCTAGACCAAAACAGAGAGCATATAAAGTGCAGTGCGTTACTTCGCCTCTGCTAAAAACACACACAAACTCCCTGATTGTATCGGCCGCCCGATACACAGCCTCAAAAATTTCCCGGATGGGTTTCGTTGTCTTCACGTGAGAACAGGCTTTTTCAGAGATGCTGCTAAAAGTTGGCAATGGAGAGTTAACACAAATTGATGGAAGGATTAAACTAGAAAACCTTTGTTTTTTGATAGACAACCTCCAAGAGTTGATCAAGAATGTCTATACCGACATTGATAACATAAGTTGTAAGGCTATATCTTGGTCATCTTGGTAGAAAGAGCAATTCTATCACCCACTAACGAACAAGTATGATAAGGTAAATAATTTGATTCTTTCAAAGATTGATGCACCGACGCAAATATACTACTCGGTTGATACTGTTCTGGATTTGGAAGAACTTTTGAAAAAAATCCTATAGTATTTCTTAATTCTTTGAACCATCTGGACTCCCTCCTCATAAAATGGTGTTAAAAGTAGGTTGTCCTGTTATTTTATTAAGAAACCTGAATCCATCTAAACTTTGCAATGGCACGCCTTTGCTGGTAAAATCACTAAAACTTTCATAATAGAGTGCACAATACTCATCGGATGTGGTACCTTAGAAGATGTATTGATTCCCCGAATTCCTCTGATACCATCGGATTTACCGTTCCAGTATAAACGTCTACAATTTCCGTTAAAGATATCTTTTGCAATGACCATTAACAAATCCCAGGGTCAAATATTCAACGTTGCAGGCTTAGATTTGAGCGTTGAATTATCCCATGGTCAATTATATGTCGCACCTTCAAGAGTAACTACTAAAGAGAACATGTATGTATTTTCGAATGACAAAAAGGCTGTCAACGTTGTGTATAAAGACATTTTATAGTATTTATTTTATTATTAACATTGCACCCGTGCGAAGCCGGGGCGGGTCGCTAGTATGGTATAAAGGTGACAAATGATGCCCACTGGGCATACAGATAAATAAAAAATAAAGGTAAAATGACGTCTCGATCTTGAATGGGTCTTTGTTCATTTGTTTTATTTACGTAAAATGATGAATGTGCATCAGAATCAGTATCAGAAACAAAATCGACTAAAATAAAAATTTTGGGTCGTGCCATCGGACCGTGAGGTCCTTGTGCACTGGGCCTTTAAGAAATTTTAAAAAGTCTTGTTGACATGTCGTGACTCAAGTGCTGCCTAATACTTTGGTCAAAAACTAAGTATTGCCATACAACATGGCAATGCCGCCAGTCTCTTGGCTGCATTATAATACTCATATAACAACACTAATCAACAACACAAGCTCAATATATTTTTCTCCACGAGTAATTCCTCTGGCTGTCAACCACTTCATTGATGTACAGCACTCATTAATACTTGCAATAAACCTCACCAGCCCAGGGAAATCTCTTGAACAGATCGTCGACGATTAATCTTTGGTAAGTAGATTCTTCCGATATGATTCCTGCTACGTTCTGAGAGATTGTTGAGATTTTTGGCTCATTAAGTATTGCCCGCAACTTTGCATAGAAATTTTGCTAAGAAAGTTACAATGCAATGTTATCGCTAAAAGCGATTTACTTAGTTTAGGATTTATTATATAACTAGCTTTTGCCCGCGACTTCGTCCGCGTGGAATAGTTACTTTGGGCTAGCGTTAAATTTAACCCCGATTTTGAAGCATTCTTCATTGGCGCTCCGCTCCTATTAGGCTTAGCGTAATGATCTATAGCCTATAGCCCTTCTCTATAAATTGACTATTTAATTAAAAAATATTTTTTCAATTCAAACTAGTAGTTCCTGAGATTATCGCGTTCAAACAAACAAACTCTTCAGCCTTATATTATTAGTATAGATAGCTGTTGCCCGCGACTTCGACCGCGTTTCCGTCGTTATTCGTAAAAAAAGTAGCCTATGTCCTTCCTCACGGTTCAGTGATTTTGATGTAACAGACAGATTAACTTTCGTAATTTAGTAGGGAAATATAATATGTCAATCTATAATACTGTTGAAAAATATCGCAATACGGAACCTCACAATATTATTGTTAATAGCTGTGCCCGCGACTCCTTCAGCGTGTAACTCCTTGTGTGTTATTAAGTTAATGTATTTGTAATATTGTTTAGATCACGTTCACATGAGGCTTAAGTACCTATAGAACGAAATTTTATCCCTTCGGCCTTATTTATTTGGTCTGAGCCTTCGGCCGCGAGACGCGTCGAGCGCGGCGACCGATTCTCAAAAATAATCCTTATAGCATGATTCAGTATTCACTCGCGATGGCTTATTATTAGCGTATTTCATGTATAACTTTGGTGTTTCTATACCTATTTATATGATTCTTTTTTATGGAATAGTTAATACTGTTAACTTTTTCAATTAGGGGTGACTGAGAGTGTTATAAACGTAAGAGTAGACAAATATTATAATCAGAAAGCTTCGTACTGCTAAGCTATCGGGAGTTACACGTGTTATTGTGAGTCAACCATAAAAGATAGATATATGCTGTCGTGGGATATTTTTTATATAATTTTAAGGAGAATAATTCCGTCATAAATGATTTCTGTGTAGCTTTAACCATTAAGATTGCACACGCGACGGAAGCTTAAAAAATGGAGTAACTTCTCCCGTTTTCCCAACATTTCCCTTCACTGCTCTGCTCCTATTGATTGTAGCGTGATGAAAAGTATACTATAAACAGCTCAGGAGTATAAAAAATATTTGTACCAAGTTTCGTTAAAATCCGTCGAGTAGTTTTTGTTTCTATAACGGTTATACAGACAGACAGACAGACAAAAATTTTACTGATTTTATTTTTGGCATCAGTATCGATCCTTAATCACCCCCTGATAGTTATTTTGGAAATATATTTCATGTACAGAATTGACCTCTATACAGATTTATTATAAGTATAGATAAAGATAAAGGGGAAATTCCTAGTCCAATATTTTTAATTTTCAAAATAATAAATATTTCTCTACATAGAGAGGAGGCCTGTGTCCCAGCAGTAGAAACATAAAAGGCTAATTTCATCATCATCATCCACAACCTGACTTCACCCACAGCTGGGTGTAGGCCTCCCTTCGCTTGTGCCAAGCTCCACGTTCATGTGCCAGTCTCATCCAGGGTATACCCACGATGGCAACAATGTTACAAAACTAAATTAATAAGGTACTTGATAATAATGTGAGTAGAATTTGATTGAACTACAGGCAGGAAGCTCTAACTAGGGCAAGAGTGCGATATGCACTCATTAAACAAGAAACATAGAGCTTCTCACCCTAAAAACATACTACTCTTTCGCTCCTTTTTGGATAAAAATGGGGGTGAGCAACTGCTATACATGGCGTTACTAAAACTTTCTACACAAAACATTCACCATGCATCATCTGCTTAGCCTTTTTCTAACTGTATTGAGTTCTTTTACCAGTCTAAGCGGTTGCATCTGATTACTAGTGTTTTACATGGAGCGACTGCCTTTCTGATCTCATGCCCGCGTGAAATCCCTTGGCGAGACCGACCTCAGATTTTCTGACGTCTACCCGTAACGACTATTTAACATGTATGTACATGTGACAGCCGAGATCAGGGCAGCGGCTCAATGACGCACACAGGAATCTCGATATGTTAAGATGGTCACCTATCCATGGACCTCAGCAAGCGTTGCTTAACTATATCACCACACCGGTTGATTTTTATGGACAGTTATTATCAAGCCACGAGATCCTCTCACTTTACTATCCAATATTGATTCATGGGGAAACAGAATACCAATGAATGGGTCTTGATTACTGCCACACTATAACTGAATTATTGAGGTACCTACCTAACTTGAGATTCAGCTGTCATTATGAAACTATACAAACTGTGCTTAGTTTGCATAGTAATAAGGCTAATATTTCGAGGCCTGTGCCGAATTAGCTCTTTAAATTTTTGCCATGGAATAAGTGCTTGGTTAATTCATTTATTGCTCGGTTATTGATTTAATTTTAGCAATCACACATATATCCTAAGCACTGTTTTATTTATACAAGATTTTTTTCCAGTTGGTTTAGTGGTGGGCCAGTGGTTACCTTACCGACACTACTAACCAGTTATAGGTTAGCTCAAACGATTGCAACCACGTTGCTAAATGTTATTTTTATCATCACCACTGCTCTCAAACGGTGGAGGAAAACATCGTTAAAAATCGGCATGTCCTAGGACGGGAATATCCGAAGAGATGTGATTTCCACCAACTCGCACTGGACTTTACTCTTTTGGTAATATATATCTCGATTGGTTTCTAAATGCACTTAATATTTATATCCAAAGACAATACAGTAGAATCCCGATTATCCGGATCAATTAAAACCAGGGGTATTCCGGATAATCGAAAATCCGGATAATCGATTTCAAAGTCAAATCAAACAATATTTAAATTTAAATCAGTTTTTATTTAGATGCGATGCGTGCGTTGGTTTTACATGCCTCATTTAGATAATCTATACTAATATTATAAAGCTGAAGAATTTGTTTGTTTGTTTGTTTGTTTGTTTGTTTGCTTGAACGCGCTAATCTCAGGAACTACGGTTCTGATTTGAAAAATTCTTTCAGTGTTAGGTAGCCCATTTATCGAGGCAGGCTATAGGCTATATATCATCACGCTAAGACCAATAGGAGCGGAGCACTAATGAAGAATGTTTCAAAATCGGGGGAATTTTTTTCCACGGGGACGAAGTCGCGGGCGGAAGCTAGTACGATATATAAGAAAACGATCTATAATTTGTTATGCTATTGATTTTTGACGTAATGAATCACATCTTTTCATTGCGGCCAAGTCCCTGATGCGCTTCAGTTGTAACAACTATATGGGATCCGATTCATCCTGTTTTTCAAACCACTTTAAACCAATATCTAGAGCTTCAAAAGCTTCTGCGTGAGATGGTACTTGACATACATCCCCAGTTTCAGTCTCTTCTTCTTCTCTCTCTAATTCAAATCGTCAATGATTTCTTCATCAGTTAATATTTGGAATCCAATTCAGGGCCTTAATATTCTCTTCATCGCACCCTTCACCAATGCTAAAAATTTTCATTGCTTCTGTGATATATTTTTTAAATCGTCGTGCGGTACAATTAAAGAATTACCATCATGCAGTTCATTCAAAGAATTCGATATAGTTAATTTTAATAATTTATTCGATGTCCTTTTTAATGTTTGCGATTCAACATCCGATTAAATTATTTACGTTAAAAAATCTATACGATGCAGTAGCTGCTTTCTGTATAAACGCTTTAAAGTTTCAATGACACTGGTCCATAGGTTGCAATATCGATGTTACGTTAGGGGGCAAAAAAGACAATCTTTCACTACATATACACACCTAAAAATAAACTAAAATATTGCATCCAGAAATTCGTGCGCATCGCTGGCCACGTTGTATGGCAATGCTTAACCTCTGTCTAAGGTAAAAGCCAGCCCTTGGGTCACGCGAAGTGTCAACTAGGCGTCTGGACAGATCTTTAAATAATTTGTGAGCACTCGGACCCCACGACCCCAAGGTTTCAACCCCAAACGGCTCGAAAATATAACTACCAACAAGGTTATTATATTTCCGCCGCTTGAGGTTCTCAGCAGCCGCAGCGGCAGCGCCAGCACAACAAGATGAGCTAGGAAGATGGGATGGCGCAAGAGTATCGACACAAGTTGCGTCCCACACTAAAGGCCTACCCATCTTCCAAGGAAATAAAGACATACCGTCCGGTCTTTTGCCATCGTCGCGTGCCAGGCCATTGGGTTCTAAAACAGCTGGAACGCCGACAGTGACAAGAGCTCGTCGGATAATGTCGTTAATATTCGCGTGCCGTGCTATGCGACCCGAGCTGCGGCCGCATGAAAGGCCGTGGTGACCGAGGCTGTTGACAACTTCGCCACAGTGGCAGCGATGAGCAGAACAGCAGGGAGCACCTAATCGAAGGGAAGCAGGGTAGGTTTAGGGTTTTTATTTAAATTAAAGTTCTTTCTCAAATTAAATAAATGATGTTTATCTTTCACTTGAATGATCAAAGAAAATGAAACAATAACAAACACTTTACCACAAACAAATGAGAGCACGGTCGAAACTTAGAGGTGGGAATAAACTGATGGTAACTTGTATCGTTGCGCCGTCAAAACATTTTTAATTTTTAAGTTGACAATTAGAGCCGAGACGAATGAGTCCGGATAATCGGATGTTCGGATAATCGGGATTCTACTGTATCTGAAATTGTGCCGATAGAAACATAAGGCTCCGATGAATAGCATATCTAAAATAACAAAACTTTAGTAATAGGTAATTTCTAATATTGTAATTAATTTACAGAAAAATAAATTGTTCTCCCTTACTTTTCAACTTTTAGTGCAGCCAAATCTATGTATCTCCTAATTAAACCAAATAGCGACAAATAATTTTCTCTCAGTAGAAACAAAGATGGGTAAAAAATTTACAATTTATTGCAATCTTGGATGAAATTAGTATTCCGTGTCTTGAACAAACCTTTATGAATTAATTTTAAGTTCGATTAATTATTAAGCAATGCTGTTGTTAGATAATTCAATTAAACCATGCTACTGCCACAGTAATATAATTATTGTTGAGAGGACAAGTCCATACAAACAGGACGAATATCAGAATCTCATGACTGTGTACCTTCGTACACAGTCATGAGATTCAGAAGACAATGACGTAGTATTAGGAGGACTAATCTACGACCTAGAATAAATCATATATTTAGGAAATAAAAGCACACCCAGAAGTTTTTCTTTAGTTCCCAAATAAATGAATAAAAATCCTTTGAAGTTTACGTTTTACTTCTCCAAACTAATTTAATCCAAGCACTACACAATACAGGACCTACATCCGGGGCAGTAGGAAGTTCAACGTAAATTAACTGTTACCGTGGTTTTTGCGGAAGATTCTCGAAGGACCGTGGTGGGAAAATAATTTTGGCGGAGAAATATTGACCACAAAGTAATGAGCCGACCAGGGGTAGGAAAAAAGGACTTACTTGGATATTTTCTGGATGTACAGCACGTGGATATATGGACAGCTTGAGAAGTTGTCGCACGCGTGCTGAATCTCTTCCTTCTTACTTGCTGAGCACTTTCACTTTGGTCTTTATTTCATCACACGTGTGGCCAACATGAATAATTGATAGTTTTAGATTTATAGATATATTAGCAGTTTATTTATCTCGGCGCGGCGCGGGGACTTGTCTTGGCGTGGTAACTTCACGGCGGTTTTTTGATGAAGATGAGTAGACACAATATGGCGGAGGTAATTATACTTTTTAGAATCACAGAATTTGCGTGGTGATTGGTTAGCGATGAATGTGCCAATCAGTGGCGCGTGCGGTGAACATTTCTTCTCTGATTTATGGGAATTGGATACGAGGGAAAGAATATGATTGGTCAGCTCAAAAACCGCGGTCAAATAGGAATCTGTATTCTAATATGTAAGATGCGTTCGGAAATATGATGATAACAACATAATTACACCATTAGAGGCGCGTTCCGAAATGTGACAGTAGAAAATTGTAAATTAAATAAAACTTGCGCAAGCAGTGGTTCTTTTGTTTTTGCCGACCACAGGGTCCTGAGTGAAATTAATTTCGTTCGCATCGTATGTTCACGCTCTTTGTTTATATGTGGGGTAAGCAGGAAATAGGAGTGGTGGTGGTGAGAGTAACTGACGTTGTACTAAACAAAATCTCCCTTGGAAAAGTTGTAAGTAGATTTGAAAGTTCGGTAGAAGCCACGCCAAGACGAGCAAAGGTTTGTCTTGGTTGTTGTTTTGAACTGCACCCTGACTGGTCAAGCAGTTATCGCATGTTTTACAACATCTTTCCTATAAGCCTGTTGTAAATAGAAAGACCCGTATCTACCAAATCCAAATATGCTAATAACGATTGAACTGAATTCTCCACCGACGATATCACGTAGCATATAAAACTTGAAGATTCAAACTTTTGTTCAAGTCAAGACTATGCGGAGTAGGGCGTGGTCCCAGTTGCAGCGGGCGTGTGGTTAAAAGTGTTGAGAATTGCCTCAAGTTCAAGCAACCCGAATGCTCTGCCTTTATCAGTGATACAAGCATAAACCTTTCATCCTATTAAAAAGAAGGTCAAAAAGTTATCTTTGAAGTTATTTTACCTCTCTCCATGAGAGTCATTAACTTTTTGTTCGATTAACAAGTTGTTATTTCTGTGAAATAAAGTGTCCTATGTGACTTTCCACCCCTTCAAACATCTCACTCACCAAAAATGCATAAAGTACATATAAATCCATAGTACTAATATTATAAACGAGAAAGTTGAAATTTATGGATGATTGATTTTCAATTGCGCCAAAACGGCTGAATGGAACTAGATTAAACTTTGTTGATTTTAGTCTGGAATAGTACATACGCTTCTTACGCAAACAAAGTCACAAGCATCATCATTTATTTTATCAGGTCATATTATAATTGTTTTTTTTGTGTATAATAAATAGATTCATGTTATAAAAAGTATCATAAGTCCAAATCTAGGCCTATCTATACAAATTGCACCAGTAAGCAAAGAACAAACAGACATAGTTACTTCTGTATTTTATATAGCTTGGCACAAGAAACTTTGTTTATTTCTGATATCAAGTTTTTTGTATGTGTGAATAAATCTACAAGTTATAAAAGAATATGTTACTATCCAAACCTTTTAACATTTGCACAAAGACTCTTATAAGAACAAATCACAAATAAATATAAAAATATATATCCAATTCACCGATACTATCAAAATAGTTCAAACAATATTGTGCGTCGTATAAAATCTGGGACGCCATCTTACGTACACTCATGCTCCTCGAATATAAAATTGTAGCAAAAACAATAATAGTAAAATTTCATATGGTTATGTTTATTTGTGAGCATAGTGCGCGGAATATAGAAGTACCACACAAAAATAGTAAAAAGCCGGAAACTCTGTGTAATTGAAATGGTATGAAGCCCGTTACTTAAAGTGTTTATGTATAAAAGTTAATTTATTCATCTATGCGTATAAATTAAATTAAAGTATCTGTCTGTGATTTTACAATAACTGCGTTTTTTTCAAGGGCTTACACATGGTTATTGACACGATACTATAACAAACACGCTTATCTCTAGAACGGCTCAACTAATTTTAACGGGACTTTCACTGAAAGAAAGAGGTTATAGGGCTATTTAAAGATTTTTATTTTGGAATACCCTCAGAATAACGATAAATAATAAACTAGCTAATTTATACTATTTTGAATCTGATAAATTTAATTTGCAGACGGATTGTTTAACTGTTCTTAAATATAAAATGGTTGTGTAGCGCAATGAAAAGTTAGTTAAGTAAACGATTCATTTTAAAATTTTGTGATTCAAAATTAGCTCAGACCAATTTTTAAGCCACATTTTTAGCTTCAAGTATTATAAACGGAAGGCAACACCCTCTTTTTTGAAGAAACATGTTCCCATATGTGAAGGGTACCCAAATTAGCGTTTATACTACCATGTTAATCTCGCCCGTCTCCCCGATCCTCTTCTCACTAAGCATGCGCCTAACACGGCTAACTGAGTACTTTGATATACTGTTGTGTATCAAGATGTTCCTGCAACACGGTTATACTATATTATTTAAATTACAGGAATTAAGGGAGCCAGTGTATCTGATCATACCTACATACATAAAACAATTAAGTGTCTGTCAGTGATTTCAAAATAACTTAGTTTTCTCAAGTACTTCTAGTTTGTACTCACAATGTTTATGGAGAAATAAGTATTACGTTTCGTTTTTAAACACTACAGTAAAACTCAAACGAGTTTGGCAGACGACATAGTTCCCGTCGCAGGTATAACTTAGATGAGACAGGCACAGGAACGTGGACCTTAGCACAGGCAGAGGGAGGCCTATACCCAGCAGTGGTTTAAGTCACGCTGTGGATGATGATGATGAAACGAACTTTTTGTCCGTCTTTTTATATACTGTTGTGTATCAAGATGTTCCTGAAACACGGTTATACTACATTATTTAAAAAACAGGAAGTAAGGGAGCCAGAGTATCTGATCATACCTCCATACATAAAAAAATTAAGTGTCTGTCAGTGATTTCAAAATAACTTAGTTTTCTCAAGTAGGTACTTCTAGTTTGTACTCACAATGTTTATGGAGAAATAAGTATTGCGTTTCGTTTTTAAACACTACAGTAAAACTCAAACGAGTTTGGCAGACGACATAGTTCCCGTCGCAGGTATAACTTAGATGAGACAGGCACAGAAACGTGGAGCTTAGCACAGGCAGAGGGAGGCCTACACCCAGCAGTGGTTTAAGTCACGCTGTGGATGATGATGATGAAACGAACATTTTGTCCGTCTTTTTATTTGCCCAACCTAATCTCTGGGATTTATTTTAATTGGCATTTCTCTGAAAGATAAAGGAGGTTAGGTATAGGCTCCTTTTTATCGCTGAAGTCCCATGGGATCGGGATTTACGTGGAAAAATCCTCTCACGTGAACGAAGTTGCGAGCGCAGCTAGTAGAAATAAATCAAAATGCATTTTCTTATACAAAAGTTTTGTGAGGGGCCCCGTTTTCACGGTAGAAACATCCCGCAAGACCAGCAGGCAATAGAGTAGTAGTATCCTGAATGATCATTTTAATTCAAACTTAATTAAGACCCATCTTTTTCCAGCTCTATTTGTGCTTACCCTCTTTCCTTACTTACTCTTCTTCTTATCTTATCCCACAACACCACGTACGCCACAATCCATTACCGAAACTTGAATATTTTGATATGCACGAATGCGGGTCCCAATAATTTCAACTACAGCAATATCCAGTTAAAACTGGTTATCGGGATTCGCAAACTCCCGCTTCCGAACTAACATATTATTCTAACTACTATTCGCATTAAATTGAAGAGTTATCCATAGTGCTTAAGTGTTGTGCGAACGATATTACATCTGAGACCATTTGTATGAAGTGCGACTATCATTGCAAATGCATGCAGATCTGGTTTCAAAGACTTTCTATGCTATTGACAATAACGATCGTCGAGCTGTACGCCACTGAGTTGACTTGATTAATGTGCGCGGTCAACGCGACACAAATTCACGGAATTTGTGTGACACTTATACTGAAATAGTACTGAAGTCTCAAGATATAGTGATATTATAATTTTATATGAATAAAACTTCCAGATATAATAAGTCCCTCATCAACTAGGTTAACATTACCCTTGTCACAGAACAGATTAAAAATCGATAAAAGGAATACATTAAGATTATTAGGATTTTATGAGAATTTATTACCCTTAACTTAATAGTTTGACTTGAATTAGTTAGGGTAGGTTCAATATTGATTTATATGGCAGAAGGCTCGTTGCGGGTCACGGGTTCGAGAATAGCTCTATTATAATATTCCGTTTAGGAATAAGATTTTGAACAGATTTGGGGATTCAGAATTAGAATAGAATACTTTGATAGGTTTCTTTATGTCTACTGAATTGATATTGAGTGATGCCTGTGTCTCTATTTATATTTCAGTATAGTTATACATAATTATATGCATTGTTTAATTGAAATCTTCCCGATTTGACGACGCGTCATGTACCACCCGCGCCCCAATGAGCAGTAATAACGGCCCTTATCGGACTCCGTCATTACTGCCTGCCGGGGTTGCGAGAATGTTCTAACGAGATTCGTCGGCCCCAGAATATAAGGGCAACAGAAAAACAGGGTGGGTTTTTTTTTTCGGTCAGCGAACGTCTGCCATTTCCGTATGCTCTACCCAGGGCGGAAGGAGTCACTGATAATATTCTCTTCAAATCTCTTATATTTTCGACAATTGCAATTGTTGAATGAATTGAACTTCATGAATTAAACAATGATCATGAATTTTCTCCGTTCGAAGTCACTGAAAGCATTGTTTGATCGCCTTTCGTATGCTATAATCCGCTATGCATCCATTTTGCTGATTAATTATTGGAAGCAAGTTCGGTATAAAATTTATATTTGCTTAGATTGTGGGGGACATCTTCATTTCGCTTGTTTTGATACAACTAAAAAGGTTTTGGTAGCGTTTTCGATTAAAGCTCTCGATCGGCTTATTTTTTTCTGACTTGTTGAACTAATGTCATCGTATTTCATCCAATTTACACAAAACCTTAACTTATTATACACTAAGGCCCGTATTACAGAACGAAACTCGAGCACTGATTTCTGTTTAAAACTAGTTTTGAATCGTGATTTAATTTTAGAATGTTCCACAAGTACATATTCATCGATCATAGTTCAGCCGGGTACGGCTTTATTCTAGATCGTTACTCAGTTGTAGATTCATCACCCAAGTATGGTCGACACCACGCTTGAGCAGAGATTTCCTTGTCAGTTAACTATTTCCTTTTCAGTTTATTATTTGATATAAATAAAAATGGTATTTTTTGGCGAATGATGATGAAATCACATTTTATTTTGCAAATTGGTTACAAATAACACTTTTACAAGTAATTTTTTGCCATTTTAAGTTACTAGATGAATCCCGTGTTTTCTAACTGAAACAGATTATAACAATGATTTTTTACCGATGATTTGAACAGAACTTCAGCGTTCCATGTGAAGGGCCCAAACAATTTTGCTAATAATCATCTAATAATTATTTTAAGAAATGGTCACAAGATGAAGATTTTTGACAATTTGTAATACTGCCATCTATTGACCAAGATTTGCTAAACATATGCATTTCTGTTTTGTTTTAACTATAACTTTGTTTTCTTTTAATATATTTATTGAGCGTTGTTCCCAAACCATTATTTATTTGAATAATAATTATTATATAATTAATTCGCAATTCATAACAACACTGTCACAGACATTATTTAGGATCCACTCCGTTCCACGAACAAGTTACTCTTGCTATGTTTTTATATGTTAGAAAATATTGCCGTAACACCTTTTACCTTCAAGAATTTGCTTTTACAAATTCTTAAAAAGTAATTTCAATAGTGAAACCGTGCAATACATATTTTTATTCTTCAAAATTTGGTATTAAAGTAAATTGAATTATTTACGATCATTCGTAGATCGGAACAGCGGAGACGAAGAAAATAAAACGTAATCGAAAACAGACTGATGCATAGACAATTAGATATTCTCTGCTTGAGGCTCGATTTGAATCTGAGTGTAGTTTGAATACCGTTCTGGAATAAGGCCAATGCTCGAGTGCAGATTCTATATATAAACTAAGATCGAGTGAATTAAGTTCAAACTGGACTTGAGGGACGTTCTGTAATACGGACCTAAAACCTTCCTCAGGAATCACTCTATCTATTGAAAAACCCGCATCCAAATCCGTTGCGTAGTTTAAAAGATCAAAGCATACATAGGGACAGACAGCTGGAAGCGACTTTGTTTTATACTATGTAGTGATTTAAGATATACCTACTGTTATGAATCTGTCATGATTTGAGGGTAAGTGTAGAAATAGATCATTGTTTCATTGATGACGGACAATATTGTTGATGTTCAAGGTTGAGCATCGCTTCCCGAAGTCAATCTGCAGTGGATTAATATATCACAATTCCTGCGTGCCTCCAAAAGTATACGAAGTTTTGTAGGAGACAGAAGAACTGACGTCTCTCAATGATATCAAAATATATTTTTTTCTCAAATGATTATCGTTCATCATCTGCTTAGCCGCTTTGCTTTAGCTTTTTCAGCTTTGTTAGGGTCGGCTTTCACTCTAACTAGTACTAATATTTTACATGGAGTAACTGTAAAATATTAGTACCTTCTAAGCTGTATCCAACCTGCACTATCTGACCACAACCCAGTAGCTGGGCAACATGATACCCCTTGATAAGTACAGTCTCAGATTTTCTGGCTGCTGACTAATCCGACTGTTCTTTCCAAGGCACAGAGGAATCTCTATATTTTGAGATGGTCACCCATCCACAAACCAACCCCAGCAAGCGTTGCTTTACCTTAAATAAAGATCGACCCGTACGGGTGTTATGATTTAGCTACGAGCTCTCCACTTCTAAAACATCTTGAATAAGTATTGACATTCTGTAACTAAATAGTAAATTAGCACTAGTTTTTAAAGTTTACCTTAAAATGTCTAAGCTAACTAAAGCTATCTACGCATAAAAAATCAGGCCATTTTCATTACAAACCATCAGAGTTTAGTTTAAATACAAGACCCTTCATTTTTTTTTTATTTGGTCCTGGGTTTTTAATTATCTTATTTTACAGCAAAAAAAAACGTATTCGCCTATACCTTAATTAGAGGGCCGGGCGGTATATTATATTTTTTGTAACACTGTTATGTAATTGAAGTGCCAGACGATTTTTGTGGGAGAAAATTCGAGGGATAAAATTGGATTTTATTTGGGATTGAAATAGTAGGTTCTAAGCGGAGTAATGATAACAATTAATTTCCTTTATTTCCAATATATACATATAAATTACATTTTTGAATATTCTCTAAAAAAAAAATTAAAAATATAAAAAATAGTAGCCCACCGGTATCGGGAACAGGGTTCAAGCTACCGGGGTGGTCAGGGCTCCATAGAGAAGAACCTCCTGACGATACACGCCGTGTCCAGCAGGCTTACTCTTGAAATCAATCCGATCCTCGATCGTATTCCAATTCGATCCAGTTTCAATTCCAATCTTCAGAAGATTGGCACTCTTGAACGAAGTCGAGATTGAGATTAGAATCGTCTGCATGTTCGACTGTTTAGTCGAACATGCGATTGACATGGGGTGGCCACACAAATCAAAACATTAATTACCAAATTTAAAAATATTGAATAACTCATTAAAATCTATAAATTGATTTGTTCTGATGTTTATTATAACATAAATTATCATTTAAGTGTTCTTTGCTTGCAATAATGTGTATTTTAACACTAAATACTTAGGCAGCACTGGCTCATTGTGTATGTCATTGCCTACGTCAGTTTTTTTTTTTTTTTTCTGGCTTCGCACGGTTTGTGCATTTAGCCAATGTCATGTTTGTTATTTTATTTATTTATAGTGTAGGAGAGACAAAGGTAGGGAAACTGGAATTTATCAATATTTAAAAAACAAAAAACGGAATTTAGGAAAGTATAGGATCAGTAGGGTTGCCTACGTTAGTTACAATAAAATAAAACTTCCCGCGCATTTGTCATCCACTTAACCCTTAAATGCATAGTGATGTAGATCTACATCAATAAAAATAAAAATAAATTTCTCAACAAATGGTAACCCAGGCACAACATTTTGTTATTTTTTAAATACTAACTATCTTTATTTTTTTATGATTCTGAACGCACCTGTTGACGTTTTGACAGATTGTTTTTTGCATACTATCATAATATGAAACTTTGGCGCGCTTTGTGATGTCACTGACTTTGGCGGCAATACAATTTTAGATTTTGTTTACATAAAGTAATAAAATTAGTAATAAAAAGTGTTATCGGAAATTCACCTTTCCTTTTCTTTTTAGGTAAGTGTTATTTACAATATATTCATTTTTGAAAATCTTTCGAAATTATTCAAAATAATGTCGTTTATGTTTGTGATGTAGAAATACATCAGTATGCAAAATCGGCACTTCTTATCAGTAGTATACTTCACATTACATTTTGAAAGGGATTGTATTATGTTTTCCATTATTGAGCTATTTTTTAGTGGATTTGAATATTTTCGATCGTTTATGATAACCTAAGGCAGTGATTGAATAATTATTGTTACCGTTTTCATGTTTTTATATTTATTTTGTTCTTTTTTTTTTATACAGGATGGCTCGGCGACTTCAAAACATAGATATAGAATAATTGTTGGCTGCTTTAGAAGATTTCCGACGATGGTCTGGAAGATGAAAACGACGCTGAAGACGACTTCTACAGCAATGCAAGTGAAATATTTCAAGATTTGGCGGAAGAACATCCAGAAAATTATGAAACCACTGAAGAACTTCCAGCAAATAGCGATCCACCATTAGTTTAGGATAATTCTGAACTATCAAGCCAAAATCAAGTTTTATTTGTCGATTTCGATAGGAGGAAACTAATCTGGAAAAGACAGTTTGCATTATGACGAAACTAAAATTACACACAAGCCTAGCACAATCAACCCTGCAATAGCTGATCTCGATACACCATAAGCACATGGGAGGAGTAGACCTGAAGGACAGTTATCTTGGACGTTACCGTATTCGTGTGAAGAGTCGAAAGTGATATTTGCGCCTTTTTACCATCTGTTGGATCTAGCCGTGATAAATTCATGGATACTAATGAAAAAAACTGCATTGCAAAGGGTGTTCCAAGAAAAAAACTGCCGAATCTCGGCAGATGCTCTTTGCAACGTTGGTTCGACTATCGACAACAAAAGAGGGCGTCCAAACAGTGGCGCTTTAGAACGGGATCTTCAAACCAAGAAACCAAGAGGCCCGCATCATTCACTCCCCTGCAAGGATGGACGGAAAGATGGTACTGACCATTGGCCCGTGTTTGCCAATCGCTTGCGGTGCAAGATGCCTCAATACCATGCAAAGGTACCACACAATGGTCATATACCAAATGTAACATACCTCTGTGTGTAAATGCACACAACAACTGTTTTAGGGATTTCCATACTCAATAGTATGCTTACTGTGATGAGATATCCTTTTTAGTAGATAGGTATGCGTTATCTGTACCTAATAGGTAGGTAAATGCATAGTGATGTATTTCTACATCATTATGTTTTTTTTATTAATACATATATTTTTTTAACACTAGAACGCCCAAACCGTCAAAATGACGGATATCGTTTTTTATTTTATTATTTTCTCCGGAAATATTTGGTGAAATAAGATGAAATTAATTTACTTTTATTTTTCTGCTTATTTTACCCGAAAAGGTGGTTTAGTAATGTATAAGTGATATTAGTATAAAGTTATAGCAAGGTATACCTATAACGCCCAGCGTCCGTCCAAATGACGGACTTATAATAATATAACTTACAATATCTTCGAATTAGTTTTATAGTCGATGCAAACTATCTTCAGTATAGAGTTATAGGTGGGCAATACGTGTTGTTTCCAGTTTTTATTTTTGTGAGATACAATTATTGTCACAAATAGTGAACTAAAGTAACATTGTGTGAAAAATATATTGTGAATTGCTCAAATATGGCCTCAAAACGTATGACATCACCAGAAATGCAGTAGATGCTTGAAAGCTTACATAATATGCATAATATAGACCAATCTGACTCCGAGCTGGTGTCTGGATTAACCGACGATGAAAACGAAGATATTTCATATCTGCCTCAGGTACTCTTTCACATTCCGACAGTTCCGATTCTGAGGAATAGGAGAGTAGTGCCCATGGAACTAATTACCCTATCAGTTACCCAGAGGTCAAGGAAGAGCTAGAATACGTACTGGAACAAGTGAAAGTACTTTATCCAGATCACCAAGTGCCTTATCTTCAGCAACCAAATGCCAGGAGTTGAACATGAGTTCTCGGCCCCACATTGCTGTCAATGCGTGGGTATTATGTAAAGAGACAATAATTCAAAATATAAACCGCCATGACGTTATTTTGAAGCTCACAAGTGAACTCAGTGATCCTTATGTTAGTGCACAATCACGGCAGTCGGCCACTACTTAGTTCCATCAAGGCTTTTTCTGCTGATCCAGACCCCAGCAGGAGGGACCTACGGACTCCAGATGCATCAGGTAAAAAGAGGGCAAACTGTCTTGTGCGAAAAAAACAAGGCATTTGATAAATGCGACATGTATCAAAAAATTGGATGTGGAAAATGTGTAGGTCGCGAAGACAATTCCGAAATTATAAAAAATTAAATAAATGCTAACCAATTTTTCTAATACTTTTATGTTTTTAACAATACACGTTGTAATTTAATATTAAATCGAGTTTGATTTTATAGCTAGAATTTTATTTAAAGGCGTCCGTCATTTCGACGGACGCTGGGCGTTGTGGGTAGTCAAAAATGTTGGGCTTTCTAGTGTTAAGCTATGAGATTTTTTTTCTTTATTTTTCCCGTAATCTTTACACTTTTTACCATCTATTTGATTTTTATTACATAAAAATAAAAAATCATGCATTTAAGGGTTAAAAATCTTAAGTTCTACGTGATAAACAAAAGTTTCAAAGCGATGTTATCTAAAAGTTTTCAAGTGTTTAGTTTGGAATGTAATAGAGTGCTATGTTCAAAAGCACAAGTTCAAAGGAAGACGAAAATATTAAGGTAAGGCCAATAATGTATTAAATTTAATGTATTTTCTATAAATATATTAAACACTTGCTTATTACAAACTATCATTGCTCTTACAGGATGAGTAGGCCAACACATCAACAGCTGGAGACTCTTGTAGATTTTCTGGTACAGAACCCCGGAATTGCCAAGGGGCTTTTGCGCACTGCTCATGCTAAGCAGGAGACCAAGAGAAAATGGGACGATATAGCAGTATCCTTAAATGCACTGGGTGGTGCGCAGAAAGATGGAAAAGGCTGGGCTAAGGTACTGTCTACACACTAATTAAACTTTTTTTTCACTTAATTGTATGAAAACAGTTACAATAATTGGTAAATTTATTTCCTTTTTAGTATTGGGCTGATAAAAAGTGTACATTAAAGAAGACTTGTGCCCAGCATGCACAGTCAATGAGGCGTACAGGTGGTGGGTCTGCAGATAATTTACCTGCATTAACACCCATCGACCAACGCCTAGTAGCAGTGATGGGGGGCCTTCAATTTGCTGCAGGAGACAGCCATGTTGCTGTCAATCCATTTCCATCCACAGTAAGTCAGTTTAGTTATAAATTTTAATACATCATTGTAAACTTATCTTCATAATGAAGTACCTAAATTGTACTATAATTATGAAAATGTACACTGTCTTACTGAAGTACTATAATTTGTTAAATAATTGCAGAGCCAAAGCCAGAATGACATCCAGTTGGAAATTGTCATTCCAAAGCAAGATACCGTCAACATGGATGCAAATGAATTGGAGTCTCATGCTTCTCCTGTCCAAAATGTGGAGACTGTTAGAGGTACTTAATTTCTTTCAAACTATGTATGCTATCTTTCATGTTGATGTAATTAACATAAATATTATTTATTTTATTTGTCAGTTATAACACCAAGAGAACATAGTCCTAGGAGAACCAGCCTGCCCCCAGGACGCCGTCTCCGATCAAGGACTATGTTAGATCAAGACCGGGAGAGGTTTACAGAGATAGAGAGGCAGAGGGTGGAAGCAGAAGCTGTCACAGCGAGGGCCTTATCTCAAGCTGTAGAACAGATAGAGGGGCTCTCAGCAGCTATAACAGAAGGGTCTCAAACTGTGGCAAATGCCCTCAATAATATAGCTGATGTCCTGAGACAAAATAGGCAGTAATTAAATATATATTAATTTAGGGTTTTAAGTATGTCCTATTTTAGAGTTAAAAGTTGCATTGTACAGTAATACCCCGACTTACACGGCTATCTCTTGGTTCCACCTATCGCGTAAGTCCGGGGTATTACTGTATTATTTTTATTGTTTAAAACTTTAACTCATACTGTTTGCAGTTATAATTCCATAATATAGGTATTTATATGTACAAATTTAATACATCTAACTGAAATGGCTTTATGTGCATATAGATAAATGAAAAAATACATAATAAAAAGGCTATACTTATATTTATTCAAATACTTGTTAATATTAATTAGACCTTACCTATTAGACTTAAGATCTTTAATAATTGTATGATTATACTTAACTTAAATGTATTATAATAAACTTACTAAGTAAGCTTCAAAACAATTAAATTATTTAGTACACAATAGAAATCAAACAACACAATAGTCTTACAATTATAATAAAAGAGAGTACAAGTCTTCTCCACAAATATTTACCTATAAATAGTATGTGTAGTTAAAAAAATATTAATTTACAAAATAAGTTCATTAGTAGTAGGTAGTTTCATTAAATAATTAATTTAATTTTTTTATTATGTAAGAACAACCTTTTGACTAAGACGTTTTGTATGTAGGTACAAAAAGTCTTAGTCAAAAAATGGTTCTTACATAATAAAAAATTACATTAATAAAGATGCCGAGCTGTCCACAGTTCTTGCACAAGCTGTGCACGAGCCTCGTGACCCCTGCGCAGTTCGATGGAGGCAGAACCTCGATCCACGTCTATCTCACTCTGTGCCAATTGCATGTCTTCCATGGGTGGTACGGCATCCTCAATATCATCCAGACCTAATCGAGCTTGGTTACAAATGTTGTGTAAAACACAGCATGCATTTATAATTTTAGCAGCTGTGTCTGGATGATAATGAAGAACTCTATGGCCCAGAAGACATCTCCATCTATTTTTTAAAACACCAATTGTGCGCTCAACAGTATTGCGAGCCACACAATGCAGATTTGTGTAGTAATCTTCAGCTGAGCCTGGCGGTGCATCCACTATTGGGGTCATCATATATTCCCTTTGAGGATAACCGGAATCACCTATAATTATATTATAATAGTTTAGTAATTATACATATATAAAATAATATGTAAATTAATTTTCAATTTTAACAACTATGAAGAGCTTACCAAGTAAAAAAACTCTTTCTCTTGCATATATTAAATTTGATAGGTGATTCTTCACAGGATGTTGATTCCAAACAAAAGTATCATGTGAGGCTCCACCGAATGAAGAATCTACACTCAGTATATTGAGATCTGCATCACAAATCTGTAAAAGAAATATTGGTCAGTGGGTCGTCTTAGGGGATTATATAGAGAAAGTTACATAAGCTAATAGTGAATAACTATTTAAATATCCAACCTAACTCACAATTAAAACATTTCTCGAATGGTAACCTTTTCTGTTGTAAAACCGCTCTTCATTTTGTGATGGTCTTACAATAGCCACATGAGTACCATCAATACATCCTATGACTGCAGGAATTTTAAACTTTTCAAAAAATCTGGAAAAAAATATATTATATTAATTTTAACAAATAAGTTGAAAATAAACATCAAATATAAAAAGTATTGAATGGTAAGTACTACTACTTAATATTTTAAGGTAAAAAAGTACCTAAATACCTTTGTTTAATTAAGTCCCGTTGTCGGCGAGTTTGTGGAAACTTAAGCCATTTATTTACAACATCACTTGAATTAAGAGCATTTGTTACTTCTCTTATTGCTCTCGAAACTGATTGTTGGGACATCATTGTACCTTGTGTCCCACCTACTAATCTTTGGTAGCTGCCTGTGGCGTAGAAAGAAAGAGCCACTAAAACCTAAAGAAAAAAACTTGTTTATATTACCTATATAAAAAATATACTATGTGAAAATGGAATTGCTAGGTTACAAACCTTGTATTTTCTCGGTATGTCGCTACGGCGAGTAGGCTGGGGCATCAAAGGTTCCAAATCCTTGTATATCACTTCGAAAAGCTCTTTATCTACTCGGTAATTTCGCCTAAATTCATCGTCGGTCATGGCAAACGCGTTGTCTGCATATCGCTCCATTCGTCTCAAATTCCGCCTTTGTCTCATATCTAACTTATGAGCATTGTCCAAAATATCACAAATAAGTTCTACACGTGCCATTATTCACAATAAAAACTTCACAAATCAGTCACAATAACACACTCGATCTCGAAAAAGTATACTT
Organism: Tholera decimalis; assembly: GCA_943138885.2. Taxonomy (NCBI): domain Eukaryota; kingdom Metazoa; phylum Arthropoda; class Insecta; order Lepidoptera; family Noctuidae; genus Tholera; species Tholera decimalis. The sequence continues at coordinate 17,191,469 of OW964571.2, read as the reverse complement.
TTTGTAATCGTTCAACTTTGAGCATAAACACGAATTCAAACTCGATACGTCAACGTCAAAATCTCGTCAAGAGTACCGAAAAAGTGCATTCGTTCGAGTAAAGTCGATTTCATTTAGTTCCAAAAAAATCCACCTAGTTCGATTCTAATCGTGCGCTAGTGTAACATTCAAGAGTGCCAAATGACAACATCTCGATCCCAATTTCGAATTCTAATTGAGATCGAGTGTCGAGAGTAAGCCTGCAGGAGTACCGCTTTCTGAAGCAAGCCCTTGATCCAACCGCCTAACGGTACAATGACTATCGGTACAATGATTGCCGAATTAATTATTATTATAATGATTTTACTTTTTTAATGCTTCTAAATTAACTGAGAAAGGAACTGTATCTATGGATGCCTCCATGTATGTTTAGGACCTCTTACAGTATAGTATAGAGTAACGTGATTGACAAACGAGCATCACTGCTACTAATTTGGAATTTGATTTTATGGACATTTTAGCCATTGGGAACTCCAAAACCATTGCGAACATATTTGCAAATTGCTCTTGTAATACCTTTTTTTTTTTATTGCTTTTTCATATTCCAACATTTCGAAGCACAGAGTTTAATTCGGTTCGCCAAAAAAACTGCGATAAAGACCAAATTTGTCTTGAATCGACTTCTTACATAATGAAAAACGATTAATAATTATTAATCAGGTACCTTTTTTTTTTTATCGTGGTAAAATTATCAAATAATTCCTCCCACTCCGGGCAGGGTGGGAGGGACTGTCAGACTTTTACTGACTAAAATCCACGGTGTTCCTTCAATAGCCCTTTACGTACCGGGGCCACGGTAACGGGATGAGTCCCACGACCCCGGCAGGCTTCGGCCCTCTGCAGAGGGGGCCTCGTCATGTTGCTGACGCTCTTTGAGGCGCGCGTGGAACACGACGCGCCGTCGACCCGGGCATGGTCCATGGTCGGACAGCGAGTTGCCCTTTACTCGCTGTCCGCATGCCCGCGCCTACGGTGGCCGGAGATCGTCGGCCGACGTCCGACGCCGTGGGCGTCTACCACTGCGGCTGGGCTGGAGGGAGGACGCCATCCTCTACCTCACGCGGCCCGCCTCCTCCTTAGGAAGCATGACTGCTTCGCAGAAGGAGGCTACCGCTTCCCACTCCCTCTCGCCCCGCAGCATGGCCTCGACCAATGCCGGGCGCGAGAGGTCTCCGCCTATCGCCGCCGTAAGGACACGTCGGTGCTCTGCCCAGGCGGGCAGTCTTGCACCGTGTGCTCTACGGTGTCCTCAGGGCGACCGTCGCAGTGGTGACACCCAGGCGTTTCCTCCTTTCCCATCAGACACAGGTACCTCCAGAAACTTCCGTGTCCGGTGAGGACCTGCGTCATGCGGTAGGTCAGGACGCCGTGACGCCGATCTAGCCACTCCTCAAAGAGGGGTCTTACCGCCGCAATTGCGGCGTGCCCGATTAATCAGGTACCTACGACTAGAAATTTGGCTAAGATCAATGTACTTTATTCTTGATTTATCAGGCGCCTACGCCAATGCGTAGTTTCTAAATGTCTCTAAACGGACGATCCCCATGGGCTTACCCGAACTAACGATCTGTAGCAAACCTAAACACTTGTATACAACTCCGTTTGACATAATTATGGAGGAAACCCTCTATTGCACGCGGCCAAACTGAGACGTAAACACATCGAGTTTCTGGTTGTTTGGCCCTGTTTCGTTGTAAGATTTAATTATTTTCCCGTTTGCTAAGAGGTTTAAAAATAGAATCGTACAAAGATAAATGGGCTGCGCTTGGCATAATATTAATTCTATTCCATTCCGTCACATACTTTCCGAAATATAAAAGATTGAGGATCGAAGTTCAAGACTGAGCTTTGAATAGACAAGTGCAATATGACGACAAACCGACCTCTTTATCACGAACTTACTCATCGGTTTGCTGCGATCATCTATAACCGGAAAAGAAGGCACAGATTGTTCGCCGTTCCTAGGAGTCGTATCGAATCTTCGCTCGAGCCCAGTCCCCTATTCCTCAGACACTCCGCGCTCAGCACTCTCTTGGATGACAAACCTGATTGTAACGTGTTCGCAGACGAATGGAAAATGTATTTATTTTATTATTTATGTACACACAGTAAAATACATTAGGATACAACATAATTATAATATTTGAGTACATTAAGAAATTTCATCCAGCAGACCTGCGAAAGGAGAAGAGAAAAAAAAATGTAGACAATAGTGTGTGAGAACAAGAAGAGAAATAAATATGAATATGTGAAGTCTAAAACTAAAACTAAAATATTAAATATACCCACACATACTTATAATGCAATAAAATAACATATAATTAAATAAATACATAATGTTATAATATATAAACATATTATGTAAATATATACATAAATAATTAACACATTTAGGGGAAAGGTAATATACTCTTTTAATCGACATTTGAATAAAGGTATTGTATTTAAATCACGAATGCTAGGTGGAAGTGAGTTCAACATCTTACAGCATGGACAGAGAAGGAATAAGAGTAGTAGCTTGTTTTATGACGATGAGATTTAAGGAGGGATCTAAGGTGTGATCTACACGGTACGTCGCTAGAACGAGCGTAAGGAAAACGCTCACGCAGGTAGGAGGGGAAAGACGGTTTGCGTAAAATGTTGAAGAGGAGACACAAAATCCTAGTGTTCCTGCGAAGACGGATTGGGAGCCACTTGAGTTCCTTGTGAAGGAGAGAAACATGGTCATACTTTCGAAGACCGAAAACAAAGCGAAAGCACAGATTTTGCAAGCGCTCAAGATTGTTTAATAGGTCCTCAGTAGCATCCAAGTAGCAGGCATCGGCATAATCTATAATCGGCTGAATAAGTGTTTGTGCCAAAGAAACTTTAGTCTTCAAGGGCAAACTTTGAAGGCATTTCAGCGAATGAAAGGAGAAATTTACCTTTCGGCTGACCTCAATGACCTGAGCACGCCACGAGAGATTGGAGTCAATAACTACACCCAGATCTTTCGGTATAGTCAATGCGAATACCGCCGAGATATAAAGGCATCAGAGAATTGTGAGTATGACTGTTGTTTCTTATTACTTAACTATTAAAATATCATTATTTACTGTCATTGACCTTTAGCCATGTCATATTAAAGAAAATAAATAGTTGCCGATGAGCTCAACTTAGTAAACTCAGATATTAACCGATCCGCTTAGACCTTTAAAACAAATGAATATGTCTATTACTAACGTTCCGTACATGACAACACTGTTTTAAACAACTGAATTTATCTTTCGTTACCAGAAAGGAAGGCCCTATTATAAAGGAAATGTAGGTACCACGTGTTATAATATAGTATGTACTTAAATCCATCGTTTGTAACGTATACGAGTAAGAGTTCATTTTAATGAGTAGAAAATGTGTTCTCGGTGCCGAGTTAATTATATTTTTAATTTGTACTGCTTTGCACGCGTGTTATGTGTTAAGCGGTCGCGGGTTTTTTTTCTATTACGTACGAGTATGAGCCCGCTCTTGACGTATACGATGGAATGAGTCAATGAGTGAGCCCGGAAGATGCTTGCTCTTGCTTTATAGGCTGACGGGTCATATGCTGTACAGAACATGAACACAGAATCCGGCAAAGTTCCACTACCTATCATAATTTCATACAATAATTATTTTTGTTTAGATTATGTATAAATGAGCTGATAGGAATAAGATTGATGATACATTAAGGAATTGCACACAATTGTTATTAATTAATTCAACAGGCATTAATTTTTAAGACAGGTATTGGTTTGAGGTGTTAATTACTTTCAATTTTCCCAACCTATTGCCAACCCTTTTGATGTCGGTTTTTAGTCCAACTATATATGTAGCTGAGTACCATTATTTTATACTGAGTGACTGCCTGACCTCCATAGGTTAGTAACTGGCTAATACGGAAACCATGTACGAGTATGCATGACCGTTGTCAGATTTTCTGGGTTTTATCTTGTCAGTCCATTGGTTCCGGCTCTCATTTGTACTTCAAATGAGAGCCGTGACCAAGCTTTGCTTGCTTTCCGAGCTACGGAGGAATCTTAAAATGTTATGACGGTCACCCATGCACGCATATTTTGGGACCTCGTCGATATTAATTAATTAATAAATCTTTATTATTTATTTATATTTTATTTCAGTTTAGACTTAGTTCAGGCATACATTGTATCTTAATCTATACAATGGGTTGATTACCTACTGATTTCCCAGATAAGCTACAGAATAACATGCCTTTAGGTTTACAGTAATATTATGAAGTGGTATGTCTTGCTTGGTTACAGTCCTACTAAAACCTAAAAATTATAAATATAATGTCGTTTATAACGACGCCTCTTTTGTTCTAATATTGTCACATATAAAAGAACCATTACTTACAATCATTACTTTTCAACCGGATTGTCATACATAAAACCATTTCAACCCGCTTCCTCCCTACACTTACTCCGCTCAAAACATTATTGAATTTACCTAAGCGCGTTAGCGTGTTAGCGTTGTACTCTTTACGGAGAGTACAACGCAACGCAATTTAGTTCCACCAGTTACTGAGTTAATTTCGCAAAGAAAGTGCCTCTGGCTTTAAAAGGGTGAAAAGAGGTGAAGAGAAGTGAAAAGAGGTGAAGAGAAATAGCGCAATAAAGGTGTCGATAAACGTTAATTGAAATAAAATTATCGATATTAAGTTTTCAAGTTTTTCTGATCATTAAAAAAACTAGCAAACTACGAAGGCGAGGGTTGCGTACAAACTTATTGAATTAAATAATTTCAATAATACATATTCCTCGTGGCTAAATCATAATAGCGGCGCAGGTCATTCTTTAAAGTAAAGCAACGTTTGCCGAGCTCGGCCTGTGGATGGGTAAACGTCTTAACATATCGAGATTACTCCATGTAAAGCACGTTTAGCCGTTTGTGGCGGTAGTCATTTTTACATTTGAAAGTAGTTCTGAAAATCTGCTACTAGTCGTGTAAAGGTGTATCGTGTTACCCATCTATTGAGGTTGAGGAGTTCAAATAGGCAGTCGCTCCATGTAAAACACGTATAATCAGCTGTATCTGGTTAGACTGGAAGCAAAACCCCGACATAGTTGGGAAAAGGCTAAGCAGATCATGATGATTTGAGGACAGACCCGATTTGGATTCACAAATGCAATTAAGAATAAAAATTCATTATTCCATGTTTGAAAAAAAAAAAACACTGAAACGGCACTGATCATCTGTTTTTTTGTGTGGTATCTCGCAAGTCAACCTCTGAGGTTGTAGGCGGCTTAACCGGACTTGACTCCAGCCAGGGCTTATTAAATAAACTTACAAAGTAGGCGACTACACGCTAAGGGCACCCCCTGTGGGGTACGGACCTCGGCTTAGGATATCGCAGGGGGAGGGCAGCAAGGTTCAAGCTGAATCGCATCATTATTATTAATTGATCATCAGTTGGAGCACGGGCCCCTACATAGTCCCCGTGTTTCACCCAGGTGAAGAACCTAGGCGAAGCACGAGTTCGGCATCAATGATGTTATAATGTTTACATGGTATAAAATTTCTTTGGTCTTAATGATCACTACGTTTGACATGATCGAATGTAAATTTGGCTTTAATTACATTCGTAACCAAGGTACATAACTTAAAGGATAGGTTAGTAAACTGAAAGTAACTTTGTCGTGCTATGATGAACCAATGTTTGTATGTTTGCCCTGTGTGCATTCTTAAACCATCGATCAGTTTGTGACTTTAATTAAAATTAAAATTAATTTGTGGAGGTGCGAGAGAGGTTTGAAACCAAAAATCCTGTAAAAAAAAAACCTTATTACGATACCTGGTATTGAAACGCAGTTTAGTACAGCTAGTTAGTTATATGAATAAATACTACTCCACGGACTACCTGCATACTTTACCTGTTGTGCCATAAAAATTATATAGGTAGTATAGATTTATCGTTTGGTCTTCGTTACACTTACACTCGTAGTTCAATAAATTATTCCTCAGTGACGCAAATACGAGCAAAATTAGGTATTAATAATACATTATCGAGTACACCCTAGGGTATAACCTTCCCCACCAACTGTGTCCCCACGTTGTCGTCGTGGTGGGGCTTGCGTGTTTCGATGATCTCTGGGGCCATGCCGGTAGAGGCACTCATGCCGGACGGGCCCAGAGGGAGAAACCAGACCAAGAGGGACACACCGGGGGAAAGGCGCGCCGCCTGGAGGATCGAGCAGCTAGCTCGAGCTTCTAGACGGCGCGGGGCCCGGTCTCAGAGATCGGGTCAAGGGGGAGGAAAGGTTCACTTCCGGTATGCGTCTAATCTTTAGACGTAACCGTGAAGTGAACCAGGGGAGTGGAAATGGGAGTAGGGACAGAGGAACTCACCTCTCTAAAAAAGTAAAACAAAATGGAAGAAAAAGTTTTTGCAAAAGATACCCAGGCGGGTCCCAGCTGCTCCGCAGCTGGGGAGTCCCGCACCGGACACGTCCGGTCAGTCCCACCGTACTCTGGGGGGGACAACAAACACTTTTACCCCAGTTTTACCCCGGCAGTCGCCGCATTGAGCCAGGGAGGCTCACGTGCCCGTGAGGTGGAGTCGCTGGACTTGTCCAGCACGTCCACCTCACCGGCACCGAACGTTGAGCGAGCGCAGAGCGCCGCTCCGCGGAGGAAGGGGGCGCTGGTGCTCGGGTCGGAGACCGACTCGGCATCGGACGCCGAGAGCTTCCAGAGCTTAGTCTCTGGGAGCGCAGTCAGGAGTGACGAGGGGGGCGCCGACAGGAGGAAGGAGTTCCTCAAGCGCCCCCGCAACGACGAGTCGTCGTCGGAGGAGGGGCTTGTCTCGGCCCGCAAGATCCCCACTAGCGTGCGGGGTAAAGGCCGAGGCAAGACCTCGGGGAGGGGGCCTCCCTCTGGAGAGCCCAACACTGGTCTGGCCTCGAGCGAGGCCAAACTAGAAGAGGCCGTGGCGGCTGCCATCCGCACCATCTCGCGGAAGCGCAACCGCAAGAGCAAGGAGGACGCGATCGGCGAAGCCACGGCCTCCATCTTGGCGGCCACGCGGACTTACGGCGGGGCTCCGGCTGCAAGGGATGATATGTCCGATCTGCGGCCGGAGGTTACCCGCCTGACTGCCGCCATTGAGGCTCTCCAGAGGGAGAACGCCGCCCTCAAGGCGGACCTGGCCACAATACGGGGAGGCGGCCAGCGGAATGCGCCGCCGCGGGGCCAAAAGGAGAAAGGCCAGCCCACACCAGCGGAGGACTCGGTTCTCGACCTGGTGCGACAGGAGCTGGCCGCCTTCCAGCAGCGGTTCTCCGTATTGGAGAGCCGCGTGCTGCGACCCCCGCTGGCGGCGACTTCGTACGCGGCTGCGGCCGCGTCCAAGCCTCCCCAGACGACGACGAGGCCGCCTCAGGCGAAGACGGCCACGGTGCGGACGGCACCAGTGACGGCGCCCCCTGCGAGGGCAAAGACGGCCCCGGCCAAGCCGAAATCGGGCCCATCAAAGCCGCCTCCGACCCCGACACCTGCGGGGCCGAAGCAGGCGGCCAAAAAGAAGAAGGCCCAGGCCGGGAACCAGCCGTCCCAGCAGCCTCCTCCAAAGACTCCTCCGGCCGGTGCCGACTGGCAAGTGGCCGGGGAGAAGAGGAAGGCTGCTGGCGCAGCCAGGTCCTCGCGGCGTAGGGAGAGACGGCGCACAGACAGGTATTTGACCCTAAAAGTCGGACAAAAATATTTTTTGCGTTTTATAGTATTATTAAAGTATTTCGTTCTATTTTGAGGCATAATAGAGTAAAAAAAGGCATACATTATTCTTAAATTTCTAATTTACATCATCTTCAGAGTCATTTTCAATACTAATATTGCAAATATCATTTTCCTCCAAAAGATTCATGGTATCCGCTGAAAGAGGACTCTTTCTTTTATGTTTAGCGTTCCTCATTCCCGTCAGCAAGGGGTCTGATGTCAAGAGCAACCTATTTAAAACGTCTGTGTTGCAGGCTACTCTCGAAAATTTTCGGGCGTAGTTTAGCCGAAACGCTCGGATGTGCTTATTGCGGGTTTCTGCAGCTTTTTCAGATAGTTACTCGATTGGCAGAATCGCCTCGTTTATCACGGCTGCCCCATGACTCAACACCTTATGTAATGTCAGCGACATTGGATGAAACTTGTACAAAGAAACGTACAATTCAGCAGTTTCTTTGCAGTAAATTACGAATTTTTGGATGTTAATTTTTATCCCGCAGCACAAAGTGTCTAGGATGACTATTAATCGGTAGATTAAATTCTGGTCAAGCCCAGTTATTTCTGGAGCTGTCTCGTATTCATCAAAAAATCGCCTGCTGGTATTCCCATCATTCGTGTTTCCAAAGTTAGCCTTTGGAATATCTACTAATAATCCTAGTTTTTCATGAAACTTGGTTTGGATTTCTTTTTTTTGTGTCTCCACTAGTTTCTTCTCTTCGGCAGTCAGGCGAGCCCTCCACTTCATGACTTGTAATTTATAAGTTACATGCAGTATGCTCTCCAAAAATTTTATTCGAGCGTGCAGCAAAAATAGACCAAATCGCATGTTTTCCGTATTGCAGGGCCTTTCTATTGAAAAATGTTGGCGTCGGAATTAGTCTCATTTGCAAATTTCATTTTATATTGAATCTGCTGAGATCCGTCACAGCCCCATTTGCTGATGAGCAGAAAGGCTGCTTTTCAGATTTAGTCAGTTGCTTCAAGATCTCCTCACCAAGATGCAATAATAATCGCTTGATGGCGTGATCCATTAAGCTTTGTACCCTTACTTCAGCACAGGTCTCAGTTATGCTGTGGATTTCGGGGTAACATTCTTTCTTCAACTTCTTTAGAATCGAATAGCATGGATTCGTGTCTTCGAACCACTTCGTATTGGGCCTGGGTAAGCCCAGCTTCAACAAACATAAACAGGGAACGAAGGTGTGCCAATTTCGTTGAAACTTCTTTTTCTTGTTCAGCTGCTTGTTCTTTTATCGCTGCTGCTGCATATTTTTTTGCTCTTTGGGGGCTTCTGGCAAGGACCTTTATGATTTTTGATGCTTCAACTTCGCCAGTTTCTCGCAATTTCATTTGTGTTGCGTATGCCAGCACATCTAAGTCAGATGTTCGAAGATTTTCAGTTTTTCGCCTTTTATTCCTTTCACATAAGTCTGAAAACGACTTTTGAGGTCTACCTGGACTTAATCCTATAACAAAAGATAAACCTTTAGTCACTGATAAAATTCCATGAAATATAATAATGTTCGAAACAAAAGAATTATTAACGTAAATAGGTACCTGCTTTTGGTAGCGATATGGTCCCCTTGATCCACTCTTTGTTCGCTTCTAGGAATCTGACTTAGGTATTGCGGGCAGCTGACCATTTTTGCTTGAATTGGTGACGTATAATTGACAACTTGTGCTTGGCATCGGCAATGTTTGGGTCATCTTCAGAGTATTGACGGAGAAGTTCCAACTCCATAAATTCCAACTTTCCATTGAAAGTTGAAGCATTGGAGCGTTTCATGATAGTTAGTAAATCGTTTCTAGTTAATACCCGCATCCCAGAAGAGCCTGGAAACAAAATAAACTAATTTTCATAAAAAAAAACAAAACGTGGTTTTTTGAGTCCATGCAAAAAAAAATTTGCCAAAAATGGAGGGGTGCGTTAGGGTGGCTGTTTTACGTATTTTAGAATAGTATAGAGTCTATTCTAAAACAAACCATATAAATTTTTACTTAGAAATGCTCAGAAATACTTTAAAACGCTTAAAGATTTTTTGAAATGCGTATTTTATAAGACTTTTTAAGAATTAGTTACTAATGGAGCTAAAGGTACGAAAACTCCCTCTTTTCATAACAAAATTAAATAAAATAATAAGTACATACCTGGTTGTGTAAGATCCATAGTAGGAATTCAAAAGAAATTGCCTTTTTCACCATAAATTTAATATTTGAAAACAATGAAATTTGAGCGTATCGAATAATTACACGACCACGGCAAGCGAACGGTAATTTCCGACTGAGCGCATGGAGCGGAGGAAAGGCTCTAGCCCGTCGGGTTCACGCTATTGGTAGGAGGAAATACCATTGTATTTAGAGGAATAATAAAAAACGGCGTCTAACTAAAACAAAAAAAATGGATTTCGCCCGACTTTTAGGGCCAAATACCTCTCTGTGCGGCGGCGGCGAGACGCCGCGGCGCGATTGCGCGCCCCCACGACCGCGGCTGTAGTGATCACACTGCAGCCGGACGCGGTGAAGAGGGGCGTGTCGTACCGCGACGTGCTGGCGAAGGCGCGGATGGCGATCGACATCACGGAGCTCGGCATCGTCGGCGGCCTCCGTCACCGGGTCACTGCAACGGGGGCTCGGATGCTGGAGATCCCCGGCGCGGCCAGTGGCCCTGCCGCTGACGCTCTGGCCGAACGGCTCAGAGCGTCCTTAAATGCGGAGGAGGCCCGAGTCTCCAGACCCACCAAGCGCGCAGACATGCGCATATTGGGTCTGGATGACTCCGTGACGGCCGAGGAAGTGGTGGCCGCCGTCGCCAGGACTGGGGGGTGCCCTCCCGATCAGGTGAGGGCGGGCGCCCTGCGTCCTGGCTTCACGGGGACGCAAACCATTACGGTTAGTTGCCCCGTCCCGGCGGTCAAAAAGATCCAGGAGGGCCGAAGGCTCCTGGTTGGTTGGGTGTCTGCGCAGGTGAAAGTCCTGGACCCCAGACCCCTGAGGTGCTTCCGCTGCCAAGTGGGCAACCATGCGGCATGCGTGTGCACCTCGGAGGTAGACCGCAGCGATAGGTGCTTCCGCTGCGGTCAGCCCGGTCACAAGGCCGGCTCGTGCTCCGCCCCGCCTCACTGCTTCGCATGTGAGGCGGTTGGCAAGCCGGCCGATCACCGGGCTGGGGGCAAGTCCTGCGCCCCACCCACCAAAGCCAGGCGCAGAGGTAGGCCCTCTGCCGCCGTCGTCACCGCCACCGCCGCCGCCGCCGCCGTCGCTACTGCCGCCGCCGTCGACGTCGTGGCTGAACCCCCGCGAGGGGCCCTGGAGGAGGCTGCAATGGATCCCGATTAATGGCCCCATTGCGCTTCCTCCAGGCGAACATCAACCACTGCGCCGCTGCTCAGGAACTTTTGCTCCAGAGCATGGCGCAGTGGTTGATCAACGTCGCCGTGGTCGCCGAGCCGTATTTTGTCCTGCCCAGGAATGACTGGGTGGCGGACTTGGACGGCTCGGTGACCCTCGTTTCGTCGGCCGCCGCCGGTACCCCGCCCCTCGATCGCGTCAAGAGAGGGCGTGGGATCGTCGCAGCACGGTTCGGGGAGATCGCTGTGGTAGGCGTTTATTTCTCCCCGAACCGAACTCTCGCCGAGTTCCAGAACTCCCTAACGGAGCTGGGAGACGTCGTCGTCGCCTTCGGTTCCCTCCCCGCCCTCGTCCTCGGGGACTTCAACGCCAAAAATCCGGCTTGGGGTTCCCGGTCCATGGACCATGGGCGGGGCAGGATACTCGAGCACTGGGCCCGTGCGCAGGGCCTGGTAATCGAGAACCGGGGTTCTGTCCCCACGTGCGTGCGGTTTACGGGCGAGTCGGTGGTGGACGTTACGTTCGCCACCCCCAGCCTGTCACCGCGCGTCACCGACTGGCGCGTTGTGGAGGAGGTGGAGACCTATTCCGATCACCGGTATATCCAGTTCGACGTCTCCGCCCAGACCCCAGACGCGCCGGTCCGACGGGACCTGAGTGGTCCGCGATGGGCGCTGAAGCAGATGGACCGGGAGCTATTCCTGGAAGCCTCGATCGTGCAGGCCTGGGGGTCACCCCCGGACAGGCCTGCCGACATAAACGACGAGGCGGAGTGGTTCCGGGAGGCCATGTCGGAGATCTGCGACGTGGCCATGCCCCGGGTCCGGCAAGGACGCGCCCAGCGTCAGCTGTACTGGTGGTCGAGCGAGCTAGCAGCGCTGCGCGAAGCGTGCGTTGTGGCGCGACGCCGGTACACCAGGTTCCGCAGGCGCCGCACCCGACCTTCGGATGCGGCGACTGTAGAGGCGGAGCTGTACGAGGGCTACAGGGCAGCGAAGGCCGTCCTCCGAGACGAGATCTGGCGGGCCAAGGAACTGGCCCGGGAGGAAATGCTGGCGACTCTGGACGGGGACCCATGGGGCCGCCCCTACAAGTGGGTGCGAGAGAAGCTCCGCCCCTGGGCTCCCCCATTGACGCAGAGTCTCCAGCCTCAGTTCTTGGAGGACGTGGTGAGCGCCCTGTTCCCATCGCGAGGGGAGCACGCTCCCCCGCCCATGGCTCCGTCTCCGACGGAACCTGAAGCTGGCGCAAACGCGGACCACAGCGACGACGACGTCTACGACGCTCCAGAGGTGACCGAGGTAGACTTGAGAGTGGCGGTACAACGGCTCAAGGCCAAAAATACCGCCCCAGGACCCGACGGCTTGCCAGGGAAAGCGTGGGTCCTGGCCTCAGAGACTCTCGGGCCTCGACTAGGGGGGCTCTTTAGCGCATGCCTGGAGAGGGGCCAGTTTCCGCTTCGCTGGAAGACGGGAAAGCTGGTCCTGATCCAGAAAGCCGGGCGCCCTGCGGACTCTCCGTCCGCATTCCGGCCCATCGTGCTGCTCGACGAGGCGGGCAAGCTCTTGGAAAGAGTAATTGCAGACCGCCTCTTCGGGCACCTGAATCGGGTGGGCCCGGATCTTGCGGAGTGCCAGTTTGGCTTCCGCAGGGGGCGCTCGACGGTGGATGCCATCATGCGCGTGAGAGCCCTCACGACGGGGGACGCGGTATCCCGGGGCAGGGTCGTCTTGGCGGTGTCTTTGGACATCACCAACGCCTTTAACACCCTGCCCTGGAGTTGCATCAGGGAGGCACTACGGTATCACCGGGTGCCGACCTACCTCCGTCGCATAGTCGAGGAATACCTGACGGACAGAGCCGTCATCTACCCCGGTCACCGGGGAGAATGGAACCGGCGAGAGATGTCGTGCGGTGTCCCACAGGGATCGGTCTTGGGGCCGCCCCTGTGGAACATCGGATACGACTGGGTGCTGCGCGGCGACCTCCCTGACGGCGTCAGCGTAGTATGTTACGCTGACGACACGCTCGTCCTGGCGCAGGGAGAGTCGCACCAGGCGGCGGCCGACCTGGCGACGCAAGCGGTTGCAACAGTCGTTCATAGGATCCGGCAGTTGGGACTCGACGTGGCGCTGCACAAGACCGAGGCCATGTGCTTTCATGGCGCTCGGAACGCGCCACGGTCCGAGTCCCACATAACGGTGGAGGGGGTTCGCATCGGCGTCGGGAGGACGATGAAGTACCTGGGACTCGTCCTCGACAGCCGGTGGAACTTCAGGGAGCACTTCCTGAGTTTGGCCCCAAAGCTGAACCGGGCAGCAGCCGCCTTCAGGCGACTCCTGCCTAATCTCAGCGGGCCAAACGCCTCCTGCCGAAGGCTGTACGCCGGCGTCGTGCGGTCCATGGCCCTCTACGGGTCCCCAGTGTGGGCCCTGTGCATCCGGACGCGACCACTAAAGTTGGTCGCATGCCAGAGGGTCATGGCTATCCGAATGATCCGGGGATACCGCACGATCGCCGGCGAATCGGCCAACCTCCTTGCCGGATTGCTGCCCTGGGATCTGGAGGCGACTGCCCTCCAGCGCGTCTATGAATGGCGCGTGGAGGCGCAGCGCCGGGGCGTATCCCCGCTGCCTCGAGAAGTCGAGGCGCGGCGGGAAGAGCTCCGGCGCGATCTCAGGGCAGTATGGAGGGAGCGACTGTCGCAACCGACGGCCGGGCACGCCGCAATTGCGGCGGTAAGACCCCTCTTTGAGGAGTGGCTAGATCGGCGTCACGGCGTCCTGACCTACCGCATGACGCAGGTCCTCACCGGACACGGAAGTTTCGGGAGGTACCTGTGTCTGATGGGTAAGGAAGAGACGCCTGGGTGTCACCACTGCGAGGGTCGCTCTGAGGACACAGTCGAGCACACGGTGCAGGACTGCCCAGCTTGGGCAGAGCACCGACGTGTCCTCACGGCGACAATAGGCGGAGACCTCTCGCGCCCGGCCTTGGTCGAGGCCATGCTGCGGGGCGAGAGGGAGTGGGAAGCGGTCGCCTCCTTCTGCGAAGCAGTCATGCTTTCGAAGGAGGAGGCGGGCCGCGTGAGGGAGAGGATGGCGTCCTCCCTCCAGCCCAGCCGCAGTGGTAGACGCCCACGGCGTCGGACGTCGGCCGACGATCTCCGGCCACCGTAGGCGCGGGCATGCGGACAGCGAGTAAAGGGCAACTCGCTGTCCGACCATGGACCATGCCCGGGTCGACGGCGCGTCGTGTTTCACGCGCGCCTCAAAGAGCGTCAGCAACATGACGAGGCCCCCTCTGCAGAGGGCCGAATCCTGCCGGGGTCGTGGGACTCATCCCGTTACCGTGGCCCCGGTATGTAAAGGATTATTGAAGGAACACCGTGGATTTTAGTCAGTAAAAGTCTGACAGTCCCTCCCACCCTGCCCGGAGTGGGAGGACTTATTTGATAATTTTACCACGTTAAAAAAAAAAAAAAAAAAAAAAAAAAAAGGGTATAACCTTAATTGGCTACTTGTACATAAATAAACTCCGTGCTTAATTTTTAAAGCAGAGTAAGGTAACCAATTACCAGGCTAGAAAATATATATTATTATTGTATTTGGTACCCTTCTTTTAGTTTATTTTTTCGTTTGGTAATTGTTTGCTAAGTTTTTTTTTTTGTGTTTTTCGCCGCTGTAATCATTTTTAACGTAATTGAAAATATTTTTCGTAATTATTGGCACATTTTCTTCAGATTCTTGAATGCCGCGAAGTCAAACTAAGTCATCACCATTGTCCGACTTGTTGGGTACACAGAAACTATAATATCTGACACCCCGTGGCTAGACTGGCAAGGGGTATCGTGTTTTCGAGCTCAGATAGGCAGCCGCGCCATGTATAATACTGGTACTCTGGATAGACTGTAAGCCGACCCTAACATAGGTAGTTGGGAAAAGGCAGGTGATTGATGGTGATGGTGATTGTTTTCGGTTGTACGTTAGTAACCTACCATACTTTAACATTGTAAACAATTTTGACGTTAATTGGGGTGCTTGTTACGAAAAAGCCATCCTTTTTAAAATCCAAAATGGTGGACGTCATTTTTTATAATTTGATATGGGTGTCAATTTTGAGATTAACTGGGGTGCTTGTTACAAAAATGCCATCTTTTTTGAAATCCAAGATGGTGGCCGTCATTTTTTTATAATTTGATATGGGTGTCTATTTTGAGGTTAATTAGGGTGCTTGTTACGAAAATGCCATCTTTTTTGAAATCCAAGATGGTGGACGTCATTTTTTTATAATTTATTTATTTACAAAGCCTTCACTTAAACAACATCACAGTACAATAAGTGTCACAGTACCTAGTTATCACGTGTATCAGTTCAAACTTTAAATCTCTTTGTATACGCCTCATCTGCATTTTTATGGTCACCCTCAACTCCTAAATAATACATGCAGTGAATAGCGGGTTAAAATTGTTTTCATTATTATATTAAGTATTAATATTGCTAACGGTGTCGAACTGCAATAAAAAATAATTTCATTAATATTGTGTACTTGTGACAACCGTGGCCGTTGCGATACTGTCTAGACGTTGTCGGCATTTTCCACAAGATCAAAGGCGTTGACCTACTATATGATACTATATGATCTTTATACTGTGCTATTACTATACATAAGAGTCAAGGTCTAAGTTTGAATAATGCTGTCATCGATATTGGGTCATCCACTTTCTCTTGTGGGCAGGCTTATGTAGCACTCTCTAGAGTGACCAATTTACAAGGTGTTCACCTTATAAATATAGACTTTGCTAGTATTAAAGCACAATAGTCAGCGATAGTTGAATATAAACGCTTAAGAGCGAAATATTGCTCTGATTTATCGCTTATGGTAATCAGTAAACCATCAAAGAAAAAAGGCAAAGACAGAGAATGGGCTATGAAAACCGGCACTGCTCATGTGCAAGAAATACACCCCAAAAAAAGAAGAAAAAATAAACACAAAAAAACTGCCTAGCAACTTACAAAAAGAACTGAAATCCCACCAAAAACATGTCATGTAAAATGTTGCGAAGACGACCACATAAGGTTTGCCCTGTGAAAAAGATATCAGATCTCATGTAGAGCCAAGCTTCTGAATCTACACGGCCTAAGTCTACCGACCCTAACTTCACAAATTCTATATATCAGTAAAAATGTATGGCTTGCCTGTTTCGTTACTTACTTCAGAAACTAAATATTCGCATCACCTCCACGACGGTAGCGAAACGGCGAAGCCATACATTTTTACTGATATATAGAATTTGTAGTACTGATATATAGTTAAAAGTTACTAACACTTTATGGATTCTATAGTTTGTAATAAAAAGTTTTACTAATATATTTCTGGTTTGGAATAACACATTAAGCTTTTTCGGGCAACAACAAGTCACATACAAATGTTCATCAAAAACACATTCGACTTAATTCTTGTGACTGAAGTAGGTACGAGACGTGTACATGCCGCTTCCCTCCAATACAATATATTCCCAAAATGTTTTTTTCCTATCAGACTGGCCAGCACACGTAACTTTTATTTGTTTTAATAACAATTTAATTAACTTTAACGTTTTATATTTTTCTTTATTGCAACAACGTGCCATAAAGGCTGGTTATAAGGCCTCCTACGGAAATAAGAGGGCAATAAGACTTGTTTCAAAGTTACCAGAATGCGTGGGGGATTGTCTTACGTAATTTTAGTTTAGTGGGTCGTCTTGTGAAGCTGACTTATATTTTAGAAACGTTATACATATGGTTAGTAACTTACTGAGTACATTGTTCTACATTATTTTAATTTAATTTGTTTTGTCTGGTTATTTTCTTTTGCATGTACAGTTGTTTATTATGTTTATCCACTGTTGGTAATATGATTGAAATTACCATAATGGTGCCAGTGATTTCTTCAGTTTTGCTTTTCCTTCTACTTTTTTATCCTCAAATAAAATAGTACCTAGAAATTGCCATCATCACTTCAGCCGATAGTTACACTTTACAATAAAGAGTAATATCTATCTACTGCGTCGATAATATAACATGTTGATTCTTGCCTTCATGAGGAAGCTAATGAAAATTAAAAGTAAACGATAGCACTTACACGATTGTAATTTATTCACAATAGCATCTCCGTCAAAACGGCCACCGTGGCATGTCCACGCTCTATTTTTTTTTAATTACTGATGAGCCCGCTCTTGACCTCGATCACACCTGATGGTAAGCGATTGATGAGGTCTACGATGATACAAGCGAGCCCAGAAAATGCCTGTTCACTCTTGCTTGCTCCGTGCACTCCTCTTAATTTATAACCACTAAATTGGTTAACGACACACGATAGTTGTATGTTTGTGAGCAGCCTAAAGTTGTTTATGAAAATAGTACGTTTTTATTGAAAATTAAGGGGATAGAATGGTCACTATTGACTCATTAGGCCAGAATCAAAATTTTATCGTTTATCTAAAAGACTTTACGCACAGATAGTTACTTCGTAACGTAAGGGAAATAAGATGTTAATGTTTCCCAATTCACATCGAGATGCTTTTGTTTTTGTCGTTTAATGCTCGATGAATTGATTTAAATGTCGAATTTATTGAGAGTAAAAAAGTCAAAGCTCAGAAGATTTTATTATTGGTAGAATTTTTGGAAATTCGTAGGTTTCGAATTTAAAATGATAATTAAAATGGAAATGGTGCAAAATACTTCGTGTTTCAAGAAATTGTAATTGCGTTTACCGTAAATTGTAATTTACCGTACTTACACGCCTACTTCTGCCGAAATAAATGCCTTTATGCAGAATACGACAGCTTTGGCCCGCGGCTTTGCTTGCCTTAAAGTATTCCACAATTCATGCAAAGTGGTATGGTGATTAAAGAGTAACAAACATGTGTAAACGAACACTTTTTCGCATTGTTTATATTAATACGTATTTTAATTAAATCCTCAATCAATCGTCACCTAACCTCGTTCTATTGACCGTATACATAATTCAAATACAAACTTTTTATTAGTAAAGAAAAAGAAGAAAAAGTCTGAACGAGATAACGTTCGAATTTCAAACAGATTGAGACTTAATTTTTGTTTTTGCTTCAGATTAAAAAAGAAGAGATTGACAGTAAGGTTCAGAAAAATACAGTGAATTTATGACGATTGCTTAACTTATGACGAAATACTGAATGACCTCGATCTGCAAGCCCACACAAACAAAACAAGGAGATAAAATACAAAACTCATATTTATATGTCTGTACAATATACAACGAAAAGACAAACGTCAAAATATCATAGAAATACTCTTAAACAAACCAAAAGAAACATTTCTTTTCATTTATTTATAAAATTAAACGAAAATAAAGTTACAATCTTCAACAATGTGCCATAAAAGTCACACGCGGAGACAAAATGACTAAGAAAATGTATTATAGATATATCATAATGTTTATATAAGTACGGCCAATCGTTTTTGAATTTAATTTTGAAATGGTTCGGAAGTTCACTGCGGTTATTATGATGTTAGACGCTGCAGCAGCAGGAGGGACAAGAGATGGCTTTGTCTGCTATTGAGTGTTGGTCCGCCACCACTTTGGATTACTTGTTCGCATTGGTATGAGTGCTATTTAATTATTTCTAAGAAGTATGTATTTTATTATAATGATATTTTTTTTTCTTGCAAGTTGCAAGATTGGAATTCCCTGCCGGAGTCTGTGTTTCCCGATAGCTATAACCTAGGGGTCTTTAAGTCAATAGTGAATAGGTTACTTTTAGGTAAGCGCGCTTCGACCACATCATCACTTACCATCAGGTGAGGTGGTGGTCAAACGCGAGCCTATTATCAATAAAAAAAAAAAAAATGGATTTACGGTAACATAAATGACATGGACTATGCCTCACCCCGAAAAGAAACATCGGCACCAACTCAGAGGTCAACAACCAACGTCACTTTTTCAAGTCCAGACAATCCACAATCATAAGAGGACCATGTAGCTTTACGTCTGTAGTATTCTTTTCAGTATATGGTTGAATATTTCAGTATCAAAATACTAATCACGTTATTTTCTTTGCTTTCAGGTAAGTTCAACAGCAGAATATACATACATATCACCAGAATGCGTGAAGGTTTTTTTAAACAATAAAATAATATGTTTATAACTTAATATGTCGTAATTACTCATACAAAGTAGTGAGATGCGAGCCTACATTACAGGTTACTATACATTTTTACAAGCTTTTATTTAACATACCTCGTTAGTGCGTTATTACGGTACGTTTAATTTTAATGACAAGATACGTCATTTTAAATCCAGTATGGCGGACGGCCCAAGATGGCTGAGTACCTAGTTATTTGTTGTCCACTGCTATGATATGGGTATAAAAAGAATGTGTTTGCTGAGATAATAAAAAAGCTTGTTTATAAAATCATTTTCTACTGCCAATTATTTAAACTTATCTGATGGAAATAGAATAGAATATTCATTTATTTGCTCAGAATGTAGGTATTTACAATAAGGTGTTATAGTAACATATAAGAATCCTTGTACATTCTACCATTTAAGCATGCAAACATTGATGCAGTTCATCATCAAACATAAGTACAAAATCTTGATACTAAACTAAACATTTGTCAGCTAGAAAATCCGATACGGAGTAGTAACATTTGTTTAAAAGAAATACAGTTAATTTCTTTTTGAAAGTTCATACTGATTCCGGAAAGAGATGACCTTGTTGATGATGGGCCTCGCTTGCTTGGAAGAAATCTATTCACTGTCTGTGTAAAAACTCCAAGGTTGTAGCTATCAGAATTATGCATACTCCGGCAGGAAAAGCCGCTTCGTAGCTTATGTTTGCTAGGGCACGGGGGCATCTCGACAGGTTATGTGGTCGGTCCAGGGACCGAGCTCGGCAAGTGTTAACTGCAACTTAGCCTTGACGATCAACCCATGCGGCTGTTATTATTTAGCTACGAACTAATTCTCTGGGTACATGGCAGTCGGGATATCTACCAAACAACAGACGTTCCAATCGCTTTCGATCCAACGTGACCGACAGAGAGTATATAACCACTAGAGAGCGTTTAGGCCGATTTCTTTGAAGAACACGACTCACTACTACGGGCCGGGGTACGACAGAGAAATGCAGAGCTGTAATTGGTCAGTTCAAGGTCAAGTTGCATAGATATGCCTGGTTAGGGATTGGTCTACTTGATTAAGGGAAAGTAGTCGATATCGATAAAATTTATTTTTATTTATCGATATCGACTACTTTTATTATAAAAATGCTGAGTAAAAATCCCATAATAAAAATATTTTCATTAAAATCAGTTATGTATCAACAACTGTAGCTTCAGCAGGCACTCTGTATTTATTATTTTTTCGGTGGTGCGCGTTAGATGATTTATCTAATGACTCCTCCCTCCTACATACACTTAACCCGTGGACTTGACATCGAAACAAAGTAAGCTATTTTTTCCTGGGTGGAAAATCATCGAATGATTTCTCCCGCTCTGAGTAAAGTGAAAGGGAGTGTCAGACTTCTACTGACTAAAAACCCACCTTGTTTGCTGTTTGTAATGCGAAAGCCCAAGTTAATTAATATTAAAGTCCGTCATACTATTTGAAGCCTAGAAAGATTGAATGTTTTTCTCCCTAGTAACTTTATCTATCCACTTTATTTAATTCTAGAATCTTCGAAAATCTAACATGAAAACATGCATGTCACACAGAAGAAATAATATTAGAACTTCCTCCTTTTTTAAAGTCAGTTTATGTAGATAGGTATTTTATGACAAGTAGGTATCTGAATAGAATAAAAAAAAAATAAGTTTAATTTTATAATTATCGATATCGTATTCAGCCGTTAAAGGTAAACAGCACAGATTTTTACGATAAAAATACAAAGGGAAAGAAAGGGATAAAAGAATTAGAATTTCTTCATGAAAGAAAGAGACTTTTCCAAAAGACATCAACGCACTAAGCATAAAATGCGTTATAAATTGCATACAAAATTTTATTTACATTAATTGTTTAGCATGCACACAGGTCTAACACTTGATCACAACTAAAATGGTTCGTGCACCGTAGCCAGGATCGGACTTATGTATGTTGAAAAAGATAGAAAAAAAAATGAAAAGGATAGTATTTATACAAAAAATATAGTACACTTTCATTATTTTTAATTTAACATATAATAGTCATTAAAATCAGCACCTGTTAAAGCAAAACTTCCTCCTCTTGTAAGTTTATTAGTTCTTGAATATTATTACTATTAGTTCTATCTTCATCCTTGGCATTCAATCTCATCAATATATCCTCAGTAAGAATAAAATCAGTTAAATTCCTACTTTTGCTACAGCTTTTGATAGCGTCACAAGAAAATAAAATGGCATTTTAAAAAATACAAATTATTATAGTTAGTACAAAAACCAACCATGGGAAAGAGAGAAGTGTACCTCGGAGGATAATCGAGGAATCCCCGGCCATCAACACAGAAGACATCGAAACATCGGAATATTCATAATATGTCATAAAACTAAGCATTCCGGAGCAATCTTTAAATTATAGTATTTTAGCATACTATTCTTAGATCTGGGTAGTATTTAGTACAAAGGGCGAAATTATAGTATAAATACTATAATCATAGTACAAAATCCAACCCTGACCGTAGCCAATATATAGGTGAAAAAACACAAATAGTTTTTGTGCGTCGGGGCACTGTATGCGCGGTCAAGTGCTTTTATAGTCTTTGCCTACAGACAAGAGACGGGCTCATTGTGAAATAAAAAACCAATTTCCCGTCCTGCTATTATACAATTTACTTTTATTTTTTGGTAAAAAGGCCTTCAAAGAATCTAATTTTACCGAAATCTTGACCGCAAATAATATTGAATCACGCATCAGCTCGCCGAATCTAAAGCCTCGATTCATTAATCTCTTAAATTCGCTTTGTCATAGACTGCTTGAAATATATTTCGTCATTCTATGCTTCGTGAGGCTGATACAGATTGTTTGAAATTTTAAAAGTGAGTTTATTAAATATCATATTTCGACACGCCCTATCAACAATGTCGGATCTGAAAATATGCAACTTTCCAGCAGAGCAGTTTAAAGTTTAAAAGCATGATAAAAATGTTATTTTATGGATTAGGATTTTGAATTTTGAAACGAGTGTCATATATCCAATATCCATATATATAACTGTAATACATAAAATAACATTTTTATCATGTTTTTAAACTTTAAACTGCTCTGCTGGAAAGTTGCATATTTTCAGATCCGACATTGTTGATAGGGCGTATCGATTTAACTATTGATTATCTGTGCGGCTATTTTAAACAACGTGACCTTATATTATAGATTAATTAATTAATTTATAATAAAATTAGATTCTTCAATGTTCTTTTCTGCAGACGAAATAAAGTGAACATGGAACTGATAAAAAGAAATACTTACAGGTTACAGGCGCAGGCCCGGGCTTAGTACTTTATTACAGAATAAAATACAGTAAGTGTCCAAACTAGACATGACTTCCGAACAAGAATATCATTTTAGAGACTGAGTTCTCCATCTCTATTATTTTTAGAACCAGTTTTTTCAATCTTAAATATTTTAAATTTTTAGACGCAATTCAATGTCTTAATTATAATTAAGTGTTAAATAAAAATTAGTAAACACTTAACTACTAACTTAAAAATATTTAAGATTGAAAGAACTGGTTCTAAAAATAATAGAGATGGAGAAATCGGTCTCTATTATTTTATTCTTATACTTTTAACCAACAGCTTGTATTGATTTAAAGGCTGACTGCCGACCCTATTAACAAAGCGCTAACTTTGTCGTGAACAAGAGTTTTAATCAAATTATATCTCATTCAAAACACGTTTTGGCCATCGTTTCTTTTAGCTATCAAAGCTGTAAGTTATATAATAAAATTAAACAAAGTTTTGACTATATTTTCTCTCCCTAAAAGTAAATGTAATTTGATAGTGAGAGACTGGCTGCAAAATCTAAACTACACAACTAAGGAAAATCTTCTACACTAATGGTACCAACCACAAAATACATACAAAAACAAATAAAAATACCACGTACACAGACTACTCACGCATTCATCCACTCCCCCAAACGCACACAAACATCCACACACACACACACACACACACACTCTAAAGAGGCAGACAGATTTTTCCAAATTTTATTCTCCTTATTAAATGTAAATATTGTTTTGTATACACACGCTATGTCTTAAACATTGTCTAAACCTGTTTCTGTGGGGTGGGAACCTGTTAATCTGTACTACAGGCTTACACCTATAACAGACACCAGCTCCCCACAATTTTTTTACTGTAAGTGTTACTTTAACTACAGTACGGCCGTTCTAACTTGGCGAGTGTGAAGTTAGGCTCTGCAAACTTTAGCGCTTGTGCACTCGTACAAAAATAAAGATTTTAAAAAAATAAATGCAAATAACAGTTGTTAATAGGAATAACAACTGCTAATGGCATTTATTTTTTTGTCATTTTTTTTCGTGAGGAGAAATAGTGTTTGTACGGGTCAACCACCGTACAGTAGCGTTTACCTGGGTCATCATTATTGCGCCACCCGCTCAGTATGTTTCCATCATTTATATTATTGCACTTACACCGCAATAGTTCAGTACGTAATTCAGCGACATACCGTGCGCGTGACTCATAATCCTATATCGTTCACCACTCATCCTAGTATAAATTAATCTTAATCTCATATTTGTGGAAACAGACAATACAGTGAATTAATTAATCTTCAACTGACTTTCATCTCTTATCTCACCCCTTATCTCTATCTTATCCCAACCCCGAACATTGGTCCTTCAAGCACGTTAGCGGGACCGAAACGCGTGTGCAAAACCTTGTGCTTTGTTCTTTGTGTGTGCGTTTTACCGGTTTCGTTATACGCAATCAGATACCTTTGGAAAATACAGTGTGTCTAATCTCGTGATCCTGGTCAATCCCGGTGCCTAGGAAGGCGCCACTTTGTTTCATCTCGTGATCCCGGTCAATCCTGGTGCCTAGGAAGGCGCCACTTTATCTCATCTCGCGACTATTCGATCCCAGTGCCCAAGAGGGCGCCACTCATCTCATCTTGTTGATCCTGTGACCTCCGTGTCGAGAAAATCTTCACGTCATCTCACCTCCTCGATCCTGTGACCTCTGTGCCTAGGAAGGCGCAACAGAATCTATCACTTCCGGTTTGTCTTGCACAGCTTTTGAAGTCCGTTACTGAGCTATCTCGGATTACAAGTAAGGCAGATTTTTCTTATCCTAATAATGGCTAAAATGGAAGACCTTTTAGCTGCTCAACAGCAAATCATTGAAGCAGTGGATAAACTCTACTCCAACTTTAAGAAAGATGGAGCAGAGCGGAAGATATCGGACTATCTTCGTCGACGATTAGAAACCATAGAACAATATTTTACGGAATTTCATAACAACCATATGAATTTACTGTCATTTGGTGATCGATCGCATGCGTATTTCACTACCGATCAGTATGATCAAATGAAGGTGAAATATAGCAATATTAAAACAGCCATTCAGAATTATAAGCCTTCCACAGACAGACCTCAAACCCCTGTTTTGAAACCCCCTACTTTTCAAACATCTTTATCTCAAACCTCGAGCCTTTCATCTCAAAATAATCCTCCTAAGGAGAGCGTAAATATAGAAGACCTCTTAAAGAAGCAGGCTACTAATTTTAGGGCATTTTCAAGAGAAGCTGCTGACATTGATCTCAATCTTATCTCCGAAAAGTGGGAGTTTGAAGACATCCTAAAAACTTTAAAAACTCGTTGGACAGCTATTGACACCCTACACTGGGAGCTGTACAACGAGCTCTACGGCTCCAACACCCAGTACGACGAGCAATTCTCGAACTACGAGAAATATTATAAAACCCTGAAAAGGGATATTAACTGAAAGATGTGGTCGGTGGCTCATATTGAGAAATCGACCCCACAAATGGAAATAGCTACCTTCGAAGGAAGCTATACGTCGTGGATCTCATTCAAAGATCTTTTTACAGAAACTATACACAATAATCCCTCTTTATCAAACGCCCAAAAAATGCAGTTCCTGAAAAGTAAGATCAAGGGCGAGCCGGAAAAATTAATCCAACATCTTCAAATAAGTTCAGACAACTACCCCGTTTGTTGGAATATCCTTGCGCATCGATATGATAATAAGCGTCGTATTTTTATATCTCATCTCAAAAACATCCTAAATATCCCAACATCTCAGCAAAAATCAGCGAAACACCTCAAACGAATCCACGATACAGCGTACGAAAGCGTGAATGCTATAAAAAATCTCGGAATCGATGTATCTACTTGGGATCCTTTCCTCGTATGTATCCTTGCGGAGAAATTAGACTCTGAAAGCAACGATGACTATATAGAGTCATTGAAATCTCCGAAGGAGTTGCCAGTATTGGAAGAATTTCTTCGGTTTTTGGAGAATAAGTTTACGTCGCTGGAAACCTCACAGAAGAAACAAGAACCCTTCATTCAAAAGTCATCTCCTCAATCTCAATACGCATCTTCATCATCGAAAGGTTATCTTAATAACCAACAATCTAATTCAAAAGGTTTTAATCCTCGTTTCAAACAAAATAACAACACTTATTCGACAAACCAGGTCTTTTCGCAATCGTCAAAGTCCAATTGGAAAAATAACGAAAAACGTAAACAGTGTGGTATTTGCAACGCAAGCGATCATCGCATTCAAAATTGTCAAAAGCTGGCAAAAATGCATCCATCGGCTCGTAGAAACGCAATTGCAAATTTGAACCTCTGTGTCAACTGCTTGTACTATCACGAAGGTAGAAAATGCCTTTCGGAAATAAAGTGTAAAGAGTGCAATAAAGACCACAATACGATTCTACATGAATGTTTTACGTCAAAAAATGCTACATCGGATGCGTCGCGATCGGGGCCGAATACGGCCACTATTACGAAATCTTCACCTCAGCAAGATATGAACACCTTAGTATCTATGCAAAATGATCCTACAGAAATACTCCTCGCGACAGCAATTATCAAGGTTCAAGCAGCTGACGGATCTTACGAAAGAATGAGAGCTCTTTTAGATCAGGGATCTCAGACCTCAATTATTAGTGAACGAGCCGCACAGCTTCTAAACCTGTGTCGGCAAAAATGTACTGGACTTATCTCTGGAATCGGAAACAATGAAAATAGCTGTAAGGGCATGATATCTATTAAGTGTATGTCGTTAATTAATGACTTCACTTTCGAATCCGACGTATTTATAATGAAAAGACTAGTCAAGAATTTGCCTAGACATACCTTCACTAAACCCAACTGGCCAACCCTTAACCAAATAACCCTAGCTGATCCTGAATTTTACAAAAGTAGGCCAGTTGATATCTTATTCGGCGCTGACGTTTATTCCCAAATCCTATTGGATGGTATCTGCCGTTCCGAGGGAATGTTACCCATTGCCTAGCAGACACAATTGGGATGGATCCTAAGCGGTAATTGTAAAACATTTCAGTGCAATGTGATCCTAAACAATCTCACCGATATCCAACAGTTCTGGGAGATGGAGGATATTCGCGAACCCTTATCAATATCTCAAGAAGATCAAGCTTGCATTGACTACAATTGGGATGGATCCTAAGCGGTAATTGTAAAACATTTCAGTGCAATGTGATCCTAAACAATCTCACCGATATCCAACAGTTCTGGGAGATGGAGGATATTCGCGAACCCTTATCAATATCTCAAGAAGATCAAGCTTGCATTGACTTCTTTCAATCCTCAACCTCAAGGCGCGAAGACGGCAGCTATGTCGTGAAAATATCTTTTAAAGAAAATTTTGAAGAAAAGTTGGGTGAATCTAAAAATAAATCCATTGCGCAATTCCTTCAAATAGAAAGGAAATTAATTAAGCAACCCGACCTGGCAAGTGATTATAAACTATTTATGTCCGAGTACTTAGAGCTCGGACATATGATCCCCGTTTATGCAAATGTCAATGTAACCCCAGATTGCTACCTTTCGCATCATGGTGTACGTCGAGCTGAGTCATTAACTACAAAATTACGAGTTGTTTTTAATGCCTCTGCAAAAACCTCAACAGGTCACAGCCTCAACGATCTTATGTGCAGGGGGCCGAACCTGCAGCAGGACCTCTTAAGTCTCATCCTGAAATGGAGACAGTTTAAATACGCATTTTCGGCTGATATTGAAAAGATGTTTCGTAATATTTGGCTACATCCGGATCATCAAAAGTTCCAGAAAATTATTTGGAGAAATCATCAATCCCAACCTTTGCAAGAATATCAGCTAGCGACTGTCACCTACGGTACAAAGGCCGCACCCTTCCTAGCCATGATGACACTGAAACAACTTGCCATTGATGAAAGGCCAAATTATCCCAATAGCAGCGCTCCTGATATTCTAGAAACTTCTTTTTACATGGATGATCTCATGCATGGAGGTCATACCGTGACACAGTGGTCCCGCGCTCTAAGTAAAGCGGCCAAAAGTGCCGATGTCGTATAAATTTGAACTGTTGATTATTATATCTAACCAAATCGACTAAAAAAGGTATTAACAAGTAATCAAAGTAAATAAAAAAATTCTTTGATGTACGTTTCCTCCAGTTTTGACAGGTATTTTGTTTCTTTAGCGAACTGGAATCGAACAGGTCAACAGTACCTGGTAGAGGAAGGTCGAGGATTTTTCCACACAATAGTCTCCTCCCCTGTAGTCTCCACTAAAGACACAAGACGCAAAGGCACGCACGACGTCACGAACAGACTTCCATCTGTCAGGTCTGGATCATCATTGGAGAAGTTCTGCTTATACTCACTGTGCCCTGTGCTTCCATCAAAACCCCATTTTCCAATCAAAATTAAACTGCCTATAGACGCATAATACATACTTGCTAAAATTTACTTTTGCGACTCCAGTATGCGTGTGGCTGTGAGATCCAGAAAACTTTGTAGTTCGACTTCCGCCACCTTTTCAGATATTTTCACGGTGTCTGAGTAACAATGTTTTTTGGCGTCTAAGACTTTTTGATAAGATGGCAAAATCGGTGACTTATGTGAGTTGATAAACTCCCTTATCAACAAGTATTGATGCTTGGTGAGTTTTGCCTCCGTGATAAGGGACAGAACTTCATTTGGGCTAACTTCTCTGTGATCAGTATCAGATTGGCTGGACATGTTCATTAACGTCGTAACAGCAGTCTCATCAACCTTTGAAAGTTCTGCCAATCTTCTACGTTTAGTAAGTTTGCTGCAATTCGCGAAATCTGTTCTTGGCCGACCCGTTTTCAAAGAAACACAGCTACTTGATTTCGGCGCCTCACATGCAGACGATGATGCTTCTGTCTTTTTCATATTGACGGTCTCTTGACTATTTAACCATTCTGAATGCAGCTTCGTTAGCTTATCGACACCTCTGTTTGCTTTTTTCCAAAATTCCGAAAGCTTCTTGCTAATATAGCAAATGCGTTTATACAGGTCTTCAGTATTAACTTTATCAGAGTCTGGTACCATCTCGAGCGCTTTGCTCCGGACAAAACCAGCCCTTTCTGTGTCTGACCCGCTGGCCTCGTGCCAGAGATGAAAAATATCCATTATTGAATAGGTGCATTGGTAAAAAGTACCTAAAAAAAGAAACAAAATAATTTGTAGCAAAATTAACCATTTCGTAGCAGTTGCCTACGAACACGTAGCCGGTGGGCCCGGATCTTGCGGAGTGCCAGTTTGGCTTCCGCAAGGGGCGCTCGACGGTGGATGCCGTCATGCGCGTGAGAGCCCTCACGACGGGGGACGCGGTATCCCGGGGCAGGGTCGTCTTGGCGGTGTCTTTGGACATCACCAACGCCTTCAACACCCTGCCCTGGAGTTGCATCAGGGAGGCACTCCGGTATCACCGGGTGCCGACCTACCTCCGTCGCATAGTCGAGGACTACTTGACGGACAGAGCCGTCATCTACCCCGGTCACCGGGGAGAGTGGAACCGGCGAGAGATGTCGTGCGGTGTCCCACAGGGATCGGTCTTGGGGCCGCCCCTGTGGAACATCGGATACGACTGGGTGCTGCGCGGCGACCTCCCTGACGGCGTCAGCGTAGTATGTTACGCTGACGACACGCTCGTCCTGGCGCAGGGAGAGTCGCACCAGGCGGCGGCCGACCTGGCGACGCAAGCGGTTGCGACAGTCGTTCATAGGATCCGGCAGTTGGGACTCGACGTGGCGCTGCACAAGACCGAGGCCATGTGCTTTCATGGCGGTCGGAACGCGCCACGGTCCGAGTCCCACATAACGGTGGAGGGGGTTCGCATCGGCGTCGGGAGGACGATGAAGTACCTGGGACTCGTCCTCGACAGCCGGTGGAACTTCAGGGAGCACTTCCTGAGTTTGGCCCCAAAGCTGAACCGGGCAGCAGCCGCCTTCAGGCGACTCCTGCCTAATCTCAGCGGGCCAAACGCCGCCTGCCGAAGGCTGTACGCCGGCGTCGTGCGGTCCATGGCCCTCTACGGGTCCCCAGTGTGGGCCCTGTGCATCCGGACGCGACCACTAAAGTTGGTCGCATGCCAGAGGGTCATGGCTATCCGAATGATCCGGGGATACCGCACGATCGCCGGCGAATCGGCCAACCTCCTTGCCGGATTGCTGCCCTGGGATCTGGAGGCGACTGCCCTCCAGCGCGTCTATGAATGGCGCGTGGAGGCGCAGCGCCGGGGCGTATTCCCGCTGCCTCGAGAAGTCGAGGCGCGGCGGGAAGAGCTCCGGCGCGATCTCAGGGCAGTATGGAGGGAACGACTGTCGCAACCGACGGCCGGGCACGCCGCAATTGCGGCGGTAAGACCCCTCTTTGAGGAGTGGCTAGATCGGCGTCACGGCGTCCTGACCTACCGCATGACGCAGGTCCTCACCGGACACGGAAGTTTCGGGAGGTACCTGTGTCTGATGGGAAAGGAGGAAACGTCTGGGTGTCACCACTGCGAGGGTCGCCCTGAGGACACCGTAGAGCACACGGTGCAAGACTGCCCCGCCTGGGCAGAGCACCGACGTGTCCTCACGGCGGCGATAGGCGGAGACCTCTCGCGCCCGGCATTGGTCGAGGCCATGCTGCGGGGCGAGAGGGAGTGGGAAGCGGTCGCCTCCTTCTGCGAAGCAGTCATGCTTCCGAAGGAGGAGGCGGGCCGCGAGAGGGAGAGGATGGCGTCCTCCCTCCAGCCCAGCCGCAGTGGTAGACGCCCACGGCGTCGGACGTCGGCCGACGATCTCCGGCCACCGTAGGCGCGGGCATGCGGACAGCGAGTAAAGGGCAACTCGCTGTCCGACCATGGACCATGCCCGGGTCGACGGCGCGTCGTGTTCCACGCGCGCCTCAAAGAGCGTCAGCAACATGACGAGGCCCCCTCTGCAGAGGGCCGAAGCCTGCCGGGGTCGTGGGACTCATCCCGTTACCGTGGCCCCGGTATGTAAAGGGTTATTGAAGGAACACCGTGGATTTTAGTCAGTAAAAGTCTGACAGTCCCTCCCACCCTGCCCGGAGTGGGAGGACTTATTTGATAATTTTACCACGTTAAAAAAAAAAAAAAAAAAAAAAAAGCCCCCTCATAAATAAAAAAGGAGCAAAAATGAGCAATAGAAGGTTATAGTGTAGTATACTAGAATAATTTAGCTTTACTTTGATATATAAATTATACGAGGGAGATTGAGGGGCCATAGTTAAAAGTCTCAGTGAATGCAGAGGATAATGCTTATGTTTACTTAATTCGTAGCACTCAAGTAAATCCAAAAAACTAAACTTTAATCATTCTAAAATCACAATTAAAAAAGACAACATACCTTTGTCTTCGACGTCCATCTCAATGGAACAGGTAGCAAACAAACAATTCCAAGAATTTTGAGTTCACTAATGACTCACTAATTTCACTACTGATAACGCGGCGTACAATGTGTTCACTTTCGAGGTCTCAAAAGTAATGAAAATATTTAATTATTGTCAAACTATTTACAGTTTTGTGTGGTACGGTAACAAGTTAACTAATTAGTAAGTGTTAAAAGTACCTTGCTTGAGGACCAAATTTAATACTTATGGCCTACGGTGGAACCACTGTGCGTGACAGCTACTAAACATCTCAAAGCAGAGATGACAAACCTTCTTAAGTCAGGCGGCCTCAATCTTAGAAAATGGCGCTCGAACTTGCCTGAAATTTTAGACGATCATATTAATCCTCAAGATGAAGAATTTCATTTTAAACAGCCTGAATCTACAAAGACTTTAGGTCTTCGCTGGAATCCAAAAGAAGACTATTTTATCTTTCATCCAATAGAAATGGCCTCAGAAGATATCCCAACAAAACGGCAATTCTTGTCTGAAATCTCAAAAATCTTTGACCCCTTGGGCTGGGTGTCACCAGTCACAAGTAAACTAAAAATCTTATTTCAAGAGACTTGGAAAACGGAACTAGGTTGGAATCAGCCGATTCGTCATAATATTGCCCTAGAATGGAATAAAATAAAGGCCGACTTACCTTATATATCTCAATTTAAAATACCTCGATGGATACAAACCATGGAGAATGATATAATTGAGCTTCATGGGTTTTGTGATGCAAGCACAAAGGCTACGCTTGTGTTGTTTATTGTAAAATTACAAGAAACCACAAAACATACGTAACCCTTGTTGCTGGAAAATCTAAAGTGGTACCTCTGAAAAAATCTCAATCTATACCTCGCTTGGAACTTAGTGGAGCTCTTTTATTATCAAAACTTATGGCCAAAATAATCTCATCCCTATCTGATCTCAAAATCCAAGCTTATGGCTGGGTAGATTCCATGGCTGTACTAGGATGGATAAATGGTGAACCAGAAAAATGGAAACCCTTCGTTTCCAATCGAGTAAAAATGATTTGCGAAATTATCCCAAAAAATAGGTGGCGGTATGTGAAATCCCAAGAAAATCCCGCAGATTGCGCTAGCCGTAGTCTGACTGCATCCCATTTAGCCAATCATTCACTTTGGTGGCACGGGCCCGATTGGTTATCTCAATACAATCCTGAAAAGAATCCTGAACCAATCTTATATAAAACAACTGAAGATCTCAGAAAGAAAAAGCTCGTAAACACTATTATTGCTGACTCTAGCAATTCAGTTATAAAACGATTATTAGAGAAATACAGCAGTTACAAGAAAATCATTCGAGTTTTAGCCTATGTAAACAAATTCAAAGACATCTTAATTTACAAGACGAAGCGTGAAAACTACCTTACCCTGCATGACCTCAAACAAGCGACGGAAATGTTAATAAAACATGTGCAACAAGAATACTTTTTCAAGGAAATATCTCAACTTGAAAAAGGTGAACCTTTAAGCAAAAAAAGCCAGATCTTGAACCTTAATCCTATCTTAGACAGCCACGGAGTACTCCGTGTCGGTGGACGGCTAAAACATTCGAGTTTAGACCCCGAAATGAAGCATCCCATTATCATCCCAAATCAAACTAAATTAGCTGATCTTATAATAGACGAATCCCATAAATTAGTATTCCACGGTGGAGTGAAAATTACGAGTGGATTTATAAGACAAAAATATTGGATAATTGGAGGAAACCGCGCTACAAAAATACGATTAAGAACGTGCATAAAGTGTAGGAGACAAGATCCCATTCTAAAACATCAACTCAAGGGTGACTTGCCTTCATCCAGATTAAATCCTAGTCGACCCTTTTATCATACCGGTATTGACTACACTGGACATGTTTTGGTGAAAGCGAACAAAGGTCGCGGCATCAAAACAGATAAAGGATACGTTGCAGTATTCGTATGTATGGTTACAAAGGCCATACATTTAGAACTCGTATCTGATCTCACAGCGTCAGCTTTTATTGCAGCGCTCAGACGTATGTCAGCCAGAAGAGGAGTTCCCGGCCACATATACAGTGATCAAGGAACTAACTTCATTGGAGCTAACAAGATCCTAAAACAAGAAATCATAGAAATCTCAGAAATCTTATCAAGTCAAGAAACATTATCTAAAGTCTCCGAAATGAAGATTGAGTGGCATTTTAATGCTCCGTCATGGCCTTCTGCTGGCGGACTTTGGGAAGCTGCGGTGAAAAGTTTAAAACATCATCTTAGGCGTGTTGTTGGTGAGCAAAAACTCACCTACGAAGAATATAGCACCCTCCTATCTCAACTCGAGGGTTGCTTAAACTCTCGACCACTCTGTCCTTTGAAGGAGGATCCCGAGGACATAGACTTTTTAACCCCGGCACACTTTCTTGCAAGTGGGCCTACCTTAACGATCTTTGAAACTGAAAATGATCTTAGGACTCGGTGGCACATGGTACAAAAAATCTATAGAGATATTTGGGTCCAGTGGAAAAATGAATATCTCTCACAGTTATCCATTAGAGCTAAATGGAGACAATCTCAAAGGAATCTCAGTCTCAACGATATTGTTATCATCAAGGATGAAAACCTCCCGCCAGGGAAGTGGGCTCTAGGGCGTGTAGTAGAACTGCATCCTGGTTCTGACGGACACGTCAGAGTCGTTACCCTTAAAACCAAAAATGGGTTTTTAAAACGGCCTGTTGTTAAGCTATCTCTATTACCAGCGGACAGAGACAACAACCCTCCTAGTGACACGAAGGTTAAGGATGAGGCACCAAAGAAGAAAAATCCCGCCAAAATCACCCCTTTGAGCAACAACAGCGTTTATTTCGATAAAATCTCCAACATGCATCTCATTAGAGACGATTGGCGTTTAATTGTTTATTATGACACATATCCCTACAAAGAAGGCACGTCGGCACTTGAGAAGTATATCAATTATCTTGAAACATTATGCTCCACTATTAAAGAACACACACCTTGCGACGGCATCATCTTACAACTCGGGCACGAGTTCGAAGAAATTAAACATTATGATAGTATGTTAACAATGAATTAATCATTTGTAACTGGAGACGAGCGGCGGCGCCGGCGTCGTAGTCTAATAGACGGAGTAGGCTACGTCGCAAACAGCTTGTTTGGCGTGCTAGATCAGCGTTTTGCGGAGAAATACGCACAAGACATCGACCTTTTGAAAAACCAAACCTCAATCGTGGAAGCCGAATTTAATCTCATGAAAAGAATGGAGAAAGCTGCGAACAAACATCATAAATCGATAAATCAAAAGTTTAATTATCTTGAAGAATTATCTTAAAGACTTTATTTACCGATTTCTTAGCATCTGCTATGACAGCGAATAACTTACTGTATAGCCTTAGGAAAATACAAGACTCTATTCTTGACACGGTAACTAATATTTACAATGGAAAACTGGACTTCCATCTGATATCTCCTAAACAGCAGAGAACGGAATTAAGTTCTATATCAGCACATATCCCCAAAGACATGGCACTTCCTGTTAACCATTTGAATCTCAAGGATCTCTACAACTTGATAAAAGTGCGGACTAAGTACTATAGTAAGTACTTGATTATTGAAATAAGAATACCCCTCATCGAAAGAGACCTTTACGAAATTTTTAACCTCATTCCAGTCCCACGATTATTGAACCACGACATGATACATGTGAAAGTTATCTCAAGCTTTGCTGCCATTAACCTCAGAAAAGACTCATACGTAACCCTTACTGATGCTGATCTCCAGTCTTGTATAAGACAAAATCCTAGGATGATTTTGTGTCATACAAAAAACCCTATAAATATCTTAAAAGATGATCACAGCTTGTGTGAAACGATCCCACACACAAGAACCTGTGAAACTATTAGAACACCTTGTAAAAACATTTGGAAAGAATTAACAGCTGATAATAAATATTATTATTTTTGTTGCAATGAACGCAACTTTAAACTTTTCTGTGACAGCGAAATGACCGCCGTTAAATTGATGAATGCAGGTCTGTTGAATGTGGAGGAAGGCTGTATGATAAAGACGGACAATTTCGTTGTCCATTCTAATAAAAGGCTGTCTAGCTCAATGAGTATTGGTGCAAGAATTATTGCGCCACAAATATCACCTATTTATCATATATTCAATATATCTATCCCTGAATCTCCTGAAATTAATCCTAATAATTCTGAAATATTGCGACAATTTGAAGATATACAAAAACAAACAGAACCTTGGAGTGATAAAATATCCTATCACGACGTACATCTTTATAGCGTCTTGTATGCTCTAATCTTTGGAATCCTGATAACTGCGGCGGTATACTTTTGGCGGCGCCACAGGCGGTCAACACGACGAGAATCCTCGGTGCCTGCTGGAGAGGCGTCTACTGCGATCTCCTCACATCCCGGAAATAAGAGTGTTATAAGTGAGTGTACTGTGGTTAGGGAAAAAAGGCAATCTTTAGTCAAAGTGAAAAGTGCAGTGAGTGAGTGTTGTGATCTTAGGGAAAAAGGTCAATTTAGCCAATACGTGAAAAGTGATCCCAAAAATCTTATTAAATCTAGCGAGTATTTGCAAACAGAAGATAGGGCCTCGTCCCCTGTTTTTCGCGTATTTTCCCTTCCGGATCTAAGCTCTAGCAACTACTTGTAATTGCTCAAAATATCGTTAATCAGTCATTACTAATCCTTATCCCTGTCTAAAGTTGATAAGTTATCATCTTGTAAATCTCATCTACATCTCTATCCTACTAACCCCTATCTTTGTCCCCGGGAGCATGTACGGGTCAACCACCGTACAGTAGCGTTTACCTGGGTCATCATTATTGCGCCACCCGCTCAGTATGTTTCCATCATTTATATTATTGCACTTACACCGCATTAGTTCAGTACGTAATTCGGCGACATACCGTGCGCGTGACTCATAATCCTATATCGTTCACCACTCATCCTAGTATAAATTAATCTTAATCTCATATTTGTGGAAACAGACAATACAGTGAATTAATTAATCTTCAACTGACTTTCATCTCTTATCTCACCCCTTATCTCTATCTTACCCCAACCCCGAACAGTG
The DNA here is from genome assembly GCA_943138885.2 of Tholera decimalis. NCBI lineage: Eukaryota > Metazoa > Arthropoda > Insecta > Lepidoptera > Noctuidae > Tholera > Tholera decimalis. Next base: position 17,155,324 of record OW964571.2, on the reverse strand, counting down.
TTTTTATTTATATTAATGTCCAATTTCATCTTTCTTCTCTGTTTCAGAAGTCCGAAACATTCAGTACAATCTTGAATTTATTTATAAACTAGCTGTGCCCGCGACTTCGTCCGCGCGGAATAGTGACTTTTGGCATCATTTTTAATTTTTAAGGCTAATCATTTTGAAAACAAAACTCATACACACAGAAATCTTAATAATAAGGCAATAGAAGTCGCAAAGACGCGTGACCTTGTCGCCGCGCATGTGACACGTTGACCACAAGTGCGCGTGGAGCTTTTGTTGCGGTTACTTGTGTTGTTTGCGACGCGGAGAGGTAAACATGGTGTTTTGCAGCTTATCCAACTGCGGAAACTCTTCACAAATTTGTAACGTTACAAATAAAGGGATAACATTTCATATGTAAGTACTTAATTTTTGAAATAATGTCGTTTTTGAAAAATATAATCAAATCAAATATTTTCACCACCATTGCTACGATTATCATAGAAAACGATTTTTTGTCTCAATTCAATTACCATTAATACTTAAGCTTGTTCATGTCTACTATTACAACTACTAAAAGCAGCAATGAAATTATAGTCGCCGTTTACGTACATTCCAGGAATACGTCGCATGAGTTGGCCGCGAATTAGTGACGTGCCACTACTATATTTTATCGGTAATTTATTACCTTTAGCTTAATAGTTAATACGTAGTTTTACCGAAATTCGAATGAAATATAATTTTTCATTCAATATTTCAATACGTATTTTCATTAAGCATGTTTATTTCCCGTATAAATAGTTTATAAAAAGTCGTTTTTCAACGATTACATAGCTGTTAATTCGTACTTTTTAACTATTTTTTCATTCATAAAATTAATAGGAGGTAGGCTTATTAATATTATGTACGTAGGTAAGTTAAATAACAATCTGCGTTGGGTATTCTTGTATCATTGACGTGTTCAGTATTTATCTTTTTTTATGACAAAATAATTAGGGATACATATTATTATGTATATTGTAAGCATAATGGATTAAGTTGGATCGGATCGATACGTTTTCATATTATTTATGCATCTGTTTTACTTTATCCAATGCTATTACATATATATTACATATATATTATGTAAGTGAGACGGTCGCGTGATCAGATGACTGTGATATTTAAGATTATCAGGGGAATGATTGATGCACCTGACCTGCATAATGAGGTCTGCAATCTGTTTGTCCCGGACAAGTACAGTGCTCATAGAAAACACCGCCTACTGGCTGTTCCCACTCGTCGCACAGTTGCACACTCCAAGTCGCCTATTCCTCGAACTCTAGCCGCTATTAACGCTCTCTTGGACTCAAACACAGATTTAGATATGTTTGTGGATGAATGGAAGATAATATTGTCAGAATGTTTGAAGTTTTGTGAGAAGAATGTGTGAATGTGCTAAATAAATTACATATAAAGTATATTAAATAGTGTAATTGGTTTCGGCCGTTCTATTTAATGAATTAAATGAATTACAGGTTTCCGAAAGATCCGGATATCATCAATCCATCCTAAGATTGTCTAGAATATACCGCTATAAGCGATAAGACCGCCATCGTAACCATAGAATTTACGTAAAACAGTTGTGTAACAATTTATTTTAATGAACAATAAAGTATATTCTTCATTGTTCGGTATTAAGTTGTGCCATTATTGCTCTATTTGATTTGGTCATAATTTTTTCCATAAGGTGAAGTATTGGAGAGCCTTTAAGATTTGTATAACTAAATAATAAAAAAATTTATTGTATTCCCTTTTCTCCTAAATAAATCGTCTAAAAGCGCGTCGAGGAATGAAAAACTTTCAATAAATTAGTTATCTATTGTTACGAGAAATCTTTGCTATTAACGCTCAACAGAAAATTATCGATAATAATATGAGCATTACGAGCTTGCACTGCACTATTCCTAAGTGAGAGTGAGCGCGCGATATCTTTCTCTGCTTTTCGCACACGTTACGCCACCTGAGATTATGCGTTTTTAGAAAATATTGCGTAATGTCATCGCTTAAAGTTTAATTTTGTTGTAATAATGCAAAATGCATGTGTAGGCGAAAGTGTGTATCTATTGTGTGTGTTTGTTTATGTGGTGGTAGCTGCGAACCGGCGACACGCGTCCCGGTATTAAAAGACAGTAGATAGCATTTCTATTGCCTTATTAATCTTATTATTAAGATTTCTGTGCTCATACACAATATGAATGTCGTATTTATTCATATCTAATCAAAAGCCTAAAAATAAGTTTCAAGCTTCTAGCTTTAAAAATGACGCAATACAAACTTTCATTCCCTATTTCAGCCCTTTTTTTGCATTAAAAAGTAGCCTATGTCCTTTCTCAGAATCTGGACTATGTCCGTACCAAATTTGATTAAAATCAGTACAGTAGTTTAGGCGTGATTGCGTAACACACAGACAGACAGAGTTACTTTCGCATTTATAATATTAGTAAGGATTACTAATTTGACTCGATTTGTTTTGTATTTAAGTATGGAACATGAACAAACAAAACAATGAACAAAAACACAACAACAATAAAATTAAGCAATATTGTTAAATAGGTATGCTTAAATTTTGGTGTACAATAAATCAATCAATCAATCAATTTATATATTTCAGGCAACTTGGCCCATACAAATAAAATACATCCTATTACAATAAGTAACTACAAATAAACTAATACCTAATATATATCACTTAACCAAAACTTATACATATTATATTACACGAGTTATCGGCGTCGTGTGTTGCGCAGTGTCCGGTAACCGGCCTCGAAAACGCCGGAACATTACTCCTCTCGGCCAAAATTCCTCCTTCAAGAAAGTCGAAAGATGTTCGGCCGGCGCTCTCACCACAAAAGAATTAAAATTAGTTCCGTGATGAGACTCTAGCTGTTCGACTTTCAGGGAGAAATTGGATTTCACTAAAATGTAATTCACAATATCCTCTGCCCTTGTGGAATAATGCAGACGGGACACGTAAATCAATTTTGTAGGTACGGCTGGACGCAGCAGTTGGTTTGGTTCGGCCAGCGCAGTACCACACTGATTTTTACAAGCTGGCTTCCTCTTCCTCTTCACCACCTTGATGAAGCCATCCTGGTCGCACTTGTCCTTAAAAATAAAGTATATTCTATCTATCTATCTATCTTGTAAGGATTATTTTTAACCTTTTTCCTTTTTGTTAGTTGCGAATTACCATTTTTAAGGTTCCGTAGCCGAATGGCAAAAAACGGAACCCTTATAGTTTCGACATGTCTGTCCGTCTGTCTGTTTGTCCGTCCGTCCGTATGTCATAGCCATTTTATTCCGAAATTATTAGGACTATACACGTAAAACTTGGTAGGTAGATGTATTCTGTGAACCGCTTACCGATTTTAAGAGAAAATTAAAAAAAAATATTAAAAATAAAGGGGGCTCCCCATACATGGAACTGAAACTGAAAATATTTTTTTTCATGAAACCTATACGTGTGTAGTATCTATAGACAGGTCTTTAAAAATGACTTTAAGGTTTGTAAAATGACTTTTTCATAAAGTTAATCGTTTAAAAGATACACGCTTCCAAAGTGGTAAAATGTGTGCCCCCCCCCCCCCTCTAACTTCTGTAATAATGAAGAGAAAAATCTAAAAAAACCATATGCATTCGGCCATCACCTTAATTCGTTACTGTTGTTTTGCACCTAAATTAATGTACTTTCTTCGTTCTTCACATCTATGGCATCATCCTCACCTTTTGGAAAAAATGGACCAAATTATTCGCCAAACTCTGACAGGAATTTTAAATGTGGCTTTGGATGACCGAGCTTGGGCACAAGCTACTCTTCCCATTTGTATGGGTGGTCTCGGCATCCGCAAAATTACTAGTATCAGTCTACCGGCTTTTATGTCCTCGGTACACGGCACTGAGAAATTAATCAGGAATATCCTAGCTCAGTCACTGGTTGATTTCAATGTGCCGTTCTTCACCGAGGCTATAGATACCTGGAAACTCGCTTGCCCGAACCTAAATCCACCCGACAATCCATCATCTCAGAGGCGGTGGGATGAGCCGCTCTGTAGAGCAGTTCAGAGTGACCTTATTGCCACATCTGCTTCGGCTGCAGAGCGTGCGCGCCTGCTGGCTGTGGGTGAATGGGAGTCGGGTCTCTGGCTTCACGCACTACCGTCATCGAACATAGGCACCTTGTTCGATGATACTACATTCCGCCTCGCTGCTTCCCTTCGATTAGGTGCTCCATGTTGATCTGCTCATCGCTGCCATTGCGGCGAAGTTGTCAACAGCCTCGGTCACCACGGCCTTTCATGCGGCCGCAGTGCGGGTCGCATAGCACGGCACGCGAATATTAACGACATTATCCGACGAGCTCTTGTCACTGCCGGCGTTCCAGCTGTATTAGAACCCAATGGCCTGGTACGCAACGATGGCAAAAGACCGGACGGCATGTCTTTATTTCCTTGGAAGATGGGTAGGCCTTTAGTGTGGGACGCAACTTGTGTCGATACTCTTGCGCCATCCCATCTTCCTAGCTCGTCTTGCTGTGCTGGCGCTGCCGCTGCGGCTGCTGAAAACCTCAAGCGGCGGAAATATAATAACCTTGTTGGTAGTTATATTTGCGAGCCGTTTGGGGTTGAAACCTTGGGGTCGTGGGGTCCGAGTGCTCACAGATTATTTAAAGATCTATCCAAACGCCTAGTTGACACTTCGCGTGACCCAAGGGCTGGCTTTTACCTTGGACAGAGGTTAAGCATTGCCATACAACGTGGCAATGCCGCCAGTCTTTTGGGCACATTACCAGTGGACAGCGATGCACACGAATTTCTGGATGCCATATTTTAGTTTATTTTTAGATGTATATATGTAGTTTAGGGTTTTTTATTTAAGTCTATAAAGTGTAAAAAAATTATGTTAAAAATTAATAAAGACCACCTCAATACAAAAAAAAACCGTATCTTGTAGATGTAAACTTTCAACCAAAATTGGTCTGAACGAGATCGAGTCAACAGTTTTTGAGATACAGTATATTTTCTAAAACCGCAAATATAACTTTGTAATTCATACAAATACTATGAAAAACAAAGTTATTTGGCGTAGTTGTAAAAATTGTAAATAAGCTAGTTTTAAGAAATTTGTAAGGTTTTTTTGTATTTTTTTAAATATATTAAGTATATTATATTTGTTATAGTAACCGGGTAGTATATTATATTTGTTATAGTAAAAAGGGTTCCGTACCCTTCATGGGCGAGTCCGACTCGCACTTGGCCAATTTTTATTTTTATTTAGACTGTTAAAAGTTTCCTACACAATCCAAAAAATAGATTCAGGTTGACATCCAGACGTGACGGCAAACATCGTTACCATCACTTGCTAAGCTTCACTAGTTCAGGTCCACTTGTAGCCAATCGGATGCAGATGGGTGCTAGTGTCTTACACGGCGAGACTGGCTATCTGACCTCCACAACCCAGCAGCTGGGTAACTCGATACCCCTTAGCTAGACTCGTGTCAGATTTTCTAGCTTCTGAATACCCGTAGCCTCTGTTAAAGATGTAAAAATAACAGCCAGGATCGGCGTAATATGCCTCCAAAGGCATCGAGGAATTTTGATATGTTAAGATGGTCGCCCATCCACGGACCGAGCTCGGCAAGTGCTGCTTAACCTTGAAGATTTCCTAAAAACCCAAAACTATAAAAATAAGTTCAGAATTACATCGAGACGCAATGAGTCGTAAAACTACGAATAAAAAAGGTCTTATCCCTACTTACAGGGGTCTTGTCTCGAATATAACTTTTGGGTAGGTACGGTAGATATACCAGAAAATACGACTTTAGCCTTTATTAACCTCGTAGATTTGCACCAGCCTCATCTACAGCACTAATTACACTAACACGTCAAGTGTTTTATATAGTTTATTTCAACAAAGGCAGTAGATGTGTCCGCTCTTGGTGGCTAATTGTGTTATATGAAACTAAAACACACTTTTACACACATTTTATTTTTTTCGTTTTAGAATAGATGAAGCCGGTGTTTTCTAACTACTTTGAAGTCCAAACAATCTAGTACAGATTGTATGGACTTCAAATGGTCAAATCATATAAGAATCATTAACCAAGTAGGTTGATGTCTGAGGGGATCTTTGCACACAGATTTTTGTAGGGCTGTCCAGACAGTACAAGCATTTGTCAGATATCGTATAGCTCAACTTAAAAATTTAAGAAGATCAAGTTGACTCGCCTAAGATTTGATTTGAGTTACTCGTTGAATCAAATACCTCGACTCGTACATCGCTAGTGGCTAAGAACAAATACTATCGACTTAATTTGGTACCTAAATCATCTAAATTACAACGCGTCATAAACCTACAGAACAACATAAAACAATACTAAACACAATCACAGCAGCTATAAGCCCATGTCCGGAAAATCCCATAAAATGAGAAAGCCTTATCGGTCGCCATCTTGTTGTAGACACACTTCCTTTGGCGTCTCACACTGATAGGCCTGTCCGCGTTAGTTTATGGTGGAATTATAACATAAAACGGTATGGTTTGGACTTAATAGGGGTTCACGATTGGTAGTGGAATGGTCTTGTGGGATATGTAAAGTGGTAGTTTAAGGTTTTATTTTTATTTTGCTGTTTGTACGTGAGACTATTTTAGGAATGTTCTTTGTTTTAAATGAAGAGGGAAGTCCGCTATTAAACATATTTTTGTAGTTATATATAATGATATAATAGAAATAATTATGTAAGGTATAATAGGGTCAAAGGTGTAATAGAGATAAAATAGAGCCATGCGTTTGAAACTATTTTTTACCCGTAAAAAAACCTGTCAGGTCAACTCTTAAACATATTTTTCGTGTATTTTTATTTAAATAGGTGTAATATGCATTCAAGATGTTTCTAAATTATTAAAATCACTTATGTATTAAAACTTTTTTGCAAAAAATAAAACCGACTTCCATATCAAAACACTACAAAGCCAAAAATAATTTTAATTTCGGTAGTCGGTGTTATTGGTTTTGTATTTTCTTTTATTTTTTCACACCGCCTTCCGCCTTACCGGTGGTAAACTATTACAGATGTTTTACTGCAGTATTACCAGCAGTATTACTATTAAGAAGAAAGGAAAATAAAAGTGAAGAAACCTTCAGAAGTAAATAAGTGTTTTGATATAAGTCGCCGACTTGTTCCTTGTGTTGTACGTCACACTAATTTCCACCAGCAAGAATTTATGCAAGAAATTAAGTTCAGAAAAATACTACATACAGTCCACTCTCAACATATGGTCCTTCTGTGCCGGATTGGGATTAATTTAGTGGTTTAAGTGTTTGGAAATGAATACAAGAGCAAGTTCAGCGCGTTCTAAGACTACTGAAGGAAGTACTACGCAGTCAGATTGGGGTATGAATACGCCAAGTGAATCTACGAGTTCAACGGCTACGGCTTCGTTGGCTTCTCAGCGGTCTACGTTGCCGAAGAAAAGTTCGCCGCCCAACCAGCGAGAACAAGACTCGCCTGCACACCAGTCAAAGGATACTACTGGAACTAGCTCAACCCAAGGGGTTGCTACTTGTCCTGCACCCCAGACCAGTGCTTCTGAAAATATGAGTAAAGCCACAGAACCTACGCGCCATGAAGAGAGTTGCTCAACGCTACGGAATGAAAATAGAAGTGTCGCCGTACTGACTCAGCGAGATAATACAAGTACGCTGACATCGCAAGATGAAAGCCTGCAGCAGCCTCAACCTCAGAAGCTGACCCGCGGTATAGACTCGCAGATTGTTCGCTCGCACGCACAGGAAGAGAGCAGAAGCGCAAGCAAGAATGACAGTGGCGCTAAGGGATTTAGAAGTTGCGGAAGCGCGATCAAGATTAGCTCAGGCTGAGCTAGATCTCATGGCTGCAGACTCAGAAGAGGAAGATGGCGCTGGAGAAGAGTTATATGGGCAATCTCAAGAAGTCAAGAAATGGTTCATTCAAGCCAGCAGCAAACCGAATAAGGAACATAGGCCAATCGAAACTGAAGAAAAGAAGAGTGACATACAAGAATTGGCTCAAGTTATACTCAAGCTATCCGACCAATCCCGTGACGTCATTTCACCTAGACAAATAGAGCTTCCTTACTTCAGCGGGGCCTGCGAAGAATGGTTAGCTTTCATATGATCGTATGAAGACACGGCTGCCTCTTTTAGCAACACTCAGAACTTAGCGCGCCTCAGAAAAGCGATCCAAGGGAAAGCCAAAGAAGCTGTTCAAAGCCTCCTATTCACAGCTGAAGAACCACGAGAAATTTTAAGGGGATTAGAAGCAAGGTTCGGAAGACCTGGCGCTCTGGCACTAGCTGAACTAGAAAAACGGAAGAACATGCCAAGGGTTGGAGAAAATCCAAGTGATATTTGTGTGTTTGCAAGTTTGTTTTAAAATTAAGAATGCGGTTGCAACAATTAAGGCTCTGAAGAAACCGCAGTATCTCAGCTCACCTGAAACAATGAAAGCAATTATTGATAAGATGCCGCCGTCTATGAAGTTTCGATGGTTTGCCTATCATAGAAGTCGAAGAAATGAAGATCTCCAAGAATTAATGGTGATTGAAGAGTTCCTAGACATAGAAACCGATATGTGCGGAGATTTTGCTCCACTTGAAGTGTTATCGGAGCAGAAGAAGGTAATAAGAAAATCCGTACATACGGTTCAAGAAGACTCTACAGAAAGGTTTAAGAAGTCATGCCCGAAGTGTCAAGAAGAGCATTTCTTATTAGAATGCAGGGCATTTAAGGAAGCTAACACCGATGAAAAATGGGAAATAGTTAAGAAGTCTAAACTTTGCTTTAAGTGTCTTCGATTCAGACATTCAAGAATCAACTGTAAAGCTCCAGTTTGCAAACAATGTAAAAGATGGCATCATACTATGTTGCACTCCGACCAACGTCCAGTATCAGTCGAGAAGAAGCTCAATACTGAAAATACAGAAGAGTCTCCAGAAAAAGTAGCTTCAATTCACGACATCAAAGGGGAAGAAAAAGCATACTTGAAGATCATTCCAGTGGACCTATATGGACCTAAAGGTCATGCTCGTGTGCTAGCATTATTGGACGAGGGATCAACCATCACACTCTTAGATGCTTCAATAGCAGAGAAGATTGGAGCAGAAGGACGCCCAGAGACACTTACAATCGAAACTGTTGGTGGGAAGATGATAAGGAAAGATAGTTCACAGAAGATCACACTGAAAATCAAAGGTGTACATAGAAGAGACAAGAGAACTATCGAAGCAAGAACCATCGAAGACCTGAAGTTATCTGGGCAAAGTATAAGCAAAGCCACCTTGAAGAATTGTAAACACTTGAAAGGAATTGAAGAGCAACTTGTTTACGTCAAAGAGAAACCCAAGCTGTTAATTGGCCAAGATAACTGGGGACTTATAGTCACAAGAAGACTGAAAACGGGCAAGCCAAGTGATCCTGTAGCCTCCCTCACTAACTTAGGGTGGGTCTTACATGGATGCGACTCAAGAGCTAACGCCATAGTAAACTTCATTCGTTACCATGAAGGTGCAGACGACAAAGAAAACCTAGAAGAGATCATCAGACATCACTTTCAACTGGAGTCCCTGGGTATTGAAAATAGATTACCGAAGAATGAACAATGGGAACATTGCCACAGTTATGAATGAAATAAGACAGAAATATTGGATCCTGGGCCTACGAGCAACGTTGAAAACAATCACTCACAACTGTCAATGGTGCAAGACAAGGAAGAGTTTACCTGAAGTACCACCGATGGGAGACCTACCAAGTGAGAGACTGCAACATCATCAGTTTCCGTTTTCATGTACGGCAGTAGACTACTTCGGCCCAATGCAAGTGACCATCGGAAGAAGAGTAGAGAAACGCTGGGGAGCATTATTTACCTGCCTCACCACACGGGCTGTGCATCTGGAGCTGGTGCCCTCTCTTAGTACCAGCTCAATGATTATGGCACTACGACGGATGATATCTAGAAGAGGCACACCGAAGGTTATCTTCAGCGACAACGGAACTAATTTTGTGGGAGCAAATAAAGAACTTGAACAAGCAGCACAGGAAAAGGGAATCAAGTGGAAATTCATTCCCCCAGGAAGTCCGAATATGGGAGGTGCTTGGGAAAGACTCGTTCGCACAGTGAAAACGGCTTTAGCGGCAGTTTTAAATAAAAGGAACCCGCCAGAAGAAGTGCTTCACACATTGATGACTGAAGTCGAACATATTGTGAATTCAAGACCCCTCACCCCAGTCAGTACATTATATCATTTCTTACTGGGAAGATCGTGCAGAGCAATGGCGCCAGGAGAATTCAGTGATAGTGATATAATTGGAAGAGCTGACTGGCGAACCACTCAGAGACTGGCAGATCATTTCTGGAGAAGATGGGTCAAAGAGTACTTACCTCTTTTGATGCCAAGAAAATTAGAAGGAAAAGAAACCAGCGATCCAAAGGAAGGGGATATTGTGTTGGTAGTCGACTCTACATTACCACGGAACTCATGGCCTCGCGGAGAAATAGTCAAAACATATCCCGGACCAGACGGAAGAACAAGAGTACTGGACGTGAGGACTTCAGGAGGAGTACTTCGACGTTCAACGAGAAGAGTAGTCGTCCTGGTTCCTGCAGTATCGTCGCCCCAACAATGTGATGTGCTGCGCACCGTGGGGGAGAATGTAAGCGACGAGTCATTAGGAAATAAGTTTTCATAATTAATGAATCACTAGAATAAGTTCCTAATTAATATTTAGTAGCATATTAAGAGTTATAATTAGTCTAAAGCTGTATATAAGTATATAATAAGCCTAAATTATCATAGGATTTGCATATAAATGTAAAAATAAGAATTAAATGTACCTATATGTAAGCGTCAAATGGTACCCTAAACGAAACTTTACCTTAACGACGAAGCGGCTTTATTCTATAGTTTGTGTCAAATTGGCTCCTAAGTGAAACTTTACCGTAACGAGGACCGTTAGCGAATTTTGTAATTTTTAAGGTGTAAATATGGTCTTATTGATAAGATTTTTTGTATAATGGTAAATGAAACCAAGATCTATCATATAAAATAAGTTGTAACATTGTAAAGACTGCCTATTTCCGAAAAACTGCTAAAATAAGATTCCCATACATTTAGCGTGGGAAAGTCAGAAAGAATTTGATTGGTTGCATTAGTGCCGTGTGCAAACTAGAATAAATCTGATTGGTAACGTTAGTGCCGTGTGCAAACTTATTGGAATCTGATTGGTTAGGGATTCCTATAAAAGAGGAGTAGTTTTTCGAGATCGGCAACTCGATCTCGTTGTGACGGTTACGACCGTTACGACCGTTGGAACCGTTCCTAACGGTTCACTCTATTCTTAGGTACTTTGTGTTTGCTTTTTTCAAAGCAACTCAAAGTTATTTCTTTAACAGAAAATCCACCTTCAGTGGTACTTGGGGGATACCCAGCGGTGTTAACGAACCCAGGTGGTGTTGACCCGACGCACCTTACCTAGCCCCTTCAGGGCTAGGTAATAAGTCGGAAGGGTACTAGTTAGCGGCCTTGGGGACTACCCTAGTCGCGGCTAGTATCTAACCCCGTTTTATTTCAGTGAGCACCCGGGGTTGGTGGGTGTGTCTACCCCACAACACTGGCACGACCGAAAGGTCCTTAGGACCCCGCTGCACATTAAGATTGGCAGCGGGTATAACAAGCTTAGGGCACACCTAGGAACTCACCTCCCTGCGTATCCCCGCAGGGAGTTTACTCACCTCCGGGTTATCCCGCCCGGAGGGTTAGGTGTCAGGGCCCTTCAGGCCAAAACAGACGGGAACACAGCCACCGAGTTTGTCTAGAGTTTCTCTTCTCGGTGGCACAGTGTTAGGAGAAACTCCTGGGTCGGGCTTTTTGAGGGACCGTCTGCTCGAGGAGCACACGTTTAACGTGTCTCCTCGAGGCTGAGTTAGGAGACTAGGATGAGGTTTACCCATCCTATAAATCCCTCCCTCCTCCAATATGGAGGCCATACTAAAAGAACTCCTCAGCCGCATGGTTGAGGAATTCCCTCAGTTAAAACTTAAGTTCAGACAGGAGCTTACCTCCCTCCTGTCCTCCACCCCTTCAGCTACCTCCGGTGTGCCTAACTCCCCGCAACCGGAAACAACCACTCTCCCCAAGTCCTTCACGGACAGCCCAGCCTCCCCAGATGCCGACATGGAATCTGAGGAAGAAAAATCACAATCAGAGTCTGAGGAAGAGAGATCCTCAGACTCAAACGCCTCGGACGAGTTCCAACTCGTTCAGGGAAAAAGAAAGAAGAGGTCAAAGGCCTCCTCCTCTCTGGCCCCTAAGGCCAAAAAGCCCTCCCCGGCAGAGCCAGCACGCCCGGTGCTGAGCCAGCCCCTCTCCCCCCCTCTGATCAGCACCCCTTCGGGCAACTTGCCTGCTACTCCCCCCAGCGCCACCTCGCGCAAGACCCCTCCCCCACCCCCTATCTTTATCCACGACAAAGGGGCGTGGACAAACGTGTCAAAAGCGTGTTGCGAACTTAGGATCGCATATACGAATGCCCGAGCCGTCCTAAACGGCATTAAAGTCGGCCTTGCCACTGCCAAGGACCACAGGGAGCTCTCCAAGCTCCTGAAGACCCGAAACATCCCTTACCATACATACACGCTCCACGAGAGCAAACCAGTACGTGTGGTAATAAGCCGCATCCCCAGAGAAATCCCCACCGCTGAGATCCACTGTGCCCTAGAGTCACAGGGGATCCCAGTGATGGAGGTCCACCGCATGCACGGCATGGGAGGCAAGGCGTTTAATAAGGTCCTTGCCATCTGCCACCCCACTGAGGGGCCCCACCCCATCTTTTCCCTGAAGACAGTGTGCAGTCTGTCAGGCATCTTAATCGAGAAGCCGCACAAGAGTGGCACGGTCGGCCAATGCCACCGCTGCCAGCTCTATGGGCACTCCCAACGAAACTGCTTCGGCACTCCCCTATGCGTGAAGTGCCTGGGTAAGCACGGCACTGCAGAATGCACTCGCCCTAAAGATAGGAGCCAGTGCACAGAGCCGCCCAGCTGTGTGCTGTGTGGACAATCTGGCCACCCGGCCAACTACCGGGGCTGTCCAAAGGCCCCCAAAACCTCGGCCCCTATGCTGGCAAAGCGCGCTAGCGCACGCCAGGGTAGGGAGTGCCCCACCCTCTCGACTGAGCTCCCTCAGAGCCTCAGCCCACAGCGTCCAAACCCGTGGACTGCTGTCAACCACGCCAGGAACTTCCCGGCATTGAAGCCCAAAATCCCAGGGCTGATGGACAAACCCATCGCCCCACCCACCTCCCCTCCCCCGGTTGCGGCTACCCAGCCTCCCCCGGAACCCACTAACTTAGGAAACCCGGGTTTCAACCCGTTCGTTGTACTTACGAGTACTTTTAACATCTTTTTTTCCCCTCGAGCCATTCAAATGGCAAGAGAAGTAGAGGCGTGCAGAGGCGACCTCGGAACACTAAATCAGGTGTACCTTAGGTACCCTGACATTACCGCCCATATAGAAAAACTCGCCCGTAAACCATAATGGGTACTACGGCCGCGAGTAGAGTAAAGCCCCGATCCCTCAAGCTGGGGTTCTTCAATGCCAACGGCATTAGAAATCAAAGAGAGGAGATCGCGACCTTCCTCCGCGATCATCATCTCGATATCCTCCTGGTCCAAGAGACCTTCTTAAAACCCCACCTTAGGGATCCTAAGATTGCCAATTACCGGCTCGTCAGAAACGATAGGACTAGATGCCATAAAGGCGGTACTCTAATCTATTACAAAAACTCCCTTCACTGTATCCCTATGGATCCGCCGCCCCTAGCCCATTTAGAGGTATCCGTCTGTCGGCTAGGCATGACGGGCCACCCTCCCATCACAATTGTATCTGTATACCTCCCTCCGACTAACGATACAGATACAAACGCATCGGTAAACGCCTCACTACGAAGCGACCTTACCGCCCTTCTTGACATGAGTGACTCCGTCCTTATGGCGGGGGATCTCAATGCAAAACATCCCGCATGGTGTAGCAGTACTACTAACCCCCGGGGGAAAGTATTGTACGAGCTATGCTCCCCGCTTCAGTTAGATATCATAGGGCCTATGCGTCCTACTACTATCCTTTTGAGCCAACTCACTTACCTGACGTGCTCGACATCGCTCTCCTAAGGAATGTTAACTTACGTTTGCACTCCCTGGAGACGGTGGACGAGCTCGACTCAGACCACAGACCGGTGATCTTGGAACTAACTTCCAGATCGGGTCCCTACGACCCTAACCGCCTCCCTCCAACACAGGTGATCACTGACTGGGGGAAAGTAGGCGACTTGCTGAAATCCAACACGTCTCCTCACCTGGATAAAATACCAGACCTCATCCAGTCCGCCGCTGACACGACGGCCGCGATCGACTCATTCACGGAGCACGTACAATCAGTCTTGAACAACTGTTCAAAGGAGATTCCGTTGACAGAGACCTGGCAACGGAAACTCCCTGACGATGTGCGGGCCCTGCTGACTGAGAAGAACGCGGCTGTCCGTGCCTACAGAGCCTTCCCCTGTCAAAATAACAAAACTTTTATGCGATACTTACAGCGCAAAGTAAGTAACAGCATTAAAGAGTGGCGTGAAAGTTGCTGGGATAAGACTCTGAGCGAGCTGGAACCTAACCACCATGCCTTCTGGCAACTTCAGAGGAGATTGCGCGCCACTGAAGTCACCTCTATGCCTCCCCTCATCCGCCCGGATAAAAGCATTGCCTTCAATGACGAAGACAAAGCTGAATGCATGGCCGACAGCCTGGAAGCCCAGTGCTCTCCCAGCACTCAGCCAGTCGACCCAGCCCACCTTGCCCACGTGGATGCTGAGGTTGAACGTAGGTCTGCCCTACCCCCATTCGAGGACCCTGATGCTCCCCTCCCCCCCGTCACTGAGGACGAGGTGGAGGAGATCATCAGAAAACTCAAACCCAGAAAAGCCCCCGGGACTGACAGACTGACAAGTAGAGTATTTAAACTCCTCCCCCGCTCCATAATAGTTTTACTGGTAGCCATCTTCAATGGCGCCATGTCAAACAATATGTTTCCACAAACGTGGAAAGAGGCTACCGTAATAGGCATTCCAAAGCCCGGTAAGCCCAAGTCCTCTCCAAGTAGTTATCGCCCCATCAGTCTACTCAGCGCCCTCGGCAAAATCTACGAAAGGATTATTTATAATCGGCTCAAGGATTATGTCGAGGCAAAGAGCCTCATTCCAAATGAACAGTTTGGCTTTAGAGCCCAACACTCTAGTGTCCACCAAGCCCACCGCATCGTAGAGCACGTCAATGGCCGCTTCATACACGGTCATCTGACGGGAGCTCTATTCTTTGACATCGCGAAAGCGTTCGACAAAGTCTGGCACAATGGCTTAATTTATAAGCTATACCTACTAGGCGTGCCGGACCGTCTCGTGCTCATCATACGAGACTTTTTGTCGAACCGCTCCTTCAGATATCGTGTCGAAGGAGCGCTTTCCACCCCCCGCCCCATCAGAGCTGGCGTTCCACAAGGTGCCGTGCTCTCCCCCCCACTCTTCACGCTATATGCTAGCGACATCCCAAAAAGTCGTCGCGTAGAATTATCCCTGTTTGCCGATGACACGGCCATCTATAACTCGGGACTCAAACCCGATGCAATCGCTCGTACCCTCCAGACCTCAGCCAACGCACTAGGCTACTAGGCACTAGGTTTAGGAAATGGAGAATCGAGGTAAACCGCGACAAGAGTCAGGCAGTCCTATTTTATAGAGCTCGCCATAGAAAACCCACCCTTCCCCGTCCAATCACTATGTTTGGCACGCCAATCCCTTGGGAAAAGCAAGCTAAATACCTAGGAGTGATTCTAGATCAAAACCTTAACTTCAGAGAGCATATAAAGTCGGTACGCTCGCGAGCCGCCTTCGCTCTCAGTAGGCTATATTGCATGCTGAATGCACGCAGCAAACTCTCCCTTAAATGTAAACTACGCATTTACACTACGTGCATACGCCCCATATTAACTTACGCCGGTCCGGTGTTTGCTCACTCTAGTCCGGCTCAGATCCATAGGATGCAAGTTATCCAAAACCGATTTCTCCGAAATGCCACGGGCGCGCCCTGGTACTTGAGGAACGAGGATCTTCATGTAGACCTCAAAATCCCGACTATAAAGCAAGTGTTAAAACGCCAGTCAGCGCGTTACTTCACCTCTGCTGAAAAACACACAAACCCCCTGATTGTATCGGCCGCCCGGTACACACTCTCAAAAATTTCCCGGGTTCGTCGTCCTCGCCTTGTCCTTGACGAACCTGACGATCCCACCACTATCCGTCAAGAGAGCAGTAGGGAAACTAGCACTCTAATTAAAAACATAAACAAAACGCGTTCTGTATACCGGCCTCGCCGTCGAGGCCCATCGCGACGTCCGCGCTCTTGTAACGTCAACCCTCCCCGACCTTTGCCAAACGAGCCAGCCCGCGATGCTGAGCCAGTAGCAATAAATACTCCCTTAAATAATATGACTCAGCCTGACCCTTTGCTGTCCACCATCAACGACCCCGCTGAGCCGAGGCTCGTACTCCACAGGGAGTGCCCTTAGCGCGCGGTTGTTTAAATGTAAATTCTAGTTTGTAAGCCCTGGCTGGGGGCCTTTAAATTTTAGAGGTCACCACAGGATCGCCCGGTTAAGCAGTATATTAGCCTTATCGAGCTAAACTACGAGTGGCCCTATCGAAAAAAAAAAAAAAAAAAAAACGAGATCGGCAGTTCAGTTCCAGCAGTATTACTATTAAGAGGGTAGGGGGAGGGTACCTGGCCTTTAAAGCTGCGCAAGTGTCAGAATATCTCTGCGGCTTTAAAAATAAAACCAAAGCTTTAAACAAAAACATTCATTATAAAAATACTTAATTGAGTGTAGTAAACAAGTGACGTTATTACCTAGTGATTCTGTGCTGTGCAAACTTTAAAAATATACATTTAAACCATTACACTATAGGGGATTGAAATCTAACTACCTGTTTGTGTAAAAAATTAAAATATTTTTATTAACTTTCTAATACACAACTGTGCCCATACACCAGTGCGTGCGCATCCTTATGCAAGTGCAGTGAACTAGTATAAGGTGTCTGTAATCAACATTAACGCATTGATAAATACTATCAACGCCACAGCTATCAACAGCGACATCTGTTTTATTCTACGCGCACTACGTCGTTGTTTGGTCGATACAAACAACCGAGCTAAATTGAACGTTCGCTATGCCGAAGTGTCGTGGCTGTGGTAAATTTCTCTCGCCGACAGATAGCGCTAAATGCGATATCTGCTGTTCTACCTATCACCGACGATGCGTTGGGGTCAACACAACAGGCCTTATTACGACACCCTGGCACTGTCCTGAGTGCACCAAAAATAAAGTTCGGGACAATCGGGCTGAAACACCCGTGAGAGGACAAGCAGTAGCACCACTCGAGGACAGCCTGGTCAATCTGATGGACACCAGTCCTATCAATACCATGGCCCTAGACGCCATGCAGGAGATGGCACGAGATTTCACGGCGGAGTTGAACAAATTTAGGGAGGAATTTGTTTCTACTGTAAGGCACGAATTCCAATTAATGCGCGATGATCTGGCCGAATTGAGATCTTCAATAAAAAAAACCAACGACCGTATGAGTGCTATGGAAGAGAGAGTTTCAGCATTGGAGAACCGAAAACAGGCTGAACCGGAATCTTCAGATGTCGGCGAGATCATCGCTCAACTTCGGAGTGACATCAACGACCGCGACCAAGAGCTCCTGGCTACCGACATACAGGTTTCGAATCTGCCTGAGTCACGCGATGAAAACCCAGTTCATACGGCTTTATTAGTGGTGTCAAAATTGGGCGTTAAGGCTGAGGCGCGCGATATAGTGAGCGCCGAGCGAGTCGGGGGTAGGCGCATAAATGCGACGCAGCCGGCGCCGGTCGAGACTCGCCCGCGATTCCTTGTCGTGCGCTTCGCGCGCCGTGATTTACGCGACGAGGTGTTGGAAGCCGCCCGAGTACGTCGTGGAATGACTTCAGCTGATCTGGATTTGCCTGGCCCGGCGGCGCGCCTATACATCAACGAGCGCCTTACAAAGACCAATCGGGAGTTATTTCGTAAGGCGCGAGAGGCTGGTGGTCGCCTCGGATGGCAGTATGTATGGGCCAAGCGAGGCCGTATACTCGCCCGTTACAAGCCTGGGGACTCAGCTCACCAGATCCGATGCGAATCTGATATTCATCGCGTGTTTGCAGCTGTACCCATACAGGTTTCTGCCGATCGTACTTTGCCTTAATTTTGTAGCCTTAATTTTTGTTTTTTTTCTTTTTAGTTTTCCACTACATTTTAAAAATATTTGTGTTTGTATACCTGTCACTAAATGTTACAAATATGGTGCGATATTATTACATGTTATTGTTTTTAAATCTCTTGTTTGTCTCACGGCCGCGCAAATGGAAGTGTCCAACTTGAACCGGTTTTATTACAGTTATTTTCCCCGCACACTAACTATTTACAATCACGTACAATCACCAAATATGCTTAGTATTATATTTAATCTTATATTAATTTTTCTATTATATTTAACTCATAAATTTTCTATTGACATTAAGAGTAGTGCAATAGTTACTGGACAAAAATACAACGTTATAACTAAAATCACTAAGGTGAAAGGTGTTCTAATTGATTCGGGAATAACGGTGCAATATACGGAATTAGTGTTTATGATCGAAATTAAATTATATAGTAGTCATGACTAAAAAAGACAAATATCTAAAGGTTGGCTTTTTGAATGCAGGTTCTTTGGGTACTGGACATGAAGATTTTATTTGTGCAGTAGTAAAGTATGATTTTGACATTCTGGCAATTAACGAAACTTGGTTACGTCCGGGCGAGGAGGGGCGCGCACCTGTTGTGCCCGGCTATCGTCTACGCCACTCGCCGCGGCCGACATGCGTTCGCGCAGGCCGTGGTGGGGGCGTCGGTTTCTATTTACGGCGGGGTTTGAGTGCGCGTACCTACGCCGGGCCGATAGATCCCAGGTTCGATTCCGTCGAGCAAATGTGGCTCACGGTTACAATGGCAGGTAAGAAAGTTGCCATCGGTACCGCTTATCGACCACCATGGTTTGACATTGACCTATTTTTGGATGGTATAACAAACACGTTTGCTGCACTGGGAAATTGTGACCACTACATTCTGCTCGGTGATTTCAACGTCAATATGTTAAATACTAACGAGTCCGGAACTAAGAAGGTGCACGAGTTTCTGAATTGTTTGAGCCTGGCTCAATTAGTTACTTTGCCGACTCATTTTACTGACACAAGTGAAACTCTTATTGATCTACTCTGCACGGACCTGAGCGCGCGATACACAAACGTGGAATCCTTCGGAATGTATACTGGTCATGCCTTCATAGTGAGCGAGTTTCATATAAAACCTGACAAAATCTTACCATATGTGGTAAGTTTTAGGCCTATTAAAGATATTTGCCGGGATAGTTTTATCAGTGATTTGTCACAGTTAAACTTGGACAATATTGTTCAAATTTTAAATGTTCATGATATGGTTAATATTTTCAATCAGCGTATAATATCGTTATTTGACATACATGCACCAGTTAAGACCTGTACAATAAAGGAAGCATCGTATCCCTGGATTACTGACACAATCAAGCTCATGATGCGGCTGCGGGAAAAAGCATTAGCTAATTATAGAAAAACCAAGACAGAACAAAAAAAGCAATACTATAAACAATTAAAGTCTTTAGTAGAAACCTCATTGTATTATGAAAAATCTGCATATTTTAGGCACAATATTAATAAGCAAATTAAAAATCCAAAATTGTTGTGGAAAAACATTAAATCTACACTTTCTTCCTCTAAGCGTGGCCAAGACCTACCATCACACTTTAGAGATCCAGATTTAATAAATAATTCTTTTTTTAATGTTCCTGGCAACCTGTTGGCCAGCCTGTCGCTTACAGCATACTATAAGTCTCACAGATTTAATGAAGCAACTTTCACCATTTCACCTGTGGACCGCGATGAAATCTCACGCATTCTTTTTAATTTGCAATCGAATGCTGAAGGCTGCGACCACATATCGTTGAATAGGATTAATTTAACTTTGCCACTTACTTTGGATATCGTCACATACATTGTAAACTACTCAATTTGGAGTTCTACGTTTCCCGACCAATGGAAGATTGCTACTGTAAGACCTATACCGAAAAATTCAAACCCCTTAGAAATTAAAGACTTGCGGCCTATTAGTATACTTCCCTGTCTCTCAAAGGTATTGGAGAGAGTAGTGTGCCTTCAACTAACACGTTTCTTGGAAGAAAACCAAATGTTACCTGACCTACAATCCGGTTTCAGAAAGCAGCGTAGTACTTCCACAGCATTGCTGGATGTAACTGATAATATTTTAGCTGCCCAAGATAAAGGCATGTGTACACTGATGGTTCTGCTTGATTTTTCCCGCGCTTTTGACTGTATAAATGTATCTCTGTTACTGTCTAAGCTAAGCTACTATGGATTCGACGATAATGCTATACAATGGTTCCGCAGCTACCTCAGTGACAGAAAACAATTTGTTGAATTGCGCTTAAGTGACGGTACTACCTTAGCTTCAGCCCTGGCTTCTTTGGAGAGGGTAGTTCCTCAGGGCTCAATTTTAGGCCCAATTCTATTTATACTGTACTGTGCTGACATAATTAAGTGCCTTCAACAGTGTCAATATCATATTTATGCTGACGATGTCCAAGTATATATATATTTTAAACCGGAGGATTATATTACAGCTGTTAAGCATTTAAACGATGATTTGGATAGAATCGCTGCCTGGTCAGAAGAGCATTGTTTAGTATTAAACCCGACAAAAACTAAATACATGTTGTTTGGTACAAGGCAGCAGATGAAGAAAGTTCCCTTAACACTGAATCTGTCTCTGATGGGGGAGCCTATTGACCGTGTTGGCGAAGCGCGGGTTATGCCTTGGGTTATGTATGGACTTCAATCTTAGATTTGAAAAACATATTGCTAGCTCAGTTCAAAACTGTTTTTACCGATTGAAGCTACTGTACAAAATGAGGCCTTTCTTGTCTGAAAAGCTACGCGAGCAGTTAGTCGAAACCCTTGTACTATCAAAATTAAATTACACTGATACGGTTTACGGCCCTCGCTTGCTAGCTCGTACAGACAGACTTATTCAAAGAGTCCAAAATGCATGTGCACGATTTTGTTATACTGTCCCCCCTAGAAGTCACATCACTCCATTTCTAAACAAGCACTCTGTGCTTAAAATGAAGTCAAGACGTAAACTTCACCTAGCATGTCTGCTTTTTGGTATAATTAAATATAAAAAACCAAAATATTTGTATGACAAGCTATGTTGGATGACCAGTCGACGAGATTGCGCGCCCAGACTCTGTGCACAACAGTTAACAACGCAGGCTCACAGGACGGCAGCTTTTAGAGGCAGTTTTAGATACGCTGCATCCAAGGTGTGGAATAACATTCCGCCACCAATAAGAGTGGTGGGCACAATCCATACATTTAGAACCCGTCTACGGCAGTACTTGATAGATGCGCAAAGGAAACTGGATATGGTGCAACAGAATATTTCAATAATATGATTTATATTTATCCGTTATTACTATTATGATGTGGAACGTAGTCGTTGACCCTTGAGATAGTCGTCGTCTGTCGTGGTTGCCTGCTGTTGCTTGCGCGGTTTAGTACGCTCTTTTGGGTGCCTCTTGTGTCCCCCGGCTTGGAACTGGACGTACCCACCTATACAATGCACCAATTTACTAATGTCACCATAATGTCATCAATAAATTATTATAGTAATAATAATCACACTCATCTCGTATTCTTTCTTTCATTTTCGTATACATATATGTCGAAGCGTCGACGCATATCATTCAATCTGGATATCAACGCCATCTATCTCTCACTGGAGGAACTATGTAGTTAGATTTGAAAGTTAACGTTTGGGAACGTCAAGTAATAACTTGGGGATGGTTAGCGCGGAGTAATGGCAACACCGAGCGAATAGTCGAGTCAAATATCGATTCAGAAGTATAATCAGCTATTTGACATTGACAGGTAGGTTGGCTAACCTGTAACTGGGGTAGGCGCCACGCGTGCGTTGACAATTGAGTGGACACTTTGAATCGGTCCGGCAGTCTGAGTGGACATTCGTTACTCCGCGCTAAACTTCCCGCGTTCCTAAGTTATTAATCGAGCCATATCTTAGGCATCCTTAATTATTTTGTATTCTGTGCGTATTAGCAAGTAATTAAAAGTGTTAACGAAGATTTTGTGAGTGTTATTTCCGATGTCGCGACCCACCGACAACGAATCCCCGTTATCAGAAGTGGGATTGGTCCACGACGACCCACGTGTTCAAAATGAAGACGCTAGCGACGAAAAATGGATGCGTTTGTTGGAACAACAGAACCGCAATTTTCTGACGCTGATTCAAGCTATGAAAACACCTACTACGTCGTCACATGGCTTTCGTATACCGGATTTTGATCCTGAGAAACAAGATGTGGATGCACGTGCTTGGGTGATGACTGCAGAGATGTGCTTGACAGACCAAGACCAACATGGCGCCCCGCTTATGGTCGCTCTAAGCCGCGCCTTGAAGGGAGGAGCTTCTACCTGGCTATCTACCGTGTCGTTTCCTGGGATGACGTGGACCGATTTTAAGCGACTTTTTATTGCAAGGTACGACAATTCCACTACTCTTGCTTCGTTTTTGATTGATTTGCAAAGTAGCAGGCCTAAAGAAAACGAGTGTCTTGCTTCCTACGCTGCTAGTTTAATGACGTCGATCATGGCGAGATGGAATGGCGTTAGTACCGAACGCTTGACTATCGCTACTATATTGGCTCACATATCTCAATTCGATCGCCGTGTGCAACGCCTATCTTTCACGACCGATATTCAGACACGTGGCCAGCTACAACAAGAGCTGCAAGCGATTTCTTTTATGAAGAGAAAGCTACCTAGCGATGACCGCGATGCCCCTGAAAAGCGGTACAAAGCGAATACTACTGTGAAGCCTCTGAAGTGTTTTATCTGCGGCAAGCCGGGTCACAAATCCATGCACTGCTACCGTAAGGACGTGAGACAGGATACTCAAGCTACGCCGAAGCACCACAATCACAGCGATGGCAACGGGAGGGGTTCATCGACAACTGCGAAGCCTCATGCATCCGGGATCACCTGCTTCCACTGCCACGCGCAAGGCCACTACGCGTCGAGCTGCCCACGGCGCAATGAGAGGAGCAGTGCCGGCTCCGGATCATCCAAGCCTGTCAATGAAAAGAGGGTTGACCTGTGCCTCCTGAACGCGCCGACTGGGACTTTACGTCACTCCGGTGAGCAATTTTCATTTTATTACGACTCTGGTGCTGAGTGTTCTTTAATTAAAGAATCTGTAGCCTGTAAATTTAAAGGAAAGCGTATTGATGAGACTGTGACTATGACTGGGATAGGGCAGACTTCCGTTAACTCTACGATACAGATTTCAACTTTGGTAGAGATCGATGACATTAGTATTGAGATTTGTTTTCATGTATTGCCTGATCATTTTCTACGATATGGTATTATGATTGGACGTGAGATTCTAGAACATGGTTTGACTGTTCAGATGACTACTGACCGAATTAAGATCTTTAGGTATCCTTTTATTGCTTCCTGTGAGGTAGAGCGAACTCCTGAAATCGACTGGAACTCTATTGATACGGATCATAGAGCAGAGTTAGTGAGTATTTTGCAGTCCTTCGAGAAGTCTTTCACTACAGGTATACCTACTGCGCCAGCCGACACGGAACCGATGAAGATTCGTCTAAAAGATCCGAGTAAAACTGTGAATCGACGCCCTTACCGATTGAGTGTGGATGAGCGTAAGGTTGTACGTGGTAAGATTGACGAGCTGCTTCAGGCTGGTATTATACGGCCTAGTTCATCCCCCTATGCTAGTCCTATACTCTTGGTGGAGAAAAAGAACAAGTCTCTTCGACTATGCGTCGATTATCGTGAATTAAATGACAACACGATATCTAATCGTTTTCCTTTGCCTCTTATATCGGATCAAATTGATAGGTTGCATGGAGGACACTACTTTTCCACCATCGATTTGGCATCAGGTTTTCACCAGATCCCCATTGCTGCAGAATCTATTGAGCGCACTGCCTTTGTTACCCCCGAAGGTCATTTCGAATATTTGACGATGCCATTTGGCTTGAAAAATGCACCCGCGGTTTTTCAGCGTGCGATGATAAATGCTCTTGGAGATCTTGTGAACACCTATGTAGTTGTGTATATGGATGACGTCTTGATTGTTGCAAGTGACGTTGACAAAGCCTTGGAACGTCTCCAGATTGTCCTCAAGGTGCTCTCTGAAAAGGGTTTTACCATCAACTTGAACAAATGTGCTTTTCTAAAACAGAAGGTAGAGTACTTAGGGTTTGAGGTTAACCGTGGAGAGATTCGTCCTAACCCGCGTAAGATCGAAGCATTGACGGCTCTACCACCACCTGAGACTGTGACACAGGTACGGCAATTTATCGGTTTGGCATCTTACTTTCGCCAGTTCGTGGCACGGTTCTCACAGGTGATGGCGCCGTTATATGCTCTGACTACTGGGAATGGTAAGTTGACCTGGAAGCCGGAACACGAGGAAGTTAGGCAGAAGATTGTAGCCGCTCTCACAAATGAGCCTGTGCTCATGATTCACGACCCCGATGCTGAAACTGAAGTCCACACGGATGCCAGTGCCATTGGCTACGGTGCGGTCTTACTGCAAAGAAAAGAAGGTAAGCTACATCCAGTCGCCTATTACAGTAAGCGCACGTCTGACGCTGAATCGAGGTACCACTCATATGAACTTGAGACCCTCGCGGT
This sequence comes from Tholera decimalis, assembly GCA_943138885.2. Taxonomy (NCBI): domain Eukaryota; kingdom Metazoa; phylum Arthropoda; class Insecta; order Lepidoptera; family Noctuidae; genus Tholera; species Tholera decimalis. Next base: position 17,130,302 of record OW964571.2, on the reverse strand, counting down.
GGTCAATACCGTAAAACATTTCAGGCGTTATCTCCATGGTCGCAAGTTCAGAGTAGTCACCGATTGTAATTCTCTGCAGTCCACGCGCAAGAAGTTGGACCTGACGCCGCGTGTTCATAGATGGTGGGCCTTTCTGCAAGGGTTTGATTTTGACATCGTCCATCGTGAAGGTAAGCACATGGGCCACGCTGACTTCTTCTCCAGGAACCCGTTACCGCAACCTGATACTAAAAATAAGGTTAGTGAGAAGGTAGTACAAAAGGAGGTAAACCTTGCAGAGCTTTCACAAAATTGGCTGATGATGGAACAGCAACGGGACCCCGAAACTTTAAAGCTCTTGACCGACATCGATAACAATGAGCTCCCTGCTGATGTTGCCAAAACTTACGAGCGACGATCTGGTGTCCTGCACCGAAAAGTGCAACGAAATGGTAAGAATCGTTGGTTACCTATTGTTCCCCGTTCATTTCGCTGGTCCGTAGTTAATAACGTCCACGAGGGATTGCTGCATTTGGGATGGGAGAAAACGCTGGAAAAACTCTACGACCTCTACTGGTTCGAGAACATGTCGAAGTTTGTGAGGAAATTCGTAGAGAACTGCGTGACCTGTAAGATCTCAAAGTCACACACAGGTAAGATCCAGGCGGAGATGCACCCAATTCCAAAGGTAGCTATACCATGGCACACACTACACGTCGATGCTACCGGAAAGCTGAGTGGCAAAAACGACAAAAAGGAGTACGTTTTTGTTCTGATAGACGCCTTCACCAAGTTCGTTATGCTGCATCACGCCATGCACATTGATACAGCAAGCAGCATCAAAGCGCTGAAGGCTAGTGTCGCTATCTTCGGTGCTCCATCGCGCTTGATCGCCGACCAAGGACGCTGCTTTGCCAGCAAGGAGTTCAGGGAGTACTGCGCCTCAGTTAATATCAAGCTGCACTTGATCGCCACAGGTAGTTCTCGTGCCAACGGACAGGTTGAGCGAGTAATGAGCACGCTCAAAAACATGCTCACTGCTGTAGAGACAAGCAATCGTTCGTGGCAAGATGCGTTGCCCGACGTTCAGCTTGCTCTCAACTGCACTGTAAGTAGAGTCACGAAAGCTAGTCCTCTTGAGCTGCTGATTGGTAAGGCTGCTAGACCCATTGATATTATGACGGCAAATGATGATGAGCCTCATGTTGACATCGTTGAGGTGAGGAAAATGGCTGTAGAGAACATGGAGAAAGCTTCTGCCTATGAAAAGAAACGTTTTGACTCTACAAAGGCTAAGGTACAATCATTCTCTGTAGGTGACTTTGTTTTGCTGCAAAATGAGGAGCGAAACCAGACGAAACTTGACCCGAAATACAGGGGACCGTTAAGGGTGATCGAGGTTCTTGATGGTGACCGTTATGTTTTGAAGTCCCTTTCTTCCGCCCGGACGTACAAGTACGCACATGATCGACTGCGAAAAATAACTGACGTTGACATACACGTAGGTGACGATGACGAGACTAGCCAAGACTAGTTGAATACTAAGTAGTACAACGTAATATTTAGAGTACCTAGCATAGTAAGAGTTTTCTTATAATTTGTAAAGTTATAGGAAAAATAAAGTAACATGTTGAACAAGCCTACTTTAAGAATTATTTTGATAAAGGCTCGAAATGATTATCTTGATGGTGTTGTGTTTGTAACCGGATGGAGGTTACATGTGGAGGTGACCGGATGGAGGTTGCCTGTTGTGTTTGTAACCGGATGGAGGTTACATGTAGAGGTGACCGGATAGAGGTTGCCTGTTGTGTTTGTAACCGGATGGAGGTTACATGTGGAGGTGACCGGATGGAGGTTGCCTGTTGTGTTTGTAACCGGATGGAGGTTACATGTAGAGGTGACCGGATAGAGGTTGCCTTTTGTGTTTGTAACCGGATGGAGGTTACATGTGGAGGTGACGGGATAGACGTTGCCTGATTGTGTTAGTAACCGGATAGAGGTTACGTGTTGAAGACCGGATGGAGGTCGATTGGTTTGATGCTTATGGCCGGATGGAGGTTATAAGTGTGATGATGAAGACCGGATGGAGGTCAGAGTATGAGCACTGCAATATTTTAATGAGTTTCCTATTATTTGAATGAGTATGGGTATTGTTCGACATGTCAGCTTTGAGAGAAAGAGTTTGTTATGATTTTCATTAGAACCTGTAATGATTTTGATCAAAACGCCTTATAATCCCCACCCACTTGGGCCAGGAATGGCCGAACGACTAGTACGAGTACTGTTCGAGAATTTTCTTTCATTCCAGGTACTCCACACGAGGGCGTGTGATCATCAGGACGGCCGTGTCGAAGCGTCGACGCATATCATTCAATCTGGATATCAACGCCATCTATCTCTCACTGGAGGAACTATGTAGTTAGATTTGAAAGTTAACGTTTGGGAACGTCAAGTAATAACTTGGGGATGGTTAGCGCGGAGTAATGGCAACACCGAGCGAATAGTCGAGTCAAATATCGATTCAGAAGTATAATCAGCTATTTGACATTGACAGGTAGGTTGGCTAACCTGTAACTGGGGTAGGCGCCACGCGTGCGTTGACAATTGAGTGGACACTTTGAATCGGTCCGGCAGTCTGAGTGGACATTCGTTACTCCGCGCTAAACTTCCCGCGTTCCTAAGTTATTAATCGAGCCATATCTTAGGCATCCTTAATTATTTTGTATTCTGTGCGTATTAGCAAGTAATTAAAAGTGTTAACGAAGATTTTGTGAGTGTTATTTCCGATGTCGCGACCCACCGACAACGAATCCCCGTTATATAAATATTAAATTACATTTATGTATCATTTCAATCTAGCACCTAATTAGTTTATTTAAAAGTCCCAGTCCCTTAAAATTAGAGAACAAATTATTATATATTTGTAAATATATAAACAATAAACGTTTTATCTTTCTTTTCTTTCTTTCTTTCTTTCTAAGAAGAAAGGAAAATAAAAGTGAAGAAACCTTCAGAAGTAAATAAGTGTTTTGATATAAGTCGCCGACTTGTTCCTTGTGTTGTACGTCACACTAATTCCCACCAGCAAGAATTTATGCAAGAAATTAAGTTCAGAAAAATACTACATACAGTCCACTCTCAACATGCATATTGCTGTATAAGTTTCAACGCAGTGTTAAGCTTTGCGTCGCGTGTTATCCATACATAAGTATTATTGGTCAACACTTCGCGTGACCTAAGGGCTGGCTTTTACCTTGGACAGAGGATTAGCATTGCCATACAACGCGGCAATGCAGCCAGTCCTTTGGGCACATTACCAGTGAACAGCAATGCTCACGAATTTCTGGATGCTATATTTTAGATTATTTTTAGATATTTATAGTTAAGGGTTTTATTTAAATGTATATTTTCTGATTTGGACTAAAATAAATATAGTATATATGATTATAAATTGAAGTGTCTGTCTGTGATTTCATAATAACTGTATTTTCTCTAATGCTTTTGTTATTAACACAATTCCAAATCAAATTTAAAAAAAAATTCGTCTGTCCGTCTGTCTTGCTGTTTACAAAGACACGCTTATAAGTTCTGTTCACTGTTTGAATATAATTTATCTTCATAGACAGGAATGTAAACTATTAGAGAAAATAATATAGGTATAGGTATAAGAACTAACAACGGTAAGTATATTTAGCCGCTCATCCGTAATCATGGCATTTGCAACTGTGCCAAAATATTATATACTCTAAACAAGTACAACCATGGTTAATACCCCGTATAAGTTATATAGAAAAAAAAAGACTAAAAATCGTTTTACGATTGAATCTAATTAGCAAATGGTCGTCAAGTGCAAAGCCTTGTTTGTAAGCAACTTAAAAAACTGCACTCAAAATGAACACAATAGGTACTACGCTCGATACTCATAACTCCACCATTCGATTTAAATCTTTAAAAATATATTCACCGAGTTACTTGAGTGTTTGAAGAAAAAAAAAAAATATGGTGGTTTTGCCTGCCAGCCTTTATTGTGGAGCTGTTGAAAATTACGTTCAAGCTTACCCACTATTGTTGGTGGCGTGAATATAATATTATTGTTTTTTTTCTGGGCATGTTATGTTATGGTACCATCCTTGTCTTGCCTTGAAAAGTGACATGGTCAACGGTTATATTTTTAAAGATTTGACGAATCAAGTTTTACAAATCATAATTGGGATAATTGCAGATACGAAGTACAATAACTATTCCATAGCTTTATTTCTATTTTATTTTTATTTTTTATTTTTTTTATTTCTCTCGCGGGGCTTCGCTCCCGTGGATTCTATCACGGTAAAAACATAACTCTCCTTTTTTTGCAGTCGGGTAAAAAGTAGCCTATAACCTTCCTCAAGCTTCAAGCTACTTCCATACCAAATTTCATCCAAATCCACCCAGTACTTTCGAAGATTAGCGCGTTCAAGCAAACAAACAAACAAACAAACAAACTAACAAACTTTTCCGCTTTATAATATTAGTATAGATGTACTAATTCATGTGTCAATAATAAATCATTATAACAATATAATCATGATGTCAAATTTATCCCTTTGTTATCTATTCACAATATTTAATGCACACTTATTTAACAACGTAAATTTTATTCCTTAACAATTAAATCTCACCCCACAAAATAACTAAATGCATTCTAGCCGCGGGTGACCAAGGGAAGTAATAAATAAAGGGGTAACCAGCGAAGAGATTTAAATTAAAACTAAAATAAAAAATAACACTCACTGTTATCAAGACGATCAAATACATCACCATGATCAACATTTACATGTTCAGATTACGCTACCTGAGGGTTTGTGACGTCACTTGTTCGGCTCGATTACTTTGTGATTTTTTTCAACCTTTATTATTGCCTTCTGACTCAGGGGCTCTGGGCCTGGCATGTGATTTGCAGGTTGTGCTTTGTATAATTTATATCATCATCACTGCTCCCAAATTGTTTAAGGAAAATATTCTGAGAAAACCGGCTTAGAAACTGGCTCTGGAACCAAAAAAATCAGAGACATGTCATATCTATCAAACCGCATCGGGTCCGCGTGGTGGACTGCAGCCCATCAATTTTAAGGCCTAGATACCTGTGTCACACACTGTTACACGCTAAATACCGTTTAATAATATAAAGAAGAAACAAGAAAACAAACTTATTACACACAGAAAAAATTGTTGCCACTTGCACACTAGAAAGTAACTTCGTTTCTTTTAACTGCAGTGCAGTTTTATTTTTAATTTCATTGTTCTTTTTTTTGTAAGGAATGATAAAAATAGTGCTTGTGTGATGCCTTACTTAAATCTAAGATGTATGCTCATGTGTTTTTTCAGCAACCGCGATCACTGACCTTCCCTGAAGTTCATCACGAAAAGTTCCAATTAGAAAAACGTTCACGATTATCCAAGCTACTTGACCTGTGTTTTTGATACATGACTATGGCGAGTTTGAGTAGTGAATAAGAAAAACATAGGCAGGAAAACATATGTGAATATCAGCACTTATTGAATTTTAGTTCACTTAAGTAGTCTCCCTGAATAGAGCTTTAGCTGGAGAGAAGCAATGAACAACGTTAAGTCCGGCTATGGCTATCTTTAAGTGATGACTGTGAGTGAGTATGCAGGAATAGGCACAATAATGTCAGAATCAACATAATCGTAAGATATAATTTAATTAACATTTCAACGTACGAGCATAAATCACGAAATTAGTTACCTACAGCGTTAATTGATACTCTGTTGCTATAGTAATTATTTGACAGGCCCGTTGGTATAGTGGTCAGTGGCCCTGACTGCTATGCGCAAGGTCGTGGGTTCGATTCCCACCTAGGACAAATGTTTGTGTGATGAGCACGGTCATTTGTTCTTTGTCTGGGTGTAATTTATCTATAATATGTATGTATTTAGAAATATATATGTATGTTTATCAGTTGTCTAGTACCCATACCACAAGCTCTGCTTAGTTTGGGACTAGATGGCGTTGTGTGAAAAAAGTTGTAGAATATTATATAAAAATACCTGCTCAATTCTGCCAAGCGTTTGCTAACAATTAGTGGTAAACTGCCTGACGGTATTTTTACTCTGGCAACTAAAATGTACTGTCACAGGTTTTTTCTGGGTGGGCAAATTATCGAATGACTTCTCCCGCTCTGGGTGGAGCGGAAGGGAGTGTGTGACTTCTACTGACTAAAAACCCAATTTGTTCCTTCAGCTGCCCTTTAGTTCCGGGGCCGCGGTATCTCGTTAGAACATTCCCGCTACCCCGGCAACTGTCACAGGTTTCAAAGTCATTGACTGACACTATAGGACAACGCGCTCTACGCTTGGCAAGGGCTGGTCATTAAGATTATAATTTGTGGTTTAAAATACTTTTCAACATAAACAAATTTCTCAAAACAGAAATCAAATGTCGCGTATCTTCAATATGTTTCATTTATTGATATTTAATCTATGAGAGGGCTGGCAGCAATGAAACATTTCATTTTGTTTTTTTTTCGACCGCTGCCGTCCAACCAGCAAATTGGTTTTCGTGGTAGGAATCCGTAATTGTTCACACATTAACATACGGAATTGTGATCAAAAGATATATTTTATTTATATTCGGTTCGTATAACATTTAAATAGGTGTCAGATGTAATTAAAATATGCTGCTTAATTTGCATACAAGAACATTATGTTTGGTTGAAATGAGCATTTCAAAATTGTTCTGATGAAATGTGTACTTTTCCTATTCCACACGAATATGGGCTGTTGACAATGAGCATGATGACATAGACCGTTCTTTCTGCGTCCGCGCTAGAGTACGAATATGCATCGAGACCTAATTTGACAAATTGTTTAACTTTTTATTTTGTAAATTGTACAATATAGTACATAATAAATAATACCTCAACTTCAGAAGAATTTTACTACTGATTTGGCTTTTCAATACGCATAGTAACTTGTTCAATGATCAGATTAATTCCAAACATAACGTTGTCATGTGTAACACATGATCGGATTTTACGATTATTGCTGGTTCGTGTATTCGTAGTCAACAATCGTGGTTTTGTGGGCAATCGGAATATAGCGGTTAATTTTTTTTTATTAAAAATAGTTTCGCATAGGACCACCATCTCACCTGATGGTAAGTGATGATGTGGTCGAAGATGGAGCATGCTTACCTAAAAGTAACCTATTCACTCTTGACTTAAAGACTCCTAGGTTATAGCTTTTTTTTTTTTTTTTTTTTTAACGTGGTAAAATTATCAAATAAGTCCTCCCACCCCGGGCAGGGTGGGAGGGACTGTCAGACTTTTACTGACTAAAATCCACGGTGTTCCTTCAATAACCCTTTACATACCGGGGCCACGGTAACGGGATGAGTCCCACGACCCCGGCAGGCTTCGGCCCTCTGCAGAGGGGGCCTCGTCATGTTGCTGACGCTCTTTGAGGCGCGCGTGGAACACGACGCGCCGTCGACCCGGGCATGGTCCATGGTCGGACAGCGAGTTGCCCTTTACTCGCTGTCCGCATGCCCGCGCCTACGGTGGCCGGAGATCGTCGGCCGACGTCCGACGCCGTGGGCGTCTACCACTGCGGCTGGGTTGGAGGGAGGACGCCATCCTCTCCCTCACGCGGCCCGCCTCCTCCTTCGAAAGCATGACTGCTTCGCAGAAGGAGGCGACCGCTTCCCACTCCCTCTCGCCCCGCAGCATGGCCTCGACCAAGGCCGGGCGCGAGAGGTCTCCGCCTATTGTCGCCGTGAGGACACGTCGGTGCTAGGTTATAGCTATCGGGAAACACAGACTCCGGCAGAGAATTCCACTCCTTAGCCGTACGCACAATGAAGGTATTCCCAAAACGTTTTGTGCGTGTGGGTTAGCCAAATGGTTGCTATAAAAATTCATTATCAGCCAATTACTAAAATAAATAATGATATATGTAACTAGTACCCAGGTACCTATATTTTGCGTTCTATACCTACTACTTTTTATTACCGTAAAATGCTGTAACTTTGCCTGGATTTTGAAGTTTTTTGTTTGTATCTCTGAACCTATTTATTATTGCGGCTTTTACAGACTTTCAGATGGAAAACAGACCTTATGTCTTGCCCGGTAGAACCCAAATCTATTTAAATCATGTCGTTTTTCAGAATTACAAACACTCAAAGTCGTAGGCAAAGTTGTAGGTAAAAGACACAACTTTGCCTAGAAAGATATCTCAATAAATATATTGTTTATCTTTAAAGTATTTTTTTTCCGTGTACAAGAGACACCGTGCTTGTTCCCGGCAGTTATATTATTGCCATGTCGGTATTGAATATTTTTTTACTGCTGATAGGCAATGTTGTAGCAGGTACCACAAATTTTTCATACAAAAATGTCCTTGACACAAGGGTTGTCCAAAAAAATACGGATTATTTTCTTAAACTTTTATTCACTTTTTTCAAAAATAAAACATAATGCTACTTATGAGTAAAAATCACAAATGTAATGCTTTTTTAGCAATACTGATTCGTAATTACTAATAAAAAAATGTCTTTTCCAGAAAATATTTGAGTATATTTGTTATTTATAACTGTGAGTATTGGTAAAGGCTTTCATTAAATAAAAATAAAAAACGAAAATATTGACTACAAGCGGTTTTGACCTGTTTTTATTGGTTGTGATCGTCTGTTTCGTTATAAAAACTCCAGAAGGCTGGCATCAAACTGACGAGTATTTTCTTCCTGTATTGTTGGTATTTTTAATTTCACTCTTGGGGGATTGAAAGGAAATATTCCAGATCCTTCAAATCCTTTACATATGTTAGTCTCTTTTGTCATGTCTATTTTAGTCATTAGCTTAGCATTCCTGTAGTAGCCGTGGGAAATGACATTTGTTAATTGTGGTTGTATGTAGCTTTATAATTTGTTAAAATTTCACGCTAAAGTCGTTTCATAGGTCCAAAAACTGCAACGTCTAGCGGTTGAGATAGATGTGTCGCATATGACATTTACATAGTAAAAATATATCATTATTAAAATCCGACTAGTGACAACCCTAGACCCAGGCAAAGTTGTGTCACTCAAGTTTTCAAAACAGTGCACAACATTGCCTGCTAAGTTATTTTAATGAAATCGTGTCCTTTTAACAAAAATATCAAGCAATACGGAAATTAGATACTATTTTCTTATCGTGGGTTGTTATAGCTGCAAGAAAATACCTTTTCTATAGCTAAAACTTCAAAAGTTACACGACACTAAAATTTTTCACCCACTCGCACCGGTGTTTGTCGTACAACTGACAGAATAACAATGAAGTTACCATTACAAAAAATGAAAAATATGTTGCCCTAATAATGTAAAATCACTACCAAATGGTAGAAAATAAGAAAAAACTAAGCAAATGCGAAATATCGTAATTGAAACGAAATAGGCAAACTTGGGCTTGGTTGGCAAAGTTGCAGCGTTTTACGGTATTTACATTAACATTAAGTTTAAAAAAATATATGTAAACGGCAGTCATATATACACTTATATCACAATACTCCATGCATATAGACAATATTTACTTCCATTCATCCACGAAAACTTCAAATCAAGTTTGGGAATCCAGAAACTTTATTAAATTGATTTAATTGATAGGCTCGCGTTTGACCAGCATCGCACCTGATGGTAAGCGACGATGTGGTCAAAGAAAGAGCTCGCTTGCCTAAAAGTAAACTATTCACTCTTGACTTAAGTATCCCTCAGCTTATAACTATCAGAAAACAGACTGGGACGTATAGGACGTATAGGCGTCGGAGTCTGTATTTCCCTAACGTGACAAAACAACGATTTACAATTTACTTTACAGAAAAACATTTTTATTAAAAAAAGTACAAAAATATGCTCGTATGTTTGGTGTTATAGCCTGCCGTGAACGCAGGTTTTAATTAAACTAAAAGTACTCGTGTAGTATATTTATATACAACAATGTGAATCAATTAACCAGTTTAAAAACTTCGTTAAAACCAATTCGAATTAATAAATTTCATCACGGTAGTTGTAACAGGAAGTACGTCACATACAATCTGCTACACTGCCATAGTTTTGGCAGAATGCCAGATGGGCGCTTATATAAAAGTTGCCATGTAGCGCCTAGTGAATAAATATGCCAGACTTTTTTTCAGCGGCAACATTTTTTGTTGTAGGCTTGACACTTTTTTTGCTCGAGCTTCTTTTGTGACGATGCCAAATACTGTCCAGCTACCGAAAGGCAGTTTTTAAGGTAAGAATAAAAATATAAGAATACTCGTAAAAATTACTGTTTTCCTGTACTAATTCTCTGCTTAGTGCTAGTATTTGCGTTAGATTTACGCATCAGTGCAAAGTCATACACAGATCATGGAATGATCGCTGAAATTGTGAGCAGTTGACGTATAAATAAACAACGCGAATATATATGGCGTAATATATATTTATAAATCGCAAATATACATATATGGCGAAAACATCATTGACCAGATCAATCCGAGTAGTGTAATTTGTGTGAATTTGCAAAGATTCTCATAAATGTAGTAACATTATAGTTAAGGAATGTGTTCTTTTTTTTAATTTAATGTTGTTTATCTTATATAATAATATATTTTTTAACTATAATTCAATTCTAAGTAAATAAAACTGATAGCCACACTGTCGTATTAGGTTAAAGCCTGTACCTAAACATAGTTTAAAGTTTAAGAATGGTTTAAAACATAAATAAATAAATTGCAGTGTTAACCACATGCAACTAAAACGGTTGTTTTTTCTGGGTAAGTCATCAAATGACTCCTCCCAGTTCAGTATCTCGTTAGAAGATTCCCGCAACCCCAACTGGGCCCACAGGATCTCGTATATTGTGATGAAGCAGCCTCTTGTTAAAGCTGTAAAAATCTCTTTCTCCATTCATAACCTTTTATTACTATGTCTCAGTTTTAACATGTATTGAGTATGTTTTATTCCTTATGTATTTCATATAACCAAGAAATAGTATACCACGGAGTACCAGCGTATTTATTTTCTCCTTCTGCGTCAAATGCATCCAAAATTTTGTCTGTAAAAAATCAAGTTAGACAGAGGTAGTATTCTAAAACAGTAATATTAGACAGGCAAAAGCTTAAGAACTTTAAAGTTGTACAGTGAAAACTTTATTATCCAAGCATAGTTAGTGGTCGAAAAGAAAAAAAAAAGTATAAAGTTTGTTGTATTGCTTTATTTTTTTCGTTTCCATTACATTACTAAACCTATTATCAATAAATTCAGTTAATATTCAATCATTTGAACCATATAAGTTACAAATACATTCTCGTATAATTCCACTGATATTAATACTAAGGTGAGCATGCAATAATTTGATGCGGGAGGCTGGGAAGAGATGAGCAGAAGCAATTAGCATGCAAATTGATGTTCATTCTAGTAATATTCAGATACAGTGAAGACACAGAAGGACAAACATCAACTACTTTAATTAATTTTTGATTAGTAATGTATTAAGCTGACATTTTTAAGCTGAAATTTCACTACAAAATCTGTTTCAAATTTCACCTCCACACCTAGGTTTGGAGCGGATATTTGAAACAGATTTTATAAACTCTGTATGAAAAATGAAATTAAAGCCCCCCGTTTTATTTTCATTTGAATTATTTTTATTAAACTATAAACTTAAACATAGCATCAACAATTCGTCCACAACGCTGTCGGCTGGTAACGTACCTCAGAGACTGGTGGCAATGCCTCGTTGTATGGCAGTTCTTAGCCTTTGGCCAAAGTTAGCCCTTGAGTAAAGAGACGCGTCAACTAGCCTTTTAGATATTTCTTTAAAAAGGCCATGTGTACTCGGCCCTACAGTTTCGACCCCAAACAATAAAATATGCATAACATTAAAGCAAACAAGAAATCTTTTATTTAGGAACTGCTGTTATCATTTAATTTATAAGTATAAAATTGGAAAATGTATAGCTTCACTATAAGGAGTAGGAAGTATTACATTTGTGATCTATAGCTGTGAAATGAATTAATTAAAAAGCACTGGAAGTGGTGACGGGCGTGCGTTTTAGCAGACTGCTGATATTCAGTTTGATAAATGACTTTTCAACCGACTACAAAAAGAGGGGGTTATCAATTCGACGCGTATATTTTTTTTTTTATGTTTGATCATCGAGTACTCGAAGACGGCTGAACCGATTTGGAAAATTCTGTTTTTGTTCGAATGGGTATACTTCGAAATTGGTACCATTATCACCAAAGTCAGGATCTGATGATGGGATCCTGGAGAAATCGAGGGAACTCTTCAAATATTATAGGCACACCTATGGCGTTTTGGGTATTTCTTATTGTAACTTGTGCAGTTGCTCTCAAAAAGTACCATTTGGGGAAGTGGAACTGATGATGAAGACCACAGATGGCCGCCGAAACTACTCAATAATAAGTATTGAGTGGATTGCGATTCGATTACTTGAATATGGATGTTAAGCACTTTATGCTCGTCACAATGCATATGGTGATGTAGAGCTGATGGTGAAGTACCAGGAGAACTCCTCAACAATTAACGGCCCAGCATTGGGAAAAGCAATATTTTGTAAAAGGTTATAAGTAGTTGACATTTAGGCTCTTGTAACTAGGTAAATTAAAAATCATCCAACTAAAAAGAGTGAAAAAAAAAACTTTTTAACAAAAAATTAAACCGACTCCTAAAAAACATTGCAAAGTGAAAAATAACTTTAATTTCGGAAGTCGGTGCCAAAAACGAAAAAACAAAACTAAAGACACCGACTACCAAAATTAAAGTTATTTTTCACTTTGCAGTGATTTTTAGGAGTCGGTTTAATTTTTTGTTAAAAAGTTTTTTTTTATATAAATGCTTGATGGAAGGTGTCTGCTGAAATCTATGTGTATCTTTCGTCAAAAGAGCACCACTGACATAAACCTACATGGGTATACGATTTGCGATTTGATCAGTATGAGTTGTATGGACTTTAAAAGAGGCGTTGACCTGAGTTTTTTTTCCGTGTTTCTTCTCAGGTACATTTTTCAGGAAACCCGGTGTCATCTAATTTAAATTTACAAAAAAATTTTTACAAAAAATAGAACCGACTTCCATATAACACTACCTACAAAGCCAAAAATAACTTTAATTTCGGTAGTCGGTGTTATTGGTTTTGGGTTTTCTTTTTTTTCCACACCGCCTTCCGAAATTAAAGTTATTTTTGGCTTTGTAGTGTTTTGATATGGACATCACTTCTATTTTTTGTAAAAAAAAATATTTTCACGCTTTTTAGTGGGTCGGTTTGTAATTTATCTAGTTACAAAAGCCATAATGTCAACAACTTATCACCTTTTAAAAAATATTGCTTTTCCCGATGCATAGCCGTTAATTTTTGAGGAGTTCTCCTGGTACTTGACCATCAGCTCTACATCACCATACTCGTATGTATTGCGATGAGCATAAAGTGTTTAACATCCGTACTCAAGTAATCGAATCGCAATCCACGAAATACTTATTATTGAGTAGTTTCAGTGGCCATCTGTGGTCTTCATCATCAGTGCAACTTCCTCAAATGGTACTTTTCAAAAGCAACTGCTCAAAGTACTATAAGAAATACCCAAAACGCTATAGGTGTGCCTATAATATTTGAAGAGTTCCCTCGATTTCTCCAGGATCCCATCATCAGATCCTGATTTCGTAACAATGGGACCAACTAGAAAGTATACCCTTTCAAACGCAAAAAGAATTTTCCAAATCGGTCTATCCGTCTCCGAGTTATGAGGTAACATACATAAAAAAAAAGTTCAAGACGAATTGTAAACCTCCTTTTTTTGAAGTCGGTTAAAAATAGATTAGGTGTGTAAGTGTTATTTATATTTAAGAAATATAAATATAACTATTTCATTATTAGTTTCCCTATGGCAATTTAGGTATATACCGCACACAGGTTTCAGATATATAAGTACTTAAAATTATAATAACAACACACTATCCATTCCTGCATGGTGGATATCGCACCCATACGCACAAAACGTTATGTGAATACTTTCATTGTGCGTATAGCTAAAGAGTGGAATCCCCAGTTGAAGTCTGTATTTCCTGATAGCTATAACCTGGGGGTCTTTAAGTCAAGAGTAAATATTTTACATCTTGGTAAGCGAGCTTCATCTTCAACTACATCATCACTTACCATCAGGTGAGTGAGCTGGTTATTATACGCAAGCTTAAAACCAATAATAAAAATAAAACGATAACTCTTACAAAACAAAGTCGCTACAGGATATAAAAACACAGTACACCTTGTTACCGCTTATATTCCAAAGCTGGAACGTACAGTTGTGCCCGAAAGCAATAATTATATTAATGCTCCTTGCTGTATCATTTTACCCCAATAATTCTTCGCGAGTCGCAATTTTAACGCGGTAAAATAATTTAAAATTTGAACAGCGCTATGATTATTGCACATCCATCTGATAAAAGCTTGAGGGAAATATGATAAATTATCACTATAATTTTTTCATCGTTATTTTTATTTTTATTTTATTTATTCGGGAAAACAAACAATTACACACTGTAAATGAACTTAAAATTATCATGCAACAATATGTATAAGTGTGTAACCCACTACGTTATCCACATTTTATATAATTATAAACTAAGTCGTTTTAAAACATGCACGAGTGACACTATATCCTATGTTTCTGAGTTTTTCATTTCAACACTAACAATATTGCGAAATTTGTTGGCAGACAACGAAAATATATCAATATCTGCAAAATGTGAGTTATAGGTTTTCACTATGCGACGCAAAGGTGCACGGTTCCCAGCATTAGTACGACAAGAAAATACCGCAAACAGTGGACGCACGCGCACCTCTCGTCTTACCACAGTTCTAGGTACAATATAACATAGATTATTCGTTAGGTCAGAACAGTCATAACGGTTATTACAGAGATCATACAGAAACATTGTCTCAAGAAGAGTGCGCCTGGACTTCAATTTGCTTAATTTGTAATAATTTAATAGTTTATCGTAACTTAAAGTTCTACGAAAGCATCTGTAGTGCGTTGATCTTAAAAATTTATACTGTACCCTCTCTAGGTTGTGAATGTATTTTTTGTAATAAGGATTCCACACTGTGACGGCGTACTCTAGCTGTGATCTAATAAGAGCTTTAAATAGGTGTATGTATGTATGTGGGCGTTTAAAATCAATTGTAGCTCTCATTACAAATCCGTACATACGAAACGCATTGCTTATAATATTATTAATATGCTGGTCCAAATGCAGTTTAGTATCTAGCAGCACCCCAAGGTCTCGAACTGAAGATTTATTCTGCAGAGGGGTCTGATTTAGATAGTAAGTGTGTGATATTTTCTTTGTTTTTTTTTGTGAACGTTATAGATAGACATTTCGAGATACTTAATTGAAGCTTGTTATTGTTACAGTAACATGAAAATCGATGTAAGTCTTCTTGAAATAAATTGCAATCATTAATATTTTCAATTTTTTTATAAATCTTGAGGTCATCAGCGTAGAGTAAAAATTTTGAATGTTTAAAGCAACTATGAACATCGTTAATGAATAAAATAAAAAGAAGAGGGCCTAGAATTGAGCCTTGGGGTACACCAGAGGTAACACTAATTGAAGAGGACTCATAACCGCGTATAGCAACTTTTGGGGTCCTATTTGTCACGTATGATGAGAACCACCGCAAAAGATCTCCACGTATGCCATTGTATGCTATCTTAGTAAGAAGTAACTCGTGGTCTACTTTGTCGAAAGCTTTCCGAAAGTCAGTGTACACTGCATCCACTTGCACACGCTGATCCATATTGTTAAACAAATAATCGGTAAAAACTACCAAATTGGTCGCGGTAGATCGTTTTTTAACGAATCCATGCTGTTGTTTTATTATTATGTTGTACAAGATAGGACTAATCTCATCGTGAATAAGTCTCTCGAAAAGCTTCGACAAGGCAGACAGTATAGAGATAGGTCTATAATTCTCAACATCATCTTTGGGACCTGCTTTATGAACTGGAGTAATATTTGCTCTTTTCCAGATTTCAGGAAAAGTACCCTCTGCGACACATTTGTTATAAATAATACACAATGGCACACATATGGTACTCGCGGTTTTATTAAGGTAATATGCGGGTATGCCATCTGGTCCGGGACCTTTTGTATTATCTAATGCTTTCAATGCTTTCAAAACTTTGTCAACAGTAAAGTGAATGTCACTAATGATATCCGAGTTGTCTAGATAATTATCGGGAGGAGACCAATTGTCCATTTTAAGAGATGATGGTTCATAGACGGATTGAAAAAAGTCGGAAAATAAGTTGCATATTTCTGTAGGGTTACTGGTGCTTTGGTTTTTATATGAGACTGTAGAAGGTATTCCTGCCTTTGATTTTTTGTTTGAAATGTAACTCCATAGATACTTAACGTTCTTACTTATGTTATCTTCAACGGAACTAATGTACGCATTGTATTGCTTTTGGCACTCCAATTGGAATCTATGTCTTAGGAAAGAGAAATGCTCATAGTCTGACAAGTTTTTGTATACTTTCCATTTAATCCAAGCTTTGTTTTTATTTTTAAAAATTTTTATTAGGGATTTCGAAAACCAAACAGGGAACTTTGAAGAATGTGACGATGTCCTAGGCACGTGTTTTTTTATTGTGTTCAAAATATAGTCGTAAAAAATATCTACACAATTCTCAGCAGATACACTACTGAATATGTTATTCCAATCTATTTTAGCTAAGTCTGCGTTTATTAAATCGTAATTGGCTTTGTGAAAATTATATTTTAGAATTTTAGCGCGTGGTAACATTTGGAGGTCAGTTTTATAAGTAATTGTTGTAGCTATGGGGGGGTGAAACTTATCAGGCGGTACCAAAGATGAAGGCGCGAAAACATCACAACTTGTAGTACTGATTATTAAGTCTAAAGTTCGTCCCATACTGTTTTTTATAGTATTATATTGGTAACTATTTATTACTGACATAAAATTGTCCATGTGTTTACATATAGATGAGCTGCCGCTGCTATACAATGCACCAAATTGATTATAAGTAACAGGAAGCCATTCAATTTCCGGTAAATTATAATCACCAAATAAGAAAAGAGTTGCTGGGTCCGTTGATTCGAGTAACTTTTGTATCGCTTCAAAATGATCTAAGTAAATACTTTCCGGGGTATTAGGCGAAATATAAACAACACTTATATAATATTTATCAAGACCATCTCCAGGTAGTTGGACAATGACATGCTCTGTACATGAGTGAAGCGTTACATGTACGGCGTTGAGGGTTTTCAGTGCGGCTATTAGAACTCCGCCTCCATCTTTTTTATTTGTGGCAATACGATCTCGATCGCATCTGAAAACCGCGTACCGCTCGTCTATAAATTCATTGTCCTGTATTTGAGGCGTTAACCAGGTCTCCGTCAGAATAATAATATCGTAACAATTAGTTAAAATATTCATGTAGAGAGTATTTAGTTTAGTACGTAAGCCCCTACAGTTTTGATAATACACAGCTAAATTATGTGACATCAGGTGCGAATAACATTAAATTAATAGGCGCTAATAGTGTAAGATGCCGCGATACGACCAAAAATATCACAAATAAGTCGTGTATGAAGTCCAGACTGCACTCATATTTGAATGAATAAAGAATAATTAAATTTATAACATTACCTAATATTAACAAATAGAATTGAAACAAAAAATATTGCAATAAGTAGCATAGGCTAATATTGTTATGATTTTTTGTGTAAACAATAGAAAAGACACAAAATACTTTCAAGTTAAGGCTGCTTATAAAACTGTTATTTAACTTAGAACTAGTATTTATACTAAATACGTTGATATTTAAAATCACCAATTCGAGTACTGTTAGATACGCACTGTGGTTATTTAGCTGAATTTGGAACGGAGGTAACTTTAATTTTCTGAAGGTCGCGGGCTGATCGTATTGCCAAAGCAGGTGAACTATCAGTTTCTCTGACAAGAATGGTAGCGTGTTTAACCCACACGTACTTGTAATTGCTTCTTTTGGCTGCCTCTTTGCATTCTCGAAATAATTGCTTATTTTTTAGAGTTAGATGTTCATGCATGTATATGGGGTACGAATTTCCAGAGAGTCCTAGTTGATTTGTGCTCACACCTTTAGCTAGACGGAATGCACTCAGGAGATTATCTCGCAGCATACGAGAACCCAGCTTAACAACGATGTTTTTTGGTCTATTATTTTCTTTATGTGCATGCGGGACGCGATGTATCGCCAAAATGTCTTTTTGAGATAATGAACAGCCTATTTGTGAAGCAACGCTCTCCAAGAAAGTCACCAGATTTTCACTTCGCTTCTCAGGAACGTTACATATTTCCAAGTTACATTGCCTCGCTTGTTGTTCCAATGAATCAATCCTGAACTCCAATCCCTGCACTACACTATTAATAAGATCTACGTTGAGCGATTGTGAGCCGATCAAATCGATGCGCTTCTTCATATCATTATGTTGGTCGCTGGTAAATTGAACAGACATCTTAAGATCCGAAATATCCTGTAATATTTGTTGATGTTTGCCGTCCAGGTTAGACACACGCCTATCCAAAGCAGTATGGTCAGAACGCAGAGTCTGAAGGTCCATCTTTATGTCCGATGTTACCTGAGTTACTTTTTCAAGATCAGATTTAATCGTGGTGATATTTTCCGAGATTTTTGACATCGCATTGTCTAAATTTTTACGCCAATCATCAAGTTTTTTATTAATTTCCTGAGAAAGGGTATTAATTGCATCCTTAATTTCGCATTCGGGTTGCTTTCTCTTTCGTTGCGTAATATTTATGCTAGTTCCCGGAACCGAGGCATTTGATAAATCAGTATCTGAGTGATACTTAGCCTCAGGTGAGCGTAACATAGTGTAGAAAAGAAATATATGTTATGACAATAGCAGTCAAGTAATTCGAGTCGTAAGCTTCACTGATTGCTGGTCGAGCGGTAAAAGATGTGGAAACGCAACGCCGAGTACGACGCGTCGCTGGATCGAACCTCGCACAAACGCCGATGACTTTTTCTATGTTTTAAAATCTCATAAGTATTTAAAACAGAATCAAAAGAGTGTTCTCACCCAGCGAGTCGAAGAACGAGATGGCGCAATACAACTTCAATGATGGCGGCCACTGCCAATGGGTACCTCCACAAGATAGTAAGAGAGGTACCGATTTCCACACCAATGCGCAAAAATAAATTAATTTCGACTAAAAAGATCTTCAGAAACACTGACAGACGTGCACTCGCGACAAAGTTCAACGAAAAAAACTGATCTAAAAGCGATAAAAACTACGTGTGCAGTGATCGGTAGTTGTTTTAAGTTGCCAATTAAGATAAATAAGTTGTTATTGACAGAAGGCGTTCCGCCATTTTGCTACAAGCGGCCATCTTTGTTACGGCTTCCACGATTTTCTTTCAAATTGGGCTGTCATGCGCTACTGTAATCTTGCGTTCTCTCTTTTTATCGATATCGGTGTTTATTTTGCCCCATACTTAGTGCTGTCCGTTGAATCACAATGTCTTGGTCATTATTTATTGATAACAACACGATAATGGTTAATAATGAGGATCAGGATGATGTTTAAATTTCAATTTTGATACAGAATAAACTTACTTACCTGATAACTGGCTCTTGTTGTCACTGCATTTAGTTTCATAATAAACCTGTTAATTTCACATGTTTTCAATTTAATTGTTCTCTTCAAGAATTTTTATTTATTTTGCAATTGCTTAACGACCAAATCTAACAGGTGAGGGTTATTTTTTAAGTGTCAGCAAAGAGGTAAAAACTTGTTTGATGTGTTATAGTTTTGTTAATATTTAAACTGGACAAATAAATTGAACGTTTCAATTAAATATTATTTTTATTATTTCAAAAATGTTGATGTAGCTAAATCAATAAATTAATATTTTTCTGTTTCAATTTCAACTATGTCCAAGTCAAAAGTCACATCGATCCATTATATCACACTGCTTTGACATGAACAAAACACATGAGACAAAAAATCCAATACAATTTTGTAATTATAATATTAGTATAGAAGAGCATATTAATTAACATTACATTACAAATGCTTGGGTAGAGTGACATAAATGATTAAAAATAAAAATATTTTACACTTGATCGTAAGCAGATTCTAATAAACCATCATAAAATTACAAACAAAAACGTAAATTTATATCAAGCCATTAATGAACCCTTTATCCTGAATTTTCTATTTAGCTAACTACTGATGTTTCATAGTATGCCTCTAAGTTTAGTGTGCCTCTTGGCATAGGCTTTCACTAGCATATTCCATTGCTGTCTATCTCAGTCCCTACTGGAGGGTAGCCAGAGATAGACAGCAATAGACTTATACACCTTACACTAGCAATGGTGGAATCTAACCACTAGCGTACAAAACAAAACCTGTAGTTCCAGACGAGAATGTTACTTATAATATAATTTTTTACTTAAGCACGTTTAAATGTTCTGTTAATATGAAAAAACAGGACTTCATTATTTTTTTAATATCTAATCAATTCTTTTATCTCGTTGCAGCATCAATCGAGTCCTTCCACGCACCAACTGGGGGTGGTGTGGAGCTGCCCTGTGATGTCACTCCTGCGCTTCCCGACGACCGCATGGGGCTCGTCATCTGGTACAAACAGGACCACGAGTCGCCAATTTATACGTAAGTATTTCATTATGTTCAGTGTGTTCAGATTGACAGACTTAAGAGACAAATCTCGTATTTTAAAGAACCATCACATTCGCATGCTTTTAGAAATCTAGCTAAAACAGATTTAAATTGTTGTTTATTTCTCTAAATTTTGACATCGCTATGGCATTGCCTTGTGAAGTTGTGCGTATTTAAGTATAAGTATTGGCGTGCACATTTTAAGGCATAATAGAATGCTGGTGTTAGGTACTCTGCTCCAATCCTCATCGACCTATTCCCCCTGACTCCTGAAAAAAAAAACCGATAGAGAACAAAAAACATCATTAGACACATGAAAAAAAAAACTTATTTATTCAAATTAGGCTAGCTAACTTCTGCCTGTGGCTTCGCTAGTTTTTATTGGAGGATTAACTCACAAAGGACATTGCCCATATTGTATAGAGATTCGTACCAACTTGCGTCAACCCAAATTTACTCTCAACGAGTCAAGTTTTTAGACCACTCGTCTTGACGCGGCACACACTACTGAGAGCACCGTGACCTTCGCTTAGGAGTCTGGTCGGTGCGCATGTTTGTGTGAGTGTGCTGTTTCGAGCGTTTGTAGGTAGACTCCGTGCTGTCTGTCCATATTTTTATACTGTGCTTTTAGCCACTTTCAAACAAAAAGCATTTAACCGCTACATTGTGACGTCATTTAAACAATAAATAATTACTACTCATGAACGCCAAGAGTACTGCAGACTGACGGCCAAGTATCCCGGCTTCACTTGTCGTGAATGAAGTCAATATAGTTTAGTTGTGTTACTGATAAAGGTGGGTGGGTACTTATATTGATAAAGATGTCATTAAATAAAATTTGATCGAATTTGACGGGTTTTATTCTCCATATATTAAAGTGATATAAAAAACCTCTCCGAATTTTTTTTTTTTTTTGAACAAGGTTCGTGTTTGACCACTATCTCACCTGATGGTAAGTGATGATGTGCTCGAACATGGAGCACCCTTACCTAAAAGTAACCAAAACACTCTTGACTTAAAGACTCCTAGGTTGTAGCTATCGGGAAACATAGACTCTGGCAGGGAATTCCACTCCTTAGCTGTACGCACAATGAAGGTATTCCCAAAACGTTTTGTGCGTCTGGGTGGGATGTCCACCATGTAACGATGGCGCTTCACCGTTTGTCTCGTAGACTGCTGATGGAACGGGTTTGGTGGAATTAGATTGTGTAATTCCATCTCACACTCCCCGAAATGTAACCGATAGAAAACCGATAGACTTGCAACTCGTCGTCGGTGTTCAAGGCTCTGGAGCTTTGCCTCGACCAGTAGTAGTAGTGTAGTAGTAGTCGAATATTTCCAAAACATTTGTTTTTCTGGATAGTTTCTTGAGTCATTATATAAAACAAAATATGGCTTCTCACTACCTACCCGGCTTACTTAGTACTGAAGATAGACAAAAAGTGACGTGCTTAACAATAATCAAACACGTTCAATATTGATATTATATAAAGTAAATCTGTTAATATCTTGTTCAAGGCTTTTGAAACACCTCACACAAAAGTCTAAACACGAATGCTGAAGGAAAATACTACGAATAAAATCTTTAAATGTTTTTAACATCAAGGTTTATTTGCTTGAGGAAAATACTGCTCAAGCAAATAAACCTTGATTTAAAAATTAGTGCGACTTAATTAATCCTATGATGTTCTATCTAAAAGGACTATTACGCTGTGACCGAATAAACATCAACATCAAACGCTTGTCTTGCCATTGTATGGCAGATAGTGCCACTGTGAAAAAACATTCTAACGAGAGTTTTTAGCCAGAGCTGCTCCGAGTTAATTTTCTGTCCCAATCTTCTTACTTCTTACTATCTACTTACTATCTTACTAATCTTCTTACTAATCTTATCTTATCTTACTAATATTATAAATGAGAAAGTTTGTGAGGATGGATGGATGTTTGTTACTCTTTCACACAAAAACTACTGAACGGATCTGAATGAAATTTGGCAAGTAGATAGTTTACATCCTGGAATAACACATAAGCCACTTTATATCCCGAAATTCCCACGGGATCGGGATTTTACGAGCGAAAACCCTCCAACGCGAACGAAGTCGCGGGCAAAAGCTAGTTCTACATATTATTACAATTAAGCCCTGATACTTATTGGTAGCTCCGTAATACATACATGTATACTATGTTTAGAGTTACTGAGCGTAGATTATGAGTTAATTTGTGTCGAGATGCTATGTGAAGCAATGGGTGACATATATTGTATCGTAATATCAGTTATCTAGATATTGATGTTTGTGTCTAAGAATAGGCTGAGTCGGTAACGAAAATTTAAGATTTTAGGTTAATAGGTTTATAGTTCGAAACGTCGGACTGTGAAATTGTCATTAAGTTTTTATTTATTTATACTTAATGCACATAGGTACCAAAGATGGACTTAATGCCAATGCATTCTCTACCATTCAAACAAGGCTGGTGAACAGATAGCGTGGCAGGTGCTATACGTACGTTGAATAAATACCATCCAACCATTGATATACTAAAAACCCAAGATGCACACTCAACGTCTCAAAACCGTCCGCATAAAATGAGTGCTTAATTCTAAATTATGCGCTCATTTCAAATAGTATCGCGTCACTCGCGTCTAGGTTCACACGTCAAAAATGCCAAAATTTTCTTTGTAAAAACAACCTTAAACAATTGTCATAAGATAGAATTTGCAAAAACATATTTTGTACTTATAGCATATCTATTACTACGTAGGTGGTGAGTGTTTGGCGACAGCTTCGATCGTCACTTTTCTTCGAGACTGTGCATCTTGGGTTTTTAGTATATCAATGCATCCAACGAATAGATTACGATAATAGTTGTTTTTCTTTTGTTTATAATCATCATGTATTAATTTTCTGCAGATCGAGCAATTTTAATGTTAACACTAAGCACTTTAATACTTTGAGGTTATTTAATTTAAGGAAATATAACTTATTCTATATATTCTCATGAAAAAAAAAAAACAGATGAACAGAACACAAGTAGCACCGCGGTATAAACTAGTACACATTAATCCTTATAATCAGTCGCTTTCAATCCCCGTGTCTAGTGGTGTCAACTGTTTCCTGCGCTGTCATAGAGAATATTTTTGTTTTTGTTTTTGAAAATCGAAGGCTTAGTCGTGATCAATTGATTTGGGTTTGAATTACGTTGGCATTTTGGGGTTAACGAACGAAGGGATAATTGGTTGAACCGTAGTTGGAATGTGGGACATAGTTTTTAATGAGTTGGCCCAGTTTTAACTATTATAATGTGAAAGATAGCAAGTTGTCTAAATCGAAGCATTTTAATAGACCTAGCCAAACAATGCAAGTATTTGTTAGTTATCGCGTAGCTCAACTTTAAACTATAAGGAATAGGAATGATTTGACGACCAATTAGTAAGGCCATTTGGGTAGGCTGTATAAAGTACTCAAACTGCGAGACAATGCGGTTATCTATTCATAAGATATGGTGAAAGCACTGTTCCCGTGGTGGAGCCAGTTTTCAAAAGAAAACGATGCCATTACAATTGAAATATGATATTAGAAATATAACAGAATGTATCTGTTATATTTCTAATGTCGACTAATTCCTCGGTCAGTGATTTCCTTTCTTATACAGTTTTATTTTAACCCACCCAGCCATAATAAAAAGGAAAATCTCACAACGTCAAAACACTATTTAAAAGAAACGGCCACGATGGACGATATTAATTGCATTTAGGTTGTTACGGGAAACTTTGATTGAAAACAGTTTCAAGAACAATTTTGTGCTGGAAAAATACAAAGGGAAACGAGAGAAACATCTAAGGATACAATCTAAGTATCGTAATTTGTAAAATATATTCGTAGCTATTTTTGTTAGTCTGTGAAAGTGCATCTGTTTATTTTGAATCAGGGTCATCTGCTTGGCCTTTTGCCGTGTTGGAGTCAGCTTCCAATCTTACCAGATGCATCTGTGTGCTAGTGTTTTACTTTGAGTGACTGCCTAACTTCTCCACAACCCAGTAGCTGGGTAACAAAATACCCTCTGGCAAGACTGGTATAAAATTGTATCGCTTATGACTATCCCAAACGACTGCCAAAGATGTACAAATAACAGCCGGAACCCTGGAATCTCCATATTATGTTAAGATGGTCATCCGCGGACCAAACCCGGCAAGCGTTGCATAACCTTAAATCGCCCAGAGCGGCTGTTATTGTTAGTTCATTTCGAAAGATATTCAAATGTAAGCTACACATTAAGCTATAAGCGTCAATAGCCTAATGGCTAAGGTGTCAGACTTGTAATCGAGAGCTCGCGGGTTCGAACCCCACCCATTACACTATTGACGTGAACCCACTCCAGACTCCACAATATTTATATTAGTTGGAGAGGTTAACAAGATTCCTAGTAGGTAATGTGAAATCTACCCACATTCCTAGTTCTCTTTTACAAAAAAAAACAAACATTTGAATATCTTTAGAAATGGAATTTAGAAAATTTGAATATTTAAATAGAATATACAAATATCTGGCGATATGAAACATAAACAACAAACAATATCATATTTAAAATAAATATCAAAAACTTAATTCGTTTAATGAATCGTTGAAATTTATAAATGCTATACTTTAGAGACTAAAACGCTTTTAATAATTTATTCAACTATTTTCTTGAATAATTTATTGATAGTTTTAACTTGACTGCGTGTTGAAAACGAGACGGTTTAAGATAGAAACATCTCTAGCAAACGTTACAACGTTCTTTCTCCTCCACGTAATATACATTTTGATTGAAGTGCTCATTAAAAAAGTCCGGAGTAAATATGTAAAATTTTGTGTAATTGGTAAGAAAAGAAAATCCCTACGGAACGCGGATAACTACACTAAGCGGGTACTAACAGACGCATACACTCATGCAATGTTAGCAGCCGACACGCACACGAGCGCATTTCCTTGAATTAAGGTTTGTATTAATTTATCATGATACTGTGTTTCCATTTTATGTTAAATGAAAGATTTTTCCGTCAAAATTGAACACCTATTTTTTATGACGGAAATCGATTCAGAAGCCGATTCTGAACCAACTACTTTCAGGAATTGCGTTTATTCTGTTACACGTTGTATATAACGATTATTTGTTGTTTTGTAGTTTTTGCGTCCGTTATCTTACAGTAAAAAGTTTTTGGTTCTGTGCCATCTAAGCTATTCCGAATCGATTGGGAGTATTTGTAATAAATTGTGATTTTAATTTGTTTAACTATTTCACATTCAGCCGTAAGTCATGACGTAGCATATACTAATTTGATTCCTTTACTAATATTATCATAATTATCTACGGTTACCTCCATGATTATACATTACCAACCAGACATGAGTCGGCCTGTTTGTGTCCGACACTACAACGATAGCCCGAAACGGTAACCCGTATCGTTATTTAACCATTTCGACTGTCAACGCATTATTTTTATTGTCATGGAGTAGTGTAGTCGTGATAAGTTTATGTTACTAAAGTGTTGTTTAAATTGTTTTTGAATTGTTACCAAAATACTAAGTGTAGATCTTGAGTGATATTTTAAAATCAACTTGTGTACAGAAATTTGTGATTTAATTGGTTACATTGTGACATAAATCAATCGCCCATATTATCCTCTAAGCAAACCAAACGTGATTTTTTTAATAAGGTATTTATTGCCTCAGAAAACGATATGCAAACGAAATTAAGAATTTATCAAAATTAGGTATTTTGCTAAGTTCTTCATTTCATAGAGTAACTTTAGTCATAGATAAGAAGGTAATTATCATAATTTCGGATTGGAGAACGCAATACTGCTCTCAAAAAGGTGAGGGAAAGTATTGTCAGAAATGTGGCAAATCCCAGGACAGAAAACATGAGATTGTCCCTCAAACAACAATCTTGTTTTATTATTTGTTTATCTATACATCTTCCATATGACATAAATCAAATTGAAGTGTCTGTCTGCGAAGTGCTTAAATATGTATTTATTCACCTACACGATACTAAAAAGCTATTTTTCAACCGACGACCAAAAAAGGGGGTTATCAATTCGACGCGTATATATATATATATATATTTTATGTATGGTCATCGATTACTCGAAGACAGCTGAACCGATTTGGAAAATTCTTTTTTTTGTTTGAAAGGGTATACTTTGAAATTGGTCCCATTGTCACCAGGTCAGGATCTGATGATGGGACCCTGGAGAAATCGAGGGAACTCTTCAAATATTATAGGCACACCTATGGCGTTTTGGGTATTTCTTATAGTAACTTGTGCAGTTGCTCTCAAAAATACCATTTGGGGAAGTGGAACTGATGATGAAGACCACAGATGGCCGCCGAACCTACTCAATAATAAGTATTTCGTGGATTGCGATTCGAATACTTTAGTTGACATTTAGGCTCTTTTAACTAGGTTAATTAAAAATCGATCAACTAAAAAGAGTGAAATAAAAACTTTTTACCAAAAAATGGTAATTGGTTAAAAGTTTTTATTGTCTGTCTATTATTCTTGGCTTGTCTCTGGAGTAGCTGAACCGTTTTAATGGGACTTTCACTGGAAGATAGAAGAGGTTATAAGACACTTATTATCTCGGAAAATTCCCAGGAGATCGGAAACTACGCGGGAAAACCTGCCACGTGATCGAAGTCGCGGGCACAGCTAGTCTATCTACATTAGATTAGAAGTTATGCGCGTACAATGTACATATAATTATTTCGCACACACGCATAACTTCTGAACGACTGCAACAAATTGTATAATAACAATTTTTTTTTGTGTTCGTTATTGTCAGGAAAAGGTTTGTAAGAAAAAAAAAAATTGCGGTTAAAAGTTCGCCGCGTCGTCGGCTAGTTCATACATAATAAAATCCAATTCGTTTCTAGATACTGTCCAATACGAGGTTTCTTCTTCGGGGCTACAAAAGTTTTGACACTTATAATAAATTCGTAAGATCCAGCAGCAGGTTTGAGAATAGAGCCCCAAAATATAATAACTTTTGTAGCGGTGATCTCATACGAGTTTATTAAAACTTAGATCGTTCGGGATCTTTCATACTTGTGCGTTATTAGTTCTTATGTTAGTTTTGAAGATTATGCGGTTTCATCTTTGTATTTGGAAGTTTTAGAAAGCATAGACTTTGAATTCATATCTTATATTAAAATATTTGAAGCTTATTTATGTGGTGAATTCGACTTGTCATTATTAAAATCTATATATTAATGCGAGAAGCAAGAACTTTTAACCCCTTCTTTACGAAAATTACGCAGACATAGGAGTATGAAATTTGGCACAGTTAAGGTTTATAGGGCGAAGCGTTTGTTTTTATATAATAATGTATTTGAAATAATTTAATTTATGGTCGTATTTCGACCACTGGGCACCCAAAAGTTCATATTAAAATATATTACACTGCTGATTTGTGGTAAAACATAACATTATTTTGTAACTATAACTTTATTTTTGGGGCGGTTGGTCAAACAGTAGTAAGCTGTGCTTTCAGAGATCAACAACGACTACTTTAGAAGCCGTCTCTTGTTCGTTTGTCTAACCTGTATAAACTTTGTTCTCAGACTGGACACTCGAGAAGGCGTGACCTCACACTGGGCAGATTCCACATTAGGAGTCAGGGCTGTCTTCAGAAGCGACACCAGACCTGCAGTACTGGTCCTCACTAAATTAAGGTACGTACATAATAAATATATGATGCTTTAAGAACTAATGCTTCTGCATAGCCTCTCTCCCAACTACATAAATGGGGGTCAGCTTCCAGTCTAATTGGATGCAGCTGAGTACTTGTATATTATATGCAGCAGCTGCCTATCAGACCTTCACAACCCAGTGCCTGAGTAACACGATACCGCTTGGCAAGACTGGGGTCTGATTATCAGGCTTCTGGCTTCCTGTAACGACTGTCAAAGATGTCCAAATAACAGCCGGCACCAACGTCTCAGCATGCTTTCGGAGGCAAAGATGAATCTCGATATGTTAAGACGGTTATCGATCCGCGGGGCTATTATTATTTAGCCACGTGCCACTCACATAGTGAGCTAATTATATGGAAAACTGTATAAGATTTAAAGTTTTATTGTTCCATTAAACGTAAGCACAACAATTTTGTAAAATAATAGAATTGTGTTTTAGAATTCAAAACATTTATGTTCCACACAATATAAAATCCCATCTAAAACTAAAACCATGATTCCTCTATTACTGAACTTAGATAACCTAAACTATGTATTAAATACCATGATAAACTTAAACCCGTTGGACATAACTCAGACCGTATGTACCAAGCTTTATAGCCCAAAACATGGTATTAATTAAAGCTAGAACACAACACCGCCATATTATGGCCGCCACCTTTTAGTCTAGAATGTATAAAGGCTACTAAAATGTTTAACTGTAATATTACCACTTAGAAGCCTAGCTTCGTTTTAGTTTCATGAACTTTACACAAACGTACTAAAATTCTGCCTAACAGGGACATAACAGGCTTAATGCTGGCAAAAATACTAAATAAATATTTGCTCCGTGTAAAATGCCGACCGATAATTATTTATAATAATAATCATACGTTTATTCAAAAAAACTTCCAAATCGTTAATTTAAATAAGTTGAGTATAAAAAGTAAATTCTGTACAGAACATTATAAAAGTTGCCTTTTGAAAATTTCATACAAAATACATATAACTCTGCCTCATGAACTAGGTAATTCAACAAGTACATAGACAGTAGTAGGTAGTGGTGTCGTTTCTTTTCTAAATCCATTCTGTCTCTAATCATTAATCATACACACTTGTTTTTCCAATTTACTTTAGACATTGGCAGAATAGTTGACATCGGCTCCACTTGCCATTAACCAAAAATAGAATAGAATAGAATAGTCGATCACAAAAAAACAACGAGAAAGAGGGTAGACCGATTCGTCTGCTCATGAACATCTACCCGCAATAACTTCAGTTCATTCGTGATCATGGCGCTTGCAACATTGCCGAAATATCGGAAACTCGAAACGATAAATACACATCTTCAATATCCCGTTTTGAATTTTAATGACACTGTTAGTGACCATGTTTAAAACTTATTATAGACAGTGTCTATCTATGTACCGCAGTATTAAATTACCAACGTCTTTTACATGTGAGTATATAATATAGATTTCTGTGATAATTGTGATGTGTTAGTGTGTTTATGAATATATAACTGACAAATTCGCTCACAAGGCTTGCGATTCATGGGTCATTATCAAAGCCGTTTAAAATATATGAGTGTTACTGTAAATTATATTATCAATTAACAATAATGAGGGATTTCTACCTCCACGTTTAACCCATATCCTATAACCCATTGTCTAATATCAAATCAATTAATCCACGTTCTAAAGACTGTATAACATGACATAAAATGTTAAATTCCGTTACGATTACTATAGAACCCGTAAGGGGTTAAAAGATGTGAGCATATTATAAAATAACGTCACCCGCCATATCTGTCAGTTTGTTCGCGATAAACTCAATAACTATTGAACAGATTTTTATGTAGTTCAATGGATAGAGTGATTCATGAAGAAGGTTTAAGTGCATAAAATATTAAGGTTTTGATAAATAACTTGCTTATTCTCAAGTTACTTTAACCCATAGATAAATATATTAACTTATTTAACCTTAACTTATGTATACAATTGTATAATAACAAATGTGGGAGTAGTTTTGTGTCAATTATCGGAATAAAACCGCGTGAAGTCGGGTCGAGTCGCTCGTGCCAAATAAATAACATCCTTCCATCTTGTTCACCATTGAGCCAAGTGTGTGGAAATTGCCGCAATGTTTCAGGAAATTATTAATTGACAGCGATTAGGTTTCTTATGTTAACTATTTTTACTGGTACTGCTGATTAGGGATTTATAAACAAGACAAAAGTGAGGAATAACTTGTATATTCACAAATATAGACAATACAGACAATCTCAACTTTAATAACGCAAAACTAAGCACAACACAACCGTACACGTCGAGAGCTCAACCCAAAGAGAGCCGGTGATCGTGCCATGTCGACCGGTGTAACAGCTTCGTTTCCCGCCACAGCACCACTCGCGCTAGCTTCACTCGGTGTTGCCAACACGGCCCTCCTGCATCGTGCATGACCTCAGGCACACTCCAACCAACAGCACCTGCGTACACCGTCACACAAGCCAAAACTATGCATCTGAAAATAAAACAAGTATCAGAACACCGCTATCAGGAACATCATCTTGATCTCTTTTACTTCTTCCCTAAACTTGAAACATTAGAGAAAATTATTCTAGACCCCTTCAGGCCCAGGAAACCTTGCGAGACGCATCGTTTTGATGTACTGATCTGCCCAACTCATAGAATTTTGTCTTTTTTAGACTTAGACAAAATCTGAAATCTAGTTCACTCCTTTAGTTCGAAGTAGTGCCTGGTCCAGTTTACTCCTTTAGTCTTAGGCAGTAAACTGCTTCAGCACACCACTCCTACCCTGGATCGTGAACACTTTAAAGTTCTGGCAGACCAGCACATACCTATATTCTTTTGTATGAAACCATAACACGCATAAATTGAATAAGCATAATAGGCTAGTTGTAAATAAATGATTGTGAAACCTAGTTCACTCCTTTGGTTCGAAGTAGTGCCTGGTCCAGTTTACTCCTTTAGTCTTAGGCAGTAACTGCTTCAGCACACCACTCCTACCCTAAATTATATTTTTATATTGAACCATAACACGCATAAATTGAATAAGCAGAATAGGACTAGTTGTAAATAAATGATTGTGAAACCTAGTTCACTCCTTTGGTTCGAATTAGTGCCTGGTCCAGTTTACTCCTTTAGTCTTAGGCAGTAACTGCTTCAGCACACCACTCTTACCCTAAATCGTGAACACTTCAAATATGAATAGGGCTAGTTGTAAATAAATGCCTGTATAATCTATTTAATTTGCCAACGCGTGGTTGACTCAAAATACCGATTATTAAGGATTTTATTCTCCGCCTCGGCCACTCCTTCATGTCATATACTTGAGCTCTCACTTCCTCTCTCTATTCTCTATTTGATACCATTTTCATATTTCTCTGACGTCCATAGAATGCACATCAACGTCTCCAAGCACAGGACAATAACTGTCACTATCATTACCCATTATCTAGTCCAAGAACTCTTCAAAACGAACGGCCCTTATTGGTTGTCTTAACTACTATATAAGCTTGTTGTAATGTTACATATATACACTCATCACAACTATCCTGACTTGACCCAGCTCTCATACTTTACATTAATTTTAATATCGTGTTATTAAATCTTTCACATTTATAAACACCCCATGGCCTATTTAATAGTAACATTAGTTCCTTACTATGATAACTAATATACATACTTATTCACACTATACGAACGTGATACGTCTACCATTTTTAAAATGTTTCAATGCAACTGAAATGTCAGTCTATCGCTTATTTGTCTGTACATTAGATAGTAGGTACTGTTACGTTACGACCAATCAACACATAACAATCACATAAAGAATCAAGAACATAAATTTCGATATCATTAACGTCAAACAACGTCAAAGCGAATCTATTTTTATTAAACTACCGTGTTAACACTCCTCCTTAATCCTTTAATTATCATTCATAATAGCAGGTAGTTCAGTTATCTCTAAATTGCGTTCCATAACAAAATATGATATCCGACTACTAGGTACCTATTTCTACAAAGGCAAGTAGTTAGGACGGTATCATATTTTTCTACCTTCGACCGTTTCGATCTTTTTATTGTAACAAGACGCCTCCGGATTCTTGCACAAGACTTACACTTTACACTGAATTTATTTGTGATTACCACCGCAATAGTTCCTTTCTTTTCCGAACTAACGAAACATTACAACTATTTGGTCCCTTTAGTATTTAATCCCGAATACTTGAGCTACTATGATTGGTTACATGCCCTGGTTTATAGACATAACTATGCAGAAAACCCGCTAAAAGTCACGTATTTTAAAAACTGACCTCTACTGACTTGTACTACAGATAAAATAATAGTATAATAATTACCGTTCCCGACACGTTTTCGTTCAATCTGGTTCTTTAAATAATACTTTTACGTCACCTTTCTTGTAAATTCAACTACCTACATGAAGCCAAATATATTTCTTTTTAACTTTAAAAGATAAAGAAATCCTTTTTTTTTTCACAAGCAAACCGGTCACATGTTATGGATACGTAATCACACACTCGTTACGTCTCTTAGCGGAAACTTTGATCTAAGTACTTAGTTTAACTTGATAACAAACAATACTATCTGACCACTTAAATGTATTAATTTCGATTAAATTCAGTCACAAAGTCACACGGCTCAAACTCAGGTACCTATCATCAGGATATTCGGATTTGTACTCACAGTTTCTGTCAACCTTACCCTGCTGCTACTCGACGCGTATCTAGCACGAATTATGTTTGCACTTAGTTTTGCTTTTCTTTTTAAGTACCCATAGTGTGGTCTGGGGCAAGCAATTTCTTATCCCACTTCTGATGTTAACTATTTTTACTGGTACTGCTGATTAGGGATTTATAAACAAGACAAAAGTGAGGAATAACTTGTATATTCACAAATATAGACAATACAGACAATCTCAACTTTAATAACGCAAAACTAAGCACAACACAACCGTACACGTCGAGAGCTCAACCCAAAGAGAGCCGGTGATCGTGCCATGTCGACCGGTGTAACAGCTTCGTTTCCCGCCACAGCACCACTCGCGCTAGCTCCACTCGGTGTTGCCAACACTTAAGGAAAGTAATTAGGATATGTTTAGGAAACAAGAGCTATTATGTTAATTGCTTTTTTTTATGGGATATTTGGGTTTCGGTTGGAACTCCGCCCCTAAGGCGACCCACTGACTTTTGTTTAGGGTGGAAACTTTTATGGATTTCCTTCGCCCTGGGGTCGGTAGTGGGGTCGGTCAGACTCATACAAACCAAAACAACCATCATCTGGTCACTAAACCGGGATCGGCTTCTAGCCTAAGTTTAGTATTCTACATGGAGTGACTGCTTATCAGACCTCAACAGCCTAGTTACTAGCTCACACGATACCCTAGATTCTGACTATCCGTAACGACTGTCAAAAATGTACAAATGACAGCCGAGGCTAACGGTTTAACATGTATCTCGATATGGTCACTCATCCACGGATCCATCTTGGTAAGCGTTGCTAAACTTTAAGATCGACCTGTGAGGCAATTATTACCTAGCTGCTGAGTCCTTAACTTCTAACTAAAACCACGCTGGTCAGATTATTTCTCCATGTAAAATACTGGGACTTAGTGGGATGAAAGCTATCCCTAACATATTTTTAACCGACTACAAAAAAAGGAGGTTTACAATTCGTCTTGAACTTTCTTTTTTTTTTATGTATGTTACCTCATAACTCGGAGATGGCTGGACCGATTTGGAAAAATCTTTTTTTGTTTGAAAGGGTATATTTTTAGTTGGTCCCATTGTCGTCACGTTTGGATCTGATGATGGGATCATGGAGAAATCGAGGGAACTCTTCAAAAATTATAGGCACACCTGTAGTGTTTTGGGTATTTCTTATAGTACCTTGTGCAGTTGCTCTTGAAAAGCACCATTTGAGGAAGTGGAACTGATGATGAAGACCCCAGATGGCCACCGAAACTACTCAATAATAAGTATTTCGTTGATTGCGATTAGATTACTTGAAAATGGATGTTAAGCACTATATGCTCGTCACAATGCATATGGTGAAGTAGAGCTGATGGTGATGTACCAGGAGAACTCCTCAAAAATTAACGGCTCTGCACCGGGAAAAGCAATATTTTGTAAAAGGTGATAAGTAGTTGACATTTTGGCTTTTGTAACTAGATAAATTACAAACCGACCCAATAAAAAAAAAAGTTCAAGACGAATTGTAATCCTCCTTTTTTTGAAGTCGGTTAAAAAGCGTGAAATAAAAACTTTTTAGCAAAAAATAGATCCGACTTCCATATAAAACACTACAAAGGCAAAAATAATTTTATTTTCGGAAGGCGGTGTCTTTAGTTTTGTATATATTTTCGTTATTCACACCGCCTTCCGAAATTAAAGTTATTTTTGCCTTTGTAGTGTTTTTATATGGAAGTCGGTTCTATTTTTTGCTAAAAAGTTTTTATTAAGTGAACACGTGACCATATTATTTTGTTAATACTACTTGTTCAAAAACAATAAAACATTTGTGTGAAATATATATATGCAAATGAAGTTGCGGACACAGCAAGTATACAAATCCATTGTTCACAATGTATCCTGACCATATTTACGTCACTAACTCTTTATTCTTTATTAACTCAAGCTTTCGAAAAAAATGTTAGTGTTATTTATTATCAATATGCAAATTAAATATAATTATTTCATGATTGTTTGTATGTTATATCCCAGTAGGTAATCTTCATAAACCTACATTACCGGTCTCTAATATAACTGTAGTACTGGTCTTGTGGTCATAACTTCCAGCTCTAAACCTACCCAGTGCGGTAGTGTATTCCTGCAGAAGTGATGCCTTTTTATTAAATTCAAAGAAACCTCTTTGTTTACAGGCCAGAAGACAGTGGTCAGTACAGATGTCGCGTGGACTTCATCAAGTCACCAACCAAGAACACGAGGCTCAATCTTACGGTGCTAAGTAAGTATGTTTGGGAAGTCTAAGATATACGGATTAAAACTTTAGTAGTATTTCGTTTGTGAAAATAAGCTTAGATAAACATTTTAGTGATAATCTCATAATGCATATTCCACTATTGCAACATAATTGTGGTTTGAATATAATTTACTAGTACTCACGCGGGGTTTCGCTCCCGTGGATTCTATCACGGTAAAAACATAACTCTCCTTTTTTGCAGTCGCGTAAAAAGTAGCCTATAACCTTCTTCAAGCTTCAAGCTACTTTCATACCAAATAGCATCCAGATCCACGCAGTACTTTCGAAGATTAGCGCGTTCCAGCAAACAAACAAACAAACTTTTCCGCTTTACAATATTAAGTATAGATATAGTCACCGCTACTCCAAAACGAGGCAAAGAAAGATCGTCAGGAAACATGTTCAAGGAGCAAAAATGAGACAAAATGTGCACCATCCATCTTATGTTGTACATGGAGCACGAGCCTGTCTGACCTCTACGACGCACTAGCTGGGTAACATGCTTCTACTACTGGTGTTACATTGTCTGACTTCTGACTACCGGTTATGTCTGTGAAGAATGAACAAATGACATCCAAATAATGGTTTCACATACGAGGCATGGAGGAATCTCGATATGTTAAGATGTTTACCCATCTAGGAACCAACCTTAGCAAGCGTTGCTTGTCCTTGAAGATCGACTCGTGCGGCTGTTATTATTTAACCACGAGTTCCTCATTATATTTGATTATTTCTTTGTTCCCTGTTTTTTTTCTTAATTTCAATTATTTTGCAGTACCTCCAGAGCGGCTGATTATCCTGAACCATGAGGGTAACGAAATACGAGGTGTCCTCGGACCGTATGATGAGGGAACTGAAGTCAACCTCACGTGCATCGCAGTGGGAGGTAAGATTCGTTCTTTACCTATAGAAGTTTAAGAGGTGACCTTTGTCCCAGCAGAGGGAACGATATAGGCTGAATTAAAAAAATAAAATCCGATAAATAAGGTTGTATTTGGCCTATTTACTTGTCTTTGTATATGTACACTACGTACATGTTTACTCAATGGGTGTCGAGTTTTGTGCAATCTAGGGTAGAGTTTCTTTAATTTTTTTTTGCTGCCAAAATAAAACAGTACATGTACAGTTTTATTTAAATCGTGAAAATAACTCAAACAATTAAAATCTCAAATAGAAAACAATATAGTGAGCATTTCAAAGCTATGATTCACTGAGCTAATAAATTGTGTGTAGTGTCACTGAATGCTCCCGTAGCCCTTAACGGTTATCAAATATGTACTAACGACACCCGGGACCAAAGTCTTAGCGTATGTTTAGATGGTCACTCATCCTCGGCAAGCTTTACGATGGAGATCAATATGTTATTACTGTTATTATATAACTAGGAAGGCCTCCCGTAACGGTAGTCAAAGCTCTACGGGTGTTTAGAATTTTCATATTTTACTAATATTTTTACACGCCAAATCGTTTATACTGTCTCACACAGCTTTTTACATAGTGTGGCGCCGACACAAGACTGCAGTATCATATATCAGCCTTCACCAGAGGGTGTTCCATTTTCGCAAAAAATATCCGATTTACGCGCACGATTTAGATGTGGTGTAGAAGATAGGCGATAGCAGGAATTATAATAATATTTATAATTTATTGATTCTACCCGTGGCCAATGTGGACAATTCTTTCTGAAAACTATTCAAGCGGGTGAACCGCTTGAATAGTTTTCAGAAAGAATTGTCCATATTCTGTTCCAAGGTCTAATCTATCTCTGTACCAAATAACATCAAAATCGGTTAAGTGTTTTAGACAAAATCTGTAACAGACGGACAGAGTTTCTTTCGCGTATATAATACACTAGCATATTTAGCTTAGTTGGAGGGTTAACAAGATTGCTAGTAATGTGAATTCTACCCACATCGCTAATTTTCTTTTTTTTGGATATAATATTAATTGGGATTGAAAAATGATGTTCCAAGATCGTTGTTAACCGCTTAAAACGCAAGAATTACTATAGTAGGTATTCATTTGCAAAATAGCTTGCTAAGTCATTACTTTAGAGGAAGATTTGAAATTATAACGCTATGCCAATACTGGACATAAACGGCCGCTTAAAAAGCTTTACTGGCGAAAGTTGTTGCCTTAAAAACCAGCATTCTTGCAATGGCAATGTACATGGTCATAGAGATCTACCCGTATGTATGTAAGAAAAAGATGTACTAAAAATGTACTCCCACATTCACTCCCCACTTGTACCACACCACGAATCCTTGCTTGACATGGGTACCGGCGGTACACAGCCTCCATTCTTTTACATGATTTTATATCTACTCTAGTCATTCACGGCTCACAATGTAAAGTATACAATCATTTATGTATGTCTAGCCTTTTGTGCCCACCAGTAATGATGTGGGCAGAAAATGTCCGGACTTTTTTGGAAAACTTTTAGGCGTGAATAGGTTTAAGCTTAGAAGATTAGAAAATTAGGCCCTTAGAAAATTAGGCCCTTAGAAATAGGAAACAGCGCACTTTTGGAGATTATTTTTCACACTCCACTTTTTAGGGTTCCGTAGTCAACAAGGAACCCTTATAGTTTCGCTTTGTCCGTCTGTCTGTCTGTCTGTCCGCGGTTTAGCTCAAAAACTATTGGTACTAGAAAAATGTAATTTGGCATGAGCATACACGTTAATGACGCCGAAAAAGTGGTAAAATAAAATTTTGAAAAAAACAATTATTTAGGGTAGGTACCTCCCCTACATATAAAGTGGGATGATAATTGTTTTTCGTCCTTCCCATAGTGTGAGATATCGTTGGATAGGTCTTTCAAAAATATTAGGGGTTTGGCAAGACCGTTTTTTGATTAAGTAAACCGTTCGTGACTTATCAAGCTTTAAAGTATCCATTTTCGTTCGAGTCAAGTGTCTTCCCCCTCTACCAACTAAACGGTTGTAGTTAGAAATTAAAATGTCACGGCAGTAGTACCTATATATAACGAAATTTAAAGGAAAACTATCACACATAAGTGGGCTTTACAAGTTTACGAGTAATAGTCGACCAATTGTATTTGACTCGAAAATTTCGAACAACTCCATAGAAACGTCGATAGATGGCGCTAAGCGTCAGTTGTATCGCGCTAGATAAATAAATAAGTTTTATATAAAAAAAAAATTAACAAAAAAACCAAAAGTTGTAGCCAAATACATGATGACAGTCAATATTGATACATCTGACGGATTATTAAATGGTTCTACGGGTATATTGATTGCAATCAATTTTGCAAGAAATAGAACCACTGGTGAGAGGAGGCCGTTACGGGTTTAGCCATCTCCGAGTTATGAGGTAACATACATAAAAAAAAGTTCAAGACGAATTGTAAACCTCCTTTTTTTGAAGTCGGTTAAAAAGGCATCACTTCTGTAGGAACACACTACCGCACTGGGTAGACTTAGAGCTGGAAGTTATGACTAGGTACAAGACCGATACTACAGTTGTATTGCAGACCGGTAATGTAGGTTTATGAGGATTACCGACTGGGCTATAACATACATCATGAAATAATTATATTTAATTTGCATATCTAAACTAATATTATAAAGAGGAAACATTTGTGTTTTTGTATGTTTGTAACGTTTTCACACAAAAACTACTGGACCGATTTCAAAAATTCTTTCACCATTAGAAAGCTGCATCTTCACTGAGTAATTAAGGTTATATAACAGTTCAAAAAAATATAGGGATCCCTAATAAAAATGCAATAATGTAACCCAAGGTGTGCAAAAATTTGTCATAAAAATCTGTTATCACGTGCGCTGCGGAAACTATTATAATATATTTTTTAATAATATTTATATGCTTTAAACATGGTAGGTATAATAGGTGATACAAAATTCTAAATTGGTACAACATGTTTTGCTTGTAACAAGCGTGCAAATTATTTGTACATTTATGATCAATGTAAGTACAGAATTGTCTTATACTTAGAAATTATAAAGAAAATAATAAGATGAGTCATTGGCCTCCCATTCCTAAACTAGGCAGAAAACCTCGGGCACGCCGCAATTGCGGCGGTAAGACCCCTCTTTGAGGAGTGGCTAGATCGGCGTCACGGCGTCCTGACCTACCGCATGACACAGGTCCTCATCGGACACGGAAGTTTCGGGAGGTACCTGTGTCTGATGGGAAAGGAAGATACGCCTGGGTGTCACCACTGCGAGGGTCGCCCTGAGGACACAGTAGAGCATACGGTGCAGGACTGCCCCGCTTGGGCAGAGCACCGACGTGTCCTCACGGCAGCGATAGGCGGAGACCTCTCGCGTCCGGCATTGGTCGAGGCCATGCTGCGGGGCGAGAAGGAGTGGGAAGCGGTCGCCTCCTTCTGCGAAGCAGTCATGCTTCCGAAGGAGGAGGCGGGCCGCGTGAGGGAGAGGATGGCGTCCTCCCTCCAGCCCAGCCGCAGTGGTAGACGCCCACGGCGTCGGACGTCGGCCGACTATCTCCGGCCACCGTAGGCGCGGGCATGCGGACAGCGAGTAAAGGGCAACTCGCTGTCCGACCATGGACCATGCCCGGGTCGACGGCGCGTTGTGTTCCACGCGCGCCTCAAAGAGCGTCAGCAATATGACGTGCCCCCCCCTGTAGAGGGCCGAAGCCTGCCGGGGTCCCAAATCATCAGTTCCACTTCCTCAAATAGTGCTTTTCGAGAGCAACTGCACTACTATAAGAAATACCCAAAACGCGTTCCTATAATATTTGATGAGTTCCCTCAATTTCTCCATGATCCCATCATCAGATCCAAACGTGACGACAATGGGACCAACTAGAAAGTATACCCTTTCAAACAAAAAAAGCGTGGCCCGACACGCACTTGACCGATTTTTTTTTATATCTAATCAAGAATAATAACTAATGCTGTTAAGTTAAAAGGTAGCGAGTTTATTCAATGTCTTTACGTTTTACCTTTTCTTTAAATAAAAGTGTGTCTGGGAATATTTAAGACAATGTCAGAATCAGAACAATTCCTTTGTGTCTGAAGAATTCTTGAAAGCTTAGATCTGATAGTCTGAATTGCCTACTGAATTGGAAACTCGAAAATTCTGCTGAAAAAGCAATTGAACATTGTGTCAAAGTATTTTAGTTCAATATGGTAATGACGGCACATAACTATATTATATACTAGTTTCTGCTCGCGGTTTTGCTCGTGTAAAATTGTTTTTCAGCGAAATTAAAGTAGCCTACGACATTATCCAATATTACAACTATGTTCACACCAAAAACACATTGAACCGACAGACCTCATTAAAGCGTTCCCTGACTGAATGTACACGAAGTGCTGCGAATAGAGATAGAAGGAGAAGTCTCGATAAAGCCGCAGTAGGTTCATTGCGGCGAGACAATCCATGACCACGACCAATCCACCTGGAGAGTACGATTGATCTAGGTTCACCTATAATACTGGTATAGGTGTATCATCTTCACAAACCCTTTTTTTTCGCTCCCCTACAGTGTCCCAATGCTGAGCAAAGGCCTCCCCCAATCCTACCATGAACCCTTTTCACGCATTTTATTGAAAAGAGTAACCAACTATAGTTTCTTATCCGTTCTTCTTAATAATAAGAATCTACCTTTGCAAATAGAAGTAAGAGTCCGGTTTTTATCCTTTTAACTATTCATTTTAAAGCAATTTTTCTCAACTGACATTTTGCATACACATTCCGTTTGGATGACATCGCATGGTTAGCTAAGTATTTGTTTGCACTGGTATGATATAAGTACCAAACGAAAATAGTAAGACAGCTTGATTTTAAAAATATTTTGTCTATTGATTTAATCTGACGGGCTGATTGAAAGAAATTATTTAATTTAATTATTCCAACACCTACATAACTTTAACTTTTAATTATTTTTTTCTCTTTAAGGTCGCCCAACTGCCCGGGTATCCTGGTGGAAGTCACACGCACTCCTCGCCAACTCC
Organism: Tholera decimalis; assembly: GCA_943138885.2. Lineage (NCBI taxonomy): Eukaryota > Metazoa > Arthropoda > Insecta > Lepidoptera > Noctuidae > Tholera > Tholera decimalis. The sequence continues at coordinate 17,088,876 of OW964571.2, read as the reverse complement.
GAAGCAAGGGCCACCGTCTCCATCAGGCTCCAGAGATCTGACTATGGCACTGACATCACTTGTCAGGTAAGAAGCGTCAGACAACCAGGAGTCGGGGGTGTCCTAGGCCCAAAAATCCGAAGACATGCGACATCCACCCGCAGTGGGCCACGTGTTGAAATACGGCTCATTATCTCTCATAGAGACGAGGACTGTGTCCCGGCACGGGGAACGTTATAAGCTGATTTATTTATTTACTTACACTTCATGCACACAGGTACAAAGACGGGCGTAATTTCGTAGGCATTCTCTACCAGTTAACCAAGGATGGCGAACAGTAGATTGCGTGGCAGGTGTAATAGTCTTACGATAGAAGCGATAAAAGATAGTAACTGCAAAAATATACAGATAAAGACAAGATAAATATATACCAACAACTACATGCATTTAAATATACCTAGTTTTTGTTATAAGTTTGCATTGTAATTACTAGCATTGATACTAGCCACTTGTAATTTACTATGAACCGAATGTACCTTGTCTGTGGTAATTAAAAAAACTTTAGTCTTTGTCAAGCACTTCTCTTGTTTTATTTTATTAGGTCATGGGCTTATTATTTTATTCTTTATCTCGTGGAAAATTCATCGGAAACTATTAATATTTTAATATATATTTGAAAATTCTATAGTTATACATAGTTATGCAGTGATTACAAAAATATTTTCATAAAACTGTGCAACGTATTTGATCAGTCAAAATGGCCGGCAGTTACATTGTAAATGTGCCGAAACTAAAAGGCAGGGAAAACTACGACGAGTGGGCTTTTGCGGCTGAAAATTTCCTGTTACTTGATGGTGTGGACATAAACGAAGAATCTGCAGGGGATGCGGCTTTGGCAGACCAAAAAAAGGCCAAGGCAAAGCTTATCATGACCATCGATAGTTCTTTGCTTGTTCATATCAAGAACGAAAAGACAGTGAAGAAAGTACGGAACCGATTAAAAACGCTCTTTTTTGACTCTTGCTTCAGGCGTAGAATCGGATTATTACGTCAATTTATATGAATAAGATTGGAAGATAGTGATTCTATGACGGCATATGTAACCCAGATGGTTGATACGGCTCAAAAACTGAAAGGCACAGAATTTGAAATCACAGATGAAACAAACAACAAGGACATTATATGAATAAATTCCCCCAGAACAGTCGTGAAAAGACAGAAAATGCGTTTAGTAGCATCTTCCTGAACCCACAAAATCAGTTTCGAGTGTCGGACTGGTACATCGAATCGGGAGCGAGTTCACACATGGTTGTTGACAAAAATTGCCTGGAGAATGTTATACCCAGCCATGAAGTGAAGAATATAGTAGTCGCAAACAGAGAAACAATGCCTGTGCTGTGCGCAGGAAATACGAGAATAACGACAGTGATTGACGACTCAGAATTTGATATTCCCGTGAAAAATGTGTTATACATACCTAACCTTACTACCAATTTACTATCGGTAGGTCAGCTTATTCAAAATGGAAACAATGTGAGTTTTGATGAAGAAGTTTGCTATATACGCAATAGACAAAATAAACTGGTTGGTAAAGCAGAATTGGTGAATGGCGTTTATAAGTTATGTATAATGTCGCCGACATTGTTTGTTGACTCAACGACAGTTGTAACAAGTGAGATGTGGCATAGAAGATTGGGACATATCAATAATCAAGACCTTAATTACACTTAACAGTATGAAGAATGGTGTAGTAGAAGGTATTAATTATTCTGACAGAGCAGTGATTGATAAATCAAAATGTATAACTTGTTGTGAAGGCAAGCAGGCTAGGCTGCCATTTACTCACAAGCATACCAGAAGTGAAGCTGTGCTTGAGCTGGTTCACGCTGATGTTTGTGGATCGATGGAGCAAGTCTCAATTGGATTATTGCGTTACTTTTTGCTCTTGGTTGATGATTTTAGCCGGATGGCATTTGTATATTTCCTTAAAGCCAAAAATGAGGTCTACAAATACTTTAAAGAATTTAAGGCATTTGTTGATAGACAAACTGGCAGGAAATTGAAAGTTTTGAGAACAGTTAATGGTAGTGAATACACCCCGGAACAGAATGGTATGTGCGAAAGACAGAATCGGACTGTAGTGGAAAGAGTTCGGTGTTTGTTATTTAATGCTAATATGCCAAAGAAGTTTTGGGCAGAAGCAGTAAGCACTGCTGTATATCTGCGCAACAGAACCATAGCATCGGGATTGAAAAAGACACCTTACGAACTCTGGACAGGCAGAAAGCCAGATGTCAGCCACGTTCGAGTTTTTGGCAGCAAAGCAGTGACCCATGTTCCCAAAATAAAAACTGCAAAATAGGATAAGAAAGCTGAGAAACTTATTCTAGTGGGATATGATAATAATGTAAAGGGCTACAGACTCTTTAATCCCAAGAATAACAAAATTATCACCAGTCGGGATGTTATTATCATGGAACATGCTCAGCGTACCTCTGACACGACTCAAGCTGTAATAGAGGAAAAATGTGATAATTTAGAAGAAACAAAACCCATCATGGACTCATCTGATCTGACATACACATCAGATGAAGGTGACACTACTTCAGACGTGACCTATGTGCCAGATGATACAAGAAATTCTTCTAGTTCTGATGAATTCTACAACACACTCAGCGATACAGAAATCCAAAATATACCTAATGTAGCTACTGAAAAACGACAGAGAAGAACTCCAAAAAGATTTGGTTTTGGAAACATGTGTGTAGAAAGTATTGGTGAAGAAAGTCTAACATATGCGGATGTTATGAGTGGCCCAGAACAAAAAGAATGGTGTAGTGCTATGAAGGAGGAAATGCAGTCGTTCAGTGAGTGTGATGCATATGCATAGTTGAAAAACCAGATAAGTGTGTAATTTAAAATCTCAGCTAAGTGCTAAATTTAAATTAAAAGATTTAGGTCAAGTAAGAAAATGCTTAGGAATGAGAGTAGAGTTTTATAACAATAGATTAAGGTTAGATCAAGAAGAATTTATTGACAGTTTGTTAATTAAATTTGGCCTAGAAAATTGTAATGAAATAGTCACTACTCCTATGGAAATGAATTTAAAATTAGATAAAAGTGAACACTGTAATAAAAAATATCCATACCAGCAATTAATTGGTAGCCTTATGTACCTGTCTTTACTTACCAGACCTGACATTTCATACAGTATTAGTTTCTTGAGTCAATTCAATAATTGTTTTGATAAAGTATATTGGCAGCATGCCAAGAGAGTGTTGAAAGATTTGAAAGCCACAAAGTCTTACCGTTTAACTTATACTAAGGATGATTTGGATATTATAGTTGGTTACGTGGATGCAGATTGGGCTACTAATACAGTTGACAGACGGTCTTATACTGGCTTTTGCTTCAAGCTTTCAGGAGCTGTAATATCCCATGAGTGTAGAAAGCAGCAAACTGTGGCACCATCTAGCACTGAGGCTGAGTATATGGGGGTCTGTGAAGCTATTAAAGAAGCAATATTTCTTAAACATTTGTTGTTATATCTAACTGGTAAAGATATAGGCCCTATTGTTTTGTATAATGACAACCAAAGTGCAAAAAAAATTACTAAAAATTGTATGTTTTATAAAAGGAGTAAACACATTGATGTTCGTTTCCATTTTATACGAGAAGCTGTATAAATAATTTAGTAAAAATTGTATATTTGCCTAGCACAAGTATGCCAGCAGACATTCTTACTAAAAGTTTGTCTAGTGTAAAACATTATAAATTTTTATCAGACTTAGATTTATATACTTAGATTATTAGTTTATTTCAATGAGTGGTGGTGTTATAAGTTTGCATTGAAATTACTAGCATTGATACTAGCCACTTGTAATTTACTATGAACCGAATGTACCTTGTCTGTGGTAATTAAAAAAACTTTAGTCTTTGTCAAGCACTTCTGTTGTTTTATCATTGACATATACATATATTACTTCGTAAGGACTGGGCGGATCGCATGTTATAATGACGCCTCGAACTTGGTCCCAAAGTGGTCTAACCTTTATCGAAGTGAACTAGAACGCGATCGGCTATCTTCGGGAGGGGTCGTCAGTTTTACAAGCAAAAATGCCAAATTGTGTCGTGAAGGGTTGCGTGAACTACGACGTAAAGCACAATAAAAAAAAAATATATAACATTTCATATCACCGGTAAGTTAAAAATATGTCATTAAATCAACTTCTAACATTATTTAAAACAATTTTCTTTCTTGTTTGTCTCAACCTATAGCATAGACAACGCGAAGCCGCGTAAAAGTGCGACATAAATTTGCAGCGGCGCGCGTTGCAGCCGATGAAATAAAAAGATTTAATAATATTACTATAAGATTAAATTAGGTACAAAATTAATGTTTATTGTTTATTAAAAGCAAAATAAAATGTATTTTTATGTATAATAAATATAAAATTCAAAAACTAAAAGGTTTTGTTTTATTTCTTTGTACCTCGAAAAATACCACACCCCGCTCTTACAAGGCTACGTCTAGGAGCAGACCACGCCGATTGACATCTTAGTTATCATAGATGGCGCTAGTGTGTTTTGTAGGGCGACCGCGTCCGTCAAATGTTCTGATGACCGTATCTTTACTATTTAAATCAATGTGTTTTATTTTATTAGTTTTATCAAGTTACCGATAATTAAATGAAACGTCTGGTTATTATTGTCATGTATATAAATCTCATTTTAGAAATGAATGTCTATAATACATCCCTGTAGAATACCTATGTACCTTGTCGTTAAAAGTTCGTTACTATCTTTCAGTAATGTACATGTATGATAAATATTATTAAGAGCATTTTCTTCTATATCGTGATATTAGCTGCTGAGTGAATATTTGTTTATATGTATAAGATAGAATTTGAAAACAGAGTTCTGATCATTATGTCATTTCAGTTAATAAAGCTGTCTATCAATTAGTTTTCTAATACTGTAATCGTAAACACGCTAGTTAATTAGTTTCTTCATCTTGTTTCTGTCAGAATTAATTAAAGTTGGTTGCGATTTCGTTAATACAAGTAAACAGTGTATTATGTACTAGCTTCTGCACGCGACTTCCCTCGATAAAAAGTTCTTTTTTGTTTTTAATACACTAATTCTACTGGTGAAACCATTTTTAAAAATCTAATGAGCAGTTTGGAAGCTTAGCAGCTACATACAAACTCACTCGCAGACATTGCCTCTTATAATATTAGTATAGATAGATGCGTCAAGCACCAACATCACAACACAGTTGCAGTAAGCACTGATTGTACTAGTCCAAGAATTATCTTGGACTAGTACAATCAGTAGTATTCTACGCGCGCGTATATATGTAACTATCTATTAAGATAGAATTACACATATACGCGCGCGTAGAATCAAGATCATAACATATTAAAGGAATGAATCACTATTTTATATACATGACTAAACCGCGGCTCCGCTTGCGTGAAAAGTTTGAAAGAATTAAACCTCGATGTTGTAGATCCAGATTTCAGAGATTACTTTCTACAATTTTACCTCTTTATAATATTATTATAGATACGTATGTTGTACAATAACTTGCTTTATTTTGTTCACAGGCTGTGACAGATCCGCTAATAGCTCCCGTCTCTGAAAACATATTCATCGATATCACTCGTAAGTACTCTAATTATATTTTATATCAACAATCTTGTTCTATGACTTTTCAAAATTCGTTATATTTTAGTTCATCAGATTTTCATATAAAAATAAAAATATTTAAATTGAACGCCCTAAATGTTACGAACTCTATGCGAAGCAAAAGAAAGCAATTTATACTATCGCTTTCTTTTGCTTTACATAGACGCTACATGCGTTTAGGGCGTTCAATTTAAATATTTTTATTTTTATATGAAAATCTGGTGAACTAAAATATGACGAATTTTTAAAAGTCATAGAACAAAAGTTGTTGATTATGATGTTAGTAACATAGTCCTGAGAGGTTTTTGGTGTTTTACAATTAACCCTGTATATTTATGTAAATAGTCCCACAGATAGAAGTCCCAGAAGTGGGAACGCTATAAGTTGATTATGTAATTTATACCAAAACTAAACACTTTCACCTCGTAAATAGTCTGACACTTTCCGTAGTGTTCAGAATTTAGTGCTATTTACAATTATTTTGACATCTTTTTTCATCCTGAAATCTTTGCCGTTTCGCCATCGTTTCGCATATTTTGTCAATCACTGTCAGGACAGTCAGTGTCTTAACGAGATAACAGCGACTTATCTGCAAGCTTTCATCCATAGCTACACATTCATCTGCTTAGTATTTTTTATATGTCTGGCTTTCAGGCTAACCGCACTATTACGTACTAGTGTTTTACATAGAACGACTGCTTATCTGAATTCAACAGCCTAGTAGCTGGGGATACCCCTTCATAAGATAGGTGTTACATTCTTTTGCTTCGGAGTACCTGTACGACTGACAAAGATGTACGAATGACAGCCGGGACCAACGGCTTCTTCCGAGACACGGAACAATCTCGATATGATAAGATGCTCACCCATCCACGGCCCGACCTAGACAAGCGTTGTTTTGACCTTCAAGATCTACTCGTGCGGCTGTTATTGCTGAGCCACGAGCTCCCTCATCAAGACTCATACACAACTTAAAGTACCTATACAAAACTGAAAGCTGCACATCAGCGCTAAGCCTAAGCACATCACTATCCTAAGTTTAATCTCAAGATAAATTCTTATGAAACGTTGATTCAACGTTTCAACTTCACCGTAACTATAATAGACTTGCACTTTTAAGACAATAATTAAACTTTACTTCTAGATGAGTACTCAGGTCGAAGCAGTGTCTTATTATTATCGGAGTGTAGTTTGAGTTTTATTAAGTTAGTTTTGAAAAGTAGGTACATATTAGAATGTGTAGGTTATAAAAGCTTGTGGGTAAATAATAACAGCCGCATGGCTCGATCTTCGAGATATAGTAACGTTTGTCGAAGTTGTTCCGTGGATGGTGACCATCTAAACATATCGAGATTTCTCTGTGCCTCGGAAAGCTCCGTAATCAGTTGGTCCCGGCTATCAACAGGCTCGGCGTAGCTTAGGCGCAGTTAATCTTTTTATTTTGTTATTGTAAAATCTGTAATGAATATTTATTTTACCATCCAAATTGTATTAAGCACCACACGGAGACAATAACGATTAGATAATAGTATATTATAATTAAGTGCATAATTTTTTAATAACAACAGTATTTTACTATACAACGTGTAATTTAAAGGGTATATACATACAGAGTGCACGGCTTTTTTGGATGAAAACAAACGATATAGCAAGAGTTTTGTAATCCTATGTCTACATGTGTGGAGCTGATTAGAAATTTCAATACATTGATACCAGAGACCAAATATTTCAAATTAAGAAGAACGAAGAGAATTATCGTGCTATTGGCTAGTGACGTGGAAAGTGATGACCCTCATAGTGATGTGACACGTTTGTTATTATTAGTATTCAAGAAACATATGAAACCGATAATTTGGGGTCAATTCTGTGAGTCACTTATTTTGAGCTGAAACTGTTCATAGAGACTCCATACCAGATGTTGTCTTGAGTCCTTTCGGATAGATATGGGGTTTCCGTTACACGTTGTATAAAGTTTCTGTTGAAAATCGGCGTTAGGCCACTTCCAATTACTAGATGTTGCTTAACTGGACCTATACATATGTGTTGTATTAATTTGTCTATACTGTCCTCTTATACCTAATTAACCTGTATTATGGATACATTGTAAAAATTATATTTTGATTTGAAAAGAGTAACTGTGGAGTTTTTTGCCGGTTCTTCTCCAGAGAAAACGGCCAATTTCGAACCGTGCCCTAACTGCTGACGTTTTGTAAGTGCCCATGTAGGCCTACCGCCCGCGCCTATGTGAAATAAAACATTTTGAGTTCGAGGTTTAGTTATATATTCTTACAAGCAGTCGCGCGGGGCTTCGCTCCCGTGGACTTTATCACGATAGAAACATATCCTTCTTCTTCTGTAGTCGGGTTAAAAGTAGCTAAAAAACCTTCCTCAAGCTACTTTCATACGAAATTTTATCCAAATCCACCACTTTCGAAGATTAGCGCGTTTAAACAAACGAACTTTTCTGCTTTATAATATTTTATTAGTATGTAACATAAATATCATATTCATATACATATTAGACGCAGGCGCGAGGCACACCTATGTTCTTGTTTTTGTACTTACCTTGTGTCTGAATTTGACAAATAACTATGTTTCCTGTGTTTCTCTTAATGTATAAAAAATAAAAAGACACGTAATATGTCAAAGATTTTCCTATTTTTAGCAAAAATATCACTGAAAATTTCCGCAAAGTATCGGCAGATTCCAATTCTTATTTCAAACTTACATAATACCTATATTTGCGAATACCTGTTTAATTAAGGAATCAAGATTAATATCATTCCTTTGTCAGCTTCCCTGTAATCTTATGAGTCAAGAAATAACTGAATTGGATAAAATAATGGCATGGCTTTAGACTACTTAATTTGAATTTGAGTTGCATTTTTTTTAAACATTGCCTTTACACCAAGAATTTCTCATATATCGTGAGTGTACTTTAACGAACACGCAGACTGTATTTGTAAGCCGGGAAGCGAATCCGCGACATTCAGAGCAGCAGATAATCGCAATTGAACAAGTTTTAATAGAACGGTAATTACAAAGCTGTAATAAATTTATATTAAACTGTTTTTTGTTAGCAAGTAAGCTTTCTTAGTGCCTAAAAAGCCTATTACCATCTTAGCTTACGTAAGCATATTTTTATCTCCTAGTCCAATGTTTTCCGGCCTGTTTCCCCGCTCCCGGGTATAATAGAAACCCTTTGGTTGTCATTTTATTTTAGCTTACAACACGACCTAAATTCTTCTAGATAGTCATAAATCTGTAGACAGATGGATATAAAAACAGTCCATACGAATGCCGCCAGGCCCTGTCTGGAGCAGTCAGTTCCAATTAAACCAACACTGCTGACTTTGCTCTCATTCAATTCTTGACTCCGGGTTTGTTTTGCAGAAATCCAATGTTTTAAGGATAATCGTCATCTGCTTAGACTTTTCGCAACTATGTTAGGGTCGGCTTGTAGTCTAACCGAACGCAGCTGAGTGCTTGTGTTTATCACGGAGCGACTGCTTATCTGAACTCACAACCCAATAGCGGGTAACAGGATACCCTCGGCAAGACTGGTGTCAGATGTTCTGGCCTCTGACTACCCGTAACGATTATCCAACTTTGTAAAAGATAGCCTAGACCAACGGCTTACCATGTTTTCCGGGGCCCGGAGGAATATGAATGTGTTAAGATGCTCACCCATCTGCGGACCGAGCTCGGCAAGCGATGCCTAACCTTGAAGATTGTCCCGTGGGGCTGGTATTATTTAGCCACGACCTCCTTGATAAATAATTTTACTAGTTGAATTCAGTATGCGGCATTGCCTTCCAAAATGCAAGCTGTTTTAGATTCTTGATGGCAAATGAGTTGTTCTCAAAGAAAAAACAATAAAATCAGATAAGGATAAGAACTGACCCGCACTGTGCCCGCGTGATAGATTACTGTCCTTTCGCTCTCGTGGAGAGGAGGTCTGTGTCCCAGTAGTGGGAATATTGTAGACAAAATTACATTTCTTTTGTGTATTAATTGTAATAATAATTTTTTTACACGTCATTTCTCTTGCAAATTTAAATTAGATGAGGCAGGTGTTTCCTAACTACCTAACCTTTGTAGTCACAAAAGGGACTTTGACCTCAATATAAACCGTACTGATCAAATCATAATATGAGAAACTTATATGTAGGTTAATGTCTGAGGTGAGTTTTTGAGCAATTAAATAATACTCAGATTTGAGTAATAATAAAGTATATGAATACTGCCCAGAACTACAAACAAATCACCGTAAGTAATTAGATCCACAAGAAGAATACCAATGAAATATCATGCAACTTTGTAAAACTTTGATATAATTTCTAACTTCATTTATTTCTCCATAGAAGGCGCCATCTTTAATTAGTTTGACAGATAAACTTTGAGATGCTAATCACTCTATCTTTGACCTTTGATAGCTATTTTGAAGTCAATTAACGAATGTTTAAAGTAAGTTGTGTGCTGTTTCTTTTTTTTTTTAAATTGAAATTTTATATATTTAAACAATTAATTACAACAAATATACAAAATTATGTACTAAAATACAAACTACAATAAAGTATCAAAAAATTCATCCTCAACGCTGTCGGCTGGCAACGTACCTAAGATACTGGCGGCATTGCCTCGTTGTATGGCAATGCTTAGCCGTTGACCAAAGAAATAGCCAGCCCTTGGGTCGCGGGAAGCGTCAACGAGCCTTTTCGATATTTCTTTAACAAGGCTGTGAGCACACGGGCCCCATGGTCCGAGAGTTTCGACCCCAAACGGCTCGAAAATATAGTTATCACCGAGATGACTATATTTACGCCGCTTGAGGTTTTCCGCAGCCGCAGCGGGAGCGCCAGCACAACATGATGAACATTAAAAAAAAAAAAAATGTTATAGAAATACAGTAGAACAATGCTACTCACTAGAAAGTAATTATTATATAAAAGTCAGTAAACAATTTGGCTCATATAAATTTGGCAAAAAACGGTGTCACACTTCTTACGGTATGATTTAACATGGTCACACAATGTGATATTCTTTGGTATATACTTGCTCCGAATTCGAAATATATCATTTTCATCAACAAAAATATATAACATTCACACAAATTAACAATCTTACAGAATATTGGTTCACAGAATCAATGCAAAGAAATTGAGCTTTTGGAAAAAATTTACTTATGACATAACTACTGAGATCCACAATCAACTGTAGATTACTTAACTTTTTTTTAGAATATCTCCCTATTCTCTTAAGAATAACAGTCATCCGTAAATATCTATGTATAAAATTATTATTAATTATGGCCTATGATCTGATAGAGAGCCTAATTTTACAATCCATTGAATTGGCTCTCGTAAGGGTCAAAGGCTCGACGCATACAATAGTATTTTTTGACATACATAGTGAAAAATAACTTTAATTTCGGAAGTCGGTACCAAAAACGAAAATACAAAACTAAAGACACCGACTACCGAAATTAAAGTTATTTTTCACTTTGCAGTGTTTTTTGGGAGTCGGTTTAATTTTTTGGTAAAAAGTTTTTTATATAGCCATATTGCATTTTGAAGATAATCTCTTAATGTTTGCTTAAGAATCGTGCAATAAACTCTTTATTGCACGATTCTTTACGTAATATTTTCTCCTTACGTCTTAATATTGTATGCGAATGACAAGCAATTTTACTCCATTATGTAGATACTTCTACGTTTACAGGATGAACAGATAAGTAAGCTGTACGTGAATAGAAACAAAACCAGTATAAGATGGTGTCTCATTCACTTTTAAGCTTCGCATAATGCAATGTCAGTTAGGGGTCAGTGTTAGCACTGGATACTGTACCACGGATTGAAGACTTAAAGCACCTCAACAATGGAAGTATACAAGAAGAGATTAGTAAGTACCATCTATTCTGCTTAAGGAGCAGCTAAAAGACTTAGTACGTATGTTTTTAAATTAAGAATGAAGTCGTAATGGCCAATCATAATTAAAAATAAATCTATTTCCTTTGTAATTTGATTTAAAATATTTTTGATTGCATCTTTGATAAACACCCAAACCTGGACTGATTTATTTGTATGCCATACAAACAGTTGTCCCGGTGCGGGTATCGAAACCTGTGACACGCAGTGTGGCACCAATCGCTCAACCACTGCGCCAACCTTGTCGTCAAATATTGCTATCAGTTGCTGAAGCAAGGTTTAGTGCTTCTTTCTCGAAGTCTTGGCAGTTGCCATCGTCTTAAATTGTTTCTTTTTCTTCTGGAATCGTCGATATGACGCCTATATAGCTTTCCTATAGGGCTGACGGAATCAAGGCTCTTAGCTAAATTCAAGTTTTCTGCCCAGCATTAATTTTAAAAGCTCAAGTGCTAAAAGCGAACCACTTTTAAACAAACTAAGCGAGATTTTAATCAGAATTCTCGAACACTTGTTCACAACTCCATACAAACGAAACAAGGATCTGTTCACTTAATAAAAACACCATAGAAAATTAAATTTAATCGTGTTCCGGTACTTAAAACAATAAGCTAAAAATTTCGCACTCACTTCAAAATATTCTCACACTATAACTTTAGATTTTTTGCATCTGCATTTAACTATGAAATTGTATTAGATTTTAAACCCTATCCGTAATATTTTAAAGTCTATATCTGCCAAAGATTTAGTTAATTTTTGTAGCAGCATATCCCGTTTTACCACAAACAAAATTCAACCTTAAACTTTTATCTACAAAGTTTGATTTCTCTTAAAACGAGTTACAGTCAATTGATTTAATATTTGTACCGTGGGATCTGTAGCATTAAACTTATCGCATAGATTTGCTGCATGCAAAATTGCAAAATTGGTTGGTTGGTTGGTTGGTTATTGGTTATTATATCGTTGCTTAATTGATGCATTTATATTTGATCCGTTTTTAAGATGCCATGCGGGTTGCGGTTAATATTATTTAGGCTACTTGCTCCTCTTTGTTTTGTCATGTAAGTAATTAATGATAGGGAATTACTGAATCTATGTAAATACTATGACTAATATACACATCACATACACTCTAATGACTAATTGTAAAGTAGTTTATTTAATTTTTATCATAAGCCTTGCTTAAAAATAAAAACGTACCAAAATTACAAAAAGGTTTTATCACATAACCTTGCGGTACCCTAAAAAGGGTTAGACAAACCAAAAAATTCAGCTTAATTGTCTTAAGAGGTCTACATAAAAAAGGGAACCGATTCTTTAGAATTGTACTTAAGTTAGCCCTTTGTTTCCCCACAAGTAGGCTATTGTTGTAGCACACAATGAATTAATCTGGGGGCACTGCAGTGCCCCCGCCAAGTCGAGCAAAAAGCGGCACGGCCGTACCATACTTTTCTCGAAGCAATTCAGGCCATTTTCGACCCCGTATAACTTCGTTGTAGATAAAACTAGGAGCTTGAATTTTCAGTAACCAAGCAGGCATTGTATAAACACGGTATATTTAAAATTTCATTCAATTTGAACCAGAAGTTTAAGAATTATAACGAGTCAAAGTTCCTTAATTTTGTCACTCACTGACTAACCGATCGTCAAAAGTCTAAGGCACTTCTAGCAGACATAGAAGCTTCAAATTTAGAATACTATTAGTGTTTAGTTTATGAATCAAGGAAAAACTAAAATATTTTTCAATTTCGGTCCAGTTTTCTAGATACATCAACTGCATAAATAACTTTGTAATCCCATATATTTATATGGGATTACAAAGTTATATTTACAGTTAATTAATCAGTGTACCTGTATAATATAATGAAATAATATGTGTAGATAGGTCTCTAGATATAATTATGTTCAAAGGTAACTTGTAAAATGGTCAACGGAATAAAAAAGCCAGACAGAGGGCTTTAAGAAAATTCGTTATTGGTATACAAAAAGTAGAAGGAAAAAAGTAGGACTATCTACAAAAAGAAATGAGATCCCATAAAAAACAATACTTGTCAAAAAACCAAGTCTCGCGACTCAGTTCTTCTACCGTAAAAAGTTGTGAGATCCATGTAATAACAAGTCGATTATTCGATTATTCAGTCCCTACTTAAGGGACCTTCTGTCTTAAGTTGTTACGTAATTATCTAACCTAACAACATCTTATAGTGACCATATCAATATTAAAAATCTTTAACGTTTTAAATAAATAGATTGGCTTGGCAATCGCAAAAACAATGTAATTTATATAATATGTATGTATTACTTGTGAGATATATTTTGTGTTTTCATGCGATGGCCGAGTCAATCTATTTATTTAAAACGTTAAAGATTTTTAATATTGATATGGTCACTTTACTATGCTACTATGGATTACTGCTTGAAGTGGATACACTTTTTGTTGTTGCTTTATGATTTTGGAGGTTTACATTCAGTTTTAATCAAAATTAAAATACCTGTGATTTTTCTATTTAGGAAAATAACCTGCATTTCTATATTCACTTTGATTTTTAGGGTTCTTTATCGACCTTTTGAAATATCGAAACAATTATACTATCTGTGTTTGTCGATCCAGTTTGCTACGCAAATCTAATTTAAATTATATACATGACCATTAGAATAAATCTTCTCATACAAACATGAAGATGTTTATGAAAACAATAAGTTTAACCGAATGCTATGTGACAAATGAAACGAAAGGAATTATTTTAAGAGTGTAATGGCCACCATTACACTCTTTAAATAATACATTTCAGTTTAGTTTGATGTAACCATGATGTATTGACAATATGATGATAAAATCAAACATAAAACGAATCCTTGAAAAGTAAAACTGTGAGCTAAATTTTTTACAATTTTCCAATTTTTTGGATTCAATGAGCAATCGTATTGATGAGAAACTGTTATACCTTACAGCCAATAAAGAGATCATTTATTCACCTTTGTATGAACCCTTGTATCTTTTGGTGAGAATCAGCCCGTCAACCTAGAATTATATTAATGATCAACCAATTATATAGCGTAAACAGTCATTTGATGAGTAAGTATCCCCCGAAACAAAAAAGTTTCACATAAACTTGTAGGTAAACTCCATTTGTTTGTATAAAATGTTGAAATCGTAATGTTACGTTTGTTCACAGTACGACCTCTCTGGGTACGTCTCCTAGGCGGCAAGCGATCTCTAGTGGCAGGACAGAGCACAGAACTGGTATGCCAAGCTGTTGGCGCCAGACCTAAGCCGACCATATCCTGGTGGAAGGGAGGCACCAAGTTGAAAACTTTTCGAGAAACTGTGAGTTAAAATTATATAGTTTTTTTTTTCTTATCAGTAAAATACATCAGTCATAATAGTCACCAATATTATTACGACGTGTATTTGATACATTATTGCCACAGAACGCACCTAAGTCAGTAAAATTATTCTTAGCAATAACTTAGGTATCTCGAAGATCGGAACCTAATTAATAATAAATTAACCAATGATTACCAAAAATTTTAATATATTACAAAATAGGCCTCTGAATCTTCTTGTTAAATAAATTAGTTAATATGCTGCGTTACCTATAACAGCGGACCCTTGCGGAAATTGTAAAGCAAATTTCAGCTTTTGGCTTTCACGAGTAGCAGCATACGTGAAAGCCAAAAGCTGAAATTTGCTTTACAATTTGGTGCAGCACTATGAAAACAGACAAAAACAATGTTTCGTTCACAGTATGCTGATCTGATTTATTTTTATCTTGATTCCTTTCTTTTGGAACTAAAACAAGTAACAGATTTTGGGCTAAGTAAGTGTAGCTTAATTAAAATGGTTAAACAAGAACAATAGGTTTAAATCACAGAAATAAAAAGTACAGGAGAAGTGGTAAGGGGGCGTATCGGTGTCCGCGCGACATGGCCACAGGGCTCATGTCACAGGCAAGTGGCCGTCTCCGCGAACTAGTGCGCTTTCGACGGCGATCGTGATAACATATATGAATGCCTAGTTGTTCTGTGGTATCTTGTAAAAACCAAAGCCAAAATCAAAACTATGTGAATCATGGAATCACTTA
This sequence comes from Tholera decimalis, assembly GCA_943138885.2. Lineage (NCBI taxonomy): Eukaryota > Metazoa > Arthropoda > Insecta > Lepidoptera > Noctuidae > Tholera > Tholera decimalis. The sequence continues at coordinate 17,073,197 of OW964571.2, read as the reverse complement.
CCATATGTAAATACAAGTATTTTACAATATTTGTCTTTAAAATCATGAAAAACAATAAATCGTAAAATATTTCTTGGTTTTACTATGTTATTTTTGTTTCCAAATATCAGAGCGACTGTACTACTTTTGCTGTAAATACATTGCTCCTTAACCACTACCAGAGTTCGTCACTACGTAACTGGACAAGCAATGTAAAAGTAACATACGAAACTGTATTACGCGGATTCATCGCGTAGTGAGGCCGCCACTTCTTGCGACGAATTAGTGATGTGCTTGTGCAGATCCACTAACGTAGACTATCGACAGCAATGTCGATTGACGAATGAAATATTGCTATTATAGTTTAGGGGTTTTTCATCCGACGACAAAAAAAGGAGGAGGTTATCAATTCGACGCGTATATCATAATTATTTTTTTTATGTATGATCACCGATTACTCGGAGACGGCTGAACCGATTTGGAAAATTCTTTTTTTGTTTAAAAGGGTATACTTTGAAATTGGTCATATTGTCACCAAGTCAGGATCTAATAATGGGATCCTGGAGAAATCGAGGGAACTCTTCAAATATTATAGGCACACCTATAGTGATTTGAGTATTTTTTTAGTAACTTGTGTAGTTGCATTCGAAAAGCACCATTTGTGAAGTAGACCTGATGATGAAGACCACCGATGGCCACTGGAACTACTTAATATATAAGTAGGAATAATAAGTAGTTCATGTGTTCCGCTTCGATTACTTGAGTGTGGTATTAAGAACAATATGCTCGTCACAATGCATATGGTGAAGTGAAGCTGATGGTGAACTACCAGGAGAACTCCTCAACAAATAAAAGTCCAACATTGGGAAAAGCAATATTTTGTAAATGAATATAAGTAGTTGACATTTAGGCTCTTGTAACTAGGTAAATTAAAAATCGACCAACTAAAAAGAGCGAAATAAAAACTTTTTACCAAAAAATTAAACCGACTCCCAAAAAACACTGCAAAGTGAAAAATAACTTTAATTTGGGAAGTCGGTGCCAAAAACGAAAATACAAAACTAAAGACACCGACTTTATAACATACGGAAACCTCTAAGAAAATATGTTTAACTTTTATTTTACACTTATTTTACATGAGATGATAGAAATAAAATTACGTTGAAAAGTTAAGTGTATAAAAAAATAAAAAAAATAAACAATTTATTTTACGCCCGCAGCATGCGTAAGGATTTCCGACGTCGCCGTCGCTACAATAGTTTATTTTTCAATCTGTCAACCGTTTTAGCCCGGTTGGCAGATCGACGTAAATAATGTTTTTTTACTTATTTTGATTTTTTTACAGAGTAGTAGAGAAATGCGTAACCAATATTCGTAAAGTAAGTTACATTAATTTTAGGTTAATAATCGGTGGTGTTTTTCGGTTTAGAATTATCGTATTACTTTTTTAGGGTTTTTGTATTTTACTTCAGTTGAAGCTTCGAATGCGCTATAATAATCGGCATGGTTCAGATAATATATTTGTGAATTTAGTTTAAAATAAGTCAATATATTCATGCTATTTATTTGTTATGCATGGATGTATGTTTGTTTCGATATATTTAACAATTTCTCTACTAACTAGGATTTTTCTTATAACAAAAACCTATTATAACCTACTAAACTATCACCTGCGGGGTAATTGCGTAACACACTTACAGTAGGAATCGGTTTCATTATGCTAAATCAACAACACTCACTGCGGTATTTACGTTGTTGAGCAGACCAATATTTCGAACATATGAAGCAATGGATTAGCAATATACGTCAAAATCATTCAGATCTTGATTTATAGTGTGTTACGTAATTATTGCGATGCTTATTATATGGTGAAGTTTAGAAGTAGCTTAGGATGTATGTAAATGATAAATAAGTGGTTTTCGTACATTTCAGCTTCCCAAAAGATGGTAATATAAAAATGGAATCTAACCATGAATGAACCTAACCACAAAAAATAGCACCATATGCTCGGTTCACTTCAGCGCAGAAATGTTCCAGCCTCTAAAGAAAAGTCGCATGCTTTTTGAATGGACAATTCCAAAATTAAGAGTACAACTGATTTTTGCAGAAGTCGGTTAAATTTTATTTTATTACTGAAAGCTATTCTCATGTTTTAGGGCATTCATAAAATCAGTCATTCAACTTTTCAGGATTCTATACAACCTATACGGCTGGTATGTTCCGATCAAGAGCGTAATGTAAGTTAACATCAACTTCTATTTGACCTATCACTATGATAATTAAATATTAAGATTTAAGTCGAAAGCGCCAGGGTAGCCCTTAATACTTAGTAGGTAGTACTTAATAATAATTATGTTATGTTATGTTCTTAATGATATGTTTATTGTTTTTATAATATTTTCTGGACATGACATTTTTTATTTGGTTCATTTTCAGGTGCCCAAAAAAAATTGTACAATAATAAATGGAAGAATCGATAACTTTCTGATTTAGTCAATCACTAGCGTATATGTAAAATAAATTGCTTTTGCACAGCACAACGATAGCGACCGATGTTTTTGTGTGGGTAAGTTCTACGGTGCATGGTAAATACACGCTGTGTTTGACGGAATAAGGTTTATTATTTATTGTATAGTACGTTCTGATTTAAGAAATGCGGGTGTGAGCGCGAGTGCGTATCTATTGATTTTATTAAACTGCATGTGTAGTTGTTGCCCCGCCCAGCGCCTAACTGGAGACACACGGTTCCGATATAATTTCGTCTGTTGACCATATCTACTTATTTATTTTATCTATGGTTTAAATTCTGAATCAAAAGAACGGGCTCAATCTTATCCGCAAAATTTCTCTTGTAAACGCTGTTTGTAAGACGGTTTAATTTTGACTTTGCGTAAATTCCTACCTACTGAAGAGAGTGGCTACAAAATAACAGCCTCATGATTCGATTTTCAAGGTTAATCAATGCATGCCGAGGTTGGTGCGTTGATGGGTGACCATGTCCACATATAGAGATTTCTTCTTGCCGCGGAAAGCACTCTAACCCGTTGGTCTCGGACTCTCATTTATACATCTTTGACAGTTGTTACGGGTAGACAGAAGCCAAAAATCTACCAAGCTACCGTTTTGTGGAGGTGAGATAGGCTGCCGCGCCATGAGAAACATTACTGCTCAGCTGGATCAGGTTAGACTGGAAGTTATTTTGGTTTTACGAGAATTTTGATTAAGTACATAATTCTTATTGCTTTTATATGCAAGAAAAATAATCATTAAACAAAAACAATGTAATAGAATTCATAAGAGAAAGATTAAAACTAGCTTGACGCAGTTTAGAGGTGATGCATGTATTAGCATTATTCAACTCAACAAGTTCGAAAGTAGCTAAATGAATTCAACACCCGTACCACCATCAGAGGACCATTTGAGTGACCATGACATATAATGTTTCATCATGTAGAATCTACATTCATCATAATACATCTCGAATTTCTAAACACCTTAATCCTACTCTTAACATATTTATCTCCTTAATTTTTCTAAACCAGGCCACGGATTGTGAAGCAGTTTTCAATAAAAAAAATGCAATAAGCGACGTTTTTTTTAAAATAGTGTCTAAACCATTGCAAAGCCGGGAGAACTTGTCAGTAAAAGATAATAGAATTTTTGATACTACAAATTAGTAGTTACCGCATGATATAAGTAACGCCATCTGTTATTCGAAACTTAAACTACATCAGGAGAAAAGTTTAGGTCTAGTTCCTCATAGATATCACTACAATCGCGATGCCCTCCGAACTCAACGAAGTCAACGAATCTAATTCCGTAGCTTTGCTACGATCAAGATTGACATGGACAGCACAATGGTGGACTGTCATGTCATTAACCAGGACTTGTAGGTATATTGAAACCATAAGGACGGAACCGAATATCGGTAATGATTTGATTCGAATCAATTGATTGAATAGTACGTTGAGTGTTCTCTTTTTATTAACCGACTTCAAAAAAAGGAGGTTTACAATTCGTATGTTACCTCATAACTCGGAGACGGCTGGACCAATTTGAAAAATTCTTTTTGCGTTTTAATGGGTATACTTTCTAGTTGGTCCCATTGTTACGAAATCAGAATCTGACGATGGGATCCTGGAGAAATCGAGGGAACTCTTCAAATATTATAGGCACACCTATAGCGTTTTGGGTATTTCTTATAGTACCTTAAGCAGTTGCTTCCGAAATGTACCATTTGGGGAAGTTGAAATGATGATGAAGACCACAGATGGCCACTGAAACTCCTAAATAATAAGTATTTCGTGGATTGCGATTCGATTACTTGAGTACGGATGTTAAACACTTTATGCTCGTCATATTACATATGGTGATGTAGAGCTGATGGTCAAGTACCAGGAGAACTCCTCAAAAATTAACGGCTATGCATCAGGAAAAGCAATATTTTGTAAAAGGTGATAAGTTGTTGACATTATGGCTTTTGTAACTAGATAAATTACAAACCGACCCACTAAAAAGCGTAAAAAAAAATTTTTTAGCAAAAAATAGAACCGACTTCCATATCAAAACACTACAAAGGCAAAAATAACATTAATTTCGGAAGGCGGTGTCTTTAGTTTTGTATATATTTTCGTTTTTGACACCGCCTTCCGAAATTAAAGTTATTTTTGCCTTTGTAGTGTTTTGATATGGAAGTCGGTTCTATTTTTTGCTAAAAATTTTTTATTTAATTCAAAGAAGAGTGCATTGTTTTTCTCACAAAGATAAGGTCTGTTTCCCAGCAGTGGGAACTATATAGGCTGATTATAAAATACCTTACAGCGATTTATTATTTAGAAAATCAGATTCTTGAATTTACAGGGTGGCGATTAGGTTATCACATTAAATTATACAGCAGGTTGTTATTAGTCCGTTAAAATAATAAAATAGATATTTTACTAAAATTAAGAAAATGCATTTTTCAAACAAAATAAATGGCGTTACTGGTTAAAAATAAATAATCCTTTATAATATTAGTTTAATAACCTGTAAAAGCGGCAATGCCGCGGCGCCGGCGCCGGCGGAGCACGCGCCGAGTGATGGTCAGCTGATTACTTTTATGAAATACATGATGTTGTGAAATATTAAAATGGAAAAAAGGTCCCATGGCTATAATATTGTTTAATATTAAATTATTTTAATTATATATGATAAAATACCTAATATAGAGTACGTGGTTTCTATTAAAGTGATAACCTAATCGCCACGCTTTAAAAGCTTTAAAACTTTAAAGATTAATTTTGACATTTTCAACAATGATACAAAATCTGTTGAAAGTAAAACAAAAACACATCGCCGACTGTTGAAGATGTCTTTTGTTTTACTTGTACTCCCATAAGCATCAACCTTTACATATCCAGATAAGGGATTAATTACTTTGTCTCTTGAAGATCGTTAACCTGAACTTAATGATTATTGATGGAAACGCCGCCAGTAAATTGATTGAATTTGTTTTATTTGATGATTGTATATACTGATAAGGACAATAAGTAGTAAGTAATTTGTTTTTATATGCTTGCAAAATTCAGAAAGAGTCAAGTTTTGAGTAACTCTAGTGTTTAGAAAGCTATAATCTTTCTACATGTATGTTATTCATATTGCGTCATAAACAGAGACTTTATCATCATCAACAAATCTGAATCTGATTGAAATAGGTATGCTTTTAAAATGTGTTCAAATGTATAGTCCGTCAGAAGAGATTATCGTTTTAATATTATGTATCAACCAATAAAATAAAAGACATAATATTTATTAAAAAGCAATAATTAGTAGTTGTTTAAATTTCGCACATTTCCTCGGGATATACATATGTATGTAGTAGCTTAGGTATGTATTGTATCAGGTTGTAAACATGAGCCAAGTTTCGTCTAAATTTCTTTAGTTATTTATGCGTGATTGAAACATACAAACATAAACTTTCATATTATATAAAATTAGTAGGATTAATATTGGTGTATGCGACTTACACGCTTGACTTAAAGATTGCACTTACCACTTACACGCTGTGTATGAGATCTGGAAATTACTTTTGGCACTGTAATATTCGAATATCTTCCTTAATAAGTTAAGTTAAATACGAATATGGGTGGAGCGGATGTCAGACTTCTACTGAGTAAAAACCCACCCTGTTCGGTTACGTTTCGAAATCGTGGTATGTCTGAAGAATATTCCTAAAATGTGAATGAATGTACAATCACTATATGTCCATTGCCCCCTGTAGAATTTAATCACAACGTCTTCGTCACCAGATCTCAACGGATGGCAATATTACCAGCAGCATCCTGACCTTCATGCCAACTGTGGAAGACGCTGGACGAGTGCTGTCCTGCAGAGCTGTGCAGCCGAGTCTGCCGCAGTCTACACACGAGGATGGCTGGAAGATGGAGATACAACGTACGTTATACCAGAGCAATTGCAATATTCATGAGAATACCACGTATAAAAAATTAACGTCACGTAAAGGTCAGTTCTTCTGTTGTAACATAAATTTATAAAAGTATTCGAGCAGTGTTGGCCCAGTGTTTACGAGCCGACTTACGCGTTTGATGTCATGAGTTCGAAACTAGTATGGTGAATACACCATACTAGTTTCGAACTCATGACATCAAACGCGTAAGTCGGCTCGTACATCGTACGCGTAACTTTGGGTAATTTATATCACCACCACTGCTCTCAAAACGGCAAAGAAAATCATCGTAAGGACACCGGCATGTCCTAGAACCAGAAAATCGAAGACATGTGACATTCACCAACCCGTATCTACTGATCCTACGTGGTGTATTACGGCTTTAAACGACTACGATTGTAAAAGATTTGTTTGTCTATTAATAATGTTTAATTTCCCCAATAGATTTGCCGGTAGTAAGACTGGAGTTAGGTGCTAATCTGGACGCCAGCAAAGTGGTGGAGGGCTCAGACGTGTACCTAGACTGCAGAGTACGAGCAAACCCGTGGCACAATCATGTATATTTTACGCATAATGTGAGTATGGATTATATTTTTCTGAAAATTGTGCTTAGCTCTTCAAGGTTAACAAGCGTGATATTTATTATCTTTTGTTATGGTAAAAATGCCTAGGTAAGATCCAAGAGAATATAAATATTGGCTGTTGGGTCTAGTGATTACAAATGCGCTAGATAAGCGGTCCTTGCATTAAATAAGTGCGTCAAGAAAAGTATTTTCAAGGCTGGCTGGAAAACTATTGGGATGCCTTGGCCAATCATTGGGATTATTTATTTAGACAAAAAAAAATGTACTTAGTGTAAAGTATGAGGTGTATAAACGAGCTGTGGTAGCGCAGTGGTTATAGGTAGGACTTACGAGTCGTAGGTCGTGAAGCTTGAACACAGGCAACCACATACTTTGTGTATTTGACATAATTACCACTGCTCTCACCACGCTAGGCATAGGAAAACATCGTGAGGAAACCGGCATTTTCTAGGACCGAAAAATCCGAAGATATGCGAAATTTACCAATCCGCACCGGGTACTTGTGGTGGATTACATCTCAGATCTTCGCATAGAAAAAGAGGGACCTGTGTCTCTGTGGTGGTAACGTTAAAAGCTGATTATGTAATATTATAAAGCATACCATAAATAACTATAGCAAAATTATAATTTGAATTCATTGATGATTCTACTAACTTTATAATTGTTTCCACCAGGGTGTTGTAGTAAAACCAGGCGCAGGAGTTCTGTTAGCCAACCAGAGCCTGGTGCTGCAGCGGGTGTTGAGGAAGGCAGCTGGAGCCTACGTCTGCTCTGCGAGGAACTACCTGGGAGAAGGGTCCTCGGAGAACCTTGTGTTGGATGTCAAGTGTAAGTAGACTAAACTGAGATAATTATTTAACATATTATTATGATGTACCGGAAAGGTACAAGTTGACCTACACGGTAGCTGACAATTATTTGCTAGAAATATGTGTTTATGATCCAATTTTCCTACGTTTAAGAATTAATCAATGAGATGGCACCCCATATGGGGTAAGAAGGAGAGGAGAGGGCAGCTAGGGATGGGGCTGGATTGGACAAAACGTTCATACAGATGACATACGACGAATAAATCATTCGTTTTAAATATTAGTTATAATTTTGATTCTATTTTCACTATTATATTTGATTTAGTTTTATATTATATTTCTTGCTTATTAACCTTTTGAATGCCATGGTAGGCTATAGCCGACTAACGAAAACGTGCCAAACGCCACCGTCGTCTATAGTCAACAAGAAAATCTCATTTTTTAAGTACAAAATAAATATACTAAATTAAGTTTTCTGTGTTTCTTTTCCCAATTATTTAAAACTACATTAATGAAATATTGTAAAATAGCACAAAGATATATTAATTACTTACATTTCACTAGAAAAAACAATCATCAAAAATTGCTAATCGAAATCCGTAAAAAAGTGTCCTTCCTCACGCCACAGTCGTCAAGACACGACATCTAGTGATGGGTAAGTAAGGTAACTTTTATTTCAAATTTCTGAAATATTTGATTAAAAGTAGCAAGTAATAGGACAATTATTTTTAATGCCAACTATACGATAAAATATTTGTAAATATGTGGAAAAAAATCATAATTCAAATGACTACTGAAGAACTCCATCTATCAACGGAGCATATGGGACGCAAATGATTTAAGGTGTGACGTCTCCAATTTACCGTCGTTGGATGATAACCAACCAAGACCTAGCGACCCACGAAATGCTGCGTTTGCAACACTGGTCGCTTTTGAACTGGATCGAGTGCCAGAAGAAAAACGTTCAGTAACTTATGTTAATATACTGAAAGTTATTAGAAAAGTACGACAGCAAAAGGACTTGGATGACATAAGTTTGCTAAGTTACGAAGACTCGGAGTGATAATTATAATTGATAAAATTATTTTAAATACTATATGATTATTATTTATTATGTCCCACAATATCACATCTCTACTTGCATGCGAGAAAGTTGTCGAAAGTCATGCCAGCCTCGCCAGAGTCGGGTCTTCCCGACAGCTGATGATGTCATAAACGAGATTAGTGGTGTACCTTATTATAGGGTAGTTTCTTGTGTTACAAAATAATTATTTTATTTGGTCCATTAGGTAGATTTTCATAAAAGGAAAGCTTCAAAGTACAGGAGTGGGGTTGCTGACGTCACACATTGCTAAGAATTATACCGAGGTATGACGTCAAGCGAAATTTCAACTCACCGTATCGTCTTAATTTTTCAATAACGTAAAAAAAATAAAAAATACGTGTCCAATGTTTTTTGTTAAACTTCGTGACGGACTAAATAAAATATTTTAGGAAACTACCCTATTATTTGATTTATTCGTTTGTAGTTCTAATGTCTGCTTTGTGTGTTTTAATGTGTGCTTTGTTTAGAACTTTGTAATTGGTGTGTAAGGATAGTATAATACCAAACAGGGTCAAATGAAATAAAAGAATAATGCAAAGACTAATATTCTATTAAAAAATATGGAACAAAAGGCAGTGATTAATTGGTTGTCGATAAATTATCGATTAGATGTTGGAATTCCTATTTTTTTGTAGGTCTTTGTGGTGAAATTGTGGCTTGGCGTGGAGGGCTCGCGCGTGCGTTTTTGCTCTGGCGTTCAAAAGGTTAACTAATGTCTCTCAAAATCTTCAAATAATATAATTAAACTAGGATACTGACTGAAACGCTATAAGCTTCGCCCATGTCGTCTGAAGCGGTTACGGTTGAAGCTTTATTGTGTTCTGTGGACTCTTCAATGATTAATATTTCATCCCAGTAACAGATATATTGATTTCACAACTGCCTTCTTTATGTTTAAGTCAGAATACTGAATTTGTTATTGCTTTTACACAATGGAGGATGCCGGTCGTAGTTTGGAAAGTCAAATGATGAAAATAGCACGAGTCGTCATTAGAAATGATCTAATTTCTAATTTCCATGTTGTTTTAAATTATTTTCAACTTCAAGTATTTTATTTACTAAGGGACAATAAACAGCCACATTATAATAAAAATACATATGAGAATATATTCATAGCTAGTATTTACAATATTGCAGCCCACTACATTATCCACATGTTAACATTCAATACTTAACTATAAGGAACCACTAGGATAGCACAAGTGATTCATTGGTATCTTATAAAGCAAAGTATATAAACAGTATTTTTATTTGCTATAACCGTATCGAAATCTGTTGCGAGGTTTAGGAAAAGTAATGCGTTTTCATTCCCTCTCCTAGAGAGGAGGTCTATGTCCCAGAAATGGGGTAATTTATAGGCTGTTTTGCTATGTTTGATTACTTTGTACTATGTTGAATGGTCTACATTATAGTTTCTACTATTATTTAATAATACTGTTTTAACCCTATTCTTGGCGCTGTATACAATTTGATACGTTGTTCTTTTCAAAAATCTAGACATAAACCGAGATATATTTTTAAAACTTTTATTATTTTAGGGGGGGTAAAATATAACTAAATTTCTACCAAAAATGTTGTTTCACTATTAGGAATACTGAGAAAGCAGTAGAATCCTAGATGGCGAACCGAACAAACGCGTCTACGCATCGCAAGGTAAGAAAATTCATTTTATACTGTATTTTGCAATAATTTGAAACGTAAGTGATATAATTTTAATAGCTTAGAATATTTTACAACACGATTTTCTATTTTGGTTGTTCTAAATCGATTGTAACTATATTTTATTCACTGGTTTTTTCGAGTGTATCAGATCTGATACATTGCCAGATAACCAATATTATAGATATTTTTGACTATGTATCTAATATGTTACATTGCCAGAGGTGTGTACAGATTCATTTATTAAGTTAGTATTTATATTTTTATAATTACAGGTGGTTGGTCAACTAACTATGCAGCAACAAAATAGAGCTCGACAACTTGTGGCTCTTGTACCGAAGCCGGGGGCAAAATCTGATTTGGACGAAAGTGAATCATCGGGAGATGAACTCCAGTATTACGAAGGCCCAGCTTACTCTGACAGTAGTTCACCACCGCTCTCATTACCATCTTCGATGGAAAACCTCCAACTATTATCAGACGACGATACTGAGGTAAATCATATTGCTGCTTCAACATCTTTGGTGCTATACCAACATTCATCGCCGATAACCAACCCTTGTTCGCCATCAATTTTATCGCCAAACGTATCTGCAAGTACACAGCTGCATTCATTTGAGACCACACCATTGTCTCCAGTGCCATCTACATCGTATCAAGTAAGTTTACCATCTCCACTGGCATCGTCCCCACAAGTTCCGGCACCACTCGTCAATAACTTGATGCGTCATAACCAGCTGCTGTCTCCATTATCAGCGGCTACCCGCTCAAGTAGACCTAGAGTTGTCACGATACGGCGAAGAGTAATACCACCGAAAAGATTAGTACCAAATTGGCGTTGCTGTAAATTTACTGGTTCCGCAGAAGTAGAAGATATTTCATTTGAGCCTCGTGAAGAAAAGAGTACCATTGAATACTTCAAGCTGTTCTTCTCCGAGGTCATCGCTGGTATTTGCCAATCTTCTCACAAATGTTAGATATCTGCGTAAACAACGCCTGGCTTTTATATAGGCGTGATAAAAAAGCTAGGCATGATACGAAAAAACAGAAGTCACTAAAAACATTTAGTACAGAAATATTCGAACGATTACGCAGATTTGAACGAACTGAGGCGAACGATATCGGTAGACCCCCTTCCAGCTCAATAGCTACGATACAGAAACCAGAAGCTGAAAGACCCCCAGATGCTGTGCGATGTGACCAGGTTGGTCATTATCCCAAAATAATAATTACCAGGGGAAGGTGTATGTACTGCACAAAAAGACAGATGAAATTCTTTTGCCAAAAATGTGAAATACGGCTGTGCTTATTGCCCGAACGTAATTGTTTTTTAGAGTACCACTCTAAGAAGTAAAAATGAGTAATTAATAGACTGACTAGACTGATATGTATACGTTATAAAATTGATCTCATTTTATTCATAAACCCTTTAGGTAAGACTTAAAGGCTGATTATGACTGATAATTATGTTGATTTTTCGAAGGTTTTCTTTTATATTTGTTGATTATGAAAACAGAATTTGTATTATTTTTAGTTTTCCTATTCTAAGCAATGTGTCAAATATGATACATAGTTTCTTTTCTATTGATTATTATAAACCTGGCAATGTGCCTAATGTGATACATATAATAAAACGTAAACTAAACAATTATAATTTTTCTTATTATTTTTTGCCTTTCCAGTGAACACCTATAAACACAAATCAGGCATTTTTTTTCAAAAATTCTGAAAAAAAAATCTCTGCCAAGTATAGGGTTAAAGAAATGTTGAAAATTCAGGTTCTGAAAAGAGTTTTAGCGCAGGGTTTGGCCCCCGTTGTACCGACAAAAGCAAACCCTATACCTACTTCTACATTTCAAACATGCCTGTGTTTTTTTTTTGTGTTAAGTAGAGAAAGAGACAGATGCTTTTCCTAATTGATGAGTGACTTTGTTTTTTTATGCTATGTAGCTATATATCCTGTTTTGTTTTCTCCACAGTTGTTCCAACGTGCAAGTCACCAGCTCCCATCGTGGTGAGAGCAGCAAGAGGTGAGGTCATTAACATCGACTGTGATCTGGACGCTAATCCTAAGGTAGGCGGCTGTAGCCTCGAGTTCTTTTATAACACAGAACTAGTTAGATGTAAAACTTGTAATACTTCCAAAAAAATCCTTTCCTCGCTCCAATAACTTTTATTTGCACAAAGAACGTCCCAATATCATTAAAACACTCATTTCCTGTCATAATAAATTATTCCTCTTATAAATTTTCCTGAAATTCCAACCTAAAATATCCACTTTGTAATAAACTCGTAGCAGTAAATAATTTTCGAAGATGCCACAAAAGATAATGCATTAGTTATATTAGACAAGGGAAATTCAGTTCAAGGCTAACTTAAGATCATAATTTAAGGTTACAATAGCTTTATATGAAAGTTAAGGCGTGGATACGCCACCTTGAAAGTTGGTCCTTAACAGAATGTTTTTCGATAGTAGTCACAGAGTACGAAGTTGTAGAAGGACAAATAGATGTTTATAGCGAGTATGGACAAGATAATAATCTATACTAATATTATAAAGAGGTAAAGTTTGTAAGTTTGTATGTATGGGGAAATCTCTGAAACTACCGAACCGATTTTGAAAATTCTTTCGCTTACATGTAGCTGTATTATCCTTGAGTGCTATAGGCTATAAATTATCTTTATATCATGCATATTAGCCGAGCTATTATAATCTTTGTCAAGCAAGTCGGGGACGGGATCCCGTGAAATATTTTCGACTTCTACGCGGACGAAGTCGCGGGCAGAAGCTAGTATACAATATAATCGCTGTTGATAAAAGAGGTTTTTAATAAACTTCTTAAATATGATAAAAACGAAATACTATAATATTTCTTCATAGATCTTTGGAACTTTTTGTTTTTCATTTGTTTTGAGCCTTTCTTCAAACCCAATGACGCACTGCGTACATCTATACTTATAATAAATCTGTAGAGAGGTCAATTCTGTACATGAAATATATTTCCAAAATAACTATCAGGGGGTGATTAAGGATCGATACTCATGCCAAAAATGCAATCAGTTAAATTTTTGTCTGTCTGTCTGTCTGTCTGTCTGTCTGTCTGTCTGTCTGTCTGTCTGTCTGTATAACCGTTATAGAAACAAAAACTACTCGACGGATTTTAACGAAACTTGGTACAATTATTTTTCATACTCCTGAGCGGGTTATAGTATACTTTTCATCACGCTACAATCAATAGGAGCAGAGCAGTGAAGGGAAATGTTGGGAAAACGGGAGAAGTTACTCCATTTTTTAAGCTTCCGTCGCGTGTGCAACCTTAATGGTTAAAGCTACACAAATCATTTCATGACGGAAATGTTCTCCTTAAAATTATATAAAAAATATCCCACGACAGCATATGTCTAACTTTTATGGTTGACTCACAATAACACGTGTAACTCCCGATAGCTTAGCAGTTCGAAGCTTTCTGATTATAATATTTGTCTACTCTTACGTTTATAACACTCTCAGTCACCCCTAATTGAAAAAGTTAACATTATTAACTATTCCATAAAAAAATTGGCCAAGTGCGAGTCAGACTCGCCCATGAAGGGTTCCGTAGTAACTATAATATAATATGCAAATTTATTTGACGAAAAAAAAACCTTACAAATTTCTTAAAACTAGCTTATTTACATTTTTTACAACTGCGCCGAATAAATTTGTTTTTCATAGTGTTTGTATGAATTACAAAGTTATATTTGCGGTTTTAGAAAATATGCTGTATCTAAAAAACTGCTGAACTGATTTCGTTCAAACTAATTTTGGTTGAAAGTTTATATTAAGATCTACAGACATATATTTTTTTTAGATTTTTCACTCCATTATTATAGAAGTTAGAGGTTGTGTCCGCCACACACACATTTTACCACTTTGGAAGCTTATATCTTTTAAACGATTGACTTTATGGAAAAGTGGTTTTAGAAACCCCGATGTCGTTTTTAAAGAACTGTCTATAGATACCACACATGCATCGATTTCATGAAAAAAAATATTTTCAGGTTTAGTTCCATGTATGGGGAGCCCCCCTTTATTTTAAATATTTTTTAATTTTTTTCTCAAAATCGGAAAGCGGTTCACAGAATACATCTACCTATCAAGTTTCACATGTATAGTCCTAATAGTTTCGGAATAAAATTGCTGTGACAGACGGACGGACGGACAGACAGACAGGCAGACAGACGGACAGACATGTCGAAACTATAAAGATTCCGTTTATTGCCATTCGGCTACGAAACCGTAAAAAGAATCATATAAATCGGTATAGAAACACCAAAGTTATACATGAAATACGCTTATAATAATAAGCCATCGCGCGTGAATACTGAATCAAGCTATAAGGATTATTTTTGAGAATCGGTCGCCGCGCTCGACGCGTCTCGCGGTCGAAGCGTTCTCTAGGTACTTAAGCCTCATGTGAACGTGATCTAAACAATATTACCAATACATTAACTTACGCTGACGGAGTCGCGGGCACAGCTATATTGTATCATTACGCTAAGGCCAATAGGAGCGGAGCGCCAATGAAGAATGCTTCAAAATCGGGGTTAAATTTAACGTTAGCCCAAAGTAACTATTCCACGCGGACGAAGTCGCGGGCAAAAGCTAGTTTATAATAATTGTTGAGCATAGTGATGATCTGTAATAATAGTTGAACTACTGTTTAATTTTCTCTGTGTTTATATTAGCGAGGCGTCACTAATGGTTACCTAAATCTTTAATAAATGGGTTAGTCAGCGTTTTATTAAATTTAACAATCATCTTTTGTAAAAAAAAATGGCAGGTTTGGGGCTGTAAAATTCGGTTAGATTTGCAAGTAACTTGGCACCGTTAAATATTTAATGCATTAGTTATATTTTAGAAGTAAATAATTAGAATTTTACAATTTATCAAGTCAAGTCTATCATGGCAGCTGGTACCTATAAGATAGTCTGAAATCATGAAATCAGACAAGGAGTAACGTCAAACACAGGTTGCTACTCGTTTTTTCTGCATGTAAAATTCTGGCATTCTGTATTTGGATATAATATTAGAAATCAACCACTAAAAAAACCTTACATAATATAATCATGTTATGTCAAGCAGTTTTATATTAGAGGAAGTCATAACATAAGCAGCCTATAAGTTTCCCACTGCTGGGAACAGACCTTCATCCACTCTATGAGAGGTCGGTTGGTGGATGTTGGCTAACATTCACATCACGATAAAACATCGTGATGTGAATGTTCGCCATATGCCAACGCTTCACCGTTTTGAGAGCAGTGGTGATGATGGAAATAACACTTAGTTATGTGCCTGCCTGGGCTCGAACACACGACCTAACACTTTTAAGTCGTGCCTGAAACCACTGAACCACCTCTGCTGTAGATTACATTAATTTGTAAAAATTAAAAGAGATGTTGACCTCTGAGTTGGTTTCGGATGTTTCTTATCAGGATAGTAACTAAACAATACCAGCCTCATCTATATTAATTTAACAAGAAAATTGAGGTATAATTAGTAACGTAATTCCAAAAATAAACATTATATATCATATTAATACAATTTTACAATAAAGCTCTACTCAGACGGTCATACAAACATCGGAAGTATGTTCATCAAATTTTATAAACATCGACGCTTGAAAACGGTTTTGTTTCCGAAAATATTGTTACATTCAATTTTGCGTAAAAAGATATGGGTGGTTTGTTATTTAAATTGCTGATGCGGTAAAACTATATATAGTTATGCATCTTTATCTATACTTATAATAAATCTGTAGAGAGGTCAATTCTGTACATGAAATATATTTACAATTGTCTGTCTGTCTGTCTGTCTATCTGTCTGTCTGTCTGTCTGTCTGTCTGTCTGTCTGTCTGTCTGTCTGTCTGTCTGTCTGTATAACCGTTATAGAAACAAAAACTACTCGACGGATTTTAACGAAACTTGGTACAATTATTTTTCATACTCCTGAGCTGGTTATAGTATACTTTTCATTACGCTACAATCAATAGGAGCAGAGCAGTGAAGGGAAATGTTGGGAAAACGGGAGAAGTTACTCCATTTTTTAAGCTTCCGTCGCGAGTGCAACCTTAATGGTTAAAGCTACACAGAAATAATTTATGACGGAAATGTTCTCCTTAAAATTATATAAAAAATATCCCACGACAGCATATATGTATCTTTTGTGGTTGACTCACAATAACACGTGTAACTCCCGATAGCTTAGCAGTTCGAAGCTTTCTGATTATTATTCTGCTCCGAAATTTAAAACCACCACAACTTTGCAATGGAACTCGGCTAAAAGTAACCCAGTTGCAACAAAATATAATCGAGGCTCAAATTTTAACAAGTTGCGGTGCAGGAGAAACCGTCTTTATTCCCAGAATTCCCATAATACCAAATAATTTTCCATTCCAATTTAAAAGAACGCAATTCCCAGTATCGGTGTGTTATGCAATGACAATCTCGATCTCGAATGAGATCTCGGTGTCAGTTGTTTCTCGCATGGTCAGTTGTACGTCGCTCTTTCCCGGGTTAGCAGTCCTAGAAATCTTTATGTTCACGTGCCGGACGGGTCAACTTTCAACATACTTTACCCGGAAGCTTTGCGCTGAAGTATTTTCGTTCTATAGGTACTTAAGCCTCATGTGAACGTGATCTAAACAATATTACCGATACATTAACTTAATAACACACAAGGAGTTACACGCTGACGGAGTCGCGGGCACAGCTATTAACAATAATATTGTGCGGTTCGGTATTGCGATATTTTTCAACAGTATTATAGATTGACATATTATATTTCCCTACTAAATTACGAAAGTTACATCAAAATCACTGAACCGTGAGGAAGAACATAGGCTACTTTTTTTTTACGAAAAACGACGGAAACCTAGACGAAGTCGCGGGCAACAGCTACCTATACTAATAATATAAGGCTAAAGAGTTTGTTTGTTTGTTTGAACGCGATAATCTCAGGAACTACTGGTTCGAATTGAAAAAATATTTTTAAATTAAATAGTCAATTTATAGAGAAAGGCTATATATCATTTCGCTAAGGCCAATAGGAGCGGAGCGCCAATGAAGAATGCTTCAAAATCGGGGTTAAATTTAACGTTAGCCCAAAGTAACTATTCCACGCGGACGAAGTCGCGGGCAAAAGCTAGTTAAAAATACAATAACTCACGGCCCGTTGGTCGATTTTAATTTTGTAATTGATGATAGTATGTACTTCTATATATTTATATTTTTGTCGAAATTGTTATTTTGATTGAATTCCTGATTGCGGACACATAAATTGTAACTGGATCAGCTTGCAAAACAATGCTGTAGCCTGTATTATACCTACTCTCCCCAGGAATGTGTCTTGATTCACAGTAGTAGTAGTTCCGGAGTGGTATTTGAAGAGTTAACGGGGGAAGGTAGTGATCCCACACTCCCTGATCTTGTCCCTAAAAGACTTGGCGCCTTATGAAAGTTTCCCCTTGAAAAATAAAAGTACTCACACTGTATGTCTTCATACCTAGGCTATCAAGCCCAAAAAAATTCGGTTATACCAAAATATTTTGATGTGACCAAATTAAGAAAAGAAGATTCCTTCAAGTTGATTGCTAGAGTTCGACTGCCTATGTCAGATGTCCTTCATTAGTTTGTGACGTTTACCAGAAATCAGTCGATAATTAAGGAAAACAAGCAAACAAAAATTACTGACGATTATAGAACCGTCGTTCAATTTCTTGATGTCGTCAAAAAGTTAAGTCGCTGTAAATGCCTGTTGGTATACAATTACTAAACATTGCTCAATTAAATCCTTTCCACAACAAATGGCTCAATATTTCTAACCCACTCGTTCATATCGGAAGCACATCATAACAAAACAAGCGATCAAGCTTGTTATAGTATACACTATTAAGTAAAGTGCAAGCATGCACCGACCTCGATAGAGCATGTAGCAACAGCCTTACACGAGTAACGGAAACCGCTGACAACGCTGGCGCCGCCGCGCTCGTCACCCGATGCCCCTGTTTACTGGATGTGTCTTTTACGAAATAATCATAAAATATTAATTGTTCATTCTGTATCTAATATCGATCGGAATAGGATTCTTTTATTGTAATATTTTTTACCTTGTAACTTTACTTTAATTAAAGTTAGTTTAAAATCATTTTGGTTTTTTTTGGGTCCTCCGACAGCGACGTACATATTTGGCGCAGTCGGTAGGATACTCGAGGCGTCTCGAGCTAGCTAGATAGGCTATTCTAATATCGAAACCGTCTCGCTAAATTCGCTACCGCCGTCGCGAGCGAACGCGTTCGCCGAGTATCCTGTACGAAGAACCTGTCGTCCTGCGCGGAGGAGAAATCCAGACATCGATCCCAGAGGTACCAAAATGCAGTTGATGTAAGTACACTGAAAATCGTTTCTGTGAGTTGCTTTCAATCCCCTTTTCCTTATAGTTAGTTTATTAAGTCGTAATCATTTTTCACCCTAAAGAATCCACCCCTAAAGGGCCAGAGCCCTCAAGACAAGCACGTAGGCTAAATATTGATTTAAATAGAGACATTACGAATAGTTTAGATTTAGATACAACGGCTGATACCTTGGAGGATTCATTGCGGTCAGAGACTCCTGAATCCGCCACAATGAGTAGTGCCGATTTGATTTATAAAACTCTACGTTTAGTGCCAGATTTCGATGGCAATTCGCATATTTTACCAAGGTTTATACACCTTTGTGACCAAATTGTTACGGAGTATATCGAAGCAAACCCTAACGATGCTTTAGCTAGACTTTGCTTAATAAACGGTATTTTGAACAAAATAACTGGACCAGCCGCTCGTATTATTAACTCGAACGGCGTACCTGAGGATTGGGATAGTATAAAAAAATCGCTAATTAACAACTTTGCAGACCAGAGAGATGAGACCACTCTTTACAATGACCTTATGCTAGCAACTCAGGGGAACAATTCACCGCAAGAATTTTATGACCATTGCGTTAATTTATTTAGCACTATCATGACATATGTCACCCTGCATGAGAACGTTAAGACAACCGTAGAAGCCAAGCGTACCCTTTACAGGAAGTTAACTATGCAAGCTTTTGTTCGCGGTTTAAAAGAGCCCTTAGGCTCTCGCATACGTTGCATGCGTCCTGATAGTGTTGAAAAAGCGCTCGAATTTGTGCAGGAAGAATTGAACGTTATATATTTGCAAAATCGCCATGATCCTTTAACTGATAAGAAGTTGAACAGTAATTCCCATAAGCCTTTGCCATTAGCATCTTCAGCTCATGTCACTAATCCTATGCTTACGCTTAAACAGTTCAATTTGTCCGCACGAAGCGACCCTGCTACCAATTTTCAGCCTCAGCCGATGAATTTGATGAGGATGCCTTCGCATACTCAACAAATGTTCCGCGCGCCGATGTTTAACACTCAACCGATGTTCCGAGCGCCAATGTCGCATACGCAGCAAATGTTCCGCGCGGCACCGCCTAACTATAATAGACCTAACTATAATTTCCAGTTGCCACCAAGACAAGTGCCACAAAATACTGGCCCCAAGCCTATGAGCGGCGTTAGCCCATATGTAGTTAGGGAAAAGCCTTCTTTCGGTCAACCATCAGGTCACGATTGGCGTAGAAGTGGCAACCCGCCTCCATCAAATTACTTTAAGACTAAGGAGATGAACATGAATGTGTGCGCTGACTACGCTGATCAGTTTTATTATCCGGTTTATTATTGCGAACCCAATTATAACTACTATGCGGATAATACCGAGTACTATAACATAGAAACCGATTATTACGTGGGTAACGGCCCCTACTACGATAACTTAGCTTTAGATTACTCGCCACCAGTAGCAGACGATCCTCAGCCCAGCAATAGTCCTACTAGTGCCAGTAGTAGTCACGCTGGTGCCAGTACGACTTCCGTTAGCGAACAGGATTTTCAGAAGAACGGGAGATCAGACAAATTAAAATAGAAATTAACCTTCAGACGCAAAGACAGCTTCCATTTATTCAAATTTCGCAACCACCCTTAAAATTTCTAATTGACACGGGCGCAAACCAGTCATTCATTAGCCCAGAAGCTGTGGATACATTTTACAATAACTTTCCCTTAAATATTGATCCCTTCGAGGTTACAAACGTACATGCTACGACCAAAAATAATTATTCCATAACGATTCCTACATTTAATGAATTCCAGGAGTCTGAAGATATTAAATTATTCATTTATAAGTTCCACAATTATTTTGATGGGCTTATAGGACTTGATTTATTAGAAAAATGGGAGGCAAAAATTGACCTTAAGGATAGACAACTTATTACTCGAAATTCTGTCAATAAAATTAATATGTACAATTCACGAAATGTTAATTTGTATGAAAGTGTTATACCAGCTAATTCAACGAAGTTACTTAGGGTACCAATTAACTTACAGGATGGAGATGCAATAATTCCTGAACAGACCATATCTAATTGTGTCATTAGGGACTGTCTAACTACAGTGACAAACAATCGCGGATTTTTGGAAGTTGCTAACCCTACTCCGCATGATTTAATATTTTCAATGGATCATACAGTTCAGGCAGAGACCTATAATATTCAGTGCACGAGTACCGAGAATTTGTTTCACGATTCTCAGTTTCCTGTAATCGAACCAGCCCGCGTGAAAGAAGTTATTTCGCGTTTGCGTACGGACCACCTTAATAAAGAAGAACGCATTAACTTAGAGACTTTATGTGGCAAATATGCCGATATCTTTTACATAGAAGGAGAAGCGTTAACATTCACAAATAAAATCAAACACCGAATTCGAACAACGGATGAAGTCCCGGTTTATTCAAAGAGTTACCGCTACCCTTATATACATAGAAACGAAGTCAAAGACCAGATAGGAAAAATGCTAAGTCAGGGAATCATTCGCCCGTCAGAGTCCGCCTGGAGCTCACCTACTTGGGTTGTCCCAAAGAAAGCTGATGCTTCTGGAAAAACTAAGTGGCGTTTAGTTGTCGACTTCAGGAGACTAAATGAAAAAACACATGACGACAAATACCCCATTCCCAACATCAATGATGTTTTAGACAAGTTGGGGAACTGTCAGTATTTCACCACTTTAGATCTGGCAAGCGGGTTCTACCAAGTGGAAATGGACCCTGCTGACATCCCTAAAACAGCCTTTAACGTAGAAAACGGTCATTACGAGTTTCTGCGCATGCCTATGGAATTAAAAAATTCCCCTTCTACCTTTCAGCGTGTTATGGACAATGTCCTCAAAGACCTCCAGAACACCATCTGCTTGGTATATTTAGATGATATCGTTGTATTTAGCACGTCGCTCCAAGAGCACATGACCAACCTCGAGAAGGTATTCCAAAAATTACGAGACTCCAATTTTAAAATACAATTAGATAAGTCCGAATTTCTCAAACTGGAAACTTCGTACTTAGGGCACGTTATAACAAAGGATGGAATAAAACCCAATCCAGACAAAATTATTGCAATTCAAAATTACCCGATTCCAACTACCCCTAAAGAAATCAAACAATTCCTTGGGTTGGTTGGTTATTACCGTAAATTCATACCGGACTTCGCACGAGTAACAAAACCACTCACACAATGCTTAAAAAAGGGAAGAAAGGTTGTAATAAATTCTGATTATACCGAAAGTTTCGAAAAATGTAAAGCTCTTATAATTAACGATCCAATTCTACAATACCCCGATTTTAGCAAAGATTTTATTTTGACAACCGATGCCTCTAACTTCGCGCTAGGTGCTATTTTATCACAAGGGTCAATAGGCGCAGATAAACCCGTATGTTACGCATCTCGTACACTAAACGAGAGCGAGATAAATTACAGTACTATCGAGAAAGAACTCCTTGCCATAGTTTGGGCAACAAAATATTTTCGGCCGTACTTGTTCGGTAGAAAGTTTAAGATCATCACAGATCATAAGCCACTCCAGTGGGTTATGAGCTTAAAAGAGCCTAACTCTAGATTAACCAGATGGAAGCTCAAATTATCGGAATACGATTTTACGGTAATTTATAAAAAGGGCTCCAGTAACACAAACGCTGATGCCCTTTCCCGCATTCAAATTAATAACGAAGAAACGAGTTCTATGGTAGCTAGCGCATCTGAGCGTCCACCTTCTAGAAGTAATTCAAACACGGTTTCTGCTCACACCAGCCAGGAAAATCCAATCCTTGAAATCCCGATAGTCGATGAACCATTAAATAAATTCCATAGACAAATTCATATTACTATGGTTGGTGATATAAAAAAACGCCCCACAGCATCTAAGCCTTTTGAAACCCATACAAGAACAAGCGTGCAAGTTTCCAGCTCAAGTCTGGAAACCGATATTATAAATGTTATAAAGGAATACGTTAACCCTAAAGTCAAAACAGCATTGTTAATAAATCCCCCGCTGGCTATGTACGATATAATACCCATTATCCAGGATAAGTTTAAAAGCTCTTCAATGAAACTAGTTTTAGCTAAAAGAGAAGTCGAAAATGTTAAGGAGTACTTGAGGCAACAAGAAGTAATAAAACACTACCACGATGGAAAAACCAACCATCGTGGAATAAATAAATGCTACCTAGCTCTCTCTCAGCGTTATTATTGGCCAAAAATGAGAGACGAGATCACGAAATACGTTAACAATTGCACTGTATGTGGCCAGGCGAAGTATGATCGTCATCGAATAAACCAACAATTTAAAATAGTACCCCCAGCCAGCAGGCCATTTGAAATTGTCCATATAGACTTGCTAACAATCCAGACAGAGAAATACTTAACTATCGTGGATGTGTTCTCCAAGTACGCACAAGCCTATCATATACGAGATGGTACAGCCATTAGTATTGTACAGGCATTGTTAAAATTCTGCACGCACCATGGTTTACCCCTTACCATCGTATCAGATAATGGAACAGAATTCACCAACCAGCTGTTCAGTGAATTTATTAATATGCATAAAATAACACACCATAAAACACTGCCCCATGCTCCAAACGACAATGGAATTGTGGAACGCTTCCATTCAACCTTGTTGGAACACCTACGTATTTTAAAGTTAACCCATAAAGGGGAAGACATAGTAAATCTTGTCCCCTATGGCATTTTGGCGTACAATAGTGCAATCCATAGTTTCACGAAATGTCGACCGATCGACATCGTAACTGGGCACTTTGACCCGAGGGACCCATTTGAAGTAGATTTAAGTAACCATCTTATGCAGCAATACACACAAAATCATAGGGATAGAATGAAATTAGTTTATGACGCAATAAACGGACTCGTTCGTTTCGCAAGAAGACTTTCTTTGGCAGATCGTACTAATATTATAGAAAACCGTAATAAGTCTCGCGAGCCTGAAGTTGAATACCAACCTGAGCAACGCGTTTTTGTTAAAAATCCTTTAGCTAGTCGCCAGAAGACGGCTCCCAGATACACCCAAGACACCGTGTTAGCGGACTTACCCATCCATATTTACACCTCAAAAAAACGTGGTCCTGTAGCTAAAAGTCGATTAAAAAGAGTACCTAAAAGTGCTCAATTGTTACAGGGCGCTACTGGTCCTGACTTCTCACTTGATAGCGGCCCAGGATGTAAACCAGGAGATAACACTTGAGAGCCTCGGCGATGGCCCAGGAGTACTCCCTTTTCGGCTTGGCGCAACAAAACTCATAACCCATCATCATACTTTCTTACAATATATCCAGATAAAAGATATCGAAAAAAAGATTAGAGTACTGCAAGACCAACTAGATAATTATAGGCAAAACCTAAATAACGATACATACATGTTCAACGAAGTACAATTAAATTATCTTACTGACAAATTGCTTAGTGTCATACACCATTTAGATACTCTTAAACCCGGCCGTGTAAAGCGAGGTCTCATTGATGGTTTAGGATCTGTAATTAAAAGCGTCACAGGGAATTTAGATTATTCAGATGCAATTAAATATGATAATACTATCAAAATTCTACAAGATAATAACCTTGAAATTACCGAAGAGTTAAATAACCATATTAGTATCAGTAAAGAGTGGATGGTCCAGCATTCTGAAATAATCACGAAATTGGTCTCAAATCAAGCTAAGATAAATGAAACATTACAATTAATATTAGACAAAGACTTCTATAAGGACACTAACATCGTTAGATATGCACAATTTGGTCAGCAATTAACTATACTAACCGAAAATCTAGATGAGATCTTAAATGAACTAATAAGAATTGAGAACATCTTAGCTTTTATCCATAGTTCTAGTTCGCATCATTCTATGATTAGCATCGAAGTTCTACGCCATATGATCGAGAAGTTAGTTAAACTCTATGGTAGGGATAAGATATTAGACTCAGAGCTTAGGCAATATTACGATATAATAAAACCAGGTTATTATTATTCTGGCAATCAGATAGTAATTATATTTAAGGTACCAATATTTGCCATAGAAAATTACGATCTTTACAAGTTGTCAGTAGCCCCCAATAAGTTTAGACAGGCCCTTATCCCTCCTTATCCATTGATTGCAACGAGCAGGAAAGGTTATGTGTACATAGAGGCTGAATGCCCGAAGTACAACACCTGGTACATCTGCGGAGATAAGATGAATCATCAGCTGCGGCAACATCCCGATTGTATCCAGAATCTAATCATGAATCAAACTCTCGACAAGACCTGCGAAATCACGACAATATCTTTAACAAGAGTAGCCATGGAAGAATTGGACGAGAAGCATTACATTATATCATTTCCTAACGTAACAAGAATACACACCTCATGTGGTCGAGAAGATTACAACATACTAAACGGCAGTTATCTTGCAACTATTCCTGTGAACTGCTACCTGGACACTCCTGAATTCACAATCACCAATCTCAACGATCATGTGGAGGGTCAGCCAGTGAAGATAACGCACCTGGATAACTACCACACCAACATCCAGCCGGGAGCAACACAAGTCAAACTGAATTCGATTGATCTTACAAGACTGCATGATGCCCAATATAAAGTCATGGCGCAGCATCCGCTACAACTACAATCTGTACAACCAGGATACCTTTACCATACAACGATCCCGTTTTACATCATGCTATTCACTATACTGGCATTTGCTACATTCATGGTCTTGAAACGATACAAGATGTTCAAGCGAGAAGACAAAAGGAAATCTACAGAAGATAACACATATACGGAGCCTGGACAATCTGGAGCAACGAAGACACAGCCAGCAATATTTCATCAGTTCAAACTTCAGAAATAGTTGCTGATCTGGCGGTGGAGGTGTTATAGTATACACTATTAAGTAAAGTGCAAGCATGCACCGACCTCGATAGAGCATGTAGCAACAGCCTTACACGAGTAACGGAAACCGCTGACAACGCTGGCGCCGCCGCGCTCGTCACCCGATGCCCCTGTTTACTGGATGTGTCTTTTACGAAATAATCATAAAATATTAATTGTTCATTCTGTATCTAATATCGATCGGAATAGGATTCTTTTATTGTAATATTTTTTACCTTGTAACTTTACTTTAATTAAAGTTAGTTTAAAATCATTTTGGTTTTTTTTGGGTCCTCCGACAGCGACGTACATATTTAGCTATATCCTATTGGCTCGACTCGGATACCAAATAAATAGATAAAATATACTGTACACCACTAAGTTTTGAATTTATTTTGTTATGTTTCCAACCTAATTATTTTTTTCTTGAGAGCCAATATCGTACTGCATTTGGGTCTACAGCTCAGCTCATGAGCCGATTACCAATAAGTTTAGGATTTGTTGGTTATTAAATTTTAAACTTTAGCTCTTTGTTCATAGGAGCCAATGTCGTACCACTGGTGGTTCAACAGCTCAACTCACAGTAAACACGAGTTGTCGACGTCACCGATGACTACTGTGCCGAATCTGCCTGGTAAGAATATCTGGCTTTTCTCTTAATATAATAAGTTCGGAGTAACAAACTAGCAAATAATAAAAATAATTCAAAAATTGCTGATTTCCAATTTCCTAAATGTTTAGGGTTGATCTTGTAGCACATTTATTTATTTAAGCATAAGTAACTATGAGACACCAATAATAACAAAGTCAACAGTTTTTAGTTACTTTTACTGACCACAACCATAACAGATTTCTACTAATATTATAAATAGGAAAGATTTGTAATTTTGAGTGTTTATAACGAAAAAACTCAAAAACTCTTTGACCGATTTTAAAAATTATTACACCAATACAAATCTACATTATTCCTGAGTGACATAAACAACATTTTGCCCAGACAAAAAAAAAAAAACATTTTACGCGAGTGACGCCGCAGGCAATAGCTAGTTATTTATAATCAGGAAACAGTGTTGAGATTTTTTGTAAATACTTAAAGGTTATTTTTCAACCAACGACAAAAAAAGGAGGAGGTTAGGTATCAATGCAACTACTACTACCACTACACTACACTACCACTGCAACTACTCAATATATATGTATGAATAATAAGTATTTCATGGGTTCCGCTTCGATTACTTGAATATCGTTATTAAGCTCAATATGCTCGTCACAATGCATATGGTGAAGTGAAGCTGATGGTGAAGTACCAGGAGAACTCCTCAACAATTAACGGCCCAGCATTGGCAAAAGCAATATTTTGTAAAAGGTTATAAGTAGTTGAGATTTAGGCTTTTGTAACTAGGTAAATTATAAATAGACCAACTAAAAAGAGTGAAATAATATTTTTTGTTCGACTTCCATAAACACTGCAAAGTGAAAAATAGCCTACGATATTATTAGTATCATTCATAAATTTAATAAAAATGGCATTGAATTTAAGTTGCAATGGGTTCCAGCTCATATTGGTGTAAAGGGTAACGAGGAGGCTGATCGAATATCTAAATTAGCAGCAGTTGGAGGAAATGAGATTAGTTTTTTGCCGGACTACTCAGATTTGATACCTAAATTTAAAATAAAGTGTTACGAGTTCTGGAAAAATCATTTTGATCAAAAATCTGAAACAAAAGGAATTTGGTATAAAACTATTCAGCATGAGCCTCCTCGTTATCTTTGGTTTGATGACGGTCAACTAAGCAGATTTCATGTTAAAATAGCATTAAGACTCCGATCGGGACACTACCCATCGGCAAAGTTTGCGTTCTTGATGAAAAAAGTCGAATCACCAAACTGTGTTACTTGTAATGAAATCGAGGACGTACAACATTTGTTGATGGGTTGTGTTAAAAATAAGATTGACAGAGAAAAATTGATAAGAGAGTATGGCTTAAACAGGCTAGACATTGGCTTGATACAAACGATCCTAGCATACCCTAAGTCTGAGCTAGCAAAAAAACTTTGTAGGCTGACAGTAATATCAGATCCATAGTTAATGTAATATCTATTTATTGTTAAAAGTATTGTGAAGTTTGTGTATACTGTTTATAAGGTACAATGGGGTTGACGTATCCTTGTGGATAAAAACCCCTAAATAAATAAAGAATAAAAAAAAAAAAAAAAAAAAAAAACTTTAATTTCGGTAGTCGGTGTCTTTAGCTATGTAGTTAGTTCTTTAGTTCGTGTATATTCGGCATCGACTTCCGAAATTAAAGTTATTTTTCACTTTGCAGTGTTTTTGGAAGTCGGTTTAATTTTTTGGTATTTTTTTTTATTGTATATAGTTCTTGTATGAAAAAAAATCTATACAATCAATATTTTAGACGTACGCCCTATTAACTTTAGTCTCTCAAGTAACGTACTGCTGCTTTTAGTAAAATAATAATATATTTTGTTAAGGTACCTACACGTACACGGTGAACAGCTCTTCCGACTACGGCTGGGTGCAGTGCGCGGGCACCAACTCCGTGGGGCGGCAGGCCACGCCGTGCCTCTTCCATATATTACCTGCCGGTAAGTAGTTTACTGATAAGCTCATTAATGAGTAATATAACTTTTAGATATTCACCGAATTAAATTAGTTTTCTTTTGGACAGGAGCAGGAGACAGAGGGATATTCATTCTATAGTCATAGATGGGTACTTATATAATGTAAAGCTAGTGCACGGTTCAAATTAAACGTTTCCTTTAGAAGAACTGGCAAGCTTTTATATAACTTTAATGCATACTTTTGTTATTATAGACAAGCCATCTACCCCCAAAGTGTGTGAGATCACCAACGTGACATACGACTCATTAACTTTACACTGCACTCCAGGACACGATGGGGGAATCCACCAGTCCTTCTTATTGGAGGTAAGTGCAAGGTCTTCCACTTAATCTTTTAGGGTACATTTAATCAGCTTGTAACCGTGGTGTTATAATCCCTCTAGTTTTGAACTATTATTTTAACACTTATGGAATATTATGGATTTACTCTGCCCTGGGGCAGACAAAGAGGTCTGTTGGACTCGCATACTTGCATGCTTACGCTGGGGCCTGTGGGAGCACTTAAATACTCTTCGTCGCGGTCTCCGATTAGCGTGCGTGAAACAAAATGTGCCACCACCTCGGGTCTCGTGTTATATAGGATTATTGGTAAAACACTAACAACCTCTTAAGACTATGTTAGTAACATCATAAACAACAACTTTTGTTCTATGACTTTTAATAATTCATTATACACAAAAAAGCGCTAGTAATGGAGGTAAACTCACAGTACAAACGGGTCAGGCCGTTGCGCCCTCATTCCGGGGAGCCCTCGTCCGCCCTCATATCGAACAATTTGTTATTCCGGCACGCCCTCGGCTATACGCAAGGCGATACGCGCCCGTTTTTATTTTGTTTTCAAGAAATATCAGTAAGTAATGTTGAAAACAAAAAAAAAAATACATTTTTTAAATTAAGTTATAACAACGATATTCACGGAAGTGTGACTGTGGTTAATAATAGGTAAGAGTAGTAATAACAAAGTAAAAAAAATAACAGTTTTACATAATTATCTAATAATTAAGACTTAATTAAAATAAAGAACAGTTTTTGCTTGCATGAACACAATAAATAGGCCGATCTTTTTTAAATACGAAATCATTGAATTTTTTTTTCGTATTCTCTCATCAGTCCGGCAATAACTTTATTATTTTTTTTTTTACTTTTCATGCTCCTCTTGGTTATATATCTTTCTTAGAGTCTTAATCTGGTGAAATAAACATAATATACCTACTAAGATAACGTAAAATAAATATCTCAAATAAATAATGGATAAAATGCATAAATAAACATTAAGAAATTTTGTTTTCACCAGTACTTTATCAAGTGTTCTGCCAAAAAATAATAAAAACCGATCGAGAGCGTGCCAGAATAAAAAATTTTTCGATGTGAGGGCTCCCCGGACGAGGGCTCCCGGAATGAGGGCACAACGGCCTGACCCGTACAAACGGCGGTGGAGGGGATCTAGCGGAGCGCATGGATTTGTTTAGTAAATTAATTATTTTTCTGTTATTATTGTACTATAATGAGGGACGCCAGAGGGTAATAGCCTTTATTTTCTCTAACTGATCTTCCACAGCACAAAATGAGCATTCGGATATGACACCATCTTGATGTCTGCTTAAATGGTGGATTTTATTTATGATAGGCTCACGTTTGACAAAGGTCTCACCATCTTGTAGATGGTAAACGATGTGTGGTAAAAGAAGAAGCACGCTTACATAGAAGTCTTGATTTAAAGACCCCAGTTTATAGCTATCAGAAAACACTGACTCCGGCAGGGAATTCCACTCCTTAGCCGTACGCGCAATGAATGTATTCTCAAAACCTTTTATGCGTATAGGTGGGATGTCCACCATGTAGCGATGGCGCGATACACCTGCTTCTTATTTTGTCACACAGATCTTCGACATGGCAACAGGGCTGCTTCTCCGCAATGTTAGCAGTGATGACCCTGAGTTTGAAGTAGCAGGGCTAGCAGCAAGCAACTCCTTGGCAGTGTCGGTGAGAGCCTTCAATAAGAAGGGCTTTAGTGAGGCTCTGACGTTGACTTCCAGTTTGCTGAAGTACCCACAACCGCATACTGGTATAATTTTACATTCTGAATATTATCTTTCATATTTGAAATATTGACCTACGATATGGGAGATATTTCTAAGTGTGGGGCAATGTTTTTTTAAAAAAAGTTATTTCTCTTAGTTGTAAGAGATGTGACACAGGAACATTTTTGTCTTAACCAAGCCAACATGGTAACATTAGCTGTAGAAAAAAGTTTTAACTTAATTATTAAGAACACTACAA
The DNA here is from genome assembly GCA_943138885.2 of Tholera decimalis. NCBI lineage: Eukaryota > Metazoa > Arthropoda > Insecta > Lepidoptera > Noctuidae > Tholera > Tholera decimalis. The sequence goes on along the minus strand of OW964571.2, from coordinate 17,042,361 downwards.
ATTTAATTTGTTTGGGAAGCTCGTGGTGAATAATAACATCGATCTTCAAGGTTAAACAATGCTTGACGAGATAGGTCTGTAGACGTGGAACATCTTAATACACCGAGAATCCTCCGTGCCTAGGAAAACACGTTAAGCAGTTGGCCCCGGCTGTCATTTGTACATCTTTGACATCTTTAAAAACTCTGACACTGGTCTTGCCAACGGTCATCGTGTTACCTGGTGGGTTGTACAGGTCAGACAGGCAGTCGCTCCATGTGAAACACTAGTACTCAGCTGCATCCGGCTAGACTGGTAGCACCCCAACATAGTTGGGAAAAGCCTAAGCAGATAAACAGATTATGACTTCTTCGTTTCAAAATTTACATTGATATGATCTTGGATTCATGTCGTTGGTCTTGATCAGTTAGATAAGAAAAATAAAAGCCACAGTTGTTCCAACAGCGCAAGTTCCCGTGAAGGTGGAGCTGACTACGGTTCTGATGCTAGTGCTGGGAGCAGCGGGAGTGGTCGCCGCCATCACAGCCGTGACAGCTGCCATCTTCTGCTGCAAGTACTGCAACAAGAGAGAGAGTGAGTATGCTTCAACTTTAATAGAACTTTGTAAACGATTTAATTGACTTGACTTTGATGACTTTTATTAAATTTTATTTTTAATTCATTTATTCAATGTTTTGTTTGTAAAAATAGATGCTTTATATTATTTAAGGAAAGTTCTTTAAAGCTGTTGTTTTTTTTTCAGACTTAAACAAGATTTTTTTTTAAATCATAGTATCTTTCAATATCTGCAAAAGAAAAAATGTTTAATTAAATTTGTGTCAATTATTATTACTTACATAAAAAATATTCTATTTGAAAACAAAGATTATGCAGAGCACTATCCGATGTTTATAAACTTGTACCTACATAAACCAATGTGTGAATACAAAAAAGATTTCCAACAATTAAATATGACGGAGATCGTTAATGTTTTATATTTGTTTTAGGAAAACATGAAAAAGACAAAAAGCAGCAAGATGAAACCTCAAGCATACCTTTAACTGGTACCAAAGAAGCGGGAAGCGTTGATGGCTTAGGTATGTCTTCTTTGTATCCTGAGTAAATGTGTGAAATTTGCACGTGATCTAAGTCGCGGGCAATAGCTAATGCATGACAATTCTGTGTCAACAGTATCACAGTGTTTTTAATCATCTTCATACAAAACAAACGGGTTCCTTAGAATACTATAATAATATAATTTATTGCCACAAATATACATAATTACATACATCATTTACACAGATTGATAAGATGCTAACAATGCTGCAAAAGTCTGTATACAGATATAGGAGCCCTGCCTCTCAAGCTAGGATATCCTGTATTTTGAGAGACAGTATTCCGCTTAGAAATAAGATTCATACAACTGCGGACTTGTGCCAGCCTATTGTTGTTGTGAACATACAGATTAACATATTAATAGTTACATTCTAAGAAAGAAGAGAAGTAAATTAACAATAACCTAAAATATTAAATAGCTTAAAATAATTAAATAAGTAATTTTACCGCAAAATGTGTGAGAGTGTATGGAGATGTGTATGTGTGTTTATGGTGTGTGTGTAGTGAGTTTTTGTATGAGAGTAGTGTGAGTGGTGTTTTTATAGGTTGTTGGATAGCGATAGGGTCGTCGTAACATAACTTTCAGTATTGCTCTCTGAGCTCTCTCCACTCTCAGAAAGTGTATTACAGCTGCACAACCCCAAATGGTGATGCTGTACCCAAGAACGAATTGACAGAGAGCATAAAACACCATCTTTAACGTTTCAGGGCTTGCTGAGACCCTAAGTGACTTGAAGATATGTATGAGTCTCAGTGTTCTCGAAGTTAGGGTATCAATGTGTTTATTCCAGCGTAATCTATTTGAACATCAAGGTATTTAACGTGATCAGTACGTGTCAGTGTTGGACATTGGCATGACGATGACAGCTGTAAGCAAGTGTGCGCTATAATTGAAAAATTGTGGTCTGGCGCGGTACTCTGACGGATGGCGAATGGAATATACGATGTCTTGTTACAATTAAGGGTAAGCAGGTTAATATTAAGCCATTTAATTGTTTCACGAAGTGCCCATTCCGCTCTACTCTTAACATCATGCCATGTTGAACCGTCGACAATGACTACGGTGTCATCAGCATATACAAAGATCCTTGAGTTGGGGAGGGACATTCTGCATAAATCATTTACATATATCTGAAACAACATAGGATACTAACTGAACATAAAACAGCTTATCTCTCTAAGTATCATATCTATATCTCAATCCGCGAGTTGACAACTTTGCAAAAATTGTTTGAAATGTTTCGAAACGCTTCACGTGTACTCGTAAAATAAGATTTTATTCATTACTTAACCTTTCAATTAAAATATAAGTATATTTTAAATTTATTAAGAAACTATGGCCTAAATCGTGGCAATGTGGTCACGTGACTACGTATGACGTCATCGTTCAAAAAACAACTTTCCCGGCACTTGGCACATAAATGTACTTAGGGTATTTTATGATATTTTACTCTATTATGAACGTGAAAAATTAATATCAGTGCTGTGCAGTAGTGTTATCGGAATACTACTATAAAAACGCCCACGAAACTATTTATTCATGTCCCTTTAAAAAGAGATATTCGCAAGAAGTGCTCGAATTAATGCAAAAAATGTATCAGCAAAATCAAATTTATTTTTTTGTGAAAATCATTTTGATGTAAGTAAAAAGTTATCGCAATACCTATTATTATTTACATAATGTTTACATAATATTATTGTACTTAATAATCCTAACCATTTTAAAGGTTATGTTATGAATTTATTGAAGAAGTAGGTACTTACTACAATAATATATAAGTAAGTATTTATGTTTCAGCTCCCCAATGACATGGAGAACTACACTGAATACCATTTGTTAGGTTCTGTTAAAAGAATATTAATGAAACCCATGTGTTTGCCATCAAAATTCGCATGTCAACCTGATCGAAAAAACGAACCACAGCCACTCCCCGAACTGCTTTTTTAAAAAGACAAAAAAGGAACTCATCGAACAACTATTACAGGACGATAAGAAAAATTAACCAGAAGAAGTTAGTAAGAACTTAGAAGAAGTTAGTTAGTTATTTATTCTTTTCTTATTTTGTCTTACGCACCAACCAAAGATAACCTATCAGCTATCAAAATATTGAACGATGACGTCAATATTTCTGATTGGTGTTTCTAATCACGTGACTCACAGATAAAAAGTCTAATTTTTCTCAAGGAAAAATAAAATAAATTAATAAAAATATTTTCTTCATTTGTACTATTTTGTGCGTCATATCAATAGAATTACGTAATTAAATAGTTATTTTAAATTTTTAAACATACTGTCAACTCGCGGATTCTCAGTAGCAACAGCATCAGCCATGTTTCATAGTACCTACAAGATATTCATATCATGAGAGACGATACAATTATACAAAACGGTAAATACAACACCGGCCAAGTTCTACGTGTACTCTCAGGTACAAGTAATCTAATAAGCCGTCCTGACCGTACCTTAAACCCACTTGAGAGCAAACGGACACAAGTTAGACAAATGAATTACTAAGTCTGTCCAACCACTGATACCGTACTGAATATTTAATTGAAGTACTACCCATATATTTCTGTGTAATTTGAATAGTATTCTGGTCTTTTGGTTCGGTTTAGAAAGCTTAGCTTAGCTTTAAATGGTGATGGTCTGGAAAATGCTCTATTAGAATCTTCTTAGAAGCAAATGTTGTTTTCTTTATGAACAAATTCGGCATTATTTAATTTATACTCTAGAAACTAGATAGCATTTTACTGGGTGTTATAATGCGTGACCTAGCAGGCTAAGCATCATTTGCTTAGCCTTCTTCTAACTATGTTTGGGGTCGGCGGATATTCCCGTATGTTAGAAAAAATTTGAAAACGCTTTGAAAACGTTTTTATTTTCAAGTTTTTGAAGCCAAGCCAACGTCATTGTAATGGACTATTCCAAATAATCGATTTATCTAAGTGGATAGAATCAAAGGGGATTTTTCCCCTAACCTTAACATTTTTCAAAGAAATTCTCGAATATGCATCGCAGTCACAAATTGTCAAAACCGGCGTTTTTTTTTTCTGGCCCATAAAGCTGTTGGAGTGTTTTTAAGTTTGTGCACACATGTATTTTTTTTTCTTTCTTTTATATTACTACACATTTTGTGAAATACTTTATTCAAAGATTAGAATAAAAAAATTACCTAACCAAATATATCAGTCTGGATTATTTAATGTTTAATGTAAGGTATCCTGAATTAAAACTAAGGAACTATACAACAACAACAAAAACATGTTTTAATTACAGACACAAACCAAAAAAAAACACGTAAAAATAAAGAAAACCAGCACTTAAACGAAATTATTGTCTCTTTCACACAGATAAAAACCCAGATATTATACCATTGGACGGGAAAATAAGCGACAGCTGCTCAAATAAATCTGACTACAGTTCGATACGCCCGCTTATATCGAAGAATACGGAGAAATATGACATGTCCACCAACTGCGATAGGTTTTATGACCACAACATCGATCCCTGCAACCAATACATTCAAGTACGACCGATGGAATACCGCAGACCTTACGCTCCAACGTTGCAAATGCCAAACCTTGGTCCCAGCATACAAAGTCTGGGGCCAATGAGTAGCTTGCGTATGCAGAATGTTGGATCCAATGATTGTCAGGGACAACCATACGATAAGGTATATGAAGATTGGCTGAAGTATAAAAATGCGTTGCCATTAAATACCAGTAGTTTGGTAAGTATTGAAAATCTTATCAAAATAGACGGTAAAACCATGTACTTAGATTGTTTATATCGTACAAGCTTTGTCACAAATATGACTCAAATCACGACCAATTGACGAAGTTTGTCAATCTGCTAGGCGATTAATTGATGTGGTTGTACAGTGTTGTTAAATATTCTAAAAGGGACTACGAATAAACATAAATTAATTGTTTCCCTTATTACTCTAACTAAACATGTGAATTGCATTTTTACATATTTCTACAAAACATATACCTACTACTATCTATAGTAGCTCACCGGTATCAGGAACAGGGTATAAGCTACCGGCGGTCAGGGCTCCAGAGAGAGGAACCTCCTTACGATACGCACCGTGTCCAGGAGTACCGCTTATTATAAACTATAACTCCCTTCTATATCCTATCAAATAAACATAGATGGTGTTGACCTAGGTTATAGCTTGAGCCCATAATTACACACAAAACTATCTTGATTTTTGTATTTCAGCTACCAGCAGAACAGTTGCTTCCCCCAGAACTGTACGCCACACCGCCACCTCCACCGCTGTACAGCAACCCCAACAGGAACCCACTGAACCTCACTCAGATGCCACAGCTACAGCCCGGGTACCACATAGAGCCCATGGCTCTGGCGATGGACTCTAGAAGTTGCTCCAACTCTCCTCCAGTCAGATTCAACTCAGAGAATAGTAGTGTATACTACAGTAAAGGTGTTCTAGACAGAACTACGAACACGTTGCCGCATCTGAAGCCTACTAGAATAAGTGGTAAGATATTTAGTAATTTGTTTAATCGTGTAAGCTTGTCATCAATCCATCAGCACCATATTACGCGCAGGATGTTGGATTCTGACGAAATCATTTCTTCGTTCGTATCATTGCTGCACGGCTTTCCAATCCTATGATAAATTATACTTTAGAATCATTGATATACTAAATATATCAATGTTTAGAATATACTTTATTGTACACCAAAATATTAACATACCTATTTAACATTATTTCTTAATTCTATGGTTACAATGGCGGTCTTATCGCTACAAGCGATATCTTCCAGACAACCTTTGGAAGGACTTTTAAAACTTTATTTAAAGTGGGTACTTGGGTAGGGCTAAATTAGTGTACTCATAAAACAGAAAATATACATACAAATATATAAATCAATACAATACATCGGTACCATATCAGTTTAAACGAGTTAAGTCACAAATAATACTCTTAACTTCCCGAATACTCCTTTATTAACCGACTTCAAAAAAAGGAGGAGGTTCTCAATTCGTCTTGAACTTTTTTTTTATGTATGTTACCTCATTACTCGCAGATGGCTGGACCGATATGGAAAATTCTTTTTTGTTAAGATAAGATAAGATAACTTTTATTTGTTCAAAACACGAGTATACACACACATGGCATGCAAGATGTTATATAAAATTAAACCACAGTCATGTTTTGCCTCAACGGCGCACAAATACATGTATGCTAAATAACAATAATAAGTCAAGTAGGTAATTATTAAATTAATAGACAATTAACGATAGAAATTAACATTAAATTCAAGATAAAACACAAAAAATAAAAGATAAATTACAAAATGTCAATATTAGTTATTACAATGTCTTACTAATAATTAAATGTTTACATAAAATTCAAGTCCATTTTTTAGTCAAAAATTTCTCAGTCCTGTAATATACCTTCTCTAACAAAAGATTTTTTAATCGATTTCGCAATTGTGTTATTGTATATTCCCTCCAATGTTTTGGCAACGTATTATACAAAATTGGCGCCATACAGAATACACTTTTGCGCAATAGAGCCGTCCTGGCCCGAGGGATACATAGCTTGCTATTGTCGCGCCTATTTCGTACTATCTTATCAGACACTAAGGGAAATAGGTGTAGGTTGGATTTTAAAAACACAATGGTCTCTAAAATGTACATTGAGGGAAGCGTTAATATTAAGTATTTTTTAAAAAACGGTTTGCATCTTTCAGTAACATGAAGTCCAAACATAGTTCTAATGCACCTCTTTTGCGTTTTAAAAATTACATCTTTATTTGTTGAATTTCCCCAAAAAATTATGCCATACCTTAAGTTAGAAGACACTAGGCCATGATACGCAGTTAGAAGTGCATCTACATTTAACATTGGGGCTAATTTATATAGTGCATATGTGGATGAGGAAATTTTTTTGCTTAAGGCTTTTGTATGTGCTTTCCAATCTAATTTACTGTATACTGTTACTCCGAGAAATTTCGTTGTTTCAACTTTGTCTATGTGGTTGTCGCAGTACTGGACATTGACGTTTGGAATGGTTGACCTTTGGGCAAAATGTAAAATATTAGTTTTCTCTAGATTTATCTTTAGGTTATTGTTTTCCAACCACTTTATCATTGATTCTAGTGAATTGTTAATGTCAGTTTCGTATGTATCTCTGTTTTCGCAAGCAATTGTAATAGTACTGTCATCGGCAAATAGTGTCACTGGGTGGTCAATATTTTTGGGCAGGTCATTGATGTACATTATAAAAAACAGTGGGCCTACGACAGTCCCTTGAGGTACGCCAAATTTAACTACACGCTCTTTTGATTTATATCTAATTTCCTGTTTATTGTTTTTATTTATAGCCGAAACTTCTGTAAATTGATTTCTTATATGGCTTAGATGCGTTGATATTTCTTCCGCTACTGATTTTATAACTTTTGTTGAAATGCCATCGTATCCTACACTATTTGTATTTTTTAAACCTTTTATAATTTTAAACACTTCCATTGGCACACATGGAGCCAGAAAGAAAGATTTGCTTTTTTTGTTATTGACGATGTAACTTTTTTCCCAGATTCTGCTATAGGAATAATTTTATCCACAAAGTAATTATTAAAAGCGTCTGCAATATCTATTGGGTCAGTGATAATGACATTGTTTACGTGAATTTTGTCGATACAGTTTGTGGGAGAGTTAAATTTTGAGTCATTTATTATTTTCCAAGTTGTTTTTGCTTTATTATCTGAGGTATTTATTGTATAGTTATTTTGTTCTTTTCGAGTGAGTTTCACAATTCTTTTAAATAGTTTGGAGTAACAAGATAATTTTCTTTTAGTAGTCTCATTCGGATTAAGTCTATATTGCCACCAAAGTTGTCTTTTCTTTCTACTACATAGTTTAATGCCACGTGAAACCCATTTTGGTCTTTTGATTGTGCTAATTCTAATATTCTTTTCGGGAAAGCATAATTTATAAAATAATGAAAATAGGTCAAGGAAAGATTTATACGCTACATTAGGATCATTGGTTTTATAAATATCATGGAACGATAAAGCTTTTAAGTGATTTTTAAATTTTGTCATATATTCATTACAATAGTCACGTTTCGTTACTGTCCAATATTTAATGTTACATTTTTGTTTAACTGGGAACGTCATTAGTTGTGCCGTGTGGTCTGATAGAGCAAGTTCTAGGACTTCGATCTTACATGGTTTTCGAAAGTTATGAGCAATATTGTCAATACAAGTTTTACTTTTTAAGCGTGTAGGTTGATTCACTGCTAATTTAAAATTGTAGTTAAGGAAAAGGCACTCAAATTCAACTGTCTGAACGTTCCTTTTTAAAATGTCGATATTGAAATCCCCTGCAATTACAACATTATGATTGCACTTCTTAGTTAACTCTTGTAGGAGACTTTGCAGTTTATACATACATATGTTCAAGTTATTTAACTTGGGAACTCTATACACACATGCAATGATGGTGTTACAGAAAGGTAACTCTATCGCGCAGCATTCGAATATTCCGGGTTCTGATAACATGTTGGATATCTTCTTTAATTCTATGAAGTAGTGTCCGTTTTTTACCAAGATGCAAGCTCCACCTCTCTTGCTATCTTTTCTGCAGTAAGAGGCCGCTAGTTGATAATTTGGTATGGTTAAGTAATGTTCATATCCTCTCATAATAAAGTGTTCAGTTACACACAATACGTCAACGTTTAAGTCCTTTTCCGATAACTCCTCTAAGCATACAGTGACAGTATCGGATTTGTTGAGTAATCCGGCAATATTCTGATGCATAACACAAACATTTTTAGTCACGAAAAAAATCTGTCGGCTTCTCTTTATGTACTTCTGTGGTATTTACCGTGTCATAGTATTCAATGTCAAAAAAGTAATCCTTATCTTGGTCATTAAGTTGTCGAGATAGTTTGTTTTCATGCTTTTGTGTCATATTGCTTCGTTCCATTGAGCCTACGTAAAATCGATTGATATCGTGTAATAGAGTGTTAAGGTCTTGAAAAACTGTGCGCATGCCATTGTTATTGAGCTTTCCGTTATATTTATTGAACATTCTGTGATCATAGAACAGGTTCTTGTTCGAATCTAGAAAATAGGCGTGTTCGTGGATGAAAATATCACGGCACAGTAGACTATTGAAGTATTCTATTCTTCCATTAAAAATATTTGTGTAATTTCCACATTTATATGTCGGTGCGCAAATGATAAAATTTGTGTGTTTTATTTTATTAATAGATGCTCGTATACTAAATATTAAATTAGGGTAGTCATATGAGTTGACGTCTTCTTCCCCGATCAATATAATACAGAAATCGTTCAGTGTAAATGACTTCACTTTTGTTTATATATTGTACATCATTTGATCTATCGTACGACGTGGCATTAGGTAGTGGCATATCTCTGACTTGTGTTGTAGAATCGTCCCTGAGATCGAGAGTATTTTATTTACCTTATTGTTGCTAAAAATACATATCTTACTTTTTAAAGCGGTATCCAGCCCGGATCTTGGTTTTTGTGTAGATGTGACTGTTTTTGCTGGAAAAGTGTTTTGCATGCCTTTTCGCCCTTGATTTTTCATATTCTCAGCTCTGTTTGTGAGATTTACTGAGGACTGTATTATAGTATTAGATGTTAATGGATCATAGTGCTCTTGTACTAAACGTTCAGTTTGCGTTTGTTTTTCTTTCCTAGGTTTTTTCGACATTTTTATTGGAGACGACACTTTATGTTTGGCGGGACTAATCGATATTTTTTTATATAAACTATTTTTCTTTAATAATTCTTCATTTATTTGCTTTATTTTATAATTTTCTGAAGATAACAATTCAATTTCTTGGTGTGCACTTTGTAACTGTGCCTCTAGGTCCAGCAACTTATTTTTAAGGAATTTTAATTGATCATCGTCGTAGTTGGACAAGTCGGGCATACTATTTGTCGTATTCTCTAATGTTTGTGATATATCACTGTCATCGTTGGTTGATGTTACCGAGCGTGCTGGATTGTGACAAAATGTGATATTTTCTACAGAATTCATGGTTAAAACTATTTTTGCTAATGTATTATTTATATAATTATGTACTGATGTTCAAACGTTTTCTGAGCAGAAGTGTCAGAAACATTCAGAAAAATGAACCGTGCTCATCACAGGCTCGAACTCGGGATCTCCGTAGTGTAACGACTAGCGCCACTGCGCCAACTGACTAGTTATTATAGTCAACGAAATTATTGATCTTGTTCCACAGTCATGCTAGCAATATTAAAAATACGAAGGTAGGATGATTTTTTCTAAAATAACGTCACTGTTAACATTTTTGCCAAGTCACTATACACTTATCTTGTAAAGTTGTCTTCTTTATAGTCTCAGCGAAATGTTTTACGCACTGCACTGTCTCGTTATTATGGTTGCTAGAGGTTTAAATAAATGAATCCTAATTCTGTATGTAAACACAAAAACGCTTTTATTTTGAAGTAATTTATGCACTATTATTAAGGGTTCTGTAGAGATAACACTGTCACTTATTATTTAGGCTATTAATGTTCTATTGGAATGCTTGTTTTACAATAACTGTGTATTTACTATTTAATTGCGATTTAATTATGCGGGGCCGATGTTGATCATGGCACTAGCGCCATCTATGAAGAAAAAAATTTGATTTGTTTGAAAGGGTTTCTAGTTGGCCCCATTGTCGTCACGTTTGAATCTGATGATGGGATCGTGGAGAAAGCGAGGGAACTCTTCAAATATTATAGGCACACCTATAGCGTTTTGGGTATTTCTTATAGTACCTTGTGCAGTTGCTCTCGTATAGCACCATTTGAGGAAGTGGAACTGATGATGAAGACCCCAGATGGCCACCGAAACTACTCAATAATAAGTATTTCGTGGATTGCGATTCGATTACTTGAATAAAGATGTTAAGCACTTTATGCTCGTCACAATGCACATGGTGAAGTAGAGCTGATGGTGATGTCATGTACCAGGAGAAATCCTCAAAAATTAACGGCTCTGCACCAGGAAAAGCAATATTTTGTAAAAAGTGATAAGTAGTTGACATTTTGGCTTTTGTAACTAGATAAATTACAAACCGACCCACCAAAAAGCGTGAAAATTTTTTTTTGCAAGAAATAGAACCGACTTCCATATAAAAACACTACAAAGGCAAAAATAACTTTAATTTCGGAAGGCGGTGTCAAAAAAATAAAAGAAAATACAAAACAAATGATACAGACTACCGAAATTAAAGTTATTTTTGCCTATGTAGTGTTTTTATAATTAGGGAAGTCAGTTCAATTCTGTGGAAAAAAAATTTATTAACTTCTTACAATTATTTAACGCCTTTGCGTCTTAACTCTCTTGGCTCATTCTTTCGCATACATACTCTTTTATCCGTTCGTACGCAATTAGTTTGTTAATTTTATTATGCGTTCATAATTAACATCCTACGTTTATATATGTATGGTGTTTACTCGAGTTTACAGTTTGAACGTAATTTATAGTTAAAATCAAGTCTAGAATCAGCTACACTTAGGGTTTTGTAAAAAAACTAAATGATGTAAATTTTAAATACAATTTCATTTTAGAAAAATAATGTGTTAAATTGCAAGCAATGTGGTCACAATTTATAGATAGATATATTTAGATTAGTATTCGTATGCATTCCACTTCTTTCTTTGACAAATCTTTCACTAATTAAGCAGCTCGTTTGTGGAATGCATTACCCATAGAAGTGAGTGCTCAAACGCTACCAGTGTTCAAAAGAATGGTGAAAGAGCATTACCTCTGCCTATAACTGTTCCCCTTCTTTCTCAATTATAGATACATGTAATATTTATTAGTATATGACTTTTGTATCATATGTATGTATTTTATATTATTATGTTCAATTAATATTATTTGTGTTATTTGTACATTGACAGCCCTTAATCTGTCTCCTTTAATTTTTGTCCATCCAAAGGTTGTCTGTAAGAGATCGCCCTGTGCGACAAGACCGCCCATTGTACACTATTTTAAATTTTGTATCCATAGAAATATTATGAGGTGTACAATAAAGTATATAATAATAAATGGAATACTCTTTATTGCACACCAATAATAATTTAAACACACCTGATTCACAATCTCACGAGGTATATTATAATCTAATGGTTTTCGTACCTACGTTTACGATGACCTATAAAAATCACTCAGTTATTACTCAACAGTTAATACCAACCTCGTGTAAACAAACACAAAATAAATTCTCAAGGTTTCTTCCGGGCAAGTGTTGAAAGATGGTTCTAAAAGATTTAATGAAGGAAGCATCCTTGAGTAAGGCCAAGCGAGGTGGAAATACTCGAAGATTCTTCGTGTTACGGCTTGGAGCAGCTCGGCTCAGGATAAATTATGCCGTAGACGGAAACTTATCAAATTTGGACTTAATATTAAGGGATAAATTTACTTAGATATGGAGGTAATGACTGGTATTTTTTTTTTCTTATCTGAACTATATGTACGAGTATATGTATAACGTTCACTGCTGAGACATCGGCCTCCTCAATACCTCTATTATGATAAATATATATGTAAGTTTATTCTAGTTATAAGTATATATCGACGGTTAAAAGGAAATAGGGTATAAGCGACAAAAAAAGAAATGTTTAAGAGAGCCATTTGTTCGGGGTTGGGCTAAGATAGAGATAAGGGATGAGATAAGAGATGAAACTCAGTTTAAGAATAATAAATTCACTGTATTGTCTGTTTCCACAAGTATAAGATTAAGATTAATTTATACTAGGATGAATGGTGAACGATATGGGATTATGAGTCACGCGCACGGTATGTTGCAGAATTACGTACTGAACTATTGCGGTGTAAGTGCAATAATATAAATGATAGAAACATACTGAGCGGGTGGCGCAATAAAGATGACCTAGGTAAACGTACTGTACGGTGGTTGACCCGTACATGCTCCCGGGGGCAAAGATAGGGGTTAGTTGGATAAAGGTGGAGATGAGATTTACAAGATGATACACAATATTCAACTTATCAACTATATGACAGGGATAACGATTAGTAATGACTGATTAACGATATTTCGAGCAATTACAAGTAGTTGCGAGAGCTTAGATCGGGAAAGGAAAATACGCGAAAAACAGGGGACGAGGCCCTATCTTCTGCTTGCAAACACTCGCTAGATTTAATAAGATTTTTGGAATCACTTTTCACGTATTGGCTAAATTGACCTTTTCCCTAAGATCACACTCACTCACTGCACTTTTCACTTTGATTATGATGATGATTGACTAAAGATTGCCTTTTTTCCCTAACCGCACTACACTCACTTATAACACTCTCATTTCCGGGATGTGAGGTGATCGCAGTAGACGCTTCTCGAGCAGGCACCGAGGATTCTCGACGCGTTGGCCGCCTGTGGCGCCGCCAAAAGTATACCGCCGCAGTTATCAGGATTCCAAAGATTAGAGCATACAAGACGCTATAAAGATGTACGTCGTGATAGGATATTTTCTTACACCAAGGTTCCCTTTGTTTCATGATTTCAATTTTTTTCTGTATATCTTCAAATTGTCGCAATATTTCAGAATTGTTACGATTAATTTCAGGAGATTCAGGGATAGATATGTTGAATATATGATTAATAGGTGATATTTGTGGCGCAATAATTCTTGCACCAATACTCCTTGTGCTAGGCAGCCTTTTATTAGAATGGACAACGAAATTGTCCATCTTTATCATACAGCCTTCCTCCACATTCAACAGACCTGCATTCATCAATTTAACGGCGGTAATTTCGCCGTCACAGAGAAGTTTAAAGTTGCGTTCACTGCAACAAAAATAATAATATTTATCATCAGCTGTTAATTCCTTCCAAATGTTTTTGCAAGGTGTTCTAATAGTTTCACAGGTTCTTATGTGTGGGATCATTTCACACAAGCTGTGATCATCTTTTAAGATATTTATAGGGTTTTTTGTATGACATAAAATCATACTAGGATTTTGTCTTATACAAGACTGGAGATCAGCATCAGTAAAGGTTACGTATGAGTCTTTTCTAAGGTTAATGGCAGCAAAACTTGAAATAACTTTCACATGTATCATGTCGTGGTTCAATAATCGTGGGACTGGAAAGAGGTTAAAAATTTCGTAAAGGTCTCTTTCGATGAGGGGTATTCTTATTTCAATTATCAAGTACTTACTATAGTACCTACTTAGTCCGCACTTTTATCAAGTTGTAGATCCTTGAGATTCAAATGGTTGACGGGAAGTGCCATGTCTTTGGGGATATGTGCTGATATAGAACTTAATTGTTGTTGTACTCAGCTGTTTAGGAGATATCAGATGGAAGTCCAGTTTTCCATTATAAATATTAGTTACCGCGTCAAAAATGGAGTCTTGTATTTTCCTGAGGCTATACAGTAAGTTATTCGCTTTCACAGCAGATGCTAAGAAATCGGTACCTAACTAAAGTCATGTTCTGTACATGGCGTTGAAGATCTTGATAGGATTCTTTAAGATAATTAAACTTTTGATTTATCGATTTATGATGTTTGTTCGCAGATTTCAGAATGGAGAAATCTGCGAACAAACATCATAAATCGATAAATCAAAAGTTTAATTATCTAGTTTAATTTAATCTCATGAAAAGTCATGAGATTAAATTCGGCTTCCACGATTGAGGTTTGGTTTTTCAAGAGGTTATACAAATGTTTATAAGGTCAAATTTATTAGTTTTTAACATAAATTTTTAACACTTTATAGACTTAAATAAAAACCCTAAACTACATATATACATCTAAAAATAAACTAAAATATGGCATCCAGAAATTCGTGCGCATCACTGTCCACTGGTAATGTGCCCAAAAGACTGGCGGCATTGCCACGTTGTATGGCAATGCTTAACCTCTGTCCAAGGTAAAAGCCAGCCTTTGGGTCACGCGAAGTGTCAACTAGGCGTTTGGATAGATCTTTAAATAATCTGTGAGCACTCGGACCCCACGACCCCAAGGTTTCAACCCCAAACGGCTCGAAAATATAACTACCAACAAGGTTATTATATTTCCGCCGCTTGAGGTTTTCAGCAGCCGCAGCGGCAGCGCCAGCACAGCAAGACGAGCTAGGGAGATGGGATGGCGCAAGAGTATCGACACAAGTTGCGTCCCACACTAAAGGCCTACCCATCTTCCAAGGAAATAAAGACATGCCGTCCGGTCTTTTGCCATCGTCGCGTGCCAGGTCATTGGGTTCTAATACAGCTGGAACGCCGACAGTGACAAGAGCTCGTCGGATAATGTCGTTAATATTCGCGTGCCGTGCTATGCGACCCGCACTGCGGTTGCATGAAAGGCCGTGGTGACCGAGGCTGTTGACAACTTCGCCGCAATGGCAGCGATGAGCGGAACAACAGGGAGCACCTAATCGAAGGGAAGCAGCGAGGCGGAATGTAGTATCATCGAACAAGGTGCCTATGTTCGATGACGGTAGTGCGTGAAGCCAGAGACCCGACTCCCATTCGCCCACAGCCAGCAGGCGCGCACGCTCTGCAGCCGAAGCAGATGTGGCAATAAGGTCACTCTGAACTGCTCTACAGAGCGGCTCATCCCACCGCCTCTGAGATGATGGATTGTCGGGTGGATTTAGGTTCGGGCAAGCGAGTTTCCAGGTATCTATAGCCTCGGTGAAGAACGGCACATTGAAATCAACCAGTGACGGAGCTAGGATATTCCTGATTAATTTCTCAGTGCCGTGTACCGAGGACATAAAAGCCGGTAGACTGATACTAGTAATTTTGCGGATGCCGAGACCACCCATACAAATGGGAAGAGTAGCTTGTGCCCAAGCTCGGTCATCCAAAGCCACATTTAAAATTCCTGTCAGAGTTTGGCGAATAATTTGGTCCATTTTTTCCAAAAGGTGATGGTCCATGATGCCATAGATGTGAAGAACGAAGAAAGTACATTAATTTAGGTCCAAAACAACAGTAACGAATTAAGGTGATGGCCGAATGCATATTAATTTGGTATAATCTGTCCGAGATGTCATTAAAATTTTGTATTTTTTCCTTGACAAAATCGGGAAAGGAATTCTCATAAATTGGAGACCCAAGAAGACGAAGAGAACTTTTTTCCACAATTTGGATATCTGGGGCTATTGCGTTGAATTTTGAAAGTGTCAGTTGTCTGTCAGTACTGTCGGTGTTCCACACCAAGCCAGCCAACGGTAACTGGTATGTCGAACAGTCCACGGTACGTGGAGCTTTAACGTTGTTTTTCAAACGATATGCTCTTAGGCCTCAGTACAACAATTAAGCTTACACAATCAATAACAATAATCACTTACCCTCTGAGCTGGAGACGACAAGCTTCGACCTTCCTCTGGTCACGTCCGTGTGGTATGTGTGTAAGTATATTGAGTAATTGAAACGTGTAATGTGGTCAAGTGTTGATGGACGATCGCAAGACGCCGATCCTCAGGTGGCGTGATCCAGACAGCATTTACCGCGCCACAGGCCGTATTTTAGCACCAATTCACAATTTCAACAAAGTTCGCGTGTCATACAATCTGACTTCATTCGGCGTTATTGTTCAAAATATCCCAGGTTTTTAGTCAATTCGGGATTCTAGATTTCAATTAATCACTAATCACAACCAATTTGTCTTTAATTAACTGAGATTCAACAGGATTTTTAATTACAAACAATAAATCGATCTCAACAAACGAGGCGGTTAGCTTTTTCAAGGAAAAAAAAGGATATGTCAAGAGTCAAGACCACAGATAATTAATTGCCATACCAAAAATATGCGTTCGGTTACACATATCGGACGGAACAGTCGGATATGAATAGTTCACACTTCGAAAGGTTGAGGTCCAATCCTGTGGAATGGAGTTGATTTATGAAAAACTGTAGATCATCTAATACTGTGTCTACATCGCCTCCCAGGGTTCCATCATCGAGATACCAAACATTGAATTTGGAATTTAGCTGGGTGAATGGCTAAACTAAAGAGCGCTGGCCCGAGGGGATCACCTTGTTGGCAACCAACAGCTGATTCCAAAAGGTTTTCCTTATAAAACAATTTGGTTGGATGTCTGTAACATTGCCAAAGAAAACTAAAAATTTGTGGTACTTCTTTTTTAGTTTCTGCCAACAAAGTGTCCCTATTAACTGAATTAAAAGCATTTTTGATGTCAACCTTCAAGATGACCTCTCCTTTACCTGAATTTAAATAGGTCGTCAAGGCGTGTACGGCAGCCTCACAACCTCCTTTGGAGCCGTAACCCAGTTGCAGGAGCTGAAATTTGGTCGAAATATCCTCACCATAAAATTTGGAGCAAATCTTGACTGCCATACGACGGTAGGTAGTTCCCACGGCAATGGGGCGGATGCCGCCATCCCTCTTGCGTAGGGCACATAGGTTGGCCCCGTACAAGATATCGGTGACGGCTTCGTTCACCTGGCCCGAGAGCATAAGGTTAATCAGAGCCGTTAGCTCCTTCAAAAGCAACTCACCAGACTCTCCGGCGCCTGAGCTGAGTAGGTCCTTCAGGTGCTGCGGAATCAGCCCATCGAGGCCGCCAGCAGAGCCGCTTCGGAAGGAACAAACGGCTGTGTTCACTTTTTGACCTGTAACGGTGAGGGTGTTTATGTCCTGATTGGGGGGGTCGGGAAAGGAAAGACCATCCGCTGGGGCAGGGTGTTTGCTCTCCAGAGCTGCGAGAGTATCTGGAGAGTACGAGGCCTTCCCCTAATTTAGATTCGACCAGGCGGGATATACTTCTTGTGGAAGTAACCCTCTGTGTCGGTAATTTTGCATCCTGAATATGGGCCGAAATATTACAATTTTCTTTAATTTGTGAAGTTAAAGTTTTTTTGGTTGCCAAATTCTTTCGAACATGTAGAATCCTATACGGGAAGGTAAGCAGATTTTCCCAGGCACTTTGAGAGTTCTCGCGAGCGGCAAGGCGAACGCATCCTGCTAGGTTTTGCGCCACTACAGGTCTAGCGCCGCGGGGAATTCGCTTTAAAACCGGAACAGAGTTTTTGAATTTTGAGAGGGTTTTCCAAAACGGATCCAAATTGGAACAAGGTGATGTAGGTGTTAAAGAAATAACGGGGTCTGAAGAAGATACATTGGGTGGTTTGTGTACCTTCCCAATATGTACTTTCAGACCTCGATAACCTTTAAAAAACCGTGCCTGGGTGCACAGAGGACACCTCTTCAGAATATTTTGTGATGTTGAAGGTTGATCGGCACTATTACACAACACATCACTGCTGCCACTCAACATTTATCAGATTATGTTTAAAGAAAAATTAAATTTAGCAACTAAAGTAGTAAATAAATGAAATAATAAAAAACCAAGGAGAAACACTGATTAATAAAAATATCAATAAATGACACCACACGTCAAAAATTTGCGCAGTCGCGGTGGTGGCTTAGGGCGCCGCGAGGCCTCTCAGTATTTATATGTATCATCTATGGCGAGGCCAAAGAAGACATTTCGGGGGCGATCGCGGATCAACATTGCCGGATAGCACGCAGCTGGTTGTAGGTCTTCGGTGTCGCCTCCAGGATCCTCGTCAACCACTAGTTAGATTTATAGATCCCTCTATGTGCTGGACCAACCGGCACTAAGCCGAGTTTTTCCTTTTTACAAGTTAAGCGGAAAGTAGTTACGGACAAGCGTTTTGCGACTCTTGGTGACTTCAACAGCTTTTTTCTTAAATAAATATCTTAAAAATATATTCTTCGATTTTTGACGTTTATCTTTTTCTTGTTTACTAGGTATTTAGAATGTTTATTTCTGTAAATTTTCAGTCCCCGTTACAATATAAATCAAACGATTTGTCTCAACAATCTATCACTTTTTATTATAATATTCCACAACTTTTTTTTCACACAACGCCATCTAGTCCCAAACTAAGCAGAGCTTGTGATATGGATACTAGACAACTGATAAACATACATATATATTTCTAAATACATACATATTATAGATAAATTACACCCAGACAAAGAACAAATGACCATGCTCATAACACAAACATTTGTCCTAGGTGGGAATCGAACCCACGACCTTACGCATAGCAGTCAGGACCACTGACCACTATACCAACGGGCCTGTCTTTTTACTATTGTGATTTGTTAATTTATTTAGGATAATAGGATTTCAAATTCGGCGGACACATGACATTAACATTAACATAATCATTATATTCATTCAATGTTTATCTTTTTTTTTTCAAAAGGTCGATGTCTTGTGCGTATTTCTCCGCAAAACGCTGATCTAGCACGCCAAACAAGCTGTTTGCGACGTAGCCTACACCGTCTATTAGCCGCTTGTCTCCAGTTACAAATGATTCATTCAGTGTTAACATACTATCATAATGTTTAATTTCTTCGAACTCGTGCCCGAGTTATAAGATGATACCGTCGTAAGGTGTGTGTTCTTTAATAGCATAATGGTTCAAGATAATTGATATACTTCTCGAGTGCCGAAGTGCCTTCTTTGTAGGGATATGTGTCATAATAAACAATTAAACGCCAATCGTCTCTAATAAGATGCATGTTGGAGATTTTATCGAAATAAACACTGTTGTTGCTCAAAGGGGTGAAACTATAAGATGCTTGAGATAAGTTTATTAGTGACAGTAAGAATAGCGTTACTGACAGAACTATAATCGAGAATGAGATACGCTTGGGATTTTTCTTCCTTGGTACCTCATCCTAAACCTTCGTGTCACTAGGAGGGTTGTTGTCTCTGTCCGCTGGTAATAGAGATAGCTTAACAACAGGCCGTTTTAAAAACCCATTTTTGGTTTTAAGGGTAACGACTCTGACGTGTCCGTCAGACCCAGGATGCAGTTCTACTACACGCCCTAGAGCCCACTTCCCTGGCGGGAGGTTTTCATCTTTGATGATAACAATATCGTTGAGACTGAGATTCCTTTGAGATTGTCTCCATTTAGCTCTAATGGGATATTCATTTTTCTACTGGACCCAAATATCTCTCCACCGAGTCCTAAGATCATTTTCAGTTTCAAAGATGGTTAAGGTAGGCCCACTTGCAAGAAAGTGTGCCGGGGTTAAAAAGCCTATGTCCTCGGGATCCTCCTTCAAAGGACAAAGTGGTCGAGAGTTTAAGCAACCCTCGAGTTGAGATAGGAGGGTGCTATATTTATTTATTTATTTTATTATTTATGTACACACAGTAAAATACATTAAGATAAACATAATTATAATATCTGAGTACAAAGGTACTGCTTATTTCTTAAGAAATTTCTTCCAGAAGACCTGCGAAAGGAGAAGTGAAAAAGAAATGTAGACAATAGAGTGTGAGAACAAGAAGAGAAATAAATATGAATATGTGAAGTCTAAAACTAAAACTAAAATATTAAATATACTTACACATACCATACATACCAACAACACGCCTAAGATGATGTTTTAATCTTTTCACCGCAGCTTCCCAAAGTCCGCCAGCAGAAGGCCATGACGGAGCATTAAAATAAAAAGTTTAGATTTTTAGAAAAACTGATGTATTTTTTGATTAAAACATCAGACAGTTGAATAAGTGTTATAGTAAAAGAAAGATAAGGTACTTTTCACAGTGGTTGTATAAAAGATAATAGAACACAAGAAACAGTCGGCTTTCAAAACAATACCAGTCCAAAATGTAGTTTATACCCTATTTCCTTTTAATCGTCGATATACACTTGTAATAAAACTTTTACTTTGAAAATATTATCTAATTAGTTTTTTTTTATGCACCTGCCATGTTATCTCTTCACCACCCATGGTTGACTGGTAGAGAATGCCTATGGCATTAAGTCCGCCTTTGTACATTGTGTTGCATAAAGTTTTAATAAATAATTAATAAATTAATAAAATACCTACGAGAGAGATGGACCATAATCCACCTCGCCTTTTTTATTGATAATAGGTTCACATTTGACCACCATCTAACCTGATGGTAAGTGATGATGTGGTCGAAGATGGAGCACGCTTGCCTAGAAGTAACCTATTCACTCTTGACTTAAAGACTCCCAGGTTATTGCGATCAGGAAACGTTTTGTGCGTATGGGTGGCGCATCGCCGTTTGTCTTGTAGTCCGATGGTGGAACGGATGTCGCATGTCTTCAGATTTTCGCTCCTAGGACATGCCAGTTTTCTCACGATGTTGCCTGTCTGGGTTTGGACCCGCAAACCAGAACTCAATTGTATGGATTATGTTTTAAATTTCCAGTGGCTGATTACTAAGAGTGGACTGAATAAAATCTTATCTTTACTTATCATATCATCATTATAAGTCATTGAATCTAAAATTATTAGTACAAATTACTCCTAAAAACGCACACAAATAAAGCATTTAAATGATACTTATTACTGGAGTAACCATTGCGTCCAACATTCAAAATGTTTTTGTTCTTCGTAATTGCTCTGTGGTTCACATTAATTATTTTCAGTAAACAGAACTGCTCAGTGTTCAAATGTCTGATTTAATCACAAAATTATATTCAGGCTCATGAAAATATAAATTATTTCTCATTGGGTGGGTTTTGGTATCTCTGAAACATAATGGTTACAAAGAAAAAGGCTGTGTTGGTATTAATAGCAACACACCTCTAAGTTACATCTATGTTTGTCGCTAAGTATGATTTTTTTAATAATTGTGTGATTAATCTATACTAATATTATAAAAGATTGATGTTTATGATTGATTTTGTATGTCGGAAGTAATCTTGAAAACTATTGATTCGATTTTAAAATTCTTTCACCTGTAGAATGCTACATTATCATTATCTTAGCGAGCGAAGCCGCGTGCACAAGCTATGAACTGTATATTGTTTACGAAGTAACTATTTAGTAATCTGTGATATTGTAGCTGCGTTTTACAAACATCCAAACCACGAGCAGGAATCAAACCTTACTCACCGCCAATCGCGGATAGGCCAGGATTTTAGGCTTGCTTAAAATGAGGAGTGATTAGAAAGCATATGTACAATTAATTTTATTCGATTTGTTATATTAGATTATTTACAGTATTTTATATTTGCTCGTACCCAAAAATATCCGGTAAATATCTCACTGTA
Source organism: Tholera decimalis (assembly GCA_943138885.2). NCBI lineage: Eukaryota > Metazoa > Arthropoda > Insecta > Lepidoptera > Noctuidae > Tholera > Tholera decimalis. The sequence continues at coordinate 17,020,159 of OW964571.2, read as the reverse complement.
GCAAACGAACAACTGCCAAAGATGTCCATTCTGGATGAATCCACAGCGTTTTACTATTATTGTTTTTTTTTTAAATTTCAGGTTATAATTCATAGCACTAAAAAAAAAAACAAATAAGCTAATCAAAATATGTCAAAATTAAATTAAAATAAACTCACAAAAAGGAATTCAAGATGGCGGACAACGATGTTTCTCAGGAAACTCTCCAACTCAGATGCCGAGTGAGTCCAAATGTTTAACAAAATCTACCGACACTTCCCTAGAACATGTTAAATTTACTAAAGAGTGTGCTTGAGAAAAAATTGACAAAGCACTTGTAATGTGAACCTGTGATAATGTGACAAGAAGTGGACTAAGGGACCTCAAATTTACAGGCCAGTGGTTTAGAAAAAAGGCCTTAGTGTTAATGGGTTTTGAATAAGATGTGAAGTGAATATTTAATGTGATATAAATTTGTGAAAATCGGTTTGGAACTAAAGATCCGTCCGTTGTGATTTCTTTAAATCTTATAATTTTCCAAAAATTTTGATTTTTGTTTCTCTTACCTGAATTATATTAATTGGTGATTTCTTAAAATCTTATAATTTTCCAAAAAATTTGATTTTTGTTTCTCTTACTTGAATTATATTAACATAATTTACTTGTTTTAGTTACCACGGATATTTTTTATTTCTTTAACGATACATTGCCAATTGCTTGATTTGGGTACAAAAATGTAAAAAAAGATTATTTGATTATTTATAAGAATGAACAATATTTTTTTTTATTAATAATAGGCTCGCGTTTGACCACCATCTCACCTGATGGTAAGGGATGATGTGGTCGAAGATGGAGCACGCTTACCTAAAAGTAACCTATTCACTCTTGACTTAAAGACCCCTAGGTTATGGCTATCGGGTAACAGACTCCGGCAGGGAATTCCACTCCTTAGCCGTACGCATAATGAAGGTATTCCAAAAACGTTTAGTGCGTATAGGTGGGATATCCACCATGTAACGATGGCGCATCGCCGTTTGATATTTATGTCAATTGATAGATCCAAAAATACCTAGATTATAAAATAATTTTGCATCTTCCATACGATGTATAAGACTGAACTTTTGTAGAAGATACACATGTTTAGATAAAACAATTATTTGTTTACTTTGTTATAATTAATAATTTAGATGATAACATTATTTTTGTATTATCATTATTTATAAGGTTATCATCTAAATAATAGTTTGCTTAATCACAAGTTTGTATTTCTTTTAATTGAAAGGATATTAGCCTAAAAATATCAATAAGTAAGTTCTGAATGTAAATGGTGTAAATATTATAAGTATATGGAATGTTGCCATACTAGTTAAATAGGAAATAACATTACTATCTAAAGTAATACTTAATGTCACAAAATCGAGCTTTTATGTTATGAATGATAATTATTATTTAATTATAATGTGTTGAAGGAAAGATGTTTTCTTTTTGTGAAAGATATATGAAAAGGAGATTTTATCGACGCTTGAAAAGTGAAAATATTACAAGAAGATTGACTGTTAATATCCTCGGATTGTTGTTTTAAGATATTTTGGAATATTGAAAGCTTACTCGGAAAGGCGATGTTGTTAAAATGTGAATTATATAAAATATTGTATAAATATGAATACTTAATGTGATAACGATTGTATGAATGAATGATATCTCAGTTCACGATAGGTAATTATAATCATTCGTATTAGAATTCTTACTCAGAATAAAAGCATTCCGATTTGGTCTAATCTTAAAATAATGTCAAACTTTATTATTCGTTTGACTTTGAACATTTTGCCAACAAAACCTTTAAAAAAGATTACTTCTTTTAAATAAACATTAACAAGCAAAATTACATTAAAATAAAAACAGTTTTCCTAAATCTCCAATAATGTAACTTTTATTCTAAAAAAATAAAATCTTTTTGTAGGTATTCAAATGACTAAAGTTTACAAAATGTAAAGAGTTTATCTTTGTACACACATCAAAAGTGTCTAGGGATCAACATATATTTTTGCAATAACTTTTCTCCTGATTGATATTAATTAAAATTTTCTTTAAGGATTCATCAAATAAAGTGTTTTCGTTTGTCACAGTAACGATAAACCAAGTCACCTTTGCATTAATAAAAAAATTTGCCATTTTCCTAATAAAGGGATTTTTGACATTTGAACCACTAACATTAAAGTTCGAAAAAAAGACTGAAAAACAGTTCTCTTTAAAATTTTACTGGGTAACTTAAACAATTAATAATCCGTGTTTCTACCGCGAACACTAACAACACAAGAACATCGGTTTGGCATACTCAAAATGAGTTCATCCAAATCACGCTGTGGAATGGCCGCCCATGTTCGTTGCAACAACAAAAAAAGGTCTTCTTGCGACTGGATACCCGCCATATTCGGCAGAGCTCTTCTCTGTAGCATATCCCATGCATGTTCAATCGGGTTCAAGTCTGGCGACTGAGCAGGCCAGAGCAGGACATTGATGTTAGCTGCGGCGAGAGTCTGTCTTACAACTCTTGCGGTGTGCGGTCGTGCATTATCATGCATTAACTGAAATAAGGGACCGATTTGCACTTGTAGAGGAACGATGACGTCAGATACAATCGTCTCAGCATAAATTTGAGCGTTGAGGTTGCCTCTGATCCAAATCAACTCAGTTCTTCCGCCGATCCAAATACCCGCCCATACCATGATGGTTCCACCACTATAAGGATGGACTTCCTGGCAGGATTTTAATCGCTGTTGGCGTCCAGGGGTTCTCCAGTGTCGTATACGTCTTGTATCCGGTCTCATACCAAAACGAGACTCATCAGAAAAGCACACGAAACGCCATTGTTCTTCTGCCCAATTTCTGTGTTCAAGAGCCCATTGATATCGAATCCTACGATTGTGCATTGCTATAGGTGGTACCCGTAGCGGTCTTCGGGAATGAAGGTTCACTTCATGCAAGCGGTTTCTGACTGTTTGGTCGCTAATTAAGTTCCCTGAAGAGTGATGAAGCCTCACGGCTAACATCATGGCGGTTATTGTTGGAGCTCTTCGAGTTAAGATTTGAATGTATCGGTCTTGTCTCCGTGTGGTGCAGCGATACCGTCCTCCATGGCGTACCAGTGCTTCGGTAACGTGTCCAAAGTCGACTGATAACACTCTGACTTGTATTCAGAGCTAAAGCCACAATACGTTGCCGGGAACCAGCTTCTATCATTCCCACGGCTCTGAGCATTTCTTCCCTGCTTAAATGACGTCGCCGCTCCATAATAACGTTGGTTTTAATCAGTAGTAGGGAAACAGTAGCACTAATAATGTCTTCAATGCGTTGTATGTTTTTATAGGGAAAATATTGACAGCTGATTTTCATCTTTTACTCGAATTTGATTAACAGTTCCTGTTTCAAATTATGAAATGCACCAAAAAGGATCCATATAAATTTATAAAATCATAAATTTATTACAAAGCCACATCTCAATCTCAAGAAATCCGCATAAAAATGCTTGATCCCTAGACACTTTTGATGTGTGTATTAATAAGTTCGTGAACTGAGCACTGAGATTAATGTTTGATTTTTAAACTAAAATAGTTTTTAATTTTATTTTATTGTGTTTGAAATAGACTAAAACTTACTGCTGGCTAGAACCGTTTAGTTTTTTATTATAAATATAAAACATAGAACCATGGCTTAGATTTTGTACATATGTATGTGAAGGTACAGTCGCTCTTTATATTATTTTTGTTACCATAGAAGCTTCAAATAATTTGAACACAAATGAACTTAAGAAGAATGTTAAAATTACATTTCTATTCTTTTTGTATGCCGTGGCTTTTCATTTTGTAACAATATTGTGTAAGAAACATTTTTCTATTTGTAAAATTATTTCACACTTTTGTGAACAATTGTACCTTTTGCTTTGAGCATTTAATAATTATTTTTAGTAATAACCATTTTAATTGTATTTTTTTTTTAGTTTTATGTTTTATGTGATGTCAAATTTCTTAGAAAATAATAAATGTGAATTTATACTAATTTTTGTTTTTTTTTTTCTGAATTCAAACCTGATGACATATTTTAGGCAGAGCATGTCTATTTATTGAGAGACTTGTGAAAAAACACAAATACTGGGTTTCAATATTCTTGGAAAGAATGCTTCATTCTTTCCAAGAATATTGAAACCCAGATAAGAAATAAACATCCTTAATTATGTAATAAACTCAGATTGATTAGATTCGAAAGCAATGAGGTGGCTTAGATATCAAGTGAATTAAACTCCCGTCATCTCTTTCGTTTAGGTTACTTTTTACCTTTTCTTTAGAAATAATGTTGTTGCATTAAGTCGCCCATGTAACACTATTGTTCATAAAGTTTAAATAAATAAATAAGAGTTTCGTTTAAACATAATTTAGTTAGAATTTATCTGTTCTCAAGGTACCTACCTATTTTAAATTTAACTTATAAGCGTATTTAACTTTAAGCCGCTCTTTCCATGCTGTCTTAAGATCGCGCCGTAGCTCTGTCCGCTGAGCCGCAATTTGCCGCGGTAGCGGAGATCAACCCCGGCTTAGCACCTCTACGCGCCAATTGTGCACGCGTGCGAGGACTACCGCCTCTAGATCCCACGGCAGTAATCCGACAAGGAGAGATATATTCTTTTAGGCTTGTCATATTTGAGACATACTTTATGCGTTTGATTACCTGTTTTTAACGAAACATCACGCTGCGACCTTTTAGAAGCCGAGCATAAATAACAAAAGTCACAAAGAAAACTAAGTGAGAAAATAGTTTTACGTAGCACAATTCTAAAGGCTTCAATATGTTTACTGAGCAAACAAAACAGGTCCAGATCAGTATAGGTATTTATCTGACCACCAACTAGTGCCCGACGCTGGTTTCTAGTTGAACCTACTGAGAATATGAAGCTGAATTTATATTATCTTACTGGTTGAAATCGCGGAGCAAAGCTAGTCATGTACATATATTTTTGCATCAAGATATGCTATGGCGTCACTCGAAATGACGAGGGTAACTTGGGGGTTATTGACGGATCCCTCAGCGTCGATGTCGACTTATATGTATGAATATTCGAGATACAGGTTACAATAATCTGTTTGGTTTCAAAAATCGGAGCTTGCCTGATTGCGTTTTGTTTTCGGGTTTGTCAGATTTTATATAATCTAGTATTGGGTATTCCAGGTTTTTTCGGTGGGAAGTTCTTCAAAAGACGCCTCCCGCTCAGGGTGGAGCTGAAGATAGTGCCAGACTTCTATGGACTACAAACCCACCCTGTTCCTTTAGTTGCCCTTTCGTTCCGGGGCTGCGGTATCTTGTTAAAACATTCCCGCAACTAGGGCAGGCACTGGCGATTAGCCATTGCCGAAAAGTCATTGTCTGCCGTGGTTGGCAGTTGGCACTAATGTCGACTGACCTTTCAGGCGCTTCTAGAATACAACGCGCCGACGATTCGGGTGGATATTCTATAGGCCTCGTTTTGGATTTATAGGTAAATGTTTCCATTGTATCATATTGTGAAAATGAATTGTTTTAAATTTCATTACATTGAGCTAGCTTTACACTTAAAAACGTCTGATACAATTTTGTCTTTAAACTGTAACGCTATGTAGTCGACACAATATTGAAACGTGATGTTAATTTCTGGATAAAGTAATTAAATGTTAAACTGACATGATAAAACGATGTTACCCAACTAGCACAAATGGGCTGCATTAGAGCTTTGGAGCGTATCCGATTATTACTTATGGTAATAGACGTAAGCGTTAGAGCGTCTACTGCAGACTTAAAGCAGCCGCTTTAGCGCTATTTGGGCGCCATTTTATGCAACCTAAAGTTCCATTTAACCTGCACAACGGTTGCATAAAGGTTCCTTAATAGCTATAACGATTTATTAACGCTATACTAAAGCTCTCGTAGCGCTACTTTTGAATGATTTTGAACTACACACATCAAAAGTGTCTAGGGATCAACATATATTTTTGCAATAACTTTTCTCCTGATTGATATTAATTAAAATTTTCTTTAAGGATTCATCAAATAAAGTGTTTTTTTTTGTCACAGTAACGATAAACCAAGTCACCTTTGCATTAATAAAGAAATTTGCCATTTTCCTAATAAAGGGATTTTTGACATTTGAACCACTAACATTAAAGTTCGAAAAATAAACTGAAATAACAGTTTTCTTTAAAATTTTATTGGGTAACTTAAACAATTAATAATCCGTGTTTCTACCGCGAACACTAACAACATAAGAACATCGGTTTGGCATACTCAAAATGAGTTCATCCAAATCACGCTGTGGAATGGCCGCCCATGTTCGTTGCAACAACAAAAAAAGGTCTTCTTGCGACTGGATACCCTCCATATTCGGCAGAGCTCTTCTCTGTAGCATATCCCATGCATGCTCAATCGGGTTCAAGTCTGGCGACTGAGCAGGCCAGAGCAGGACATTGATGTTAGCTGCGGCGAGAGTCTGTCTTACAACTCTTGCGGTGTGCGGTCGTGCATTATCATGCATTAACTGAAATAAGGGACCGATTTGCACTTGTAGAGGAACGATGACGTCAGATACAATCGTCTCAGCATAAATTTGAGCGTTGAGGTTGCCTCTGATCCAAATCAACTCAGATCTTCCACCGATCCAAATACCCGCCCATACCATGATGGTTCCACCACTATAAGTGTGGCGTCGTGGTTTAGGTGGTAGAGGAATAAAAGATATAGGCCACAGGTTTACAGCATTTATTTGAAAATAGGGGGGTGGGTTCGGTTCACACAGGGTTCCCTCACTGGTCGAAGGTATAGAATGGTACTGCCCTGGGCTCCAGCCGCGACGCACGCAGACCGGCGGGCAGATCCCGTAGCAGGCAGCTCGCGCGCAGACGGGCGCAGAGGTTATGCGGGCAGGCCTCACAATAGCGCGCAGACGGGCGCAGAGGTTATTCGGGCAGGCCACGCAATAGCACGCAGACGGTCACAGAGGCTGCGTGACACCCGTCGAGCGGCGGACGTAGAGGTGGTTGATAGTAGAAATCCAAGGCAGTAGAAACGAAGGATAAGGAAGAAAAAAACCCTGGAATCACACGAAGGGTGCTTCCGTAAGCGTGGTGCAGGAATCGTGAGCGCCAGCGATGCGTGCGTCTCCCAGCCGTAAGCCCCACGGAACAGTACCCGGGAAAATGGATGGGAAACTCACCATCGCGGCGGTTCACAAAGGTTAAATAGAGATAAGCGTGCGCATACCGCGTGCAACTATATAAAAAGTAACCGCGTGCAAGGCGTTTAAGCTCGTAGCTGCTATGGCACAGCGGGAAAACAATGCTGCGGCTTGCGTACGCTCCACAAATTTAGAACACTAGTGGAAAACAGATGACAATGAAATAGCATAGTTATGATCTCGACAGAAGCCATCTTGACAACCGGGCAATTATATTAATTTACAAACACTGCAGATTATGGTGAAATAAGAGGATTACAATTTGGCAAGATGGAGAGAAAATGGCAGATACGATGAGCACTTACCCTTGGCACAGAGGGGTTTCTATATAAGTTACTTGCAACAGTAGGCGGCGAGAAAAGAACTAAGCCAACCGGAGGTTAGAATTTATAGCCAGACCGTCACTGCATAAGTGTTGTCACTCCGTGAAACCATAGACATTAGAGATTAGTGTGGTAGTCGACTTCTAGTTTAATCGACTACAACGCTACAGTACCCCGCCTGTTAGCGAAGGATTTTCCCTAGGATAAATCCGCTAGAAGGCCTAAACCACTATTACTGACTACCTATACGTTCATACATCCCATTCATGTGCTTCCATACTATTAAACATTCATCCATCCATTCTAAGTCCATCCCTGACTTGGAAGTAGTCCTAAGTCAGTGACGTACAATCACATACGAGAGGTAAGCTAATTATAGAGTAGTTTAACTCGAGACAGTCAGTAGGAAAAACAGCAAGATAAAGCAAGTGTATCTCCATAGGGTTAGGTAACCTTGGTGGACTGTTGCAGGCTATAGGTAATGTTAGGTTTCAAAGCAAGAAGTAAGTTCATCGTTGAATATTAAATCATCAAAGTTCCAACAACAATTTAATAATAAGTTAAGGTTCTATTTTATGTTTAGGTTTAAAATTAAATTTTGTTAAAGTTCAAAGCTAAGAGTATTTAAAAAAAATAAAAAAAATTTTTTTTTGAAAAGGTAAAAAAAAAAATTTGTTAAAGTTAAATAAAAAAAAAATTTTTTTTTGGTGATGGTCCATGTATATGTTCAAATTGGTTTAAGTTTCTTTACTGGAATACGCATCATATGTAGAAGTCCATTCGAGTGAGTTTCCGAACGTGAGTGTAATTTATAAGAAATAAATCAAGTCCATATTCATACTGTTGCGAGAATATCCGCACGTTATAGACGAAATTCTAAAAGACAAGTATCCAAGGTTGGCAACTACGTCGAGATGTTAAAGTCAGTACGTAAACGTCAAAAATATAATATGTCAATGATCTTAAATTAAATAGGTTATGTTATGAATCACGCGGAAATATTTTCTAAGAGAATTAATTGATTTAATTAGGGCAGGTTGAATCTAAGTGATATTCAGGATACGTTTGTTCAATACTAAAAGGTGTTATGAAGTTAAAGTTAGGTTTCTAGTTTAGTGTTTAGGTAAAAGAAATTAGATAAGTTTGTTGACTAAATGTTAGAATATTTCATGTAGATGCTATTATTAAACGATTGAAATGCGAGTTAGGTTCGGGTTTAGTGCTTAGATTAAAGTTAGATTGTTACTAGGGTAGAATGGAACATAATTTAACCGTGGTGGTAGAGATACCAGCAGTTATAAAGTTTTCTGAATAGTTTAAACGTTATGTTTTAATCTGGTTTAGGGCCTAGATTTATTGTTAGAAATGTTACCAGGGTAGACTGGTACTTAGTTTAACCGTGGTGGCAGATAGGTACCAGCGGTTATAAAAGAAAACAATACAATGGACTATGCTATATATTGTTTTATGAATAGTTTTAAGGTTAGTAGTGAGAAAGTTTTACAGTTATAATTAGACTATAAAGTTATAGGCTACTATGCAAGTAGTTTAATGGGTAGGTACGGTATTTGTAAAGAAATCTACCGGCTTGAAGCTGTTTTCAGAACAGTAGGTTTAGGAATTAATGTAAATTAACTAGTGTGCGGACACCCATGTTTCAGGGGGCCGTCTTTAAGATATCCATGAGGACATAATAACATAAATAAAAGTTAAAGGTAGTGTACTATGGAGACTACTCTGCCATGATACTAAAGAATCGCCCTGAAGGCCCACTTTGTAGTTTCTCATAGTCACGCCGTAAAGTGAAATAATAAAAGAAATTAGGTGTGTAGTGTACATATGTGTGTGTGTGTGTGTGTATTCAGCAGAAAGGTGGTAATGGAACTGAAGTTATGTTGGCTTATTGCAATGCAGTCAAGGTATTTAGTTCTATTAAAAGACAAATAAATATAGTTAATTTTAGAATAATAGTTTAGAAACTTTAGTCAGTAGGTTTTAATTAGGATTACCACACTGCAGGTGGGTGTGAAATATGACACTAGGATAGCTATAACCAGAGTTATAGTTAACTTAGGTAGTTAGGTACTAGTCGACCCTCCACGACCAGTATCTTAGGCGGTCGTGGGTGTGTGTTCCCTTGGCATCGTGTGACCCAGTATGGGGTCAAACACTAGTAGTTAGCTAGGCCTACGGGATGCTCTGTCAGAAACTTTTATAAAGATCTAGACTTGTTAGGTATTTAGCATCCTTTAGGTTATCTAGAATTTCAGAGATATAAGGTAAATTATAAGCATCCTTCCTAGTTACTGAATTTAGCTTGTGACTGTCTAAGCAGAACCACAATTTGCCATCCCATTTAGGTGAGAAGTACAGGTGAAGACCAAGGACTTTCATTTGAAAGTTGAGCGAAGGAATGTTGGTGTGAAACCAGTAACTTCACTAGTTGAGTTATTTAGTGCAAATTGAACAACTGGAATATGTAGATCCCAAGAGCGTTGGTCATTATTATTGTAGGTGGAAACAGCTGTTATGATTGTCTTATTTAGAAGACAATACTTAGAGAAACAGCATGTCAGTACAAAAAGATATGCGTTATGGCGTCTAGAGACAGGCAGAGGGCCAACAATGTCAATACTGAGCATCTGGAATGGCCGAGAGCATTCTTTAGGTTTCCCCATGACCTCCAGTGGGGCATGGTTTTCTTGTTTATGAGCTAGACAGATTTTACATGAAGTTACAGCTTTCACTACGTCACTGTGCATTCCTGGCCAGTAGTAACGAAGAGTTAGTATTTTATAAGTTTAAAAAAAAATGCCTAGATTCATTATAATTAGATTATATTATATTTATTAGATTATATTATGTTTATCAGATTGTATTATGTTTATTAGATTTAATATATTTATTAGATTTATTAGATTATATTTCTTATTAGATTTATTAGATTATATTTACTATTATATCTATTAGATTATATTTAGAATTGGGGTTCTTGTGGCACTTGCTTCAGCCTGCTGACCACTGGCAGAAAGATGATGTACTAGGAGTGAGTTTACTCAGAAGTGCTTTGCTAATTTGTTTTCTAAAGTCAGTGACTGTGCCCATTTCACCGCCTCTAATAATGACCTCATATTCTAATTCGGCCTTTCTTAGGTGGATAAATTTGATTGGGTTAGCGCTCATTGTGATCTTTACAATTTATAACAAAACCCTAGTAGCTGACTAGAAATTATATAAAAGTAACAAATTAAAAAAATACAGTAGAAAATATAGTAATTACCCACTACTTACCGCCACGATGTGTGAGTCAGGTAAATAGCGACCAGTGAAGAAAACCTTGTGAACCTTACCGAGTGGGCGCCACTGTGGCGTCGTGGTTTAGGTGGTAGAGGAATAAAAGATATAGGCCACAGGTTTACAGCATTTATTTGAAAATAGGGGGGTGGGTTCGGTTCACACAGGGTTCCCTCACTGGTCGAAGGTATAGAATGGTACTGCCCTGGGCTCCAGCCGCGACGCACGCAGACCGGCGGGCAGATCCCGTAGCAGGCAGCTCGCGCGCAGACGGGCGCAGAGGTTATGCGGGCAGGCCTCACAATAGCGCGCAGACGGGCGCAGAGGTTATTCGGGCAGGCCACGCAATAGCACGCAGACGGTCACAGAGGCTGCGTGACACCCGTCGAGCGGTGGACGTAGAGGTGGTTGATAGTAGAAATCCAAGGCAGTAGAAACGAAGGAGAAGGAAGAAAAAAACCCTGGAATCACACGAAGGGTGCTTCCGTAAGCGTGGTGCAGGAATCGTGAGCGCCAGCGATGCGTGCGTCTCCCAGCCGTAAGCCCCACGGAACAGTACCCGGGAAAATGGATGGGAAACTCACCATCGCGGCGGTTCACAAAGGTTAAATAGAGATAAGCGTGCGCATACCGCGTGCAACTATATAAAAAGTAACCGCGTGCAAGGCGTTTAAGCTCGTAGCTGCTATGGCACAGCGGGAAAACAATGCTGCGGCTTGCGTACGCTCCACAAATTTAGAACACTAGTGGAAAACAGATGACAATGAAATAGCATAGTTATGATCTCGACAGAAGCCATCTTGACAACCGGGCAATTATATTAATTTACAAACACTGCAGATTATGGTGAAATAAGAGGATTACAATTTGGCAAGATGGAGAGAAAATGGCAGATACGATGAGCACTTACCCTTGGCACAGAGGGGTTTCTATATAAGTTACTTGCAACAGTAGGCGGCGAGAAAAGAACTAAGCCAACCGGAGGTTAGAATTTATAGCCAGACCGTCACTGCATAAGTGTTGTCACTCCGTGAAACCATAGACATTAGAGATTAGTGTGGTAGTCGACTTCTAGTTTAATCGACTACAACGCTACATAAGGATGGACTTCCTGGCAGGATTTTAATCGCATTTGGCGTCCAGGGGTTCTCCAGTGTCGTATACGTCTTGTATCCGGTCTCATACCAAAACGAGACTCATCAGAAAAGCACACGAAACGCCATTGTTCTTCTGCCCAATTTCTGTGTTCAAGAGCCCATTGATATCGAATCCTACGATTGTGCATTGCTATAGGTGGTACCCGTAGCGGTCTTCGAGAATGAAGGTTCACTTCATGCAAGCGGTTTCTGACTGTTTGGTCGCTAATTAAGTTCCCTGAAGAGTGATGAAGCCTCACGGCTAACATCATGGCGGTTATTGTTGGAGCTCTTCGAGTTAAGATTTGAATGTTTCGGTCTTGTCTCCGTGTGGTGCAGCGATACCGTCCTCCATGGCGTACCAGTGCTTCGGTAACGTGTCCAAAGTCGACTGATAACACTCTGACTTGTATTCAGAGCTAAAGCCACAGTACGTTGCCGGGAACCAGCTTCTATCATTCCCACGGCTCTGAGCATTTCTTCCCTGCTTAAATGACGTCGCCGCTCCATAATAACGTTGGTTTTAATCAGTAGTAGGGAAACAGTAGCACTAATAGTGTCTTCAATGCGTTGTATGTTTTTATAGGGAAAATATTGACAGCTGATTTTCATCTTTTACTCGAATTTGATTAACAGTTCCTGTTTCAAATTATGAAATGCACCAAAAAGGATCCATATAAATTTATAAAATCATAAATTTATTACAAAGCCACATCTCAATCTCAAGAAATCCGCATAAAAATGCTTGATCCCTAGACACTTTTGATGTGCGTACTTTGAAATAATGAATTGATTATAGTTCTTTATTGTATATCTTCAGTTGACATTATTTGTAATATTTTGGTAAAGTGTTTTCGTCGCCATCATGAAAATAAAACAAAAAGAAGTAAATGTTTCTATTCTGTATGAGCAAGATATATAAAGATACTTAAAACGCTGTCCAGTTTACTGTAGATATATAAGATAATTTTCGAGTAATTTTAACGCGCTTTTATGATATTTAAAAAATTAACAAAAGATATGTGATATTTTTTATTTGTTATACAGAATAAATTTTATTTCCGTATTTTTACGTGTCAATAACTTACTATTCGCAAGTGGCCGATTGTTTACCGGTACATTTAATGCACATTTAACTGAAAAACCAATGTATATCAACTCAATTTTGCAAGTGAATTATAAGTTTTCTTAAAAAATCATGGCGTCATTGTAATGTAGTCATAACCTGCAGTTTGAGCTCTAATAACTCCCTTTTGAGAATCATAGCGCTAATTTTCACCCTTCTAACGCTTCCAGTGATTTTTGTTCCCCTAGTGCAACTCACAGCCACAAAAAGCTCCTATTTTTCTGTTTTTGAGGTTATAACAAAATCTAGTTACGTACTTATTCGTTTAGCATCCATTTATTAACATTCTATAACATAGCGACCTATCTTTAATTTAAAAACTGTATTCACTACCTATGTTACACAAATAAAATTGATTTGATTTAATTAATAGTTACAAAAGCGGCTGTAAAATGGCGAATGGATTGAGCCTGTAAGGAATGACTATTGCTACTAAAGGCCTTAGTTACACTGATGATTTTTTGTAACTATAGTATGCATAAGAGTTTCTATTATTTCTATAATGAAACTTATAGTAGTATAATAGTGGTTACTATAACTATAACCTATACAAGTTACAATGGAAACTACTGTGCAGCTGGGAGTGGCAGAATGACCTTCGTAACTCTCATATAAAGGTGTAAGTGGCAAATGAGTTCTACCGTGGACTACTGTGAAGGCTAGGGTAGTATTTGATTCGCTTATAGCACCTTAAGTAACTTTTATAACTATAGACGTTTACGGATGCCGATATGCAACTCTGAACTGCTTTTTGCACCCTTAAACCGCTATTTTACAGCCCAAAGTAACAAAATAGGCTGCTATTTCCACTAATGTGCTCGTTGGGTAGTAAATAATAGCAATATTTAAATTCAGTATATTTCAAAAACAGCACCAAAAGATTCACCGTATCAACTTACAGAATGAATAATTTAAAAATTATTCAGACACAAAATTGTGCCCTCGCAATCGCTCAGGTCGAGGATTAAGTTGAGGCTCAACGGGTCAATTGTCCGGACGTGTACTGACGTGACACTCGGTTCATCCGGTACGAAAACTGACGTCCGGGATATCCGTCAAAAAATCTAGTAATTTTATTGAGTTTGCGTTGAGTTTGCGTTTGTTGAAATTGCTTTGTAGTAAGTCGTTTTCTTAAAATAACCGAGTTTTTTGTTTTTTACACAGTTATTAACTACTTGCGTCGGTTGAGTGATTAACTAATGCGCTGCGTATCACTGGTTCGATTCCTGCAATGGACCTTTTTGTAAGGTCTAAAAATAGTTGTTCTGATTTAATGGGTGCTTGTAAAAATGCACTCATGATATAGAAGAAAACCAAGTGTATTTTTTTGAATTTAAATGTTCTATTTTAAAACAAGGAACCGTTTTTATTTTGCTAAATTGGTCCATCTGTTTCAGAAAAGTAAGAAAGATAAGCTGTTAGTTTGTGACTCACACAGCACATAAAGTCTCAAAAAGATAAAATGAAGTGATTCAAGCTAACAATATAAAAAGATTTGGGGGGTGCACATGTTATGGTCTCAATAGGTTAAAAATTCAGATATGACAAAACACAGGCCATATAAACATAGGATTTAATTACATCTGTGACGTACCTATCTAAGGTATGAGTATTTGGGAAAAAAATACCCATCCGTTAGGTCCATAATTATATTAACACTAAAATGCACTTCATACGCACAATAATATTACGTGCTAATCGTGCTTTAGGCCGTGCACGCACTGCCTTGCGGTGGCCGCAATTCCGGTAGTTCTACCACACCGGTAGACTGACCGCAGTGCGCGCACTTCTATGCAAGGACCCATTCATCGGATTAAAAGGTTAACCGGTTAGACGTTTAACCCATTGGTTTGATTAACCTTTATACGGGTTAACCTGTATACTATAAAGGTTAATCTATAAAATATTGCTGATTAATCTGAATGAAAGAGACAGAACCTGTAAGTTGCACAATCTCGGCTGCGTCGCGGTATCTTACGTCACACGCGGCTGAATGTTGCTCAGGTTTATTTGTCGCTCTTTTGTTGAATTTTGCACTTATTCAAAATTATGTGCGTAACCACGCACAGTGGAAAGAAAATGTTTGGTAGGTAAGTATACACTTACCTACCAAACATTTTCATTCCACTCACACACTCCACATACGGTGAACATTAAAAAATCAATGACAAAAGCAAATTGAGAAATGTAGGCAGGTAAGTAGGTAGGTGTCTTTTTAACCGACTTCAAAAAAAGGAGGTTTACAATTCGTCTTGAACTTTTTTTTTTTTATGTATTTTACCTCATAACTCGGAGACGGCTGGATCGATATGAAAAATTCTTTTTCGTTTGAATGGGTATACTTTCTAGTTGGTCCCATTGTTACGAAATCAGGATCTGATGATGGGATCCTGGAGAAATCGAGGGAACTCTTCAAATATTATAGGCACACCTATAGCGTTTTGGGTATTTCTTATAGTACCTTGAGCAGTTGCTTCCGAAAAGTACCATTTGGGGAAGTTGAACTGATGATGAAGACCACAGAGGGCCACTGAAACTCCTCAATAGTAAGTATTTCGTGGATTGCAATTCGATTACTTGAGTACGGATGTTAAACACTTTACGCTCGTCACAATACATATGGTGATGTAGAGCTGATTGTCAAATACCAGGAGAACTCGTCAAAAATGAACGGCTATGCACAGGGAAAAGCAATATTTTGTAAAAGGTGATAAGTTTTTGACATTATGGCTTTTGTAACTAGATAAATTACAAACCGACCCACTAAAAAGAGTGAAAAAAAATTTTTAGCAAAAAATAGAACCGACTTCCATATCAAAACACTACAAAGGTAAAAATAACTTTAATTTCGGAAGGCGGTGTCTTTAGTTTTGTATATATTTTCGTTTTTGACACCGCCTTCCGAAATTAAAGTTATTTTTACCTTTGTAGTGTTTTGATATGGAAGTCGGTTCTATTTTTTTTTTTTTTTTTTTATTGAAAATAGGTTCGCGTTTGACCACTATCTCACCTGATGGTAAGTGATGATGTGATCGAAGATGGAGCACGCTTACCTAAAAGTAACCTATTCACTCTGGACTTAAAGACTCCTAGGTTATAGCTATCGGGAAACACAGACTCCGGCAGGGAATTCCACTCCTTAGCCGTACGCACAATGAAGGTATTCCCAAAACGTTTTGTGCGTATGGGTGGGATGTCCACCATGTAACGATGGCGCTTCGCCGTTTGTCTCGTAGTTCGATGATGGAATGGGCTTGGCGGAATTAGATTGTGTAATTCCATCGCACACTCCCCGAAATGTAACCGATAGTAAACCGATAGACTTGCAACTCGCCGTCGGTGTTCAAGGCTCTGGAGCTTTGACTCGACCAGTGTATCGTTGCCAATGAGTCTCTTGGCCCGCTTCTCAATAGACTCAAGCGCGTCCAGTTGGTATTTCGCAGATCCATCCCAAAGATGAGAGCAGTCTATTTACTTACTAAAAAATTTTTTTTAGTAAGTATATAGACGGTAGAACAGGTTAGGTATCTTTTTAGGGTTCCGTAGCCAAATGGCAAAAAACGGAACCCTTATAGTTTCGACATGTCTGTCCGTCTGTCTCTCTGTCTGTTAGAACTGTACATGTGAAACTTGGTAGGTAGATGTATTCTGTGAACCGCTTTCCGATTTTATGAAAAAAAAAATTAAAATAAAAGGGGCTCCCGATACATGGAACTGAAACTGAAAATATATTTTGTCATGAAACCTATGCGTGTGTGGTATCTATAGACAGGTCTTCAAAAATGATATAAATGTGTCTAAAACCACTTTTTCATAAAGATAATCGTTTAAAAGATATACGCGTCTAAAGTGGTAAAATGTGTGTCCCCCCCACTGTAACTTCTATAATTATAGAGTGAAAAATATGAAAAAGTTTTTGAGATACAGCATATTTTCTAAAACCGCAAATATAACTTTATAATTCATACAAACACTATGAAAAACAAAGTTATTTGGCGTACTTGTAAAAATTGCAAATGAACTAGTTTTAAGACATTTTTAAGTTTTTTTTTTTCAAATAAATATATTAAATTATATTTATTATAGTTACTAAGGAACCCTTCATGGGCGAGTTTGACTCGCACTTGGCCAATTTTTTTTATTTATTTTACTATATTTATTGGTTTACTTTGTTCTGTATATTACACACCTGAAAGGTGTTCCGAGGTGGGAATGTTTTACCCGTAAGTATACAACATTATGTTTAGTATATGCGAAATGTTAATATAGTTCGTTCGGAATAAGTAACTAAATCGAATCTAATATTTTATAAACCTTTTTTGTTTGGACACTTAGTAGCATATATACGCAATGATACGGCGCACAACACAGGTCACGCAGCACGCCACTAGACGCGCACGGCGCGACGCACTATGGGACCAACCGGTATTTTCCATCTCAAAATTAGTTGGGACAAAAGTCGTGTTTTTGAAACTGTTTTGATTGTTTTACATTCTAAGATGATAAAGCCACCCGATATAATAGTAAAAAAAAAAATACAAAAAATTTTTAGGTACAGTAGTTTAGGTATAAATTACACCCAAACTTTATACTTTGATAATTTGATATTAACTAGAATACTCGTTATGGAAGTTCAACTTAAGATTTCTAGTTCATAACTACGTTATTTTGTGATGAAAAATATATTTTCGAATTTTTTAATATAATTTTTAATTGTCATAAGGAAATTTTACGTCTATTTAATTTTCAAGTTGAGGTTTCCTTGTTACCGATGGCTCCCGATGTCAAGTTAATGACATGTTTAGATACCTTACCTATTCAGTAATACAAAAAAACCTGCGTCATTGCTGCGCCATTTCGAACTAGAAGCAAAAATGTCGACCTAAATATATTTTCACACGATATTTTTTTGCGGTAACCATTTTAACCACACGTATGATAAAAATCATGTTGCATAGTTCTTATCTGTTGTTGTAATTATAATAAGTATTAGTGTGAAAACTGTTTTTATCAATTTTCTTATTGGTTTTGCACAAGTTACTGAAACTAGGGTCCTATAAATACTCGGGTTTGCAGCGTGTTCATCAGTGTCCGGATACCTTCCTTCGGTAACTGTGAATTTGCTGAAAAAAGTTTAAAATGAGTGAATTTGTGTGTTTTCGACGCGATATATGTGCTCAGATAATAAGCGGGAAAAGTACTTCAGTTATTGAAAATATTTGTTGGACAATTTCCATTTATCAACAACAGATGTGAGCACGGTTATGCAAAGTATTCAAAGCGATTTGATTACGATTTGTAACCAAAAATGGGTGAAAGCTCAAAGAAAACAAGATTGCTTCGAGAGCCAAAACACAAATTGGTTAAATGGCGAGTTTAGAGTACGTGAAAAAAAAGAAAATCCTGACGTGTTCGGAGAATACGAAAAAAACGTAAAAACTTGGAATTACTCCAGGAGTATGGAATGGGACATGTGCATTACGCTTATGTTCAAGGTTTACGATCTATGGGTGAAAATGATGAAGCTTCGATTGTGAGTATTACGAGAAATACAGAAAAGGAGGAGAAAATGTCATTTTACGAAGTCCAGATGGTGTACCTTCCCATACCAAAGAAGAAGCATTATGTATATATATTGAAACCGATCTATCCAAAGCTCAATATTCCTACCTGAGGCTGAGACTTGTTGAGAAAAACTTATTTTCGGTATTTCCATCATACCAAATTTTGGCTGAAGCAAAGAAGGATTGCTATCCTCTTGCGTCAAGCATATCCGTAACGAATATAAGTGCTAAAGTGAACCTTCAAGAACTCTCAGATCATACTGCCTGTCGTATTTTAAAAATAGACTCGGTTTCGAAAAAGTTCACCCGTCTCAAACTGTATAGCAAATGGGGTTGCGATGGATCCTCGGGACAAAGTGAGTATAAACAAGTTTTACCGGAAGAAAATGAAC
Organism: Tholera decimalis; assembly: GCA_943138885.2. NCBI lineage: Eukaryota > Metazoa > Arthropoda > Insecta > Lepidoptera > Noctuidae > Tholera > Tholera decimalis. The sequence goes on along the minus strand of OW964571.2, from coordinate 17,001,090 downwards.
AAATATCGGATGCTAATATGTTTATAGTTTCACTTGTACCATTGAGACTAGTGGATGAATAAAGTAAAGTAGTTATATCGCAAAATCCAACATGTTCTTCAGTTAGATATTGCAGACCCATTTCTCTGGAATTAGCAAAAGAAACTCCTGAAAAAACTACAGCTGTTGTAAGTGAACTTGAAGCAAAAATTAATGAATTAAGTCAAACGCGAACGCCTGCAGCAAAAGAAGGTAACATGAGTAAGACATGAGCTGTTTATGACAATGATCGACGGGAAAGTTGCTCAAGTGTTAACGCAGACTCCATCGAGTGCTTCATGTACTGTTTGTGGAGCAACTCCTAGACAGATGCACAATATAACAAAAGTAACTGCAAGAATTGAGAATGAAGATACGTTTAAATACGGGCTGTCTACCTTACATGCTTGGATAAGATGTATGGAAATGATTCTGCATATTTCTTATAACCTAGGATTTGAAAAGTGGGCTGAATCGACTCCAGAGAATAAAAGATCAAAGAAGAGAAAAAGAAGCACGTTCAAACTCGCTTCCGGAAATTGCTTGGTTTACACATTGATAAACCTCGTCAAGATTCTGGAAACAGCAATGACGGAAATACGGCAAGGAGATTCTTCCAAACCTATCAATGTTCTGCAGAAATCACGGGTATCGATGAAGAGTTGATCAAGAGATTATACATAATTCTGTAAACTATGTCATCAGGATTTTCTGTTAACGCAGTAAAGTTTGGTGAATATACGCTGAATTTGCTTGACTTCTGTAGACTTCCTCTGTCGCTAAAGTGCGTATGATTATAATGCCGTTTTTAATATATTGTACCTTTATGCCCATAAATGCACGGTGCCTTGGCCGTTGACTTCGATGTATTAACGAGTAAAAAAAAGTGCACAGAGCATGTTCAACGGCCGGTTACATAAAATCTAACTATATTAATAAGGAAATCGCAGTAAAGATCCTTAGACTTGGCTTCGCTTTGCTTAGAGATTTCATTACTTTTTATAGAGAAACAAGCAGCTTAGGCGAGGCTTGGCTAATTTTTTACAGGATGTTTTGATGGGATTTTATATTTTGTACATTGATTGTGTTAGCTTGGTCCTTATCTTGTAATGCAAAACCAGTAAGCAACATAGCCGCCGAGCGCTACGTCTAAGCTAACGACCTATAATTGATAGGCACGCGGTGCCGTCCCACTGTGCAGCCACAAAATAGATAGGTTCAGAAGTCAATCTACATAAAAAGCGCGCTCGAGCAACGCACTCATAGACACCGCTCACGGAGATGATATCTTGGCGCAATGCAGCTCAATGCGAGCGCGGGTACCTAATAATAACAATACCAGCTGTTTGCAGCGAGAAGAAATGTACCATAATTCCGTACACAGAGAGTTAAGATTGTTTTAACCGCCGCGCGGCCCACGAATGTGTTAGGGTTGTACCCATAAATATAATATTATATTTCTATGGTTCTACCTATGCTGATATTGGTAAAAAAAACGAATGTTGTAGAAAAACAATTCTTTTTTTATTTGTTGATCAAATATGTTTCAGTTTAATAAAATGATAAATGCATTTTTTTTATTTGTGTTTCGTGCAATACCAGACGTACTCGAAGACGTACTCGCGGCTGCAATCCCTCTCTCTCAAAGGGCACCTCAGCAATATCCAGGGTCTGCAAATCTCGTTGCAGTCCACCACCTCCTCGAGACTGAAAAACCTGCACTTTTGTTTCTTTTGGAGACGCAGATCAGAAGTCCGTCAGACGTGTCGTATCTTTCATACCCAGGGTTCACCTTGGAGCATAATTTCAAACCACGTGCGGGTGTATGCATGTACGCCCGCGACGACATCTGCTTTCGGCGTCTCCGTAACCTTGAGGACTCCAGGTTCTCGACGCTTTGGGCTCTGGTGGGCACGGGCATGGACAAAATTATTTATGCCTGTGTCTACCGCTCGCACAGTGGAGATCAGGAGACAACCAGGCTCACACAGTACATCAGTGAGGCGGCAGATGCGGCCCACCAGCGGTACCCTTCAGCTCAGTTTGTGTTACTGGGGGACTTTAATGCCCATCACCAGGAGTGGCTCTTCCCGTACCAGTGCACGGGTAATGCTGGGCGAAAGATGCACAATCTTGCGCTTGCATTTAATCTCACTCAGCTGGTCCAGGGAGCAACGAGAGTGCTGGATGTTGAGTCGCACACAGCCAATTGCTTGGACCTTCTGCTGACTACAGATTCAGACCGCTACTCGGTAACGACATCTTCACCGTTAGGTAGTTCCGACCACTGTCTGGTGAAGTCTGTATCCGTCTACTACCCGTCTGATCCCAGCCTTAATGGCAAACGGCGGATATGGCGATACAAGTCAGCGGATTGGGATGGCATGCGATCTTTCTTTGCATGTTATCTTTGGCAGCCTACTTGCTTCTCTCAAATGATTCATCGTCGTGCGCAGACGCCGTGGCGGATGTTTTGCGACAGAGAATGAAGTACTACATTCCGTTCTATGACCTAACAATGTCCGGCAAAGCTCGGTCGAAAGCTTGGTTTGGCGCCGAATGTGATCGCGCTGTAGCGCTTTAACACGCGGCGTACCTAGCATGGGTCGATGCTCGAAACTGCAAAGCAAATGACGTGATTAAGAAGAAGAGAGCTTTCAACAGGGCTGCCAAGTCCTGTAAAAAGGTTTTGCGGAGGGCTCGGTTTGACCACGTTAGCCGAATCGGGAACAAACTTGCTCATACCCTGCTGGCAGCAAAGCTTTTTGGTCCCTAGCAAAGTCGGTCGAATCGAACTTCTGCCCACTCCGCTGAGGAAAAAGCAAACTTGTTTGCCGCTCTTTTTGCGGAGTCTTCACGTCTAGATAGTAGTGGCGCTCACCCTCCTGTTGCTCCTATTGGATGCGGGACGTGTATGTCAGACATTTGCATCCATCAGAAAGACGTCCGTAGAGTGCTGCGTAATCTTGACGTGAACGAAGTTAGTGGCCCCGACGGGATACCAGCAATTGTTGTTAGAACTTGTGCGCCTGAACTGTTTCTAATTTTGACGCGCTTGTTTCGCCTTTCGCTTGATACTGGAAGGGTGCCGAAAGCATGGAAGCTGGCTAACGTGCAGCCTGTGCCCAAAAAGGGCAGTTTTGCTGACCCGGCCAACTACAGACCTATTTCAGTCACGTCCATACTCTGTAAGAGTATGGAGCGTGTACTCAATAGTAAGCTCCTGGTATACCTAAAAGCCAACGACATCTTCAGTGACCGACAATACGGCTTTCGAAAAAACCGGTCTACTGGGGATCTTCTAGCGTATGCTATTCATATCTGGAGTGAGGCCATCGAGAAGCACAGGGAAGCACTTGCTGTCTCCCTTGATATCTCTAAGGCCTCTGACACGATAGCCTTATTGCTAAGCTACCTTCTTTCGGTTTACCCACCCAACTTTGCGTTTGGATTGAAGACTTCCTGAGAGATCGGTCCATTCGAGTGGTCATTGATGGCTGCTCATCTGGCCAATTGGCAGTTAATGCCGGGGTCCCTCAGGGGTCGGTTCTCTCAGCAACTTTATTCTTAATAAGAAATAGAAGGAGATCCCTAGAAGACTTTGCCATGCCTATATTGCAGCCTATTCGATTAGGCCACAAACTTATAAGCACTAAAAATTTTCAGGATTCACAGAAAGCTCTGCAATGGATTCCACCAATTTTTCATAATTTTTATAATACATTAGCCCACGAGGGTACAGCATGTGATTTAACAGAATAAGTGTTTTGTTTAATTTCATTTATTTTATTAAAGATTTTAAAATACAAAGATTTTTTATTTTTATTAAATAAAACATATTATGAATAATGTTATTTCATTTTTAATGTCATTAAAACTTTTTAATATATATTTCTATGATGTTGTATCGTACCTAACTTATAAAATAATAAAATTTACTATGCATTATTGATACAGGAGAGACGTAAGTACCGTCATACTATAAGATATCTAGTAAAGCTTCAAAGTTAAAGAACCTTAAGTCCGATAATACAGCCTTAAGGAACTATATTTGTTAAAAAATACCTCAATATAATAGCTTAAGTACCCTTCATAATCATACTTTTTATTTGACAATGATACGATAATTACTTTTTATACTCTGTCGATTTTAATGTCAAATTTCGGGTATGGACATCTTTAATGAGCTCTACTGAATACTTTATAAAATGTGACTTAAGGCCCTTCACCTTTCACCTACAGAAATAAGATAATAAACTATGTGACTAAAGACTTTGTGTCTTTAGTCACATGGTTTATTTTTAATTGTCATTGAACTATTCTAACTAGTAAAATGCATTTAAATAAAAATCATTAACTTATCTATACAAATAAATTTAATATAAAATAAAGAATTGTGAAAGTCATATGCATTGCAGACTGGCGGCATTTCCAGGTTGTAAAGCAAAAGACAGTCCTTGTGTCATGCGAAGTGTCAACTAAGCCTTTGCATTTCTTATTACACAGTTGAAGAATGGATTAGGACAGGTGGGTGTCTGTATGTTGGTGCCAGCCTCCAGTCTTACCGAGTGCAGCTGACTACCAGTATGTTACAGAGAGCGACTGCCTACCTGATCTCTGTGTGTCTGAGTGACACGGTGCTCCTTGGCAAGACTGATGGTACATTTTCTGGCTTCTGATTACCCGTAACCACGGTCAAATATCTACAAATGACAGCTGGAACCAACAGCTTAACGTGCTTTTCGAGGCACGGTAGAATCTCGATAATACTGATGTTATCTTTGAAGAGCGACGTTTAAGGCTGTTATTAATATCCTGATTAGGTAAAAAAAAAATAACAAAGGCAGATTTCAATTCAAACGTGTTTGCTTCAGGCTTGGTAGCAAAAACACAATAGATTACGGCCTCAAAATGTCGCTACAAAGAGCTTCCTCTTAAGTACAGCCTTTCTGCGCCCCCAAGTCTCGAAACTTGTGGACAAATTAAAGAGAATTGTTTTTAGAAATTACTGAATTCAGTCCATATTGGAAGGCCTTTGTTAAATTTGCGAGTTGGGAAAGAGAAATTCAGATTTAGTTCGCGCGCGGACATAATTAATTTGTTGAAAGTTCTTGAAGAGATACTCGGAATCGTTTCTTGTCAAGTGGAAGAATTTTAGGGATCTAATTAGTTGGTCATTCAATTATCCAATTATTACAACGGAACAGAGGAACTGACTAATAGGTCGAATTTCAAAGTTGCTTCTGATTCTAATCTGATGTTGAATCCTGATTAGTCACGACAGTTTTTTTTACAATGGTCTAAAATATTTGGATAATTTATAAGAACTAAGTACCCTTAGTGAGTTTTGTCGAAAAATTTCAAAATTATATTTCACTTATTTGCTTTGTACTGTGTTAAATATCATGTCTACACTGTCCGCTCTTACTTATTAATACTAGGTACATATAATATAGAAACATTTCAAAAATCAATTCTTTCTCATTTCTCCATAGAAAACGTACAATTTGAACCGTACAAACATCTGACGTATTTATTACTAGCTTCTATCCGCGACTTTGTACGCGTGGTAGCGTCCCGCGTAAATACCAATTCCGTGGGAATTCCGGGAAAAAAGTAATCTGTGTGTCATTCAAGGACCAAATATCATTCAGATTCGTTCAGTAGTATTGCGTTAAAGAGTAACATAACAAATCCATCTATCCTTACAACATTTTGCATTAAAATATTTGTAAGATAAGTGCTCGTGTAGGCATGAAAAAGAATACTTACATATATTTTACTATTTTACCATTAGACATGCATGCTCTTTTAAGTTTTTGTCAAAATTTTTTCTAACTTACAAAACTACCCTATCAGTATACCGCGAAAGGTGTAACTGTTAAAATATTCTCAGTAAATTCGTTAAGAAAAAGTTTTCGCTGCAATAGTAAGTCAACTGAAACTTCAAAAGGAAAAGTTTCCTCGTTAAGTTGCCCTCAGTTTCAGTGAAAGGTTATTTTTTTAACTGCCCGTAGATTGCAAAACCATTGTATATACAAATCGTATATGTGCGAAACTGTTTGTATCCGAGTTTCTTAGTGACTTACTCCTCGATCGTGACTGTATTTGGATGGAATTTGAAAAATGCATGGAATACAGCTAGAATTTGATTGAGTAAATAGAAGGCTACATAGCTGTTGCCCACGACTTCGATCGCATCGAAATTGTGATAAATCTATTATACCATGCAAATAGTACTTACATTTTCTAAAGTTAAAAGGGGCCTATGTGCTATAGTATATAGGCTTCTATATTGGTTTTTATGTGGATGGATGCGTGCTTTTTTTATAAAATTTTGCCCCACAATAGAACGTTTTCTGTGTTGTAGGTGCGTTCACAAGCATTTAAGTTTACAGCTCCGAAACTGTAACTGTTTTGTATTATCTGTAGACAACACAAAAATTGAAAGCTTGCGGGAACCTAACCCGCGACACGGAGCTCAGCCTTTACCCAATTATATTGGGGTCGGTTTCCAGTCTAACTGGATGCAGCTGAATACTATGTTTACATGAAGCGTCTGGAGGTCAGACACATATTTTATAAATGGATAGATACCTCTGTGCCCTGTGCTGATTAAATTATGACACTAAAACAAACAAATCGCTGACCAAACAGTTAAACCTGAATCTACTTTACGATCACATTTTCCTGAAATAAAAAGTTGCCTGTGTTTAAATTGTCAAAATTCCAGGTTGTTAGCTGCCAAGTTGCCAGATTGTGAGTGTGCCGAGTTTGTTTTAAACCTCTTAGGTCAGATTTACGGTCACTTTCTAATAACGTGCTTCAAAATATTTAAACTATAATTTAATAGCATTTGGTACTTGACTGCGGTTAATTATGACATATTTCCATTCAACTCCGTTAATTAGTCTTGCTTGAAGTTTCAACTAATTGAAAATTTTTGAACAATTAATATACGTTCACTTGTTTTCAGCAGAGGTGATACTTGAGTAATTATAATATATGCAAGGTGTAACAGATTAAGCGCAATACCTCAAACATCCCAATTAGAATACTAAATTATAAGTATAGACTTATAATTTAATATTCTAATTGGGATAGGGATAAATTGAAACCAAACCTAGACTAAACGCAAAACGTATGTGCGTCATACAATATATTGTCTTGATGATAGGCGGTGATAAGCGAGGACAGTAATTGGATGGGTCGCGGTGCAAGATTAATTAATCGCAGTTGACTTTGAAATTGCGTTTTTTCAGAAATTGTTTGTTTGTGATAGTTTGGTAAATAGGCTGATGATTCTTGTATTGGAAAAATTTTAACACAAAATAAAGCAACGGTAGCGAGTGATATATTCAAGTCACTGGACCCCACCATACTCGGTATATCATCAGCACACATTGCCAGTTATGACTTGACAGCCAGCAGTGGGTCAGTTAGTGACAGTGGTGGCCCAGTGGTTACAGGCTCGAGGAGCTAGAGAGTAGGACACATTTATTATTGTTTATCACTTTCAATTCTTGCACCTACCACGCTATCTCTTCACGACACGGTTGACTGGTAGAGAAAATCTACGACATTATGTCTGCCTTTGTACCTATGTTCATTGTTCAGGACGTGTAAATAAATAAATACATTATTTTGTGTAGGTAGCTTATTTTCATCATAACCATTACTATCAAAACGGTGAAAGAAGAAGGACCAAAAACTTCGAAGAAATGCGACATCTAGCAACCCGAACTGGGCTCGTGTGGTGGACCTCTCATAGACAGGAGCCAGGAGGCCTGTGTCTTAGCTATGGGAACGTTGTAAGATAATTATGAGCATCTTACCAGTACATACGCTGACCAAACTTTTATTTAATATTGTTTATTTATTTAAGAAGTATGGAGGACTAACAGCTATTAAATACAGAAGTAGAAGTAGACAGTGAGCCAATTAAAAGTCCTCCCGTTTAGAGGCAGGAAAAACTTAAATTGAACACTTAAAAAGTGTACAATCTTAATATAACGAGATCATAAATACAATATTCAAAGTGAATAAATAGATAGCAGATATAAATAACACATACAACACAGTAACTACAGATATTAATTATTTAAAAAAAAATCAACGCTTTTGGCAAACGATTTTGACTGGCTGCTTTCTGGCTGTAATCACACTTGTTGTAAACGGGTCAAAATCGTTTCAATGTATCATAAACTTATTTCGTTTCAGACTAACTGAGCCTGCTACTCGTTATCTCAGCAACTCGTCCAAATTATTCTTAGTCTAATGAACTGAACGGTTTTAACAAAGCTAACATAATCCCAGTTAATAATAAAACAGTCTTTTGTTAAAAACTAGCAAGTATTTTAAAACTTGTAAAAAGAAACCTTCCTAACTTTAAAGTTAGGAAGGTTTCTTTGAACAAATTGTACTTAATCTTATATTTGAGAAACATCTGTCGATCGAAACTTTATAAAAGAAATTCCAATTTATCCAATCCAATTTATTTATGCTTGAAAAATTTTATCATCATCTATGCTCCTATTGTTCCTAAATTTGCAAAGAAAGTTTTTTGTGTTCAAATCTGAATAATTAATTGAACAAGAGACACAAAAATAGTTGAACAACTCGAAACTAGGCGCACACTGAGTTTCAATTCAAATAAAACATTGCAACGTGGAATTTACAATTGCTTAGGTACCTATTTGTAATGAGAGACTCGTTGATTATACCAGATACAAATTGTTTTATAAATAGAATGTGATTGAGGTTCTTGAGTCATGTTCTGCGGCAGAAAAAGGAATGATGTGTTATGTGAGGAGGTTTTAAGACTTAGTATAAATAAGGATTCTTAAATAAGCAAAAACAAAGAAAAAATAAAAGGACAGTGATTTTGCTTACGCATCCACTACACGGACCAAGTTCGGTTATGTGTATGTCGCATATCTTCAGAATTTCGGTCCTAGGACATATCGATTTCCTGACGATTTTTTCGTTCGAAAATGATACAATTTAATGTGCCTGCCTTGGTTTGAAACCACAACTGACAACTTGTAAGTATGTAGTGCCTGTAATCACTGAGCTACCACTACTCTGAAAATATTTAGTGTAGCAGAATATACTTCAGCAAGTACAAGATGACTGCACAGTTATAAAATAAAAACTATAGAAAGCCTCGTGTTTCACTCACATTTTACCAGATACAAAGTGATGATTTAGTCGACCATGGAGATACGAAACGACGCTTGTCTAGAAGCAACCTATTCATTCTTGACTTAAGGATCTCCAGAGTCCAGATTGTACAATTTTATTTAAAATCACAAAATAAGTTCGAGAATTCCTCTCCTTAGCTGTACGCGAATGAAAGTATTTACACACCATTTTGTTTGTGGGTATGTACACATATGCCCAAAATACAATAAACATACTTTTAACAATTCCAAGGTTCCGTAACATAAAGTTGGCACCGCAGCACTCTAAAGACGTCTGAAAGTTAAGATTTTCTATTTCCACCACATTCACCAAAAGTAATATGTAACAAGAGCAACGGCAATAAAGACTCATACTACAGAGAGATACAAACCATTAAATCTTTCAGCGCGTTGATCTAAGCCATTCACTTTTTGTTAATTCCGTTCGTTCGCCGAAAGCCTTAACACAACATAAAAGAAAGGTTCAAGTAAATAAATTGCAATACAAGACAAATAGATGTTTTTGAGGGGGTGAAATAATAAAAGAGGAGGAAATGAAGGCAATATGTCTTCGAAAATAGAATTAGGTTCTAATCAGGGGCGTCTTGGCACCGCGCATCCTTTTCAACCTTCAAAGGATACGAAACGACTCTTGTCTAATACCTTCTGGGGAATGCGATGAGCGAAAATGTTAGAGGAACCTCTGTTGAGTATGAAGTATTGTGATTTTTGTGATTTGTGGTTAAAAATGATATAGTGAATGGAAATAATTTGTTTCTTTTTTTACATTCTATTAGAATTAAAATCGTTTTACCTAACTTACATTTTTTTTGAAGGTTGGATCATCATTCTCTTGCCATTCATACTAGCTGTTGCCGCGACTCCGTTCGCGTGGGAGGTTTATCCCACCTTAATACCGAACCCGTGGGAACTTTGGGGCAAAAAATCTGTATGTTGCCCTGTAACTTGACCCACGCAAAATGATTGGTTTTTAGACGTCCACATAGTATGAAGGTACGAGTAGTAGGTACTTCACGAATATTATTACTCTGAATATGATATAGGTAAGTAAGATGTAAAGATAAAAACAACTTAATATTTGATAAAATGTATTCCCAATACATCGCTGTAGGTCACGGTTTCTCCTACTGCAACTGTAACTTAATAATGAGAAAAAAACAGTTTTTGCACTGTTTCTGTACCTACTGGTGCTTAGAAACCTGGCATCTTGCCAAATTTCTTGGCAAGTTCTTTTTAGGTTTTGTGATACCTCAATGGTCCTTTCAAGGTGAAGCCTTGCTGAGGTTCGTACGTGGATAGCTAGCTATCTTACTAAGAGTCCTCCGTATCACGGATAATACGTTTTATACATCAGCTATAACAAGGTTACGAGTAGGAAAAATCTCCAAAATCTCAAAGCCTGATTAGCCCGCACGAACAGAAAGACAGGCAAACGTACTACTATTTTTAGGGTTCTGTGGCCGAATGGCAAAAAACGGGACCCTTATAGTTTCGACATGTCTGTCCGTCTGTCTGTCTGTCTGTCTGTCCGTCCGTCCGTATGTCACAGCCATTTTATTCCGAAACTATTAAGACTATACATGTAAAACTTGGTAGGTAGATGTATTCTGTGAACCGCTTTCCGATTATAAGAGAAAATTTAAAAATATTTATAATAAAGGGGGCTCCCCATACATGGAACTGAAACGGAAAATTTTTTTTTTTTCATGAAACCTATACGTGTGTGGTATCTATAGACAGGTCTTTAAAAATTACATTAAGGTTTCTAAAATGACTTTTTCATAAAGTTAATCGTTTAAAAGATATACGCTTCCAAAGTGGTAAAATGTGGGTCACCTCCCCCTCTAACTTCTATAATAATGAAGTGAAAAATCTAAAAAAACCATATATTGTAGATTGTAATGTAAACTTTGAACCAAAATTAGTTTGAATGAGATCGAGTCAGCAGTTTTTGAGATACAGTATATTTTCTAAAACCGCAAATATAACTTTGTAATTCATACAAATACTATGAAAAACAAAGTTATTTGGCGTAGTTATAAAAATTCTAAATAAGCTAGTTTTAAGAAATTTGTAAGGTTTTTGTTTTTTTTTTAATATATTAAGTATATTATATTTATTATAGTTACTACGGAACCCTTCATGAGCGAGTTCGACTCGCACTTGGCCATTTTTTTAATTTTTATGTGATTACTAAAGTTTTTTTGAGAAATAGTTGTAAATATTAAATGATCGTTTAATCCTGAGATTCCTGTGGGGTGAGCGCATGCAAACGTGTTACAAAAATTATGGTACTCTTGTTAATCAACAAGAGTTCTTAATGAGTTCTGGTGCCCTGATACCGAATGGAGATGGCTATTTTTTTAAGTAAGATGATTTTTTTGTTACTAGAGGAATCGTTATAACTTTAAATTCTACTCAATTACTTATTTTACATTTCATTAAAAAAAAACGCTTATCTAAATAAAACTACTACAAAGCTATTTTGTTAGCAAATAACATCGTTTTTGTTGCATAACTTAAAGACAAACGTGCAAGAACTAATTTATGTGTTTGATAACAAAATTTACATTGGCAATCACAACGGTTTCCCAGTTACCGTGAAAGAATTAATTTATCAAAATTTAACGGGAATTATGAGATGATCTTGTGGCTAAATAATGTTTCTTTTTCTAAAAATCTCAAAAAAGCTTCTTAATCACCTGTTTCGTGAGAGTCCGTTTGCGTCGCGCGGCCCGCGTGCACTCGCTTTGAAACTAACTACATAAGTAAGCGGCCAATAATCCATAATCTACGTACGTGATCTAAGTACTAGGTAGTGGTGATGCTGAAGGGTGCGTGTAGTTTCTCATTACCTAAATGGTGATATAACAATGCTTAATATAACTTACATTAATTTACTGTCTCAATTCGCTTAACGTAAAATAGAACACTAATAAATTCTTTTTATAGTATTGGAACGTTGCCTTCCTTCTTATGAGCTGATTATGAAATTAAACCACATTGTTTTTTCTTTTGTTTTTTATTATTACAACATATGAATAGTAATAGCACGATGGGATAATAATCGTCCTACATGCTTACAAAAATCTCCTATAAGACACGAAGGAGTCTTTGAATGTCGATAGTTATGGGAAGATCCCAGTTGTCATTAATACTTATTTGACAGTTACAGGTAGTAAGAAGCAAGATAAACTGACGTCATTCTTGGCAGGGGTAGAGGTCAGATAGAGAGGACAGAGGATTAAAAAAAAAAAAAAACAGCCACAGTAATGTGCTCGACTGGGTTAGACCCAATGACCGCCAACTCGAAAGTTGGGTCTAAAACCACTTGGCCACCATTGCATGATTTATGAAATGATCTATCCACCCATATCAAATATGAATTGAGCACCAGCAACATAATTAATTAAGAATGGGGACACTTAGTTTATAACTTAATGTTTGGTAATATAAGTTGACTTATTCATTGAAAATGTTCTCGATTTTCAACCGACGACAAAAAGAGGAGGTTATCAATTCGACGCGTATATTTGTTTTTTTTTTTTTTTTTTTTAATGTATGATCATCGATTACTCGAAGACGGCTGAACCGATTTGGAAAATTCTTTTTTTGATTGAAAGGGTATACTTCAAAATTGGTCCCATTTTCATAAACGTCAGGATCTGATGATGGGATCCTGGAGAAATCGTGGGAACTCTTCAAATATTATAGGCACACCTATGACGTTTTGGGTATTTATTATAGTAACTTGTGCAGTTGCTCTCAAAAAGTACCATTTGAGGAAGTGGAACTGATGATGAAGACCACAGATGGCCGCCGAAACTACTCAATAATAAGTATTGAGTGGATTGCGATTCGATTACTTGAATATGGATGTTAAGCACTTTATGCTCGTCACAATGCATATGGTGATGTAGAGCTGATGGTGAAGTACCAGGAGAACTCCTCAACAATTAACGGCCCAGCATTGGGAAAAGCAATATTTTGTAAAAGGTTATAAGTAGTTGACATTTAGGCTCTTGTAACTAGGTAAATTAAAAATAGACCAACTAAAAAGAGTGAAATAAAAACTTTTTACCAAAAAATTAAACCGACTCCCAAAAAACACTGCAAAGTGAAAAATAACTTTAATTTCGGAAGTCAGTGCCAAAAACGAAAATACAAAACTAAAGACACCGACTACCGAAATTAAAGTTATTTTTCACTTTGCAGTGTTTTTTGGGAGTCGGTTTAATTTTTTGGTAAAAAGTTTTTTCAAGGTAAACATTACATGCTCAGTGTAGTACCAAACTAACTAATACAAATTCTCCTCTGACCTGAAAATGTTTGAACTTCAGAGTATCTCCTACATACAAGTACATAAATGTAGGTAACCGTACATGCATATAAATTAGATACGCCTGTAACATATTCATTCCTTTTTTTGCGTCGAATATCAAAGGGTAGATTAACATAGTTTCCCCAACAAAAAGGCCTAACTTGTTGGAAAGTTTTCACATTATTAAAATAAATACAAAATTCTCTTCTTTTATAAAATTTAAGATAATGTTATTTTAAATATAAGATGGAAGTTAATTTTTCTGTACCTGTCTATTGTATTTTCTAATATCAGTTTAAATAACTTTTACATTATGAAAAAAGGTAAGTGTTAAATTTAAAAATAAAAGTTTTTAGTACAGTCATTGAATATGCCTAAGAACCGCTAGTTTAATTGAAAACTCAATTCTATCCCTGGTATATAAAACGATACACATAATTTAAAGAAATTCACACACGGTTAGCGCAAAACATATATTTTGTGTGTTTGTGATGCAAACTTTAAGTTCTGCGAAATAACCCATACTTGAAATCGACATGAAAATACAAGTAAAAGAGTTTAATATCATAAAATCTAAATATTTTTCAGAGTATATTTTGTTAACATAATCCTCGTCGTGTTGAATCTATGAATAGAAATAATGTAACATCAGATATATCTAAGTAAAATAATCAATGGCTTCTGCCACAGAGCGTAGACCAGCCAGCTGGCATCAAATAAAGAAATCATCTAAACATTTATCTATCACATAAAATTAAATAGGAGATTCTGATGTCTATGAACATAGAATTGGGGATATATACGGGAATGGGAACATAAACGGGAATGTTATAACGAGATACTGCGGCCCTTGAACGTTAACAACAAACACTTCAAAAGAAAAAGCTTCTATAAAGAAAATCTCCAATCGCTAAAGAAAATTTCACATTTTTTTCTAGCTTCGTTGCATAAACAAAAGCCTAGAACTACATACGTCCCTGCAACCTCGCACGATATATGCTTCTATTTGTTTACTTCTCCTGTATACCAAACACTGAAGATATTTTTCTCTTCCAAGCGTTGGAGGTTAAAACAAAGCCCTAAAATATTCATCCATGTGGGATATAGCGACACTAATTCGAGTGGTCACTGCTCCACAATGAGATCGTATAATCATCTCATACATTATTGTATCTGCTGTAGTGACTGTGAAGTCAGACAGAAGTCTCACTCGCTGTCATCTTTGAGATTTTTATCTGAATCTAGCTTTCCGGCCGCGGCTTCACATACGTTGGTTTTATTGTACAATTTCTATAACTACTGTTCCGTTTTTTCTCTCCATAAGTATATGCCGCAAGCCGAAAGAAACTGCCACATTAGTCGAGCCATTCTCTAGTTTCAAGCATATTCATCTATTTACGATATACGAGTGGACCCTGCAGACATTGTACTGCCTCAAAAACCGACTGTACTGTTTTATTATAAGTATTGGTACAGCCGTTAGTAGGTTGAAATTGGGGTTTCTGGATCAGATGAGATCCAGAAACACCCAATTTCAACCATCATTCATTTAATGAATGCCTTCCAAATTAAAATGTCTATGAATGAAGCATAATGTGAATAATATTAATTTATTCACATTATACTTTAGAGTTTAATGCTATGATGTAAATATGCGTATTTAATTAAATATTCTTTTCCTTTCACAGCGTTCAAGTAAACGCATTCAGGATAATGTATAGCATGTTGCATCCAAGGATCATCATAAATCTCCCAATCTTCGATAACACCTCCACATGAGAAACATGCTGCTTTATCATTTACACTATTTCCACAATAAAAAAACCCAGCGTCAGACATTTCTGTTACTAATCTTCTCCTTGAATCAGCCGTTGCCCAATAATGTCTAAATGAAAATTCACGCATTTTATATGAATTATACATGTCATATCGAGGATTATCTTTATTTTGAGACATGTTCTGTTTATTCACTTCTTAGTTCTTGATACAAATAATTTTAAAAGTATAATGACCCGTACAGCTGTTGCCAGCAACTTATAACGTCTTATTCGACGGGATTGGTAGGGATAGGAAATTGGTACATATTACCCATTTGTGAAAAATCAAACAAGAAAATATTTATTTTAAAAATATATTATTATCTATACACCATTTATTTAAACATATTACATTTTTTAAAGAACATATTTTATCATGATAAATACAACTATACACATCACGAGAGTATTCATATTTATTGTACAAGCTTAATAAGTTAGGACAACCTATATCTTCTAAATTATTTATATTATTATTATTCGAAATATTTTTTAACCACACCACTTTTTCTAAACCTTTGGTGTAAACACTTTTATCTCTTAAAATATCTACAATCAAGTTCTGATGATTTGAGTAAGACACAAATCCTTCACTCCAGTATATTTTTCTATTACGTTCAATCCAAGTGACTTGCCGTTTTTCTAGTTTCGTCAAATCGTAAAATGGGAAAGGTGGCTTAATTAAAAACACCTGAATTTTGTTATTACATAATACAGCAATTTCTTTCATGATAAATTCATTATTTTCTGTTTTAAAACCTTGTACATCTACAATGGCAGTCATGATAACCTGCGCACTATGTTACTCAAGGGTTTATATTCCACAAGTCGATCGTTAATAATTAAACAATATCCAGTTGTGTTATCTGGCATTGGTGCTAAACATTCAATATCCAGCCGCACATCTACGGGACCTGTTTTTAAACTATCGTTTTGTCTTGAACAGTCTATGATAAAGAGAGGAGCCTTCTCCTTGAAACCGACCAAATCAAGCAAGGGGTCTGCAGGACAGTTGTAATACGACTGACGAAATTTCACATACATTTCATATAATGTATTGTATTTGTTCTCGGAAAAATTTAAGCTTAGAGGCTCGTAAGGATAATATTGTGAATTCAAAAATAGTGTTACATTGGTAACCCCACAGTGATCAAACAGGGAACTGTCTTTGGTTTTATTATTTTTTCTGTTGGTTTGCAGGTAAAAAATGACGTATCGAGGTTTCTCTAATTGTGATGCAGTCTTAACTGACCAAGAATGTTTTGTAGTTTTAGGGAGCAAAGGATACTCATATAAATCCCAATTTCGAAACGCTATCTGAATAGGTTTATCTCTTTCCAAGTGTTTAAGAAGTGTCAATCGTTCGCGGTCTGACACTTTTATATGTGGTACACGCCATTGTAATCTTTGTATGTCTATTTGACAATGCACAACTTCATCAGTCGCTATGATACTGTTTAAGTTAGAGTTACTTCTATTCAGGATAAGTTCATGTTTACAATTTATCACAATTTTATTGTAATCCTCCGCAAACCCTAAAATCTTATTAAGAGGTACAATAGCACTAAAATGACCATCATTTTTAAATCCATCTATGTTCCAACCCCACAAGGCTGCAACTTTATTTTCCCCATCATTCATTGAAACGTATGACTTTATTGTCGACGTAATTCCAGAATTTTTAATGCGATCTATTTCAATACCATTTATTTCGTATCTGATATCTTGAAACAAAAACATAACAGGGTTGTTACTGAAAGTAATATTTTTCTTAATCGGTTTTCCCTCTTTGTCGAAGAACTTTGCTTGACCCTCGACGTAAATTGAACTGGCTGACGGTAACACATATATGTCTTGTTGGTGTATGGGAATTCTGATTTCATCGTTTTCTCTAAAGCTGTTATTGTAGGGATTGTAAGAATGAACTTCGTAACTTTCAATCGAAGTATCGAAGTGTGGTAACTCATTAATCTGTAGAATATTCATATTTTGAATCCTAAGGCTTTAAGAAAATCTTGATTTGTTTTAGTCAATTTTATAACTTTTTTCTTACGTCTTTGCACCTTAGTGGTTATGGATGAAATAGGACGTTTTTTGTTAACTATGGGGTTTTTATAATAATATAATATCATTTTGTTTTTCTTATATGAAGGCGTAGTTGAATATTATGTTCTTCTCTAAATTGAATACAGTACCCAAATTGATCAACTATCCTAATAGATATAGATGAAATAATGTTTTTGTTCACTGGAAAGTAAATAATGTTTTGAGGTGTTTCTATGATTTGATGTCCTGTAGCAGTATTATATATAAATTCATGAATAATATGACTTGGTAACCCGTTACAGTATGAACCATGTACAAGATCACATTCGATTCTGATCACAGGGAGAAAGTTGTTATTAATGTGTACATTTGGTATTGAATTTAATACAGAAAAGTATAGTAAACAGCACTCGTATTGACCAGATAAATTCAGAGGTGGATGAAAGAATGTTTCCAATTCTGATTTATTTCCAGAGATGGTAATAGCTACAGACATGCTTGTATACTGAACACTTTTAGAAGATCCTGTTTATTTTATTCCTTGACTACACCAAAAATTCTCTAAAAAGTTTAAACATAAGTGTCCACAATTGTAAGGGTGATCACGTTGTATATTATCATAATTATAGTGAACTTTAGAACCTAAGTATTTTATCAATTCCTTTGGTGGTTTAAGATTTCCATAACTATCAAAATATTCAACATAATCATTGTATTTTGCATAGGCTACCCAATGAGAACCTGAACTTTTAGAACTATCTAAATTAACAACTCCACATTCCTTTTTAAAATGTTGCTTTGGGAGCTCATCCCTCATAAAGACACCTCTAAAATAAGGAATATTATTTCCATACTTCAAAATATCAATGTTAGTTAAGGCTCGTTTGGGTAGCCGATATTTTAGTTTTTTTCTTTCGATACGTAAATTCCGAGCCAGTTTTTATGAGGTTTAAGATACAGTCCCTTTCCGATACAAAGAGCTTCCATTTTTTCATTATGTCTTTTCAGTTCAGTAAAACGTTCTTTAGCCGTCTTGAATTCATTTATAGTTTTTGCTATACCGGCAGCACCACCTGCTAAAGCTCCAGCAGCTGATAATCCAGCGAAAATAGGTATCAAGGGTAACACTCCACCGGTTTTTGGTACAGGTATAATCCGCGGCAATTTTATAGAGGAATCATTAATTAATTCTCTAGCAGCAGCCATAGCTAATTCTATCGCCACTTTCTTGCATTTTGGTTTCAATCTTCGCATCTGTTTTTTCGTTTTAGTAATAATATTTTTTAATTTCTTTTTAATGCCATTTCCAGACGTAAATTTGCTTGAAGAATTACATTTACGACTTTTTAGACCAGTACCAGTTTTAATTTTTGTTAACATAGCTTTGCTTACTACATGTGCTGCAATTTTTTCACCTATAGTCGCATCAGAGGCAACTGCTCGCTTTTTTGCCATTTTTAACAGAATGAAATCTGCTTTATGTCGATCGTCTAAGTTTGAAGACTTGTGATAGGCAATGTCGTGTTCTTTGCAGTATTCGTCTAATTTATTAACACCTTTTTCTCCACGTGTTAACCTCTTAATTAATTTTGTACCAGGACCACAATAATTGTATCCTGGTAAGTGTAATTCAAATGGTGAATGATTTATAAGCCAATTGAGAAGACTTCTCTCCCCAATACACATGACAAGACTGAAGATACATGGATAGAACTCTTAATAAATACGTGATTATTAAGTTAATTTTCCTTTACTTTTATTATAATATATTAGAATTATTAATCCAGCTGTTTTCGGTAGAAGGTAAACCTAACCATTTCACTAAAACCTTATTTCCTTTCCTTCCTAGAACTTTTTCGACTAGATATACATCAGGATATTTGGTTTTCTGAAGTTCTTGTTCATAAAATGCTCCTAAAATAGGTTGACCTCTAATTGTATCATCAATTAAGTACGTGATAGGAGTTGTGTTTTGTATTTTTCGAATTTTAAATATTTCTGTCGACCAGCTGGGAGTATATCCTTTTTCAAATATTCCCTTATACTTACTGACACGTACATAATCCCCCACTTGAAACTTACTTCTTTTTTTTCAACTTTGTTAATCAACCGCACGTACCTTTCTAATATGCGTTTTTTATTGTTATTATTTACATTTGCTGGGATTTCATCAATCGTTTTGTGGTGGGTGTGGTTGTATTTATGAATAACATTATTGAGGGTATTATCTATCCAATTATAGTTGCCTTTTAAACTAAATTCCTTGTATAATTTAGATTTCAATGTTCTGATAAATCTCTCAACGATCGATGCCTTTTTTGTTGAGTATGTTGAATAATGATTAATGTGGTAACATTTCATTAGTTTCTGAAATTTTTTGTTATAAAATTCTGTTCCATTATCAGTTTGCAGATTTTTAGGAAAACGGTCCTTAGCCAACAAAAGCTTAAAAGTATTACATACATCGTCTTTGTTCTTACTTTTCAAAGGGAACGCCCAAGCGTATTTTGAAAATGTATCGATAACTGTAAGAATAAACCTATTTTTTTTATTTTCTTTAGAAATTGATTGCATATCAATTAAGTCTGCTTGCCATAGGTCATCTATATCTTTCATAATTACATTTCTTCGCGTAAAATTCACCCTAGCATTTTTATGAATTTCGTTTACCACATCGGCTTTGCTCATGCTCAGAAGTTTTCTGTATCACCTTTACTTTCTACGACTCAGATTCTTGTAAAGGAATTTTACTAGTGATTAAAATTATTCTGTATTGAAAATTCAATGATCGTTCGCTTTTATTTCAACTATGCTGTAACATCACATTTTATTTGCATCATTCATGCAGGTACCTAGATAATTACAAATTGGTCTATGTTCATTCCGAATGACTATGTGATACTGAATCAAAATCTTATTAGTAATAGTATTTATTCCTTAATTATGTTGGCTTCTTTTAATTCTTCAATTATTGATAAAATTTCATTATCGTGATTTGTATCTCTTGAAGCTACTAATAATTTTAATCTCTCAACTAATTCATTGGGGTCGTCCCAATAAACCAAGTCAGTGTCTTTGTTATATTTTTTAAGCTTTGGCAAGCTGCCTCCAAGTTTTGCCTGAATTTTATCGTTTGAAGTATCGGAAAATAAGGGTTTGATTATTTCACGATACTTAAATCCTTTATCACCTCTTATTTGACCTGTAGGGTTAAAATCTCTCTTATGGGCATTTGTATGATCTAATATGTCTTTATAGACAAGTTTATCTCTGCTTGATATTGATTTTAAATTACGTTTTGTTCGAAGTAAGAGTTCTTTTAGGCCAGGTGTTAAATTGTAAGGTTTGTCTCCGATTTTAATCAGTAATACGTTATCGTTATTCAAACTGTCAATTTTAGAAATGGTTACTACTGAATTACCCATCATTAAAGTTTTATTTTCTTTTCTTATTCCAAATGGTATATTTAAACCCTCGTGAATATCATAGATATCATCGCGTTCTAGTGAAATTTCTAACTTATCTTTTACTTCAGTTTTAGGAGAGCTTGTAGTCTTTAATTCAGTGTCATAAAAATCGTCACACATAGCAGAAGAGCTTGTACTATTTCCATCCGACTCGATTGCTTCAGAATTTTCGGATGTTTTAGTTCCGTTGTTTTTTATATGTTCTAGAAATATTTTAGAATTCACTAGGGTTTTAAGAGGCTCCGAAACAGGTTTAAGCATTTTATCAAACGATAAGTTAGTTTCATGTTCCTGATTTTTCAGTTGTTTTATTTTGTTTTTGATTGAGTCGACAGACTTCATTAATTCCATTTTAATATTTTTATTCATGTTATTAAGTAATTGTTAGATAACACTGTATTCGACTAAGGACACTCTAATACTAATTTAATTTGATGTACGAAATTAATTTATATCTTTATTCAAAGTGAATAAAAATGATCTAAATTTTTTCTATACCTTCCATTGTTTAATGATGAGTCTTTACTAATACTAACAAAATTAAATGGCTTACTCCAAACTGTTTTACAAATATTTTTGAACTGATTCCATGACATATCAGAACTAACATGTTCTTCGTAAATATGCTTTAAGTTAACATCATCTTGTTTAAAAATTATAAGAAAATTTGCATTATCACGTAGCAACTGCTTCGGAATTTTTGAGTAGGTTTGAGACAAATAAAAGCAATCAATTTGCTTGTGTCTACCCGTAGAAAAATAATTACGAATGTTTATTTGATTTGCACATGCAACGTCATCAAAAATAAAAACAGAATTGGTTAAAGCCTCACTCGGAGCTATGACATCTTTGCCATCATTGAATTCATAAAACTTAATCTGAGGCACTCTCATTATGACTTCTCGTAAAAAACGATATTTTGGTTGAAAAGTTGTCTTCGAATACAAGTAAAGATTCATAAATTTGAGTCCATTTTCATGCAATAACAAACTGATCATTGCATTTGTTTTACCACAATTCGATGGGCCGCATATTATACAGCGAATCGAATTAGGTAATAGAACGCTATGTCTTATCTGAGGAGCAGAGTCATCAAGTTTTATATTATTAACCTTTAGTGATGTGTGTTGTTTGATCAACTTCATTATGTCTTTTAATTTAATTTCTGCCTTACATACGCATATATACAATTAAATATAAACACTATCATCGCTATGCATTTTATGCAAGCTGAGATGGTTTTCTACTTATGTTACCTATATAAAGCGGACTTACATGAGAAATCTACGACTTGATGTCATCAACTGAGTTGAACAGCGAGTTTCTTTTTAACCTTAAATTATCTTATGGTTTATAATCGTAAGTAACTACTCAATTAAAATTGTTTCCAAGGCTAATATAATTATTAATTTAATATTAGATAAAATGTAACTTAATTTAACATTATTTTTTATTTCAGAAAATGGAAGATCTTGATATTGTGGATGATGTTGTTAAGTCATTCTATTTTACAAATGAAATAATTGGAAACAATATGGAAAAAACTGAGTTCCAGGAAAGTCAACAGGATAAAGTCAAGGATACTCAAGAAAGATCAATAAAAGGAAAAAACAAGAAGTCGAAATTAAATTCTAAAATTACTTTTTCCAAATTATTGGATACACCTTCATCATCTTTTGTGATTCGCAAGGAGCCAGGAAAAGCACACCATTTAATAAAAATATGTATTTATGATTTAAGTGATAATAATATTGACCACAGTGACAGTGCTTGTGTGAATGTTCAGTATCAAGTCAAGGACACTTACGATGAAATTATGGACGAAACAGAATATCTCGTCGGTAAAATTGTTAAAAAATTAAGTTCAGCTACATACAGATCGTAAGTGCAGTGTAATTATAAGATAATGTTTAATTAAAAGACCAATAAAGTTCAAATTTATTATACATACAGTGTCTTAATTACCACCACACTACAAATAAAAGTATAAATGAAATCTAAAATCATAAAATTGACCTCCCCACAGTTTGAGTCCACAATATTATGCATCGGATATTATTAGAATGAAGCATTCTATGTTTCAAAGGTATTGTATTTTCTTTTAAATTAATATTTCTTAACTTCCAATATTTGTTTAACCTACTTCACGTTTGCAAAATGATAATTTTACGCTATAAATATGATTTACATAAGAAAATGAATGAAAAGTCAATTATTATGAGTAAAATGTATACTTTATTAGGTAAAACTTGTACATACATTGTAACTTATATGCAATACCATTACAAATTATACATCTATTTTAACATAAAACTGTGTATTTCAAGTCATAGCAATATACATTGTATAACATAAGAGTTCTAACATATACAATCACAATGACCCCATGGTAATGTGGTTATCTGATTTCGTTGAACTATTCTTTTATCATCTATTCTATTTAAAATTACTTAATTAACTTCCTGTGAGTATAGTACATGTTTGCTTGACTTTATCATATTCATCTTACATTTAAAAGTAATATTCTTAAATAAAACTTTCTTATAGTTAGATATATTCAATTTTTTTGTAATAGGCCTTGATACTCCTTTAGCTTTGTTAATCTGTGTTTTTAATGATTTAATACAATAAAGTTTTGCTCTTAAGCCAGTAAATTCGGTTATTACATCACCACCTAATTCATCTTTAAACAAGCCGGGAATTTTATCGTTTAACTTTGGTATACAATAAGGATTATTATAATCAAAATTACTAGTGTCAAATTTCAATATATTATCATTCAAATCTTTATAAAAGTTTTGTGTGTTTATTAAGTATAATAAACTGTCAGTGTCCGTATAACACAGTTTAACATTTTCACCGTACTTTTTTTTAATAAATTCGTAATGGAAATTATATAAGTGTTGTTTAGCATATTCCAGTACAGCAAATCCAATATATATAGGTCTATCTAAAACAAGTTTTTCATGATTCAATTGAACTGCAAGAAAATCTTCACTAAAAACACAAATACTTCTTAAGTTTGGTTTTGTTATTAGTTTCTCTGCACCTATTGTTTTATTTGTTCTATTTTTACTATCATTCCACTTTGTTACCAATTTAACATCAACCTGTTTTCGTTTATTTTCAATTGTTTTCCCAAATATTGAATTATTTAAAAGTTTAAAGAAATCTCTCTCAAATAGTGTTCTAGCTGATTGACGCAATTGAGTATTTAAGTCAATATATTTTTTTTAAAAGTTTTCTTGTTTAAATTGAACTACACGGTGATTTTTTTTTTAAATAAGGCCATTTCTGAGACATTCTTTTAAATGTATATAATGTATAACATAGTTGTATTTGTCATATAAGTTCGCGATTAACTTTTCTGTCCTCCCTCCTACGGGTATGAACTTTTCTGGAGCGAAAGGCAAATCACTGTGTAAATCATGTAAATTATCTGGATACATGATATCAACTTCTAAAATGAAACCGTACTCAGCATCGTCAGGTACCTCAAATAAACAAAAATCGTCAATTTCGGAACTTGTCATGAATTTAAAATCTGATATAGGTAATTTTTTTGTCATTGCATATCCATAAAGATTGTTACAGTCAAGATATACTAAATATGTTGACGGTTTAGAATCATCAAAATTAGAGAGGTAAATGTTATTGGCTTTAGCATATCGGTGAGAGCACTGTGCTAATCCACCGCGTATTCCTTTTTCTATCATCTTATAAATGTCTAAATCATGAATCAATTCTAGTTGAACACCTGTGTAAAGGAGCATAGCGTCCCAACTTAAACCAGGTGAACTTACATAGTATGCAGGATCGAGATTATAATGCTGAAGACATATTTTCCTGAAATTTTCAAATATATCGCATAGTAATAATACGTCGCACTTTACATATAAATCGGTATATTCACGAAGACTACTAATTTTAAAGTAATTCCAAACGGTTTGCGCGTGTTCATACTCGCTATCAGTTATATGCCTCATTTGCAAACTGTTGTAAAAACAATGTTTTGGAGGGAGTTCTGTCTCATCATATTTACGCCATGAATCAATATATTCATATGGATATATACCTTTCCTTCGTATTAATTCGAATTTTGCGTCGTCAGGAAAATATGATCTCAAATTTAAAAAATTACTGTCTGTTAAACTTTTACTTAGATTATCAAGACTTGTGCTAAGGAACTGGAATGAATCTATGAATTTAATTTGCAAAGTTTTCTTACACCCAGTTTTAATGATTTTTGTAATGGATAAATATTTTTCTTTTGTTTTTGGAATTATTTTTAATTCACCATCATATTTTGACAATTCCTTGATAAAAATATGGGAATCATAGCCAGATAAATTATGAAATATGACAGGTATGAATGGACAGACTTTATAAATTAAATTACAGTGTGAATGAGCTGCACCTCTATATTCTGATGTAATATGATCATGATCGTGCACTTTGTCATCAAATAATAAATTTTTACAAATATGACATGTACTTGCATTACGATAATTATTCATTTGTTCTGGAGTCATTGGTTTCATAACATTTTCAGTCTTCAAAATTTCATGTATTGATTTTGTTTCTTCAATTAATTTCTTAACAAACACTTGTACACAGTCTGTTCCTTGATAAGTAACAAATTTATTTAAGCTACTGTCATGTGAACAACACACGTAATATGCAAAACATGAAGGCTAGTGCAATTTATTTTTTATAGTATTTTTATTAGTATTTTCTTCATTAAAATTGCTTAATAGACTTTCAAAATCCGCGTATATAACAAAGTTGATTTTTTGTTGTCTCTCAAAATGTTTAAACTGTAACGTGCTGTTTTTATCTGGTAATAATGTTAAAATTTTAGAACAGGCATGAGAGTGGAATTTCATTTCACTAGTAAAAAATTGCAAACATATCTCACATAAATACATTCGACCTTTATGGCTGGAAACCTGACGTCTCACTAAGCGCAAAAGATCCTTTATCAAACAATAATGAGCTCTATTATTTTTCTCGAAATATAATAAATTAATATGTTTATCTTTCTTACAATTTGTCACATAAAGAGGGCCAGTTACAGTGTAATCTTTATCCAATCCATAAATATTGATACTTAGATCACTGTTATTCTTTTCAAACAACCTGATGTCTTTAACGGTTGGCGGGAATGTCATCCCTTTCATATTAAATATCGTACTAAAATCTGGGTATGAGCTTGGCCTACAGACATTATTTTTAGCAGGAAATAATGCTGCTAAGATGCTCCATAAAAAACAATATTCATCGTTATTATTAATATTTATACAGCTTTTTGTATTTTTAATAACATATGGTAGTTCTATGTAAGAACCACCTCGCATGGGAGAATACTTATTTATATTTATTTCTAAATGACTTAGTGACGTGAATGACCATCCAGATTCACAATGCTCAAATTCAGTTAATTTTATCTTAAAAGTCTCTCTTAAATTTAAGTAAATATCGTTCAAATCAGTACTTTTATAAATAACTTCATATTTTGTATTAAATGACTTCAGCTGCTGCTCACCTGATTTAGGTAAATCAAAGTAAGCAAACAGCTCAAAGTTAACTTTAATACATTTGTGTTTTAATAATGATAACTCAATTAGTTTATAAACATCGTCTCGCTTACCATCCAAGAACGTCTCTAATAGTAGGTACTCGTCTTCTATGGATGGGTTTAAGCGATATGTCATTATTCTGTTTTTGAATGCTGTAGCTATTATATCAATATGCTCAAACTTTGATTTTATCAAACAATTCGATTTATGGATATTAGTTCGTTTATGATATCTGTATTCATGTTTCAGTATTTCAATTTTACATTTATCACAATAAATATAACTTGATGGTGAACCAGAAGAGGGTGATTTCACTGAAAAGAAAATTAATGCATAGTATAAAAATATATTTCATTAAACAAAACTACATTTAAAATTCATATTGGTCTTAAGATATAGTTTATGATTACACATTGGTCTTAGGTTAATTGATAGATATAGTATATGATTATACAGGTCTGATTAATGATTAATAGAAAGTCATTCGATTAAATAGGTACGATGATTAAGTTATATAAAGCCACTTTATTATTGATACGAGCTTATAAATGTGGCTGAACGGTTCTTAAACTCTTTTCTCGTTTCCTTTATAAATGCATTTAAATGCTTCCAGGGCTCGGTGTCTGAATTAGTTTTATTTTTAATAGTTATTACGGAGTGCCGCCATCGATTGACTGGTGGCACCCGTTCGATTTCGTCACAATTATAAATTTTTAACTCAATATAAAAGCTCCCAGTTTTCTCTTCGTCAATCTGTCGTGAGAAACCGTTGGCTAATCTACGCGTCACGTAGGAGTAGATAGGTGCTGGTTTTTTACCGGCGCTGTGATCCTGCTCGTCATCGTCGCTATCCGTGCCGAAGAGATCACGCACCGTAGCTCTCGACTTATAAGCCTTCTTACTAGTGGTAGGCTGGCTGCCCGATGCCTTCTCTGCCATCTTCCGCTTCTTTTTGCCGGCCTTGGAGCGCCAACTATAGACTCATCTGAAGACGGGAACAACTGGTCAGCCATTTGCTTGGACCTGAAAATAAAGAGAATTTTATTAATTAATTAATGAGTAACAGTCATTTATCAATAGGTGAATAATTAAAAAGATCACTTCATTGCTTTATTCGATTGACTTATTATTTTACATTACTCATATGATGAATAATAGAATAGTAGAATAATTGAATATCGGAATGATCGAATAGAAGTATAATTGAATATAAGAATGATTGAATAATAAAATAACGGTGTGTACACAGATGAATAAACTTATGTAATCCAAAGTCACTTACATCTTATAGAAGATCTGCTAATGCTTGTAGGTACTGTCGATATGCTAATATGTAGATGATACCACTAGCTCTTAAAGAAGTGTTTTGCGCTCGAACTTCAGCTGCTAGACTCTTAAATAGTGATAAATCGACGTCATATTATCCCAAATATGGAAAAGGGCACGCGTTGTCAAAATGCTGTATCAGTTGACTGTATCCAAATACGATAGTTTACATTGTCTTCAATATTGTAATACTACGCTAATACAACACAAAATAGTTAAGTACAGAAGGCTGGCTCCCTCAGTGAGTGATAATGTACTCGTAGACGTGAACCGCGGGCCCTCGCTCGCGGCTAGCTGCTATCGATCGATACGACTGACATTCGCGGTTCAACCGACTTGATCCGAAATCATCGTGTCTCGTGAGTAGGTACGCATCTATATGGGCGTGCATTATCGCTCTTTGTATGGAGCTGGCCTTCTGTACCTATCTATTTTGTGATTACAATTAGTTTAGCTTACTTTAATATTTTTTACCCGATTGTCAAGGAAAAGACGGTTATGTTTTTATCAACTATTATTTTAAGAGAATGTGTCTCTAGCCGCTATTGTTGTGACTCAAGATCTACTGTTAAATAATCTATTTATTAAACAGTTTTATAATCTTGCTGTAATAATAAAATCAATATTTACAGTATAAAAACCATTTTGTATCGGGATAGCTACCCGTAATTAATTTTATTACTTTTTATAAAACTTATGTTCAATTCCAGCTTCCAGCATACATATATACCTACCTACGTTACTATAAAAATAAACTAATAGATAACTAATAAAACATAGCCTTTCTTTGGTGATTAAAAATATAAGTTTGAATAACGACATAATAATAGTAGCCAAAACCAGGCGTAGCAATAGTATATCGATCTGCTATTTTGTTTTGATCTGTCTCCATATAAAGTCTTACAGCTTACTTTGCAAAAACCATTATCAATGATATACTACTTACATGCGATGATTTTGTCTGTCGAATCTTCTCAATAAAATGTATGAAAAAATTACAGTGAACAAACGTACAGTAGTATTTATTTCATCATATAAATTTATGGTAAACAATAAAATGTTTGGCGTCATGGTGTCTTAGGGTTTCAATTTCACCATTCCATTTTTGTCTGGGATATCAACATCTAACAAAAACCTACGACTTTGAACTCTATTGAATTAAATTAAATTATATATAAATGACAAAAAAGACCTTAAAATCGATCATTAAATTTCTGCACCTGAGTCTTGACTGGGTAGAAATTTATTATCGCGTAATGTCGGTAAGTGTTATTAATACTTTCTGTAACAGTATTTATCTTACAATTAAAATATTTACATCAGTCAGTATTTATTTTAACATAACGCTTAGTTGCCGTGTTTTTATTGAGATTTGAGACTTATTTATAGCAGTTGATATTTGTATTTTTTTTTTCAGGACTCAGAAGATCTTTTCAATTTTGTACCTATGAATCAACCAGCAGTTCAACAAATACCTGCACAGAAAACACTGGGTCTTGCTCGTAAGAGACCAAAAACAGATCAAACGTTCTTTCAATATATAAAGAAACCTGTCACTCGCGGGGCAAAAATAATCAAGATTGAAATTTACGATACGGACAGTTTCCCGAAATCCGGACAGCCGATGTGTAATTGTGAAGCTGATGTGTGTGTTCAGCATGTTGTAAAAACCATATTATTTGATGATATATATTCCAGCACGAGAGAATTAATAGCCAGAATTCAGGAGGACATCGACCCAAAAGCATAGACTTACCGTTCTGCAAAATATGTGTACCTAAGTGGCTAAGTGTATGTAGTAATAAATATGTGTCGACAAGTTTAAAATGTTATAATTAAATATTATTTTTAAAATAAAATGATTACTTACTAATTCATTTATTTCATTCATTTTCATTTCTAACCCATAAAATATAAACTTTAGCACAAGTAGAAAGCCACTGCGCTTTATAAGACAGCGGTGGACAACATACGAGCGCATTCCATAATCAATAATCTGTCGTGTCGGATTCAGTAGGCACTGCACTTACTTACTGGTACCTAATTATACACACTTGAATTGTGGAATGATGACTACTGAGCATCAGGTCTTGAGTTCGATCCCATTTTTTAAGATTCGATCACAAACTGGGGGGTGCGAAATGACCACACTATGAATGAATGATTGTTGAAATTGGGTGTTTCTGGATCTCATCTGATCCAAAAACTGCAAAGTGATTTTGATGAAATCATAAGTGAAACTGAGTATTTAGTTACTAAAATAGTTAAAAAGTTAAGTTCAACTCCATATAATTGATATTAAAAATATAATCGTTATAAACATTATTTAGCATTTTATTTCTAAATCATAAAATGTTAATAACCACTGCACTGTATACAATATAAGGCAGCGTGATGGACAATAGCGAGCGCATTCCACTTTCGTTAGGCTGTGGTGTCGAATAGACTATACCGAATGTCGCTCGAATTTCATGTGCGTGTCTTAGAATTGTTGAATGAATGTAATTTTAACGAGGAAAAATTAGAATACAAATAATTATGAATGTTGAGTTGATTTGAATGGTTGGAATATTAGAATACTAGAACGATGAAATAGTGTAAATTGGCTGTTTCTGGATTTCAATAACTGAATGGTTGAAATATTGGAATAATGATGGTTGAAATTGGGTGTTTCTGGATCTTATCTGATCCAGAAACCCCAATTTCAACCTACTGCCGTTTAGGATGGAGGAGTTAGGTGATAGACACACTGTTCGATCCTACAATAAGCCAGCCAACGGTAACTGGTACGGTCGAACAGTCCACGGTACGTGGAGCCTTACCGTTGCTTGCAAGCACAATATGGGCTCTTGGGCCCTACCAATAAATAATACTAATAAATAGGTAAACTTATAGCCTAGACTTACCTGAGCTGTAGAGACGACAAGTTTCGACCTTCCCCAGGCCACGTCCGTGATATGATATATATATATGATATGTGTAAATAGGTAATGAGTAATTGAAACGTGTAATGTGGGAAAGTGGTGTCACGGCGGTCACAAAGGACGCAAGCTTCAATGTGTGGTCCAGGCCGGGATGTAGCACAAACTTCGCACCAGATTGGAGCAGCTATTTATCACCAATTCACCATTACTTTCAGCAAATTTCGCGTGTCAGACCGGCTGACGACATTCGGCGTGGTAGTTCAAAATATCCCAGGGTTTTAGTCAATTCGGGATTCTAGATTTCAATCAATCACTAATCTCAACCGATTTGTCTTTTAACCGCGTAGATTCAACAGGATTTAAATTACAATCAATAAATCGATCTCAACAAACGGCGGACATTATTTCAACAGGGCAAAGGTTATCTGTCAAGTCATTTTCAAAGACCATAGATAATAATTGCCATACCAAAAATATGCGTGCAGATATTCTCGTTGGACGGAACACACACATACAGAAGATTTATATATATCTACATTAAAGATACACCGAGGAACCAGGATGTTCATTGAACATCTGTTATACTTCTTTCATACTTTGTCATGTAGTCAGACCACATTTTACGAAACAGTCATACATCTCACTAATTGACGTTATCTCGGGGCGCCCGACGTAGGACGTTTGTGTTTTTCTTTATTTTTTCGTGCGGGCCTACACGTGTCGCGGTGCAAGTGTTGAGGCGCGGTGCTTGTCGGATAATTCGTTGAATACCTATTTATGAAAATTCTATGTTTGATTATTTGTTTGTGTAATTAGTGGTTTATACCGAGGGAGCATTAATCTACTTTAAATTTACGGAAAAAAATACGAGTAAAAGTTTTTAGTATTTATAACATTTGCTAAATAAATATAATTTATTTCATTTAACTCGGTTGAAGTGGGTTTCCAGAGTAATCATAAGCATTAGAATACCAACATTTTACATAATATGACGACTGAACTTTGTCTTATAAGTTGCCTAAGTCCAGTGTTGGTAAGATGCGCCAGTCGCCTCCTTCTGCGAAGCAGTCATGCTAGCGAAGTGGGAGACTGAACTTGTGAGGAAAAGATCATTCTTGAAAAGGTGTGCTCAATCTCTGTCCACTTTTAAAACCATTGTAAAAAATCAATGGATACAAAAATCCAACTAGTGTACAAGAGGTGGTCTTATTTACAGACAACCTTTGGATGGACAAAACTTAAAGGAGGACATTTATTTATTATAAAGTATATAATAAATAAATGTCCTCCTTTAAGATTTGTATTATAAAGTATATAATAAATAAATAAATAAAAATCACTACTACTGTTTCTGAATGTCTATAATAATTTATAAAGTATTTATTGTATACTAGTTGTGCCTGTGACATCGTTCGCGTGAGAGGATTTCCCCACGTAACTCCCGACTCAGAGGAACTTGCACATGTTGCCCCATAACTTTTATTTTATGTTTTTTATTTCGTATATCTTCAAGTAAAAGTCGCATTAAAATTTATTCAGCCATTCCAGAATTTGACCTGACAAACCTAAAGACAGGTAGACAATGTTTTCAAAGTTCGTTTATATTTACGTATCGTGTAAATACCTGTAAGCACTGCAGTAAGAACTAGCTATTCTGCTTAGACCGCCCGTCGTGTCACCCTATGTTTATAATTATATTCACTGCAACATATAATAAAAAATAACTAAATTCATTGACAATATGCGTAACACAGATTCTATTATTTATATATGTATGTTACCGGCCAAACCCGATTTTAGGACAAACTAGTTTTGCCTGGGCTAAACTAGTTCTTCCTATACACGATGATTAACGTGATGATAACTAGTATAGCCTAGTTCAAACTAATTTGTCCTTAGCCCGATAGGATAAACCAGTTTAGCCTAGGCCAAATTATCCTGATATAAATATGCACACTAGGATAAACTGGTATGGCCTAGTCTAAACCAATTTTGCAGAGTCCAAAGTAAAAAGTCTTCTCATTATAATGTGTTATCATCAGAGCAATATTTGGAACTCATTGAACAAGTTGAAGGTGCAGAAAAATCTGAAAAAAGACACCATTACAACAAAGGAGATTGAAACGATTTGCTGTGTTAAAAATCGGGGACGTGAAAAAACTGATTGCACGAAGTGAAGGTAATATAAAATACTATCTCCCATCCGATGAACTTTATGATGTGATTGGCGCAGCTCATGTAGCTGTCGGCCACGGTGGTCGTGACAATGCCAATATTAGAAAAGAAATGATAAGCTTGTATTTATCTTCTTATATTTATCTGATATTATGTGTAGTGTCTGTCATTTAAAGAAAACAAAGAAGAAAAGAGGATTAGTCTCTAAGCCCATTGTTTATTCGAAAATGAATAGTAGATGCCAAGTAGATCTGATCGACTTTCAGACACAACCAGATGGAAATTTTAAATATATTATGGTTTACCAAGACCATCTAACAACATTATTCTGCTACGCGCTTTACAATCTAAGAGAGCGACAGAGGTGGCATACCATTTGAATGATATATTTAGTTACACATTCAGTTGGATCAAGCCAAGGTTTTGTGAGATGCAGCTGCAACAAAAACTGATCCACAAACAGATGCCAGTGCAAGAAGGCAACGATACTCTGCAATTCTAAGTGCCACCAAAGCACACCATGTAAAAAACAAAATAATAACTGAGATATGATTATTGCTTCTATTAAAAAAAACACTTATTATTTGTATTACCAATTATCCATAACTTTTAACAACGAATCATTATCGTTGTAATAAAAAGGATTACTTTTTTTTTTTTTTTAAATAGATAAACTGATTAAAATAGTCAGTGTATTTTATTCAGTTTATCTATTTATATTTAATTTCTAGATATACTATAATATTTAGACTTAGGCCATTATAGTTTATCCTAGAGTGTGCGTATTTATATCAGGATCGACTAGTTTGGCCTAGGCTAAACTGGTTAATCCTATCGGGCTTAGGACAAATTAGTTTGGACTAGGCTATACTAGTTAATCCTATCGCGTTTAGGAAGAACTAGTTTAGCCTAGGCAAAACTAGTTTGTCCTGAAATCGGGTTTGGCCGGTAACATATGAAATTCAACCTAAGAAAACTTCTACCTTTTCGGTCAAATACTGTCAATCATATTTTGTTATTTTCCAACAACATGCGACAGGCGTGTTTTATTATATTCCGTGACTCGTGAGGGAGGACAATATAAATATATGGGGCAACATTCAGGTAACAGATGTATTTGTTTGTATTATTACTACTGAATCTTGTGAGATGAAATACTACCTACGGTACAATGTGCGTTTTTTTTCTGTACAATATAAACAGTAAGTTGTACTTCTTTTGTCTTATTCTACTATTGTGAACGCATTGTATTTAGTTGGTAACGTTACTTGTTTGTCACTGTTTCACACAAAATGTACTGAACAGAATTTAATAAATGTTTATTTATTATCACTATTATTTGCTTAGCTTCTTCCCAACTACGGTGTCGGGTTCCAGTCTAACCAGATGCGAGTGACTACTAGTGTGTCACATGGAGCGACTGCCTACCTGACCTCCACAACCCAGTAGGTGGGTAACACGATCCCGTAGGTAAGACACGAGTAAAATTTTCTGGCTCCTGACTAACCGCAATTACTATGAAAAATGACACACAACAAATTAAAGTTGAGTCCAACTACTTCACGTGCTTTCCAAGACACGGAGGAACCTTGATATGTTATGATGGTCACCCATCCGTATACCAAGCTTAGCTTTATCTCGAAGATCGACCGGCGGCAGTTATTATTAAGCCACGAGCTCTTCATTCAACATTGGTCTAAAACCTACTCAAATAGTATATTAAGACCTCCAAAATTGTTTTGTTTTTCACATATTTTTCATCTAATACCTATTGTCAATCGTTCACCTACTTGTACAGTAAGTACAAAAAAATTGGCCAAGTGCGAGTCGGACTCGCCCATGAAGGGTTCCGTGGTAGCTATAATAAATATAATATACTTAACATATTTAATTGAAAAAAAAAACAAAAAACCTTAAAAATTTCTTAAAACTAGCTTATTTACAATTTTTACAACTACGCCAAATAACTTTGTTTTTCATAGTATTTGTATGAATTACAAAATTATATTTGCGGTTTTAGAAAATATACTGCATCTCAAAAACTGCCGACTCGATCTCGTTCAAACAAATTTTGCTTGAAAGTTTACATTAAGATCTACAACATATGGTTTTTTTAGATTTTTCACTTCATTATTATAGAAGTTAGAGGGGGGGACACATTTTACCACTTTGGAAGCGTATATCTTTTAAACGATTAACTTTATGAAAAAGTCATTTTAGAAACCTTAATGTCATTTTTAAAGACCTGTCTATAGATACCACACACGTACAGGTTTCCTGAAAAAAAAAATCAGTTTTAGTTCCATGTATGGGTGGTTGGTATGGCTCCCCAGTCCCCATACATGGAAATGAAACTGAAAATATTTTTTTTAATTTATAAATTTTTTAATAAAATTTATCGTTTAAAAGATATACGCTTCCAAAGTGGTAAAATGTGTCCCCCCCCCCCTTATTATAAATGCTTTTTTTAATTTGCTCTTAAAATCGGAAAGCGGTTCACAGAATACATCTTTCTATCAAATTTTACATGTATAGTATAGTCCTAATAGTTTCGGAATAAAATGGCTGTGACATACGGACGGACGGACAGACAGACAGACGGACAGACATGTCGAAACTATAAGGGTTCCGTTTTTTGCCATTCGGCTACGGAACCCTAAAAACTATACAAAATAGAGAAAATATTAGTCAATTACTTTAGAAGCAATCTTTGAATGCACCAATAAAAGATTACCGAATCAAGTATACCGTGACAAATATCGCCAAAAATCCGAACAACGAGAAGTGTAATAATCCTTCAGTGTAACATACATACCTACGTAGCTGCTACGTATATATGTGGGTTGTGTACGATGATCCGCGGTCCGTGATTCCTTCACATTAGTTTGCGACTGGTCACACTTATCCCACGGGTAGGCCATACCATTTGTTACATTTTCTTTCACGCATTGGCAAATGAAATCTTAAATAATAAACATTTAATATTGACCTATGGAAAATACTTTTGTTTTATTTGCAACTAGATGTGCCATGACTTCGCCCGCGTGGGAGATTTTTTAAATATGCTGTATAAATCCGGATCCCGTGGGAATTCTGGATTTCATATCGGTTCAGCCATTCCAGAGATTGGTCCACATAAGCAGAAAGACAAACACATTATTTGTTAAAGTTTGTGCCTATTTTAAGTTCGTGTAAAAAAACTTTAATACGCATTTGAAAAAACACAGTTGTTTTCGAACTCATGACCCACGTCTCGTAACTCGAGCTTATAATTAAAAGGCCACCATTGCTATTATACATACACATATTTTGATTTTAAACAATAATATGGAATCCCATATACGCTTGCAACTTGCATATAGCTGGTTTCTCACAGATAGAAAACTCACTTCCCATCCACCTATTCTCCAATAGTATCGGACAACTTCACATCCGTTTTGATGAGACCTTCGTATGTCATGTAAAGGCTTTGCATGTAACTTCTCAGCATCGAGGGGTTGACAGTCCATACTAATTTTGCGTCGAAATGGTCGACAAGTTTCCGAGTGTGAGCCCTCGAGAGTGTTGTTACTGCAAGAGGGACTTTCGATTTGTTTTCTGGCCTCGGCTTTTTTGTATCTATGGTGACGTGATAATGATGTGTAAAATACTTTAAAATATAAATGCCATTTTTCATCTTCGGCTTAATTGGTTTATTTTGGTAATGGTTTAAATTTTATGAATACATTCATTTCTTTTAATATCGGTTAAAAATATACTTAGCACAAAAAGCAGCCATAATAATAAAAGCGGACTTTTAAAGACAATCTATGGATTGATTTAAAAGAGACAAAGCGATACAGTAGGTACTTCAAGTTCTACATGTTTGGATGTGGATTTTGGTAAAATGGTTCTTATTTGCAAATCTCTATATCAGACTGAAGTATGAGGAGTAAGTCTTGCTTTGCACAGAACAAACCTATTGGCTTTACTATAATCAAATTCCAAAATCAAATGCACCACAAAACATGATAGTTTTCCAACCGCCGACCCACAGAAGAATCTCGATATGTTGCCGAGCTGCGCAAGCGCTGCTTGAACATCAACCCGTGCGGCTGATAGTCTTTAACCTCCCGTTACTTAACAATTTGTAAATAAGCCCTAACTGAAATAATAAGCAGTAAAACATTAGTTTTAATTTTTTTTGGTCTATTTCTTGAAAAATATAAAAGATAACATGTCTTATATTTTGCAATTATTGACAATTACTTTGTTTTATTAATAAAACCATTTTTAGGCACATAGTCTGTCCTTGATATTGGCATTAATTAAAATGCTTTGTAATTTTAAGACCATTCTATTACTTAGGCAGCCTTGTCACAATTATGAAGAGATCGGCGACCTATCTAACGAGATTCATCTACAAAACAACACTACGTAAACATATTCATTAGGCCCGTGTAAAATATCGCAAACCTTCCTATTTATTAATTCACTTTTATACTTCGGCTCACACTTGACAGTATTTTTATTCATAACACATGGTGACGACAAGCCGTTGTCATTTCCCGTCTCTTAGTCATGTGTAGATATGTACTTCCGGTTTCGTGCCGGATGCTCTATGAAAGCAACCCTAGCCGACTTCTGGTAGGCTTTTAGCCATAAAAATGACGAATATACATAAATATGTTTCATGTTTTTTTTGTGACCAACTATGTAATTAAAGAGACTTAGAAATCGGGGTCACTATTTACCATAATATTGTTGTTGATGTTATTAAATTACCGTTGTCATTGTAAAGTGATGCTAATTGAAAGTAAAAAAAATATTTAGCGGAAATGAATATTTTCATCGTTGGCTTCATTACTAAAGGCAGTGTCCGTCTGAAAAGCTTTGGAGGAAAAGCTGATGGGTTGATTCCGCGCCATCCTGTCGACAGCTTGCTTTCTCATGAATCATTGAATCTAATCTCTTGTCAAAATAAGATGTCTAATTACCGCACCTAAAACCCGGCCGATGTTATAATAACCTCTACATTTCTTACTCTAGTTTTTCTTTAAAACTTCTACCAGTGCTAGAATTAGAATTCTGGCGGTAGTCCAAGTCACACATTCGGTAATATTGGGTTTAAAATTCACAATGTGGTCACGTCTCTATGCAAAGCTTAAAACCGTTGGGTTGGTTGCTGGTTGGTTGCTAGTTGGATATTTGAATGGTTCATTTGATTTTGTGTATTAAACAGAAAATGTTGGTCAAAAATAATTCTTTGTCGGTACAAAGAATTTTCAACCGACGTTAATAGACGAAAGACGAAAGACGTTCAACCGGTGTTGAACGTCTCAGATAAGAAGGCTTACATATACCCTACTAGCTAAAAGGGAAAGATAAGGCATTGATAACGAGAAAAATAATTACTGAGATTATTATTTTCGGAAGGACTCTTAAGTAAACTGTTCTTTAATACGGAGAAGGTTCATTTGCTTGTTTTTTTTTTTTTCATTGTCACAATTACTAGCTTTTGCTCGCGACTTCGTTTGCGTAGGAGATTATTCCCGCGTAAATCCCGATCCCATGAGAATTCTGCAATAAAAAAGTAGCTTATGTGTTATTCCAGGATGTTAATTATCTACTTCCCAAATTTCATTGAGATCCGTTCAGTAGTTTAGGAGTGAAAGAGCAACAAACAAATAAATCCGCACAAACTTTCATATTTCTAATAGTAGTAGTAGGATAAGGTTTGTGATTGAATCATGGCTTAATAATAACAGACGCACTGTTAGATTTTCAAGGTTAAGCAATGCTTACTGAGACAGGTCTGTGGATGGGTGACCACCTTAACATATCGAGATATCTCCATGCCTCGGAAAGTCGTTGGTCCACACTGTCATCACATCTTTGACAGACGTTTCAGAGGAAATCTGACAATGTTCTTGCCAAAGAATATCGTGTTACCCAGCTACTGAGCTGTTAAGGTCAAATATCCTCGTAATAGACAAGTACTCATCTGGATCGGGTGAGACTGGAAGACGACCCCAACAAGTTTGGGAAAAGGCAGCAGAAGATGATAAATTGATTCAGTTTTCGCATCCCTAAAAACTAAATTTTTGTACAGAATCGTACCTCTGTATACGCCTCTGTAACTTTTCAACGGAGTACATATAAGCTGAATAATGAAAGAGTAATTTTTAAAGCAACTGTTGGTTCAGTACCGAGTGAGCAACTGTTTCATTTTTTAAAAATAAAACATTAATTAAATAACTGTTTAATTATTTAAAAAATAGACCATTTGAAAATTGTAAAACTTCTTCAAAACCTCTTAACTGTGAAATATTTTTTATACCTCCGCGTCACAATCAGTAAGATTGTGATCCCAGCGCGTTTAATTTGCTCTGAACTGAAAACGAGGATAAGGTGACTTGCTAGAAAAGTGTACAGATAATAAAGTAGACAAAGTAAGGACAAAAAAGAAGAAACGATCTTAGCATTCGTATAATAAATCGATTACTACAGATGGGGGGCTCACGCGCCACGCTTGTTCCATGCAAAACTAACGCCAGGGCACGAATGCCTCTACGTCGCATCGTCTCGTGGAAACCTATAACACACACGTAATAGACATCGATATTTTCTCCTTTTCTAATAAAAAAAAAATAAAACACTCGCTATCAATGCATTAAGATCTAAATTCCAATAAATATGTATCAAACTATAAATTTTATAAATCCGTTATCCACTCTAATTGCTATTGATTAATCCGTGGAAAATATTGTAGGTCATATGTTTACCTATACATTTTAAGAAATAAGAATATTAATGTATCATCATCTTAACCTGAAACTGTTTTTTTTGTCTCTAATATACTAAATGAAAAAAAAAAAAACGGCTCTCTTCTCTTGCTCTGACCGTGCCTGTCTGCCTCAATAGAAAAGTATTTCTAAGTTTCCGTTACCATTAAACACGCGCTGAATACTGCAGTTATCTTTAAAATGACCTTACTTTACAAACCATTCATATTTATAGTAACGATCAAATTGATTCAAAAATCTAAAATAGCATCAGAACCATCGCTGTACCCATCAGTATTAAGGAAAACGATACCTTCTCCTATCCTTATTACTCGGCGATCTCAAAGGAATACTTCGATAAAGATAGCCTAACATCGGCACTTATCACGATTCCAGGAATCGATACGATAATCGGTATTCGGTAGTAAATAGCTTAGTACCGAATTATGCAACAAACATTGGAGGGTAGTCTTGTGATGAGAAAAGATTAGGGGAGAAAAGATAAGAGATAGTTTAGTTGCGTTTGTGTCAAAACGATTCTGCTGTTTTTAGCTGTAGAAGCTCGTGGATGCTCCTCTGTCTTTTCCCAACTACATTGGTGTCGGCTTCCATGTTTTTCTTGGAGCGACTGCATATCTCTGACCTCCACAACCTAGTAGCTGAGTAAAATGCTTATACCCCTGGCAAGACTGGTGTCAGATTGGTGTCCTGGCTTCTGAACACCCGTAACGATTGTCAAAGATGTTCAAATGACAGTTGGGACTAATGGCTAAACGTGTTTTCCAAGGCATTGAGGAAAGAATTTATATATCTCTGGAATTTTTAAATCGATTTTCAAAGGACTTTCATCGGAAGATATAGGTTATATGGCTATTTATGAGCTAGGCTAGGCTATACTTTTTATTCCGAAATTCCCACGGCATTGAGATTGACACGAAAAAAATCCCCACGCGAACAAAGTTGCGGGCACAGCTAGTCAACAATACTATTTTTCAAAGTGCACAATGTTCTAAAACCTTTCTGTGATAATGTTACCACCCCACTGATAATTGTACAATAATAGTACCAGTAATGTAAACAGTACGATATTCATTTCCAAATTTACCCAGTTGCATGTTTGTTCCATAAACAAGTATCAAAGAGAATCGATAGTAGGTACTACGTCATTGGGGCAGTTATGTCGTGAGTGGATGATAGCTTACTGCCAAATTATGCGATACAACGCAACGAGACGTACAACGTTACGAGTAGAGTGGGGAAACCATTACTGGGTCGTTCGCTTAAGTATCGATGTTTTGTTCAGGATTGGTTTGCGGTTCGTCTGGGAGTAGTTACATAAATATGTACTACAAGCATTAAGGCCACTTTGTTAATATGTATGAATTTGAATTAAGTGCCTTTTTCATTCTCTACCAGATACAAGCAAGCCAATCTGCAAATATCATTAAAAAATCAGTCATCAGTAATTGATGATGACTAAGCGTCGATGGAACTGATACACACCAACCTACAAACTTTATCTTACCGTACCTTTATGTATGGTGCATATTTAGGAATTCATTTAAGAATTACTAAATTATTTAGACACACTTCATGTGTTCTTGATTACGATAATAAGTATATTGTGTATGAAAAATATATGCTGTATAAGAATAGCAAATTAACCTAAGTTTCTATATTCAAAACCATATAAAAATGTACTAACTTATTTTTAGTAAACTAAAATACAAGATGTAACAGATTAAGCGTCAGACACCCCAATTAGAAAATTAAATTATAAGTCTAAAACAACATCTATTACTATATAAATTGAAACCAAACCTAGACATTTTTTATACTTGAAATAGTTATCCTTACTAAACACAAAACGTATGTGCATCATACAA
Organism: Tholera decimalis; assembly: GCA_943138885.2. Taxonomy (NCBI): domain Eukaryota; kingdom Metazoa; phylum Arthropoda; class Insecta; order Lepidoptera; family Noctuidae; genus Tholera; species Tholera decimalis. The sequence continues at coordinate 16,959,564 of OW964571.2, read as the reverse complement.
TATGCCTACACAGACGCATGTACACTCATGCAATGTACACTCATGCAATGTTAGCGGCCGACACGCACACGACCGCATGTCCTTGAATTAAGGATTGTATTAATTTGTCATGATACTGTGTTTCCATTTTAAGTTAAATGAAAGATTTTTCCGTCAAAATTTAACACCTATTTTTATAACGGAAATCGATTCAGAAGCAGATTCTGAACCAAATACTTTCTGGAATTGCGTTTATTCTGTTACACGTTGTATAGTAATTATGACATTATTTAACAAATTAATTAAATAAAAACATTACAATTGCTTTACCTATCATATTACCCGGCTACTGAGTTACGGATGTGAGATAGGCAGTCCCTCCATGTAAAACACAAATAATTAATTAATCAGCTGCATCTGGTGGCTGGGACTGAAGGCCGGCCTCAACACAGTTGGGAAAGGGCTAAGCAGTGATGATGATATCTTGTGAACTAATTTCCAAGATTATAAAGAAGAAATTGAGACGTTTACAGTCATTTAAAATATTTTAATATTGCAATATAGGCCAGATTCTGGAATAAAGTAGAAGTCTGTAGGTGCAAAGACAGGTCTATCTTTCTATCTAACTTCTAACCCCAGCTCTTACAATGTAAATAATTAATTACATATATTTAATCTAACTTCAGTATCTTATAGTTTTTCTTTACTACGTGTGGTGGTGGTGGCTGGTGGCGAAAATGTGGGCGAAAATAGAGCACGCTTACCTAGAAGACGCCTATTCACTCTCGACTTGAAGACATATTCATTGGGTTCTTATTCTTCTTTGAGTATCGACTGTACGTTTTTCTATAACTTTCTATAACAGGTCGCTAGTTAAAATGAAATCGCAGACAAACTTTTGCCACTTATCCATTTAATAGACATTATTTTGTTTATTCACTGATCGTGAATACTTCTTTTTGAGACTCAACCAACCTTTTCAGTTTCCTATCATCATTGACGGGTCCTTACGAATATATTACTCATTTACTGCCTTCTACATTCATAGTTTACTGTAAAATATCTTATCAAGGTGATCGGATACGTTTCGTTTGAATTTTGAACTGGTTTGAGGGATTTCTTTTGCTACGAGTATTATCGTAGTGTCTTTATCAATGTTATCGGGCCGCTTGTAGCCCACCAAGTTTGTGTGTGGTATTGGTCCATACAAAAAAAGCTTGCCTAGAAGTCTGAGCTACGTCTAACTATGTTGGGGTTGGCTTTTAGTCTAACAGATTCAGCTGGTTACTAATATTTTACATGAAGCGGATGCCTATCTGAACTCTACAAGCACTGAGTTGTGGAGGTCAGACATAAATTATTATATAAAGCAACATATATTACATAAAGCGACTACCTAAGTCGCTTTATGTAATAAAGAGAAAAGTAAAATAATCTTGAAAATTTGATACAAACCTTGCTAAGGGGTATCGTGTTACTCAGCTAGTAAGCTGGGAAACGGGATAAAATAGTGTCAAAATGGCACGTAGATTCCATAAAACTTTAACGAGTATGTTGTCTACCAAATCTTTGGCATTGAATCAATAGTAAGAGAAATTACCTTAATCCTTTAATCATTACTAATCTTAGTAAGTATTTACTTAACTATACTTACAGTCAAACAACCGACCACACGCATAGTATAAATTAATTTCAAGAGATTAATCAACATAATCGATTAACGGTTTCAATCGATGCTGTAATTTGATTGTATTTATAGCGTCATGCATGTTTAGAATTTTGTTTATGATTCATTTTTATATGAATACTTTTTGGTTTAAAACTTTGTTGTTTACCGAAAGCTTTTTTATAAAGCCTTGTAAAGTTTGTAATTAATAATGGTAACAAGTTTAATTCAGTTTATTGTAAGAAGACCACACACGATGATTCAAACGTTCTTAAAGCGCTTTTGATTGAGATTTGCTCCAAGTTCTACAAGGAGACAGATCAGATTTCTTATTTTTATATCAAGACATCATGTGCTTTGTACAGTAAAGTAGGCGAGTTTAATGCGTTTAGGCTAAAAATCTATCCCTACTAATATTATCGATAAATAAGAAAATACCTTTCTGTCTATTACCACATAATTAGCAAAAACACACAATATTGACACAAAATATTGAAACTAATGTACTACATAATTCAAACGCAATAAGAATTGTTAAATGAATGACAATAACACGTCAAACCCATTCAACCGATTTTGATGAAATTTTTGTTTCTTTTTTTTGCTGAAAGAAAACTTTTCACTCAAGTGTAACCGCGGGCAGATGTTAGTTTGCAAACATTTTTTGTCCTTTCTTCTGAACTCTAAAATCAAATATCCTCCATTATTACTTTACTCCCGTAATAAAAAGCTTAATAAACGTATTCCACATAATTATGAGATATTAAAAATAATTAAGTGATGTTCCCTGAATTAATTACATCGATATACTTTGTAACGAGTAGTTGTTGATAACGACCGGTTGCTCCAGCAACTTAATCGGGAACGTTTTTTTATAATAAGGCTAGCAATGTTTTTTTTTTAATTTGTTTTGTCTGTGTTTGTTTTTTAAATCTCAGATGTAACTAGGAAACTGGTTAGAGATTGCATAATGACTTAATTATTACTTACGTCGTCATTAGTAGCCCATTTCCCAACTATGTTGGGAAAGCTGATGATGACGTAAGTAACGATTAAGTTACCACGACCACCGGGTCACAAGGCAAACGCCCAAACGAAAATTTAAGTTAAATGAAAGAATTTTCCATTAAAATTTAACACCTATTTTTATGACGGAAATCGATTCAGAAGCCGATTCTGAACGAACTACTTTCAGGAATTGCGTTTATTCTGTTACCCGTTGTATGGATATAATTTAGTATGTGCAATTGCAAAATATCTTTATCTACAGTCACGGCAAGGATGGGTCAGTCACCCACAGGTCACATCTTATAAGATAGCCTTCCTAAGGCTTGGCAAATGATATTGTTTAAAAAAACTTTTTAACAAAAAATAAAACCGACTTCCAAAAAACACTACAAATTTCGGAAGTCGGTGTCTTTAGTTTCGTATTTTTGTTTTTGGCACCGACTTCCGAAATTAAAGTTATTTTTTTGTTAAAAAGTTTTTATTTCACTCTTTTTAGTTGGCCAATTTTTAATTTACCTAGTTACAAGAGCCTAAATGTCAACTACTTATAACCTTTTACAAAATATTGCTTTTCCCAATGCTGGGCCGTTAGTTGTTGAGGAGTTCTCCTGGTACTTCGCCATCAACTCTACATCACCATATGCATTGTGACGAGCATGAAGTGCTTAACATCCATATTCAGGTAATCGAATCGCAATCCACTCAATACTTATTATTGAGTTGTTTCGGCGGCCATCTGTGGTCTTCATCATCAGTTCGCCATAGGTGTGCCTATAATATTTGAAGAGTTCCCTCGATTTCTTCCGGATCCCATAATCAGATCCTGACTTGATGACAATGGGACCAATTTCGGAGTATACCCTTTCAAACAAAAAAAGAATTTTCCAAATCGGTCCAGCCGTCTTCGAGTAATCGGTGATAATACATTAAAAAAAAAAAAAATATATATATATATATATATACGCTTCGAATTGATAACCTCCTCTTTTTGTCGTCGGTTGAAAAATAGAATTAACGAGTTAGTATGACATATCGTGAGGCTTGAATACTTTCGAGCTTTTAATTGTAATTGTTGTGTGTGAGGTTCTTGATTAACGTTTTTAGCTCTTAGAATCTTGGGCACGCTTATCATTTTTAAAAAATAAAATATATCACAGTAAAAATATAAATAGTATAAAAATAATTTAAATTATCAATTTCAAAAAACATGTGGTTATCTACTGGTCGTAATTCAATCATAATTAATTTCATATTAACTTTCTGCACTACCTCTCCACATAAATTTTAACTGAGCCTCAGTTAATTCTCTTTTGATGATGTTTTTTTTTTTCAAAAAGATGTCCTTATTTCTTTTTTTTTCGTTTCTAGTTATTAATTATAGATTCAATGTGCATAAGACTGGTGATGTCACTTGAGTTTAAAATGTGAATCAGCGTGTGACCCCATGCGAAGTTTCAACTCACTGCATTGTTTTACTTTGTTGGTTATCAAACTAATGGATTAAATGTATTTATCATTTATGTACCAAAACCACAACACAATGTACAACAATAAAAAAAAGACATACCCAAATCCCATACAACATGATTTAAATAGAACGAAAGCCCCCTTGTACAATTATATAATTATTTGATTAGTGACAAGTTCTTCCCGCCACCGGCCAAACCAAATAATAGCCGGTCAAGCATTGTGCGCTAAACAAAAGAGTCAATTATAACATGCTTATAAGGATAATTGTGACTGGCTTTCTAAAAGTCTAATAAGTAATATGTATGGACCGGAGTAATTTATTATTCTGGTTAGTTTATTTGAACCTATCATGAAGCAAACCAAAGACGGGGAAACAGTTGTTGGTTGCCCATTTATGTCGCAATTGTTGCAAAAGTAAAGTGCATTTCTATGGGCAATAAAGTTTGTAGAAAAATACCAAAATATAAAAATCTGGTGACGAAATACTTCGACAGCGTTTATCAGTACGTAACACATATTTTGGTAATTTTGATAAAAATTTAAAGCGTCAATAGCCTAATAGATAAGGTGTCGGACTTGTGATCGAGAGGTCACGAGTTTGAACCCCACCCATTACACTATTGCCGTGAACCCACTCCAGACACAAGCATATTTAGCTTAGTTGGAGAGGTTAACAGGATTGCTAGTAATGTGAATTCTACCCACATTACTGGAAATGTTTAAAAAAAAATTCTCGCTGGCCAAGATGAAAACTTAGAAAACATAGGAAGTTCTACATTGAGATGGTTGGACCAACTAACGCAGAGCTGCTCCCATAGTTTTAATGTCCAATTTGCTACAGCGGCCCATGCGAATAAAGTCACGGTCATCGATAGTCAATAATAGATTTGCAATTCCAAATTAATTGCATTTAACAATATCATAATAGCAATATCAGCCATTAAACTGAATCACACCAGGCAGTTACCATAGTAGATGTTCTATTGCCTTTTCAAGTAGCAAGTGAAGCCAGTAGAAGTACTACTGACTTAAAAATCACAGCTATTACAGCCACAGCCAATTTATGACTGTGCACTAAATATTGTGAAAGTCCTCCTTGTTATTGCATTTCAGAAGAATACCAATGGGCTTAATCATTTATATTTTATATCTTTGGTTTGGAATTCCATCCGGAGTGTTATTATAAACATAATTATGAAGCGTCAATAGCCTAATCGTTAAGGTGTGGGACTTGTTATCGAAAGGTCGCGGGTTCAAGCCCATTATACTATTGTCATGAATCTACTACAGATAGGCTTAGTGGAGAGGTAGCACATTACTAGTTGTCTTTAAAAAATACATGATTTCTTTCCTTATAGGTATAAATCGGAAAGTGTCTGTTACACTTTTGGTGTGCTGTTAGAGGTATGTTACTACAAAAAGTTAAGAAACTCTTACCCTAGATGGTAGCTACGCAATGAATATAATTGTACAAAACAAAAAATACGTTACTACCTACATCTCCCTAAATATCAAGTTACATATTACTCTAGAAAACAAACTTCAAAACTCAAACAAACGATGTCGAACAAGCCACCTCTCATTAAATGCGCTTATGACAAGATTTATTGAATCATCCCTATTATAAAGTCGTTCCATTTCCGTACGACACGTTTCAAGTAAAAAAGATAATTGCTCCGATGTCGCACTGGGGCTCATTCACTCTACCATTCACTCGGCCATTCGTTCTTTCATTCGCTGCGGCAGGTATTTTAACAAGCAAAAAGTGTGGCCACGCGACCCAAGTGCGGCGGAATTGAATTAGTCTTCCATCCACTGAAATGATGTAAACGTTTTATTTTTAATAGCATATACATATAAGAGCTTATAAAGTTTGTGTGTTCGTAGATATCTTTTCAAAACAAGATCAATTTCATTAAATTCTTTTGATAACGTTTGATAATAAGATTTATATTTTTTTGAAGAGATGAAAAAAATATTTTAACAAACCCACGACATCAACCCATAAGTCGTGCCTGTTACCACTGGGCTCTCTAAAACAAATATAGTATATGAAGTTAAAAAAAACTATTATACATAAATTTATAGAAGGAATACATTATAATAGCTAAAACTACGAGAGGATAACCTGTATTTTAACCCCATACATCTAACAACCTATCCTGTTTTATAATTTTTAAACGTCCGATTGAGTCACTAAAGTCAAATATGGATGCTTTATTACGGGTAATATTCCCAGTAACTGGTTAATAAATGCAACTAGATCGTCCCGTTCTTAGGAAGCACAGCATGTAGCCATTTCTTGTTTTAAACAGCTTTTAAGTGGTATTAATTTAGCTTTATTTGATGGCAACTGCTGTGATGAGCAGTTAATTTCGATGTTTATTCTTGCAATTGTTTGACATTAATGTAGATAAATGAATGAAATTATTGTCTATTTATGCAGGTAAATTCCTTTCTGTTGTTTAAAGAACACATTGCTCTACACTAGAAACTTTTCCACTATTGTAGGTGTGTTTACAAATATTGGTCTGTCATACAAACATTTGTTCGTATGTGAATCGAACCTATGATATATTTTCTTTGTTATGGATTAAAATCTGATATCCAATTAGACGTTAATAAATTAATATTATTTATGATCTATACACTGACAGCCCTAAATCTGACTCCTTTAGTTTAGTTTTGTCCATCCAAAGGCCAGATTGTCTGTGCGATAAGACCGCTCATTGTACACTAGTTTTAATTTTTGTTTCCAATGAAATATTGTAAATATTGTCACGAGTTTTACGTCATCAGTTTTGTCGCCGGCGGCGCCGATTGCTGAGTCTGCGGTGCGCGCCGCAAGCATGCCTCGTAGCCCTGTTCCTGTCCCCGCAGCTCCTCCCCGCAGCGCTGCCCGACCGACTACAAAATCTGATCCATTGTTCACTGTGAGCAACCCATCTGCTCCCTCCGCAAAGCCCGACTCTATAAAGGAAGTGGATCGGGCTGATGACGGCTTTCTGACGGTGCAGAGGAGGAAGCTCCGTCAGATTAGCTATAAGAACCGCTACGGCAAGGCTCCTATGGAGCCCAACGAGAAACTGCGTGCCGCGAAGCCGAATACTCCGGTGTACATTTCCCGTCTTCACTACACCACTGACGCGGAAGACATCGTTACATACTTGCGCCAAAGGCTGAAATACGCGCCGGGAGTGCGTATACCAACATGTTTCCTGCCTCAGGTGATGGAAGAAAGCTTTTTGCCGCAGGATGTGGTATTCCGCCGGTTTCGCGGACAAGTGCTACTGGAACGCACAAATACCTAGTGCAATTTAGTGACACTAACATAGTATTATGTTTTATTTAATAACACCATTATTATTATATCATGTATACTTTAGGTTAAGGTATAAATCTATGGGTCTTTGTAACCTGAAAATAAATGATAAAATAAAATAAATAAATAATAAAGTATAATATAAATTAATTAATTCATAATCTGATATCAGACTTACAAAGGAGGATAGTGTTACTTAGTTACTGGTATGTGGCAGCTGCTGGTCAAGTTCTGGCAAACAGATGCATCCGTCTAGTCTTAATCTTTAGTACAAGGAAAACTTAAATACAGATCCTCAATTCAAAAACTGCGGTAGAAAGAAAGTGTTTAAATAAATAAAATAAAATAATTTCAGGTACAAACAACTCATATTTCCTACAGAAGTAACTGAAACAGGCATTAATAACAAATTGGATTGAATCGACTTGAATCGAATTAATTAAGTTATAATTATATTTTTTAATGTTTACATATATTTTATTTTCTTAAATCGTCAAAAAAACAATTACGCTTTAAACACCAGCAAAGTTCTCAATGCCTGCGCGACTACAAATGCTCGAGTATCCGCACAATCAAGAGACCAACCGTACGGATAAGAATCTGTTATTCGAAATACGAACCATTTCTTACCCGTTGTGATACACGATGTGTGTCGCTTTATCTTATAATGCGCCACCAGCTTTAAGTAGTTGGCAAGTTGATTTTTATTCGGATTCCAAATGGGTTCTAATTGTGTTCAAATGGGTTTGTACTACCACCAAAAATTTTGTGGCAACATCCACCATCCTGCACTGGGCATATGTGCTGGGCATGGCGTGGTGAACTATTCTTTCTCAAAGAGAGTAACCCTGTGTCCTAGCAGTGGGAACGTTGTATGCTAATTGGGTGAAATGCAGAAAACTTGTAACTTTTGAATTTGTTTGTGTCCTATGGTTTTAAAATGCATTAAGTTAATAGCATGTTTAAATAATGCACAATAAATATTTATTTTGAATATTATACCTTATAACCAACATCGTAAACATTTATTTATAACGTCGTAATAGCAAAAACAAATCCATAATAGGTTTTGAAAAATGGGTTAAAATTATTTCCATACATTTTATTAGTGTCCTTTTCATTTCGTTACACATTACATTATTTATTATGTTTTTTCTGATGAACTTACCTGTTTAATTTTTATTTTAACAGTTCCTTCATATCAATAAATATTATATTATTTATGTGGTTCTCATAATACGCCTTTTTTATTATATTTATTTACTCCAAATGTATTGTCTCTAAAAATAAATGTTTCGTTACTCAGGATTCGTTATGGGAAATTTAAGGACGTACGTTAAGTTTTAGATCGAATCCGTATTTTTTTTAAGTTAGCCACATTACCTTCGAATGTCCTTTGCTAAATGTCAAACTGCAGCCATTTTGTTACGGCGGAAAAAGTGTGCGTTTCGGTGAGTATTCAATTTGCTTGTATATTTTATCAGGGTGATTAACGGTGTTTAATCAATATGTTTTATGCTTTAAAACTATGTTTTCTGTAAAGGAAACTATGCACATCTTTCCTATGATATTGCAATCCGCTGAAATATTAGTTCCTTTTCAAAAGCTAAGAAATATAAACATTTTTAGGAAATAAATTCTCAGATGTTCTTATCAATTTCGTTATTTTTTCGTTACGTAACGAATCTGAGAAATTCTAAGGCTGCGTTTACATACAATTAATACTGAATTAATCTATTTCTAAAATTAAATATATATATATATATATTGCAGAGATGGCGCCACTATCAAATGCAGACAGGCAAAAAATGTACCGTGAGCGTCTAAAAGAAAATCCAATAAAATATGAAGAATTAAGAAAAAAAACATCTCGAAAGAGTTAAAGCCCGAAAAAGCAAAATAAAAGATTTAAGTTATAAAGGAAAACAAGAAACCCACCAAAAACATCCTGTAAAAAATTAGCAAAGTCTCGCCTAAGCTGCTTGTTTCTCTATAAAAAGTAATGAAATCTCTAAGCAAAGCGTACGACTCTCCGCCCGACGCTCGCCCGAGACGGTCGTGCCGCTCTGCGCTCCCGATCGTTCTGTGTTTGTGTCATCGCTTCGTCGCGCTCGCCGTGACGTCATTCGTAGTCGCCGACTACAACTCCCGATCCGGAACCGCCTTTTTCAAGGCAGTGAAGGATATATTGTTTCTATAACAGAGTATCGTCAAAAACAATTTGGTTTGGCCCCTTCAGGGTAAAACCACAGTTTCGTGGTTCTTGGTTGGAAACCTCACGGTGTCAACAATACCAAGGGGGTGCTGACCCGACGCACCCGCTGATCCCCTTCAGGGTGAAGCAGTCAATTGGAGTCGAGTGCTAGGTTTTGGCCTTGGGGGATCTCCTAGTCAAACCTAGTTACTGAGTTTCCCTTTCAGCTACACACCTAGTGTCGGTTGGGTGTGTCTACCCCTTCGCACTAGACCCAATAGGGCCCGGTTCGCACAATAAGACTGGCGACTGGTTACAAGCTTAGGGCTCACCAATAGGTACACACCTCCCAGTCTCCACCCGACTGGGAGGCTAACACATCCCCGGACCCATCCATCCGGGGAGTTAGGCCAGTTAGGCTTTAAATAGGCCCCCCGCGGGAGAGAAATCTCCAAAATTCCCCGATAGATATTTTTTAATCCCTCGTCATGGAGGACGCCTTGCAAAAGGCGCACCTCTTGGACGAGCTAAGAAAGGACCCCGACTTTTGCGCCAGATATGGCGGAAAGCTCGCTGCTTTGCAGCGAAATATTTCCCTGGCTACTAAAGCCAAAGTCACTGATTTTAGCGACGTGCTCGATAGCCCGCTATCTCCCCCGCTCGCGGATCAAGGCCCTCCGGTTGGCTCATTCACCGAAAAGTTTATTGTTTCGGACCCCATTGTTCATCGAACAATGAAAAACTCCGAAACTAATAGCCCCTTACCGCCGCCGCCCGCTGACAAAGACGTACCGACCACTCGATTCCCAGACCCAGCTATTGTTGCCGGCCCACTCTCTAATCCCATTGTTCATAGAACAATGGACGCCGCGCAGGTGTGCGCTGCACCTGAATTTTACGATATGGACACGTCGGCTCCATTATCTAACCCACCCTCCGACCAAGACGAAGCCTCTTCTTGCCCTTCGTCCTCCGAAGACGACTTTCAAATCGTCACCGGAAGCAAGAGGAAGAAAGGGAAAACCTTCCAGGCCAGCAAGGCCAAAAAGACCACCGCGTCGCCTCCGTCCCCAACTCAAACGCCCGTACGACCCGCTAGCCCCGTCCCAACGACCTCCACTCGCGCGCAGGATAGTCGTCCCCCCAGCCCGATAGCCCAAACTTCCTCAACCCAAAGGAAGCAACGCCCTCCGCCCCCCTTTTACATCCAGGACAAGGGGAAATGGACTGATGTGTCTAAGATGTGTGTTGATCGAAAGATCAACTACACAAACGCCCGTGCCTGTCAAAATGGCATTAAGGTCACCGTCTCTACGTCGAACGACTATAGGGAATTATATCGCGCCCTCCGTGAAAGGAATATTTCCTTTCACACTTTCTCCTTCCCCGAGGACACGCCCACTCGTGTTATTATTAAACGTGTCCCTAAAGAAATCCTAGTACAGGATATTAAAGACGACCTTGCCGATCAAGGTATACCAGTGATCGCCGTCCATCGCTTACATAAAGCGAGAGGCGGTGAATTGTACGACATGGTTCTTGTCATTTGTGAACCAACCGAAGGTCATCACCCAATATTTAAGATTAAGTCTATTTGCTCCCTATCCGGTATCTCAATAGAAAAGCCCTACAAAACCGCAACAGTGGGACAATGCCACCGTTGCCAACTGTATGGCCATGCGCAGAGCAACTGCTATGCGACTCCCAGATGCGTCAAGTGTCTGGGCGAGTATAGCACTGCGGACTGCCCACGGCCTAAAGACTGAACCCTCTGTTCGGAACCACCCAGCTGCGTTCTCTGCGGCCAGACCGGTCACCCGGCAAACTACCGCGGCTGTCCCAAAGCCCCCAAACTCGCTCCTAAATTAGCGAAGCGCGCCAACGCCCGCCAACAGAGAGAGGCACCTTCTTCTCAAATTCCCCAACGTCTCGCTCCTCAGAGACCGTCCCCGTGGAACAGGCTAAACCACGAAAAAGCCTTTCCCTCCTTGGCCCCTGCCAAACCTTTGCAGGCACTGATAGATATACCCATCGCAGCGCAGATCCTGCCTATAGCCGTGGCTACAGAGCCCACAGCCAGTCACAAACCCGCGCCTCAAACCACTGCTGCTCCTGCAGTCAAACAACCGCCCAATCCCTCACCCGTCGCGCATGGCGAGGCTTGCGCCCAGACTATACTGCGCCATTATAGGTTATTTATGACCCGCCAAGCCAGATCTCTCCGCGATGCCCTTCTGGCTGCCGAACAGCAGAATAACGGCAAAATTACGACGGCAATGTACAGCCAAATATTCAGCACACACAGTGATGTGGTGCTAGGTCTCGACCAGATGGATGCGATGGACTGATCCAATGGATTCCCAACGCACAAACCACACTAGGCCTCGATCCCTCAAATTAGGTTTTTTCAACGCCAATGGAATTTTCAACCAACGCGCCGAAATAACTAAATTCCTCCGCGACCACCAATTAGACGTCCTCCTTATACAGGAGACCCTTTTGAAACCCCACCGCGCTGATCCCAAAATTGCGAATTACCGTCTAGTTCGCAATGACAGAACACGTTGCCACGGCGGCGGTACCCTTATTTATTATAGAAAGGAGTTATACTGCATCCCTCTGACCCCACCCGCGCCTCTCTCTCACCTAGAGTACTCTGCCTGTCGACTAGGCATGACTGGTCATCCTCCGATAACCATCATCTCTGCCTACCATCCCCCACCATCGGTCGCGTCTCTTGCTTCAGACGATCCTATCGCGCTCACCAGCGATCTCACGACTCTCTTCGGCCTGAGTGACTCCGTCTTACTAGCGGGCGATCTCAACGCCAAACACCCCGCTTGGAACAGCAACACGACAAATGCCAGAGGCAGAATCGTGTATAACCTAGGCGCGACCCTAAACTACGACGTCATCGCTCCGATGACTCCCACCCACTACCCACACGACCCCAACCATAACCCCGATGTCCTCGATGTGGCGCTCCTAAAGAATGTAAACCTCCGTTTACACTCCATAGAAGCGCTTCACGAGCTCAACTCGGATCACCGTCCCGTTATCCTACACCTAGGTTCCCGCTCGGGTAACCATGATCCTACCCAACCTCCTCCGACCCAATTGATCACCGACTGGAGGAAAGTAAGTGAAAAACTGAAATCCACCACGTCGCCTCAATTGGACACCATTCCTGACCACATAGTCTCAGTCGCTGACACGACGGCGGCGATCGACTCGCTTACAAATCACGTACAATCCGTCCTGAACGATTGTTCAAGGGAAGTTCCTGTAGTGGAAGACCACCGCTGGAAACTCCCGGACGATGTACGGAATCTGATAACCGAGAAGAACGCAGCCATCCGTGCGTACAGCGCTTTTCCCTGCGCCGCAAACAAAGCTCACATGCGCAACTTACAGCGTGCTGTAAGGAAACGCATTACCGAGCAGCGTAATGCGAGCTGGGACAAGATGCTGAGCGAACTTGAGCCCACCCATCTTGCCTTCTGGCAGCTTCAGAGGAAGTTACGATCCACTGAAGAGGCCACAATGCCTCCTCTCATTCGTCCCGATAAGAGTGTCGCCTTCGATAACTCTGAAAAAGCAGAATGCCTAGCCGACAGCCTAGAGTCCCAGTGTTCTCCCAGCTCTCAACCAGTAGACCAAGCCCACCTCGATATGGTGAACGCCGAAGTCGAACGTAGAACTTCCCTTCCGCCCGTCGAAGATCCCGATAATCCACTGGCCCCCATCACTCCTGATGAGGTCCAGGATATCATTAAAAGTCTCCAACCGCGAAAAGCCCCTGGCTCCGACGGCATCACCAATAGGGTTTTCAAACTTTTCCCCGCCCAGCTTATAGTGCTAATGACTGCCATCTTCAATGGTGCATTGAGCAATAATATGTTCCCCGCAACCTGGAAACAGGCCACCGTCATAGGTATTCCCAAACCAGGCAAGCCCAAGTCTGACCCGTCTAGCTACCGTCCCATTAGCTTACTCAACGTCCTTGGTAAAATCTATGAAAGGCTTATATATAAGCGGCTCAAAGATTTTGCCGAAGCAAAGAGTCTTATACCCAATGAGCAGTTTGGATTTAGAACCGAACACTCATGTATCCAACAAGTCCACCGCATCATAGAACACGTCAGCGCCGGCTTCCAACGGGGCGCAATAACGGGAGCCTTATTCTTCGACATAGCGAAAGCGTTCGACAAAGTCTGGCACAATGGCTTAATCTATAAGCTATACCAACTCGGCATGCCTGACCGTCTCGTGCTCATCCTACGGGACTTTTTATCGAATCGCACTTTTCGTTACCGAATTGAGGGGGAGCTTTCCTCCCCCCATCCCATTCGCGCAGGAGTTCCTCAAGGCTCCGTACTATCCCCCCTCGTTTTCACGCTATTCACTAGCGATATCCCCGAGCACAAAAATACTCAGCTAGCCCTATTTGCCGACGATACGGCTATCTATTATACCGGTCTTAAACCCGATGCCATCGCTCGCACTCTCCAAACTTCCGCAAACACTCTGGCCAAGTGGTTCCGGAAATGGAGAATCGAAGTCAATCCAGACAAAAGCCAGGCAGTCCTCTTTTCTAAGCCGCGGATAAACCCACCCTCCCCCCGTCCGATTACCATGTACGGCAAGCCGATCCCCTGGGAAAAGCAAGCCAAATACTTAGGCGTGGTCCTCGATAAACACCTTTCCTTCGCTGAGCACATAAAGCAGGCACGTTCGCGCGCCGCTTTCGCTCTAGGTAGGCTCCACTTCATTCTTAGCTCCCGCAGCAAGTTATCACTCAGGTGCAAGCTGCGTATTTTCACCGCGGTCATCCGTCCCATCATGACCTACGCCTGCGTTGTTTTCGCACACGCAAAGCCCTACCTCCTCCACAAGATGCAGACCCTTCAAAACCGATTCCTCCGTAGAGTCACGGGAGCCCCCTTTTATGTTCGAAATGAGCTTCTTCACGTAGACCTCAAGATGCCCACCATCCAGCAGTTCATGAAACGTGTCTCCAAGCGTTTCTTTGATACTGCAATCCAACATAGGAATCCCCTTATCGTATCGGTCGCCCAATACGAACCCTCGCGTATCTCTAAGATTCGCCGACCAAGGCACACCCTTGTCACTCCCGATGACGCAATCACCCTGCTCCAAGAGAGCCGTAGGGAAACAAGTACAGTGGCACACAAAAACAAAAACCGACCGTCCTTCCGTCCTCGCCGCCGAGGCCCGCCGCGACGTCCCCGTAATAGTCCGCCCCGACCCTTGCCAGAGCCAGCCCGCGACGCTGAGCCAGTAGCTTTAAATTCCCTTATTAATAATAAAAATGATATGATCCAGCCTGTCCCTAGCTGCCCTCCCACTGCGACGCCCTAAGCCGAGGTCCGTACCCCACAGGGGGTGCCCTTAGCGTGTAGTCGCCTAGTTTGTAAGTTTTCTAATAAGCCCTGGCTGGAGGCTTTAATTAATTAATTAATTAAGGCAACCACAGGCAAGCCCGGTTAAGCAGCCGACAACCTCAGAGGTTGACCTGCGAGATGCCACACAAAAAAAAAAAAAAAAAAAAAAAAAATAAGCAAAGCGTAGCCAAGTCTAAAGATCTTTACTGCGATTTCTTTATTAATATAGTTAGATTTCATGTAACCGGCCGTTGAAAATACTCTATGCACTTTTACTAGTTAATACGTCGAAGTCAACGGCCAAGTCACATAAAATCTAACTATATTAATAAAGAAATCACAGTAAAGATCCTTAGACTTGGCCTAGCTTTGCTTTGAGATTTAATTACTTTTTATAGAGAAACAAGCAGCTTAGGTGAGACTTGGCTAATTTTTTACAGGATTTTTTTGGTGGGATTTCATTTCTTTTTGCAGAAAGCTATTTTTACTTGATTAGTTTCTTGATTATTCAGACTCCAGTTTCATATTCATTTATAAGAAGAGGCTCGTCACATTGAATAAATTTGTCAAGGCGCATTTCCATATCTCCCATAGTTCAGCTGAGCTCTTAGGGTTCTTCATCAGATACTTCAGACCTTCAATTTTTTAATATCAAAAGAAAGGGCTAACCACGCTCAATAAACTTTGTGAACATAGCATGTCGATAATTTCAATAGTTTGGCTGGTCTGTTACGGTTTCTCCTCAGGGTCGTAAGATACTCCAGATCTTCCATGATCCTAGTTTTGATGATTTTCCCTTCATATAGGCACTAAACCCTACCTCTACGCCAAATTTCAGCTCTCTAGGTTTATGGGAAGTACTAGTTCTATTTTGATGATCAGTGAGTCAGTGAGCCTATATATGTTGAAATAGTACAACTTTGCTTTTGCATAACTTACGAAATAAATAAGCTACAAACATGAAATTTTGTGGTTTAAGTGTGTGTGTGAGCTTACCAGATAACAATAATTTCAGCGTTCTAAATCTATCCAGAGGTCCTCAAATAGGGGCCTGGAAATACGTCAAAAATGGTTCCAGAAAAGGATGGTACGGCAATGTTTGCTTTGCGCTCGACTTGGCGGGGGACCTTTTGTACGAATTATTTTTATTTGATTAAACTCTAATCAAATTAAAATAATTCGTACTAAAGGTTTAGTACAAAATGACTTTAAGAAGCTGTTTATCTTGCCAACTAAATGCCACCTTAATTAGCCAGTGTAATAGTGCCAGTTTAATTTTTTCTAAGTTTTATCTTTTTGATAATAAGAGGTTTATATCGATTATTTTCATTTCTTTGTTTTATAATTAGACGTTTACTGTTGAGATTATTTCTTGTGATTAAAATAAAAAAAATATGATTAGACTGAATTAGACTGACATAAGTTTAATTTTACACTGCCAAGTAAGCAAAAATTTAGTTGAGAAAGTTCCTTTAAAAGTGATATTGATAAACGAATTATTTTTATTTGATTAGAGGATAAATAAAAGTTTAAGATTATAGTGAATATCTCGGAAATTTAATATTGACAACTTCTCATACGTCAAGATTAAAAACAATGTGCATTCAGCACATTTGATATAAAACATACCATGTTCAAGTGACACGTGAAGCCCTCAAACCTGACTTATTGAATTTTTTAGTTTTGTTTTTTGGCTTGCCTTGACCATATTGTGTGATCTTACCTTTATATTATCAGTTTTGTTATTAATTTTATCAGTTTAGTTATTTCTCAGATGCGTTACTTTTTGAGAAAAAGTGACATATTTTCTGCATTTCACCCAATTATGTTTATATATTTTTGCCTCCTTTTTCTTAAAATACTGATTGATATTTTTAAATATAAGCTTTTTCATACTAAATCCTACACTTTAATATCATATCTGTCTCTCACTTAAAAAATAGCTGGGATAAAACCTTTTACATTTGAAACACAATAACTACGTAATGCAAAATTTTCAACCAAATTAACATTTATTTCAGTTTGCCAAGACTATTACAATGCTACTTAGATCTCAGTCTGCATATTTGCGCACAAGTGACAGAAACTGTTTTATACTGAATACCTCTCCTGAAGAAATTCCGTTTGGAAAATACTTGGGAGTAAGAAACATTATGCATTATTTTACTGAGGTTTAGTTTTACATTTGAGGAAAGAAAAGCGGATATAAATGGTAATGAAAGAATTTCATTTATACAGAAAGCAGCTTTGGTACTTTTTTTAAAAATTATAGTGGAATTAACCAAAAAAGTAGATCTTTAAGGTCAAGCGGCTCTTGCCAAGGTTGGTGCGTGGATGGGTTTAATTTGCTCGAGATTTTAAAGCAGCCAGAAGCTTCTCTTCTCAGTATGATGTAAAGGTTTGTATCGTAACTTGCAACATTCTTCATCGTCATCACTTCAGCCGATAGACGTCCACTCCTGGATTTAGTCTTTTTGGATGTTTCACAACGTTCAGTGATCTGGTTGAAACATAACATGTATAAAGAAAACTGTACTAACAAGGAAATGTAAATGATTTTTATATCTCAGTGCTGACTAAACGATGTCGATGTATTTAACATAAAAAAAGTATTTATCATAATGAATTGACATTTATACAATTGTTTATGGATTCATAAAATCAAAATCTCTCTTTATACTATAAGTGACCTAGAGGCGGCTTTCGCAACAAAATTTGTCTTGCATATTTTCTTAGAGTATATGTACTTTTCAGTACAAACTTGATGTACGGCACTATCTAATCATAACTTTGACAAATAAAACAAATGAGGTGTTCATCCCCCTCTTGGAGAAGAATACTACCCGAACTCACTTTCAAAAGTTTTGGCACTCAATAGGATTAAAACAGAAGGCATATAATCAACTACAATAGTGGCCACCCAGTTTTAGCAATTCGAATATTATTGAGTAAAATAGGCTTAGATGAGATTATAACAAAAAAAAAAACTAACTGAAAAAAAATTGTTTTAAAGGATCTTATTGTTAAGAAATATAATAATGATGCAGTAAAGGTAAGGACTAAAAGCTAAAAAATAATAAGTTTAAACCACTCTCCTCATCTATATCTATGGCATTCACTTGGTTAAATAAAATCTTGAAGCGCCATGGGTGTCGTTTTATGGTATTCGAGGGTGTTAAAAACGATAGTGCTGTCAAAACGTGAATCCAAGATGATGGCTGTAACAGGTATCAATTTTTTCGTCATGGGTATCGTTTTCATGGTATTCGATGGTGCTGAAAACGATAGTGCTGTCAAAGCGTGAATCCAAGATGGCGGCTCCAACAGGTTTCAATTTTTTCGTCGTGGGTGTCGTTTTCATGATATTACCTATTTAAATTGTATTTGCAAGCTTGGTAGTTATTTGAATTTGATGGATTGATCACTACAGAACAAAAATGTGAAAAAAAAAACTATACCAAAATCATTAAAAGTGACAACCCTATTGCTTCAATGAAGCGTAGGTAATTATGTCGTCAACTAGGCTTAGTTTCTATACTGTCCATTATTATGCTGTGGCTTAACTGTGGAAGATGTAGAAATGTGCCTTGACAAAAGTTATTAAGACGTGTGATGAGCCCCTTCTATTGATTTATATAAAACAGGATTCTGAAGTATTTAATGTCTTAGAAAATATTAAGATGTGCTAAAGTCACAATAAGTACTTTAATAAAATAACATAAGCTGGAAGTACCTCCCCGTAGTGAAGATGAAACCAGGCTATGTCTGCAGTGCTGGAGTGTATAACTAAGAAACTAATCGAGTAAAAAATAGCTCTCTGCAAAAAGCCATCCCGTAAAAAACTAGCCAAGTCTCGATGGAGCTGCTTGTTTCTCTATAAGTGATGAAATCTCTAAGCTTAGCCAAGCCAAGTCTAAGGTTCTTTATTGACTTACTGAACTTACGTTCTTTACTTAGGCTCTTTACAGAAACACTGTTTAATCTAGATTGGTGAGACAATTATTAATATAATTATAATATTAATTAATTAAAATGTATGAAAGTAAGCATGTTTAATCATTTGTATACCATTTTTTCACGCCGATATTACAGGCAAAATAAGAGATTCTCTGATAATTCTGTAAGACCTTTCTATGCCTTATTTGAGCAAATAAATAATTCTGAACGAAGTTTCCCTCAGTACATCTTAACGTCAAAAATATTACGTGACTTGATTCGGATAACCATTAGTCGTCAAACAAACCGCATTTTTTATTCAAATAACTTCTAGGCCACGATCCAGCAGCTTCCCTTGGGTACCTACCTAAACATACGTCAATAGAGACTTACTAGTGACATACAGGGTGGTGTCTAGATCTTGGTGAAGTTTGTAAAAGAATGGAGTATTGCAGATTATTTTTCTACATCCCATTGGTAACTCAAAATGTATAATATAATTCACACTAGCTGTGCCCGCGACTTCGTTCGAGTCGGAGTTGATCTTACTTACGGTTTTTCCGTGTAATCCCTATACTCTCATCAAGCTATACTCATATTTAGCAAACAGCAAATAAAAAACATAAATACATATAAATGGACGTCGATTGCGAATATCTTCTAGTTCTAGTAGTATTGAGGTATGGCATAATTTTCTGGGGCAACTCAACCAACAGGGAAATAGTTTTCAAAGCACAGAAAAGGTGTATTCGAGCAATGTTTAGACTGTAAGCCATTGTTTATAAAATACAAATTATTGACATTTCCATGCTTATATATTTTTGAGGTAGCTGTATTTGTTAAGTCCAATCCAGATTTGTTTACTAGATTGGTATTTCATAACAAATGAAATCGACCACAGAACAGTCACTTATGCGTAAGAAGGTCCCACACAGCATTGATGCATAAAAGTGTATTATGTATGGCTCCAATCATATACAACCATGTACCCAATCCGATTAAGGAATTAAATATAAGCTTATTTAAAACGAGACTGAAATCGATACTTTTGAAAAAAGCATATTACAGCATTTCAGAATTTCTGACAGATAAAAACGTTATGACAGAATTTTGACATTTTGTGGACTAATTGATTATTTTTATTTTTTATTTTTTTTGGTCTAATTATTATAAAGTATTCTTTATTGTTATATTTTTTGACATTATTTTTTAAATTATTTTTATTGACATTATTCTTATATTCTTTTCTTTTGACATGTTTTATTTAAATTTTTGTCTGCAATGTTTATATATATATATATATTTTTTTGCTTTAATGTATGTAATGAAATCTATTGACATTTGTACACCTTTTTGGTATAACATAGAGCGCTTGTAATTTTTTTCATAACATCTATAAATTGTAACTACCTATGGTAACAAATGAATAAATGACTTATGACTTATCTTATATAATCATGGCTGAAAATCAACTTATGACAAAGCTGTCATTTCCATCATAATGAAAGGGACATTGCTTTTCGTTGTTTCCCTCTCTCATAACGATATCATGATGAAATAGTTAGGATCAGATTAATTGTTGATCCCCTATCAACTACCAAACGCCGGACTTCTTCACAAAATGAAGCTATTTAAACAGCACTCTGTACTACATCAGCTTTGATTTACCTTTCCCCGTATATTACTAAAGGTGTGTATAAGTCATTCATTCCAAGATTTACTTAACTCCCTGTGAGCGGCCTAACATCCATTTTACATTAGTTTTTTCCTTTACCATTGACCGACTTTGCTTTTTATATTTCCATATCTGAATACGTAAAAGGTTCACATTTTTATTGGTAATGCTTATTAAGTCTCGTGGGCAAAATTTGATGGCATTTCTGCCATTCCTTATTGATTGTTTATATAATTCAATGGCTTTGATTATTGGCACTTCGTACCTCAGGCGTGATAATGATCAGAGCATTTTAAAGCGTTGACAGGAAAATTTGTTACGAAGCCTTCATTGAACGTTAGTACATCTAAGGCAAATATACTCCGAAGGAGTCTGTATTGCCTGAAAGCTACAACCTCTGGGTGGATTGAAAGGGAGTGGCAGACTTCTACTAACTAAAAACAATGCATTCTTAGGCCGTGATATTTCTTTAGAATATTCCCGCAACCCTGGCAAGTTTCAACCTGGGCTTTTAAGTTAACAATGCTTACTTAATACTTCTAGGCAAGCTCCAATGTCAACTAATGAGATTTTGACACATCTCAACTGGCAGTTCACTCACGATACAAGAGATAAAAAGTTACGGTTATATAAAACTATGATAGTCTTCAAAATTTGCAAAGCATTCCAGTCCATACAAAAAGTTAAATTATGACTGAATAATTTAATAATTAATGTAATAAAGTGGAACGTAACCATACGTAACAAAGTCGTTAATCAAAACAAAAGATTCTTGTTGTTTCCGAAGTGACTAGGTAACTATTTTGGTATACGCTCGAGAAAATATGTGACGCGGATATTAATGAATGTGCTCCCCTCTACCCCCAAAGTTAATATCGCGTGTTAAATCCAAATATCGACTTAAAAGAAGAAATATAGACAGTTTATCGTCTACTTAGCCTTTTTCTATGTTGAGGTTGGCTTCCAGTCTAACCGACTATAGCTGAGTGCTAGTGTTTCTAAGCGACTGCCTATCTGACCTGCATAATCCAATAGCTGGGTAACATGATACCTCTTGGCCAGACCAGTGTCAGATCTTTTGGCTTCTGACTACCCGTAACGACTGTCAAAGTTGTACAAACGACAGCCGCGACACGAAGGAATCTCGATATGTTAAGATGACGACCCACCACGGACCGACCCCGGCCAGCGTTGCTTAACCTTGAACATCGACCCGTGCGGCTGTTATTATTTAGCCACGGGCTCCTCACCCCCAAAGTTTGATATCGCATGTTAAAACCAAATATCAACTTATAATAAATCTGAAGGAATATTGTCTGTTTATATCTACGGTCAAAACTATAAAACTAGCTGCCCGCCACTTTGTTCACGTAGTAGGTTTTCTGCGTGAATCCCGATCTTGTGGGAATTTCGGGATATTTATATCCTATACGTTGCCCTAAAATCGATTCATTCTTCGTGTTTTATTTATCAAATTAATACGTAAATCTAAAAATACTCTAATATAAAAAGTAATAACCATATTTGTTTGTAAAACAAAACTTGTGTATTAATACTAAATAGTATTTATTGGCTACAGCT
Organism: Tholera decimalis; assembly: GCA_943138885.2. Lineage (NCBI taxonomy): Eukaryota > Metazoa > Arthropoda > Insecta > Lepidoptera > Noctuidae > Tholera > Tholera decimalis. The sequence goes on along the minus strand of OW964571.2, from coordinate 16,937,328 downwards.
TCCTAAAACGGTTCGTAAAAGTTATTTCAATGCAACTGATAAAATACTCCTTTAAACCCGTTAGGAAACCAATGACACATACTACCTTGAAGGAATTAAGTACGTCTTTACTTAGTACAATACGCTTAAAGCTATAAATCTTACCCAACCAACAAGGTCCCGTTTAATCGGAGTAGTCCTCTTTATTAATACATTAATTACTAAGGTAAGGCAGATTGATGCGATCACACTGATACCTCGACGTTGTAGTACGCCGACGACATGATCGGAGGACACTCTCAGGGATTTGTTGTCGTGGATAAGAAGTGATTTTTAAACTTAGGCCACTCTTGTTTGTTTCTCGTAAATAACCCGCGACCTCTTGATCACAAGTCCGAATCCTTATTGACGCTTATAAAATTCTATTTTATAATAAAACTTAATTTCAATTTCATAATTGAAACAGCCGGTACATAATCATTTGATACAGAATTTTAGTAGGTTTAAAAGTTTTAAGCAGTAGCATTGATTTACCTCTCATAACGAGATTATCCATTGCTAAAAAAGAGAAAAATAGCAAATGATTTTAAAACAAATCTAAAAACAAAATGTATAATATGTGGACTCCTGGACTTAGGTAGCTGTTTTTTTATCTTTGTAAATGTGTACAGTTTTTTTTGGTTTAACTTTCATTTAATTCGAAATATATTTTTCCACCACTGGGAAGAAGCCACCATGTTCGTTCAGTTGCCCTTGTGGTCCAGGGTTACATTCCTTGAATAGTGAAGATGAATGAATTTGTTTTATTTGCCTTATAAAATAGGTATCTTCATCAGCGAAGGAATTATAAGATTTTAAGTTCAAAGCTGTAAGTTAACCATATACAATTACCATGGGAAATAATTATTTTGAGAAAAGGGATGTATTTGTTTAAACATCCAATTTGTTGTTATTTTTCCGATTATATATGTATTTGTATGGTAATCACTTACTGGTTAGACAATATTGTATTACATGCACAAATATTCCAGGATTTTTTGTACTGGCTACGATTCTTACTAGCCCGTATAAGAAATCCTAGGAGTTTCGCAAAAACACGATTTCTCGAATTATCCTGCGACATACACAAGCCTGTATATAAATCTCGCAGAGCGATACTGTGTCCCGGAAATTTGGGAAAATTATAAAAGGTTGAAATTTATCTGTTTATAGATAAATTTCAACCTTTTATAATTTTCTTTTTTCATATAACATGGATATTTGGAATATTACACCAACTTGTGCCATGAGGCCGTGCGCGCACTGCCTTGCGGTGGCCGCAATTCCGGTAGTTCTACCGCACCGCAAAATTTGTGAAGTATGGAGTGTCATAGAAGTGCGCGCACTGCGGTCAGTCTACCGGTGCGGTAGAACTACCGGAATTGCTGCCACCGCAAGGCAGTGCGCGCACGGCCTGATAGTTGGTTTGTGGTTTTGACATTATGATTTCCGTTTTTATTTATTGTGTTTTTTGTTCGCTGTACGGGTTTATGTTCTGATTCCTATTACATGTGTTTAAATGGAAATAATTTTGCATTATTAATGTTTTTGGGAAAAAAAAAATGGCAGTCATTGAGAGGTAACTCAATATATTATCCCTCTGATTGAACCACAGAAAAAGCGTTTATCTTTTATTTAACCAGATTTGTGGGTAATTGTTTCAACTTAAACCAATCCTCAGAGTTATTGCATGATAACTTACGCTTCCAGCATTTCCAAATCAACGTAAAATGCGAACTACCGGTCAAACTGGTTACTGGCGCCTCTTCATTGACGAGAACATGTGGGTGGTATTATGACCCAAAGAAAGAATAAATTAATGCCTTCAAACAAACAAAAATACCCTCTACTGACCAGTAACAAAGTCCTAAATAACCGAGCTCAATGCTGTCGCTTAAGACAAAGAAAAAACAAGGCTGCACCGACGCAAACGTCAAGAATTCTTGCTTACAAAAGAAACCATTCAATTTTTGCTCCTTTTTGAATATTTTATTGGCAACAGGGGCGCGTTTTGCTTGTAACTTTTTATTGTTATTTACGTCTTTCTTGTTTATTGGTGGGTGTTAACGCTTTAACAAAGATATAATTAAGAACCATTGGACTCCTGTATGATAATAATCGTTGCTTCTGTTCGATTAAATTTATAATTACGGAATCATGTAAAAGAGTTAATAAAACCTGTTTCTTTTTAAAATAATGATTCCCATCTCACACATCGCAATCTTTGTAGTAGCGAAATATGAAACAAATTTTGATATGCTGGTATTTAGATAATTATGTATTTGTATGATAATGTAACACCTTTAGCCCACGCCTTCCATCTTAGCAACCTGAAACATCCCTAATATAACGAAGATGAGATCAAGAACATGTTATGTTTACTAACAGGTAGGATCCGTACCACTTAGAATCGCCATGGAATGGTCATATTTCAATAAACAAGGCGCTGATTCCGTGTGTACCTACTGTTGAACAACACAACATAATCAGCCTATAATTTCCTCCCTGCTGGGACACAGTTCTCTAGAAAAGGGAATGGGCTGCATCCACCACGCGGGCCCTGTGCGGGGTGAATGTCTCCGGATTATCGGTCCTAGGACGTTTGCCAACTATTTTTTCCTTCATCGGGTTGGGAGCAGAGGTGATGATTGGAATTACACAAACTATGTGCCTGCCTGGGTTCGATCCCACTATCAACAACTCAAGTCGAGCCTGTAGCCACTGGGCCATAACTGCCCTCAATCATCGTATCTGTAAATAAACCTATCTAAATATTATGTCAGATGTCAGCACTAGGACGTGGCTCGATTGGGACATTGGCTGCCGGGGTTCTGTGAATGGCCTACCGAGATACTGCAGCCCCGGATCGCAAGGGCAACTGAAGAAACAAGGTGGGTTTTTAGTCAGTGACTCAAACATCCATTTGCAAAACTAGATTCAGAAGAAGAATGGACGAGAACATCGTAGTTAATTTGAAATAAAATAAATTGCAATATTCGGAATAGTATGTTGTATATGAGAATAATGCTCGCAATAACTACTAATAGATTCAAAGTCATATCAGCAGGCGTAAGTTAATTAATTGGCTTAATAGGAACATTGCGCTAACATAATTTAATTATTGCAACTATTGGATAATATAACATGTAAATCTTTTTCTGGTATACCCAGTATTTTTGTATAGCTTATAAAAACTATATAAAATTTGGCATTCGAGTGGACTAAGGAAAAGCTTGCAGAGGTCGGTCCATAGATGGGTGCTCATGTTAACATACCAAAATTCTTGGAGCGAACGTTGAGCTGTTGATTTCGGATGATATGTATTTCGCGCGACTCTAGTTATAGGTAGTTAGACTTAACCCAGAAATCTGATATCGGTATTGCCGCGGGATACCGTGTCTTACTACCTGCAGCAACTGTAAGTAAACATTTACAAATAACAGCCGGCACCAACGGCTTCACGTACTTTCCGAGGCACTACTTGCTTTCCGACTTGTTCACACGCCGTCGGTAAGCGCTGCTTAACCTTGAAGATCGCCCCGAGCGGATGTTATGATCAGAGATCGGAATAGATAGAGCTGTTTTATGTACTTGCCATAGGTTAGAATAATATGGATACTCCCCGAGTCCCGGGATTTGATTTTTAAGTAGTAAAATCAACAAACACTATTCTCGCATTCGGGACTAATGAAAGATTACACTTCCTTTCTTTTTCGGAAAATATAAGAAGGACGGGATTAAGGATAGTATAATAAATAGATAAACTTGATTCATTAAACCACATATATTTTTTTACGTAACCATTTCTTTTTTATTGATAATAGCCTTGCGTTTGACCATCATCTCACCTGATGGTAAGTGATGAAGTGGTCGAAGATGGAGCACGCCCAACAACAATCATTTAAACATTTTTATACTGAAGTTGTACAAAAACATTTACAGTTGTAAAAATTACAACGTTGCTCATGCGCTTATTGGCTTACCTAAACCATTTTTATACATATTGACAAAAATAATGAAATACAATAAAATCCCGTGGTATCAGTCGGAATCCCGTGGAATATCCATATTAACATCAATGATTGCGGTCAATGAACCTAAATAGCTCTACCTATTCCGATCACTGGTTATGATATAACCACGAGCTCCTCGACGAGGGCGACGGGTAATACATAAAATTTCCTTACATACAACGTGAATAAAAGTAAAAATAATGACTACTGTTGGCTACTAAATCATGTTGGTATTAATTAGCTATTTGTATCAATTAATTCGTACCAAGTCCGGACGCAATTTTATTAAAGAAAACGTATAAAAGAACTCCGGTTTCTTTGTTCTTTTTTTATTTTATTTTGTGCGCTTTTATGCCGTCCATATATTTTAGTCATTTTTTTTTTATTTTGGATTAAAAAGCCGTGTTTCTACATTTGTATGTCGAACTCTTCTTTTTCCTACTCTGTGATAATCACATTGCCTATAGTTCATCGTAGAGCTGTTAGTCCTACAAATCAAAGGAACCACGATCAGTTCATTTCTTCTGTTTAATAGAGAACATAAATCTCATACCATAAAGTTTACTTCAAATTGATGGCAAGTGAAAAACCAACTAGTTACAATCAATAAAACAACATAAATCTTAAACCATTTGTTTTATTTATTTTTGTCGTTTTCCCCGTGGGACAACTACTGCTAGGCAAGTCTTCCCCATAGTCTCCACTCTCCCTGGTGCATTGTCCTCTGAATATTCCGTCATGAATGCCTCTAAATCGTCAAGTCAGAGCTTCCTAGGCCTTCTTTGTCGACGATGTTCGTCCTCTGACCCCTAATGCGTAACAACTCCAGCCCATCTGTTATCTGTCCTGATGCAGACCCGCCCAATCCCACTTCAGCCTGGCAGCCTTGTTGTCCACATGCCGCTGAGCTTTATACCTAGAACGTTGCGTTTGTTTACATAAAAATAATATATAAAATTGTATAGTATCAAAGAGTATATATTCCGTGACGCACCTGTCTGTGGGCGCATTTATGAGCACATAACGGAAACACAACGCAATAAATGACTTTAAAGTCATCCGACGATAGAAAATATAAACAAAGAAATAAATCTTATTTACATAAGGATACTATTATAAGCTTCGCAGACCGGCAGAGCTCCTTACTAAACAGTAACATAAAATAAATAAAGAAAGAACCAGAGCATTACGCAAAGTACCCACAATAGAGTGCTGTCAACAGGGATCTGTCACTGAGCCGAGAGCAAGGGTGGTGTATAATGTGGGGAACAGAAGTCGTGGAAATAAAGTCTGGTTCAATACAAAATCTTTTTGAAGCGAAATGTTGAAGATATCTTAATTTTTTTTGGGCAGCTATTCGATTTCGGAATTGAAAAAAAAAAAAAACAGAGAGTAAAATTACAAGTGCATTAGGTAAATTCATTGCATGAGAGAAAAGAAAGATATAGATCGTTATTATAGCCCCCTTCTATCTATCTATCCAAAAATTAAATAAAACTGATCTCTCTGACTGTGATTTCAAATAAGTAATTATGTCTTCTGAATTGCTTATAATTTTATTTATTTCCAAAATACAAAAACTCAAAAAAAAATTCTGTTTGTCGGGGCTAATCACAGAAACGGCTGAACGATTTTAATAGGACTTTTACTGTTCAGCCGTGCAGTTTAACTTCATAGAAGAGTTTATAGGGCAACATACAGGCATTTTATCACACACATCTTCTATAATTACGAAGTTTCACTTATAAATTCAAATGCAATCAGCTAATTTATGTCCTTAATATACCTCCAATAAGAGTTCTTTCAGGAATAAATTAGAGTATGTACTAGACATCTAGTAATTATCTTTGTTTGCGAATGTAGCAATATTAAATAATCATAATTATATATCAGTCTAGTCTAGACATAGTTATATGAATATTTAGTCGTCAGCGCGTATGCGTATTCTTTTGATTATAAGTTTCGTGAGAGGTCAATTACAATGAAGATTTGTGATATTATGTTGAAAGCTAGTAACTAGCTTCTAACTAACCAAACTTACTGAAAATATTGGGGTTGAGAAAATTACAATTTTGAAAAATACATTATAAATGCGAAAGTTTAGTTTACGTTTTCTTTACAACATTTTCACAACTTGTCTCCAAAATTTATAAATACTAACTTCCATTATTTATTAGCATTAAGATTTAGTTTATTAATTTCATAGCTTGCTGTGTAAACTCAAATTGTCTTTATTTTATTTTTTTGGTTTATTGTAAACCGGAATTATTTTGTATTTGTACGCCATGAATGGCAAAACATGTAGATCTAATAACTGTTTTTATTTTAAGACCTTACACATTTGATGTATACTCATGTTTTTACAATAAAAGTTTATTCTATTCTATTCTATTCCATTCTATTAAGCACATGCCTGAACGAATCTGATTGAAATTTGGATTTATTAGATAAAGATATGTGAATGTATTGCATAACTGTGTATATAAGTTCTTTTTAAATATATGTAAGTATATTTATTATTTACGCTCAAAAATCTACCCGTGTTGGATATGCAATATTTGAAGTAATTACAATATACGGCATACATAGAGTATAGTTTGAAATAGCATAAAGCCATCTTTTTGTCTCGGAATATCCTCTTCCACGCGAATGAAGTCGCGGATCACAACTAGTATGACAAAATAATATAACCATATTTTCAATTTTTTTCTGTGGGACATCTTAAAATGACTCCTCGCGCTCTGGACGTAAGCTGAGCGTAAGGGAGCGCCAGACCACAAAGTACAGACTAAAAATTCACCCTGTTCCTGTTCCCTGAGAATGTTTCAAAGTAAATAAACCAAATTAGTACGAAAGTACTAATTTGGTTTATTTACTTTACTTTGAGTTATTTTATATGGTGAAGGTATGCTTTAAAGAATGTTGTTGAAAAACAACATTCTTTAAAGCATACCTTCACCATATACAAGAACTCTTACATTTTGAAGTCGTCTCCGCAAGTGAGATCACCTCATTACCGCTGTTGATTCCACAGTATCCTCGTGAATTAATCTGGCATCTGTTGAAAAACCACTTCCCACAATTTTATTAACAAATACGTACAGTTACGTATATAAACACGATACATTCACCATAAGTTGCAGAGTCTAATGTACCTACTCGTATCTTTTGGAGTACAAAAGACAGATTTTGCTTAAGGCTTCCGAGTTTATTACCCAACCAATGCTTTAGAAATTACCTTGGAAATTATTTCTAACAAATTTTATTGAGCCGTAGATGTGTCTATTAGAAAAAAAAAACCTTAAAAAGGGTAATTAAACTTATCATAATGAAATCAATTTAAGAGCAGAAATACAGATACATTTCACAAAATATAATGGACAATCCATTTGTGAGACAAAATATTATAAAAGTTCTAGCTATCAGGAAACACAGACTTTGGTAGGAAATTCCACTCCTAAGCTAATTGTGATGAACTCGGAAAATTAGGGTGAGTTTTCTTCGACGGTTCATATAATATGTCGTCCAGCCGCTCTGACGTCCGTAAACCGGGTCAAACCCACCAGGCATCCTATAATGTAAATCAGCCTTCCAGTAGTCCGTGCCAGATTTCTTACCGCATGAAATTTATGAGGATAATAACTCATGTCCAGTTAAAAATATATGTCAGAGAGTACACCAAGAAGTTGTATGAGCATCGTTACAATAAACTTAATAACGTACTTTTTGTTTTGCGACTTACGCATAACAAAAAGTATATTGTTGTTCATAATAACTTGGGGAATACATGCGATGGAGGAAACTGTCTCGAAGAAACTGCAATAAAAATGTAACGTTTCTCGTTATTTGTTCTCACAACACACAGCTGCGTGAACAGACATGTAAAAAACTATTATTAAAATGAGCTTCATTGCGTTGTATAGTTATTACTATTATTGGGTGTAGTTTGAGTCAAGAAAAATCTAAAAGTTGATATTATTCATCAATAAAAAAACTTCGTATCAAGTGATATAGGCCGCCCCGAAGATTTTTTAATTAATGATAAAACGATGATTGTAAGCAATGATGATGTCGAAGATCCTTAGCTACGTACAATGAAACGGTGGAAATTTCTTCAAATTAATTACTCCTCCTGCTCTGGCTGGAGCGGCTGGGAGTGTCAGACTTCAACTGAAAAAAACCCACCCTATTCCTTTAGTTGACCTGCCTTCTGCTGCTCAGTTAGTTCTAGTTACAATATTTCCACAACCCTGGCCATCTCATAAGTATTCTGTTATTTAATTCTTTCTTCACATAACATTTCATGCAAACTCAAGCATAAAGGATACAAACTTAGTTTATTCAAACGCTCTTACTCAATTCATACACTCTTCTGAAGGCCATTCATTGCATTCGCCTTCTTATCTTATAATGAAATAATGAAATGAAATAAAAATGTTTATTTTGCAAATAGGTTATAAATAACACTTTCACACGTCTTTTTTTTCGTAAATGTAAACTAGATGAGGCCCGTGTTTCCTAACTGACTACTCTGAGAAGAAACACTGAAACAAACTCAGAGGTCAACGTCTCTTTTAAAGTCCAGACAATCTGTAGTGATCCAAATCATATAAAAGCCATGTAGGTTAATGTCTGTGGCGCCCTTTAGAGGACAGAATCAAACAGATTTGAGCAGGCCCGTCCAAACAGTGCACGCATTTATCAAATATCGCGTAGCTCAACTTAGAACCTTAAGGAGCTGGAACGATTTGACGAACAATACCAAAGTAAGGACATTTGGGTGGGCCGTATAAAGCACTCAAACTGCCAGAGAGTCTGATAATCTATTCAAAATATTCGTTGTTATCCCACATTGCTCTCACATTCACAACATAGCTTTTACTTTTACACAAAAAATTATTACTTAAAAAGAAAATAATATTGTCATCGTGTACAAAACGTAATTAAAAATGTTAAAGTATAAAAATTAAAAAATATAAAAAATATATTCAATTACTTGAAAAAGTAAATAATATTGTCATGTCAAAATGTATATGAAATAATCATTATAATTAAAAAAAAGAAATAAGTAAAAGAGTAATCAGAAAAATGAAACAAAAACATAATCTCAACAGATGTAAGTAATTGGAGCAGCTTAATCCCAAGCATTTTTGTCCGCAAGATAGTCTTTAACAGAATAAAAAGCTTTCTGGCAAAGTTTCTGCTTCACAAATTATTTAAATTTATTGAGGCTTATCTATCACAACCGGTTCTCCATCAAGATCCCAATAACGTGATCAAGTTGGCATTATGTATCCGAGTTTAGACAGATTGATACATTGTACTTGGTTTACAACTTAGTGGTCAGCAGATGGTCAGCCATCGTGTTTTGATAATCGTGTCGTTAATATATTAGATGTTTTTTACTACCTTTAAAAATTAAAATGAATTACATGAAATCTTCGACTAATAACAATCGCATACCTCGATCTGCAGTGGATGCAGCAGTCGTTCCAAGTCAAATACTAGCATTTCGTGCTTTGCACACAAGGGGTCGGATCCCATCCTCGTCACCAATGTAAGAACAATGAAAGGCGCGGGTCAGCGACAGACTGGTTTATTCCAACAAACTAAATTACCTTTCTCCATTTTTCTATAAACAACCTGACAGATGTCACACCATGCCCTGATGCACCTTTACTGCAGATATTACTTAAACGCAAGCTTTTAAATTCATCCTAATTTTCAAAAATTAACTAACAGTCTATTAAAGTAATTACAGCAATCTTTTATATACAACAGTTACAGTAATACAAATATCAATTTCGATAGAGTAAAACATAATATTTTATTCACAGACGGTTCATTAAAATATGTGAAGTATAATTGAATATTTTAGTTATTAATTCCATGCCAGAATACATTCTATGTTACTGTTTGTTTTCTAACTTAGTTGGTAGGTTTTAACTATGTATGTAGTGCTGTTATACAATACTTATTCTTGATTATCATCCCGACCTTTTGATATTAAACTTTATAGACTATAAATTATGCAATTAATTCTGGAATTGTTGAAACCTAGAAATCGCTTGTTTTTTGTTATGTTAAAGAAATATTGAGCACCAGCTGCTGCTCGCAACTTCGTTCGCGTAGGAGGATTTTCTGCGTAAATCCGGATCTCGTGGAATTTCGCAAAGTCCCATCGCAATCACCTCTACGTCCTAAAAGGAACCCCCCTGTAAAATTTTAGACCTCTAGAACTTGAAGTTTCTGAGATTTCATGATGAGTTTGATTCAGTCAGTGACCTTTCGCTTTAATATAATATATAATAATAATAATAATATAGTCGTAAATGTTGCCCTATAACTTCCTCTACCTTCCTTTGAGCACTTGAGAAAAATAGTTATTTAAAAATCACATATAAATTTTATTTATATGTAATGATTTAACGGTACCTACTTACTCGTTGGTGGCTACATAATAAAGTCTTCTGAGTAAAACCTAAAAAATTTCCACTTGATACTCAAGCTGGTTATGGCTCTTATTACCTAAAGAAAAATGATGTTGTTTAGTACAATTATGATGAATTATTTTGCTACTTGATCGCCGCATGAAGGGATATCTGAAGTTCTGTTCAGACTTCAAAATATAATTAATACTTAATTCTATTATTATTATTTAATTATTTGAGTAAAATTTTTAAAATAAAACTAAGCCCCACAAAACCGTTTTATCGATGTGATCGGTTGAGTCATTAAAAACATAAATAATATGAAATTACATTATGAATTAACAATTTACAGATGTAGTGACTCACAACAGGGCTTGGCTAAAATTTACGTTTAAATTCTAGCTTAGACCAGCTTTTTCACCAACTACGTATATTGGGATTTCCAGTCTAATTGGATGAAGCTGAGTTCGGTGTTATACATGGAACGATTTCCTATCTAACTTCGATAACCTTTTTTTTTCGTTTTTCTGGGTGGGAAAATCAACGAATGACTTCTCCCGCTCTGAGTGGAGCGGAGGGGAGTGTCAGACTTCTACTGACTAAAAACCCACCCTGTTCCTTCAGCTGCCTTTGAGTTTCGGGGCCACGGTTTTTCGTTAGAACACTTCCGCAGCCCCAGTAGGCAACGGCTCTGTCGCGCCCCGTCACTGCTACTGACTGCTCTATGAGGCGCGCGTGGAACACGACGCGCCGCTGTCGACCCGGGCTTGGTCCCTTCGATGACCGGAGATTAGCTCACGATCGCCGACACCCGGGGCGTCTCCTGCGGCGGCTGGGGCCTGAGGAAGAAAGTTCTCTAGTTTCTGATCAAAATTGATAAGATACAAATCAAATAATATAATTGGCTTGATTGTATTCAACCAAACATAGTACCTTTAGTCTGGACTTAAACGATTCATAAACCATCCGACCAGTTCTGGCCCAAAAGTTTACAACCGCCTACCCAGTTATTAACCGACTTCAAAAAAAGGAGGTTTACAATTCGTCTTGAACTATTTTTTTTTTTTATGTATGTTACCTCATAACTCAGAGACGGCTGGACCGATTTGAAAAATTCTTTTTGCGTTTGAATGGGTATACTTTCTAGTTGGTCCAATTGTTACGAAATCAGGATCTGATGATGGGATCCTGGAGAAATCGAGGGAACTCTTCAAATATTATAGGCATACCTATAGCGTTTTGGGTATTACTTATAGTACCTTGAGCAGTTGCTTCCGAAAAGTACCATTTGGGGAAGTTGAACTGATGATGAAGACCACAGATGGCTACTGAAACTCCTCAATACTAAGTATTTCGTGGATTACGATTCGATTACTTGAGTACGGATATTAAACACTTTATGCTCGTCACAATACATATGGTGATGTAGAGCTGATGGTCAAGTACCAGGAGGTTTCCTCAAAAATTAACGGCTATGCATCGGGAAAAGCAATATTTTGTAAAAGGTGATAAGTTGTTGACATTATGGCTTTTGTAACTAGATAAATTACAAACCGACCCACTAAAAAGCGTGAAAAAACACTTTTTAACAAAAAATAGAACCGACTTCCATATAAAAACACTACAAAGGCAAAAATAACTTTAATTTCGGAAGGCGGTGTCTTTAGTTTTGTATATATTTTCGTTTTTGACACCACCTTCCGAAATTAAAGTTATTTTTGCCTTTGTAGTGTTTTTATATGGAAGTCGGTTCTATTTTTTGTTAAAAAGTTTTTTTTTTTATTTTATTAATGTACATATGGTTTTTGTATCAAAATAGTTTTTCTAATGAATTGCTGTTTGCTAGTCTCACTAAAACTCATTTTTTGCATTTGGCTTCCGTGACCGTAATTGGGCAGGTATATAGCTACATATGTCCAAATATTTTAGACACATATTCATATCCACTGTTTTTTTTTTAATCGACGTTTTTCGATAATCCTAAGTAAATACATATATCTAAATGAAACTACATACACTTAGGGCCAATTTCACCGATCAAATAAATCGCGATCAACTGAACATAAACGGCGTTTTAGTTTTAATCTAAGTTTATAGTTTGGTTTGGCATTTCACCATCAATATTTAAACTAGTTTGGTGCTAAACGCAGTTATTGCAGTAAACGCCCAATTTTGACCGTTTAACGATCTAAACGCGATTATGTGCGCCACCATCTGGTATTTTATAACGTAGCGCGCCCTTTTTTTTTACTGAAGATAGGTTCGCGTTCGCTTCGGCTATATTGTTTTGAAGAAGTGATACTGTTGTGATATTACCTGTTTTGAATCACATAATTACGAATATTTTGAGATATATAATGAGAAGAGTTTACTCATTGGCCTTTGAAGAAGATGAGGATGAATTTGTACTTCGACGACCAAGGTGGATTCGCGAAAGAGAGGAACACCATATTCAATGTACTCTGTGATCCACGCTAAACGAACACTGTTTTTATGACCTCACTCACTGTAGCAAGTTGTCAATTGACTTGACAACCGAAGGAATACGTTTTGTTTCATGTATTTTTTTAACACAACTATTGCAATAGTTTTGACAAGTTTCAGAGCAAGGACCAAACGCAACGCGAGGTTGCCATTCTAACATGCCGTAAACTCTGTTTTCGTAAACGCGATCAACGATCGTGGCGTTTTACTCTGTGAAATGCAATCGATGTTAAACGAGATAAAATCTTGATAGTAAACGCAATTAGTGTAAACGCAGTTTTACTGATCGCCGTTTTAGGGCCAATTTCTCCGAATGTCTCTAAAACTGCGATCAGTAAAACTGCGTTTACACTAATTGCGTTTACTATCAAGATTTTACCTCGTTTAACATCGATTGCATTTCACAGAGCAAAACGCCACGATCGTTGATCGCGTTTACGAAAACAGAGTTTACGGCATGTTAGAATGGCAACCTCGCGTTGCGTTTGGTCCTTGCTCTGAAACTTGTCAAAACTATTGCAATAGTTGTGTTAAAATACATGAAACAAAACGTATTCCTTCGGTAGTCAAGTCAATTGACAACTTGCTACAGTGAGTGAGTTTATAAAAACATTGTTCGTTTTGCGTGGTTATTGTTTTCTGATTTTCAGTGCACGTTTTAATTTGTGGATTTATTTTCTGGACTCGGTGTTATAAGCATGTCTAAAAGAAAAAGCAAAGCATCCTTATATTTTCCTTGTTCAAACATAGCTCTTCGATATTAGCTACCTGGCCATCTGGTAACAATGAGTAAACTCTTCTCATTATATATCTCAAAATATTCGTAATGCGACTCAAAACAGGTAATAACACAACAGTATCACTTCTTCAACACAAAGCCGAAGCGCGCGCTACGTTATAAAATACCAGATGGTGGCGCACATAATTAGGAAATCAGACTAACTTACCTTAAGTGACGTCTGATGGTAATTTTATGAACGGCTCATCCTGAAAACAATTAGATTTAAGAGAATTACCATGTAAGATAATTGTTTTCAGGATGAGCCGTTCATAAAATTACCATCAGACGTCACTTAAGGTAAGTTAGTCTGATTTCCTAATTTTATTACACGGCTCATCCTGAAAACAATTATCTTACATGGTAGATGTTCAGAGATTCATAATGGCAACATCTTTATATGTGTGTGTGTATGTAAAAGGATCATAAATCTTAAATCAGATAATACTTTACTAATACTTTAAATGTTATATTTTAAAAGATACAATCAAAATATTGGCTAAGTTTAAAATATAAATACCAAACAATCTAGTTGTTATAGTTTAACAAAAAGTAACTTACTCACATAACTATATTATGCTTATTTATGTTAATAATTTTGTTACATTAAATATCACAATTTAATGATAATTGCAATCAAGTAACATAGGAGTAAACATTTAATCTATCACTATTGTGTTATATTTATTTAAACTTAATACTTATTAAACTTAATATTTATTAAATACAAGGTACAAAACAGTCTTTGTTAATATTATTTCTTTTATTAAATTTAAAAAAGTTATTCTAAAATAGAATTGGCAAAGGTGAGGTCGGTTCTACCACTAACTATTATCAAATTATAATGTTTGGCAAAGACAGCTGATTTGTCTGACCAGCCACCAGTCTTTTGATAATTTCAATTGATACCCCTGTTCTTTTTTGCCTTAGATGCATGTCTAGTACTATGGGAAGAAAAGATACTAGTGTCAATGCCACTATCTGTGAGGATTTCCTTAATCCAACAGCATACTGTTGGTGGTGTAGCTTAATAGGTAGGGAATATCACCTCGAGCTTCCTTGGTGATTTTTATATACAATTTTAAGGTCTTAGCTGGGCACACCAACCGGTTTTCAAAATATGGCAAGCGCAAGGTGGTACTGTTTTTAGTCCTAATAGATGTTTTTAGAACATCAGAGGTATTAATAATGACACAATCAGCAGTAAAGTGAATATCTTTCAGTTTAGTTGATGCCAGAGTTTGAACTCTGTGGACAGTAGTATGGGCCAATAAGGTTACTAATTTTTGATAGTTCTTTTATATTAATAATATTTAAATATATATTTATATAAAATCTTATTTTATTAATAATGATTGAATTTTAACGTTGCAATAAAATTGATTACTTGAATAGCTTATCCAGTGGCATATACTGCTTATATTTTCAGTGTTAATATGCGGATAATGCAGTGGGCTGCAATATTGTTTATAAACTGAATGATTTATTGTTATGTACTCATCTTATATTGTAGCTGTTTATTGTCCCTAAATAAATAAATATCTAAAATCACTGGCATCTTATTTATGAAATCTAATACCACTAAAGGATCCCAAGTTTCTGTGTACCTAGGGAGAGGTCTCTGTCTGAAAGCTCCCTTCAATAACCGTTTCACATTCTCATCCCTCCCAACTTCAGAGCTTATTAGTAAGGATAATGCTGAACGGTTTGTATTCAATGTAGAATAGTTACAGCCATTATTAAATGCTTCGGACAGAAAGCCTATTATTTGCGGTACAGTAGCCTTATAAACATCAATATTGTTATTGTGGCAGTATGCCCACCATTTTTTATAACAACAATCATATTGTTTTTGGGTACCTGGAGCTAAGGATCCAAGCATTACATTCAAGGAAGCTTGAGGGAGTAATCTTAACTGAAGTGTCGTCCGGAAAGGTGTCCTGCAGTCAGGGTAAGATGGGAGCTTAGGTGATGTTGTTTGCTAAAAGGAGATAAAAGCAAATCGGTGTTAGAATAAAATATTATTGGTTTAGATATCATCAATAATTTTGCTAAGGGAAACCATGGCTGTGCTGGCCACCAGGGAAAGACAATAATACCTTCAGTCTGGTCATCTCTAATCTTTTCTAAACATTTAGTTATTACTGAAAATGGGCGAAATGCATAAAAGAAAAATTTTACTCTAATTTAATGTGAATGTATCTATATCAAAGGCCATTGGATCTCTTTCCCAAGAAACATACTTTACACACTTGGTGTTTATTAAAGTAGCAAATAAATCTATTTCCGGTGATCCAAAGTGTTGGGTAATTTTTATAAATGCATAGTCTGATAAGGACCATTCTGTATCATGATTTAAATTCCTAGATTCTCTATCAGCTATCTGTGTTTTCTTTGGATTTTATATATGAACCTGTCACCCATATGTTTCTATCCTCACACCATTGCCATAATTCTTGAGTAATAGTATTTAAGTGTACAAATTGGACACTACCCATCTTGTAAATACAAGATATGGCTGTTGTGTTGTCTATTCATAGTAATACATGACAGTTTGACATGTTCTTAGCAAATGATCTTAAGCCAAAATAAGCTGCTCCCAGTTCTAAATAGTTAATATGTTGCTCTTTCTCAATTGATTCGTCTAGGCAATGAGCCCCCCCAACCTGTGAGTGAAGAGTCTGTAAAAATATATAAACAAATTTTTCGTGCAGCAAATGATTTTTTAGCTTTAGGTATGTTACACAACCACCATTTCAGTTCAGGAATGATTACTGAAGGAATACTCATATAACTTTCATAGTTATCATTAGATGACTGTAAGGCTAAAACTTTCCCTTTCTAAAAGTTTGTTATGCCGTCGAGCATAAGTAATTTTGCATCATTTCTGTAATGTAAACTGCTTTATCATATTAATATTTATTTCCTTGTTATACATTGGATGTCATCTAAATAAATAATTGTAACATAACCCAAACTCCTTATGTATGACATCACAGGTTTTAATATTTGTAAACACACAAGGTGCTGTAAATAAACCATAAGGCAGTGCTGTAAATTCATAGAACAGCTGCTTGAATTTAAATCTAAGATATTTCCTATCTTCTACAGCAACTAGAACTAAAAAGTTAAGATTCTTTTATGTCAATGGTTCTCATAAAGCAATCTTTATGTACCAACCTAGTAGAGGTACGTAGATCTTCCATCTTAAAATGAGATGTGGAGATAAAATTATTTAGAGGTTTTAAGTTTAAAAGAAATCTAAATTTGCCATTAAGTTTGGGTACCAAAAATATGTTTGAAATGTATTGATCACTATCTGGTTGGCAGGGTGTAATAGCACCCAATTTCAGTAAATCATTAATTGATTTATTAATATTAAATTGCTCAGATTGAGAACTTATTGGATGGAATTCTAGTTTGGACTGGTACAGATGTAAAAGGTATATGGTAACCTTGGACCCAATCTAGTATAAGCACATAATTTGTAATAATCTGCCAGCAACTTAAATACCTATCCAGATTACATGCATGTTGTACCTGTTGTGGGATTAGTATCAAGGGTGAGCATGCTGGTAGTCCCTCTCGGGGCGGTTCACAGGTGCATTTTTCAATGGCTTTTTGGTTGGTTGGTAAGATTTCCTTGTCTGCAACTGCACTGCTGGACGCTTGGGCCCGCCACGTATTGTTTGTGCCTTCTGTTGTGTTAGGCGTGAAGGGCCTCCCCAGTTTCCCGGACTATTGTTGTTTTCTTAACTGAAGTCCTGATTTTCACCAAATAGGTACTTATTTCTTGGTATTGATACAGCCATTTTTGGAAATGATTTGTCCAGGAGAGGTGCTAGTAGCTGCTTTCTTGTATTAGTCTCTCCTTATTGAAGAGATGTAAAGATTTTGTACCATCGCTGAGGAATTTAAGGGCTTTTGATACTTCATGTTTGGCTAAAATTTTGGTCATTGCCTGACCAAGACAAGTCAGGGTGATGCCTAATTGTTATTGTTTGGTTTGTAACACCTGATCTCGATTACGGCTGATTCAGTAATAGCAGCCTTGAACTCTAGGTTTAATTCCAGTGCCTCTAGAAGGGGCAGTTTTTTGGAACTTTGTATTGTTTTAAGATGTCTAATATATCTTCGCTGTTATTTAAGATTGTGTTTTCCCACCTCGAGCCAATAATGTTGTTAATATTTGACCCGTATCTTTCTTATATGGGTTTAACACTACCCAAGGCAGGTAACAAGGCCTCTGGAATAACAGCCTCGTCCCCATTCTCCACATTGATGGTAATAGGATCTGAAATAGATACAGATTGTCTTCTTGTAACCCCAAAGCAATATACTAGTAGTATGTATGCTAGGACCGTACGACTACCGCTTTATGTCACGCATAATACGGCAACGTATACCAGGATTGATATCTCGTATCAAAACCTGATCTTCGTGCGGAAGTATCTCGTACTGGCACGGATGGCGGTCAAAGTCGTCTTATTCACACCTCAATTCGTATGAGCAAATGGTTCATTAGGAATCTCGTTCCATAGATTTTCTCGACGAATGAATCCAATTAGGTAGGTAGGTAGTTGTTTCTCTAACCTAGAAAGAAGACAGGTACTTACCAACATTTTCCTTTCCTAGTTGTTCCATCGAGTGATTATCACGATGTGGTGATTGTGATGGACTCGTCGACCGTGATCTGGTCCTAGATCGTGGTCGAGTCCGAGATGTAGAATGCCAGGAGCATAGGCGAGGAACATGGCGATGCCGATGGCGTCGGCGCCGGCGTCGATGAGTTAATTTCTTCATTCTTGCAATTTCCTCCAATATAACGTCTTGATCCTAGCTAGGCATGATGAATTGACACAGTGAGGTAATCCACAGCACAGGAATGTAATATTTTTACACCACACACAATTTTACGCGGTAGCGCGAGCGCGCGAAGTCGAAAAGTGATTTGACAGGAACGTGACTACTGACAGCTAGATAAGTACTATATAGATGCGTTCAATTTTTGTTTTTTATGTTTTAGACCTCTAAAAAACTACGCGGCCGAGTTCGTTGATGACGAATACGAGTTCGTTGATGACGAATACTACCATGTAAGATAATTGTTTTCAGGATGAGCCGTGTAATAAAATCGCGTTTAGATCGTTAAACGGTCAAAATTGGGCGTTTAGTACAATAACTGCGTTTAGCACTAAACTAGTTTAAATATTGGTGGTGAAATGCCAAACCAAACTTTAAACTTAGATTAAAACTAAAACGCCGTTTATGTTCAGTTGATCGCGATTTATTTGATCGGTGAAATTGGCCCTTAGAGACGTTCGGAGAAATTGGCCCTTAGGCGTCAAATTACTCCTCCACATCGCTGCCATCCGGAAACGAGACTGGCAGCATTGACGAGTTAATAATCATAATAATTTATTTCAGTAGTATTTAAAATACCTAGTTTACATTAACCGGTTCAAAATTAAACAACAGTTAACGACGACGGTTAACTGGGTAATTTATAACTGTACTACAAAGGGTTAAGATTGACATACGCGTAGTTAATCTCAGTATACGCGGTCGGCGCGTACGCAAGTTAGAAAGGTAAATATTTATCATATGCTATTATAGGAGATATGGTACGTTTAAGACTTGTTTTAATTAGAAATTCTTTCTTTACCGATATAGACATAGAAGAACGAACATTGTATTTAATATTTGAGCCGCTAGTTGGAAGAAGCCATCTTTGTAAATATAACTTTGACGTAAATTCAATTCAAAATCTTTATTTCGAACCATGACTGATGTATGATTAGAATAAACTGTCCTTAAAAATTTGTTAGTAATAAAAACACGATACTTGTCGCTTCTCGGCCTTTTGGCTAAGATCAAAGTGTAGTGTAGAACACGATACGGTGACAGATACCTACATATAACTGACAGCAGTGGACTACATATCGACGCTGGAAAGGAAAAATGATCCAAGCGACATTTATGGCCATTTGGAGTTATACAACGTGTAACGGAAACCCCATATCTATCCAAAAGGACTGAAGACAACATCTGGTATGGAGTCTCTATGCAAAGTTTCAGCTCAAAATAAGTGACTCACAGAATTGACCCCAAATTATTGGTTTCATGCTTCTTGAATACCAATAATAACAAACGTGTCACATCACTATGAGGGTCATAACTTTCCACATCACTTGCCAATAAAACGATAATTCTCTTCGTTCTTCTTAATTTGAAAAATTCGGCCTCTGGTATCAATGTATTGAAATTTCTAATATGCTCCACACATATAGACATAGAATTAGAAAACCCTTGTCATATCGTTTGTTATCATCCAAAGAAGCCGTGCACTCGGTATGTAAATACCCTTTAAATTACACGTTGTATACATTGTTGGAATCGCCTGATTTTTCTGCGTCGTTTGGTCTTACTCACGTCCTTCTACTTCATGGGCGAGTCTTACTCGCACTTAGGTGGTTTTTAGGGTTCCGTAGCCGAATGGCAAAAAACGGAACCCTTATAGTTTCGACATGTCTGTCCGTCTGTCTGTCTGTCTATCTGTCCGTCCGTCCGTATGTCACAGCCATTTTATTCCGAAACTATTAGGAACTATACATGTAAAACTTGGTAGGTAGATGTATTCTGTGAACCGCTTTCCGATTTTAAGCGAAAATTAAAAAAAAATATTTAAAATAAAGGGGGCTCCCCATACATGGAACTGAAACTGAAAATATTTGTTTTCATGAAACCTATACGTGTGTGGTATCTATAGACAGGTCTTTAAAAATGACATTAAGGTTTCTAAAATTACTTTTCATAAAGTTAATTGTTTCAAAGATATACGCTTCCAAATTGGTAAAATGTGTCCTCCCCCCCTCTAACTTCTATAATAATGAAGTGAAAAATCTAAAAAAAAACCATATCTTGTAGATCTTAATGTAAACTTTCAACCAAAATTAGTTTGAACGAGATCGAGTCAGGATTTTTTGAGATACAGTATATTTTATAAAACCGCAAATATAACTTTGTAATTCATACAAATACTATGAAAAACAAAGTTATTAGGCGTAGTTGTAAAAATTGTAAATAAGCTAGTTTTAAGAAATTTTTAAGGTTTTTTGTTTTTTTTTTCAAATAAATATATTAAGTATATTATATTTATTATAGTTACTACGGAACCCTTCATGGGCGAGTCTGACTTTTTGGATTAATAGCTTTGATTGTTTTATTTATTTACTTTTAACGTTAATTCCAATAAGTGTTTTTATTATGTTTTAAATGTGGTCAATCGATCCATTTTAACTTGAGTGATGTGAAGCATACATCTGTGATTTGTGTTCTGGAAAGAAACCTAAAGTAACCACTAACTGAGAAGGACGAATTGGTTGGATGTGGCAGTGCACAGGAAGAAGTGGAAAGAAAGAAAGGGCTTTTGCCCTGCAATGGGAAAGAATAAGCTCATAATAATAATTACAGAGCGCAGGCAACGCATTTTTAATTTACATTATAGCTTATGTTTGCCCACAACTTTAACTTCTTCTCTTATTGTGTCAAAGTTACATGGTTAGAAAAAAAAATCCTATGTGCAATGGATTCATTCGTTTAATCTATTCCAACTTGGCTAAAGAAACGACTACTTTTATAAGGCGAGGGAATTTGCTTGAATGAAAATCAAGAAATATTTCCCATATCCACACCACATATTATTCGTATTCACATTCAGTCCCTCAGCCGTCGGTGCGTCGCCACTTGAGGTATCGCCCAGCGGATCATCCGGCTCAGTATTATTTACACGGACTGGTCAACACAACATACAATTAATGAATATTATACGCGTTTGCGTCTATTGGAGGTTTTAATAAGAACCTTGAGGTTTTAATCTTTTCGGTTTTTTTTTTGTATTTCGAGATGAGAATTATGCACAATTTAAGGTCTCAGTCATTAGCCACAATGCCGATGAGATGACGCGTCAGTTGATTATGATGGCATGAATCTTTGTCATTTTGGTGATGTAGAATTTAGACTATGATACATATAGAACGGCTACCCTATTGGCAGCTGAAATACACTATTTTTCCTTCCGCAATAATTAATAATAAAAAAGTAAAAAAAAAACACCACCACAGAGAGACATCATGAAATTAGATTAAAATATTCGGTATATTTATGTGGAAGACTGCTATCTCCACTTGGAAATCAAGTCATACAGAAACCCCTCCCGGCGCGATACATTATATCATTATTGTTAAAATTTTAGTCATGAGACCGAAAAATTAAAAGATTGTGTAGAAGTTTGTGGGTGTAGATTTGAAAAACTTACCAACGAACTCCCGTCCACTGCCTCGCGCACCTCATGGGCTCGGCGTCGTGTCCAGTCGCCCTAAATCCAGCTAAAACTTCACTGCACATGTATTTCCACAGGTGTTGGTTTATATTTCTCGTATCTTGTGGGGGTTGTAGCACGAAAATCACAGAAGGACTATTTCTTATTAGAAAAAAGTTTTAGCGCGCGGAGCACGTTATTTTACGAGTTGAGCCGCATAGTTCAAGTGAAAAAGCACGCGGAAGAGCGGCGCCACTGTCGCCCTTCGTACACCAATCGGATTGCTCAGCGAATGGGCGATAAGCAAGCCGACAAGTTAATCAAATCAGACCCTTATTACTACACACAAAGGCTTGAGTACTAGTTGTGGGGTGAAAAACTATTCAAATTCCTAAAACTAAATGCCTAATACCTACCTATCTTATAGAGAACGGTACGTAACAAAGATATATTTTTATATTTCGGTGTTCTTTCTGTCAAAGAATCTTGAGTTTGGTTAATTGGTATTTTAAATTCATTGTAATTCATTTCGCAGTCTAGACTTTTGAGAAAAAACCGGAACACCTGAAAATACTAAAATCTATTTCCACTAAATCGGCTGTATTTTAAGAGCGATGGGAACTTTCCAAACTATGTGAACAACGGAGCAAGCGTGGATGGGGTATACTTTCATTAAAAATGTATGAATCGGAGCATAAAATATGTAGTCAGCCCATGCATAACCGAAGTAGAGCTCAAAATATGGGGGTAAGGTGGAAAAAACAAAGCAAGATCCAATAAAAATAAATGTTTGTATGTCTCAGGGAGTTTGTGGGCCGGTCTTCAAGGTTAAGTAACGCTTGTCGAGGTCAGTCCGTGGATGGGATTAACATACGGAGACTGAGATAGAATATACTTTATTTTAAATTTCCACGCCAGCGAAGGCTCTATACTAAAATTATAAAGAGGTATTTTTTGTGAGTTTGTATGTCCCCTACAATCAGGTCAATCAATATAGTAATCTCAGGAAGAATGATTAAATTCTAAAAAAAATCATAGTAAGGTGCATATTTGTTAATTCAATAAGCTATAAATTATTTCCAAATCCACGCGGACGAAATTGCGGGCGAATTGTTAGTAGATATATGTATGTAATATTTATGACATAAAACAATATAGACAGAGATAATCACTAACCACTTTGAAAGTTACAATCATAAGAAAAAGGTCATCGAACGAACTTGCAATATAAATGGAGCATAATTATTATCGGTTGCGTCGGGCCATCTGGTGTGCTCGCCAATAATGTTTGATAAAGAAAGTGACCGTACGGTACTCTTGGATACTGCTCGTATTGTTAGGAAAGTCCTATATCATTATACCTAGCTCAGATCTACAACTCGGTTACTTCCGAATAGAGTCTGTAAAAAAACTTTTTAGCAAAAAATAGAACCGCCTTCCATATAAAAACACTACAAAGGCAGAAATAACTTTAATTTCGGAAGGCGGTGTCAAAAACGAAAATATATACAAAACTAAAGACACCGCCTTCCGAAATTAAAGTTAGTTTTGCGTTTGTAGTGTTTTAATATGGAAGTCGGTTCTATTTTTTGCTAAAAAGTTTTTTTTCACGCTTTTTAGTGGGTCGGTTTGTAATTTATCTAGTTACAAAAGCCAAAATGTCAACTACTTATCACCTTTTACAAAATATTGCTTTTCCCGGTGCAGAGCCGTTAATTTTTGAGGAGTTCTCCTGGTACATCACCATCAGCTCTACTTCACCATATTGTGACGAGCATAAATCAAGTAATCTAATCGCAATCAACGAAATACTTATTATTGAGTAGTTTCGGTGACCATCTGGGGTCTTCATCATCAGTTCCACTTCCTCAAATGGTGCTTTTCGAGAGCAACTGCACAAGGTACTATAAGAAATACCCAAAACGCTATAGGTGTGCCTATAATATTTGAAGAGTTCCCTCGATTTCTCCATGATCCCATCATCAGATCCAAACGTGACGACAATGGGACCAACTAAAAAGTATACCATTTCAAACAAAAAAAGAATTTTCCAAATCCAGCCATCTCCGAGTTATGAGGTAACATACATAAAAAAAAAAGTTTAAGACGAATTGTAAACCTCCTTTTTTGAAGTCGGTTAAAAAGTGCGTGATCCTGAATTATTTAAGAAATACTGCCTTTGATATCAAACGGAGATGAAAAAATGAATGAATGTATGTCTGTGTAATGTGGCTATTATCGAATTTTGTGCCAATATTTTGTTCCAAAAAATAATATTACTACTAATGTTCCGAAATTATTACTGCAACACATGTAGAGACAATCTTACCCCTTCTTTGCATCCATATCTTCACTAAAACTTCGAGTAAGTTGGAGTTAACGATATTTCACGGGGAGTCGACACACGGTAGAGTTTTGATCGCGGTTTAATTGAAATGCTACTGATAAGTTCTCGTCAATTTATAGATGAAAGTACTTGTAGCGGTGGTTGGCATTTATGCATCATTCTACGGAATTCTTATGTAAATGCCTACCCGATCACTAGCAACCAATGGAAAAATGCACATCGGGTTTTAGTTTATTACTAGCACTTCGTAAATACCGAGTAAAAGTGGTAAAAGCTACAGAAATTGAATACTAAGGCGCTGTTCATATAGATTGTAAAGCGATATTTTCGTCCCGTTTATATACTTAATATATTACCTTTTATTTTTGGGAAAAAGTCATCAAAATATTCCTCCACTACGTCCGCTCCGTTCAACTGACTAAAAACCCACCCTGTTCCTTCAGTCGTCTTTACGTTCCGTGGCCGCGGTATCATGTTAGAACATTTCCGCAACCCCGGCAGGCAATGGCCCTGTCCGGCCCCGTTAACGCTGCTGACTGTGAACACATCCCAAGCAAGACGTGGGCGTCGAGCTTTTACTGTCACCTTTAAGACTATGGTTTCCTGCATTTTAATTAGTTTCGCTTTGAATATGGGAAGCCGTAGAGTGCACCGACAATCTTATTCGCTAGAACTGGGTAAATGTCATGTGAATATATTTTTTGCTAACGGTTATTAACCTAGAGCTTGAACGTCGTTTGATCATTAATAATTAAACAGATGTTAGCTCTTCAAAACACTGAAGCGGTGTCAGGCCTCTTCTAAAGTTGTAGAAAAGTATTGCACGAACATTTTCCTTACAAAGATTCATTTTCTTACGTAACCTAACAGATTCCAATCGACACTGTGACTAAACAATAGCATAATCCTAATACTTTCATCTGTTTTGAGATTCAAAATTTAAACACATTCGAATATAGAAGAGTTTCAAATTCAAAATTGCCGGGAAATGTGGAAACGACAGAACTTAAAAGGCATGCCTCGTATGCCCAGTTTCTAATATTCCAACAGATTTTTAACCAGCTAGCTCCATCCGATTAAGCTGAAAACTCGCGTTTATATTTTATTGTTATGGCCAGCATTGGACATCTTACCACCATCTTTTCACACACAGCATTAAGGAAAAGACTTATTTCCATAAATTTTCAACACCTACAAACTTATTAATGCTATATTAACATAACTTAGTATTTGATAGAGTACAGGGCAACATCAATCGATACTTTAGGGTTAACAACAATGCATGAGCTCGCGGCTCTAGATAACAGCGGTGTATTACCGTGAGCGAATACAGCGCCGGCTAATCTACGAATAATAAATAACAAGGTATTATCCTACAAAACCGAACCGAAACCGGACAATAGTATAGATATTTATTATTATTGGACTAGACGTCCTCGTGACTTCGTTCGCGTGGGAAATTTTTCACGCATGAATTCCGATCCCATGAGAATCCTGGGATAAATAGTAGCACTTATGATGCCCTATAAACTGGTCTATCTTCCAGTGAAATTCCCCTGCGTTGGAATGATGGTTTACTCCACTTTATTCACCTGGGTAATATCAACCAGGTGAACAAAGCCTAAAATCTACTTTGTAAACACGAAAATTATTAGTTGAAAAGTACAATCGCTACTTTGCTCATATTTTATGGTTTTTATTTTTTTCCCAATCCTTTTCTTTTGATTTAATATTAATTCAGCCTATACAGTTGCCACTGCTGGTACACAAACCTTAGCAGACCGTCACCCAGCAGGCGGGCGCAGTGCGGGGTGGTGGATGTTATGTTGATGCTATGACTATAACAATTGAATACCTACACATAAACGTTGAACAATACCTGATTTCCCTCACCTGTTATTTCGTAGAATGTATAAGGGTTGCACTTTGAATAAAAGAAAGAAAGAAAGAAAGAAATAATTTATTAGCCATAACGTAGGTATACATATAAGTTGGTTAGATTTAGTAGCGTCCCAATACATTTTACCATTACGGTGTGCTAAATTTTACACTGTTATTTAAAACTAAATCAAATTCTTAAAACATATAATTTAATACAGCATTGTCCAGCATCATTAATGCAATTTGGCCCAAAATAATAATGGCAATAACGCAATAATAATAATGTCAAAAATATAATTATAGTAATGTCAAAAGTAAGATTGTCTAAGATAATAATGTCTATAATAATAAGAAAAAAAAAATACAATTATTTTATGATGATTAAAGATTAATTACAATATATTTACCATTACGGTGTGCTAAATATTACAATGTTACATACCATGGTTGTATACTTATATCTAAATCAAATTTTGAAACATACAATTAAATACAGTATTGTCCACCATCATTCAATAACATAACAAAAAATAATATTAATGTCAAAAGTAAGTATGTTTAAGATAATAAAAAAAAAATACAATTTATTTATATCAATAAAAGAGTAATAACAATGTACATTAAAAAAGAAAAAAATATATATATACAATTCTAGAACATTTTTTTTAAACCACTGTTTGGTCCTCTATGAAATCTTTGATTGTGTAGTAATACTTGTCTAATAACAGCTTTTCTAATTGCTTTTTGAACTGAGTAATTGGTAATTCTAAAAAATTGTTGGGTAATTTATTATAAATAAGAGGACCCATGGCAAGTATATTTTTTCTGGATAGTGCTGTTTTATGACCACCTGTGTGAAGTTGGTATTTATATTGGGACCTTAAAAAAGCATACCATTCTGTTTGTTTAGTAAAATAGCAAAATAATAGGAACTTTTCTGGTGGCGAAGGTAACAACACCCACGAAATACTAAATAAGGGGTACCTGTTATCAGCAACACACTATAAATTTGCATAATTGTTCAAAACAAGTATCTTATTTAAAAAACCCTGATAAAAAAAACGTTCGTTACGTAGATACGTGACCATCTTAACATATCGTGATCCCTCCATGCCTCTGAGAGCACGTAAAGTTGTTGGTCTTGGTTATGGCCTTTGGATTACTGAAAAGCAAGCCACCCACCGTCTCACTGCGTAAGGACAGACAGGAATCGAGACTAATGAGCAAGGAATAAAGAAGGATGAGGGCTTACTCTCGTGCGCTAGATGTTCGGTGGACGTGTGAGCCCGAGGAATCCCGGCGTGCTGGCTGAGCGGCATGCTGGCTGAGCATTGAAGCTGGGCCGGAACAGTTGCCGTATGGCCGGAACTCTGAAACAGTCCGCGGTTTGATGAAGCACCTGGCGAGCATGGGGCGTGCGTCTCACGTGCATGCGTCAATATGTTACAACACGTGGGGAGCTAAATATAACCTTCAAAATAAAATGTGGGCAATTCAAATCAGTGTTTGCGTTAAACAAAGGAAAAATATGAGTTCATGCGTAGCGAGGGTACTTTCTGTCCAACACGGGAATCGAACCCGAGACCTATTGCTCAGCGGTCGAGCTAGCAACTATTAGACCAACAAGGTAGTTTTGCCGATTGACTGTTGAGCTACACGATTGCTGACATAGGCTTACACTGACTGGACAAGTCCACTCAGACTCTGTATTGTTTTTTCTTCAAAAGACCATCACACACATAATAAAGATTACCGCACTGTCTGGCAATTTGAGTGATTTTTTACGGCCTACCCGAATGTCCTTACCTTGGTATTGTTCGTCAAACCATTCGAGCTCCTTAAAGTTCTAAGTTGAGCTACGCCATAGTTGACAAATGCTTGCACTATTTGGACGGGTCTGTTCAAATCTGTGTGATTCTGTCCTCTAAGGAGGACCACAAACATTAACCTACATGGTTCTCATATGATTTGGTCACTACAGATTGTATGGACTTCAAAAGAGACATTGACCTCTGAGTTTGTTTCAGTGTTTCTTCTCAGAGTACTCAGTTAGGAAGCACTGGCCTCATCTAGTTTAAATATACGAAAAAAAAAAATTACATATAAAAGTGTTATTTATAACCTTTTTGCAAAATAAACATCATTTTTGAGTTGGGTTTTGTTGGTAGGGGTACCGACTATCAGAAATATAATCTTACAAGGGTATATGTAACGAAGCCAAGTTCGAGTCAGACTCGTCCATGAAGCGTTCCGTAGTAAATACGCAAAATAAGCTTATAAGCTATAACATGGTCACTAACAATATCATTAGGACTTCAAACGGGATATTGCGCTTGCAACAGTGCCGAAATATCGGAAACTCGAAACAATGAATACACACGGAGATATCCCGTTTTAAGTTTTCATAAAAAACAAAGTTATATTGCGTATGATTAGATTACTATGGTGTATGAATGAAATATAGAGTAATATTTGCGGTTTTATTAAATGTGCTATGTCTCAAAAACTGCTGACGCTATCTCGCTCAAAACGAACTTTCGTTGAAAGTTTTCATTAAGATCTAGACTAAAAGTTAGACGGGGGACTTTTAAACGATTGACTTTAATAAAAAAAAATTAAAGACCTGTCTGTAGACACCACATACGGATAAATTTGATGAAAAAAAATTGTTTTAGGTCCATGGGGAGCCCCACTTAATTTTTTTTTTGTATAAAAAGTCGGAAAGCGTTCACAAAATACATCTATCTACTAAGTTTCACATATTATGTAGCCCAAATTATTTCGGAATAAAATGGCTGTGACATAAAGACGGACGGACAGACCGACATGACGAATCTATAAGGGTTCCGTTTTTGTCATTCGGCTACGAAACCCCTAACAATGGAAAATGTCCTTTAGCACCTAGCTTATCATGGACCAGTAAAAATGGTAAACGGTAAAATGCAAAATAAGCATGGAATAAAGAAAGGATCAGAGCTTACTCTCGTGCGCTAGATGTTCGATGGACGTGTGGACCCGAGGCAATCCGGCGCGCTGGCTGAGCAGCGAAGCTGGGTCGGAACAGTTGCCGTATGGCCGGAACTCTGAAACAGTCAGCGGATTGCTGAAGTACCTAGCAAGCATAGGTACAGTCTGGCTCAAGCGCATGCGTCAATATGTTACAATACGTGGCGAGCAAAATATAAACTTCAAAATAAAATGCGTGCAACTGGAATGCCTGTTTGCATTAAACAAAGGAAAAATATGATGTTATGTGAAGCGCGGGTGCAGATCACTATGACAACGGCTTAACGTGGGGCATAACACCTATCACTTCCACACTCCGTGCTGCTCCTGAGAAATCATCTCTTGTAGAAAAACCCAATAACAGTTTTTGCCCGACCCGGGAGTCGAACCCGCGACTTTCGCGCGGTCGCGTTTACGAGGTTTAAACCAACTAGACAGTTATGCCGATTGTATGCGCTTGCGATCATTATACCAACGAGGCAGTTATCACGATTGGGTCGGATTTGTTTAGTTGAGGTGCCGATTATACCTATGTTTATTGATCTCTGTAATTGAATTAGGTATTACAGTAATGAATAATGAAATTGAAATAATCTTTATATTGTAATCATGTTAAAAGATTTTTATCAAACCTTGGAAGGTAGATAGGAAGGCAATTTGACTGCGTTACATGTACGGGAACAATGACTTTGTTTTAGAGAGGGCCTTCGTTTCAGGGTTCTAATACCCTGAGCTCTATTTGAGACAGGCCTCAATCTTGAGCCAGCTGTGAGCTTCCGTTGAACAAAGAAAAACTATGATGTTATGTGTAGCGTGGGTACCAGACATGCAATGAACATACCTATTTATAAATAATAGGAAATCTCTGAGCATCAAGTCTAGCAAGACCCAGCTCAGATCCGCATGCAATTTAGTAAAATTATGGCCTTTGGACTATTGAAAAGCAAGCCACCCACCTGCTGATTCACAGCATGAGGACACACAGAGAATTTATAAGTCTCTAAAAGAATCTAAATCTAAAAGATCAAGGCTTACTCTCCTAAATTAGATCTTCAGTGGATGTGAGGACTCGAGGACACCCGCTGTGCTGGCTCCATATAGGCCCATTGTCAGCTTTGTAGTGCAAGTCTGGAAAATATTTCAGCAGTTTCTCTTACAAATTATGCGAGCTCTTTATAATATAAGGACTGTCAGACCTTACTACATGCAATTCGTCTGCACTATCTTCAACATTGTCCTGAACATTTGGTAAAGACTCATAGTTATTTGTTATACAAAATTGCAAAGTTGCTTTTTAACCGCGTGCTCAATTTTGATGACCGAGCAAGTGCAGCGAGTGATTCAAACATTAGTATCCTGAGCGTTAGCGAGGGAATCAAAAGAGCACGAGGTAAAAAATCTTTGCACTCGAGTGCAACACGTAACTTTTCATCCCACCTCAGCGAGGAAATGACTAAAGGCAAAAAAAATGGCGCGCAAAGCAAATTAAAAAATGTAAGTACACCAAGAAGGTTCCAGAGTCTGAGATTTAAACAAATTAAAAAAGTTGTATGTTAAATTCGGCCCCATGGAGGTAGAAGTAAATAGGTTTAATGATTTTTTGAATTCACAAACTTTTATCCTCAAGCAGATAAAAACGGCTTTTGCACTCAGATATTAAAGAGCAAAAATACTCTTTCCGAGATGGGGGGATGAAAAATTTATGGTTTTGCTGACAAGTTCATGAATCAGCTGACAGATGCTGAAATTAAGTTTTAATGAGATGCTTAGAATTTATCTTTAACTCCAGACACAAGCATATTTTTAGCTTAGTTGGACTAGCAATCTTGTTAACCCCAGATTGTTAGTAATGTGAATTCTGCCCACATTGCTAGTACTTCATCTCACGATATCACGCCAACTTATCAGATTCTAATTAGAATAAAAATACGCCAGACGCGAGTATTATGGTGGGTATAATATAACTTAAACCTTGAATGAAAATGTGTTCATGATTTTTTGTTAACTGCTTGTGACATTAATTTAAGAGTCTACGCCCCTAAGACGACCCACTGACCCTAATCCCTCCTTATTGTGACGTTACACCGTTTTTTAAATTATTTTTGCTAATAGGTATCTATCTTTTTTTGATATCGGATGATTCCGCTCTTGGCCTCGATCACAACCTATGTTAGGTAAGCGCACTCTTGCTTTAAAGGCATACCTCATGCTTTTAAGTGAACCTGTTTTAAAAACAATCCGATAGAAATCACGGAAGGCCGCCGGCGCGCAAAGGCGGTACATTTTGTGACGTTTCAAATTTGAGGGGTTAATACGAAAAGAGAACTATAAGTATGCCTACTTACGTCTATGTAAATATGTCCTATTTACCTAAAATTTCTTGTTACCTTTTTTTTTTAAACACTTCGAGAACTAAATCAAACCAGTGAAACCTACTAGCATAGAGCAACATAAGTAGAATTAATTTAATTACACAACTGAATTACTGAACACTAACACATTGTCAACAATAAACATTTTTATTTGACAACTCCGTTCATAATTAGAGCTTGAGAATAGTCGATAAAATTGCACGTAGCTAATCGATAATTTTGTTGTTATACGTATTTTAAACTATTTATTATCTGCGAAAATAAACTCGAAAACCATTTAGTGAGCAGGATAATAATTTATATAGTTCAATTTTACGATTTGTAACCGCGTATGTATGTATCATCATCTGCTTAGCCTTTTCCCAACTATGTTGGGGTCGGCTTTGAGTCTAACCGGGAACCGGATGCAGGTGAGTATCAAGTTTTTACGAGGAGAAACTGCCTATCTGACCTCCACAACCCAGTAGCTGGGTAACACGATACCCCTTGGCTAGAAGTGCTTTCCGAGGCACGGGCGTATCATACCGCCAACTTCCAAACTCCGGGCTACTACTGAGAAATTCGTTACAGAAAACTTCAACAGCTTTTTGCCCGACCTGAGAATCGAACCAGAGTCCTCGTGCTCAGCAGTCGCGCTTGCGCCCACTCGACCAACGAGGCATCCACGGCATGTATACGGCAGTTATTACAGAAGGTTATTATCAATTATAGCCTACTTAATATATAATAGAAACGCAAGTTTATCGTACCCCTGTTTACCCCAGCGACAAGTTAAATGGACCAGAAATCGTAAGAATACTGGATCGCAGGTTTACAATATTGGGGTGTTTATTAGCAACAGCTGGGGGTTCGTACGGGCACTAGTTCAAGCACGTGATTTTAATCAGTGTGTTAATGTTAGTTATTCTGTTTTACAATTTTGTTATTATCCCTGGTCTGATCAGATGATACACAGCCATCATAAATCTTCAACATAAGTTTATAATCGCATTCATAAGCTTTTTTATGATATGTGATAATTTTTATGTACGGTCGGCCAAGAAAGTGGTGTACCAGTTTTGATTTAGTTTCCCGGTCATCGAAAATTACAACAAGGTTCGTTATAAAAAGATATTACTGAAAGAGACAACATTATCATGACGTAAACCTATGTATTTAGTATTCATACGTCATATGTCACATATAAGTACATGACATTTTAACCTTTAGTATAAATGAAAAGGACATTAGTTTCTACAAAGCAATTGAAATGTTTCCAAACAAAAGTAATAAAAACTATTTAGACAACCGAATTCCATTTGAAAAAGAAAACTGACAATTGACATTTTGTCAAATATATGCAAAAATCGATATATTTTCCGTGTTATTTTTCAATCAACTGCATATAAAATCATCTCAATGCCTGCCAACTTGACCATTGCCGAAAGAGCACAAATAATTGCCCAATTTAATGAGGGAAGCAGTATCAGTGCGATATCCCGGAATTTGAATATATCGAGGCGTTCTGTCCGCTTTTGGATTCGTCGTGAAGGAGAGGAGGGAAGTTTGTTGGATCACAGAAGAAGTGGTCGCCGGCCTGCACTCTCCAATAACGATAGAGAATTCATGAGACGGGAATATGAAATCAATGGTTTTAAGCCCACAAAACATTTTGCGGAGATGTTCGATGTGAGTGCCCAAACAATAAGGAATCATCTACATTACATGGGGTTGCACCACAGGCATTACGCCAAGAAAATATATTTGACGGATGCTCACAGACTTGCTCGTCTGAACTTCGCCAGAGAGCACTTAGAGTTTGATTGGTCTAATACAGTGTTTTGTGATGAAAAACGTTTAAATCCAGTCAGCATGGACGTCTTCACCTTTGGCGATATAATTCAACACGGTATAAAGATGATCATGTAATCCCAAATAGAGAATCAGGTCGAATTTCCGTAAATATTTGGGGCTGGATGAGTACGGATGGTGTAGGAGAATTGTGTTCTCTACCTCCTCGAGCGACGGCTGTAAATTATATCGACGTGCTTCAGAATGCAATGCTACCGACAGTCCGTAATGTTTACCCGGAGAACGAAGTGCCACAATTTGATTTTGTTCAAGATAATTGTTCAATTCATAATGCGAGGATCGTAAGAGCCTGGTTTCGTTCACACACTGACGTAAGGGTAATTCAGTGGCCCTCAAGATCGCCGGACCTCAACCCGATAGAAAATCTTTGGGGCCTTATGGTCCAACGATGGTCGCATCAAAATGAAAGAACCAAACAAGCTCTTATTAGTCACTGTAATTATATCTGGGAGGAAATGCGGGGAACCGATATTTGCTCACGGCTTGTTGGTTCAATGAGGTCTCGTCTTTTAGAGGTTATAGAGGCCAACGGCGGTTACACCCGTTTCTAATTTTTAAAAATTTTCAATATCTTCTAAATATTACTATATATGCTATGTTTTTGTTTGTTATAAGTATTTTAAAATTGATTGTAGAAATTTAATAAAAGGATAAATCTATTTTTAGCTTGTTTTTTATTGATATTGTAATTACAAGTTTACAGAAATTGTAGGTTTGTGGACTCGCCTTGTGCCTTTACAATTTTATGTAACTTGTTGATTACAATTCTGAATTTGTAGATACAATTTTGTCATCAAAATCTACAGCCCCCCGCCGTTGATTTTACGACGTCATTGGTTCCATCAAGTTCAAACTAAGAACAGCTGTCACGTTACAAACAGTAATAGTCGTTATCAATAATCAGATAAAGACAGCAATAGAAGTTGTCAGATCGATCTGCAAGCGAAACTAATCTTTATCACCTATGAATCTGCAAGCGATATTCAACCTTAGGGTGGTACACCACTTTCTTGGCCGACTGTACCAGTCCATTATTTAATAGTTTCGATCGCAATTTACTACTGTTAATATGGTAAAAGTTCATGTTTTAATCACAAATAAGTATTGCCCATTGATTTCAATATTTTGTTTTATTGATAAAAATAAGTCGTACACTTTATTAAAACTTACGATTACTCGATAGTTGATTAAGATTAAATAATACCTAATTATTTTGTATTTACCATAAAACATGTTGATTTTAATATTAATAATTTATTGATTTTAATAGTACTTCAGTCATCATTGAGCTACGATACAAGTTGGTTGCCAGTTTGATAAATTGTTATAGCATTTGTATGAATGTTTCGCCAATTGATAAAAGTAAATTTAAATCAAGACATGATTCAAATTCACTTTTATTAAAATAAAAGTCTTAAAATTTTATGTTTAACTGTATTTTTACATTACTTATTATATATACACTTTATTGTCAACGGGCGGTCTTATCGGACAACTTTTACCTGGACAGAAATTAAAGGAGATAGATTTAGGGCTGTCAGTGTACAACATAATACTAATTAAACATAATAATATAAAATAAGTAAAGGAAAAATTTGCGAGAAATTTATTTGTATGAATATGTATTTATACAACGTGTAACGGAAACCCCATATCTATCCAAAAGGGCTGAAGACAACATCTGGTATGGAGTCTCTATGCACAGTTTCAGCACAAAATAACTGACTCAAAGAATTGATACCAAATTATTGGTTTCATATATTTCTTGAATACCAATCATAACAAACGTGTCACAGCACTACGAGGGTCAATAACTTTCCACGTCATTTGCCAATAACACGATAATTCTTTTCGTTCTTCTTAATTTGAAAAATTCGGTCTCTGGTATCAGTGTATTGGAATTTGTAATAAGTTCTACACACGTAGACTTAGGATTGCAAAATCCTTGCCATATCGTTTGTTATCATCCAAAGAAGCCATGCACTTGGTATGTATATACTCCTTAAATTACACGTTGTATAATTAGGTAATGTTTAAATCTGCGGATATGTTCTAACGAGATTTTGTGGGTTTTAGTCAGTAGAAGTTTGACAATCCCTTCCGCTCCACCTACAGCGGGAGGAGACATTTGATGATTTTCCCACGAAAAAAAAAGGTAATGTTTAAATACAAGATAGCGGATGGCCCTCGTACTGCCAAGACTACTAAATCGAATTTGGCAATATGTCATTTAGTGTTGTTTAGAAACAAATTATAAGTAAATGAGTTGTAATTAGCTATTTACATTATAACTACTAATTACAATTAAAACGCAAAAATAAATCTTAAACCTAGGCTGCACAAAATAAAAGCTGACTGAGCTTACTACCGCGCGACGCTCGAGTCTACATAAATTAGATAGCAATAAAAAACTTCATTCTTACGATATTAAAAAATAAAATAAAATTCATATAGCAACTAACTTTGTATAATGTACTAATTTAACAGCTTGTATTCATCAAGAATTCAACAGTTGGTTACAACCTACCTAATTAATAATTTGAATTTGCAATATCGATAGATGCCACTCTATTTATTTTTAAGCGAGTTATACCCTGTTTCGCAGCGGCGGCGTCCGTGTCCGTCAGTGATCAGTCGACTCTCTCCAAGTTAGGCCGTGCGCGCACTGCCTTGCGGTGGCCGCAATTGCGGTAGTTCTACCGCACCGGTAGAATGACCGGGGCCACGGGTGACTCTACCGCACACGTTTATTCCACCGCAGTGCGCGCACTTCTATGACACTCCATACTTCACAGAATATACGCGTGCGGTAGAGTCACCGGTGGCAACGGTCATTCTACCAGTGCGGTAGAACTACCGCAATTGCGGCCACCGCAAGGCAGTGCGCGCACGGCCTTAGGCCGTGCGCGCACTGCCTTGACACTCCATACTTCACAAATTTTGCGGTGCGGTAGAACTACCGGAATTGCGGTACCGCAAAATTTGTGAAGTATGGAGTGCCATAGAAGTGCGCGCACTGCGGTCAGTCTACCGGTGCGGTAGAACTACCGGAATTGCGGCCACCGCAAGGCAGTGCGCGCACGGCCTAAACTTTTACTCTTTGCAGTCGAGCAGTCCGACTGCTCGAGTCAGTCGAGCTTCGTCGCTCGAGCCGTACAGATGTAGGAGATCGTCGCGCTCACTCTCTCCTAAAATTACGTCTCGTAAAACTGAAGATTCACAGTTGGATTTCAGTGTAATGTTAAACAGTATATAGTTTTAGTAGCTTACAAATATGGCATTTTATGGAGTTTAGTGTGTGATTAAAATCTTTTATTTTTAAGGTATTATGAGAAATAAGATTCTAGTCTAGTCTAATGTGTGTGGTTTGTGTTTGAAAATTGAAATGTACTAGAATTCTGGGATTTCTTCTATCTGTGTATCATAACAGGTAAGTTTGTTAGATCACAAGATTTGAGGTGAAGGGCTGTGTACATGAATGATCTAGGCCCTTATAACTTATCAAACTGGTCAATCCGATGGTTCTCAAAAAATAAGCTTATCAGAGTTATTGGCTGATAATAACTGACGGGAACCAAGATTATTGTAGGCGTGTTATTTTATTTAATAGGTATATCTGGCATTCTAAGTTTGTAAAGGACATCTATTCGAATCTCGTATTTTAAATTCTTGGAAAATCATAATATGTTAAGTTAAAATCGTAACTAGGTATGTACCGACGTATTTTCGTCAAGCAACCCCAAACAGTTTCTTTAGTCTGAGCCCCAAACTCAATTTACGTTAGGTAGGTATAATTATGAGAAAAAATTAGCGATTTCTATATTCCATTTATACAAGGTTTGGTCCACCTACCTAGGTTCTACTTACGTATGTGTAGGTCGCACACAACTATATCTCAAACAGTGAATCATCGGAAACACGTTTTAATTTCCGTTTTATTAATCAAACAACAAACCAACTCGTTGCCCGCATAAAAGTTGCATTTAATCGTTAATTTATCCAAATTTATTAAATTAAAAAATATCGTGTTCATCGTTGCATAGACGCATTTATAGTACCTAGGTACTTAACTACTTAACAGATAAAAATCTTGAATAATTGAATGTGAATCGGGATCGGTATGTGTAGATAAGTCGACCCTCCCAAGCAATAACTCGGTAATGTGCTATTATGGGTTTTTTGCTGTTATGTCAAATTCGGCATCTATGGACTAGAATACACCTTAGCAATTTTGTTCAAATTTTTGCTAATGATATTTACAAACATATTGTGACACACGTGTTTAGTGTTGGGAATTTAGACAGAAATATATATCGGCAAATAACCTGTTATAGAACTTTACGAAAAAAAAAAGTTTTATTTTGGTAAGTTGTGTTTACCGGGTTATTGGCGTAAATCATTTTCATGAAGTTTTTGTTAAACGTAAGTAGGTACGTAGTTTTTGTTGATTTCATTTTAATATATCGCACGCTTAAACCAAACTCTCGTCGCGTCACTATCCCAAAAAGTCAACTTTACAGGAGAGGCAAAAAATGGAATGAGAATGGGAACATTTTTGTTTAGTGACGAAGCGGACTACTGCCCGTATATCGGTTATTTTTGTGACTTTTAGACTAGTGTAAGCGCGATTGCGTGTAGTTCTACGTTTCCTAACAGATGACATTAAAAGTCGATATGGCAAAATTTTTGAGTGACAGTATTGGATTAAGCGTGCGATATGTATTCCGTAATACACAATAACAATGTTATTTAAGATTGGTATTGGCTCATTAATGTACGTAATATTTCAATGATTATGTTATTTATCAATACCGTCTCTAAAATTATTGGATATTACCACAATAACTCCGTAAAAGCACGTTATGTATCAGCCCTACGATAAAAAGTTAAGACCGTAAATGTCCATAATATAATACGAATATATTTTATGTAATAAAATTACTGCAATAACCCCGTAAGTACTATTACTCTAATATTTTATGTATTATTTTTTAAGTATTATTTATTTTCATAAATTACCAGGTTGTTAGGTAATAAAAAGAATTTCATTTTAACGTCACAGTCATATTCCGCGTAAAAATAGCTTTCATTTAATACACCAATGACTTCAATAGTCCTACTCGTTGAAAAGATATATGATAAAATCAGTAAATCTTTTCTCCTGTAAAATTATGATTTTTCGATTACCGAGTTATTGCTTGGGAGGGTCGAAGTACTAAGTAGGTAACTTTATAAAACAGTATTAAAAACATAATACGTAAAACCTAACTAGGATTTCCTGAAGAATGTCTGTAGTTTACTACAACCTACATATTGTCCATTAGTTCTTTTCTTGTAGGAAACAGGCCGTAAAAATACTTCGTATAATTTCATTTTCATATGGCTTAAGACAACCCTAAATATCTTATACCTCTAGAACTTGTATTATTGCGTTATTGCCATTATTATTTTGGGCCAAATTGCATTAATGATGCTGGACAATGCTGTATTAAATTATATGTTTTTAGAATTTGATTTAGTTTTAAATAATCGTGTAAAATTTAGCACACCGTAAAGGTAAAATGTATTGGGACGCTACTAAATCTAACCAACTTATATGTATACCTACATTATGGCTAATAAATGATTTCTTTCTTTCTTTCTTTCTTTCTTTCTTGAAGTTTCTGAGATTTCATGATGAGTTTGTGAATCAGTCAGTGACCTTTCGCTTTAATCTATACTTATAATAAATCTGTAGAGGTCAATTCTGTACATGAAATATATTTCCAAAATAACTATCAGGGGGTGATTAAGGATCGATATTCATGCCAAAAATGCAATCAGTTAAATTTTTGTCTGTCTGTCTGTCTGTCTGTATAACCGTTATAGAAACAAAAACTACTCGACGGATTTTAACGAAACTTGGTACAATTATTTTTCATACTCCTGAGCGGGTTATAGTATACTTTTCATCACGCTACAATCAATAGGAGCAGAGCAGTGAAGGGAAATGTTGGGAAAACGGGAGAAGTTACTCCATTTTTAAGTTTCCGTCGCGTGTGCAACCTTAATGGTTAAAGCTACACAAATCATTTCATGACGGAAATGTTCTCCTTAAAATTATATAAAAAATATCCCACGACAGCATATATCTAACTTTTATGGTTGACTCACAATAACACGTGTAACTCCCGATAGCTTAGCAGTTCGAAGCTTTCTGATTATAATATTTGTCTACTCTTACGTTTATAACACTCTCAGTCACCCCTAATTGAAAAAGTTAACATTATTAACTATTCCATAAAAAAATTGGCCAAGTGCGAGTCAGACTCGCCCATGAAGGGTTCCGTAGTAACTATAATATAATATGCAAATTTATTTGACGAAAAAAAAACCTTACAAATTTCTTAAAACTAGCTTATATAAAACTAGCTTATATAACTTATATAATATTTGGCATTCGAGTGGACTAAGGAAAAGCTTGCAGATGTTGGTCCGTAGATGGGTGCTCGCGAACGTTGAGCTGTTGATTTCGGATGATATGTATTTCGCGCGACTCTAGTTATAGGTAGTTAGACTTAACCCAGAAATCTGATATCGGTATTGCCGCGGGATACCGTGTCTTACTACCCGTAGCAACTGTAAGTAAAATATTTACAAATAACAGCCGGCACCAACGGCTTCACGTGCTTTCCGAGGCACTGAGAATGTCGATATGTTCACACCATATCTATGGTTCACACACACCTCGCTAAGCGCTGCTTAACCTTGAAGATCGCCCCGTGCGGCTGTTATGATATAATCACGAGCTCCTCGACGAGGGCGACGGGTAATGCATAAAACTTTCTTACATAAATTAAATAAAATTATAACTACACGAAACAACGTGAATGAAAGTACTAAAGTACTAAAAGTAGAAGCCTACTAACTCATGTTAGTATTAATTAGCCATTTGTATCAATTAATTCGTACCAAGTCCGGACACATAAAGTTTTATTTATGAAAACGTATAAAAGAACTCCGGTTTGTTTGCATATTTGAGTCAATTTTTTTTTTTATTTTGGATTAAAATGCCGTGTTTCTACATTTGTGTGTCGATCTCTTCTTTTTCCTACTCTGTGATCATCAAATTGCCTATAGTTCATCGTAGTGCTGTTGGTCCTACAAAGCAAAGGATCCACGATCAGTTCTCATGAATTTGCCGGACATTTCGTTTTAAAAGAAAACATAAACTTCATACCGTAAAGTTTACTTCAAATTAATGGCAAGTGAAAAATCAACTAGTTACAATAAATAAAACAACATAAATATTAAACCATTCGTTTCATTTATTTTTTTGTTTTTCCAGTGGGACAACCACTGCTGGGCAAAAGTCTTCCATATAGTCTCCACTCTTTCTGATGCATTGTCCTCTGACTATTCCATTATGAACGCCTCTAAATCTTCAAGTCAGAGCTTCCTAGGCCTTCTTCGGTGATGATATTCGTCCTCTGGCCCCCAATGCGTAACAACTCCAGCCCATCTGTTATCTGTCCTGATGCATGCGATATACATGACCCGCCCAATCCCACTTCAGCCTGGCAGTCTTTTTGTCCACATGGCGCTGAGCTTTATACCTAGAACGCTGCGTTTCTTTACATAAAAAATCTATACTAATATTATAAAGAGGTAAAATTTGTAATTTTGTATGTATGGGGTAATCTCTGAAACTACCGAACCGATTTTGAAAATTCTTTCGCTTACATGTAGCTGCATTATCCCTGAGTGCTATAAGCTATAAATTATCTTTATATCATGCATATTAGCCGAGCTATTATAATCTTTGTCAAGCAAGTCGGGGACGGGATCCCGTGGAATATTTTCGACTTCTACGCGGACGAAGTCGCAGGCAGAAGCTAGTAATATATAAAACTGAATAATATTAAAGACTATAGATTCCGCGACACACCTGTTTGTGGGCGCATTTATGAGCACATAACGGAAACACAACGCGATAAATGACTTTAAAATCATCTTACGTAAGAAAATATAATTAAGCAAATAAATCTTATTACATAAGGATACTATTATAAGCTTCACAGACCGGCAGAGCCGCGTACTGAACAGTAACATAAAATAAACAAAACAATAAACAAAGAACCAGAGTATTACGCAAAGTACCCACAACACCGTACTGTCAACAGGGATCTGTTACTGAGCCGAGAGCAAGGGGGGTGTATAATGTGGGGAATAGAAGTCGTGGAAATAAAGTCTCTCTCTCTTTCTAAAGTTCAATACAAAATCTTTTTGAAGCGATAATGTTGAAGATATTTTAGTTTTTTTTTGGGCAGCGATTCGATTTTGGAATTGAAAAAAAACTGAGAGTAAAATTACAAGTACATTAGGTAAATTCATTGCATGAGAGAAAAGAAAGATATAGATCATTATTATAGCCCCCTTATATCTATCTATCCAGAAATTAAATAAAACTGAACTGTCTGACTATGATTTCAAATAACTATGTCTTCTGAAGTGCTTATATTTATTTATTTCCGCAATACTAAAACTCAAAAAAAAAAAGTCTTTTTGTCGGGGCTAATCACAGAAACGGCTGAATCAATTTGAAGTCGATTTTAATAGGACTTTTACTGTTCAGCCGTGCAGTTTAACTTCATAGAGGAGTTTATAGGGCAACATACAGGTATTTTATCACGCACATCTTCTATAATTACGAAGTTTAGCTTATAAATTCAAATGCAATCAGATAATTTAGGTCCGCAAGAATTTTTTCAGGAATGAATTAGAGTATGTACTAGATATCTAGTAATTATCTTTGTTTGCGAACGTAGCAATATTAAATAATTATATATCAGTCTAGTCTAGACATAGTTATATGAATATTTAGTCGTCAGCGCGTATGCGTATTCTTTTGATTATAAGTTTCTT
Source organism: Tholera decimalis (assembly GCA_943138885.2). Classification (NCBI taxonomy): domain Eukaryota; kingdom Metazoa; phylum Arthropoda; class Insecta; order Lepidoptera; family Noctuidae; genus Tholera; species Tholera decimalis. The sequence goes on along the minus strand of OW964571.2, from coordinate 16,894,923 downwards.
GAGAGGTTGATACAATGAAGATTTGTGATATTATGTTGAAAGCTAGTAACTAGCTTAGAACTAACCCAACTTACTTAAAATATTAGGGTTGTGATAATTATAATTTTGAAAAATACTAGCATTGTAAATGCGAAAGTTTAGTTTACTTTTTCTTAAGCCTGCGCCGAGTAAAATAACTCAAAACGGTCTTCACAACTAAAGGAATATAACCTATAATAGTACTTTAATTACCATACAAAAATATGTAATGAACACTAGAATAAATGTGTTAGCAAACATAGTTGGCAAAATTTAAAAATATTTTATAGTTTATTAAACAAAAATACATAAAGTTGGACAAAAATCCTTACAAAACATGCTCGTGCGTCGCTGAATTTTGATAGTAAACTGTTGAATTTTTTCATAAACTTCAATTCATATTATTCTCTAATTATCATACTATCATCTACAGCTTTAACATTTCAACAATGTCGCTTGGTTGTTTTAATTTTAATTTTTTCTTCTAATTTGCGCGCTATTTTGAACCATACGCAACGTACACCGGTCGAAAATTCAGTCGTCCACGGGAGCTCAGAGAGGGGTCACGTCTCATCGTGGAGCGTTTCGCCGGCAACGATAATTCGCGATCTATTGTGTACGTATGTATTGCAGCAATCCGTTGAATAACATAAGTCATATTTTTTGTTTTTTTGAGTACGATTTATTATGCATACCCAACAATTACTTTTTATTGTTCAATATATATTTCTTTAACATTTTATTTTTCAATATTTGTTTTATTATGGGAAAATGTAAAAAAAATATTATTAGAAGAAAGTTGGCGCAAATTTTCGAAAAATAAAGCCATTCTCATAAAAAGTACGTATTTCTATTTTGTGATGTTATTATTGCTTTTTAACCGACTTCAAAAAAAAGGAGAAGGTTCTACTGAGAACCTTCTCCTCTTTTTTAAAAAAAAAGTTTAAGACGAACTGTCGTCTTAAACTTTTTTTTTATGTATGTTACCTCAAACTCGAAGACGGCTGGACCGATTTGGAATTATTTATCGTTTGACTTTCTAGTTGGTTCCATTGTTATGAAATCAGGATCTGATGATGGGATCCTGGAGAAAGCGAGGGAACTCTTTAAATATTATAGGCACACCTATAGCGTTTTGGGTATTTCTAATAGTACCTTGTGCAGTTGCTCCCGAAAAGCACCATTTGAGGAAGTGAAAGTGATGATGAAGACTTTTTTCAAACATTCGATATGGGTATCGTGTAATGGGTTTTTGGGGGTGGTGATTGCAAATCTGGAATTTATTTTTAAATTCAAGATGGCGTATGCAACTTTTTCTCACAAATTCGATATGGGTACCGTGTAATGGGTTTTTGGGGGTGGTGATTGCAAATCTGACATTCATTTTAAAATCCAAGATGGCGGATGCAACTTTTTCTCAAACATTCGATATGGGTATCGTGTAATGGGTTTTTGGGGGTGGTGATTGCAAATCTGGCATTCATTTTAAAATCCAAGATGGCGGATGCAACTTTTTCTCAAAAATTCGATATGGGTATCGTGTAATGGGTTTTTGGGGGTGGTGATTGCAAATCTGGCATTCATTTTAAAATTCAAGATGGCGGATGCAACTTTTTCTCAAACATTTGATATGGGTACCATGTAATGGGTTTTTGGGGGTGGTGATTGCAAATCTGGCATTCATTTTAAAATTCAAGATGGCGGATGCAACTTTTTCTCACACATTCGATATAGGTATCGTGTAATGGGTTTTTGGGGGTGGTGATTGCAAATCTGGCTTTCATTTTGAAATCCAATTTAAAACACATACGATATCCATATTGAATGTTGGAGAAAAAGTTGCATCCACCAAGGATGCAACTTTTTGATATCGTGTGTGTCTACTAAGTTAAATACACTGGTAACCTTCAAGGGTTTATTGCCAAGTATAATTAACAAAGTAACGTAAGGGCTAAAATTATCGCTAAATGATGAAAATAAGTGCACCCGGTTGCTGTTCGAAATACACTAAACTCGCGGCGAACTTAGTGCGATCGCATTATGTCGCTTGCTCAGCAAACGTGGTCGATTGCAAAATATTGCATCAAACATCGTGTAATAGGTTTTTGGGCATACCGATTGCAATCCTGACATTCATTTTATAATTTACGACAAAAGTTCATTGGCTACTTTGTTAGCTTACAATTTACACTGGGTTATTGACAATTTAACTGATCCTAGGTTAAGTGACTATTCAGTATTATCTAGGGTATCTAATAATACTGAAATTAATTGTTTAAACCCTTAGATGTGACAAAGGAGAGTTATAATAACACAATTTTACTATATCATCAGAATATAAATCGTTTCTCCGGCAAAATATTAGATGAGGAAATGTTAATAGATAAATATGATATAGATATCTTATGTTTTTGTGAAACCTGGCTAAAACCAGCTAGAATGTTGTTTAAAATTAATATTTTTCTGTTACTAGTGCATACAACAGGTCCTCAGTAGGAGGTGGTACTTTAATATTACGTAGTAATTCTTAGATATAAGGAACAAAAATATATCACCGCTTGCTCTGTTGATTGCTTGTGTGAGGTAGCATGTACAGAAGTTGAAAGCCAAACTTTCTTAAGTGTTTATAGACCACCAGCATCAAACTTGTCATCATTCTTAATGATATTGGGAGAAATTTTAAGTACCTAAGCTTATAAGAGATAATAAATTAGTTTTCGTTTGTGGTCACCTAAATATTGATTTGTTAGTAAATTCATCTGATCACTGCAAGCTTACTTCATTGTTTGGTTCATTTAACTTAAAATGCACATACAAGGAAGCAACAAGAATAACAGCAACATCAGCTCAATGCATAGATAATATTTATACTAATTGTGCCATAAAATACTCGTCTCAAATTAGTGGAGTTAGGTCTGACCATACAGGTCAACTAGTATCCTTTGAGTTGGTTAAAAAGCGGCAATTAAATAAGACTATTAAGTTTAGGCCACTAACTAAAAAGAAATGAATGTTTTTAATGATAACATGTTAAGTAATCTTTCAATGGCCAATTTTGACTCCCATGACCCCAATGAAAATTACAGGATATTATTTTCTTCACTATGCCACGAATTTAGTAAGGCATGTCCAGTTAAAAAATTTCAAATGAGTAATAAATCTAAATTTAATGAATGGGCCACTGCTGGAATAAGAATAGGCTGAGACAATTTATACAACTTATACCATGAAAAATCATTGACTTCCGATGAAGCCTTCCATAATTATGTAAGAAACTACTCAAAGATATTTAAAAGAGTATGCGCCCTAAGCTAAATCTAAATCAGAAAGTAATAAAATTAGCATTTCTAACAATAAAATAAAAACTGTGTTGAAGGTGATAAACAAAGAAACTGGAAACACAAACCAACAGGGTTAGAATGATTTGACTTTGAACATCGATGATCAGGTCATCTCAGATAAGCCAAAAGTGGCTGAGAAGTTGGAAAATTACTTTACCAATATTCCAGTAGAGGTTACTAAATCTCTACATTCTTCGCCATTATTAGCAGAATCTTTTTTAAAGGAAAACTTCAATAAGGATATACCAACATTTTCATTTAAGCCCATTTCTATTGATGTAATTAAAAAGCATTCCAAAGTCTTAACATAACAAACACTGATGACTTATGGAGTGCATCTGTTAGGGTTCTTGGTAATATTATTGACTCAATTGCTGCTATCCTAACAGGCACATTTAATTAATGTATAGACAGCGGTAATTTCCCCGATTTAATGAAACATAGTAAAGTAGTACTAATTTTTAAGTCGGGTTGTAAGAGTGATCCCTCTAACTATAGACCGATATATGTGCTTCCAGCATTAAGCAAAATATACGAAAAAATCATGCTGGACCAGATGCTATCATATTTTAACTCAAATGGAATTCTGCATAGTCGGCAGTTTGGTTTCACGAAAGGTAGGTCAACAACAGACGCAGGAGTAGCGCTCATCCGTCACATTCTGGAATCTTGGGAGAAATCTCAGGATGCAATTGGCATATTTTGTGACCTCTCCAAAGCTTTGCGTTGACAACAAAACACTGATCTGTAAATTACACCATTACGGAGTTCGTGGATGCGTGTTCTGCTGACCTTGTTCTTTCATATTTATCAAACAGGCAACAAAAAGTTATTGTTAATGAAGCGACATCTGCAGGATCCCTAGCCAAGATGAGTGCTCCGCAAGGTTCAATTCTTGGCCCTTTCCTTTTTATAATGTATATCAATGACATACATGATGACCAACTTATCGGATATTTTTTATTTGTAATTCCATTGTGCTGTATTAATTGGTCTATACGACAGTATAGACCAAAGTTTTAAATATAATTAAGCATATCTTAGAACTGGAAACATATCTTACAACTACATAATAATATAGGTTATCCATCAGAATTCAGACAGGCTTAAATTAATAATCATATTGTAGGAAGTACTAATTTCACACGGGTTCCCGTTAGTATATGCTTAAACTAGACTTATGGTCTCATGGTGCGTGGTGCGCTGGTTGCACGCTACTGGCATGATTGCTCTATGTTATCTCTTAAAAAATAGTAGTAGAGAATTAGAGATACCTACTACTGTTTCCTGTGATTTTTTTTTTATTTTTGGCTCGCGTTTGAATTTTAAGAAAAAAATTAATTCTCACTCAAAATGTTTTATTTCACATAGGCCTACATGGGCACTTATAAAACGTCAGCAGTTTGGCGCAGGGCACGGTTCGAAATTGGTCGTTTTCTATGGAGAAGATCCGGCAAGAAACTCCACAGTTACTCTTTTAAAATATCATTCTTACAATGTATCTATAATACAGGTTAATTAGGTATGAGAGGACATTAAAGCCTGTCTGAATTCTGATGGATAACCTATATTATTGTATAGTTGTAAGATATGTTTCCAGTTTTAAGATATGCTTAATTATATTGAAAACTTTGGTCATTACAAGATATTTTCTAAATTTAAACCCACGACCTACGTCATTTAAATTTAAAAGTAAATTATCTGAAATTAAGTATTTCAAATGGCGGGAGACTTTGTTAAACATAAAAAAACACAGTGATACGACGTCAATGTGGAGCTATTTTTTAGTTGCGAAGGATAGGAATAGTGCCAAATGTAACCGATGCTCAGCCATTCTCAAGACTTTGGATGGATCGACTAAGGGATTACATACACATTTGTCATCAAAACATAACATCAAGCTTATATCAGCTTCAACAAGTCTAGATTCTGATAATCTGAACACAGCACCGCCGCCAGCCAAGCGAAAGTTAAATGATTATTTTACTAAAAGTGCCGACGATAGCCTCGATGATGTTTTGGCAAGAATGATTGCATTAGATGGATTTCCATTCAGTATATTCATAACTTCAGATGATTCGAGAAAATTTGTATTTGCGAAATACACGGATTTACCAAAGTCAGCCGTCACCATTCAAAAACGTGTCATGAATTACAGTGAAAAAATCAGAAAGCAAGTAACTGCAGAATTGAAACATTTGAAAAGTGCAGGTGAAAGATTTAGTCTTTCTTTCGACAAGTGGACTTCAACATCCAATAAACCATACATGACTGTCAACGTTCATTCATATAAAAAAAAATTGGAATTTAGGACTTGTTCCTATTTATGGAAGTATGAAAGTATGGCTGAAAATTGTCTTCGTATATTGAAAGAGCGTCTAAGTATATTTGATATTTCCCTGGATACTGGCTTTATGAAAAACATAATTATTTACAAGACAGCTCTACCTCAGATGATACTATAAATGAACCACCTGTGGCTGTTGATCATATGGACGACATCCATGATGATGAACATTTAGAAGACTTAGACAGTCCAGAATCAGACTTAATCTTAATGTCACAAAATGACCTTGCGCTATAACACATACCAGAGTTAACACAAGATGAAAACATTAATGAGCTGATAAAGAAAATCCGCAAAGTTGTAGAGTGTATTTCAAAGGATCACCATTGAAAAATTAAAGTAGAGTGTATTTCAAAGGATCACCATTGAAAAATGAAACAGTACTTCAAAAATAAATGAAAATTGAACATGGAAAAGAGCTGTCACTTCTTTTGGACTGTAAAACCAGGTGGAATAGTCTTTTAACAATGCTGGAGCGATTTTATCTTTTAAAAACCTTCATTCAAAAAGCTCTTATAGATCTCAATCATCCAATTCGTTTGGAAGAAGTTGATTTTAAATTGGTAAATAAAATTGTTGATGTGCTGACCCCAATTAAATTGACAGTAGAAGCAATCTGTCGGCGAGATGCTAATTTATGCACAACTGATTCCGCTTTGAAATTTCTTATAAAACAGCTATCTAGCATAATCATTTTTTGGCAGTGCTGACACTTGCCAAAAAATGAAAACATCCTTAGTGAAACGTATGAAGCAACGACGAAGTGATGACTTGACTGGTGTGTTGAATTAATTACAAAATCCATGAAAAGATGATGAAAATCAGTTATTATCGGATTTGGGATGGCATGACTTATTTCCAGTTTCTACACAGGCTTTAGTTTGGAAGCAAATAAAGTGTATTGTTAAAAAACTTAAAAGTCAAGATGACACGGAAGAAGAAGAAGGAAGATCAGGATCACAAACAGATGATGAGTTAAGGCCACAAACCTCCCAATCCCAACCCCAATTGACACTAAAGGAAAAGTTATAGCTGGAAATTGATAAGAGTATGAAATCCCCAGATCGTGAAGTACAAATACAAAATTATTCGGGGTTGGCAAAATATAGTATTAGACGTGAAATAAGCCTGTTTGAAAATGGAGGAATTAGTGGATATCACTTAGAAACAGCATATAAGTATCTATTGTCTATTCCTCCAACCAGTGTAAAACCTAAACGAGCGTTTTCAGCTGCTGCTTATGTTGGTAATAAACGAAGCAGGCTTGGAAGTCAAACCTTGGATGCATTGATATTTCTACGATTGTACTTTCAAAATTCGAAATAAGTTTTATTGTTTTATCTTTTTTTCTTTTCTTACTATACTGTGATATGTGTAGTGTACCAAAATTAAAAATATATATTTTATGAAATTACTCGTTTTTAGAGTTCAGTTGCCGAATGGCAAAAAACGGAACCCTTATAGTTTCGTCATGTCTGTCCGTCTGTCTGTCTGTCTGTCTGTCTGTCTGTCTGTCCGTCCGTCCGTATGTCACAGCTATTTTATTCCAAAACTATTAAGACTATACATGTGAAACTTGGTAAGTAGATGTATTCTATGAAACGCTTTCCGATACTGAGAAAAAAATTAAAAATCATTTAAAATAAAGGAACATACTACTACCCCATACATGGAACTAAAACTGAAAATATTTTTTTTTTTTCATGAAACCTATGCGTGTGTGGTATTTATAGACAGTTCTTTAAAAATTACATGGGGGTTTCTGAAACCACTTTTTCATAAAGTCAATCGTTTAAAAGATATAAGCTTCCAAAGTGGTCAAATGTGTATCCCTCCCTCTAACTTCTATAATAGTGGAGTGAAAAATCTAAAAAAATATGTATCTGTAGATCTTAATGTAAACTTTAAACCAAAATTGGTTTGAATGATATAGAGTTAACAGTTTTTGAGATACGGCATATTTTCTAAAACCGCAAATATAATTTTGTAATTCATACAAACACTATGAAAAACAAAGTTATCTAGCGTAGTTGTAAAAAATGTAAATAAGCTAGTTTTAAGAAATTTGTAAGGTTTTTTTCGTCAAATAAATATACATATTATATTATATTATTATAGTTACACACGGAACCCTTCATGCGCGAGTCTGACTCGCACTTGGCCAATTTTTTACATTTGAGACCAATTAGAAACCACATAGTCTAATCCGGGGATAGCCCCAGGGTCCCAGGATTCAGCATCAAGAATCACGTAATCCCGGGATTGAAAAACATGCTTGGGATTGTATTCTCTAGTTGCAACTAAGAAAGGATTTCTATCGAAATTCTATTTTAGTTGCCAAATGTGTCGAAAAAAATAGAATTAATAAATTGTAAAGAACCAGATAGATAGCCTTACAGACCTCAATCTGAACGATAATTCTGTAAGCAGTTTTATGTCGATAGGAGCCGGGTTTTCTGGTTTAGAACAAGTTTCAGCTTCCTTTGACATTCCCTCTATGTCCGACAAATTATACGCCAAGTGCCATAACAAGGTCTGTCTACTACGGGAATTAGCCAAAGAAAAATTGGCCAAGTGCGAGTCAGACTTGACCATGAAGGGTTCCGTAGTAACTATAATAATATAATATGTATAACTACTACAACTACTGGTCTGTCTGTCTGTCTGTCCATCCGTCCGTCCGTATGTTACAGCCATTTTATTTCGAAACTATTAGGACTATACATAAAAAAAACTTGGTAGATTGATGTATTCTGTGAACCGCTTTCCGATTTTAAGAAAAAATTAAAATATATTTAAATTAAATTAAAAAATATTTTCTGTTTTAATTCCATGTATGGGGAGCCCCCCCATACATGGAACTAAAACTGAAAATATTTTTTTTTTCATGAAACCTATGCATGTGTGGCAGGCCCTGATGTGTGGTATCTATATACAGGTCTTTAAAATGAGATTGAGGTTTCTAAAACCACTTTTTCATAAAATTAATCGTTTAAAAGATATACGCTTCCAAAGTGGTAAAATGTATGCCCCCCTCTAATTTCTATAATAATGGAGTGAAAAATATAAATATATATATATATATACAACGTGTAACGGAAACCCCATATCTAACCAAAAGGGCTGAAGACAACATTTGGTATGGAGTCTCTATGCACAGTTTCAGCACAAAATAACTGACTTAAAGAATTGATACCAAATTATTGGTTTCACATATTTTTTGAATACCAATCATAACAAACGTGTCACAGCACTCCGAGGGTCAATAACTTTCCACGTCACTTGCCAATAACACGATAATTCTTTTCGTTCTTCTTAATTTGAAAAATTCGGTCTCTGGTATCAGTGTACTGGAATTTGTAATAAGTACTACACATGTAGACTTAGGATTACAAAACCCTTGCCATATCGTTTGTTATCATCCAAAGAAGCCATGCACTTGGTATGTATATACCCTTTAAATTACACGTTGTATATATATATATATCTATAGATCTTAATGTAAACTTTCAATCAAAATTGGTTTTAAAGAGATCGAGTCAGCAGTTTTTGAGATACAGCATATTTTCTAAAACCGCAAATATAACTTTGTAATTCATACAAATACTATGAAAAACAAAGTTATTTGGCGTAGTTGCAAAAAATGTAAATAAGCTAGTTTTAAGAAATTTGTTACTTTTAGTTTTTTGTCAAGTAAATATACATATTATATTATATTATTATAGTTACTACGGAACCCTTCATGGGCGAGTCTGACTCGCACTTGGCCAATTTTTGTAAAATGTTATAATAAGCAATATAACATTAGATTTATAGATTTCTTTTATTTTTTTTCTTTTAAATTAAGTTACACTTGATACATGTATTGTTATGAAATAAATTACGCTTATATTTTCTGCGAAGTAAGTTCGCTAGACAGCATTAATGAAAAAATGTTTTTTTGGTATGGCCCCACGTATATATAATAAAGTACCGAATGTTATTAAAAATATGACAGTACATCAGAATTTAAACGAGCACTAAATGAAATTTTAATAAACAAAACTTATTTCAGTCTGGTTTTATTATGACATTACATAATTATATATTTTTTTATTTCATACTGGTTTTATTATTCAAATAAGTACTGCATACCCATCTACCCTACCCTGCTACTTACCCAGTTTCGAAGCGTCAATAGCCTAATGGATAAGGTGTCGGACTTGTGATCGAGAGGTCGCAGGTTCAAACCCCACCCATTACACTATTGACGTGAACCCACTCCAGACACAAGCATATTTAGCTTAGTTGGAGGGGTTAACAAGATTGCTAGTAATGTGAAATGTACCCACATTGCTAATATTCTTTAAAAAAAAATCTGAGGAGTTTAATATATAAAATCAAAGTTTTATTGCAATAGGATGAATAGTGAGGGAACGGATAATGTATTACTACAGTAAAAACAAACGTTAATTTTTATATAATAGGTATAATTTATTAAATTTATTTTTGTGATTTATTTACGTACCTACTTGCTTCATTTAGATCCATCCAGCCGTTTGAGCGTGAAGAAGTAACAAACATGCAAACAGACACATTCATTCACAAACTTTCGCCTTTATAATATTAGTGTGATAAATAAAACCATCTAAATAATTATTATTCGTTTTTCAAGTTTATTCAACATAACGACAAAAAATTAAAAAATGCAAAGTTAGCAAACTTCGTCGTGCAACGGCAAGCGGGCCTCGAGCGAACTTGTCCTTGTGTGTGTGACAACGCACACATCTAGCCCGCTGCAGTAAATACCTATTTTCCGCGCGTCTCGTAGGCTCGAGACCCTCAAAATGCCTGAAGGAATCTGATTGAAATTTGGATTTATAAGATAAGATAAAGATATGTGAATTTATAGCATAACTGTGTATATAAGTTCTTTTTAAGTATATATTTATTATTTACGCTCAAAAATCTGCTCATGTTGGATATGCAATATTTGAAGTAATTATTACAACATACGGCATACATAGAGTATATATAGTTTGAAATAGCAGATAGACATCTTTTTGTCTCGGAATATCCTCTTCCACGCGAATGAAGTCGCGGATCACAACTACACTCGGCGTCACAAAAATCGCACCTTTCTGAAAATATGTTTCAAGCATGTCCCGCCATCAACGAATACATTAAACCCAATTAATATTGGTATCGATTGAAAGTATGTTTATCGACCTTTAAATTAACAACAGTTAGAATTCCTAAACACAACAAATCAAATTAGCACGTAACGTTAAAAAAAAGTTCTCAAATTACACATTACAACGGTCACTAGTTGCACCACCCTACAAGGGTATAAAACGGGCGACCCGCGTCAAATGTGGGCCCCCTCCAACACAGGTGATCACTGACTGGGGGAAAGTAGGCGACTTGCTGAAATCCAACACGTCTCCTCACCTGGATAAAATACCAGACCTCATCCAGTCCGCCGCCGACACGACGGCCGCGATCGACTCATTCACGGAGCACGTACAATCTGTCTTGAACAACTGTTCAAAGGAGATTCCGTTGACAGAGACCTGGCAACGGAAACTCCCTGACGATGTGCGGGCCCTGCTGACTGAGAAGAACGCGGCTGTCCGTGCCTACAGAGCCTTCCCCTGTCAAAATAACAAAACTTTTATGCGGTACTTACAGCGCAAAGTAAGTAACAGCATTAAAGAGTGGCGTGAAAGTTGCTGGGATAAGACTCTGAGCGAGCTGGAACCTAATCACCATGCCTTCTGGCAACTTCAGAGGAGATTGCGCGCCACTGAAGTGACCTCTATGCCTCCCCTCATCCGCCCGGATAAAAGCATTGCCTTCGATGACGAAGACAAAGCTGAATGCATGGCCGACAGCCTGGAAGCCCAGTGCTCTCCTAGCACTCAGCCAGTCGACCCAGCCCACCTCGCCCACGTGGATGCTGAGGTTGAACGTAGGTCTGCCCTACCCCCAGTCGAGGACCCTGATGCTCCCCTCCCCCCCGTCACGGAGGACGAGGTGGAGGAGATCATCAGGAAACTCAAACCCAGAAAAGCCCCCGGGACTGACAGACTGACAAGTAGAGTATTTAAACTCCTCCCCCGTTCCATAATAGTTTTACTGGTAGCCATCTTCAATGGCGCCATGTCAAACAATATGTTCCCACAAACGTGGAAAGAGGCTACCGTAATAGGCATTCCAAAGCCCGGTAAGCCCAAGTCCTCCCCGAGTAGTTATCGCCCCATAAGTCTACTCAGCGCCCTCGGCAAAATCTACGAAAGGATTATTTATAATCGGCTCAAAGATTATGTCGAGGCAAAGAGTCTCATCCCAAACGAACAGTTTGGCTTTAGAGCCCAACACTCTAGTGTTCACCAAGCCCACCGCATCGTAGAGCACGTCAATGGCCGCTTCATACACGGTCATCTGACGGGAGCTCTATTCTTTGATATAGCGAAAGCATTCGACAAAGTCTGGCACAATGGCTTAATTTATAAGCTATACCTACTAGGCGTGCCGGACCGTCTCGTGCTCATCATACGGGACTTTTTGTCGAACCGCTCCTTCAGATATCGTGTCGAAGGAGCGCTTTCCACTCCCCGCCCCATCAGAGCTGGCGTTCCTCAAGGTGCCGTGCTCTCCCCCCCACTCTTCACGCTATATGCTAGCGACATCCCAAAAAGTCGTCGCGTAGAATTATCCCTGTTTGCCGATGATACGGCCATCTATAACTCGGGACTCAAACCCGATGCAATCGCTCGTACCCTCCAGACCTCAGCCAACGCACTAGGCGATTGGTTTAGGAAATGGAGAATCGAGGTAAACCCCGACAAGAGTCAGGCAGTCCTATTTTATAGAGCTCGCCATAAAAAACCTACCCTTCCCCGCCCAATCACTATGTTTGGCACGCCAATCCCTTGGGAAAAGCAAGCTAAATACCTAGGAGTGATTCTAGATCAAAACCTTAACTTCAGAGAGCATATAAAGTCGGTACGCTCGCGAGCCGCCTTCGCTCTCAGTAGGCTATATTGTATGCTGAATGCACGCAGCAAACTCTCCCTTAAATGTAAACTACGCATTTACACTACGTGCATACGCCCCATTCTAACATACGCCGGTCCGGTGTTTGCTCATGCTAGTCCGACTCAGATCCATAGGATGCAGGTTATCCAAAACCGATTTCTCCGAAATGCCACGGGCGCGCCCTGGTACTTGAGGAACGAGGATCTTCACGTAGACCTCAAAATCCCGACTATAAAGCAAGTGTTAAAACGCCAGTCAGCGCGTTACTTCACCTCTGCTGAAAAACACACAAACCCCCTGATTGTATCGGCCGCCCGGTACACACTCTCAAAAATTTCCCGGGTTCGTCGTCCTCGCCTTGTCCTTGACGAACCCGACGATCCCACCACTATCCGTCAAGAGAGCAGTAGGGAAACTAGCACTCTAATTAAAAACACAAACAAAACGCGTTCCGTATACCGGCCTCGCCGTCGAGGCCCATCGCGACGTCCGCGCTCTTGTAACGCCAACCCTCCCCGACCTTTGCCAAACGAGCCAGCCCGCGATGCTGAGCCAGTAGCAATAAATACTCCCCTAAATAATATGACCCAGCCTGACCCTTTGCTGTCCACCATCAACGACCCCGCTGAGCCGAGGCTCGTACTCCACAGGGAGTGCCCTTAGCGCGCGGTTGTTTAAATGTAAATTCTAGTTGTAAGCCCTGGCTGGGGGCCTTTAAATTTTAGAGGTCACCACAGGATCGCCCGGTTAAGTAGTATATTAGCCTTATCGAGCTAAACTACGAGTGGCCCTATCGAAAAAAAAAAAAGAAAAAAAAAAAAAAAAAAAATCAAATGTGGGTCATTCGCTATCCAACCTTTGAAGTCAACACACGTGAACAGCTGCAGTAAGAAAAATAACCCTGAAGATGGATACAACTGCAGATGAAGCCGCTCAAGTCATTGCACTACTGCAATCAGGGATGCGGCAATGTGATGTTGCTCGGCAACTGAATTTGAGTCATTTTTCCGTTCGACGAGTGTTACAACGCTTCCAAGAGACTGGTGGCTATATCCGAAGACGTGGATCTGGAAGACAACGCTGCGCATCCGGAAGAGACGATCGCTTCATTGTTTCGACGTCTTTACGTAATCGGTTCTCCAATTCTGTTGAGCTGCAGCAACAACTCCGATCAGCTCGCAGAACTTCTGTACATACGCCCGCTTCTGACATACGCCGCCCCCGCCTGGTTCGCCCTCACTAGCGAGTCGTCACGCAAGAAGCTCAGTGCGCAGCAGAACCTGACGCTGCGCACCATATTCCACGCCCCTCGCTATGTGAGGAACGATGTTATCAGGCGGGACTCCGGGACTGAGAGCCTGGAAGAGTTTGTGCAGCGCCTCGCGAAGGCAATGTTTGCGCGTGCCGACGCCTCTGCTTGGCCCCACGTCAAGCACTTGGCGCCTTGGCATGCGCGCCCGCCTGACGCGAGGCGGCTCCCCAGAGATCTGCTCCCGACAGACGTCGCGGCCGCATCCCTCCCGGACTTGACTCCTGGGTAAGTCGCCCCACTTTACACGCGGCTTACTCAAACAGTTATACTACTCATAACTACACTTCACCTAGTACGTAACGTGTTCTAAGTTAATATAGGCACGTTACGTACTATAAACATACATTCATGACTCTACATGCGCTATATATAACTAGCACCGGATAGCAGCGCACGCTATTCGGTGCAGACGCACTGAGCGGCGACACACAGTACAATGCCGCTCACACATACATACTCGGCTCTGCGGTCCGGAACGTAACCGGCTAGATCTGGAAACGGAACGGACGAGAGCCCCGCATTCACTATAGGTGCGTCTGAGTCGGCACCCCTGTCGCTGGTCGACTTCCGCTGGGCTTCCCCCTTAGGGGGGTTTCACCTGGCGGGGTCAGACCGCCGGGGTGTCGTGAAGAAACGACGCCGAAAGTCGGCGTCGCGGCGCGCCTATAGTCACACAATAGCAATGAATCACGCGGGTGTGCGTTGCCGTTCACTTTTGAACAGGCGCTTTCAACGCACACCCGAACATCTAAGCCGTAACTAGGCCACCCAATGACGGTCCCGTATTGACGGGACACGGTACTGCTCCTGCGACCTGGGGGCGAAGCCCTGAGGCCGCTCGCCGCGCCCCTCGCGGGGCGCAGCGACTGCCAAGTGTAAATGTGGGTCATTCGCTATCCAACCTTTGAAGTCAACACACGTGAACAGCTGCAGTAAGAAAAATAACCCTGAAGATGGATACAACTGCAGATGAAGCCGCTCAAGTCATTGCACTACTGCAATCAGGGATGCGGCAATGTGATGTTGCTCGGCAACTGAATTTGAGTCATTTTTCCGTTCGACGAGTGTTACAACGCTTCCAAGAGACTGGTGGCTATATCCGAAGACGTGGATCTGGAAGACAACGCTGCGCATCCGGAAGAGACGATCGCTTCATTGTTTCGACGTCTTTACGTAATCGGTTCTCCAATTCTGTTGAGCTGCAGCAACAACTCCGATCAGCTCGCAGAACTTCTGTAAGCATCTCCACGATAAGAAGAAGATTGCGGGAGAAGAAAATTGCAGCTCACAGGGCTGCTACAGGGCCAAAATTGACTGCACAGCACAAGAGAGACCGGTTGGAATTTGCCCACGACCATGTGGATTGGACAATGGATCAATGGAGCTGTGCTCTTTTCGGATGAGACGAGGGTTTGTCTTTTCTGCAATGACAGGCGTAGAAGAGTGTATGTATAGGAGGCAGGGGGAACGATTCGCACATGCCTGTATTCAAGAGACAGTGGAATACGGGGGTGGCTCGTGCATGTTCTGGGGTGGCATGTCAATCGACGGCAAAACGAACCTTGTGTGTGTTTCTCGGACTGGAAGTGCTCGCGGGCAAGGGTCGCTGACTGCTCATCGATACATAACAGAGATCTTAGAGGAGCACGTGGTCCCTTATGCGGGTTTTATTGGCAGTGCGTTCATGTTAATGCATGATAACGCCCGCTGCCACACCGCATTAATTGTAAGAGACTACCTGCAGGAAGTTGGGATCCCTGTTATGAGCTGGCCGGCGCGAAGTCCAGACCTGAACCCTATTGAGCACCTTTGGGATGAACTGAAACGGCGAGTACGGGCACGTGACCCTGCTCCTACCACTCTCCAAGACCTCCAAGATGCCGTCGTTGCAGAATGGGACAACATTCCTCAAGAGACTGTTGTTACATTAATTATGTCCATGAGAGAACGCATGCAAGCAGTCATCAGGGCTAGGGGGGGTAACACTAGGTTTTAAGTTGTTTTTAAGGACTAAGTTGTAATATTTAATGTAAAAATAAAACGACACATTTTATTAATTTGCATTAGCTTGTCTTTTTTTTATTCCCTGGTAAACAAAAACCAAATCCGTTGCTTTATTCTGAAATTTAATTAAATTGCCTTTCCAATGATATCTTATAATCATATGTCTATCAATGTTTAATAGGGTTAAAATGACTTTGAAGGGAATTCTTAAAGACGTGCGATTTTTGTGACGCCGAGTGTAGTATGACAAAATGATATAAAAGCACCATAATTTCAATTTTTTTTTTGTGGGACATTTTACAATGACTTCTCGCGCTCTGGGTTGAGCGCAAGGGAGCGCCAGACCACTAAGTACAGGCTAAAAATTCACCCTGTTCCTGTTCCCAGAGAATGTTTCAAAGTAAATAAACCAAATTAGTAATTACTTTCAACAACATTCTGTAAAGCATATCTTCACCATATACAAGAACTCTTATATTTTGAATTCGTTTCCGCAAGTGAGATCTCCTCATTACCGCTGTTGAATCCACAGTATCCCCGTGAATTAATCTGGCTTCTGTTGAAAAACCACTTCCCACAATTTTATTAACAAATACATACAGTTACGTATATAAACACGATACATTCACCAAATGTTGCAGTCTAATGTATCGTATCTTTTGGAGTACAAAAGACAGATTTTGCTTAAGGCTTCCGAGTTTATTACCCGACCAATGCTTTAGAAATTACCTTGAAAATTATTTCTAACAACTTTTTATTGAGCCGTAGATGTGTCTATTAGAAAAAAACCTTAAAAAGGGTAATTAAACTCATCATAATGAAATCAATTTAAGAGCAGAAAAACAGATGGAGAATACATTTCACAAAATATAATGGATAATCCATTTGTGAGACAAAATATTATAAATGTTCTAGCTATCAGTAAACACAGACTTTGGCAGGAAATTCCACTCCTAAGCTGATTGTGATGAACTCCGAAAATTAGGGTGAGTTTTCTTCGACGGTTTACATAATATGTCATCCAGCCGTTCTGACGTCCGTAAACTGGGTCAAACCCACCTGGCATCCTATAGGTAAATCAGCCTTCCAGTAGTCCGTGCCAGATTTCTTACCGCATGAAGATTATGAGGATAATAACTCATGTCCAGATAAAAATATATGTGAGAGAGTACACCAAGAAGTTGTATGAGCATCGTTACAATAAACTTAATAATATACGTTTTGTTTTGCGGCTTACGCATAACAAAAAGTATATTGTTGTTTATAAAAACTCAGGGAATACATGCGATGGAGGAAACTGTCTCGAAGAAACTGCAATAAAAATGTTACGTTTCTCGTTGTTTGTTCTCACAACACACAGCTGCGTGAACAGACATGTAAAAAACTATTATGAATATGAGGTTCATACCGTTGTATACCTATATTGGGAGTAGTTTGAGTCAATAAAAATCTAAAACGTTGACATTATTCATCAATAAAAAAAACTTTGTATCAAGTGATAAAGGCCGCCCCGAAGTTTTTTTATTGATGATAAAACGATGATTGTAAGCGATGATGAGGTCGAAGGTTCTTAGCTATGTACGTACAATGAAAGTTTTCCCAAAATGTTTTACGCGTATGGGTGGGATGTCCCCTATGAAACGGTGGAAATTTCTTCAAATTAATTACTTCTCCCGCTCTGGATTGAGCGGCAGGGAGTGTCAGACTTTAACTGAATAAAATCCCACCCTATTCCTTTAGTTGACCTGTGTTCTGCTGCTCAGTTAGTTCAAGTTAAAAACTTTTTACCAAAAAATTAAACCGACTCCCGAAAAACACTGCAAAGTGAAAAATAACTTTAATTTCGGTAGTCGGTGTCTTTAGTTTTGTATTTTCGTTTTTGGCACCGACTTCCGAAATTAAAGTTATTTTTCACTTTGCAGTGTTTTTCGGGAGTCGGTTTAATTTTTTGGTAAAAAGTTTTTATTTCACTCTTTTTAGTTGGTCTATTTTTAATTTACCTAGTTACAAAAGCCTAATTATCAACTACTTATAACCTTTTACAAAATATTGCTTTTCCCAATGCTGGGCCGTTAATTGTTGAGGAGTTCTCCTGGTACTTCACCATCAGCTCTACATCACCATATGCATTGTGACGAGCATAAAGTGCGTAACATCCATATTCAAGTAATCGAATCGCAATCCACTCAATACTTATTATTGAGTAGTTTCGGCGGCCATCTGTGGTCTTCATCATCAGTTCCACTTCCTCAAATGGTACTTTTTGAGAGCAACTGCACAAGTTACTATAATAAATACCCAAAACGACATAGGTGTGCCTATAATATTTGAAGAGTTCCCTCGATTTCTCCAGGATCCCATCATCAGATCCTGACGTTTATGAAAATGGGACCAGTATCGAAGTATACCCTTTCAATCAAAAAAAGAATTTTCCAAATCGGTTCAGCCGTCTTCGAGTAATCGATGATCATACATTAAAAAAAAAAAAAAAAAAAAAAAAAAATATACGCGTCGAATTGATAACCTCCTCTTTTTGTCGTCGGTTGAAAAATCGTGTAAATTCTTGTAATGGTCCAAAAAGCCTAATTCTTAGAAATTTATTTGGATTTTTTTTTATCTACATTATAGTATACGTAACTATTAAAAATAATGATTAGTTTTAAAGTTAGTGTCGCTTAGTAAAATTTTCCCTAAAAGTAGAAACGTGAAAAATTGACTAACCGACAAGCTTTGATTAAGGAAGGTACGGTAAAAATGTAATATATATCTTTTTTAGAATTTATATCAGATAAAAGTTGCCTTACCAAAATAAAAAAAACATGTGGAACTTGAGGCAAAACAACCTAAAAATTAATTTAATAAAATTTTTTATATTACCTCAATTAGTGTTGTGAGAAATGAGCTCCGAGGCGGAAGCTCGAGCTCCGAGTCGAAGCTACTGAGTCTTCAAAGCTCGAGCTCTGAGGGCTCGTAAGTCTAAAAGGTCTAAAAGCTCGAACCTTGAAGGCTCAAGAGCTTTAAATGAAGGACTCGAGTCGAAGTTCGAGCTTTATTTATATGCCTGGTAATATTAAAATGAAATATTTTAGTTTTAATGTGGTAAGTATGTATAAAAAAACGAAATAAAAACTGAGAAAAAAAAATAATTTTGACATGAATGGCGTATACAAGTAATTATTACAATAATATTAATAGTAATGTGGGTAGTTTAGCGATAACACTGGATCGGCGCGTTTAGTTTCTTCTACAGGAGAAGGTACAAAATTATAATAAAAATATCTTATTATGTAGTGAAGTTAGTTTATAAATAAAAATACATTATTTTAATAACATACTAATGAGATTTATTTTGGAGCATAATGTTGTGTAGTGAGCCTTTAAAACAGAGCTCGAGTCGTGACTCGAGCCTCGGAACTAGGGTTCGAGACTGGGCTCGACTGACTGAGCCTTCGAAATAAGGCTCGAGGCTGTAGCTCGAGGCTTCATAGGAGACTCGAGCCTTGAATGAGTTGAAGACTCGGGAGACTCGAGCCTTTTAACAACACTAACCTCAATGCATGTAGGAAAAAACCCAAATAACTCAAAATTACCTAAGCGTCTAACACTATATTGCCAGATACTGGAAAAATTAACTAAGTGGAGTAATTACCGTACGAACAGAAATGTCAAACTTGACCAAAGGCAAATTTAGCATTTCACAATTACGATAACCAACAAATTTTCAAAAATGCTCGAAAATTTTATCGTTTAGTAAGGAAAAAAAGTGAACTCTCGCGAACTTCAAGATGTCGAAGCGACATCAAAAGTCGTCGTATAAGGACGTGAGTAAGACCAAACGACGCAGAAAAATCAGGCGATTCCAACAATGTATATAACTCAAAATGGCCAAAAATGTCGCTTGGATAATTATTAATTATTTATTAATTGGCACTTAGTAAACTTCAGAAGCGAATGTTTGGTTCGATGGGTATTTTCCTATGGAGAAGAACTGGCAAGAAACTTCATGGTAACTCTTTTCCAAATATTTTATATTTCATCGACGTTTAATACTCAAAAAACAATCGTTTATCTTTTACTCAACTCAATTTAACTCTTTGACGTCTTATTTTCGCGATTAAAGGTACTTTATATCCGACAACAAGATTCTATCTATTTGCTATAATCATCAATTTGTTTAGAAGTTTTGGCGTGAAAAGGATTATACATTCGCCCACGTATTTCTTTTATTTTTCAGCGAAATTAAAGTAACCTATGTTACTTGCTGTTATTGTAGCTTTATATTGGTAATTTTTATAATTTCTATGACATAATATGTGTTCATTACTTACTTGAACAAAAACTATGAAAAAAATCTAATAAGCAACCTGAACGCGGGCGGATTGTTTCCGTAACTAAAAATAACCCTTAAAATATTTGGTTAATTATGATGAAAAGCAAATATTTCTATATTAGACATAGTAACTGGGACATTGAAGAAGTTAAAGTAGCAAAATTCTTAGGTTTACTCCTTGATAATCAGCTTAACTGGAAGGCCCACATAGAGGACCTAAGTAAGAAAATAAATAAATCAGCATACGCACTTTTCCAAATTGCAAGAAAAGTTAATATGGATGCGCTACTAGTTGCATATCACGGCCTAGTAGCCGCAATTTTGCGATATGGTATTGTTTTTTGGGGCAATTCTACTGATAAAGATATCGTTTTAAGGCACAAAAAAGATGCATCAGATCGATGAGTGGTCTGAAAATTGATGACAGCTGTGTACCAATTTTTAAATCGCTGAAAATACTAACCTTACCCACATTATATATTTTTGAAATTAGTGTTTTCGTCAAAACAAACATAAGGTTCTTCGAAAAAGTGTCAACTTTACGAGATGTAGCGATTCGTAGCCAATACGCAAACTCTTTGAGTAATCAGCGTTGTAAGACAGCCTTAGTGAGAAAGAGCGTCTTAGGCATGGTACCGCGCATTTACAATAAATTACCAGATAATATAAAAAATTGAATGCTACACGTTAATTGAAAAATTTTACATTACGGGTAGTCAGAAGTAACGCAGTACTTGTTATGTTGTAGAAGTCAGATAGGCAGCCGTTCCATTGTAAATACTGTTTTTTTTTTTTTGTAAGTGGCATCTCGCAGGTCAACCTCCGAGGTTGTCGGCTGCTTAACCGGGCTTGCCTGTGGTTGCCTTAATTAATAAATAAATTAAAGCCTCCAGCCAGGGCTTATTAAAAAACTTACAAACTAGGCGACTACACGCTAAGGGCACCCCCTGTGGGGTACGGACCTCGGCTTAGGGCGTCGCAGGGGGAGGGCAGCTAGTGACAGGCTGGATCATATCATTATTATTATTAATAAGGGAATTTAAAGCTACTGGTTCAGCGTCGCGGGCTGGCTCTGGCAAGGGTCGGGGCGGACTATTACGGGGACGTCGCGGCGGGCCTCGGCGGCGAGGACGGAAAGACGGTCGATTTTTGTTTTTGTAAACTGTGCTGGTTTCCTTACGGCTCTCTTGGAGCAGGGTGATTGCGTCATCGGGAGTGACTAGGGTATGCCTTGGTCGGCGAATCTTAGAGATACGCGAGGGTTCATATTGGGCGGCCGTTACGATAAGGGGATTCCTATGTTGGATTGCAGTATCAAAGAAACGCTTGGAGACACGTTTCATGAACTACTGGATGGTGGGCATCTTGAGGTCTACGTGAAGAAGCTCATTTCGAACATAAAAGGGGGCTCCCGTGACTCTACGGAGGAATCGGTTTTGAAGGGTCTGCATCTTATGGAGGAGGTAGGGCTTTGCGTGTGCGAAAACAACGCAGGCGTAGGTCATGATGGGACGGATGACCGCGGTGAAAATACGCAGCTTGCACCTGAGTGATAACTTGCTGCGGGAGCTAAGAATGAAGTGGAGCCTACCTAGAGCGAAAGCGGCGCGCGAACTTGCCTGCTTTATGTGCTCAGCGAAGGAAAGGTGTTTATCGAGGACCACGCCTAAGTATTTGGCTTGCTTTTCCCAGGGGATCGGCTTGCCGTACATGGTAATAGGACGGGGGGAGGGTGGGTTTATCCGCGGCTTAGAAAAGAGGACTGCCTGGCTTTTGTCTGGATTGACTTCGATTCTCCATTTCCGGAACCACTTGGCCAGAGTGTTTGCGGAAGTTTGGAGAGTGCGAGCGATAGCATCGGGTTTAAGACCGGTATAATAGATAGCCGTATCGTCGGCAAATAGGGCTAGCTGAGTATTTTTATGCTTGGGGATATCGCTAGTGAATAGCGTGAAAACGAGGGAGGATAGTACGGAGCCTTGAAGAACTCCTGCGCGAATGGGATGGGGGGAGGAAAGCTCCCCCTCAATTCGGTAACGAAAGGTGCGATTCGACAAAAAGTCCCATAGGATGAGCACGAGACGGTCAGGCACGCCGAGTTGGTATAGCTTATATATTAAGCCATTGTGCCAGACTTTGTCGAACGCTTTCGCTATGTCGAAGAATAAGGCTCCCGTTATTGCGCCCCGTTGGAAGCCGGCGCTGAGGTGTTCTATGATGCGGTGGACTTGTTGGATACATGAGTGTTCGGTTCTAAATCCAAACTGCTCATTGGGTATTAGACTCTTTGCTTCGGCAAAACCTTTGAGCCGCTTATATATAAGCCTTTCATAGATTTTACCGAGGACGTTGAGTAAGCTAATGGGACGGTAGCTAGACGGGTCAGACTTGGGCTGGCCTGGTTTGGGAATAACTATGACGGTGGCCTGTTTCCAGGTTGCGGGGAACATATTATTGCTCAATGCGCCATTGAAGATGGCAGTCATTAGCACTATAAGCTGGGCGGGGAAAAGTTTGAAAACCCTATTGGTGATGCCGTCGGAGCCAGGGGCTTTTCGCGGTTGGAGACTTTTAATGATATCCTGGACCTCATCAGGAGTGATGGGGGCCAGTGGATTATCGGGATCTTCGACGGGCGGAAGGGAAGTTCTACGTTCGACTTCGGCGTTCACCATATCGAGGTGGGCTTGGTCTACTTGTTGAGAGCTGGGAGAACACTGGGACTCTAGGCTGTTGGCTAGGCATTCCGCTTTTTCAGAGTTATCGAAGGCGACACTCTTATCGGGACGAATGAGAGGAGGCATTGTGGCCTCTTCAGTGGATCGTAACTTCCTCTGAAGCTGCCAGAAGGCAAGATGGGTGGGCTCAAGTTCGCTCAGCATCTTGTCCCAGCTCGCATTACGCTGCTCGGCAATGCGTTTCCTTACAGCACGCTGTAAGTTGCGCATGTGAGCTTTGTTTGCGGTGCAGGGAAAAGCGCTGTACGCGCGGATGGCTGCGTTCTTCTCGGTTATCAGATTCCGTACATCGTCCGGGAGTTTCCAGCGGTGGTCTTCCACTACAGGAACTTCCCTTGAACAATCCTTTAGGACGGATTGTACGTGATCTGTAAGCGAGTCGATCGCCGCCGTCGTGTCAGCGACTGAGACTATGTGGTCAGGAATGGTGTCCAATTGTGGCGACGTGGTGGATTTCAGTTTTTCACTTACTTTCCTCCAGTCGGTGATCAATTGGGTCGGAGGAGGTTGGGTAGGATCATGGTTACCCGAGCGGGAACCTAGGTGTAGGATAACGGGACGGTGATCCGAGTTAAGCTCGTGAAGCGCTTCTATGGAGTGCAAACGGAGGTTTACATTCTTTAGGAGCGCCACATCGAGGACATCGGGCCTATGGTTGTGGTCGTGTGGGTAGTGGGTGGGAGTCATCGGAGCGATGACGTCATAGTTTAGGGTCGCGCCTAGGTTATACACGATTCTGCCTCTGGCATTTGTCGTGTTGCTGTTCCAAGCGGGGTGTTTGGCGTTGAGATCGCCCGCTAGTAAGACGGAGTCACTCAGGCCGAAGAGAGTCGTGAGATCGCTGGTGAGCGCGATAGGATCATCTGAAGCAAGAGACGCGACCGATGGTGGGGGATGGTAGGCAGAGATGATGGTTATCGGAGGATGACCAGTCATGCCTAGTCGACAGGCAGAGTACTCTAGGTGAGAGAGAGGCGCGGGTGGGGTCAGAGGGATGCAGTATGACTCCTTCCTATAATAAATAAGGGTACCACCGCCGTGGCAGCGTGTTCTGTCATTGCGAACTAGAAGGGCATCGCGGAGAGACCTGGCTTGGCGGGTCATAAATATTTTATAGTGGCGCAGTAGAGTCTGGGCGCAAGACTCGCCGTTCCCGACGGGTGAGGGTTTGGGCGGTTGTTTGTACGCAGGAGCAGCAGTGGTTTGAGGCGCGGGTTTGGGACTGGTTGTGGCCTCTGGAGCCACGGCTATAGGCAGGATCTGCGCTCTGATGGGTATATCCATCAGTGTCTGCAAAGGTTTGGCAGGGGCCAAGGAGGGAAAGGCTTTTTCGTGATTTAGCCTGTTCCACGGGGATGGTCTCTGAGGAGCTAGACATTGGGGAATTTGAGAGGAAGGTGCCTCTCTTTGTTGGCGGGTGTTGGCGCGCTTCGCTAATTTAGGAGCGAGTTTGGGGGCTTTGGGACAGCCGCGGTAGTTTTCCGGGTGACCGCTCTGGCCGCAGAGAACGCAGCTGGGTGGTTCCGAACAGAGGGTTCGGTCTTTGGGCCGAGGGCAGTCCGCAGTGCTGTGCTCGCCCAGACACTTGACGCATCTGGGAGTCGCATAGCAGTTGCTCTGCGCATGGCCATACAGTTGGCAACGGTGGCATTGTTCCACTGTTGCGGTTTTGTAGGGCTTTTCAATTGAGATACCGGATAGGGAGCAAATGGACTTAATCTTGAAAATCGGGTGATGACCTTCGGTTGGTTCACAAATGACAAGAACCATGTCGTACAATTCACCACCTCTCGCTTTATGTAAGCGATGGACGGCGATCACTGGTATACCTTGATCGGCAAGGTCGTCTTTAATATCCTGTACAAGGATTTCTTTAGGGACACGTTTAATAATTACACGAGTGGGCGTGTCCTCGGGGAAGGAGAAAGTGTGAAAGGAAATATTCCTTTCACGGAGGGCGCGATATAGTTCCCTATAATCGTTCGACGTAGGGACGGTGACTTTAATGCCATTTTGGCAGGCACGGGCGTTTGTTTAGTTGATCTTTCGATCAACACACATCTTGGACACATCAGTCCATTTCCCCTTGTCTTGGATGTAAAAGGGGGGCGGAGGGCGTTGCTTCCTTTGGGCTGAGGAAGTTTGGGCTATCGGGCTGGGGGGACGACTATTCTGCACGCGAGCAGAGGTAGTTGGGAAGGGGCTAGTGGGTCGAACGGGCGTTTGAGTTGGGGACGGGGGCGACGCGGTGGTCTTTTTGGCCTTGCTGGCCTGGGAGGTTTTCTTTTCTTCCTCTTGCCGCCGGTGACGACTTGAAAGTCGTCTTCCGAGGACGAGGGGCATGATGACAAATCATTGTCAGAGTTGTTATTGGACACAGGTTCGGTGGTGTCCATTTCACGGAATTCAACTGCAGCGCACACCTGCGCGGCGTCCATTGTTCTATGAATAATAGGATTAGTAGGTGGGCCGGAAACAATGGATGATTTCGGGAATTGGGCGGTCGGCACGACATTATCGGCGGGCGGGAGCGATAGAGGGCTATCTACCTGGAAGTCGTTCGTTGTTCGATGAACAATGGGATCAGAGTTGATAAACACTTCCGTGAATTGACCAACCGGAATGCCTTGATCAGCAAGCGGGGGAGATAATGGGCTGTCAAGCGCGTCACTAAAATCAGCGACGTTGGCTTCGGTAGCCGGAGGACAGTTAGCTAACTCACGCTGGATTTTTCCGCCATATTTGGCGGAAATAGCAGGGTTTTCCTTAAGTATTTCTAGCAATATCTCCAAAATATTGGAGTTTGCCATGATTGGCGAATGAATCAAAAATTTATAGGGAAAATTTTGGATCCTTCTCTCCCGCGGGGGACCTATTTAAAGCCTAACTGGCCTAACTCCCCGGATGGATGGGTCCGGGGATGTGTAACCCTCCCAGTCGGGTAGAGACTGGGAGGTGAGTACCTAATGGTGAGCCCTAAGCTTGTAACCGGTCGCCAGTCTTATTGTGCGAGCCGGGCCCTATTGGGTCTAGTGCGAAGGGGTAGACACACCCAACCGACACTAGGTGTGTAGCTGAAAAGGAAACTCAGTAACTAGGTATGACTAGGAGATCCCCCAAGGCCAAAACCTAGCACTCGACTCCAATTGACTGCTTCACCCTGAAGGGGATCAGCGGGTGCGTCGGGTCAGCACCCCCTTGGTATTGTTGACACCGTGAGGTTTCCAACCAAGGACCACGAAACTGTGGTTTTACCCTGAAGGGGCCAAACCAAATTGTTTTTGACGATACTCTGTTATAGAAACAGGATATCCTTCACCTCCTCGAAAAAGGCGGATCCGGACCAGGCGTCGTAGTCGGCGACTACGAGTGACGTCACGGCGGGCGTGACGAAGCGTAGCGATGACTCAGGCACGGAACGATCGAGAGCGCGGAGCGGTACGACCGTCGCGGGCGAGCGTCGGAAGCCTAAAAAAGACTGGTCCTCTACGCCCCTTTGCGCTCTATTTATACCCCAGTCTATGAGTTCGAAAACATTCTTATAAAATCGACTCACTGTTTATACTGCCGAGAAAATACTCGAAATACATAGTACCGCTATTCGACGCTAGATGGCGTTAGTGTCTCGACTAGATATGCTCATTCCTGCTACTCGCCGCTAGATGGCGTTAGCGTCTCGAACATTCCAGATTTATGTCGAAGTTTCCCGACGCACTTCACTAAGCGACTGGCGTAACACTGCCCCCTCCTAAGACATGCTCAACCCGAGCATCATTAGACCCGTAGTAACGCGCCAGTCGATCAACATGAACAATCTTTGGCGCAGCTCGTGGACCTTTCTGGATCCGATAAGTGACGTCATTGATCTTAGTCACAACGCGATATGGTCCATCCCATTTTGCCTGTAATTTCGGTGACTTTCCTTTGCTGCGCACCGGATTATGCAACCAGACGAATGAGCCTTCATCAAATCCTTGATTGTTCATCTTTCGGTCGTAACGAGTCTTCACCTTCTGAGACATTTGTTGACCGGATTGTCTGACATGCTCGTATATGTCGTTCATTCTGTTTCGCAATTCACTCGCGTAGTCTGTTACACTACAAGGTGCATCCGGCGGTATTCCAGTGATTAGATCTGCAGGCAACCTAAGCTCTCGTCCGAAGTTCACGAAAGCAGGTGTAACAGCTGTACTCTCATGAACTGCACTTCGGTATGACAGAAGGAACTGCTGAATGTGTTTGTCCCAATCCTTTTGCCTGCTTTCCACAACTTTAGCCAGATATCTCTCCAATGTCTGGTTGAAACGTTCCATCATTCCATCAGATTGTGGGTGATACGAAGTGGTCCTGGTTTTATGAGTACCCATTACTCGACATGTCTCCTGAAATACCTGGGACTCAAAATTCCTTCCTTGATCGCTGTGAATTTCCAAGGGTACTCCGTAGCGACAAAATACTTCGTTAACCAATTTATCTGCCACTGTGGTAGCTTCCTGATTAGGAATGGCAAAAACTTCTGGCCACTTTGTGAAATAATCCATTACGACCATAAAGTACCTGTTCCCACTCTCGTTCTCAGGAAATGGTCCCGCAACATCCAGCGCTATCCGTTCCCATGGGGCTCCCATATTATAGATCTTTAAAGCTCCTCTACTACGTGTTTGAGGTCCCTTAACTGCTGCACAACTAGTGCCTTTGCGGCACCAGTCTTCTACGTCGTCTCGGCAGTGATTCCAGTAAAACCTCTCTCGTATCTTTAACAGAGTCTGTTTTACTCCCATATGACCTCCTGAACATCCGTCGTGGTAAAGCTGTAGAACTTCAGGTACCTTCGCCTTTGGTACGACCATTTGTAGGTGACAATGGTCTCCTCGAGTATTTTCCCATTCGCGGCACAATACTCCCTCGTGGATCACCAAACTGTCCCACTGTGCCCAATAACATTTTGTTGTAGTGCTCATTCCAGCAACTTCACTCCATTTAGGCTTTGTAGCAGCGGCCTTCTTCCATTCCAGAATGGGTTTGACGTCTGAATCATCCTGCTGAGCACGCTGTAGCACTTCTTTCCACTCATCGTTAAGGTCTGTTCTCAGCATCTTGACGGGTACTATTACTTTTTCCTCCTGTATGACACAGTGCTTACGTTCTTCCGATTCAGATTTTCTTGAAAGCACATTCACGTTATCATGGCATCTTCTAATATTTCGCTTCGGGCAACTGGATCTCACATGGCCCTTCTCTCCACACTCATAGCATCTAGGGCTGAATTTTGGTCGACTAGTACAGGTTGAGGATGACACCACTTTTCTGGTGCGACTCTCTTCCTTTCTAAAGTTTCGCCTCGGGAAACTGGATCTTAGATGGCCCTTTTCTCCACACTCGTAACATCTAGGGCTAAACGTTGGTCGAATGCCACGGGTGGATGATGACACCACTTCCCTGATGCGGTATGCTCGATGTTCCTGTCGTGCGGCTTCCACCTCTAAAGCATGGGCCAGGGCATTCTTCAGAGATTTATGATGCCCGAGTCTCACAGCAGCCCTCACTTCCAAGTCACGAATCCCATCGACAAACGCCTGGACCAAATTACCGTCGATGAGTGCAGGCGATGATTGGTAAGCTTTTCGGACCAGCTTTTCTATTTCGAGGGACCACTGCTGTAGATTTTCAGTACTTCGTTGTACCCGGTCTTTCAACTGAGCACGGAATACGTGTTCCAGATGTGCGTCACCATAGCGAGACTCTAACGCCTCTAGCAACTGTTCGTAGGTGACCTCCTTTCCGAGGGCCTCTAGAATGGTTAGGGCCTGGTCACGAAGGCCCAGTGTAAGCGCCGTCATAGCCTGCGCTTTGCTCCATCCGTTCGCCTTGACGACGGCCTCAAACTGAATCTTGTAGGCCGACCATGAAGAGCTTCCGTCAAACGGAGGTACCTTGAAGCCTCGCACCGAAGGAGCAGCGGCCACAGGAACTGTAGTCAAATCTCCAGACTTCAGTACACCCAGAGCTTTTTTCATGTCAGCGATCTCGATTTTAGCTCCGGAGATACGATTCTCAGCTCCGGAGATACGATTTTCTGCTCCAGAGATACGGTTTTCAGCTCCGGAGATACGATTCTCAGCTTCAGTAATCCGTTCCTCTTGCTGGTACACTCGTTCCTTTACAGCACTTAGGTCCTTGCAAAGATTCTCATTCATTTCCTTAGTGAGTAGCATCAGCTCTTCCTGACGGCGGGCCTGTTCTTCCGGGTGGCGGGCTTCCTCTTCCTGGCGGCGGGCTAGCTCTTCGTGGAGACGAGCAGCCTGCTCTTCCTGGCGGCGGGCTTGTTCTTCCCGGTGGCGGGCTTCCTCTTCCTGGCGGCGGGCTAGCTCTTCGTGGAGACGAGCAGCCTGCTCTTCCTGGCGGCGGGCTTGTTCTTCCCGGTGGCGGGCTTCCTCTTTCTGGCGGCGGGCTAGTTCTTCCTGCAGACGAGCAGCCTACTCTTCCTGGCGGCGGGCCTGTTCTTCCTGGCGGCGGGCTTGTTCCTGCAGCATAGCCATCAATGCAGCCATGTCAAATGCAGCCGGAGACGTAGTCACTGGAGCAACTCCGGAAGTACTCGCAGACGCCTCCATTGTCTACTGATTTCCACCCGGTGCTGGCGATGGTGAGCCTTCAAACCGCCTCTGGTCGATCTCCTGCTGGCGTTGATTTCTTGTCCTTACACCTTCCATATCGTCTTTCGGTAAAACCGGCATTTTTCTATCCCACTTCTGACACCAAATTGTTACGAGCTGGGGTTCGGGATAGAATTAATTAACGCCAATTAAACCAAAATTAACACTTTAATTAATTAAGCACAAAATAAAAATTCAACACAATTATTCGCACCACAACACTTGTCACTTAACACTTAGATCGCACTTAAATCGCACTGAAATTCACTGATAAAGCTTCGATTATATCTCGTATTCGCCTCGTAATAAGAATGGTCCTCTACGCCCCTTTGCGCTCTATTTATACCCCAGTCTATGAGTTCGAGAACATTCTTATAAAATCGACTCACTGTTTATACTGCCGAGAAAATACTCGAAATACATAGTACCGCTATTCGACGCTAGATGGCGTTAGTGTCTCGACTAGATATGCTCATTCCTGCTACTCGCCGCTAGATGGCGTTAGCGTCTCGAACATTCCAGATTTATGTCGAAGTTTCCCGACGCACTTCACTAAGCGACTGGCGTAACAGTATTTTCTAAGACACGAAGGAATTTCAATATGTTAAGCGGATCACCCATCCAAGAACTGACGCCGACAAACGTCGCTTAATCTTGAAGATCGACTCTTGCGGCTGTAAGTTTGCTGCAAGTTCCTCGTCTGAAGTATTTAACAAAATAAAACAAAATTTTCTTAACAACTATTATCCTACATCATCGCAATCATGGGCAAAGGTGTCGTCTTAGGGCTTCAGGGCCAAAGTGGACCGCTTGGCGTTAATTTGGTCTAGCTCGTCCCGATATCTTTTACGAGATCTGCGAACCAGAACAGCACAAAACTCAAAGTTTTCATTGTTTCTAAAATACATACATCGCTAATAAAAAAAAATTGGCCAAGTGCGAGTCGGACTCGCCCATGAAGGGTTCCGTGGTAACTATAATAAATATAATATACTTAATATATTTAATTGAAAAAAAAAAAAACAAAAAACCTTAAAAATTTCTTAAAACTAGCTTGTTTACAATTTTTACAACTACGCCAAATAACTTTGTTTTTCATAGTATTTGTATGAATTACAAAGTTATATTTGCGGTTTTAGAAAATATACTGTATCTCAAAAACTGCCAACTCGATCTCGTTCAAACCAATTTTGGTTGAAAGTTTACATTAAGATCTACAATATATGGTTTTTTTTTAGATTTTTCACTTCATTATTATAGAAGTTAGAGGGGGGGACACACATTTTACCACTTTGGAAGCGTATATCTTTTAAACGAGTAACTTTATGAAAAATTCATTGTAGAAACCTTAATGTCATTTTTAAAGACCTGTCTATAGATACCACACACATATAGGTTTCATAAAAAAAAAAATCAGTTTCAGTTCCATGTATGAGGAGCCCCCTTTATTTTAAAAGTTTTTTAAATTTTCTCTTAATATCGGAAAGCAGTTCACAGAATACATCTATCTACCAAGTTTTACATGTATAATCCTAATAGTT
Organism: Tholera decimalis; assembly: GCA_943138885.2. Classification (NCBI taxonomy): domain Eukaryota; kingdom Metazoa; phylum Arthropoda; class Insecta; order Lepidoptera; family Noctuidae; genus Tholera; species Tholera decimalis. Next base: position 16,863,616 of record OW964571.2, on the reverse strand, counting down.
TCGGAATAAAATGGCTGTGACATACGGACGGACGGACAGACAGAGAGACGGACAGACATGTCGAAACTATAAGGGTTCCGTTTTTTGCCATTCGGCTACGGAACCCTAAAAAACAACGCAGTTATGGGTAAAATAACTTTTTCTATTGTGGTATTAAAGTTTCTTTAATCATAGAAAAAAAGGCTAGACAAAACCTGCGGACCATGGAAGCGAAAGATTTTCGCAGAATCATTTTATTCAAAACCGAATTTCATATTTCCCTTCATTTCTTCTGCAAGACATTGTAACATATTTGAATTTCTTAGCCGGAGTCTTATGCTTAGCACGGTACCAAATTGCTTGTTTTCTTCTATTAATATATAAGTTGGTGAGCTTTATGGGATTAATATATTTTTTCGTCATACATTGTAACTAACCCCCCCTTGCAACCCTTAAATTGAAGAGTTGATTGGCCAATGATCGTCTCACCTACGTTATGTTTATAAGTAACCCGAGTCTTTTAGAGGAAAGAGACTATTTACAGAAATGGGTAAATGACTTTGGTTAATTTAAATTAATTATTTCTGTAGTTGAATAAAGGTCTTGATCAGATGATTAAGCATAATAAAAGTTATTTTTAAATACCTTATACCTAAGGAAGACGATTCATTTCTTACTGAATTAAAGATTCAAACATATATATATTTGACAATAAGAAATAAAGGAATTAGGAAATCTGCCCCTACAAAATTTTGTAGGGGTTAGTAGGCTCCACACCAAACGCCTCAACTAAAATGAATGCCAACCACTATGTGCATCCCCTTCAGATGGGATATTGGATTCAAAGCGGTTTTAAGTCCTATACAGAAGTAGGTACAACCATTCAGTCCAACATTAATCAATAATAAATTGAACACCTTAATTAGTATGTTACTTTTCATTCTTAGTATAAGGTTAAACCTTAGTATATGATAGGACTAAGCCTATATTTATAATGGTACTGAGACTCTTTTATAAATTATTGAGATGTACTCAAGCCATTCATTATATCACAATTATTTCACAACCTCTTTATCCAAGAATTTCATAAGTGGTCAACAGGTAATGTCCCACCAGTCTAGTATCAGACAGAGCCAGAATTTACACGAAGGGGCCCCATAAGTGCTCCTACTCCTCATAGGGGATCAACGGAAACACCCATGATATTCCATCAGTGCCGGGTGCCTACATACATTGAAATAATGAGAATCATTCCCATAATATTCCTCCCATGGAATTCCAAGAATTAGGTTATTAAATTCATTTATCATAATTAAAATGTCACAATTACATTAATCATGCTGGAGTGAAATAGTATCAGGAATATTTTCCTATGATTTGTTTAAGTTAAAAGGAATGGGAAGGAAATGATTAGTTGGAAAAGAAGGGATTAAGGAAGTGGTAGGGCCTAGCTAATTAACTTGCAATACTAATTTAGTCCCAGTTAACTATGTAAGATTGATGTGGTGAGTTGAATCAATAACACAATGCTTCGTTGGCCTACAAAACATTGCTTATCAATTACAGATGTAGAGTGTGCATAAAGATCTTTGCTGCATGTGAAGTGTTCCTGCTTGCAGTAGAATATAATCACCAATGAGCATCCTCTTAGGAGGCTACGCTTAGAAAGGGTTTTCCAGGCCCCTTAAATTCATAACAACTCCTTGAATAGACACTCACCTATGAAAATACTACAGATTGTGTAAAGTCAACCGGTGCAAGATTAGTATATTAATGTTCTTGAAATAACTCTAATCTCAGGACGAAGTTCCGCGGAACTAACTACACTTATTATCTAAACAACTCTACTATTCAGCTTAAGAAATGAACCAACACAACCTGGTTAAGTATGAATTACTTTCAATAACAAGTTATAACCAGTTTCTGTCTGTTTTCAAATCATAAGTGAACTGATTTGGCCCTACTATAGATTAACTACGCATATCTGCTTAGGTTTCTAATTCATAAGTGAATTGATTTTACGCATTTTATTCGCATTTCTTATTATTATATCGCACCCTCTACTATAGATTAACTACGCATATCTGCTTAAGTTTCTAATTCATAAGTGAATTGATTTTACGCATTTCTTATTATTATACCGCACTCTCTACTATAGATTAACTACGCATATCTGCTTAAGTTCCTAATACTATATGAAGAAATAACTTCACTCGAAGAACTGAAAATTCACACATTATAAAAAATAACAAGGAAAATTTGCAATAAGTATGGAGGTGTATCTGCTTATGTTGCTAATACAATCTGGAAGAAATAATTCATCCTAAATTATGTTAAAATTCACATAGTAATACAAAATATTAAGGAAAACCGCAAAATCACAATAAGAAAACATAATTAATTAACATAAAGGAACTGTCAGAAGCTTCCACCGACATTCCATAAACAATATTATAAACCATAAAATGATTAAAGTTTACTCTAGTTATACAATAAGTGACTTTATAAATATCTCCTAATAATTGTGTAAAACATTAATAATTCCAAAGTAATCACCGATTATATTAACTAGGAAGGCCATGTTGGTTTCAAATACTTCTCTCTAATAATATGTCTATTGATAAAAGAATTTATTTTAAGTTTAAATAAAATTCAAAATATAAAATAATTGTTCAAGTAATTAAACCAAAATGGCGAATATAAGGAAATCATGCTACTAACTTTTGGTGTCTTCTTTGGACTGTGAATTATCATGTAATTAAACTCCTGTAAATATCCCTACTTTCTATTCTATCAATCTCACCTACCTTACAAGGGGTACCTTTATTAAATATTGTAGACCTATTCTTCTTTCTAGATTATATATTATTTAATTATATAATGCAACCATATAAAATAGCTAACCGGTGTACATGATAACCACAGTGATGCAGTACTCCTTCTTGAACTCCTTTGTTGCTGTAAGAAGCTAAATTAACCTACCCCATGCCGTATAATAAAGTGTTACGAAAGAATAAATATTAAAATATTTTACTGAATCGCGAGGGAGGTGAAGTTGTTCTCATATGTCCATCACAAGTGGTACATGCTTCTAACTACTATTTATTAAATTAAATCTACTCGTAGAAGCTGAAAGAAAATTCTATATTAACTTATAACTACATGTACCTCCGGTACGCGATTATGAGTAACCACAGTATTTGATTGTCTTTTGTCGCACTTCCCTTTTTACCATTACCTTAAGGAATACTAATCCCTAAAATTTCGGATATTTTTAATACACCTAAAGGTAATGATTTCATTTGGTAATAAAATATCTCGAACAAGATTTTACAATAATATTTTTAGAAACTAAGTATCTACATTCGCGTCTGTGCTCATTTTCCAAGGAACTATTAAATATAGTTAAAGAATAATATTATACTATTTAGTACATCCATACATAGAAAGCTTAACACCAGGTTATAGCCTCCTACTTGCAAAGGAAAAAACTTCATTCGAAAAGCTTTCGCCCTTGTTAGTACCCTTTCTTTTACTCATCAAAGAGTTCCAATGAATTTAAGTATTTAGTATGTAGCACAACCTAACCACCCTAATTCCCCATATTAAAACAACTGAAAAGGTGGTATTATTCAGGATAAATATTTGAAAACAATACACAGAAGATGTATTTACTAAATTATTGAGACTTATAAGTCTAGTATTGGTTGAAGTACTCCCTAGCCTTACAGTCTCAATTCGAGAGATATCTACAATTTATCTCAATACTATGACTCCAACCAATACCTCTGCAAATTCGTGAAACTGAATTATGTTATAGTGAATGTTCAATATATATATAAACCTAGTACTTCCTTATTATTCTCTTTCTTAATTATGTTATGGTATTAATATTTATGTTGAATTTCTATAGGCCAGAAACTCACCCCCAGCAGCTGTGAATCACACCAGATCCCATCTAGAAAGTCTCGAATTTAATCGACTAGTCAGGACCAATGGACTCACCTACCCCTTACCATAACCCAATTATATTTTGTTTAATAAATATCTTGTCTCTTATTTGTAGGTATGTGTTATGTAATATAAATCTTCTATGCATTCATTCTACGTGTCGTGTATATTTGAGGCAGTGATGTGTAACTATTAACTTATAAATAATTGTGTACTTATTTATTTAATGCTGAACCTAACAATCCTCATGATTTATCGTATCCAGTCTGGAGTGATAAACCATTTAATATTGAGAAGCGTCCATATGATTCTATCGATTGGATCGATAGAATAAACTTTCACTGATGTTATCGTGTTTACTTGAATAATACCACATACTACACATGAAAAGACACACACCTTTAAGAACAGTAATAGGTATAACATCCTAATATAATTTAGAGATAATTTGTTTACCAAACCTTTTTGCTTATTGAATGCAAAAGAATAATTTAATGAACAAATTATCTTACTACTCATAAATCAAACGGAATAGTATTCACATAAAATATTAGTATAGAACCCTCTATGGTGTATTAATTTATCAATCAATATTAAGAATAATTCTATTGTAATAAAATATATTATTTGGTTTCTTAACTTAATATGCTAAATTAAATAGCATAAGTACATCTGCAATGAAAGTAATCTAAATTGTATTGATAGGATTCATTTAACATTTTCATTTATTCTACCACTGTTTATTTAAATAGGATTATAACTTAGTAGAACAAAATTAAACTCCAACATAGCTTCCAGAAGAATTGTTTTGCAAATATAAATGACGAGTTATAGAGTTTATTTCACGTAATTAATAACACTTCGGATTAAATACCCAATTCTAATCACCATAATAAGATTCTCAAAGATAAAGAATATAAACTTACGAAGTTCTGATGACTCAAACCCACAATCACTGATATTAAATACTAGATCGACTCTCGCCGTCTACTCTCGACAAATTTCTTCTATTTCTCCTCCTGAATCCCGCGAACATGAGTTTATATACTATAATTTCCCACCCAATTATTGCCTCTTAAGAATTGTGTCCAATAGGCCTAGCATGCGTCGTTCCATGCGCAGAAGTCGTTTTTTAGGTGTCAGTGGTTGCAGCGGGGCGCGGGGAGCGGCGCAGTGCTGCTGCGCAGCCCCCAGCGTGCGACCGGCGCATTAGCAACAAAGTACACTTTGTTTTTGTTTTCATATTCGCGTTGAATCAATTGAGCTACTCAAGATTAGGTACAACATACGATTAGCATTAGAGTTTTTGGAAAAGGTACTCTCATTTTCTGTAGAATTTCATATATTATATTTCATAAACACAAAATAGCTAGATTTACTTGAAATCTAGCACTATATACATGTGAAGAGACTTAGACAAGGCATTATGAAACCTAATCCTCGGTACATAGATCCCTTAGACTGGTATTCTCAGAACACATCGAATTATTTGAACCTAAAGTTCAGAATCTATTTTGCTATCTGCTCTCAGGTGCTTAGCAAACTCATTGAAACCGACAATTAGACACTTAATCATTAAAATAATAACAGGACAATGCCACTCGAAACATTAACAACTCGTTTTCGTCTCTTTCCCACGGTACCACAAAGAAAGAGAACTGTACGCTTATTCAGGTTGATGCACAAAGAAATTCACACTATCATGTACTTAACCATTCCTTAGACCGACTTCTCGTAATGGCCAACTTTTCTTTCATTCCCGGCCTTATAGACCGGTAGAAAACTACCACAGGCTACAGTTGATGTTTTCTCTTGAAAGTTCAACGTAGAAGAAACGTAAAACAAAAGAAGGTTAGGATTAAACCTCTTTCAGCTGATCAGAAAGAAACGTAGAATTGTTTGAATGTTGATACTTCTTGGTTCAGTACCGATACAGTGACCGTTGGTTAAAGTTTCTGTCTATTGAGGAGTTAGTTGATTGTGAAAAAGTTTTCCTTTGCGTGCGTTTGTGTGTATAAGTTGTAACAGGAAAGTAGGCATTTCTTTTTATCCACATTTAATTATAAAGGACCAATTATTAACCATTCAAATTTATTCACTAGACATGCTGCTTGCCTCACAATGTTTTCTTATACTGTTTCACTCACAAGTCTGATACTAAACCATATAATATAGCACCTTACCCCAGAACCCAATTCATACAGACTCGATTTATGTGTTTGCGATTTATAGGTTTCAATAAGACTATATATATATAAAAGTAATAATACCGTCAGGGTTTATCTCCGAAGAATTACCGGTAGCTAAAGATTTGATCATCCGATAATACTCGGATAGAGATGGCTTGTATATTATACGTGTGTGTTAAGCTTTAAAGGAGTAACATTTAGAGAGTGTAGTTAATTAGGTTATATGAAAGTTTATGTGTAAGGATGGATTGTACGAATGTTTGTTATTCAATCTTGCCAAAAAATTTACATAATAATTCATAACATTTTCTCGTAACCTCTGCTCACTTATAATTTTAGGGATCCCAAATACTTGGTTTACGCAAAGCAGGCTTCAAAACTAAAGGATCACAGAATTTGTTGCGATTGTAGTCTTTCTGTTAGTGAGTTTAAAGACTAAAATGAAAACATGCATTGGAAGTTCACAATCGAAAATTAAGAAAATATATATGGCTGTAATGAAGATATATAAATATTATATTATAAATAGGGAATGGGCCGTAATCCACCACGTGGTCCATGCCATTAAGGTCCATTCTCTCTCATAGACAGGAGGCCTGTGTCTCAGTAGTAGGAAAGTTGCAGGATGATTAATATGATTATGTTGTGCCTCGTTAGCGAAAAGTGCCCAAAGTCTGCCCCGCAGCGGAACATACTCCTCGCAAAGAACGTAAGCCCGTTTGCATGTTCCAAAGCGTGGAGTATTTGTTTTATCTAATAACTTAGATTCTCAACGTGTAAAATTATCTTTCCATCCTATAAACCGAGTATCTCAACATTTAATGTTAAGCCGTCATAATTGGAGCAACTCTCCTGAAATTCAACTTTTCAACCGACGACAAAAAGAGGAGGTTATCAATTCGACGCGTATATTTTTTTTTTTTTTTTTTTTTTTTATGTATGATCATCGAGTACTCGAAGACGGCTGAACCGATTTGGAAAATTCTTTTTTTTTTCGAATGGGTATACTTCGAAATTGGTACCACTATCACCAAAGTCAGGATCTGATGATGGGATCCTGGAGAAATCGAGGGAACTCTTCAAATATTATAGGCACACCTATGGCGTTTTGGGTATTTCTTATAGTAACTTGTGCAGTTGCTCTCAAAAAGTACCATTTGGGGAAGTGGAACTGATGATGAAGACCACAGATGGCCGCCGAAACTACTCAATAATAAGTATTAAGTGGATTGCGATTCGATTACTTGAATATGGATGTTAAGCACTTTATGCTCGTCACAATGCATATGGTGATGTAGAGCTGATGGTGAAGTACCAGGAGAACTCCTCAACAATTAACGGCCCAGCATTGGGAAAAGCAATATTTTGTAAAAGGTTATAAGTAGTTGACATTTAGGCTCTTGTAACTAGGTAAATTAAAAATCATCCAACTAAAAAGAGTGAAAAAAAAAACTTTTTAACAAAAAATTAAACCGACTCCCAAAAAACACTGCAAAGTGAAAAATAACTTTAATTTCGGAAGTCGGTGCCAAAAACGAAAAAACAAAACTAAAGACACCGACTACCGAAATTAAAGTTATTTTTCACTTTGCAGTGTTTTTTGGGAGTCGGTTTAATTTTTTGTTAAAAAGTTTTTTTGGATTAATCACATCACTAACCCTAATTTTTATTTTCTTTAAGCTCATAAAAATAACAATACCCATTGCATAGCTCCAACTGGCTAAAATTAAAAACCAAGCATATAAAGGAATCATTCCTCCGCGTCTCCATACAAAAAGCCGTAAAACTAAATTAACTTCATCCAAAAGCGTTGAAAAAAAATTAATTATGTAACTAACGGGTCCTTTAGAAATCAATAGGTATTTTTCTCTACAGCTTGGCGAGAAGTAGGGAAAGTTCTACAGAATATTCAGCATACTTAAGTAAATGGACTGTCGGTACGTACCGACAGGCTACGTTGCCTGCATTATTACCAGTGATCGGAGTAGGTAGATTGATTTTTGGTACTTGTATCATAAATGCACACAGAAAGAATAACATGGATAAGCCATTTTCCCGGAAAGTAATTCCGGTATTTCCGGATTCAATTAAACATTGTTAATGTTGGTAGTGATATTATTCCTACTCAATTCAAAATTTAAAGGAAGGTATAAAAACTAAATTAATTCATTATTTATCTGTTGAATAATAAAAACAATCTAATTCCGATCGAAGCTATAATTTTTATTTTTTTATTTTTAGCCTTTTATGGCTAGAACTTTTATAGATAGACATAAATTGTTGCACTTAAATTTAAATATTTTCATAGTGGTCATGGTAATTTGCATTAAGGGTAGAATAAAGAATAATATTGCTCATTTTATTACAATTCCTACCTTTTTTTTGAGGATGGCAAATCATCAAATGACTCCTTCCACTCTGGCAGAATAAAATTCCTACATAAGTTCCGGTTTTTTTTAATAATCCACCAATTCCGGAGGAATGTCCATATTAATATATACGTTTCGGATCAATGACCCCATTTCAATCTACCTACTCCGATCACTGATTATTATATAGCTGTTGTCTAACTTCGCTTAGAATAAATTCAATTACGCTAAGTTCTCAAGGATGCATGGGTAGGTATGTCGAAAGCTGCTTATACCTACTTCATAATCTTGTAAGGTACTGAAATAAGTCATAGATTAATCATAGAAAATCAAGACGCCTTGCCGTTTTCTGAATAATCACAACCTCCATGCATTACAAACCAATCTCCTTAAACACTAACTTAACTTGTATAAAGAAATATTAGAATAGGTAAAACAAAACCTAATTACTCGTTATTTGACAAAGTTTTTTGTACGTACCAAAATAAACATGTAAAAAGAGGGAACAAAAAATTACAACGAATTGCGCGATTCACGAGCTCTGCCTACGAGTTTATATTTAATTATCGCGTTCGATAAAAACTTTATGAAATATTCCGTTTCATTTTAATAAATTAATTACCCCATGTTTACTTGTTCCCAAGAAAACAAAGCGGGTGAGCCGAAAATTTTCCGCGGTCCAATCCCGGCGTCACGCGTCGGGGTCCTTATCACACGGGATAAAATTACATGCTATTGATGAAACTTCTTCAATTTATTTGACCAATCACTAAAGTTTTAATTACTTCTGCCAACTTGTTAAATGTCCAAGAATAGCGGAAAAAGTGCTGAGATAAAGATCCAAAAATATCATATTAAATATCCATAATATTCTAATTAATCGTCGTGACGTAAATTCATTGTATTAGGGGACAGGGGACTAATTCAAAGAATTGTCAAGCCGTGTTTTATTATTTAAAGGGTAATTTTTTTACCAGTGAACTGTCTCTTTTATTAAAATAATGGGTTTTATTTTTGATTAAAGTTCTGTAGCAAGTGAATTAGATAGAAATTCTCGGAAAGTGAAATTCGAACGATTTGAGAGAGACGAGCGTGGAAGAAATAAGCAAGGTTTAAGAGCATTTCCGAGTGAATGAGCATTTGGTTGGTATGTTTTAAGATTGATTCTTGATTTAGTAGTTTTGTTTCTGTTCGTAAAGAGTTTGAGAGAAGCTTTAGTGTGTGTAATTGAGTACCAATCACTGTTTTGAAGAATTCAACTAAAAAGACAAGACAAATGTTTGCATTAAGCTCAAGTTTTAACAAGAACCGGTAATTGTAAAATATCATGATTGTTTGAAAAGTTACTTAATTATCTTGTTTATAATAATCGAGTAATGGTAACCGTGTACAAGTTTTTAACATTTCATAAGTGACACGCATTATTTACACGAATATCCTTACAATATAAACCGTCTATCGCCGCGTCATCTTTCTGTATGTTGGCGATAAGCTCAAAACCTACCGAACAGATTTTTACGCGGTGTGCACCACAGGATAGAGTGATTCATTATGAGGAAGCGACGCGAAGTGGTTGTGCGAAGTAGTTTTGCGGAAGAAAGATTTAATTCTTCTTGCCAAGTCCATGCTCAAACCTCTTGGGGCCAGTATGTAGCTACCTGAACAGCTCTTATATTGGCCTTGTTAAGATCCTGCAAGGTGTAGGTGGCCGTGCACGATGGACATGACAAGAAGTGAGTCATATTTGATATGGGGCTCCATACTGGCATTGCGTATGTGATGGGTCAAGGATACCCCATTTTGCCAGATTATGTTTACAACGGCCAACCGGGGCCCTGGCCTGGGCCCGCGGAAAGTGTTTTCGTTTAGCAATTTGCTTTCGCCATTTTGCCGGGAAATGACTTTTCCCTGGATATGCCACATCATTATTCTGCAGTTGTCAGTTTTTTCGTCTTAGACTGGCTATTATGCGTCATCTATACTAATATTATAAAGAGGTAAAATTTGTAAGTTTGTATGTAGGGGGTAATCTCTGAAACTACCGAACCGATTTTGAAAATTCTTTCGCTTACGTGTAGCTGCATTATCCCTGAGTGCTATAGGCTATAAATTATCTTTATATCATGCACATTAGCCGAGCTATTATAATCTTTGTCAAGCAAGTCGGGGACGGGATCCGGGACTTCTACGCGGACGATGTCGCGGGCAGAAGCTAGTTCATTATATCTCGATATCAAGACCCACAGTCATTATGCATTTAAACGTAAGTCGCAGATTTTTTTTCTGAACAAATAGAGAGCAGCAGAGTTGGTGCATAAACCCCACAACATAACTTTTTATAAATATAATTATGCTAATATTATAAAGATGTTGTTAAGGTTTGTATGCAGCATAATCTTCGAATCTAATGATCCGATTAAAATTGTTGTCATTGGTAGTAAGGTGCATGATGTGTGAGTGCTATAGCGGCTTTAAATTATTTCAAAATCCACGCAAAGTCTCGTGCGAAGTGCTAGACGATGTATGTAAGTTTATTTATAAGCATTTTACATTAAATATTTAAAACATTTTACATTACATATTTTTGTTGGTACTTGTTTTTTATGCACCTGTCAAGCTCTATCTTTATCACCCATGGTTGCCTTATACAGAATGCCTAAGGTTCGCCTTGGTTACATTTTGTGTAGCTAAATAAAAAAAAATTGCTGAAGTCTTCAGGACATCAGGTGTTCAAAAATTGATGGCTACAAGCCTTATTTTAGTATGACTTTTGATGTTGATGTCCACTTACTTTCATGCGATATCAGTGTGTGCCTTATATCCTTCCCAAAGTAAAAGTATCGTAAGTCTTTCCATGTCTTTTAAACCAAAACGAAGATGTGTGTGATACAACAAACAATGATAGTGATAAAAATTATCTAAATTCCACACCTTTGTCAGATACTCATAATTACAGCTTACACCGCATATCAACAATATATGGTCGCCATAACAATTTTATAGGATATCATAATTACGCCACTGCACGAGTTGTAAGTTGTAAACTGAGACATCCTTTTTATGGGGTTTTATGGGCTCTCATTAGGGTTTACCACGAATAGTGGTTAAATTTATGATAGTTATGGCTTTTTCCTCGTTATTTTTTTATTGAGTTGGTTTATTTATAACGTCCTTGGTGGTTCTAGAGTAGAGAAATGTTCGTATTCATATTTGGGTAGCTCCACGGCAATTAAGTCGAATATAAAGTGGGAACCACACGCCTATCCATGTGGTTCCCAATTTAGTTGCTATAAAATAGCTTGCTGTGTGTAAAAAGTGCTCAAATTTTAGATACACCTATGACACACATTGAACTTTTTTATCACTGAAAAGGTTTTGAAATATATCATAATTATAGTTATGAACGTATGACAGTACTTAAACATTCACGAATGCGAATGTGATTACGCATATCTGCTAGTGCTACCGACATTCGCGGATGCGAAAGCCAATATCATTTTTTATTTTATTTTGCACCAATTGTTTATGGCTTGGCGGCTGTAATGAGAAGTTAAGCGGAAGCTTAATACCTAAAGTAGAAATAAATAATATACCAAATTATAAGAGTTAGTTGTTTTAATAAAATAAATACTGGATTTTTATTTTATTAATCTTACATTATCTTCAAATTGTATTTTTTTCTGAGATTCATATTCGCATAACATTTGTACAAACTTTGTGAATGTTCGTTACATCACTAATATAATAGTAATATCATACAGAAACTAGATGTGCGTTGCAATACCACGTAAAGTAACAAAGTGTATTTTTCAATGGATTTTTGACAGTCATATCAGTCAGTCAGTTGTACATCTTTGACAGTAGGTAGAAGCCACAATCTGACCCCAGTCTTGCCAAGGAGCATCGTGTTACCCGGCTACTGCAGCATTGTGCCGGTCACATGCGCAGGCGCTCCATGTAAAATAATGTTGCTCAGCTGCATCTAGGTTTATCAAGATTTCTATATAGATTTGTACTATGTTGATTATTTACTATAGTTTTATATTATTAAAAATCGAATCACCTGTAAAAACAGGCCTAGTTACAAAAATAAACAGAAGTAAATTCATCACCATTCCATCACCGTCTTTCCTTTTCAACCGACGACAAGAAGAGGAGGTTATCAATTCGACGCGTATATTTTTTTTTAATGTATGATCACCGATTACTCGAATACGGCTGAACCGATTTGAAAAATTATTTTTTTGATTGAAAGGGTATACTTTGAAATTTGTCCTATTTTCATAAACGTCACGATCTGATGATGGGATCCTGGAGAAATCGAGGGAGCTCTTCAAATATTATAGGCACACCTATGACGTTTTGGGTATTTATTATAGTAACTTGTGCAGTTGATCTCAAAAAGTATCATTTGAGGAAGTGGAACTGATGATGAAGACCACAGATGGCCGCCGAAACTACTCAATAATAAGTATTGAGTGGATTGCGATTCGATTACTTGAATATGGATGTTAAGCACTTTATGCTCGTCACAATGCATATGGTGATGTAGAGCTGATGGTGAAGTACCAGGAGAACTCCTCAACAATTAACGGCCCAGCATTGGGAAAAGCAATATTTTGTAAAAGGTTATAAGTAGTTGACATTTAGACTCTTGTAACTAGGTAAATTAAAAATAGACCAACTAAAAAGAGTGAAATAAAAACTTTTTACCAAAAAATTAAACCGACTCCCAAAAAACACTGCAAAGTGAAAAATAACTTTAATTTCGAAAGTCGGTGCCAAAAACGAAAATACAAAACTAAAGACACCGACTACCAAAATTAAAGTTATTTTTCACTTTGCAGTGTTTTTTGGGAGTCGGTTTAATTTTTTGGTAAAAAGTTTTTATTTTAGCTCAAAAGGGGCGCAACAAACTGGCCCTACATCTTATTCCATGTGCTACCACCATCCCTACCAACCCCTGAAACCCTTTAATAGCTTGAACATAAAAAATAATAGTAATGAATGACTTTCATTTATAAAAGTGCGTAAGAATGGGAAATTCATAAATAATGTCTGCCCTCCCTTGAACCCCTTGGCAATATTTTTGGCTCGCTTGACATTTACATCGGCTGGATTATAAGCTGCATTAAGCTGGCTTTACGTACCGAAATAGTTTTTGGGAATTAAAATGTATACAACGTATGGTTTTAATTTCAGAATCGAGTTTCCACAACTTAAAATAACAAAATATTAAACGCGCCACCAAATTCTACCCTCAAGGTAGAATTTGGTGGTTACTAAACCAAACAATATTTAAACCTTGTCTTAATCTCATACTTTTCTTACTTTCCAGGTCGGTATTCTGTTCATCATTTTCTGCATAAGTCGACCTGTGAACTGAAACTCATGCACTTTACCAAATATTTTACTTACAATTAGGTTAGTATCACAAAAATCAGCCTGTAACGTTCCCACTACTGACACATAGGAGAGATGAGGATGAAACTTTACGATGATAACGTAAAGGCGCCGGTTTCCGACCAGCCTCCTCTGTCCGTCCATTTTAGTTTTTTTTTGCTAAAACGTTCAAAATATCGCGCGAAAGTCGTGAAACTGACGCATTCTATTCAATAACTCATTGTTTGTCATCTGTCAAATTTTGTGGTTCAAATGTCAACGGACATTTTGTAATTTTAATAAAACCTACGCAAGGGTGCAGTTTGCTATGGATTGAATTCGAAAAAAACATACATTGGTGGAAACAAACATCTGAATATTTTATCTAATAGATTTATCGGGAAATTAAATATGGACGGAATGAGGAGCCTTATAAAATAAGAACATCCCGAATACCAACCAATTGGTCGGTAAAAGGAATTTTGCGTGTAGTTAATGAAACAAATTTTCTATTATGCATGTTGCTTTGTGATTGTTTTGTGTTCAGTTACATATTCTAAAAGATATCCTTAGATAATACACCTGTATGCGACCTATGCTAACTTTAATGGATTTTTTGATATACGTTTCAACTTGCACTCTTTTTCTTTTTTTACAGAATTATTTCCAAAAATCACTGTGGTTTTAAAACCTATATACATATTTACAAATTAAAGTTCGTATTCTTTCAGAAAAAAAAAAATATATGAGGTCTAGAGTATTTTTTTTATCTTTTGAAGGATTCATTTAGGCATATCAATCAGTGGTCGGAATTCGGCGCCATTGCGTTATCTACGAAGTACTAGTGAATGTTGGAAGAACTGCTTTTACCTTTCAATGTTTCCCTATTACTGGCTCCCAGGGTTGCCCTCTTTTAGAACAGTGCCCATCAGTGCCCTGATAGATGCCACATGGTTTTATTCTTTGATTGTATTTATCTTAATATTAAATGATGGATGAAAATTTGCTATTGTCATTTATCGGCTGAACAGGCCCAACAAAAGGAATATATTGCTTATTGATTTTCACGAATACTTTTAATTTTTCATATTCATGCTCCGCATAGAAAACAATATAGATATATGGTTTTAATTATAAAAAAATAAAACTCTATAAGTACGTTGGTTTTGGTAAAGTAATAAAATGGCAATTTAGCGACTTTAACTTTCCACTGTCGATAGGTATGTCAGTTCCTTCATAATGGTTTTCCACCACAGTTTGCACTAGTATCAAAATCGATATTAACCTAGTGTTCAAAGACCCTTGACCTGTGCCTGTTAATTGTAGAATCTAATTTCGCGGTTGACGGGACTTAATGAACTGGGTTTTGTTTCTTTTTTTTTCGCTACGTCACTTGATTTCCTTTGAGGTTGATTTTAGTACTGAAGTAAATATAATCGGTTTTTATTGGCGGTGGATGGGGTAAGCGGTGTTCAATCATGGACGAGCGCTAAACGGTTATAAGCAGATTTTATTGACGGTCACCAGATATGCCACAAACTATGTTCTCAGGGCTGGAATGCGTGTATGATCAGCTATGTAAACGTAGATCTGCCGGGTTTGCGGGAATGTTCTAACCAGATACAGCGGCCCTGGAACGCAAGAGCAACTGAAGTGACAAGGTGGGTTTTAGCCAGTAGAAGTCTGAAGAACTAAACCTCCCTTGCGTTCCACCACACAGCGGGTGGAGTCATTTCAAGATCCCCCCCCCCCTAAATAAAAAAGGGGTACTTACATTAAAAATTTTCTGTACCTACCGTGTTGCAAGGGCAACACTTTACATGTGAGCTGTCAAAGAGATACAAATTCAATCTCAATCAACGGCTACACGTGCTCTTCGAGGCTCGGCGGTGTATTGGTATGGTGGACACCCATCCACGGATTGACCTCGGCAAGCGTTGCTTAATCTTGTCGTACAGCTGGTAATGTTTAAGCCATTTTCTTTTGTTTTAATAATATCTTGTTTGAAAATAGTCCCACATGAAGTTTCACATAAAAAACAAACTACAAACGCTATCCTTTATAAAATCTGGAAATCCAAATCCGAAGTTCCAATTTGATGCGCCATTTCAGGCTTCTTCTATTTATTGGTTACTTGATACTTTTGTTTCTCAGCTATCAAAGAGCTCTCGTAGCAATTACTATTCAATTTGTTCTGTTTTAGTAAAAAGAACAATCGTGTTTATGGATATAGTTATCCATAAACACGACGCGTAAATATGGTTACCTTATGGTGACCAGAGGTGACAAACCTTCTGTAGGCCTACCATTTTTCATGGAAAAATGATAGTTGTAGTCAATTAGTCTGATAGACCCTTTTGCCCACCTCAGGAGAAGGACATCTATGAGGATTTCCACCTAGGTAGAAAATAAGTCTCTTCTCATCTTCTTTACCGTTTTTAAATGTGTGTTATACCATCACAACTAGATGATGTAAAATGTACCTACAAAGTAGTGTGCCTGCCTAGATTCCAACTAACCATTTACATGTCAAAAGTTGGGTTCATAACCACTGATGTGCAGAAAAAAATATTGCAGAATCGAAAAACAAAATGATGCTATGAATCACTTTACAAGAAGTTTGTGGCCTTAAATCAGTAACTGAACTAAAGTATATGCGAACAATACGTTAGAAGATCGATTTTCACGAAAGAATTTGTTCATGTTAGCTTACGGGCATCGATTGACCTTTGAACTAGGTTGTTTGATCTCAAAACAAAGTAAAAGGTCGATTAATTTATCCTTTACAACTTATCCTTTAATAATGGGTATTTAATTAGGAATCTAATTTGCATGACACATTCAAATTCATTTAGAAATACCAGAATTTGTTAAAGTTTTACATTAAAAAATTGAAGTAATATAATAATATATGTATTATGTAACCCGAGCATTACTCAGCTATATCTATCTATGTTTGTAACATAAGTTGTTCTTTGCTTTGTATATAATCCTAGTTGTTTGTCCGTTTAATTCCTGTAATTGGTTAAATTAAATTAAAAAAATACAAAAAAATTAAGAGGGTGACTAATAATACCACCAGAGTTGTTCGTTCTCTCTGTGAGACAAAAGTGTTATGGTTTTTCTTTATATGATTAGAATAATAACCCAAAGATTACTCAATCTTTTATTTAATATGCCAAAATTGAAATAACTGACATGGTGTGAGTTATATAAAGTATAGGTTCTATTACCTATACTTTATATAGGGTTAATTGTAAAACACCGAAAACCTCTCGGGACTATGTTACTAACATCATAATCAACAACTTTTGTTCTATGACTTTTAAAAATTCGTCATATTTTAGTTCACCAGATTTTCATACAATAATAAAAATATTTAAATTGAACACCCTAAATGTTACAAAGTCTATGCGAAGCAAAATAAAACGACTTATTCTATCACTTTCTTTTGTTTCGCATAGACTCCGTAACATTTAGGGCGTTCAATTTAAATATTTTTATTTTTGTATGAAAATCTGGTGAACTAAAATATGACGAATTTTTAAAAGTCATAGAACAAAAGTTGTTGATTATGTTGTTAGTAACATAGTCCCGAGAGGTTTTCGGTGTTTTACAATTAACCCTGTATAACTCATATATACAAGGTGCTTCAAAAAAATGTATACACACTTTGAACGTCCATAGAAAATTTATTTACCGTTCTACAAAGTTAAATTTCAGGAAATTAGAAAGCTGAAAGTCCAATGTAAATGAAACATAAATAACAAATGTTAATACTGTTCAAATTGGTGACCTCCAGCATCAATACAATTCTGAGTACGAGTCACCACTGATTCTGTACATCGTATCAAAACGTCCAATGAGATTTCTCTACACACGGCTTGAATCTCATTCCAAAGAATGTCTAGGTTAAGTGGTTTACGTTTGTACACCTCATTTTTTACTGTGCCCCATAAGAAGAAATCCAGTGGTGTAAGGTCTGGAAAGCGTGCTGGAAACTCGATTGGCCCCCTGCGTCCTATCCACTGGCCTGGCAAATTTTGATCCAGGTAAGCTCGTACGTCCCTGTGATAGTGCGGCGGGGCACCATCTTGTTGAAAATAAAACATATCATTACCGTATAATGCACGAATGGCAGGAAATACGGAATCAGCAAGCATTGTTAGGTAATTAATACCAGTTACAGTTCCTTCAAATCGAAAAGGTCCAATGAGTCCCCTTGAAGACAAACCGCACCACACATTTACACCAGGCAAATTTACAGCTTTTTCAATTGTAATGTGAGGATTTTCTTCACACCAGTAAACACAATTGTGCCTATTGACAGTTCCATTAAGTTTGAATTGGGCTTCATCCGACCAAATGATGCTACCCATAAATCCCGGTTCACGTATCACCATCTCCTAAACCCATTCACAAAATTGCAACCTTCGATCTGGATCGTCGTCACTTAGCTGTTGCACCAGCTTTGGAATGTAAACACGAAACTTGCATCTCTTCAGAATGCGTAGCACGCTGCAAGCACTTACATCACTTTCACGTACCCCTTGCCTTGAAGATTTGTTAGGAGAGCGTTGAAACAGTTCCAAGACTGCCGTTGATGACTCATCACTTGTAGCTGTTCGAGGTCGACCTGAACGACCTTTATGCACATCACACACTGTTCCATGAACTTCGAATTTGTCTCGTATGCGTGTAATTGTTAATTTTGAAGGTGGTTCTGTATCATACTCCCTTCTCCACTGTCTTTGAACTTCATTTACATTCTCAAACTTCCATTACCATTTAATAACCTGCTTACGTTCTTCAAAACTCAAACGTACGTCCGCCATGTTGATATTACAACTTCCAACTGACAATATAACATAGAAGAACGATTATGCTGCCACCTGGCGAAGAAATATAACATTAGCCTTGTAGAGCGGGAAAACTACGATAGTTTAAAGTGTGTATACATTTTTTTGAAGCACCCGGTAGATATTGTTATGTATGTCTTTTGGTAAAATAAATAATTTTACTAGGTTACTAACATTTTAAAATACAGATATAGATATTATAATTATACATTTTCAAAAGCTCATCTCAAATTTCTTTACAACATCAAAATGTTGGGTGCCCTTGCTGTTCATATACAGTTCCTTTAGAATCTCTAGTTAGCAGTTCGGATGTACCTGTGTGATTTCATACACCGCCTGTTCCATCCAATCAGTGAAATAGACGGTTGTTGTTAGCAATTTGCAACTAGAAACAGGAAACATGGCCTTAAAATTAGTGCGGCCATCTTGAAATTTAAATATAGGGTACATATAGGGAGAAGCTTATAATTTTACTTTTCACAAACAATGTTGTGGATAGCAGAACTCTCTTTAACGACGCCTTTATGCAGAAGTGTAAGTATTTTTACAACATGAATTTAAGGCTAAAAACACCTTTATAATGGATGTGTCGATGTTTGGTACATAATTACATCAAATGCCTAAACAGATCATGATGAAATTTCGCTTTGAGATAGATTGTAGTCTGACAAAAGTTGCGTCTTATCTAGGGAAAATGTATATTTCCGTGGGATATAGGTTTTCTCAGACAAGCTCTGCCATATACACATCAAAAAATCTGAAAGCAATGCATAAACGTACCAAGATTTTCACTGAGTACCTATTGCTTTTAGCGGTAAGACTACCCTTTGACACTCTTTTTAACCAACTTAAAAAAGGTGGAGGTTCTCAGTTCGTCGGAATCTTTTATTTAATTTACTAGCTTTTGCCCGCGACTTCGTCCGCGTGGAATAGTTACTTTGGGCTAACGTTAAATTTAACCCCGATATTGAAGCATTCTTCATTGGCGCTCCGCTCCTATTGGCCTTAGCGTAATGATATATAGCCTATAGCCTTTCTCTATAAATTGACTATTTAATTAAAAAATATTTTTTCAATTCGAACCAGCAGTTCCTGAGATTATCGCGTTCAACCAAACAAACAAACTGTTCAGCCTTATATTATTAGTATAGATAGCTGTTGCCCGCGACTTCGTCCGCGTTTCCGTCGTTTTTTCGTAAAAAAAGTAGCCTATGTCCTTCCTCACGGTTCAGTGATTTTGATGTAACAGACAGATTAACTTTCGTAATTTAGTAGGGAAATATAATATGTCAATCTATAATACTGTTGAAAAATATCGCAATGCGGAACCGCACAATATTATTGTTAATAGCTGTGCCCGCGACTCCGTCAGCGTGTAACTCCTTGTGTGTTATTAAGTTAATGTATTGGTAATATTGTTTAGATCACGTTCACATGAGGATTAAGTACCTATAGAACGAAAATACTTCAGCGCAAAGCTTCCGGGTAAACTATGTTGAAAGTTGACCCGTCCGGCACGTGAACATAAAGATTTCTAGAACTGCTAACCCGGGAAAGAGCGACGTACAACTGACCATGCGAGAAACAACTGACACCGTGATCTACTCCAGCAACACGAAAAGTCTGCCCTTGAACCTTATTAATTGTCATTGCATAACACACCGATACAGGGAATTGCGTTCTTTTAAATTCGAATGGAAAATTGTTTGGTATTATGGGAATTCTGGGAATAAAGACGGTTTCTCCTGCACCGCAACCTGTTAAAATTTGAGCCTCGATTATATTTTGTTGCAACTGGGTGAAAACAAAACTAATTTAAAAAAGTGAACGTAAATTAGCCAAAACTTAACCTATCGGTATACTAAAATAACTAATACCTATTTTATAAAATAACAACAAAAGGAATCTAAAAATAAATTATCAACGACTAAAAGTCACGCTGATAAGCACGGTTTGATAATATCAATTAAGTATTGTCTGTCAATAAGGTCGAACGCTCTGAACGTTTATTCGGATCAACAGGCAATAATTGTATGAAGCTCGCACTTTTTTTTTAGGTAGGGCCTCTCGTAGTTCAGCACACTAAGGCTGGTCACTACTCAACCGCGAAGCTCGCGCTCGGACGCCCCGCCTTTTTAGGGTTCCGTAGCCGAATGGCAAAACACGGAACCCTTATAGTTTCGATATGTCTGTCCGTCTGTCTGTCTGTCTGTCTGTCTGTCTGTCCGTCCGTCCGTATGTCACAGCCATTTTATTCCGAAACTACTACGACTATACATGTGAAACTTAGTAGGTAGATGTATTCTATGAACCGCTTTCCAATTTTAAGAAAAAAATTAAAAAATATTTAAAATAAAGGGGGATCCCCATACATGGAACTAAAACTGAAAATATTTTTTTTCATGAAACCTACACGTGTGTGGTACTTATAGACAGGTCTTTAAAAATGATATGAGGGTTTCTAAAACCACTTTTTCATAAAGTCAATCGTTTAAAAGATATAAGCTTCCAAAGTGGTAAAATGTTCCCCCTCCCTCTAACTTCTATAATAATGGAGTGAAAAATAAAAAAATAAAATATGTCTGTAGATCTTGATGTAAACTTTCAACCAAAATTGGTTTGAACGAAATCGAGTAAGCAGTTTTGAGATACAGCATATTTTCTAAAACCGCAAATATAACTTTGTAATTCATACAAACACTATGAAAAACAAAGTTATCTAGCGTAGTTGTAAAAATGTAAATAAGCTGGTTTCTAGAAATTTTTAAGGTTTTTAGGAACCCTTCATGGGCGAGTCTGGCTCGCACTTGGCCAATCGAGACGCGTCGAGCGCGGCGACCGATTCTCAAAAATAATCTTTATAGCATGATTCAGTATTCACGCGCGATGGCTTATTATTAGCGTATTTCATGTATAACTTTGGTGTTTCTATACCGATTTATATGATTCTTTTTTATGGAATAGTTAATAATGTTAACTTTTTCAATTAGGGGTGACTGAGAGTGTTATAAACGTAAGAGTAGACAAATATTATAATCAGAAAGCTTCGAACTGCTAAGCAATCGGGAGTTACACGTGTTATTGTGAGTCAACCATAAAAGATAGACATATGCTGTCGTAGGATATTTTTTATATAATTTTAAGGAGAACATTTCCGTCATACATGATTTCTGTGTAGCTTTAACCACTAAGGTAGCACACGCGACGGAAGCTTAAAAAATGGAGTAACTACTCCCGTTTTCCCAACATTTCCCTTCACTGCTCTGCTCCTATTGATTGTAGCGTGATGAAAAGTATACTATAACCAGCTCAGAAGTATGAGAAATAATTGTACCAAGTTTCGTTAAAATCCGTCGAGTAGTTTTTGTTTCTATAACGGTTATACAGACAGACAGACAGACAGACAGACAGACAGACAAAAATTTTACTGATTGCATTTTTGGCATCAGTATCGATCCCTAATCACCCCCTGATAGTTATTTTGGAAATATATTTCATGTACAGAATTGACCTCTCTACAGATTTATTATAAGTATAGATTTTTATATGTATGTTCCCCGATTGCTCGAAGACGGCCGGTCCGATTACGAAAATTCGTTTTTTGTTAGATCCTGACGTGACGAAAATGGGACCAACTAGAAAGTATGCTCTATACTTTCTAGTTGGTCCCATTTTCGTTACGTCAGGATCTGATGGTGGACATCGAAGGCACTTTTCAAATATTATAGGCACACTTATAGCGATTTGGGTATTTTTTTTTGTAACTTATGCAGTTGCTCGAAGAAGTGGAACTGATGATGAAGATCACAGATGGCCACCGGAACTACTCAATAATAAGTATTTCGTGTGTTGCGATTCGATTACTTGAATATGGTGGTTAAGCATTTTATGCTCGTCGCGATGCTTATGGTAAAGTGGAGCTAATGTTGAAGTACCAGAACTCAAAAATTAACGGCTCTGAATCGGCAAAACCAATATTTTGTAAACGGTGATAAGTAGTCGACATTTACGCTTTTGTAACTAGGTAAATAAATTACAAACCGACCTACTAGATAAAAAACTTTTTAACAAAAAATAAAACCAACTTCCAACAGTTTTTTTTTTTTATAGTAGGTCGGTTTTAAGCTAGTTTAGTTTTTGTGAAAAAGTTTTTTTACTTGTCAAGTCCTTATGCAAATATGTTATAATATACAATAAAGAGTGTATACGTATATAAGTAATTTTCCAAAGATTATGTGATGTGGGCGACACGGTCAATCAAACACAATTGAGTTTCTCTGTAAAATAAAGATTTATTAAGTTTACCTAACATTACCATAAAATAGAGTTTTTCCTAATAAAATCCTGCTTACCTGTAAAAAATTTATTATTATTTTTATTCTAATGAAATAGAAGATAAAATATTGTTTTTCAGGTCACCTTTATTATTTGTCTCGTTAAATTATGAATTGCCTAAAAGTATACATGTGAAAAGTTTATTATGATCACAATAGAATACATTTAAAAACGGTACTTTACAATCTGTCCGTGTCTCCCCGTCAGATTTACTTCTATCAACATTTTTCGTTACGAGGACACGAATATCAACATTTAACCCCTTTCATTAATTCAAATTACCATTTCATTTAAATAGATCTCAAATTGCAGTCAAAAGAGCACAAAGTAGTGCCCCGACATTAATGGGTAGTATTCAAGATGATTCTATGAGAATTTATTACCCAGAGCTCCACGTAACTGGAATATTATTACACCAATTACGAGCCGGAGCTTCGTGCCTTGTAGACAGTTAAGCCTTTGTGTGTATGGGTGTGGGTAGTAGACTAATTTAGGACGATGTCGGCGCTGAAAAAGTCGAGATCATTTCTATGACCTTCTTTTGCTATGAAGGAAGAAACAGCATGGAGGTATATAATAATCTAGCTGTTTCCCGCGACTTTGTTTGCATGCTTTTCTGGAAACTTTCATCCCATGTTTTAGCCTCTTATTGGTTGTTTTTTTTTTAAATCAAAAAGCCAAGCCCATATTTGGCTCGGGAGCTGCAACTCCATGCGTCAAAGTCAGTTCAGTAGTTAACCCGCAATAGCGTAGCAGATGGACAGACAGAGACACTTTTGCATTTATGCATGTATTTTGATTGGACAAAGGCATTCATGTGATTAATTTTTCACTATAATTAACTTATAAAATCGTGTATTCATTCACAATCGGACGAGGCTTTGAATTAGTGCTTCGTTTGTTCTATAAATTGTGGGTGCAATACAGGTATTTTTAAATAACAAGACTGCTATATCTTATCGCTCTCAGGTACAGTTACAAAGTTGTCATTGATTCTTAACTGATGATTATGTCTTTAGGGTTGGAATAGGTGGTTGGAGTAGGTAAATATTTTTTTGTATGATACAAAACAATATTATCATTTCTCCGATACTCGCAGCGGTTGCCGAGGTCAGTCTTTGGATGGTTGACACCTTAATATAACAAAGTTGCTCCGTGTCTTGGAAAGCACGCTAAGAAATTGGTCCCGGGTGTCATTAATTTTTAATTTTAATTCATTCTTTTTTCAGTTTACTAACAGATGTACAACGTGTAACGGAAACCCCATGTCTATCCAAAAGGGCTGAAGACAACATCTGGTATGGAGTCTCTATGCACAGTTTCAGCACAAAATAACTGACTCAAAGAATTGATACCAAATTATTGGTTTCATATATTTCTTGAATACCAATCATAACAAACGTATCACAGCACTACCAGGGTCAATAACTTTCCACGTCACTTGCCAATAACACGATAATAAATTCTTTTCGTTCTTCTTCATTTGAAATAAAAACTTTTTTGCAAAAAATAAAACCGACTTCCATATCAAAACACTACAAAGCCAAAAATAATTTTAATTTCGGTAGTCGGTATTATTGGTTTTGTATTTTCGTTTTTTTCACACCGCCTTCCGAAATTAAAATTATTTTTGGCTTTGTAGTGTTTTGATATGGAAGTCGGTTTTATTTTTTGCATAAAAGTTTTTATTTTCGTGCTTTTTAGTGGGTCAGTGAATTTTCCAAATCGGTTCGTAAATGACGGAGTTATGCGCGAACAAAAAACGCAATGCAGAGTAAACGAAAAGATCATCAACGTAAATATTTTTTTAGACTTTTGTTGATTTTTCAGAAACGGCTTGTCCGATTTCGATAAAATTTTCATGGGACCATTTGGGAAGTAGTAGTTAAGTAAGTACCCTTTCTAACAAGATAAGAATTTTTCAAATCGGTTGGCAAGCGACGGAGATATGCGCGGACAAACATAAAAAAAGAAAAAATACAAACATCCGAATTGAGAACCTCCTCCTTTTTTAGAAGTCGGTTAAAAATCGGCCTCTGTTATCAATCTATTGAAATTTCTAATAAGTTCCACACACGTAGACCTATGATTACAAAACCCTTGCCATATCGTTTGTTATCATCCAAAGAAGCCATGCACTTGGTATGTATATACCCTTTAAATTACACGTTGTATAAGTCAAATTGTTAATAACACTATCATTTATGTGACTTAAATAAATAATTTAATTATTATTATTGACATTCGTTACGAGTAGTCATAAGCCAGACAATCTGGCACCAGCCTTTTCAATGGCTATCGTCGAACCCTGTTGTTGGCTTGTGGAGGTCAGGTAGGCAGTCGCTTCATAATATTGGTACTCAGCAGCATGCAGACTGATGACTGTAGAAGTATGTAATGATATCTATGTGCCTTCTGAAATCTTCCTATCTTATGGATAAGCCATGAAGGGGGCGTAGCTTATTAAGGCATACCGGCAACCCTATTACGGAGCTGCAAAAATGTGGATTGCGCCAGAATATTATACGGTTCAATTATTTTTTGTTTAGTTTGTTAAGACGTGCAAGAGAATTATTTTAGGGCCTTTGTTGGCTTGTTAAATGATATTCAAATTTGTCATAAGTAACACTCACACATTTCAACATGTATTTTATTGCATGAATTTAAACTTAATGACATCATGTGCGATAGTGGTCATGTGGTGGTGGTGGGAATTAAAAAAAAAAGATATTGGCTCGTCGATCACTGAGGTGTACACTTGTACCTGATTGATGTCGAGATTCGAATAAATGGTGTCCTAAAATATTATTTTGAGTAGATAAACTTTACAGAACAAACAACAAATAATTAATTCTTTCATAAATCTTATTTTTTAATCTTTTGATCATATATCTTTAATACTTAGTGTATTTAAGTGCACAGTGAAAATAATTATATATCCCGCCATTTAATAGCCCCGATGAGTTTTATACGACATGGGTACGCACTACTTATATTATGTTATTTATTTTATGGCGTGTAATAGGTATTAATAATACCGTAATTATAGTGAAACAGTTTAATTATTAACTATTGATGGATGGCAAAATGGTTTTTAATAAGTAATAGGTATGCGTAATTATAATTGGAAAGAAGCCGTCTTGGAATGGACAGGCGATGAGGGGGTATGAGTATGACACGCATGTGTGTAACGAAGTGTAAAAACATGACATGACGTACCGTGTCTGTTTTACACACAATTTGGTTTTATCGCGAATCATAAATTATATGAATTAGGTAATAATTACTAAAGGCTTATTAAATGTGTTAACAACTTTGATGTATTTATAGACGGATACAGGTATCAATTTCATCGGTAAAATAATTTGCCAAAAGAACCTAAATCTAAATTTCTAAACAACAAAAATAGTTATGCAACATATTTTTATAAAGTCACATCTTAATTATTGACATATTTTCAGTATAAGTGCAGTGAATCTCAAACGGCGCAAATGTAACAACTTTGTGGAGACGGAGCTATAATATGTTTGAGCCATAATGTTTGTTTTTTTTTTGGGGTTTTAACATTATGCTCGTAGTGTGCTTCTACTTCAGTGTTTATACTAATACACTAGCAGTCGCGTGAGGCCTCGCTCCCGTGCACTTTATTACGATAAAAACATAACCTCCTTCTTTTGCAGTTAGGTAAAAATGCCTATAACCTTGCTCAAGCTCAGCCAAATCAAATTTCATCTAAATCCATCCAGTAATTTCGAAGATTAGCGCATTCAAACAAACAAACAAACAAACTATTCCGCTTTATAAATTCTGCCATGTTTCTATAGTATGTGAGCCAGGAGATTTTACCTGATAAATATTGATAGTCACCCGTTTGATTATAAATTTACATAAAGTGACATAGATCGTTTGTCACTTGCCTTAGCAAGAAGGGAGGCGGTAGGAATGTGTGTATCCCTACAGATTAATATTATAGATGCAAAAGTAATTCTTTCTGTCCGTTTTACTTTCACGTCTGATCGACTTAACCGATTTTTATGATATTTGGTACAGAGATAGATAAGATCTTGGAAAAGGACATAGGCTACTATTTTTTTTTCGTCTAAAAATATTTCATGCGATCAAAGCCGCGCAGAAGGTAGTCCCTTATATAATTTCAATCGCTTATGAAGTGATACTTTGTCTGCCTCAAAGTACTTGAGGAAACTTCTTTGTTTTCAAGCTCTCTCACCATATCTCCACAAATGAAAATGTTACAAGGACACAACTCTTAATTAAACCTAAAAGAAAATAAACTATCGTTCCTCGCCGCGTTGATAAACTACTAAGGCCGTGCGCGCACTGCGTTGCGTTTTGGAAACGCAAAATTTGTGAAGTATGGAGTGTCATAGAAGTGCGCGCACTGCGGTCAGTCTACCGGTGCGGTAGAACTACCGGAATTGCGGCCACCGCAAGGCAGTGCGCGCACGGCCTTATTGATAGTGCAATATTAATTACTGCCAGCACGTAACATCAAAGGAAATTGATTCAATTTTATTGAGAACTAAATGGCGTCTAGACGTTGCATTAAAACTTTATAGATACGGCTTTTCGTTAAAAGTTCAAATATTTCAAGTGTTTATAATGGCGACGTAAGTCATAAAGTCATAACTGACTATAGAGGAATCGAGAAAAGTCTAAGTGACGGCATATAGAATTTTATATGGTACTTTCTAGAGGGCATAAAGTCACAAACTCAAAAACAATAATAGTAAAGCGCTTGTGCTACTTTGCACTAATGTTTATGATCTCTTTTTGGTATAAAACTTTGTCAGGGAAGGTGGCACATAACTACAGCTCTCGTCTAAACGTTATATATATCTTTAGATAAATATCTGTTTCCTATCTATCCATATAATTAAAAATAATATTTTGTATGTTTGTAACCTCTTTTTTTTTTTTTACGGGGGGAAATCCTCATGGACTACCTCCGCCTGGGGAATGGCGGAGGGGCGTGCCGGATTCTTACCGGCTAAAACCACCCCGGTGTCTTCTCACACGTGCACGGGGGGCCGCGGGAAACCTAATTCTTCCGCAGCCCCGCACTAGTGCTGGCCGGGTCTGTCCCGGCCTCGCCTCCTGCACGGGGTAGTGAGGTGTTGAACTACCCCGTGCATCGCCTCAGAGGCGCGCGCCGACACCCGCGCGCGCCTGCGACTCGGGTCCATCGAATAGGGGGCGGGGGACTTCCCCAAGTCCCTCGCCCCTGGGGACCCATTCATGGAGGCTGGAAAAGGGCGTTGTCCGCCCTTCCCCTGCGCCCGGTGCGCCTTCTGCGGCCAGGGAAGGGAGTGGAGATCTCCCTCTCCGTTTCCACAGTTTCCTTCTGCGACATCACGTCCTCGCAGAAGGACACCACCGCGTCCCACGACTCTGCGCTGCCGACCATACTCTGCACTACGGCCGGCAGCGACAGATCGCCTCCTACTTCATTTGTGAGGACACGGCGCTGCTCCTCCCAAGCTACACACTCGGCGAGCGTGTGTTGCGCCGTGTCCTCCCCGCAATGGACGCAGTGGTGGCACCGAGCGTCCGGCTCCCTGTCTATGCGGCACAGGTACTTGCCGAAGCAGCCGTGCCCCGACAGCACCTGTGTCACTCTAAACGACAGGGAGCCGTGCCTTCTCCCGAGCCAGTCGTCGAGTACTGGCCGGATCGCCTCGACGGTAGCGAGGCCGGCGGTAGGGCGCAGAAGCCTCTGCCGCCATTCCGCCACCAAGTCCTGACGGAGCTCCTCTCGGCGCAGCGCGATCTGCTGCTGCACCGGCCTTGAGCCCCGTGCCCGCTCTTCCTCGCGCCATCGATACAACGACGCGAGTACTTTCGCCTCTAGGTCCCAGGGCGGGGATCAGGCCAGGACGCAAGCCGCCTCGTAGGAAATCGTGTGGTACCCGCGGACGACTCTGACGGCCATCACCCTCTGCGGTTTGCGCAGAATGGCGAGAGTGCCGGCCGTCATGTCCAGCGCCCACACAGGGGCCGCATACAGGGCCATGGACCGCACGATTCCCACGTACAATTGCCTATAGGCGGCGCTCGGGCCCCCCAAGTTGGGAAGCAACGTTGAAAGCGCGCCCGCTGCGTCCATCAACTTGGGCACCAGCCGCCGGAAGTGGGGCCCGAATTCCCATCGGCTGTCGAGCACCAATCCCAGATACTTCATGGTGGACTCGACAGCTATCTGGGTCCCGCTGACCACGATGTGTGATCCCGGCGGCGGCGCCCGTCGAGGGCCATGAAACACCATAGCCTCCGACTTGTTTAGGGCCACCTCCAGGCCCAGGCGCCAGATGCGGTTCACCACCTGTGACACCGCAGCCGTGGCTAACAACGTTGCTTCCCTGTGCGAGCTCCCCCGGGCAGTTATGAGCGTGTCATCCGCATAACACGTCACGTCGGCGCCCGGCGGGAGTTCGCCTCTCAGCACCCAGTCGTAGCCGATGTTCCACAGGGGCGGTCCCAAGACCGATCCCTGTGGAACACCGCACGACGTGAGGTGCCGACCAGCACCGTCACGTCCCCGATAGGTGACGCATCTACCCTCCAGGTAAGCCCCTACTGTACGGCGGAGGTAGGGAGGCACGCGATGGTATTTCAGGGCCTCCCGAATACAACTCCAGGGTAGGGTGTTGAATGCATTGGAGATGTCTAAAGACATCGCCACCACCACCCCACCCCGGGACACCGTCTCCTCCGCCAGGGCCCTCACGCGCATGATGGCGTCTATGGTGGAGCGCCCCCGACGAAAACCGAATTGGTTGTCGTCCAGGTTCGGCCCCTCCCTGCACAAGAACGAAGACGCAAAAGACGAGGCGATCTGCGATGATACGCTCAAAAAGTTTGCCCGCCTCGTCAAGCAGCACTATGGGCCGATACGCGGACGGTGAGTCCGCGGGGCGCCCCTCCTTCCTGAGGAGGACCAGCCTCCCCTCCTTCCACACACTGGGAAACTGACCCTGCTCGAGGCATGCCGTGAGAAGCCTCCTCAGCTGGGGCTCTAGCTCCTTCAGAGCCAGGACGAGAGCTCGACCAGGCACTCCGTCGGGTCCGGGCGCTGTGTTCTTAGCCCGGAGTCGCGACACGGCCGCTCCCATCTCTGCTTGCGTCACCTCGGGGACATCGGTGCTCTCCTCTTCTTCTGGAGAGTCTGTGGCTGAGGGCGAAGCCATCGCCGGGGGAACGTGTCCCGGTCGCCCTGGGAAGAGGGCCGACACCACCGCCTCTAGCAACTGGGGTTCCATGCTTCGCGTCAGTGGAGGCGCCCAGGGACGCAACTTGCTCCGTACCCAACGGTAGGGGCGCCCCCACGGATCCCGATCCAGGGACCCCAGCAGCTCCTCCCTGGCGCGCGACTTTGAGTCGCCGATGGCCAGCCACAGAGTCTCCTTGGACGCGCGGTACACCTCATACAGCGATTCCTCCTCGGCGGAATCCCGTCGACGTCGTCTCCGGTATCGTGTGTACCGGCGGCGAGCCGCAACGCACGCTACGCGCAATTGCGCGATCTCGGCGGTCCACCAGTACACCTGGCGCCTTGCGGACTGTTGGCGGACACGGGGCATGGACGCGTCGCAGATCTGCGTCATCGCCCCGCGAAACCACAGCGCCACCGCCTCGACGTCGACGGGGCCGTCCGTCGTCGACTCCCAGGTCCAGGACTGGACTAATGCAGCTTCTTCGAGTAGTTCCCTGTCGATGCGCTTAAGCGCCCAACGCGGGCCGTCGTTAATCGGGGTTGTTGGATGGCGGCCGCTCGCGGTCTGGGCAGAGACGTCGAATGGGATATACCGATGGTCCGACAGCGTCTCCACCTCCACGGCGACACGCCAGTCGCGGACTCGGCCGGCGACAGAGGGGCTAGCGAACGAGACGTCCACTATCGACCCGCCCCGCTGCCGCACGCACGTGTATTCCGAACCCCGATTCAGGACGACCAGACCGGTCGTCACCGCCCACTCTTCTAGCACCTCGCCCCGAGGGTCGTAACCTAGCCTAAGCTTTATACTAACACAACTATGGTTTTTTTACCCGACTGCAAAGGAAGGGTTATGTTTTTCGCGCGTATCTTGTATGTATGTATGTAATATTCTTTATTACCTCATATCTCCAGAACCTCTGAACGGATTCACGCAATTGAGGTATCGTTAGATTTGTCTTAACAGCCCGAGTGTTCTTAGATAGGTGACATTTAAAAAAATTGAACATGGCGGCTGTGCGAAGCCATTATACACGGTGAAAAAATTTTTTTTTTTATGTACTACAATATGTGTATCAAATTAAAGGGCTTAACATAGGATTTCAAAAAGGTATATCATGTTTATCATTAGTGTAATACTAGCAAAATAACACAATGAGAAAGTTTAAAAATATGGACTCACTTTCTGAATCCGGTGGAGTGCCGATGTGACACGACCGGGAAAACTAAAAAAATGTTAATTAATATTTTAACTAAAACGTTGAAAAAAAACTAATTTAAAAATTCTAAAAAACCCAACTGCTCAACTGATGTGTAAGAAACAAGCAC
This sequence comes from Tholera decimalis, assembly GCA_943138885.2. Lineage (NCBI taxonomy): Eukaryota > Metazoa > Arthropoda > Insecta > Lepidoptera > Noctuidae > Tholera > Tholera decimalis. Next base: position 16,831,992 of record OW964571.2, on the reverse strand, counting down.
ATTTTTATTTTTAAAAGTGACAAGCAGGCGGACCCATCCCATTTTATTATCTGAAATAATTAATCTGAATTTGTCCTCTATGCGTTCTTAAACCATCAATCAGATTCTGATGAAACGATAGCATTGTGTTCTGATGACGTTTCTACCCTCTCACAACCATTGTCACATGCACACATTTTGAATTTTTGTCGGGCTTGCGGAAATGTCTGCCGGCGTTGCGGGAATGTTCTAACGAGGATGGGTTTTGTGGTCAGTAGAAATCTGACACTCCCTTGCGGGTTTCGCTCCACACAGAGCAGGAGGAGTCATTTCATGATTATCTCACCTAAAAAAGAAAATCGTAATGCACGGCACCGCTAGTTATGTATAGTGTTCATCAAAATAAATTACGTGTCAGTTATTAATTTAATAGATAGTAAATATTAATAGTTTGTACATAACAGTTTCAGATGCCAATATTTTCTTGCCTCATAGTTTTTAAAGTGTGTCTTTTCAGTAAGCAGATTTTAGATTTTTATGAAATGATTTGATTAAAGCTAGTAATTGGATTATTATCATCATCATTAGTCTTCAAGCGGCCACTGTTTAAAGAAGACTCGATTATCGGCTATTCTGAATCAGTTTCACCACTTTGAAAGGGTTTTCGCTCCATTCACCCTGCTCCCGGGCTACTCTCAGTAAACAGGTCATATCATGAGTGAAACAAAGTACTTACTACTTTGTTGTTGGTTCAATCTTTCTGCATTATCTCGGACAACGCTGAAATAGTGCAGCTGAGATGTGGGGGTGGCCGGATGTTATCACCGAATATCTAGACACGCGGGAGCGTGTCAAGCCAAGAACTGGCGCGCAGCTCACCGTGTGTAATATTATACGAACCATTTGGAGCCACTTTTGAGCCCCTCATAACTCAAAAACTATTTCACCTAAACTTGTCAAATTTGGCTCATATATTGAGACTGGCGAGATACATATGTTTTCCAAATTTTATAAACATATCTCAAACGGTTATTTAGATATTAACGTCCAAAAATCGTCATTTTTATGACTGACATATAGATCAAAACTATAACCCAGTTCCAGATGACCTAGAAAGTTCAAATTTGGCACGAAGATAGGTAATTAGGTGAATATAAAGGAAAAAATCAGAAACTGATAATTTTTTATCATTTTATTATAATTTTCACTTAACTTATAATTAGTGCCTGTAAATCTCTATATGTGGATTTTAAGATCTTTACGTGAATATATAACGAGTTAAATACCACCGTTATTTTTTTTTAATCCAAATATTTCCCTTTTTATACTTATAAATAAGAATATAGTAAATTTTCGTATTTATTACGCGTAACTAATCGTATTCTACAACCACTAGCGCCACCTATTATCTTAGAGGGTCACTACACCATGGAGGCAAAACGCGTAAAAAGAATTCCGGATACTGAATGGGCAATTCATTCGAACATTTCAAAGGTACAAGAAAATATAGAAAATAACACAAAAAGGACAATTATACCCCGTAAACGTAGGACAATACAGTAGTTTAACAAAAAACCATTTAGTATTATTTTGTTATAAGTAAGTACCTACTACTAATTTATGTACAAAAAGTAATGATATCCCATGAAAAACATGAATGTGAAATGAGAGCCAAGTTCAATATTATCATAAATGCCTTGGTTGTTGACTTCAACGATAAAAGAAGTGAAATCTAAATGGGTGAAGTTCAATGGTCTGTCCTGAAATTTATTTATAACAACATAAAATATCATTTATTCTTATAACTTAGGAGAATATATTGTAGCCTAAGCTCTGACTTAGCTAGTTTTCATATTCGTTTTACTTTTAAACTAGCGTGTTGACGGCCTTATATTCGACCGATTGCGACCGTACATTACATAGTCATGGTAGACAATAACTCAGTGACTTTATGTACGATTTGGGATATCATATATGATTATGACATAGATTGCTTTGAGAAGCTAAAAAATATTATTCAGAAAAACAGCAACAGTATTCAAGATCAAGATTGGTCCGAGCTTCTATTCATATCATTGCGCATTTTTATGCCTTAATTTATTTATTTCTTCAGTGATATTCGTCAGTACTTGGCACATGCTTTTTTTAAGCAATTCAATGTTTTAATTTGACATTTGAAAATATTATTGTCAGATTCCATGGAAAATAAGCGAAACAACTCATCATAATAAAGACTATTTAAACTTCAATTTACTATAATTATAATAAAATTTTTTTGAACCAACGTAGACTTAGTTTGTGCTTGAAGCTCTAACCTGACCCTAAAGACAACCTATTAATATAAATTACCATCCCAAGTTACTCTCAAACATAATAATAATTCAAATCTCCATAAACCCAAGCGTAGACAGCCAAATTCCCATCTCTAATTAAAATCTCAAGTTAATTAGGCGTAAAACCTAATCAATTCCTAATTAAAGACACAAAATAGGTAGGCAGAACTTCTGTTCCATAAAACGAGCGAAAACGCATACATACGCTTAAGGTACGAGTGCAAGTACGAGTACCTTCGCGATCGGCTTTTGTTTCAGATCACCGTATGTACACGTACATGACATGTCTGTGTGCGTGGGCTTGTTCTCGCGATATATTATTACTAGTACTCACGCGGGGCTTCGCTCCCGTGGATTCTATCACGGTAAAAACATAACTCTCCTTTTTTGCAGTCGCGTAAAAAGTAGCCTATAACCTTCCTCAAGCTTCAAGCTACTTCCATACCTAATTGCATCCAAATCCACCCAGTACTTTCGAAGATGAGCGCGTTCAAGCAAACAAACAAACAAACAAACTTTTCCGCTTTATAATATTAGTATAGATATGATTCAACTGCAGAGGCGTGCACTCCTTGAATGCAGAAATGCAGTGCTTTACTTGCCATTCACAGATATTTTAATAAAACGTTCGTACGTTTTAGACGACTTTAATTAATAGTAAATAAATAAATAAACAAAATATAGTAACTTAAAAACGCCTAATATTTTATAAATAGCACCTATTAGCAAGCACACAAACATTGTTTGCCAGACGCTGCGAATTAATGTACCTAATTCCCAAGTCATGCCGCGGATTCACGCAGGAAAATTGTTCGCATGTGTGAAGTAATTTTACTGTCCGTACAAGCTCGCAAACGCACACACCCATGAATGTCGAAAGCCGGGCGTCCTGCCGCATGATACCACAGACTACATAGAGATACTACGTATGCATGATACAAAAGTTCGGAAATGTTCGTTGCCGTTCCGAGTAAAAATAATAGACAGCATAGGCTATTTGACTGGTTTCTAAAAACCGTCTCATATTATTTATTGGTGTATAAGGACCCTACAAATAATATTTATTTTCATATTTTATAAATATTTCGTTTAAAAAAAGCATTACAAAATATAGTGATTATATAAGCTGTCAAAACCAGCACGCTTCGCTAGGAGTATATGTGTTCTGTGGCCACACGTTTGTATTGGTTTGTATATTAACATTGGAGAAGTCAAATCGAGAGTTTTGTCCTTTTATGTAGTTTAATAAAGTTTCTGGCTGTAATTTACTGGAACTGGACTTAAAGGTATCGGTGACATGCAAGTAGTATTTATTCATTATTAACTATGTATTTTGCAGTCTCCGCATATCCTATACGAGATATGGTTGATGATTAAAGCGCTGTTATAGATACCGGCACGGACCTTGATAGCTCGGCAGCAGGGTGGGGATCACTTTGCGAATCGTACACTAAGGCAAAGTACAATAAAATACCCAAAATTGCACAGAAACGAATTTCAATCAGACCGCAGTTGAAGGTCAGCGCTCAAGATCCGTGCTGAGTATTATAATAGAGAGGATACTGTATATTATATGTCAAAATATTTTAATGTAATTCTTTAGTTGATTTAATTCACTTCCTAATGATTCTAGTTTATTTCTAGAAAATATTTTTATATTGACCACCACTGCAACCCAGAAACTTTGGCAAAGCTATTGTCAGATTTTCTGGCTTCTGAATTTCCGTAACGACTGCCATATGTACATGTAAAAATGACATTTGGTATCAACGATAAAACGTGCTCACCGAGGCACGGAGGAATCGCGATTAAGATGGTCCACAGAACGACCTCGGCAAGCGTTGCTTAACCTGATCGAACCTTACGGCTGTTATTATTGAGCCTCGGGCTAGCTATCCTTTATCCATACAATACAGCTCCACCAAATTCCAAGCTTCAGGAAAACGTAAACTGTCGCAGACGACTCCCGAAAACGAAAATGATTAATTAAATTTCTCGTGACGTCACATTTGTGACGTAAGTTATTGCGTTTCAATATGTTAAACGCGTTCGCGATGTTCTGGTCTAATAGTGTTAAGAGTTACATATTTGTAGGATTTCATTGAGTTAAAATGAAGATTAGAGATATAGAAGATCATGTTTTGTTGCTATTGAGTGCGCTTACTTCAACTGATTTGAGTACTTATATCTATACTAATATTATAAAGCGGAAAAGATTGTTTGTTTGTTTGCTTGAACGCGCTAATATTCGAAAGTACTGGGTGGATTTGGATGCAATTTGGTATGGAAGTAGCTTGAAGCTTGAGGAAGGTTATAGGCTACTTTTTACGCGACTGCAAAAAGGAGAGTTATGTTTTTACCGTGAGAATCCACGGGAGCGAAGCCCCGCGTGAGTACTAGCAATAATAATAATCGACTCTTCTTTAAAACTTCTGTCTTTTGGTAGCTATAAGTAGGTATAAAGGTTTTGCTTCACGTATTATTATACAGTAGATGCTAAAATGCAATCACAAATCTACTAAGCAATCAATTATATGTGTGTAGGTACTATGCTTTTAATCCGTATTGGTATGTCAAAAATGAATTAGCCCTCCTTCTCTCTCCTTAGTTAGCTGCAGTCAACAATCAAATGTAATTTCTACCTTACATCAAATTCACTGTGGCACGCAATAGCTCATCTCTTTCTAGCTTTATCCCGAAGAGTTGTTATAGTTGAAACCTTATCAATTATTTTGGAATACGAATCAAAATCGCAAACCACTTGTCAGTTTCCAACCAATAATTTTGCAGTCAGTCACATCAAGCATTTAATTTATTTTTATGAGATTTTTATTTAATTTAGCTCGCGGGCGTATTTCAACGGCCTGACACTTCCTTGTCAGTAGCTACTGCACCTGTATTTATACGGATAAAATGCACGTACAGAAGTTTTAAAAGCCATGACTTTTATGGAGTTTCGAAGATAATGACCAGGCGGGTACAAGTAAGTGCCAGATTTTTATGTTGTAAAAGTAAATGAGGATTTTAATTAACTATCTGGGAATCTTAGTTTTGCCTAAGGGGACCTCTGTGTTTCCTCAAAGTTATTAATGGAATAACTTCAGGCGTTGAGGCGTAAGTATGCCTACTGCGTAGTCTGAAACTCTAGCAAAAGTGCCAGATGATTGTCTGGACGACTTTTCGTTCTATTGAGCCCGCTTTTGCCCTAGATCACGCCAGATGGGAAACAATTGATGAGATCTACGATGAAATTATCTAGAAGTTACTTGGCGGCCCTGTACAAATCTCGATATCTTAAGAAGGTCAACCATCCGCTGACTGACTGAATCAGAGCTAAAAGAAACAAACCTACCAACCTGAAATCGTTGACAAAAACTTTCTTAACATTATCACTGACGCCATCTTTCTTTTCCCCAGGTACGTCCAATAAGCTTGCTGAGTGGATCAAGTCTCCTGGATCCGGATAAAGGCTGCGTGTTAACCTTTTCTATTTGCTTAGGGTAGGCGTAGGGATAAGCAAAAAGTATCGATACCACAAGCTATCGATACTTTTGTTTCGATACCAAGTACTTTTGGAATCGATACTTTTGTTCCGATACTTTAGAAGTATCGATACTTTTAGAAAGTATCGATACTTTTTATCTCCACCCAGCTTGAACCAAAATTTAAAAAAAATAAAACCGACTTCCATATCAAAACACTACAAAGCCAAAAATAAGTTTAATTTCGGTAGTCGGTGTTATTGGTTTTGTATTTTCTGTTTTTTTACACCGTCTTCCGAAATTAAAATTATTTTTGGCTTTGTAGTGTTTTGATATGGAAATCGGTTTCATTTGCTATAAAGTTCTTTTTCACGCTTTTTAGTGGGTCGGTTTGTAATTTATCTAGTTACAAAAGCTAAAATGTGAATTACTGATCACCTTTTACAAAATATTGCTTTTCCCGATGCAGAGCCGTTAACGTCTTTGCATCGGGAAAAGCAATATTCTGTCTGCTCGTCACACACTTTGACACACTTCACACACACGTCACACACTTTTTGCTCGTCACACGAGCAAAAAGTGTTTAACATCCGTACTCAAGTAATCGAATCGCAATCCACGAAATACTTATTATTGAGTAGTTTCAGTGGCCATCTGTGGTCTTCATCATCAGTTCCACTTCCCCAAATGGTACTTTTCAAAAGTAACAGCTCAAGGTACTATAAGAAATACCCAAAACGCTATAGGTGTTGCCTATAATATTTGAAGAGTGCCCTCGATTAATCCAGGATCCCTTCATCAGATTTGATTTCATAACAATGGGACCAATTAGAAAGTATACCCTGTCAAACGACTAAAAAAATTCCAAATCAGTCCACCCGTCTTTGGGTTATGAGGTAACATACATAAAAAAAGTTCAAGACGAACTGAGAACCTCCTCCTTTTTTTGAAGTCGGTTAAAAACATCCACTTTACGGTTCCCAATGCCTGCGCCCGTGCGATTTCGTACATCCGAAGGACAATAAACGCAAATGACAGCCCGTGCCCACCAACAAACTTCTCGGAATCGGAAACTGACACAATGGATATCTGGAGTCAACATTAACAACTGGCTCATGCAAGACGTCAGAGGACAACTGAAGGGGAAAGGGATGAGGTTGGACTATACCTTTCAAATCAAGTATCTCCTCTCAAAGCAGATCCTTTGCAAGCGTGGGAAGACATGAAATTCGTTTTCCTATTATTCATATTAGGCTATTTAACCTGGTGAAAAAATACTTAATTATTCCAGCAACTTCAGTGAGTTCGACTTCGGAGAGGCTTTTTTCACGAGCTGGAGCCATTATGACAGAGAGTCGTAATCGCTTGACTTGTGAATAAAATTTTATCCAGGCGGCTGGATCCCGCCTGGATAAAATTTTATTCACGTTTGATTGCAAGATTGGCAGTTTTATAAATAATTTTAATATTCATTATGACAATTTATTTGTTAGTTTTATTTTGTTTAGTCGTGTAATTTTAATTAAAAATAAAAACATTTTAATTTTTGTACTGATTTATTATGTTCTCCTAAATAGGGCACGTACCTACGTTTACGTACGTTATGTGAATATCTAACAGTTTCTAAACATCTATTTTGGGCTGTACTAAAGGTCCTATCAAAGAAACCAATCCCCTTTCCGACGTCCGACCTCTATTTACTTTGCAAAGTCCTCACAGTTAGGCAGCTCTTCGTACTACAGACTATACTTAGAAAACATAGAGTTTGCAAAACTATACCATGTGGAGCAGCGGTAGCGAGAAGACACTTCAGGTATATCGGCTCCAAGCTCTACAATAAAATAAATAATATACTAAATATTAATCATGAACACGGGGTACCGTTTTGGGGAGGAAGCTGACTAATTGGCTGAAATCACTGTCATATGATGAAACTGTAAAAATTGTGGATACTTAAATAGGACAAATACTGACACTCTCACTCACATACATTCCCTTCATTTCACACAATGTCCAAACATACTCACTCACACTCTATTCCGTCATACTCATCGACACACACACAGACACATACGGTCATTTTTTAATTTATTTTTAATTTATTTTAATTTTTGTATTTTTTATTTTAATTACTTGTAGTTTTAGTTTGGAACAATTGTCTTCTTTTTTTGTATGGGCGCTGATAGCTGCGACACAGTTGTTAGATTTTGTAGCTATCATCGTTTTCTTTGTAATGTAGGTAGTCAACTGTCTATGTTTCCAAAATAAAGACTTTTTACTTTTTTACTATTGGATATTAGTGACTATTTTGTAAGACACGTTCCTGCTAGATTTTTTTGCGAAACTTAGCAACACAAACTACACTTCATTCGGGTTTAAAAAGTACTCGATACCTTCAGGTATCGATACTTTTGTTCCGATACTTTTTTGGTATCGATACTTTTAATACGATACTGGTATCGAGTAAAGTATCGAGTAAAGTATCGATACTTTTCAAATTTTGCGTATCCCTAGGTAGGCGGGGTAATTTGGTTGGGTTCAGTACTGGTGTAAGAAACAATTTTAGTGAAGTGATGCAAAATTTACTCCAGTGACCATGATTCTACGCAATTTGAAAATGGTAAGTCTTTGCTTGTTATGCATAAAGTAATCTACACTTATTTTTTTGTAAAAAGAAAACATTTGTTTTTTTTTTGTAATGGGTAAACTCAAAACCTTCTGGACCGATGTTAAAACTTCTTTCACGGATTTAATGCTACATTATCAGCGAGGAACATTGGTTCAATTCAATTTCAAGTTATTCAATGAAAGAATTGCAATTGCTCTGCAGTATTAATATAATAATATTTAATATTTAATTTATTTTTGCACCATATTGTGCTTATAACATTTTACATTTGTATTGCATATTAGTCATTAAAGCACAGAATTTATATAATAATAAAAATAAAGTGAGCAACTGCGCCTGAGCTAGGCCGAGCCTGTATTTCAGGACGCAGTTTACAATACGAATGAACAATCAGTTACAATATATTATGTACATTATTATAAAGTGTTTTAGTGTAGTGTGACTTACAAGTATACAGAAATTATGGTATAGTGTATAGTAAGTTGTAATGTAGTGTTGGTTTGTGTAATGTAGGAGTTTTTTTTTGTATTTGGTATTAATTTGGTAATAATGAACTGAGGTAAACAAACCACGAGCGACGATGTGTCATGCTGTGCTCGTGTTCCACGCGCGCCTTTATGTGCTGTTAGCAGCAATGATTGGGGCCTGACAGGGATATGTCGTATGATAACCAACAATAACAATGATAAGTATTAACTACAAAATTATATAATTATTAACTAAAAAGAATTACCTGTCTAGACGATTTTATAAATGGTGCGTGATGGTTACAGCTTTTACGCAATATCTCTTAGAATACGTTGAAGTTTGTTTTTGAAATCGTACTAAACAGAAACTCTCTTATTCACTTCACTAACATCATAATAGCTCAGTCCGTCCTTCTTGACACACTCTCCCGGAAACACGACGAATTACGTGAAAGGGGATGCCTTCCTCTGAGGACTTCCGCGCATCCATCACTCGGCGGAACTGGCCTGACAGAACTGATGGTTCACGTACAATTTGCAAGCGATTTCATGTATTTTCATTTGAACCAATTTAAAATGATTAATAATAAGGAAATTGATAAATTTAAGCCCAAGTTGCCGTAGTTAAAAGTATGTTTTGTTGTCGCCAATTTTGGTGAACACGTTCGAGGCATGCCTTGTACTGTGCTTAATACGCTCGGCTATATCCGGAATCCAGTATTCTACTGTTTCCTGTCGGGGTTGCCGGAATGTGCGAACGAGATACTGCGGCCCCGGAACGCAAGACTACTACGTCCGGATAATTTAACACATGTTTGGAACTTGTATACCTGACGAAGGGAATAAGATGGTTATCCCTTGTGTACGCTCATTCGTCTTTTAGCTGTTAAATTATAAAATAGTGACAAAGACAGACAGACTACTTACTTTCGGTCTTATAATGTAATAGGTTGGAACTTCTATATTTATGCTAAAAGAAACATACATAAATATTTGATGTCATAAATAAAACCTTCTTTCCCTTTTAACTGCTATCCGTTACCCGTCTTAAGCTAACTTTCTTCCATCTCAAGGCTCCCTGAATGCCTTTAAGTTTTAGTATTAATATCCAAGTACCCTTTTCATTATAAAGTAAAATTTAACTAAAAGAACAGTCAGTATTATTCTGCTGTATGAACAAACAAAATAAACAATGTTCGTAAGAGGAAAAAGGTTTTTGATGCAAAGGCCACTTCTCAGTAGTGTTACTATGGAGGGAAGCTTAGAAGGTCAGGTGCGTACAAAATGTATTGAAATAAGCTTACACTAATATGTGCATGCTGTCGGGAATGCAAATGTATCTAGTTTTGACTTTACCTTGAACAAATTGAAAACATAAACACAACAACACTAACAGGTCGTTCTCAGGCTACTAGAATAGGAAACTATACAAGTGCACCCAAAAATATCACATACGGTGTGCCGCAAGGTAGTGTACTTGGACCTACCTTATTTTTAATTTATATCAATGACCTCTGCAACCTTCCCTTAGTAAACTCTAAAATCATAACGTACGCAGATGATACTGCAATAGTGGTGCATGGTAATGATTGGTCCGATACGTGTTCTCATGCTGAGTCCGCGCTAAAGACCACTATGACCTGGCTAAGAAACAATCTGCTGACCCTTAACTTAAATAAATCTAAATGTATGACCTTTTCACCTCGTATATCTTCACAACCGACCGCTGCCTATACACTAACAGCTCACAAATGTAACCCTAGCTCAAGTCAGGACTGTAATTGTACTCAAATAGTCCGTACTCATTGCATGAAGTATCTTGGCATCTATATTGATAGTACATTGTCATGGAATGAACATGTAAACACACTGGTGGGCAGAGTACGGAAATTAATATATGTGTTTAAAAACTTGAGGACTTCTGCTGACTTCTCTACATTAAAAACTGTTTACTATGCTTTGGCTCACTCAATCCTAACCTATTGTATAGTAGCCTGGGGCAGTTCAAGTAAATCCTCGTTATTACGAGTGGAAAGGGCGCAGAGGGCAATTTTAAAAGTCATGGCCCATAAACCAATCCGCTTTCCCACGAGTGAACTCTATGCTCTATGTGAGGTACCGCGAGTGAGACATTCATTTGTACTTAGTGCCATACTTCGCAAGCACTCCGAACTGCCGTTCGACCCTGACATAAGACATGAACATAGACGAAGACCTGTTAGAGTCTGTTCAATTGAGCCAGTCAGCACCGAAGCAGTTAGACGACAGTATAAATACCTAAGCCCTATTTTGTATAACCGAGTCAATGAAGTTTGTGACATTTATTCACTCAATCTGAGAGATTGTCGAGTCACCGTTGACAAATGGCTGAATGGTTTAACCTATGAAAAACTTGAAAACCTTGTTAAAACGTAAAATTCAACTTCTTAAATCTCAACGCATACTTAAATACGCACTCACACGTACAACACACCACATGCACAACACACCACACGCACAATACATCACACACACGTACAACACATCACACACCCATAGAACTCATGCCACATACACGAACACACACACACATGCACGCGCGCACACTATAGGTAACTTTATGCATGTTAATTACGTATTTTGTTTTATATTCTTTTCTTCCATCTTTAATCTTTAATTTTGTTTAAACTTAGGTACCTAGAAAATTTTGTTTACGATGGAACGCTGACGCGTAAACTACTTGTATGGGCGTTAATGGCTGCAACACAGTTTATAACTAATGCAGTCACTATCGTACTCTAATTTATTGTATTTGTGTTTTTAGTGCCAATAAATCTTTTATTATTATTATTATTAAAAAAACACTCCCAAAATGGGATCACGAGCTGATCTCCGGCCACCGAAGGCGCGGGTTTGCAGACGGTCAGCAGAGTTAGCTCACCGTCCGGTAAGCATCAGGCCTATCTCAGCGACATGTCGATATGTCGTACTCCACGCGCGTGTCAGAGAGAGAGAAACGAAGCCAACCACAACGTAATTGTATGTTGGGGTTGGCTTCTAGTATGAGTGGATGCAGCTGAGTAATAGTGGTTTACTTGGAGCGACTGCCTATCTGACCTCCACAACCCAGTAGCGGAGCAACACGATATCTTTGTGGCAAGACTGATCTCAGATTTACTGGCTTCTACTCGTAACGATTGTTAGGGATGTAGAAATGTCCGGGACCAACAGCTTAACGTGCTTTCGGAGGCACGGAGGAATTTCGATATGTTAAGATAGTCACTAATCGAAGCACCGACCTAGGCAAGCGTTATTTAACCTTGAAAATCGACCCGTGTGGCTGTCGCAATCTGCTAAGCGATAACGCTATTCTTTTGCTTCCCACCGCTGAATACTATCTATTCCTGCTTGGGTGAATTTTTCGGATGCACTGCGTAGCGCATTACAGGGTCCGTTGGGTTCAGCTGACCTTTAATATAGTCCTATATTTTACTCAGATTCTATCGAAAAATATGTGTATTTAAAGGCTCATTATTTATGGACCTGCTGTTCTCCTTTTCCTTTTAAGTGTTAACGTGGGAAGATGGTAGATAAAGATGTTTTATTTGTTACTTAATATTTCACTTAGTTTTCAACCGACGACAAAAAAAGGAGGAGGTTATCAATTCGACGCGTATATTTTTTTTTTATGTATGGTCACCGATTACTCGAAGACGGCTGAACCGATTTAGAAAGTTCTTTTTTGTTTGATAGGGTATACTTCGAAATTGGTACCATTTGTCACCAAGTCAGGATCTGATGATGGGATCCTGGAGAAATCGAGGGAACTCTTCAAATATTATAGGCACACCTATGGCGTTTTTGGTATGTCTTATAGTAACTTGTGCAGTTGCTCTCAAAAAGTACCATTTGGGGAAGTGGAACTGATGATGAAGACCACAGATGGCCGCCGAAACTACTCAATAATAAGTATTTCGTGGATTGCGATTAGATTACTTGAATATGGATGTTAAGTACTTTATGCTCGTCATAATGCATATGGTGATGTATAGCTGATGGTGAAGTACCAGGAAAACTCCTCAAAATTAACGGCCCAGCCAGGTCCAGCATTAGGAAAAGCAATATTTTGTAAAATGTTATAAGTAGTTGACATTTAGGCTCTTTTACTAGGTAAATTAAAAATCAACCAACAAAAAAGAGTGAAATATAAACTTATTACCAAAAAATTAAACCGACTCTCAAAAACACTGCAAATTGAAAAATAACTTTAATTTCGGAAGTCGGTGCCAAAAACGAAAATACAAAACTAAAGACACCGACTACCGAAATTAAAGTTATTTTTCACTTAGCAGTGTTTTTTGGGAGTCGGTTTAATTTTTTGGTAAAAAGTTTTTATGTAGGGTAGACCAAAGGAAAATACGGTTATGTCAGCTGGCAGAAAGAGTTTTATTATAGTTCCGAGCTTATTTACTTTTTACGTCTCACGTCTAATACGTATGTACGTATTAGACGTGGCTTGTACTGGATAACGGAAAATGGACCCTAAGTCTAACAGATTGAGCTCATACTTAAAGAAAGTAAAATAGAAATGAGTTAAAGTAGGTCATATTGAATTATCGGATAATAACTGATTACTAATGCCCAATCGTTACAAATAGCCTGTTTCCTAGAGGATGCTTATGTGTTCCAGCAATGGGAGCATTATTAGTTGTTCATGTTATGTTACATAGTTATTTTTTTTAATTCGTTACCATCGCGGTCCATAGATGTTACTTACTGTTTTCCCTTAGTCAACGCCAAAACTTACTAATATTTTCCAATAAAAACAGAAAGCAATCTATTTTTATGTCATAGCTTATTACAGTTCATTTTTTCTGAAAGGTTAGCCAATTTTTTATATGAATAAAATGACAAATATATATCTAAGATTTGTCTAAGAAAATAGACCTCCCTTTTAAAATTGAGATAAAATCAATTTTTTTCTGTTAGCCCAATAGTGTATATTTATTGTTAGCTATCTAGATATTCTTGAAAAACTATCTCTAATTTCAGGTGGTCGAGATACGAGGTATGATTTTTCTTGTGTTGTCTTATGTTATAAACTAGCGTTAACGCAGTGGCTTTAGTTATTGGCTGCTGTAAGTGTTGTGAGGTCGATTCCCACTGGGTATATAAATATGTTAAAGATTTTAAAAATAGTTGTAAATACATCCACGATACCTGTATCGTAACCGTATGTGTGTAACATTGACCACACTAGGATTTCTCCTGAGAAATCCTAGTGTGGTCAATGTTAAAAAAATACATTTTTGCAAGATATTTTTTAAATAAAAATCTGTTAAGTACATCACAGTAAGATAACTGTCATCAAAATAATATTGATTAAGATTATTACAAAAAAAATCATATAACCATTGAGTAAATTAGTTCGCTTTTACTAAGGAACAATTGAAATTCTCAAATAAACCCCGAACCGAGATTGATCCGATAGTATAGTACCTACCTAGTATTACAACCCAGTAGCTTAACACGATAACCCTTGGCCAGACTGGTGTTAGTTTTTCTGGGTTCCGACCACCCGTAACGAATTTCAAAGAAGTAGATACCAATAAATGACAGCCGGGACCAAAGGGTCCCGTCGTTACTTATATTTCTCGGAAGCACAGAATTGTGTACGAAAGGATTTCGTCATTAGTTACGGGATTAAGAGTTACGTGACCCGAACTTAGTACATAAGTAGTGGTCAAGTGGATCGTTGTAAAATGTTGAAGAAAATTACAGCATATTGTAGAACCAAAAAAAAAACTTATTTTACATTGATGTTATAAAAGGAGGAAGATATGTTACGCGCTAACATCGCAATCAGTAAACCTGGGCTCGGCTCACGAATACATGCACGGAAACTCACACATCTGTGCTCAGTGTCATCATCAGTCCCAAACCTACAGTTACCGATAGACAAGGACAGAGATAGGAGACGGCGCTGTAGTGCGAGCGAAATCACCTCAGTTGCCGAATGTTTGCGATTATGAATGAAATGAGATTGCATGGTAAGTAGTAGTAGTAGTATTAGGTAAGTAAGTAGTAAGTGATCCCATGACCCATGTCTCTTATTTTTCGTCCTGGTGTAATTAAGACACTGTTTAGCTACACAAGAAGTCATTTTGATACGTATTTATTCCAAAAAATCCTTAAAGACGAAGAGACGAGAATTTCTTGAGCTATGTGATCAACAACGTTCCGTGCGCGACTGAGCGCCAACTACGGGCAATCACTTAGTTCTGTAGATGAAAGCTAAATGACCTTAAGTCCATTTTTTGACATTTTTATATTTTAAATAATACTTATTCAGAATACCCCAATTGATCAAATGGTAAAAGCCTTCCGTAAATTCCTACAGCCGCTAATTTCGCAGATGTAAAATTATAAATAACATTAAGTCCCTAGACGTGAAAAAGTAAATGATCGTATGGTTACTTAATATTGTTCAATATTTAAACAATAAATATAGATAAATGTTAAATGATTGTATTTGGGACTTACTGTTCTTTACCATTACGCTCGCGGGTTAGATTTGCGCGGGTGCATCGTACCTACGATTCCCGCCGCGCCTCCGGCCATGCTTTCCCTCCGTTTAGTTTGATTTGTGTTTCGTGCAATACTAGACGTACTCGAAGACGTACTCGCGGCTGCAATCCCTCTCTCTCAAAGTGCACCCTGAGGTGCACTTTGAGAGAGAGGGATTGCAGACCCCGGATATTGCTGACAATATCCGGGGTCTGAAAATCTCGTTGCAGTCCACCACCACCTCGAGACTGAAAAACCTGCTCTTTTGTTTCTTTCGGAGACGCAGATTAGAAGTCTGTCAGACGTGTCGTATCTTTCATACCCAGGGTTCACCTTGGAGCACAATTTCAAACCAAGTGCGGGTATATGCATGTACGCCCGCGACGACATCTGCTATCGGCGTCTCCGTAACCTTGAGGACTTCAGGTTCTCGACGCTTTGGGCTCTGGTGGACACGGGCATGGACAAAATTATTTATGCCTGTGTCTACCGCTCGCACAGTGGAGATCATGAGACAACCAGGCTCACAGAGTACATCAGTGAGGCGGCAGATACGGCCCAGCAGCGGTACCCTTCAGCTCAGTTCGTGTTATTGGGGGACTTTAATGCCCATCACCAGGAGTGGCTCTTCCCGTACCAGTGCACGGGTCATGCTGGGCGAGAAATGCACAATCTTGCGCTTGCATTAAATCTCACTCAGCTGGTCCAGGGAGCAACGAGGGTGCTGGATGTTGAGTCGCACACAGCGGATTGCTTGGACCTTCTGCTGACTACAGATCCAGACCGCTACTCGGTAACGACATCTTCATCGTTAGGTAGTTCCGACCACTCTCTGGTGAAGTCTGTATCCGTCTACTACCCGCCCGATCCCAGCCTTAATGGCACACGGCGGGTATGGCGATACAAGTCAGCGGATTGGGATGGCATGCGATCTTTGTTTGCATGTTATCTTTGGCAGCCTACTTGCTTCTCTTCAAATGATTCATCGTCGTGCGCAGCCGCCGTGGCGGATGTTTTGCGGCAGAGAGTGAAGTACTAAATTCCGTTCTCTGGCCTAACAATGTCCGGCAAAGCACGATCGAAAGCTTGGTTTGGTGCCAAATGTGATCGCGCTGAAGCGCTTTAACACGCGGCGTACCTAGCATGGGTCGATGCTTGAAACTGCAAATTAAATGACGTGATTAAGAAGAAGAGAGCTTTCAACAGGGCTGCCAAGTCCTGTAAAAAGGTTTTGCGGAGGGCTCGGTTTGACCACGTTAGCCGAATCGGGAACAAACTTGATTCGTACCCAGCTGGCAGCAAAACTTTTTGGTCCCTGGCAAAGTCGGTCGAATCGAATTTCTGTCGCCCCTCACTACCACCACTGCTTAAACCTGACCGGTCTCTGGCCCACTCCACTGAGGAAAAAGCAAACTTGTTTGCCGCTCTTTTTGCGGAGTCTTCACGTCTAGATAGTAGTGGCGCTCACCCTCCTGTTGTTCCTATTGGATGCGGGACGTGTATGTCGGACATTCGTATCCATCAGAAGGACGACGTCCGTAGAGTGCTGCGTAATCTTGACGTGAACAAAGTTAGTGGCCCCGACGGGATACCAGCAATTGTTCTTAGAACTTGTGCGCCTGAA
This sequence comes from Tholera decimalis, assembly GCA_943138885.2. Lineage (NCBI taxonomy): Eukaryota > Metazoa > Arthropoda > Insecta > Lepidoptera > Noctuidae > Tholera > Tholera decimalis. The sequence continues at coordinate 16,814,932 of OW964571.2, read as the reverse complement.
CTGTCTCTAATTTTGACGTGCCTGTTTCGCCTTTCGCTTGAGACTGGAAAGGTGCCGAAAGCATGGAAGCTGGCTAACGTGCAGCCTGTGCCCAAAAAGGGCAGTCGTGCTGACCCGGCCAACTACAGACCTATTTACTACTGAGTACACTTACTATTTACTACTACTGCTTACTATTGAGTACACGCTCCATAATCTTACAGAGTATGGAGCGTGTACTCAATAGTAAGCTCCTGGCATACCTAGAAGCCAACGACATCCTCAGTGACCGACTAGCGTATGCTATTCATATCTGGAGTGAGGCCATCGAGAAGCACGGGGAAGCACTTGCTGTCTCCCTTGACATCTCTAAGGCCTTTGACAGGGTCTGACACGATAGCCTTATTGCTAAGCTAACTTACCTTACGTTTCGGTTTACCCACCCAACTTTGCGTTTGGATTGAAGACTTCCTGAGAGATCGGTCCATTCGAGTGGTCATTGATGGCTGCTCATCTGGCCAATTGGCAATTAATGCCGGGGTCCCTTAGGGGTCGGTTCTCTCAGCAACTTTATTCTTGCTGCACATTAATGATCTGCTTATGCCCGGTACCTTTGGGTATGCAGACGACAGCACAGTTGCTGAGAGATATGTGTCCAACGCGCGTGCTGGTGGGTCACAGATCTAGTCTCTCCGTGAGGACTTGGTTGGGCGCTTGAACTTGTCCTTGAAGGCTATCTCCGAATGGGGCGATGCCAACTTGGTCAAGTTTAATGCAGCTAAGACCCAGGCGTGTCTCTTCTCCGCAAAAAGGAGTCAATTCAAACCAGCTCCTACTTTCCGAGGTGTAACCGTGCCGATACCCGATCGTATCGAGCTTCTGGGGGTAACACTAACTTCTATCCTCAATTTTGGCCCGTTTATCGAGGCTACGGCTCAACTAGCATCAAAAAAGATGGAATCCTAGCAAAGGTGAGTCGGTACTTCACACCCGAACAGCTGCTAAATCTCTATCAAGCCCAGGTTCGGTCGTGTATGGAGACCATCTTTGGGATGGATCTGCCAAGTACCAACTAGATGGGCTTGATTCTATTGAGAAACGGGCCAAAAGACTAATTGGCAACGATACACTGGTCGAATCAAAGCTCCAGAGCCTTGATCATCGGCGATGAGTTGCTAGTCTATCGGTTTTCTATCGGTTACATTTCGGGGAGTGTGAGATGGAATTACACAATATATTTCCGTCAAGCCCGTTCCATCATCGGACTACAAGACAAACGGCGATGCGCCATCGTTACTAAACGTTTTGGGAATACCTTCATTGTGCGTACGGCTAAGGAGTGGAATTCCCTTCCGGAGTCTGTGTATCTCGATAGCTATAACCTAGGGGTCTTTAAGTCAAAAGTGAATAAGTTACTTTTAGGTAAGCGTGCTCCATCTTCGACCACATCATTACTTACCATCAGGTGAGATGGTGGTCAAACGCGAGCCTATTATAAATAAAAACAATAAATGAAATTTGAAAAAGAAGAGTATGGCACAATGAGTTACGAAACATCTTTTAATCAACAAGAATTCGAAAAGCTATCCTTAATAAGAAATAGAAGGAGATCCCTTTAAGACTTTGCCATTCGATTTCCAGCCTATTCGATTTGGCCACAAACCTATAAGCAATAAAAAATTTCATGATTCACAGAAAGCTCTGCAATGGATTCCACCCATTTTTCATAATTTTTATAAGACATTAGCCCACGAGGGTACAGAACACTTAATGTTATTCTGGTAAGTCACATGACTTACCAGAATAACATTAAGTGTTTTGTTTAATTTCATTTATTTTATTAAAAAATTTAAAATACAAAGATTTTAATTTTTATTAAATAAAACATATTATGGATAATGTTATTTCATTTTTAATGTCATTAAAACTTTTTAATATATATTTCTATGATGTTGTATCGTACTTAACTTATAAAATAATAAAATTTACCATACATTATTGATACAGGAGAGACGTAAGTACCGTCATACTATACGTAAGATATCTAGTAAAGCTTCAAAGTTAAAGAACCTTAAGTCCGATAATACAGCCTTAAGGAACTATATTTGTTAAAAAAATATCTCAATATAATAGCTTAAGTACCCATCATAATCATACTTTTTATTCGACAATGATACGATAATTACTTTTTATACTCTGTCGATTTTAATGTCAAATTTCGGGTGTGGACATCTTTAATGAGCTCTACTGAATACTTTATAAAATGTGACTTAAGGCCCTTCACTTTTCACCTACAGAGTTTAGTAGTTATTTTTTTTTCTCTTGACGTTTATTTTCTTACTCGCTTTAATTCTTTACTTGACGTGTAATGGAGATTTTCATTACTCACGAGATAAAGCACGAATATAGATATTATTTACGATGTATATGTGAAAAGCTTATGACATACAGTATATTTCTCGTAGAAAATACTACGCGAAATAATATCTTTGTATTAATTATTTTACTACTCACTTTTGGTATATGGAAGGCACTCGTATATCTTTTATTCGTCCTATAATTTATTCCTCCACCTCTTCAAGAATTTTCAAGGCTATGCTTTATTGTACGGAGTCTGTCTGTTAATTTATCTCTGTCTGTTACCTTCGGCATGATAAAGATAAATCAATAGACGCCGCTGTCGCTGTCGCTTTTGTTGATCTTTGGCAGCCTTTATTAGAACTTTACATAAGTATTTATGTGACGTACTTCCCAGTCCCTGAGTGGAGGCCAGAGGCCACTGTGCAAATCTGTTGGATGCGAAACGAACTGAAAAGGTCCAAGTAGTGACAGCTGGGGTGAAACTATCTCCAGCAGTGATCGTCTACCGGCTGAAAGTAAGATGAATATCAGTAAACGATAATCCTCTACTAACCATTTCCAATATCCATAATCTTGAACTTCTAAGTTTCCAGGCACTTAACTAGGAATCAAATTGAACATCTAATATCACTAACAGTTCTCCAACTAAAGTTGGAACTTCAACCACGTTCAATGCTTCGCCATATCGTACCATCTGTGGGACGTAAACTGCGACATCAGATTTAATTCTAACTTGTATGGATACGGGTATTGTCTTTGTTAGGTATGTTGTTCACTTAATGCTAATGATGCGATATCATTAGCTTTAAGTGTTTAACAAGTTAGGATGAAATCTGATCTCGCATGGAAGGGTATAATGATAATGGTAAATGGGAAGAAAAACATCGTGAGGACAGCCTAGCATGGCATGTCCTATAGAACCAAATGCTGAAGACGTAACATTCACCAACCCACACTGATCTCGCGTGGTGGATTACGGCCTATTCCCCTCTCATAGAGGAGGGGAACTAGCTGAATTAACCTTCTTGCTGCTCTATAACGTTGAAAGTAGAAACATCAACTGGTGATCAAAAGAAGAAAATCTCACCAATATCGTCCTATAAGCCCCTCTCGCGTGACACAAGCTTGAATGAGATCTCTCGATATCCATGTCACAAGTGGTATACATTCAAGTATGAATAGTTCTCGCTCAAGGATAATATTATAATAGCATGGCAGTAGTCACAATATCTCTGTTAACTGTTTGTCTGAGATTGCTTCTATCCCTACATGGTAACCCTGCCATTACATAAATAAATATTACAACAAATGCCATGGTATCCTATCATCTTTTATTTGAAATACTCGTACCTATCTTATGTGTTTCAATTCCAACAAACTGGAGAGCAGAATTCTCGAAATACGAACGATGATTGCAGTTCACACAAGCTAACACCTACAAAATAAGCTTTTCGAAAACTGCAAGGATTTAGTCATACGCCATAACTTATCTACAGCTTTATTTTAATAACAGATCTTTCACTAGATCATATGCCTCCTAAGTATGTCAGACCTGTCAGAGTAATATGGCTGCCCCAACTTGGGATCCATGTTACATATTAGCAATACTTTATTTACTTTTGCTTTGCACACAGTTAACTGATTAGTTTTATTGTGTTTTTACCCGACTGCAAAGGAAGGGTTATGTTTCTTACCAATGTCTATTATGTTGAATTGTGTAAAAACTTAGGCGGCAGTTTATTTTAGTCAAAGACGTTTTAATGTGAAAATAGAAGAGACCTTTCCTATGTTTTTCGTGTAATATAGATACTCAAATCGCATGTGTTTCCCTATAATTGGAGAAACAAACGGTGTCATACATAGTGTCGTAACATAATAATTATATTAGCATGTAAGTAAATTCTTTGTTGGGAAACCTAAATAAATGAATAAATTAAGTTTGATATAAAGGGTTATAAGTTCAGTAGAGTGTTACATTTTGTCAGAATTTAGGCATTTAGAAGTTCATAGATGAATAGATTCTGACAGTGTCATAGCTATAAATTACTAATTCAGGATATGGTACTATCCGAGAACCTAGTATAATCCAAATTGCTTCAGCCGTTCAGACAGACAGATCAAGTTACTTTCGCATATTTTAAGTAGGTAAAGCTTTAATTCTCCTTGAAATTTATTATTCTATGCTTTTTCCTTTTTAGTTCCACGTCTGGATCGAATCCTTTTATTATTTTTGAAAACTATATTCCAAGCCTCCATTGTTCGACCTTTCCGACATACAAATACAAGAAAACATATTAAATTCCGTTATATTTACACAAAATAACGAATGTTTTGTACGTACCCACGGAGTTTCTTCGGTAAATATTTATTTGGGAAACTATTCAATCAAAATGGCTGCCGACACGACACATGTTGAAAACTGATGAAAAGCGAAAAAAAAAATTGTACAGAAGGGAGGACTTTATTTAGTGTGTTGAATTATGTATTTGGCTTATAATTGAACTTTGATGATAAATAAACGCTTAGGATTTTGTTCATGACAGTACGTTTGGGATTGAATTTTAGCAAGATAAAATTTATATACATGAAAAAGGAGTGCAAAAATCTGATATGTTTCTATAATAATGCGTTTCAGATACTTTAAGTTATGTATGAAATCGACTACTAGTAGCATAAATCTGCTATCTTTACGCAACAAAGCTTATTGTTGACAAGTGCCATGTCTTAATATTTTAACAACTAGTTTATCAAATTTCTCCTCGTGCTCTGGGTGATGCTGAAGTGCATGCATCTACTGACTAAAATCCCACCTTGTTCCTTCAGTTGCCCTTACGTTCCGGGACCGCGGTATCTCGTTGTAACGTTCCCGTAAACCCGGCAGATCTTAGGACATGAAATAATTATTAATCCCGTTCCATAAACATATTTTAAACGGGTCCGTGGCTTAGGCCCCCAGTGGTCGAGGCACCTGTGGCCGACGCCCCCGATTCGAATAATTTAATTCAAAGCAATTTTTGATCAAATGTAAAGTCAGGCACAAAAATGTTTTACAAAAATAATAAATGCATATTGATTGTAAGTATAAATATAATATTAAATCATAATTACATTTAAAACTTGGTTCATGGACTTCTCTCTTTAATTCATTCATAAGAATTCATAAGTTGAAAGATAAATTTGCCATATGGTAATTTATTATAAATGTATACTAACAACATTCTTTAACATTTTATATGAAGTCTTTTTGATTTTTTCGATGTTTGTACATAATAAATATGTTTTTTTATCTTTTACGTACGTAGCAAATTGCATCGTAGGAAGTTATGTGGTTTTACAACCACTTATAACTTCCTTTGCTCTGAAAAGAAGAATTAAAAAATAACAAAATGTTAACTTTTGAAAGCACAGGCACATTTTATCACAGAAAAATATGATCTCACGCTTTTGAATTGAGCTTTTGAGTTTTTATAGTCACGTCTTGCTGGCGCGGAGTCTGGTGCTTTTCATTCTTTTCTTCTTGCGTTTTTATTAAAACCTCTTTCATAAGTGCAAATGATATTGAAAGATATCCGTCTAGCTAGGGGAGTTTAATTTCCAAAATAGTTTAAACTGGGCTGGTTATTGGCTTGTAATCGGAAGTTACGAAGGACTTGTTTCAGACAAACGCCTCCACCATCTTCCACCTTCCCTGATGTAGTGTCCTCTCCCTCTGCCATCATGAATTAGCCGTCTCTAAGTCGTCGGTTTATAACTTGTATTTGATATATTTAGGTAACCATCATTAGGTGGTAAACTATTAATTTCCTTGACTGTGACACTAATGCTTCTCCTGCGAATCATTCCACTAAATATTTTTACAAAATGTTAATCTGTCTTACTAAACATTTTTTTAAACAATTCAGAAATTATGCAACGTTTAGACATAGGTCAATATATATTTCTCATTTATTTTCATTATTTTTCTGTTCATTTTGTACATAGCGTCATTGGAAGCACTTGTTACACCGGATAAAGTGAAATGTACAAATATTGTATTTAGTTATAATTGTTTACTGCTTTTGTATATGATTGTACTTGTTAATAGACAATGCCTTGTTGTATTCTTATTTCGCCTACAGTATATATACTGTAGAACCGTTCTAATTGTATTTATATTGTACGTGTAGGTAGTTATGTCCTGTCGGGGTTGCGAGAATGTTCTAAGGATATACTGCGGCCCCGGACCATAAGTGCAACGACCGTTCCGTGAGGCTTTTACTTACTAATCGTTCGACTCAAAGTGGGGGGAGTCATACGATGATTTTCCCACCAAAAAAAAGTCATATTATATCTATCTTAGACAGCAGTACCGAGTAGAAGCCAGAAAGTTAAATAGCTGTTTTGACTCGGGGTATTGTTCTAAGTTACCCAGTTACTGGGTTGTGGAGTTCAGATAAGCAATTGATTCATGATGAAAAATAGTAGTTAGTTGGAAGAACAAATGAATGTCGCGGGATTAATTTCCACACAGAACAAGTATTAGTATGGTCTATAGATTGTTAATCGAGGTCCTGTTATTTATATAGGTCTTGGGATCGATTCCTGGGTCGGGCGAAAAAAGGTATTGGTTTTTGTATCAGGAATATCTCAATAGTCGCCCGGAGTTTATAAGTTGGTGGTGTGATACCTCCTTGCCTCGGAATGCACGTTAGCCATTGGTCCTGTGCTTGATCTCTCTCCGCTCATGTCCATCCCGTCGTACTATGAGAGTAAGGGAACAGAGAGTGTACATGCGCACATACTTGTACACTATAATATCTCCTGCGCAGATGACTAATCTCAGCTGAGATGCCGCAGCCGAAATCGGTCTGGAGAACTATATTATTGTTTTGTATGTAAGAAAAAAGATAAGAACTACTCCTCCGGTTGTATAGAAAATAAAGACTGATATAGTATATGATCCAAAAATAGTAAATGCTATGCAGACGATTTATTAAAAGTACATTCAGTCAAAAATCTGCTGTTCTCATTCAACAATTTCCATCTCGAATCACTGCATCAAAAATCTAATAAAACGGGTACATACTGAAAATTGATCAAACATTTTTTCATTTACAGTTTCATGTTTCTTTTCATATGGTTGTATGTTTCAAGTACTCATTGTTTGTTTGAAAACTTTCGCAATGTGCAATACAAAGCGTTTATTGTAATTTTGATCAGTTTTCCTCAAGTTATGTTATTGATGACTTTTGGTTGGCTGCATTGAATTTACGCCGTCAATGTATTTGTGTTTGATGTTTTAATATTTTGGTTTCAATATTTGAGAGAACAGAGAAACATACGTGTATTTTTTATTATTTTTGTCGAGTTTATTTTTTATTACTGATGAGCCCACTCTTGACCTCGATCTCGCCTGATGGTAAGCGATAAATGAGGTCTACGATGGGACGAGCCAGCCCAGAAGATACCTATTTACTCGTCATTTAAAGGCTGCAAGATCATAGGTGGCAGAGAACACAGAAGCCGGCAGAGAATTCCACAGCTTGGCTGTGCGCACAATAAATGTGGAGGAGAAGCTCTTGGTACGACAAGATAGACTATCAACAAAATGTGGGTGGTACCTGGTTTTTCGTGTTTACCTAAAAAAGTTAATGATTTTCTACTCTCTGTTCTCTCTAAAACTCAAATTGATGTTATCATCTGCATAAGATTGTGTCTACGCATCTTCACCATGAGCGAGCCCACTACTACTGGACGCGAGAGGAGAGGAGTGCGGGGTGTGCTGTGGTACCGAATTCAACCACGCGCGGCGCGGTCGTAGCGTGAACGGATCGTCCGCCATCATACGCGCACACAAAACATTATCGCTACCTAAATTTGTAAAACCTAAGTCATTAATTATATGCCTTATTACTATCGAAGAAGATTTTCATTCATCTCCATAACATATTTGGTCCTTCGAGCCGGATGCAGCAGAAGACATCGTCGCGATGTGCATTAATCGGACGCACGAGGCCATCAGCGAAATCATCCACGGTACCAGCATAAAACGGTCAGGTCAATCATCATTCTTCATCATTACCCCTGTGCTTTATTCAGTGCTTCATTTGTGTTAATTTTGTGTGAAATCCTAGTGTTTTAATCCCGTTAAATAGTTAAAAATGCGTAAAGATTTTTGCTTTGCCACTACCCTAAACTTCGTTTAAAAATAAAAAAATCATAGTAAATCTTTACAAATAAGTATTTTCCATTATCTTCCACAAATTCCAAAATGACTAAAACTCCGTCAAAGGAGGGTCGTAGTGGTAGTAGTGGTGAGGATATTAAAGATTTAAATAAAAAAAGAGGTGTTGTTCGCGGTAAATTACGACTATTTATGAAGTATGTAGACTCTGTAGAAAAAATACCTGTTACTCAAGCCATTAAAACAGAATTACAAACGCGTTTACAAAAGGCAGATCTATTGTTACAGCAGTTTTCAGAAATTCAGGATGAAATAGACTTAAAAATCCCTGATAGTCAAATAGAAAAGGAATTATCTGAGCGGGAAACTTTTGAAACCGACTATTATGCTTATGTGACTAAAGCTAAGTGTATTATTAACGTAGATAACGAGCAAAGTTCCTCTAAAGTTTCTAGTAAAGTTCAATTACCTACAATTTCACTTCCTTCCTTTGATGGCTCTTACGATCATTGGTTAGAGTACCGTGATACTTACCTATCACTCATCCATAGTTCTAAAGAAATAGATAATGTGCAAAAATTTCATTATTTACGGTCTTCTCTTACTGGCAGTGCATTATCGGTGATTAAGTCATTGGAATTCTCCTCTGACAATTATAATATAGCATGGGATTTAATGGAAAACAGATTCAATAATAACCGTTTACTTTTGCAAAACCATGTAAAGGCTTTGTTTTCTATTACGTCACTTAATAAGGAATCATCTAATCAAATCTGTAAACTTATAGATACCGTTCTCAAAAATCTACGTTCCCTAAAAAACCTCGGCGAACCGACTGAGTCTTGGGGACACCTTAATTATTTACTTAATCACATCTAAACTTGATTCAGTTACAGAAAGAGAATGGGAGACTCATAAAAGTTCAATTATGAATAGTCATAACCAGTCAAATAAACGTTTATCTCTTGATTATTTGATTACTTTTCTTAAAAATAGGGCTGACGTACTAGAAACTATTCATTTGGCACATAGTAAATCTACCACGGACAACAACGCAAAGAAACCATCACATTCACAACAACCAAACAAATCACATAGTTAAACATCAACACAAAATAAACAATCTAATAATAAAAATTCCAAACGTTCTCGTATTTGCACTATGTGTCAAGCTATCCATCCGCTTTATTCTTGCGATTCATTCTTAAAATTATCTGTTAACGATAAAGTTAAATTCATTAATGAAAAGAAGTTATGTTGTAATTGTTTACGCGCAAGTCATTCGGTAGATGAGTGCTGGTTCGGTCCTTGTAGGCAATGCAATAAAAAACACAACAATTTAATTCATGATAAATGTGACGATAATGTAAGTGCATCCACATCGTCAGCTGTTGGGCTTATTTCACAGGCATCGCCGCAGGATACAACTAGTGCTAACTCTTCAAACACTACCACATTACATTCTGCATCTCACACAACACATCAAAGTACTACTCATTCATTATTAGAGACGGTACTACTGTCTACTGCTTTAGTTGAGGTTGCAGATAAAAGCAATAATTTTCACACTACCTGCGCTTTATTAGATAACGGCAGTCAGCATTGCTTTATTGCAGAATCTTTATGCAAACGACTAAATCTTAATTTAATACAGTCCACTGTGCAAGTCTCCGGGGTAGGTAACTCGGTGACTAATTCCACACACACATTCCATTCTGATAAGGTCTGGGAACTTTTAAATGACGGACTAATTCGACTAAGTAGCGGTCCATATCTTCAGAATACAAAGTTGGGATGGGTAATATCTGGTTCATTGTTAAATAATAAAACTTCACGCAATAATCGAGTTCATTGCAATTACTCACAATCATTAGATACTCAACTTAAAAAATTCTGGGAGTTAGAAGAAATAGTTCCGCAAAATAAATTAACTAAGGACGAGTCTTTATGTGAAAACTTGTTTGTGCAAACTACGTACCGCGATAACACTGGTCGGTTTTTTGTGCGCATTCCATTAGCCGAGTCTAGTGACACACTGGGAGATACGTATACACTCGCGCTAAATCGTTTTCACGCACTTGAACTTAAATTAGATAAATCTACACCTGAGTATAAAAAATTATATTGCGATTTTATGAATGAGTATTTAAGTTTAGGACACATGAGTCGAGTCAATCATTATCCATCATTAAATTATTTCCTACCGCATCACGGTGTTTTTTTTTTTTTTTTTTTTTTTTTCTAAGTGTTCATAGTAGTACTACCAAACTTAGGGTGGTTTTTGATGGAAGTGCAAAATCAACATCGGGCAAATCGCTTAACGACATTCAGTATACTGGCCCTAGTCTACACAATGACGTTTCCTCAATTTTATTACGTTTTCGACAGTATAGATTTGTTGCGTGCGCTGACGTCGAAAAAATGTATCGACAAATTTACATTCAACCGGATCAAAGAAACTTCCAATTAATTCTTTGGCGTGAAAATAAATCAGACGAACTCGGTGTTTACCAGCTTAATACTGTGACATACGGTACCGCGTCCGCTCCATACCTGAGTATTCGATGCATCAAACAGCTGGCATCTGAATGCGAGGATGACGTCATAAAGCAAGTTATAGACGAAGATCTGTTTGTCGATGACTTAATTACTGGTCATGATAATAAACAATGTTTATTAGACATTTGTACCAAAGTAAATGATGTTTTAAAATCTGGTTGCTTCCATTTACGTAAATTGTTGTTTAATTTGGAAACTTCTACAACAGAGCAAACAAAAGAATTAGCTTTAGGCGAAAATTGTTTAACTAAAACTCTTGGTCTTGGTTGGTTGAATGATGTAGATTTATTGTATTTTACTACAAAGATTGATCAAACCTCCACTCATGTGACTAAGCGTGTTATTCTATCTGTTGTCTCACAGGTGTACGACCCATTAGGCTTGTTATCACCTTCAATTATATTATTAGGATTTGTAAGTTAAGTTGGGACGATCCAGTACCTGACAATATTTTGTTTTTGTGGAAAAACTTTATCGACACCCTTCAACACCTACAAAACATAAAAATTCCTCGCCTTGTTAGACAAGTGAATACAAATCACACAGATTTACATATTTTCACGGATGCATCGCAGGATGCGTATGGTGCATGTGCATACGTAAGTACATACAACGTTAATTCACCAGTCACTGTTAGGTTACTTTGTGCTAAGAGCAAAGTCGCACCAATTAAACCAGTTACAATACCGCGACTTGAACTGTGCGGAGCCTTAGTTGGTGCTAAGTTATATCAAAAATAATTCAGTCATGGAGATTAACTTTTGACAATGTATATTTTTGGTCTGATTCCACGATCGTTATAAACTGGATTAAAATTTCACCTAATTTGTTAAAACCATTCGTCCAGAACAGAGTAGTGCAGATCAATGAGTTGACTGGTGAGTTACCGTGGTTACATGTTGCTGGTAAAACCAACCCGGCTGATCTTTTATCTCGCGGGCTCACGCTCCACGCGCTTCAAAATTCAGATATTTGGTGGCACGGGCCAGCATTTTTAACCGAAACTAACACTAATTTTAAACAAAATAATCACGATGAAATAATTAAATTACACGATTTACCAGAAATTAAATCAAATGTTAATTCTCTATTTACAAAATCAACTTTTACTAGTATTTTTACCTTTGAACGTTTTTCAAATATTAATCGCATGACACGTGCAGCGGCTTACTTGTTACGATTCATTCATAATGCACGAATCAAGGTCAAAACAGAACGTAGCACTGGCCCGTTTACGTCTGATGAATTAAATAAATCAACTTTAGTTTTAGTACGTTTAGCACAACAAACGTCATTTCCAGTAATTTTTAATGCATTAATAAAAAACTTACCTGTTAAACAAATGAGAAATATAGCTAGTCTTGATGTGTTCCTAGATTCTGATTGCAGTATTAGAGTGGGAGGCAGATTAAAAAATTCACATACCTTCTCCTATAGTAAAAAACATCCCATACTGTTGTGTTCCAAACATACTTTTACGCGACTTCTTTTCCAATTTGAACATAAACGTCTACTCTATGCTGGTCCACAACTGCTCTTGGCTACTATTAGAGAAAGTTGGTGGCCACTTAAGGGGCGTGATTTAGCCAAGCAGACAGTGCATAAGTGCATTACATGTACTCGCCAGAAAGGGCACTTTCAGTAAAAATGAGTGACTTGCCTCCTGAAAGATTAGAACCGGGGTATCCTTTCTTGTACTGCGGTGTAGATTATGCGGGACCTATGTTCATAGTGAATCGCAAAGGAAGGGGTTCAAAACTAGAAAAATGTTATGTTTGCTTATTCATATGCTTTACTACTCGTGCGATACACTTAGAATTAGTTACCAGTCTAAGTTCTGAGGCATACTTATTAGCTTTAAAAAGGTTCTTATCCCGTCGTGGAAAACCCGTAAAAATATTTTCCGACAGCGGAAAAACGTTTGTAGGTGCACTAAAGGAATTCTCTTAATTTTTAACCACTAATGAAAGTGATATTTTAAATTTTGCTGCAGGCGAAAATATTGAGTTTAGCTTTATTCCTCCCTACTCACCACATTTTGGAGGTTTGTGGGAGGCAGGGGTTAAATCCTTTAAACATCATCTCCGTCGTGTAGGAAACGTAAACCTAACTTATGAGGAATTTTCCACTTTATTGACACAAATAGAAGCCCTCCTAAACTCCAGGCCTATGTATCCCATGTCTTCAGACCCAAACGACCTACTCCCTCTTACACCAGCCCATTTCCTGATTGGCCGGCCGCTCGTTGCTCCTACCTACGAAGACCTCACAGCTGCAAACACTTCACGCTTGGTCCGCTACGAGCGCATCGAACAGATGAGACAGAACTTCTGGAAGCGGTGGTCGCAGGAATACGTTTCGGAGCTGCAGACGAGGAGTAAATGGCAGTCCAACACCGACACAATAGCACCTGATACCTTAGTGCTCATTAAAGACGACAATCTGCCGCCCTTGAAATGGCGTCTCGGGCGAGTCATAAACACTTCACCTGGCAAGGATGGACTGGCACGTGTAGCAGACATTAAGACAGCTAACGGAGTGATACGAAGATCATACCCCAGATTATGTCCACTACTAAAAGAGAAAGAACCTTAACTTATCTTAATTGCTACCTGCTTCTGCTTCTCTTCGTTGGAGGCTGTTACTCCAAGACGGGGGCATGTCTACGCATCTTCACCATGAGCGAGCCCACTACTACTGGACGCGAGAGGAGAGGAGTGCGGGGTGTGCTGTGGTACCGAATTCAACCACGCGCGGCGCGGTCGTAGCGTGAACGGATCGTCCGCCATCATACGCGCACACAAAACATTATCGCTACCTAAATTTGTAAAATCTAAGTCATTAATTATATGCCTTATTACTATCGAAGAAGATTTTCATTCATCTCCATAACAGATTGCTTAAAAAGTAATTTGTATAAAACGTTCTTTGTGTTGTGCGTCGATGTCCCTGCCACACTGTATATCTATTATACTACGGCTGAATTGAGGACATCTGCTAAATCATATCTAAATCTAAAGCCCTTAACTACGAAAAAATTTATTCAAAAGCTCCCCACATAATCTAAGAATACTGAGTATATTATATGTATGAGTATAAGAACTGAGGATATTCGTCGCATCTAAACCAGGAGATTATGGCAAATAAAACGGTCCACGCCTCGTGAATATTGCCGTTCCTATGTACAGTTTATGGCTGTGCGTGAAAAGATTCAGAATATCTTCGAAATCTGGAATGGTCTAAGGGATGAGGATGCGGGGAAAAGAGATAATGAGATTTAAAGACTTTTTCCGTAGTGAATTTAGATTTGTCATAGGGCTGAACATCATCATCAACTGGATCCATTCATGTTCTGGGAGATATGTATAAAACTGCAGTAGTAATATATGCACATATATATATATTTTTGACTGTCGTCTTTGATAGGTAAAGGGAGCGAGATGATATTGTATAAATGCTAGTCCCATATGTGCATAAACTCAACTAGCTGTTTCCTGCGATTTCGTTCGCGTGGAAAATGCGCACATTTACCCTAGATACACTGTAACCTATGTTTGACCCCGGAACTGGAACCATCTCCATGCCGAATTTCATCAAAATCTTATTATCGTGGTAATAATTATAAAAATATTCACACATTAAATAATTAAGAAAACGGTGTTGGTATATGTTTGAAGTGGTCTACCAAGGTTGATGTCATAGCCCCGAGTGTTATCCTGTTCCTTATTAACTGGGTTCCGTTAACAATAAACAGGAAAATGTTGATTATGACAACGTACCCAAAGAGATTGTATGAAAATACAGTATTTTCCCGTGGGGAGTGAGTAAATAACAGGTAAAACCATATTGTTCCATAAGAATTAATTCTCTACATTATTTTGATAATAATAATAAGATATTCTATATGCCATTTAGCTTTTCCCTTTAAAGGATTAAATGAGTAACATTTTATGATGCGAGAACCTACTACTTACTTATCTTCTAAAATTGCTACCTACCCTCACTATTCGCATTTAAACATGTAGTTTTAAACGCGTTGTATGTAGAGTAGCAACAAACATAAACGTATTGACTTTAAACGATAATATTGCGGCACAAATAAGCTATATCCCTTCTGACAAACGAAAAGATCCTTCAAAGATCAATGTTATTCTTATCTAAAGTCTGCTTAGCCTTTTGCAAATTATGTTAGGGTTGGTTTCCAGGCTCACCGGATTCAGTTGAATAGGTAATAATACTTTACATGTCATGTCATTATTTATTCGTCGTTCATCTGACCTCCACAACGCAATACCTCGGGAACTCTGCACCCAGTTCAACACGGTATCCCTTCGAGAACTGGTTTTTAAACGTTTGGGTTTTAAGTGATATCACAAAACTACAATTGAATATCTCTTAAAAAATTAAATTTAATAACAAGATAAAACAACACAAGTAGTTCGAACCAAATTAAGACGAAATTATTTTTTTCTTTCCCGTATTTTTTCGGAAAGCTTCCCAAAGAATACGAAGCGAATCTCTTAACAAATTAGCATGTAATGTAGTATTGTAGCTTTTCTTCACATTCAAATGTGTCTAGATTATTTACAAAATCTATCGAGCTTTATAGGGAAAAGTCTGTTGTTAAGTTTAAACTGCCCTTTGACCGTTAAAGCGAAGACTTGAAAAGAAATGCTTCTGAATGAGATAAAAAGGACGGGTTTTGCGTCGTTTTCTCCTAAATACGACCCAGCCTGTCCCTTTGCTGCCCTCCCAAAATGACCCCGCTATGCCGAGGCCAGTACTCCACAGGGAGTGCCCTTAGCGTGCGGTCATTAGTTTGTAAGTATATTTTAGTTTGTAAGCCCTGGCTGGGGGCCTTTAATTTATTAGAGGTCACCACAGGAAAGACCGGTTAAGTAGTACATTAGCCTTAAAGAGCTAAACTACGAGTGGCCCTACCTAAAAAAAAAATAATAAAAAAAAAAAAAAACGTCGTTTTCTTCGGCAGTTACTGTTACTGACTATTGTTATGGGGAAGATAGGGGGTCATTGACTTAATGGTTTGGTGGTGGAGTGTTCGACTTTGACCCTTCTATTCAGAGTTGGTAGTTTCATTCCTGTTTTCCGTAGTGCGGTTTACTTTCTGATTTCGTATCCCACCGTACTTATAGACCCGACTTTCGAATTGCAAGTCATGGGCTCGAACCCAGTCACAACTGACTGGGTATTTTATACTGAAGGAATACATCGTGAGAATCACGCCTTAGATCCAATGAAATCAACTATCTTTTGCCGCGTGTCACAGGTTCGATTCAAGCACCAGAACAATTTTTTGTATGGCCCTCCAAACACATAGTTGCTCCGGGGTTGTTTAAAAAAAATGCTTGTACCCAAGCAATCTCAGATAAATCAAAACGCTGTCACGAAATTTCTTACTAATACAAAAAGGTATAATGTATATCCATTTTGTTAAAATCTTTCAGAGGACTCTACACTTTTATTATTTATTCATTATCTGTCTAGAGTCAGAAACATAATATATTTGTATCAAATATTTATCTCATGTAATGGAAATTTGTTCTTGTATTTGTAAAGCTGAAATAGTAGCCTTTTTCTCTTCCAGACATTATTTGACGAATTTTCTAGTACCTATTGTGCTGCTCTAATATTTTCAGACTTAAATATTTATGATTTATTAACATCAACTAGATATTGCTCAAGCCAAAACATTATATTATGCTGCTAATAGTATAACAAGAAAAAAAAACTTCATCATCATCGGCTTAGCCTTTTCCCAACTATGTTGAGGTTGGCTTCCAGTCTAACCAGAAGTAAGTAAGTAAGTAGCTAAGTACTAATGTTTTCCATATAGCGGCTGCCTATCAGACTTCCACTGACTATATAACTTCGGAAGGAGTGCACCAGATTAGCCCTTTGTTTGTTTTGTTCCTTATGGCCAAGAGAAAATGTATGACAGCGAAGTACAAACGTGGATGAAGTCTCAGGCTGAAGCTAGTTATCAATAAATGCATAGTTACACAAGTAACTTTACTTGAATTCCATAGATGCTTGCATAACATAAAAACCGTCGCTTTGTCCAATAAAACACCATAGGAATATAGGTTAATCGTGACACAAACCCTTCTGGGAAAACTTACATACTTCATTAATTCAAATATTTCATGTGACACAGAAAGAATTTCTTTGTTTACTATTAAAGAAACAAAAGACAGGTACGTCTTGTCCCTAAGTCTTGTTCATTTTAATTTCAACCCTTGTACTGTTGACATAGTATTAGTGCTTTGGGCTATAACTATGGCTCAATCACAACTAAATTTTGTCCTATTTCCCAGGAGGATAGAGTTTCTAGTGTTGGAGAAACAACGAATGCTTGGAAGCAACGAATTTGAATATGAAAATCCATTTTTTTTTCGTAGCTTTTCAGTTCGAGATGTTATACCGGTATATGTTTTATTCATTTACTAGTTATACCCGCGACATCGTTCGCGCAGACGGGATATAAACTAGTGCCCTGTAACCTCCTCTATCTTCCAATGAGAGTCCCATTCAAATAGAATAAGCTGTACCAGAGATTAGCCCAGGCAAACAGAAAGACTTGCTATCCGGGGTCGCGTTGTCTCGTTGGATCATTCTCACAACCCCGGCAGGAACATGTCATGCTTGATGTGTTATTTAAAATATTTATATAGTATTACTGTATTACATGATTTACTATTTCATGTTACTATTTAATGAAATCTGTGCGAAGCGAAACCTCAAACTTAATTACATTACAATTACCTACATTAAAACAAAGCAGACTCACAGGCGTACCTAGTATGTCTCACCCGAGGTTTTGGAGGAGCGGGTTCGCTAGTATTTTATAAAATAATCATACAGTATGAACAGGTTGTAAAAGATTTCAGTAACTAGCAAAAACTATGACGTTCTTCTAAGAAGAAATTTGAGTTCAAATACCTCAAATCCTTTGCGCAATTTCGAAGAATAAGGCGGGCACATAAAGAGAAGAAAGCGAGAAAGATGAGTAGGTATCTGGCTTGAAGGACTGATTCAAAAAATCTAAGTTATGTTTATATTTACGTTTAGTTTGTGAAGTTCTATTTAAAATTCAGTAAGATAGCACAATCTTCGATATCTTGTTGTGGATCCTTCCGACTACAGGTACCCATCTGATTAATCTCCGGTAAGAAACAAGTTGGAAACTCTATTTCTCTGTCTTATTTTTCTTTAAATTGAATTGCAAACAGGGGCATGCTTATTCTCGATACCATAAGATTAACTTACAGAATTACCACATCGCGCAAAACACCACTTATGCTCAATATAAATATGTCCTTAAGTGTAGAAAGAAAAATTATAATTTTACTTAAAACTACTACCAACATTACCCACGTTGCTACATAGTTCTTTTTATAAAATCTAATTAACTTTTGGAATATTGAGTACTTATGCCAACTTAAAATGAAATAAATAGCAAAAATCGCAATAAAATCAAATTTGCATATATTTGCAGGCGATGCTGCATATTGCATGCAACATTAAACATCTGGTTTTGGGCGGAATGAACACTAGATACTTTTCTGTAGTATTTGTTTTCGAACAATATCAGGCTATAATATTCCCCCTGAATGGGTACAGTCCTCTTAAGGAAAGCGACTGAGCTATCATCCACCACGTAGACTAGTGTTTGCAGATTTATACTTGATCAAAAGTATAGTGGTGATAAGTTTAATAAAGGGAAAAAAACACAGATTTTTTATAATACCTTTGCCCCGCACTAATAAATAATTCTCCTGTTTGGTGAGTGCATTTTTACAAATACCCAGACCCGGAACAACTATTTGTAGCCACACAGTATTGGTCCTTCTGAATATTTTTGGCGCTGGTACCTCAGTTTTATATTACTTTGAATTATAAAACGGTTCGAGGTTCTCTTGAGAAGTTATAATTACGGCGTAACCCTTTTGATTTTTTGTTAGTTTCGCGGTACTTGTCTTGATTTATAAGAATAAATTGGAGATGGGGATGGGATGTAGATCGAAATGATATTATATGCGGCGAAGAAGTTTTGAATATTTGATAATATAGCAATCATTATTTGGACTACCAAAGTAGGAAATATTACTACCATTTGGATTTTTTGTAAGTAAGGTTGACTTTAATCTCTTGGAATCGTTTTAAGTCGCCATTTGTAATAATAGGTATGTTGTTTAATTCCAGGTACGCGTGCGTTAGCCAGTTGATAACTACATATAGGTACCAAGGCAGAATTAATGCCGTAGGCAATCTCTACCAGTCAAACAAGAGTAGTGAAGAGATAGCTTGGTAGGTGCAATAATTGAACATGTTAAGCGATAGTTAAAAAACAATTTAAAGAATGTTTGATACACTAAAAACTTGCAGCTATTAGGAATTTAATTTCTTGACTAGTATTTTTTTCGACTTCACAGAAATATAACCGATATTAAAAGCAAGACTAAATATTTTTTAATCATTCCGAAACCAAAAGCAAGATTGTTGTAGACAGCAGCTGCTTAAAAGCACTGATATTTTAAAATTCCATTTTAAATGGACCCAATTTATTTACGAAATAAGCTTAGCAGATGATGATAAAGGTGCGATGAATCTAGGGCATCATTGTACTAACGTTATGGCATCCCAAAACTAACTTATTACTGTAATGAAACCTTTACTTGGTCGAGTGAACCTCCCATTTACTGCGGAAGATATACAAGAAAACCATTTAAACTTGCGGTTTGCATCGCAATCAGCTTTGTTTGCAGTTCTGCGGTCTGCGGGCTCTAGTACATTCTTAGAATAATATGATTTCGGACCAACAGTAGAGTGTTGTTTGGGAGTGTCAAAAAGTGTCGATGTGTATTCTATCGATGTTTAAACTTTTATTTTTTATGCTTGCTTTGACCTCTATCACGCTTGATGGTTAGCGGTAGATGAGGTCTACGATAAAACGAGCGAGCCCAGAAGATGCCTGTTCACTCATGTTTTAAAAGCTTTCGTCATGATAATTATAGTGATAATCTAGATGTATCAATCATTTATTGACGCTTTTCGAGGTTGCCAGCGTCTTTCCTAGCAATGTGACCGAAGTATTCTAGGACTCTACGTAGACACTCTGATGATAGCCGTGAAGAGACTTTTAGTTCTTGCAGTATGGAGACAGTGGTCCGAAATGCAGTCCAGGGGATGCGGATTTGTTAAGGACTAATAAGTGTAAGAGAACGATTGAAAATTAAAAATATCGCTTTTGATTTAAACCTTCATAAGTCTTGATATATAGTTTTTAGATAAGACTGTTAGATATAGTATTATTTTTCTAATATTTTTGTGTTTTGTTAGAAACGTTGTTTTATACATTAACGATAAATAATAATTTATAATCCATGCTTTGATGTGAAAAAGTAAATTATGTTTTTCTTAAAAAAAAATACTCTTCTATACATCATTTATACATATAAATAAATACTCCATACATATTTTTACATCAGTCTCGTTTAAGGTGTAGCTTCAGGCGTATAAGAAACACGGTTCGCGAAAATATTAGTTCATTTATTATATGTTTTAGTTCGTATTGAAATCAAACGTAAGCGCTCATGTAATATGGCGTTTTAATGCTCAGATAAAACCACTGAACTGAACGCAATTAAACTAGGCATAGAGACGTATTGGGTCGTTTCATTCATCATAAAAGCTTTACCAGTAGTCTTAAAGTCCCAATAATATAACCCAACGTGAGTACTTACATGACACAAGTATTTATGTGAGGAGATATCAGCGACGAAGAATCTCTATACTGGCATCAGAGAGTATTTAACCTAGAGAGCTTGTAGGCCGATTTCTTTGAAGAACACAACTCACCAATACGGGTTGGGAGGCGAGGAAAAAATGCGCTACTGCAATTGGTCAGTTCAAAGTCAAGCTTCATAGATATGCCGAGTTAGGGATTGCTCTACTTGATTGAGGGAAAGTTATCGATATCGATAAAATGAACTTTAACATTATAAAATTACTCAATAAAATCACATAATAATATTTAATCATTATCAGTCTCAATTACAAAAAGAAAAACAAGTATGCTGTTATTATAGATTTTTAAAATGAATTAATTTGGTAAATGTTTTTCGAATTAAAGTTTTAGGGTCCTGATTGTTTTTGCTAAAAAATGATAACAAAGCGTCTACATATTTCTGAATTATGCATCTTGATAATTCAATCAAATGATTGGTAGTTTCTATTTCATATTGATGAAAATTAATATCCGGGAATAAATAATAAATAATAATAAAACCGATCTCATAAAATAATTGGAATTATATTTCTGAGACAGCACTTTCGAACCACTCTCGTTGATCGCCCTTTTAATATAAATTTCACAACGACGACAAATTTCTATTACTGTGGTGGATCCGTACAATAACTTGTTTTAGTGTCTTTTTGAAATTGTAAGGCGTTTTGATTTGTAACACCAATCAACGCTCCAATACAAGTTAGGCATTTTATTTGCTTTATCAGAGCATGGACAATGTAGCCGGCCATATATTATTTTTATATTTTATTTTTTTTATATTTATTTTATATTCCATAATAAATATATTTTCATTAAAATCAGATGTGTCAACAACTGTAGCTTCAGCAGGCACTAGGTAATCATTATTTTTTGGTGGTACTCACCACCATTAGATGATTTATCTAATGACTCCTCCCTCCTACATACACTTAACCCGTGGACTCGACATCGAAACAAAGGAACCTGTTTCTTTTTCCTGAGTGGGAAAATCATCGAATGACTTCTCCCGCTCTGGGTAAAGTGGAAGGGAGTGTTAGACTTGTTAAACCCTGTTCCTTCAGCTGCCCTTAAGTTTCGGGGCCGCGGGATCTCATAGAGACCATTACCGCATCCCCGGAACCAAAGTAACTAACGAGGGCGATATTGTAATGCAAAGGTCCAAGTTAATTAATATTAGACTCGGTCATACTATTTGAAGCCTAGAAAGACTTGACTTTGATTTTAACTTTTCTCAACATTATATCAATAAAAACCAAACTAGAAACCAATATTGCCTAGTAACCTTATCCATCCACTTTTCTTTTTAATATGGAATCTTGGGAAATCTAAAATGAAAACATGCATGTCACACAGAAGAAAAAATATCAGAACTTTCTCCTTTTTAGGGTTCCGTAGCCGAATGGCAAAAAACGGAACCCTTATAGTTTCGATATGTCTGTCCGTCTGTCTGTCTGTCTGTCTGTCTGTCTGTCTGTCTGTCTGTCTGTCTGTCTGTCTGTCTATCTGTCTGTCCGTCCGTCCGTATGTCACAGCCATTTTATTCCGAAACTATTAAAACTATAAATGTGAAACTTGGTAGATAGATGTATTCTGTTAACCGCTTTTCTATTTTAAAGAAAAAAAAAAATTTAAAATAAAGGGGGTCCCCATACATGGAACTAGAATTGAAAATATTTTTTTAAATGAAACCTATGCGTGTGTGGTATTTATAGACAGGTCTTTAAAAATGATAAGGGTTTCTAGAACCACTTTTTCATAAAGTCAATCGTTTAAAAGATATAAGCTTCCAAAGTGGTAAAATGTGTGTCCCCCCCCCTATAATTTCTATAATAATGGAGTGAAAAATCTAAAAAAAATATATGTCTGTAGATCTTAATGTAAACTTTCAACCAAAATTGGTTTGAACGAAATCGGCTCAGCAGTTTTTGAGATACAGCATATTTTTTAAAACCACAAATATAACTTTGTAATTCATACAAACACTATGAAAAACAAAGTTATTTAGCGTAGTTGTAAAAATGTAAATAAATAAGCTAGTTTTAAGAAATTTTAAGTTTATTTTTATTCGTCAAATAAATATACATAATTATTATATTATATTATTATAGTTACTACGGAACCCTTCATGGGCGAGTCTGACTCGCACTTGGCCAATTTTTTTTAAAGTTGGTTAATGTAGATAGTTATTTTATGACAACTATCTGAATTGAATTACAAAAAAATAAGTTTAATTTTATAATTATCGATATCGTATCCAGCCGTTATAGGTAACAGCACAGATTTTTACGATAAAAATACAGATGAAAAGACAGGGATAACAGAATTAGAATTTCTTCATGTAAGAAAGAGACATTTCCAAAAGACATCAACGCGCGACACAATATTGTCCTTGACCACCCAAACTACCATTTTAAACGGATCTCTGCGGTAGCTTATAATCGGATTAAATGATAAATAATTTTCATATTATTTCATTACTGATGAATAGTTATGTCATCCATTTGGTATCTAGATGTCTAGGAATGATTTTCACACCACTTCAACGTGCATGAAAGCATTATTATGCGTTATAAATTGGATACAAAAATTTAAATATTGTAATTGTTTAGCATGCACACAGGCCTAATACTTGGTCACAACTAAAATGGTTCATTTTTTTTTTTTTTTTTTTCGATAGGGCCACTCGTAGTTTAGCTCGCTAAGGCTAATATACTACTTAACCGGGCGATCTAAAATGGTTCGTGTATCGTAGCCAATATATAGGAGCAAAAACTCGCATAGTTTTCGTGCGTCGGGGCAATGTATGTGCGATCAAGTGGTTTTCAAATCAGTGACTGGCATGAACATCTAAGTGTTTCACCAAAAAGTTTCTGTAGTAATGCACATTCGCATGACCCAGAGCGGTGGACATGCATAAGGTATCCTCCACGAGAACTAAAAAGGTGGACCAATGACCTGGTGAAGAGCGCGGAAATTCACTTAATTCGATTCGGTGGATAGGGTTGACCGATAACCAGCTGTCGAAATCTTTCGGCCGAAATGGTGATGACGTCATATAATTGATAATAAAGCGGAAGATCTTCTGTAAAAGAAACCGTTGGCCCTTTCAGTAAGAAGGCATAAAATACACTATATATTCCTATGAGGACTATAAATCTATAGAAAAAAGTACTATCAAGTTCAAACCGCAGAACAGATAGTTTGCAAAAGGTTGAATTTAAAAAACTATCGCGATTAAGCTATACGTGAAGCGTATCTTTTTTGTATTCATTCCGCCGCGAACAGAAGCTAGTATTATAAATGCCTGAATGTATGTTACACTTGCTCGTCTAACTTACTTAACCGATGTTGATGAGGTTTGGTACAGAGCTAAATTGGACTTTGGACAAGGACATACGTATAAGGGTTACTTATTTTCGCTGAAAAAATCCTTATCACGCGATAATTCATCTGTGTGAGCGTTCTCCATTCTCGCTGTTTATGTGGAGTCTACCTTCTGTACCTATTTTGTATTATAATTAAGCTCCTTTCTTTAGCATTAGCGTGATGGCTTGCTGTAAAATATGCTATCTATTTAATCGTTGATCAAAACACCTTTTATTCGTGTCTGCTGCTGAAAACGAATGGTTTATTAGCATGGAATGACAAGAGGATGTATCCGGTAACTTTTAAATTATCGACAAAGAACACGCTCGTTGTAATGATAGCATCAGTTTTCGCTAGTTTTTACCAAGAACATGTTCTGTAAATTTTAAAATTAACTACCGGAATTCATCTCTTTTCATTCATCATATTTTTTTACCTTAAGTAATGACCTGAGTAGCAGAAATGAATTCATCAGCCAGAAAGTCGTGTTTTTTCTTATTAGAGAAGAGAGATTATTCTTTTGAGCATGAATATAAAACTGAATAGATGAATTTTAAAAGATCCCACAGTTGAAGCTTTCTTGATGTGCAAAGTCAAGTTTAACTGAGATAATTTAAGGCAATATACCTACATACATTATAATTGTTTCATCAGTATCTTTTGATGAGAAGACTGTCAAGTCTTTGGTTCAGATAGTATGAAGCTTTTATTAAATACGGTTCTTGTTCATTTTAAAAATGTTCCAATTCCTATTATAATGAATTTGTGGTTAACAAAACAATAAAAAACGTTCAGAAATATCTTATCGCTTTCCTCAACAATATGCAACGTATGCAATTGAATACCTGGATGACGTCACTGTTTACCCTATTATTAAAATTTTGTTGCCTACCCTCCAAAAACATGTTTTGTATCACCCTTTAATGTTGCCTTAAATTTTGAACAAAGGGCCGTAAATTCTATGTTATATTGTTTTTTAGGCCGAACGAGATTTTTATCTAAGTGATAACTGCTATGTCTGTCTGGGCCTCAAATAGGATGCCATCTAGATTATAACTAAAATGTTGGCTATAACTTTGCCTGTTATAAAATATGTTTTCAGTGTCTCTCATTTTTCTTTTTGCTAGAATCCATCAGAAGCGGATCCTTTTATTTTTTAAACTGGAAGATGTGACCATTTATGAGTTTAGGGAAGAGAATGGGATGCATTCGCCTCCTTCTATGAAGCAGTCATGCTAGCGAAAGAGGAGGCGCGTGAGGGAGAGACAACTCTCTACGTCACGCCTCAGCCGCCGCGGGCGTCGCCCCGGGCATCGGGGATCACGAGCTGATCTCCGGCCACCGTAGGCCTACGCCTACGGGCAAGCCCACGCTTGCAGATGGCGAGCAGGGGTGGCTCACCATCCGGTAAGGACCAGGCCCGGGTCGGCGGCGCATCGTGTTCCACGCGCGCCTCAAAGAGTCGTCAGCACCAGTGACGGGGCCCCATAGGGCCATTGGCTGCCGAAGTTGCGGGAATATTCTAAGGAGATACCGCGGCCTCGGAACACAAGGGCAACTGAAGTAACAGGGTGGGTATTTAGTCAATAGAAATCTGGCATTGCCTTTCGCTCCACCAAAACATCGAATGACTTCTCCTGCTCTATGTTACCTTTTATCTGAATTAAAGAGTAATGTTTGTGAGCGAGCTTTTTTCGTAGGAGGTTTTAGTAAAAACTGCTCATTTATTTACATGGATACATAAATTTTAACTAGTGTACAATGGACGGTCTTATCGCACAGGGCGATCTTTTACAGACAACCTTTGGATGGACAAACATTAAAGGAGACAGATTAAGGGCTGTTAGTGTACAAACAATATAAATAATATTAATTGAACATAATAATATAAAATACATGCATACAATACAAAAATCCTATACTAATAAATATTACATGTATAATTGAGAAAGAAGGGGAAAAGTTATAGGGTGAGAAAAAAAATTGTTACGTTATGAACTTATCACTGAGCAGCGAGCAGAAGCTTTTGGTTTAATTCATTTATAACGGCACCGTCCAGGAAAGAGAAAAAGAACAATAAATAATTTCTCGGCAAACCGCTAAAACGAATTAAAAGTTATATGAAATGGAATCAAGTATTTCTGTATCACAAATTATGAATCTAGATGAGGTTCTATTTATTCTCTCGCGATAATAGGAATCTTTGAAATATGTGGGAGGAAGCTATTTATTTTTATCATACCTGGTGTCCCATCCTTTCATTTAATTTTCCTTTTCTTACTTACGCTCGTGTTAAACCACAATTTCACTTAGGTAAGTGGTTGACGATGGGGCAAATTAATTCCCGCGCTTTTCTAATAAACATGAATTCCATTTCAGATTCTTAGATTCACACTCAATAATAGCTTTGATTGCTATTTAGAATAACGGAAGCTAGAAGGTAAATAATTCAAGGTTTAGTATTGTAACTAAACTCCCTTGCAATCCTTGAATTGAAGATTTGATTGACCAATGATCGTCTCACCTACGTTATGTTTATGAAGTAACCCGGGTCTTTTAGAGGAAAGAGACTATTTACAGAAATGGGTAAATGACTCTGGTTAATTTAAATTAATTATTTCTGTGGTTGAATAAAGGGGGCAGGACCCGTGCTCCACCTAGGATCTCCACCTGGGTGGAGCACGGGTACTATATGGGTCCCGTGCTCCACCTGATGATTAGTACAGTCAAGTAATTAAGAAAAATACACAATTTAAAATATAATCAAAATAATTTATCTTAACGCTTTTTTCCAAAAAATGCCCCAAATAATTTCATTATTAAGTAATTGCATTTGCGAATTTTAAATAACTTTGTCTTATTCAGTTTTCTTTGCGACGTTAAGTTGTTGGTACATCTAAAGAATCAGTATTTTGTGATATCACTGTAAGCAATCTACTTAGGGTTACACACCATTCATCTACATGTTTACTAATATTTTTTTTTCGATTGAATAATTTCTCGGATCTAGGTCTTGATCAGATAATTAAACATAATAAAAGTTAATTTTACATACCTTGACTAATGAAAACAATTCAGTTCTTCCTGAATTAGAGATTCTAACATATATATTTGACAATAAGGAATAAAGAAATTAGGAAATCTGCCCCTACAAAATTTTGTAGGGGTTAGTAGGCTCCACACCAAACGCCTCAACTAAAATGAGTGCCAACCACTATGTGCACCCCCTTCAGATGGGATATTAGATTCAAAACGGTTTTAAGTCCTATACAGTAAATAGGTACAACCATTCAGTCCAACATTAATCAATAATAAATTGAACACTTTAATTAGTATGTTACTTTTCATTCTTAGTAAAAGGTTAAACCTTAGTATATGATAGGACTAAGCCTATAATTATAATGGTACTGAGACTCTTTTATAAATTATTGAGATGTACTCAAGCCATTAATTATATCACAATTATTTCACAACCTCTTTATCCAAGAATTTCACAAGTGGTCAACAGGTAATGTCCCACCAGTCTAGTATCAGACAGAGCCAGAATTTACACGAAGGGGTCCCATAAGTGCTTCTACTCCTCATAGGGTATCCACGGAAACACCCATGATATTCCATCAGTGCCGGATGCCTACATACATTGAAAGGATGAGGATCATTCCCATAATATTCCTCCCATGGAATTCCAAGAATTAGGTTATTAAATTCATTTATCATAATTAAACTGTTACAATTACAAATTAATCATGTTGGAGTGAAGTAGTATCACATGAATATCTTCCTATAATTTGTTTAAATTGGAAGGAATGGGAAGGAAATGATTAGTTGGAAAAGGAAGGAATAAGGAAGAGGTAGGACCTAGCTAATTAACTTGCAATACTAATTTAGCCCCAATTAACTATGTAAGATTGATGTGGTGAGTTGAATCAATAACACAATGTTCCGTTGGCCTACAAAACATTGCTTATCAATTACAGTTGTAGAGTGTGCATAAAGATCTTTGCTGCATGTGAAGTGTTCCTGCTTGCAGTAGGATATAATCACCAATGAGTATCTTCTTAGGAGGCTACACTTAGAAGGGGTTTTCCAGGTCCCTTAAATTCATAACAACTCCTCGAATAGACACTCACTTATGAAAATAATACAGGTTGTGTAAAGTCAACTGGTGCATAATTAGCATATTCATGTTCTTGATGTAACTCTACTCTCACGACGAAGTTACGCGGAACTAACTACACTTATTATCTAAACAACTCTTTCAATTTAGCTTAAGAAACAACAATTTCAATTCAGCTTAAGAAATGAACCAACACAACCTGGTTAATGATGCATTACTTTCAATAACAAGTTATAACCAGTTTCTGTCTGTTTTCAAATCATAAGTGAATTGATTTTACGCACTTTATTCGCATTTCTTATTATTATATCGCACCCTCTACTATAGATTAACTACGCATATCTGCTTAAGTTTCTAATACTATATGAAGAAATAACTTCACTTGAAGAACTGAAAATTCACACAACATTATAAATAACTAAGGAAAATTTGCAATAGGTATGGAGGAATATCTGCTTATATTGCTAATAAAACCTGGAAGAAATAATTCATCCTGAATCATGTTGAAATTCACATAGCACTATAAAATATCAAGGGAAACTGGAAAAATCCCAATAAGAAAACATAATTAATTGACATAAAGGAACTGTCAAAAGCTTCCACCGACACTCCATAAACAATTTTAAACCAATAAGTGATTAAAGTTTACTCTAGTTATACAATAAGTGACTTTATAAATTATCTCCTAATAATTGTATAAAACCTTAATAATTCCTAAAGTAGTCACCGATTATATTAACTAGGAAGGCCATTTTGGTTTCAAATACTTCGCTCTAATAATATGTCTATTGATAAAAGAATTTACTTAAGGTTTAAATTAAATTCAAAATATTTGTTCAAGTAATTAAACCAAAATGGCGAATATAAGGAAATCATGCTACTAACTTTTGGTGTCTTCTTTTGGACTGTGAGTTATCATGTAATTAAACCCCTGTAAATATCCCTAATTCCTATCTTTCATCCTCTCCTACTTTACAAAGGGTACCCTTATTAAATATTGTAGACCTATTCTTCTTCCTAAAATTATAAGATTGTATTATAAATTAGCTAATCGGTGTACATGATAACCCACAGTGATGCAGTTCTCTTTCTCGAGTTCCTTTGTTCTGTAAGAAGCAAAATTAACCTTCCCCATGCCGTATAATAAAGTGTTACGAAGGAATAAATATTAAAATATTTTACTGAATCGCGAGGGAGGTGAAGTGGTTCTCATATGTCCATCACAAGTGGTACACGCTTCTAACTACTATTTATTAAATTAAATCTACTCGTAGAAGCTGAAAGAAAATTCCTTATTAACTTATAACTACATGTACCTCCAGTACACGATTATGAGTAACCACAGTATTGATTGTCTTTTGTCGCACTTTTCTTTTTACCATTACTTTAAGGAATACTAATCCCTAAAATTTTGGATATTTTTAATACACCTAAAGGTAAAGATTTCATTTGGTAATAAAATATCTCGAACAAGATTTTACAATAATATTTTTAACAGCTAAGTACCTATCTACATTCGCGTCTGTGCTCATTTCCAAGGAACGATTAAATATAGTTAAAGAATAATATTATATTACTTAGTACATTCACACATTGAAAGCATAACACCAGGTTATACCTCCTACTTGCAAAGGAGAAAACTTCATTCGAAAAGCTTTCGCGCTTGTTAGTACCTTTTCTTTTCCTAATCAAAGAGTTCCAATGAATTCAAGTATTTAGTATGTAGCACAGCCCTAACCACCCTAATTCCCCCATATTAAAACTAGCTGAAAAGGTGGTATTATTCAGGATAAATATTTGAAAATAATACACAGAAGATGTATTTACTAAATTATTGAGACTTATAAGTCTAGTATTGGTTGAAGTACTCCCTAGCCTTACAGTCTAAAATTCGAGAGATATCTACAATTTATCTCAATACTATGACTCCAACCAATACCTCTGCAAATTCGTGAAATTGAATTATGTTATGGTGAATGTTCAATATATATATAAACCTTCTACTTCGCTTATTATTTTCTTTCTTAATTATGTTATGGTATTAATATTTTATGTTGAATTTCTATAGACCAGAAACTCACCCCCAGTAGCTGTGAATCACACCAGATCCCATCTAGAAAATCTCGAATTTAATCGACTAGTCAGGACCAATGGACTCACCTACCCCTTACCATAACCCAATTATATTTTGTTTTATAAATATTTTGTCTTTTATTTGTAGGTATGTGTTATGTAATATAATTCTTCTATGCATTCATTCTACGTGTGGTGTATATTTGAGGCAGTGATGTGTAGATATTAACTTATTAATAATTGTGTACTTATTTATTTAATGCTGAACCTAACAATCCTCATGATTTATCGTATCCAGTCTGGAGTGATAAATCATTTAATATTGAGAAGCGTCCCTATGATTTTATCGATCGGATCGATAAAATAAACTATCACCGATGTTATCGTGTTGACTTGAATAATGAAAAGACACACACTTTTAAGAACAGTAATATAACATCCTAAAATAATTTAGAGATAATTTGCTTACCAAATCTATTACTTATTAAATGCAAAAGAATAATTTAATAAACAAATTATCTTACTACTCATAAATCAAACGGAATAGTATTCACATAAAAGCATTAATATAGAACCCTCCATGGAGTATGAATTTATCAGTCAATATTAGGAATAATTCTATTGTAATAAAATATATTATTTGGTTTCTTAATATGCTAAATTAAATAGCATAGGTATATCTGCAATGAAAGTAATCTAATTTGTATTGATATGATTCATTTAACATTTTCATTTACTCTATTCTACCACTGTTTATTTAAATAGGATTATAACTTAGTAGGACAAAATTAACTCCAACATAACTTTCCAGAAGAATTATTTTGCAAATATAAATAACGAGTCTATAGAGTTTATTTCACGTAATTAATAACACTTCGAATTAAATACACAATTCAAATCACCATAATAAGATTCTCAAAGATAAAGAATATTGACTTACCAAGTTCTGATGACTCAAACCCACAATCACTGATATTCAGTACTAGACCGACTCTCGCTGTCCACTCTCAATGAATTTCTTCTTTTTCTATTCTCGAATCCCGCGAACACTGGTTTATATACTCTACCTTCTCTCCCAATTATTGCCTCTTACGAATTGTGTCCAAGAGGCCTAGCATGAGTCGTTCAATGTGCAGAAGTCGATTTTTAGGTGTCAGCGGTTGTAGCGGGGCGCGGGGAACGACGCAGCGCCGCGGCGCCGCCCCCAGCGCGCGACCGGTGTCGCTCCCAGCGTGCGACCGGCGCATTAGCAACAAAGTACCCTTTGTTTTTGTTACGAGTTTTTTTTTTTGTTTTTATATTCGCGTTGAATCAAATTGAGCTACTCAAGATTATGTACAGTATATCTAGTCGTTTAATACTGACTGCCTATCTGACCTGCACAACCCAATATCTGGGTAACAACCCAAATCCTTGGCAAGATTGGTGTCAGATTTTCTGGCTTCTGGTAGATATAGCATGTCTTGAGATTTTCGGTTCTACGCTATGTATCTGACGAAGTTTTCCTTCACCGCTTTGCGAACAATGATGATGATGTAAATAACACAAACCTGTTCCTGTCCAGGTTCCAACATATGAACATGTAAGTCGTGCTTGTAACAAACGGGCCACAAGCACAACTGATGAAAGAAACTCCTGTGAAAATTCTACAGTGTTTTATTCCGTCGAATTGTTGAGCTCCTTAAAGTTCTAAGGCGAGCTACAAGGTAGCTGATAAACGCTTGCTCTCTCTGGACAGGTACACTCGAATTTGTGTGGTGCTTTTCTCAAAAGACCGTCTTAGATATAAACATACACGGATACGTTTTTACATTAATGTGATGACGACTCTGAGCTCTGAGTTTGATTCGGTAATTTTATGTAAGTCAGCTATGGAACATGGCAGTTATTTGTCACTCTTTTGGTAGGTAATATGTATATACAGCAAGCTGGTAATAAAATGATATTTTACATTTAACTTCTTGATACAACTTTAATCACTACCGCCATGTTTAAAACCCCTCCATCACTATAATCCGCCATTCGTATGCATCTAGCGCTAGATTTTATTTTACTAGCATTGTGTGCCAAATGAGGCGAGTGCTGGACAAAAGGGTGATCAGGGACTTTTATGAGTCTGTGAACACGGCTGTAACTATCTAGGTGATAGAGAGAGCTCGATACAGCTGGATTGAGGATATTAAAGCTGTTTCGAGAAGAATGGGTGTTTATATAACAGCGTTTTTATGTTAAGCAACATATTTTGGTGGTCAGAGGATAACACAGTTGTACACTTTGCTGTAATATAGAGCATTGGTAAAGTTCAAATATTGTTTAACTGACTGATTTAAATCAAGTTAGGTAAATAAAAAATAATAATAGGTGTATAGATAAATGGATGTATGGTTGTTTGTCACTCAATCACACCAAGATGGCTTAACGGATCGGGATGTAATTTAGCGCTGAAATAGATTAAAATCTGGAATAGCACATAGGCTACTTTTAATCCTAGCAAAATGTACGATTTCCGGAGGATAGATTTATCAAAACTTCCACGTGAATGAAATAGCAAGCTAGTTATTTATTTATTAATTACAACTATTTGGAACTCAAAATGTACAAAGGCGGCCTAATGCCTTAGGCATTCTCTACCAATCAACTATTAGTGTTGAAGAAATAACATGGCAGGTGCATAAAAAAAGTACAAGTATACATATATCTATAATAAACCTACATACATATTTATCATAATACATACCAATATAATTATATTAATAAAAAAATATTGAATTTGTGTTATGAAAACTCTACTTCCACTATTTGTTTAGAAAGTAATTCTACAACTACAGTTACTTAGTTTGCAGTTACTTTTAGCTAGTTCAGCCATAATTACCTAAAGCTACCTACTTTAATGACTCCAACAGTACTCATTCAGTATTTTAATTGGAAGACACTACACAAACTAACTACACAATAAGCTTGTTTACAATTAAACACTTGCTAGGGAATACTCCGGCACGCTTCGGTAGTCATTAAGTTAATGCTGCATACTTGGAAAGCCTGATCCAGTTATATTATTTTAGTATATCTCAAGAGAGTTCTTCGCTGTTCTTCGCAGTTATTACGGGTGTGATAACTGCCAAAGATGTATTAATGACAGCCGGCACCAACGGTTTAACGTGCTTTCCGAGGCAATAGGATATCTCAATACGTTAATATACCATTTAATGATTTTAGTTTTTAATTTAATTTTTTTTACTGGTTTCCATAAAGAAAAGTCAACCAGTCTCTCCACCTGCAAGTTAGAAACAAAGAGCTTTGTGAGTCTATTCGGTCCATTTCACATTCGCCACAGACTTTTTTTTTTTTTTTGTAACGTGTTAAAATTATCAAATAAGTCCTCCCACTCCGGGCGGGGTGGGAGGGACTGTCAGACTTTTACTGACTAAAATCCACGGTGTTCCTTCAATAACACTTTACATACCGGGGCCACGGTAACGGGATGAGTCCCACGACCCCGGCGGGCTTCGGCCCTCTGCAGAGGGGGCCTCGTCATGTTGCTGACGCTCTTTGAGGCGCGCGTGGAACACGACGCGCCGTCGACCCGGGCATGGTCCATGGTCGGACAGCGAGTTGCCCACAGACTTGCGTTACATTTGGATTCACTTACTTACAATGAGGCAAGTCTGCAGCATCTGTAGATATTTCATTATGTAAGTATGTTCTGATCTAGGGTTATAATAAGAAGCATGTGAAATGGTTAGAACGAAGGTAAGAGAGGACTTTGCAAAGATAAAAACTATTTTCGGTGGCGAGAAATCAGCACCAGACCATTTTATACAGGAATACTTTTTTAGAGAATAGATTGAAAATTGATTCTATTCCATTAATTGTTTTTTTCCATATTTATGAGTATTCCCATCAATGAAATATTGCCAATGAAATAGAAGTTATACAGTAAACAACGACCAATTAAATTGACTAATGGAACTTTATAGTTTAGTCACTTATATTATAATAACTAATGTCCAGATGCCGCTCGCGTTGTGACAACTCTTATAAATATGGATCCGCGACGGAGTGATTGTGTTTTCAAAAATTCGTACTCAGTTTAAAGAAAATTTATATTTTGTACTGCATTTTTTTTTTGCCATTTTGAGGTGACATTACCTAGACAGTATCTAGGCTGACTATTCCGTTAATACCTCAATGTATACTGTAATCTATGTGTTCAAGACTACAATAGGCCAGCCAACGGTAACTGGACGTGTCCGGAACTTTTCCACGATACGTGGAGACTACCGTTGTTTTCAATACTATAAACAAGGTTACACAATGGCCTGCCTCTACTAGGCTTCGGCCTACAACAATAAAAACAAAATGTACCACTAACCTGAGTGCTGGGGACGCCAAGTTCGACCTTCAAAGGTCACGCCCTAAGTGTGGTTTGTATGTAAAATGGGGTGAGTAATTGAACGTATAGTGAAAGACAAGTGTGGATGGACAAGGTTCTCCAAGATGCAGTCCTCCCAATGCGGTCCGTCTTCAATCAGCACACTTAATTCCAACAACGCGCGTGCCTTGGTATGGCGTCAATATGGCGTACTTGTTCCGAGAAATATCACTGGATTCTTGATAATCCGAGATTACAAGGTTCAATCAATCACTGAACACAATTAATCTGTTGTTCTCACGTGAGATTCAAGTTGATTTCCAATAAATTCCGCGTGCCGGCCCAACCGACGACAAGGCGGCGTACGATTCAACAATATCCCGGGGTTTTTCGGCAAATGGGGAATACACTTCAACAATTAGATAATTCGCGACCCAATTATCGGTCTCGACGGGCGAATCCAACAATATTTATGGCAAACAATTTAAGCCTAATTTTTCAAACGTCAAATGATTATTATCTAATTATTTATTTTTTTAAATAACCTCACTTAAACACAACTTTGTTTGAGAAATCTGTCCTCAGTTTCATAATTTTTTAAATTTTCTTCGACTATACTCACAATTACAAGAAAAAGTTGAGTTAGTAAAGATAAGCTCTTTTGCAAGTAAACAAAGCTGTTATTTATTTGTGCTAACTTAATTCTGACACGTAGATCATCAGGAATTATAATAATTGTGCGCTGCAAGCGTACTCATTTACGTAGTTATGGATTTTGGAATATTGAGCTTTTGGAAATAGAAATATCCTATTAACCTTTCAAACTTTCTGATTTCATTAAATTTAAATCAGAAACTTGTCACGGATAAAAAAAAATTGGAAGTAGGCTCTACAGAAATACGTGCAAATACACGAAAACTCTTCAACGAAAAATCGGACTAAAAATAAAATTTTTCAAGCGTCCTCATTCAGTATTTGCCGAACAAAAGCTTGACCTATCTCCGCTGACGATGAAACGTCTATATTCTATGGAAATACTGGGTGGCCAACTTACTTTATTTTGCAATAAGCATGGAAAGGAAAAATTATCCAAGCGACACCAGACTAACTTTACAGTAGAGCAGTTTAAACTTTGAATTTTCAGAAAAAAAAATATCGTATAAATTCTTATAATGGTCCAA
This sequence comes from Tholera decimalis, assembly GCA_943138885.2. Classification (NCBI taxonomy): domain Eukaryota; kingdom Metazoa; phylum Arthropoda; class Insecta; order Lepidoptera; family Noctuidae; genus Tholera; species Tholera decimalis. Next base: position 16,778,953 of record OW964571.2, on the reverse strand, counting down.
AAGCCTAATTCTTAAAAATTTATTAGGATATTTTTTTTCTGCATTATTATAGTATACTATAATGTAGAAAAAAAAATCAAACTTTAAACTGCTCTACTTTAAAGTTAGTCTGATGTCGCTTGGATAATTTTTCCTTTCCAGCGTCGATATTATTGTTTAAATAAAAGTTAAGGCATCAGTTTTCTTGGAAAAATGTTATATATATTTAAAAAAGCCAAATGATGTTGCTGGGTGGTAAGAAATGTAGTGAGTGACCTTTCTTACCTCGCTCTAAACTAAACTTAAAATCAGTATCGAGTTTAGTGAAACTCGGCAATAATTAATTTTAAGTTTAGTTCACTGGAAACACAATTTTGGATTAACTGAAAGCTTAGACGGTGTTTCGGCTGTATTGGAAGCTAACGGCCTGGCACGCGTTGAAGGCAAGGGAACAGACGGCATGTCTTTGTTTCTATGGAAGGCCACGAGAGCTAAGTCCAATGAAAAGCAATTCAAATAAAATCGCAACCCGAAATTCGAGATAGGCGTTATTTTTACCCCAAAACTACCAAATGCGCCATGATATTTTCGGCACTATAAAGATACCCGATGAAAATCTCAGTTAGCCTTAACAGTACACAAAAATACAGAATACCTTCAATTAAAAGGCAAAATTTTCTTCGACTATACTCACAATTAGAAGAAAAAGTTGAGTTAGTAAAGTTAAGCTCTTTTGTAAGTAAGCAAAGCTGTTATTTATTTGTGCTAACTTAATTCTGACACGTAGATCATTAGGAATTATAATAATTGTGCGCTGCAAGCGTACTCATTTACGTAGTTATGGTTTTTGGAATATTGAGCTTTTGGAAATAGAAATATCCTATTAACCTTTCAAACTTTCTGATTTCATTAAATATAAAAAACTTGTTACGGATAAAAAAAAATTGGAAGTAGGCTCTACAGAAATACGTGCAAATACACGAAAACTCTTCAACGAAAAATCGGACTAAAAATAAAAATTTTCAAGCGTCCTCATTCAGTATTTGCCGAACAAAAGCTTGACCTATCTCCGCTGACGATGAAACGTCTATATTCTATGGAAATACTGGGTGGCCAACTTACTTTATTTTACAATAAGCTTTTTCATCTTACGGAAGTTGCACGATATTTTTTACTCATGCGAGCAGTGGTAGTTGTAGTTACAGGCATGACTTACGACATGTAAATTTCATAATATCAACATCTTCACCAACGTATAGTATAATTTTGTAACAGGTATTCTAATATTCTTTACATTAACATCGCATTTGCTAAAAATTTATATTCACTAACTCTGTTCCACATACAAGGACTTCATCATTCAAACTTTGATTATCAAAAACAAAATGTATTGACTCTGATCGTGCTGGAAAAGTTAAAATATTTTTTGTCCTTTAATTTTCAACAAAATCAAAATTATATGGATTCTCATGCTTCGCTAATGACAAAATATTTGAACTTAAATTAATGTTTCCTTGGGCTTATTTAAAAAATCTAACCTATGATCTTATTACAAGCCTATGGCCCGAATTTGGAAGACAAGTGGCATACAACAACCCACCCTAGGCCGCGTGGTAAATTACGGCCCATTTCCACTCATGAGATTTTAAAGATTTTATTCATTCTTGACGGTTTGTGCATGGACAACAACAGCTATTGTATAAATAACTAATAAGTATATGAGAATACACTTTTATTTTGGAATCATTGATAGACACTTCAATTTTATTCATATGTATTTGTGATAAAGGCTTAGTTAATCGCCACTTACTTATCTATTTATAGATTGCCTTAAATTACAATTCTTATTTTGTAAGCAAATGCCTGCTGAAGTTTTGGTTATTAGGTAGATATGCTACTTGCACATCCAACAATGCCTTTTGAACTTTAGCATAGTACGTCTAAAAAGAGCTTTATAAGCTTACTTGTTGCTTAAGAGGCTTTTGACTGTGGAATCTTTGGTACGAAATTTCATTATAGCGAATGTTTTGCGACTTCGTGGTGAATTTTAATACACAATTATAATTTCAGACTTTGTGACTGTCCGTTTTAAGATGTGTAATTCTTCGCATAAATAGTTATTTGTGATTTTCATTTCAGTTGCGGTGTGGTCTGATATACATACAATTATATTTAAAGAGATTATATGAAACCTTATTACATAATCTAAGTCCGATAAATAACCGGTGACATCGCAATAGACCATATTAGGAGAAATTAGAAAGGGAGACTTTTGCTCTGCTGTGGGAACGAATAGTCTTTTTACGTTTTTCTAATTGGATAGTCTAAATTCTTGAATGGATGTTTGTGCCTCTATCACGCCTAAATGGCTGATATGAACTAGATGAAACTTAGCACTGACATAGATTATACGCTGGAAAAGCACATAGACTATTTTTTATTACGGTAAAATGTTTATAAAGTACTGGTTACATTAGTCTACGTGTTACAGAAATCAATTGGTTTATAAATTAGGTAACAATCAATTATTTTATTATCAACACCATATTACCTCCAAAAACACTGAAATTTTACTCAGACAAAATTCTTTGCACACTAATCTTTAACTAACATGGCCGCCTTTTCCATCACCCCTATCGCAATGAAATCAACTGCACATTGCAAGTGCCTCAACCTATTGACATGTGGACTACGATATGCCTATTGTGGAACTCATAGAGGCTTGACGGAGGCCGTGAATCGGGTTGAAATTCAAGGCTTACAGGCTTTTTTGAAACGAATTTGAAGACATTGTGGTACTTAATTTAATACGAGAAGCAAAAACTCTGTACCCCGTTTTATAAAAATAACGCAGACTGAGTACGAAAGTCACAGTTATAACAGTAAAACTAATACTTTTTTAATGTATGTTTACGATTTAAAGTTGATGTTGTGGCGCGATTCCAACCTTTCAACCCTCAGAGTCTAGTTTATTTTCTCTTTCATATACTGCACGACATCCTCAGTTGTAATGGAGGGATGCAGACGCGAAAGGTACAGCTGCGTCGTAGGCATAGCAGGGCGCAGCAGCATGTTTGGTCCACTTGGTGCGGTGCCACACAGGTTACGAGAACAGGGCTTCTTCTTCTTCCTTTCTACGTTCGTAAAACCCTCCTCATCAACTTGACTGCAGGTTCTTGGCAAGGAGCTACGCAATGCAGCCAGGGCAGGTTGTGAACCCTTTTTCTATTTTTCCCCTTTTCTGATTTGCCGCTTAGACTGCGAAGGATCGGATTTTCCATTGATGACAATAGCAGCGTAGGCAGGTTTAGGAGTCGTCGTACCTACGCGTGACATTTCCGCAGCCGGTACTGTGCGGACGATAGCAGCGGCGGGCGGCGCTTGCTCAGCGTTATCGGCAGCTGGTAACGTACTTGTATTCACCAATTCAAAACTGCCGACGGATGAATTTTGCGCCCCTCGACGACTGCTCACCTTTGAGGCCTCTGGTGACCCAATAACTGAACCAACGTTGCGCAATAATGCTGTTTCCGCACGTAGTTCAGTATTAGTTTTCTCTGAAACCTCCATTCTGGACTGCAACTTGGTCATCTCTACTTTCAAGGTAGTGATATCCTTTAGCAGATGAAGAATGGATCTAAGGGTAGAATTGATAATATAACCCAGGTTTAGGAAATGTGGATATTATTTGATTTTCATTTGTAAATTCACTCATGTGTATTTCCCAGATTTAAAACATATGTGTAAGTATATATGTAGCAAATGAATTTGAAATATCATCAAGAAGAAAATATTGTTGAAATTTAAAAAATAAGTATGTCATTTTTATGTATTCAGGTTACATAAAAATTACATTTAGATCTCTATTCTCTAAGAACTTATATACCTATATAATTAACACCAAAAACGTATTGTATTGAATAAAAAAATCCATATTGTAATTAGCATTGTATCCTATTTATTAAGAGACAACTGTCATAAATTAACATTTTCTTTTTTAATTCCAGGTATGGTCCAAGCTGTATTAATAACGAAGTTGAATTATGTAATTAAGAAAATTATGTAATTCGATATTGACTTTCGCTTTGCGATTGACGCTTTAAAACAGGGGTGTCAAACTCAATGTTGCAGAGGGCCATATATTAGATTTAGAATGTGTAGGCGGGCCAGGTTCAAATGAATAAACTAAAAGATACTGAATTATTTTAACATCTTTATTTATTTAGTTATAGATATTTATATAGTTGTTATAAATCATACCAAAAGTAAGAAAGAGGGTAATTATTTTGAGCTCGAGGATCCGGATACCTGACTTCTCTTGTTTTTGACAATCTCATTGATGTCAGGTATCATATTCGTGGTAGTTATATTAAGAATTGATTGGAGATGTTCATTCGTAAGTCTTGTGCGATGTTTGTTCTTATTTATTTTCATGACGGAAAACATCTGTTCACATAAATAGGTACTACCAAACATACATAGAATACGTGCTACATGCTTTTTTATTTCTGGGTAGTTATTCAAACTCTTGAAATACTGTGTATAAAATGTAAGTGCGTTAACTTCTTTAAATTTTTCCTTCAAAATGCTGTCAGATTGAAGATCTATCAACTCCATTTGCAAATGAAGTAGTAGTACTGTGAAGCTTCAAAAGTGAATGGATTGTTGAAAATTGGAAATTCCATTTCATTCATTTTGTGGAAGTCTTCAAAACGTGTGTTAAATTCCGTAATCAGATTTTGCAGAAGTTGCGAAAAGTCGTCCAATTTTTTATGGTCCACTGTGTCAAATGATTTCAAATGTGAGAAATGATCCAAAGTATGGTTTTTTAACTGATTTTCCCAGTCTTAACTTTGTTTCAAAGGCATGAATACATTTGAGTGATAATCAAATTTTTACCCTGTAACTTTACATTCAAATCAGTCAAGTGTTTATTCATATCTACCAAAAAGGCACAATCAACCCACCAGTCATTGTCATAATCAATTGGCTTCCCTTTTTCTAACATGAAAGCTTGAATAGGGTCACGTAACTACCACGTAAATCTTTCTAAAACTGCCCCTCGACTGAGCCAACGAACTTCGGTGAAATAAGGCACATCGGAATATGTTTCGTCCAATTCTTGTAAAAACTGTCTGAACTGTCGGTGATTTAGTCCTCTGCTCCTTATAAAATTTACAATTTTAATTACAGGTTGCATGACTTGGTCCGTTTTTAAATGTTTGGATGCCAATGATTCCTGATGAATGATACAGTGAATTCCCACAAAATTCCCTGATATTTTCTGTTTCAATTTAGTCACAACGCCCGAATGTTTGCCAACCATGGCGGGTGCGCTATCCGTAGTTGTGCTGCTAAATTATTCCAGTCGAGTTCATATTCTGCTATCAAATGCTCAATTGCAGAATAAATATCATTTGCTGTCGTAGTACCTGTTAATGGAACGCACTTTAATAGTTCTTCAGTTATTTCAAAGTTACTATTAATACCTCGTATAAAGACAGCAAGTTGAGCTGTATGCTCTCGTCAACAGCCAGTGAAAAGTTTGTAAATTCCTTAATTTTCTCCTTCAGTTGAAGAACCAAATTTTGAGATAAATCACTTATTCTGGAAGCAAAAGTGTTTCTTGACAGTGAAATATTTTGAATTATTGACTTTTGAGATGGAAATGAAACATCGGCTACTTTTAACATACAGTCTTTAATAAAATCATCATCAGTGAAAGGTTTTGATCTCTTCGCGATTTCTAATGCAATAATGAAACTTGATTTCAGGGCGTCTTCGCTCTCAGTATTAGCTTTAGTAAACATCGATTGTTGACTTTGAAGTTTAGATTTTAAAGATGATAATTTGTCCATTCTTATCATATCAGTGTAACAATCAAATTTTGATTTATGATACGTATCATAGTGTCTCTTCACGTTAAACTCCTTACAAACAGCAATAGTTTGATTGCAAATCAAACACAGTGGTTTATCTTTCCATTCTATGAAAAAATATGCAATTTCCCATTTTGACTGAAACACTCTGCACTCACTGTCAATTTTACGTTTTTGCGACATTATGCCACAATCATAACAATTATGAAACTCGAATGAACACCAAACTGTAGGTACGTACGAAATACTTGACGCGACTGCTCGTAACAAAGACTTCAACCTGAGTGCGCGGGGGAGGGGCGCAGTGTGCGTTAGCTGCTCGGACGAAATAGAAGACGACTTCGCGCGCGCACGAGAGAGAAAAAGCATAACTAACACTCTCTCGCTCGTCTAGTCAGGCGCTACTCTTGAAATTACTTTTAAGTAAAGCGCGCGCATTTTTAAACCTGCGTAGAGGCATCGAGTGCAGTCTAAAATCTCTAAAAAACAAGATTCATTTATCTGTGATATATTGTGATTGCGGGCCGTATCGAAATGGCCCGAGGGCCGGATTCGGCCCGCGGGCCATTTCGATACGGCCGTATCTTTGACATGACTGCTTTAGAAGGTACTTTTAAATGAAAAGGTCAAGTTTGTGCCGTGAGCACCAATTGGCTGTTAATAACAGCCAATTGGTGCTCACGGCAAGATCAAATCATTTGCTTATTTGGAGAAATGCTCTCGGAAATGATTTAATTATTTAAATGAGATTTATTCGTGTTTTTAATGCAGTAAAATCATATTCTTTTAAGCAAGCGACATCACCGACTGACGCTAGTTTCTTTCAACGGAAAGAATCAATCTGGGATCAAAATCATTTCGGTTATCAATGCACTTTGTATTTTATTGCTGCTACATAAATCAAAATTTCTTTTGTTCCATTGTAAGGGTGACCCATATTGCGGGATTGAGTCCACGATTTAAAACTAGTAAGTCTTACTAGAAGTGCCAATTGAACAAAGGTTTTGAAGATGTTGTGGAAAAAAATGTGAAGTGTTTTAAAGAATAAATTAAAGCATAAATTCAAGATTTTCCATTTATAATTCAAGCGCGTTGTCTATGGTACTTAATTATAACGAGTCCGCAGGCGAATTACTCATAAAAATTTTACCTTAATTCTTATAAAAGGTATGAAAATAGGGTAAAATATTATTTATTAATAAAAATGGGTTACTACTATATTTATTTTTCTAAAAAATGCTAAAAATTATTGCGAGACATTTTACAAAGCCTTCTTTATTAAATTAAATCTTGATTAGCAATCCTTTTATATCCGTTATCTTTTACAAGGAAATCGGTGGGATTTTTTTTAAATAATGGGAATTATACGTCTTTGAAAGTCTGGTTTATTGATGCATCAACCGCTTAATTCATTCGACCTTGGTTAGAACGTGGTTGAATATAGTATTTATATACATAATATGCACCAATTGTAGTCACATACTTTAATCTCAATTGTTTGTAATTTTTCGCTCGATATTGATTGTATTGCGGGTCGCAAAGCCATCAGCAGAAGCGGTTTGTTGACCATCGTAGTATCCTGTCTGTGTTTTGCTGCATACATATATATATTTTTTACTTAAATATTATACATACGGTAATCAATGTCGTTAAATTGATTTTTACAATACAGTTTATATATTATAAATAAGATACGTTGCAATTTATAATGCTATATATATATAAGGTGTATCTATTCATACACGAAATATTTTAAGAGATTTACCTATAGCTGGTAAGGAAACCATAGCAACAAAAAATAAAAAAAAATATCTAGGTATATTATTAAAAAAATTAAGTAATTTAATATTACTTGACACACATATTAAATACTGGTTCTTTCTTATTTTTAAACATCCACTACGCTAGTTTACGCGGGCGGCGGTATTTGAAACGGCGCGCGGCTTTTGTGAATATGATCAAAGAAAAAAACATGCGCGCGCAGCGACGGCGGGGGCGCCTGCCACCCCTTTGCGGCGCCCGCGTCTCAGTCGCGGCATCTTGCTAGTCCAGTACCACTCGATCCGCGTGTCGTGTCGCTCGCGCGCGCTTTAGCAGACAGCTGACACGCGTCGTGCACGCTCGGGCAACATATTCAACAATGCCTAACTACAGGTATACCAACCAGGAGTACCAGAACATGGTGGTGTGCTACAATGAAGGTGGACATATTTTGCTCACAGCACAAGCCCTCTTCTTGGAGCGATTTGGGAGAAGACCATCACTGCAGACCATCCTTGGAGCTGTACAGCGGCATAGGGACTATAGGGTCTACATACCACCAGCGGCAGACGGAGGAAGGCAACGAGTGCCAGTAAGAATCGAGGACGACATCGTCGACTTCTTTTCGCAGCACCCAATGGCCAGCACATCAGACGCCGCTCGTGTTTTTAACGTCAGCAGAATGACCGTTTGGCGCCTTCTGCGGGATGAGAGGAAGCACCCTTTCCACTTCACTAGGGTGCAAGAATTAAAGCCTTTGCATGTTTTCTAGGCCCGTACCTTTATAATAGGCTTAATAAAATATTACATATATACCCCCTAACTAGAAAAAAATGTAAATTAATTGTATGCCAATATTTACAAAAATTAAGCTACGAGGAGACGGAACAGCTACTACTTGTACCACATTAAAATAAATAAATAAATAAAAATAGGGCTAAGAGCATCGTGATCACAGATACCCTCCTCACAAGCTCGCCTACACATATAATTATACGCTCACGCCTTCTTACACCCTCAAACTCTCAACATAACTTCACTCACACTGACACCCTCATATTTATACATCACACACACCTTAATTCACACTTTCATAAGCACGCACACTCACACACAAACATATATACACACACAATAACAATACACATTACACTTAATATTTTTTACTTACCTTGCATATATTTCTTAATGAGTTTTTTATTTTTTATTCTTGTGTTTAATTATCATTATTTTTTCTCAATTGTTGATTATGCATGCATCCACTGTCTGGCACCAGTTATATTATTTATTATTGTATTTAATGCGAGGGGAATGGTAACTGATAGCCGAAATACAGGCAATGCCTAGTTCGGCTACAGACGCTAAACTCAACGCCTTAACAGAAATTGTTTGCAACAATGCGATTGTTAAGTATTTATAAGTTGTTTTTGGAAATAAATAAATAAATAAATAAAATAAAAAATAAAAAGGTTGCAGTCGAAAAAAAAAAAAGCCAATGGACTTAACTTCACGCGTGGAATTTTGCCGTTGGTTACTGGAAGACCCGACGCGGCGCATACTCTGGACGGACGAGTCCACCTTTACGCGCGTTGGGATGTTTAACATCCACAACGCACACTGGTGGGCAACAGAAAATCCACATGTTGTTAGGCCGGATCATTTCCAGACGCGGTTCAGTGTAAATGTGTGGGCTGGGTTAATAGGCGACAGACTTTTAGGACCTGTGTTCCTGGATAGACTTAATGGTCAAACATACCTACAGTTTTTGACACGTGAACTAGCGACCATACTAGAAGACATTCCACTTATTTATTTAAGGACGATGTACTTCCAGCATGATGGTGCACCCGCGCACTATGATAGGCGCGTTCGAGAATACCTCTCTAACGAGTACGGCAATCGTTGGATAGGTCGGGGGGGGGGCCGATCCCCTGGCCAGCTCGCTCCCCGGATCTTACGCCGTTGGACTTTCATGTGTGGGGTAGGGCTAAAGACCTGGTTTATGGTAATGACGGCCATACCATATCAAGTGCGGTACAATTAAAAACGCGGATTGTGAACGCTTTCGCAGTGATGGCTAGTGATAGAGACACATTATTAAAAGTGCAAGGACACATATTAAAACGTGCAGCCGTCTACGTGCAACAACAAGGCGAATATGTTCAACAATTGGTGTAAATAAAAACTACGTAGGTACTAGGTATGTACATTTTAAATTATTATAAATAAGTTAATTCTAATTTTTAGACACGCCAAATTAGTGTTACTGTAATTCGTAAAAAGCGTCACAATTAGGTACGAATTTCTTATAAAATAGACAGGTTTCCGACTTGCGACATAAAGCCAAAACAATAATAATGTGGAATAATAAGTACCTATTATTCATTATTGACAGCATTCTTAAAGTTCACATCTATCATCTATAGGCAACTAACAATCAGCTGACGGATACGACTCATCATCAGTGGTCATTAACATGCGAATTCGAATTGAACCTATCAGCTGTTTATTGGTATTCACCTAGTTTACAGATGAAATGAAATATTTATTTTGTAAATTGGTTCTAAATAACACTTTTACACGTCATTTTTTGTGTTTTGAGTAAAGCTTGATGAGGCCGGTGTTTCCTGACTACTCTGAAAAGAAACACCGAAACAAACTCAGAGGTCAACGTCTCTTAAAGTCCATTCAATTTGTATCATCGTATGTGATGTAGGGAGGATATATGTAAATGTAGATGGGTAGGTATTGTAGGTTAGGATTATAATTGAAAAAAATGCTTTAATCGCATCTAGGTTCCTTTTCGTAAAACTTTAATGGAGGGAATTTAATAATTTACCTACTTAGCTTTAAATGGTATTGTAATTTAAATTCACGTTTATTATCATTGTAAGCGATAAGTTATTAAAATAACACTAGAATGAAATACGAAGTCTACCTACGTTGGTTTATTTTTAACATCATCACGCCTGCATTCTCGGTAGAGATAGGCAGAGATGTATTTTCGTCCACTACAGTTCACCAGTGATATTGTTAGGTCCCATGTAAAATGAGGTGCAGGCAGGTGTTTGAGTCCGGCAGAACACAGACTGGAGTGAGGTAACCGTCAGAACGCGAAATAAGTACCATGTAGCGCCGTCACGTGGAGACATGCATGCAAAGCGAATACTCGCACTAACTCACCGACTGCTCGACACAGGCGCGCGGCGGCGGCACGTCACTTCACCGTGGCGGGCGGGTCATTCATAGAATATGGAGTAAAGAGTTTATGCAAAATGTCTCAAGCGGTTTTAAAATTATAATAATTACGTAAAACAAAAAAAAAACATAGATAAACATTTTTTTTTTCGTGTTTATTGTTTCTTTACCATGTATAGGTATATCTCTTAAAATATTTCGTGTATGAATAGATACACCTTATATATATAATCTCAATTTTTGGAGAGATATATATATATCTCCAAAAATTGAGATTTTTGAGTTAGCTCTATTAAGATCTAGGTGTGCGATATAGTCTATCAGATCATCTGCGCACAATTAAGAAATACTTGGTTACACCTGCTATCTTGTATTGATCTGTGGAACAGATGACACGGTCAGCTTTATCACCTAAAGTTTTTGTTGTTTTTCTTTTATTACGACTTTACTGTTGCTTTCGCTGGGTGGAACGCAAATCGCATATGGGCCTGGCATATGAAGTTTTCATTAATGATAGTCTTGTGTTTGACCTTCACCTCACGCGATGGTACGATGTTGTGGTCGATGATAAAGCAAGATATTTTCTTTATTTTAACCAATTTCATATAATTTTATTTACAATGATATTATTTCTCCTAAAAATCTAGTAGTGAAATCCAATTCTTCAAATGAAGTCAAGTTATTCCAATATATGTATATTTATTGATTTATTGAGGATGGAATAATCAGTAAACACTTTCCTTAAATATTTATTCATGGGTGCAAACTAATGCCTAAAACGCAAATTCAATATTTCTTGTTGTCTTTGGTACGTGTAAATTGATGAAATCACGTGGAATATAATAAAAATCCTTCACATTTTAGGGACTGAAAGATTGGCTTGTTCCTGCTAATATAAGTATGAATAGCCAGGATATCTCCTCATCATCAATAACAGGCTAGGTCGAGAACCTTCATTCCTTATTTTTTGCCATTTTCTTGGTGCAATTTTCATATTTTTCGTATTCGTATTAGAAACATCAATTCAACTTTTGATAGTAGTATCTAAGTTCCATTATGTATGGCCTGGTTATTAATCTTTGTGCTATATTTGAGTAGAGTGAGGAATAGATCAATAAAAATATACCAAAAGCTTTAAGGACGCATTTACGTTTATCACTCGCTCAATTTTAGGTATCCTAGTAGCAACACAACAACATTTCGCGCACACACACTTACAAACCATTGTTCGCCCGATTTTATACATTACTTAACTAATATTGATACTTGAAGGTAATATTATATTTTCTTTAATATTGTTTGATCATAATAAGTTGTAATTTATTGTTTACAAAGGGTTACATGCTTATTGATTAGATGTTAGTTTCAATTTTGTATTAATGTGTTTGACGCCCGATTAGGAGTACTAGGGGACTTTGGAAATAAAATACTCATATGTGATAAAAAATTAATAAGAAATAAAGGAGTTTCGTCATGCCTGTCTGTCTGTCTGTCTGTTTGTCCATCCGTCTATATGTCACATCTATTTTCAACCGACGAAAAAAACGGAGGAGGTTATGAATTCGACGCGTATATTTTTTTTAATGTTTGATCACCGATTACTCGAAGACGGCTGAACCAATTTGGAAAATTCTTTTTTTGTTTGAAAGGGTATACTTCGAAATTGGTCCCATTGTCACCAAGTCAGGAGCTGATAATGGGATCTTGGAGTAATCGAGGGAACTCTTCAAGTATTATAGGCACACCTACAGTGATTTGAGTATTTTTTTATAGTAACTTGTATAGTTGCATTCGAAAAGCACAATTTGTGAAGTGGATCTGATGATGAAGACCACAGATGGCCACTGGAACTACTCAATATATAAGTAGGAATAAGAAGTATTTCATGGGTTCCGCTTCGATTACTTGGATATGGTTATTAAGCACAATATGCTCGTCACAATGCATAATTATGGTAAAGTGAAGCTGATGGTGAAATACCAGGAGAACTCCTCAACAATTAACGGCCCAGCATTCGGAAAAGCAATATTTTGTCTACTTTCTAACTAATTTCGGAATCGGAACACCGCCTACCTACCGAAATTAAAGTTATTTTTCACTTTACAGTGTTTTTTGAAGTCGGTTTAATTTTTTTGGTAAAAAGTTTTTATATTCCGAAACTATTAGGACTACACATGTGAAACTTGGTAGGTAGATGTATTCTGTAAACCGCTTTCCGATTCAAAGAAAAAAAAATAAAAATATTAAAAAAAATTATAAGGGGGTTTTCCAATAAAACCACTCGCAAACCAATGTACAGCAAAGGGATATTTATTAAAACACTTTTACAAGATGTGCTAAGGTAAACTACACACTAACACAATAAAACTACTACGATCGAAGTACGTGATGTGACCGCCCGATATCGGTTCCGCGAAGGGATGCCGACCGTGCAAGCCAGAGAGCGCTCAACTGCCCGAAACCGTTCCGAGGGAAGCGGTCCGTGCAAGCCGAACTGGCGGACTGACGGCGCGCGAGGCCTTATATACCCTGCGGCCGCGGAGTGGTGGCAGTGACGTACGCTTGAGTGGGGCTCGGTGGGAGGTGCGCGACGTCATATGCGCGCACGCTCTGTGGTCGTGTTACAGTCTCCCCCTCTGTCTACGAAGACGTCCCGGTGAGGAAGACAGGACTTAGGTAGGCTGCTGCTTCTTTGGCGGCCTCCCACGGGGACGGGGCTTGACTGTGGGTGTCTGGTCCTCCAGCGGAGTTGGTTTGTACTTCCGCGGGCGACCCCGCCGGCGTAAGGGTAGGAACGGCTCGGGCAGAGCGGCTGATGCCAACCCTTGGTACGGACGCAGGGCTGAGGAGTGATACAACCCTGCAGTCTGGTTTGGAGTGGCGGGATCAGCAATCTGAAAAGAAGATGGTCCATGAATGTCTTTGATGAGGTATGGGCCATCTCGGCGAGGTGCTAGTTTAGCACTGAAACCTTGTGATGATTTGCTTAAGGCATGAACATCAACCATAACTTGATCGCCAGGCTGATAGTTAGGACATGGTTGACGTCTCTTATCAGCGTATTCTTTTCGCTTTTCCTCTTTCATCTCCTGTATCTCATGGGCTCTTTTCAATGTAGAAGCCATCATCAATAACTTTGGTGTTATCTCGGGAACAAAGTTTTCATTTTGTACTATGTGTCGCAGGTCATGATTTATGTCATCGAACGTGCGAAGATCTCGGCCAAAGGTTAAGTAGGCCGGCGTGTACCCAGTAGATGAACAAACAGCTGTGTTCATGGCGAAACGTATGCTTGGCAAATGTTCTGACCAACTTTTATGGCTATCTCCTACTAGTATTGCCAACTGTGTTTTTAAATCTCGATTGCGCCTTTCGACGGGGTTGGTTTCTGGATGATAAACAGGAGTAAAACTGTGTTCGATATCCAGACAGTATGTCAGTTGCTGCATCACGTTGCTAACAAATTGAGATCCGTTATCGCTAATGAATCCTCTTGGTGTGCCATACCGTAGAATGATCTCATCCAATAGTACTCTCGCACATTCCTCTGCGGTAGCTTGCTTCAATGCAAATAACTCAACCCATCTACTAGCCAGGTCTTCTATAATGAAGATCCATGTCTCATCTTTAGCCGTTTTCGGTAATGGTCCGAACAAATCGAAGGATAATATTTCAAATCTTTGGTTAGGAGCCGTAGTTTGGAGCAGGCCCGCGGGTTTGAGATTGGTTGGCTTGTATCGCTGACATTGGATACAATTCCGGATATAATTTTCTATTTGGGTTCTCATTCCCTTCCAAAAGTATCGCTTAGCAATGCGTTCAGTAGTTTTCTCCACTCCATAATGTCCAGTGGAGGCTTCATCATGATACACACTGATAACTTTTGCTTGCTCATGCTTGGGAACAACTAGTTGTGCATTTTCATTATCATGTTCTGATTTGTACCTGTAGAGTAGCCCTTGATTCATGAGATACCCTTTTGTACTCCAATACCTTCCGCTTTCATATTGGTTTCCTTCTAGTTCGTTAATTATTTTTTCTATGTCTTTGTCTTTCAATTGTTCCTCTCTTATTTCTTTAGATTTCTTTCTTGGCATATCAATTATCACACTGCATACTCCACAGTCTTTTTCCATTGTGGGATCGCAATTAGGACGTGACAAAGTGTCGGCGACAACATTCGTCCTACCTTTGATGTATTTAATCGTCAGATTATAAGGTTGAAGTTGCAGGGCCCAACGTGCTAGTCGACCGGTTGGGGACTTCAACGACATTAGCCACTTCAGGGCTTGATGATCGGTCAGTACAGTGAAATTCGTACCCTCGATAAAACCACGAAATTTGTTCACTGCCCAGATTACAGCTAGTGCTTCTCGTTCTGTGGTTGAATAATTTCTCTCAGCTGGAGTGAGGAGGCGGCTAGCATACTCAACTGGATGCTCACTTTCTCCCTCCCCCTGCACCAAAACAGCACCGATCGCGTAGTTACTGGCGTCTGATTTTATTGTAAAATGTTTGGTGTGGTCTGCCTGTACCAACACCGGTGCCGTAACTAAAAGGTTCCACAGCTCGTCAAACACTGTTTTCTGTTCATCTTCCTTTCTCTCAAGGAAATGTAAACGCTTGATCTCTTCCTCAGTCAGCTCGCACTCATGGCTGCCCATGGAAAGTGAAGAGATTTCAGTCTCTGGGAATAAAGCTGCAGAGCCTGGTGACAGCTCGACGTCAGCGTTATTGATGTTCCTACGCGCATCCTCGTACAATGCATCAATAACCGGAGAGTATCCATCGAATAAGGTCGTTCGTGGTCTCTTGGGAGGAGTCGAGAATCCTATGGGTATTAATGGCCCATAAGGTCGATCCAAGGCTTGCTCTGTTGCTCCAGGCACAATAACGGGACTTCTCTTTGGAGAATGTGGAGGCGTCATCATTTGCATAGGCGGCTCCTGTTGCTGTTGCGTAATGAATTTCGTCATACCAACAGGCGATAGTACAGGGCTTGGTGTGTTCATTATTGGTGATTCCATTGCTGGTATGCACACACTGGATAAAACACCCGCTATGTCCTTTGATTCATCCAGACCCTCTGGTCTTAGGTCGTACTTCTTGTGTGGTTCATCCACAAAATGACAAATTCGTTGGGGTAGGTCTAGGGCCAACATTGCATCTTCTATAAATCCTACCCCAAGTAGCGTCCTATTCTCTCGGGCATCCGGAAAGATAACGAAGGACGTGATTACGTCTCGGCCAAAGAGGTTAACATTCGTCTTAACTGTAAGGACGTCCTGTCTCCTTGGCACTCCATCGGCGAGTGTTACATACATAATCTCCCTCTCAAAACTTACGCCGTTTCGCTGTAGACGTGTATATAGTTGGTAGGAGGCAACACTCGACTTTGCACACGTATCTATATACGCTATACCAGTCATTCCTCCGACGGTAATAGGTACAGTGGGACGTGGTCGTACATCAGCAGTCATATTGGCTGAGCAGAAACAGAAATCGACTGCCGTTAGAGACTGCTTGATTTTACATTTAGGGCAGCGACTGCGTATGACACCTGGCTCACCACAACCGTAACAGGCAACCTTCGGTTTGTCTTCATTTTGTGTGCTCGAGGTGGTTTCCTTAACATTATTCTTAGCTGCGTCGTCTCTTGCCTTTTTTCTACATATCTCAGCCGTGTGACCGGGCAGACGACAGTAACCACAGCGTGTCTTATTTTGTTTCTTGTATGTTTTTTGTTGTGTTGTTCTATCTTGATCTTGTAAATACTCTGATTCTTCTTTTTGATTGCTTTTCTCTATCAGTGTTATTTCAATATCTCTTATCCTTTTTAATAGTTCATCAAAAGTTTTTACAGAATCCTTAGAAATCTTCTCCCTCACAGGGAATTTTATCTGGCCAAAAACGAGGTTGATCTCTTGCTGCTCCGTATGTGGCTCTGACATCTCAGCAAGAAGCGCGCGTTTCTTAGCAATGAAAATCTCGGTCGGGGTCTGGTTGTCTTGCTTTACACCAACTATTTCCTGATAGATAATGTAGTCTAGTTTCTTTGGAGCAAAGGTATGGCGCAAGCGTTCCTTAAAACGTTCCCAAGTCTTCACGCTACTTTTAACGCCTTGCCACCAAATCGCTGCGTCACCGATCAGAACTAAAGGTAGGCCTTCAAGAGCGTTCTCGTCTGATATTTTTTCTACTTCCTTGAACACTGTCACAGCTGCTAAGAAAGCTTCAACTTCGACCTTTGATCCTCCAAATTTAGATGGGCATTGTGAAAAGGTACTTCCCCCTCGCGTGCCAGTGGTTATTGCGAGGATCAGCTCCTTAAACTGGCTGTCTGACATGTTGATAGCCATTTCTGCAGGTGAACTATCTCCAAATCGAACTGGTCTGCGAGTGGGCCGTGGCCTTAGATATTTTCTATCTTCGGCCTCCACGTTGGGCGCCACTTATAAGGGGGTTTTTCAATAAAACCACTCGCAAACCAATGTACAGCAAAGGGATATTTATTAAAACACTTTTACAAGATGTGCTAAGGTAAACTACACACTAACACAATAAAACTACTACGATCGAAGTACGTGATGTGACCGCCCGATATCGGTTCCGCGAAGGGATGCCGACCGTGCAAGCCAGAGAGCGCTCAACTGCCCGAAACCGTTCCGAGGGAAGCGGTCCGTGCAAGCCGAACTGGCGGACTGATTTTTTTTTTTTTTTTTTTTTTTTTTTTTTTTTTTTTTTTTTTTTTTTAGGTAGGGCCACTTGTAGATCAGCACACTAAGGCTGTGAGTCTACTTAACCGGACTTTCCTGTGGTGACCTCTAATAAATTAAAGGCCCCCAGCCAGGGCTTACAAACTAAAATATACTTAAAAACTAATGACCGCACGCTAAGGGCACTCCCTGTGGAGTACGGGCCTCGGCATAGCGGGGTCATTTTGGGAGGGCAGCAAAGGGACAGGCTGGGTCATATTATTTACGGGAGTATTTATTGCTACTGGCTCAGCATCGCGGGCTGGCTCGTTTGGCAAAGGTCGGGGAGGATTTTCATTACAAGTACGCGGACGTCGCGATGGGCCTCGTCGGCGAGGCCGGAATAAGGAACGCGTTCTGTATCTGTGTCTTCTAAGAGTGCTGGTTTCCCTACTGCTCTCTTGTCGGATGGTGGTGGGGTCGTCAGGCTCGTCTAGGATGTTACGCGGGCGACGAACCCGAGAAATCTTGGAGGGTCTGTATCGGGCGGCCGATACGATCAGGGGGTTAGTGTGGGTCTCAGCAGAGGTGAAGTAACGCACTGACATGCGTTTCAACACTTGCTTTATGGTCGGGAGTTTGAGGTCTACGTGGAGATCCTCGTTCCTACAGAACCAGGGCGCGCCCGTGGCCTTTCGGAGAAAACGGTTCTGAATGACTTGCATCCTATGGATCTGATTGGGACTGGCATGAGCAAACACCGGACAGGCATACGTCATGATAGGACGTATGCATGTCGTGTATATTCGGATTTTACATTTAAGGGAGAGCTTGCTGTGTTTATTCAGCAGGGCGTGGAGCCTACCGAGAGCGAAAGCGGCTCGCGAGCGAACCGACTTTATGTGCTCACTGAAGTTGAGAAACTGGTCGAGGATCACACCTAAGTATTTGGCTCGCTTCTCCCAAGGGATTGGCTTGCCGAACATAGTGATCGGGCGTGGGGGGGTGAATTTTTTATGCTGGCGAGCCCTGCGGAACAGGACTGCTTGACTTTTGTCGGGATTTACCTCAATCCTCCATTTCCTAAACCAATCGCCTAGTGCGTTGGCTGAGGTCTGGAGGGTATGGGCGATGCTAACGGGATTATGTCCCGAGTAGTAGATGGCCGTGTCGTCGGCAAACAGGGATAACTCTACTGGGGGCTTTTTGGGGATGTCGCTAGTGAATAGCGTGAAGAGTGGGGGGGAGAGCACGGCGCCCTGAGGGACGCCGGCTCTGATAGGGCGGGGAGTGGAAAGCGCTCCTTCGATACGATATCTGAAGGAGCGGTTCGACAGGAAGTCTCGAATGATGAGCACGAGACGGTCCGGCACACCTAGTTGGTAAAGCTTATAAATTAAGCCATTGTGCCAGACTTTGTCGAAAGCCTTCGCTATATCAAAGAATAGGGCCCCCGTCACCAGACCGCGTTGAAAACGGCCGCTAATGTGCTCTACGATGCGGTGGGCTTGGTGGACACTGGAATGATGGGCTCTAAAGCCAAACTGTTCGTTAGGGATTAGGCTCTTGGCCTCGACAAAGTCCTTGAGCCGATTAAGAATAATCCGCTCGTAGACCTTGCCGAGGGCGCTGAGCAGACTAATGGGTCTATAGCTAGTCGGGAGGTTCTTGGGCTTTTTGGGTTTTGGGATACCTATCACTATAGCCTCTTTCCAAGCTTGTGGAAACAAGTTGTTGGACAAGGCGCCATTGAAGATGGCAGTCAGTAGGACTAAGATCGTACGTGGGAGGAGTTTAAGTGCCCTAGTGGTCAGTCTGTCAGTCCCGGGAGCTTTCCTAGGTTTGAGTTTCTTGATGATCTCCTCCACCTCGTCTTCCGTGACGGGGGGGAGGGGAGCATCAGGGTCCTCGACAGGGGGTTGGGCAGATCTACGTTCGACCTCAGCATCCACGTGGGCAAGGTGGGCTGGGTCGACTGGTTGGGAGCTGGGAGAGCACTGTGCCTCCAGGCTGTCGGCTAGGCATTCGGCTTTGTCTTCGTCGTCGAAGGCAATGCTTTTGTCCGGGCGGATAAGGGGAGGCATTGAGGCAACCTCAGTGGCGCGCATTTTCCTCTGAAGTTGCCAGAAGGCATGGTGGGTGGGTTCCAGTTCGCTCAGGGTCTTGTCCCAGCCGGCTTCACGCCACTCTCTGATGCTGTTACTTACTTTGCGCTGTAAGTACCGCATGAAAGTTTTGTTATTCTGGCAGGGGAAAGCTCTGTAGGCACGGACTGCTGCGTTCTTCTCAGTCAGCAGGGCCCGTACATCGTCCGGGAGCTTCCGGCGCCAGTGCTCTGACACCGGAATCTCCCTTGAACAGTCGTTCAAGACAGATTGTACGTGCTCCGTGAGTGAGTCGATCGCAGCCGTCGTGTCGGCGGCGGACTGGATGTGGTCGGGGATCTTGTCCAGGTGAGGAGACGTGTTGGATTTCAGCAATTCGCCTACTTTCCTCCAGTCAGTGATCACCTGTGTGGGAGGGGGGCGGTTAGGGTCATAGGGACCCGATCTCGGAGTTAACTCCAAGATCACCGGTCTATGGTCAGAGTCAAGTTCGTCTACCGTCTCTAAAGAGTGCAAACGTAAGTTCACATTCTTCAGGAGGGCAATGTCGAGTACGTCGGGCAAGTGGGATGGCTCGAACGGATAATGAGTAGGCCGCATAGGACCTATGATATCTATGTGGAGAGGTGTGCAAAGGTCGTATAGTACCTTCCCACGGGGGTTGGTAATACGACTACACCATGCGGGATGTTTGGCATTGAGATCCCCCGCTATAAGGACGGAGTCACTCATGTCAAGAAGGGCTGTAAGGTCGCTTCGTAGTGAGGCGTTTATCGAAGAATTTGAATCTACGTCGCTGTGCGGTGGGAGATACGCGGATACTATTGTGATAGAGGGATGGCCCGTCATGCCTAGCCGGCAAACGGATACCTCTAAGTGGGCAAGGGGCGGCGGATCCATAGGGATGCAGTGCAGGGAGTTCCTATAATATATTAGAGTGCCACCTCTGTGACATCTAGTCCTATCGTTCCTAACTAGCCGGTAGTTGGCTACCTTGGGATCCCTAAGGTGGGGTTTGAGGAAGGTCTCTTGGACCAGAAGGATGTCGAGACTATGATCGCGAAGGAAAGTCGCGATCTCGTCCCGTTGATTAGTGATGCCATTGGCATTGAAGTAACCTAGCTTTAGGGATCGGGGCTTTAATCTTTTACTAGCCGTGTTATACATTATGGCTGTTTAAAAAGGTTATCAAAATGACTTTTGACATCGGGATACTGATGGTATACCCGAATCAGGGAGTTGATGCTAGTGCAGGCCACGACCTCCTTTGCCATTTGGATGGCGCGGGGGGACTGGAAGAAACTGAAGGTATTCCCAAGGATGAGGAACGCATCGAGTTCCGGCTCTACCGAGCGAGGGAGTGACTGGGGAGGAGGTGGGGGCTGAGAAGCCACAATAACCGGAGCGGAGGGCATGATGGGTTGATCCATCAGCCCAGGGACTTTCGGCCTTAGTGCTGGGAAGTTTTGGGCGTGATTCGCCGCCGTCCAAGGAGTTGGACGCTGGGGACTGAGGGTCTGAGGGAGCTCAGACGAGAGTGTAGGACACTCTCGTCCCTGGCGTGCGCTAGCGCGCGTTGCCAGTTTAGGGGCGGAGGTTTTCGGGGCTTTCGGACAGCCTCGGTAATTGGCGGGGTGACCAGATTGCCCGCACAGCACGCAGCTGGGCGGGTCTGGGCATTGGGACCTGTCTTTTGGGCGACTGCACTCGGCGGTGCCGTGATCGCCCAGGCACTTTACGCACCGGGGTTTGCCGAAGCAATTCCGTTGCGCGTGGCCGTATAACTGGCAACGGTGGCATTGGCCTACCGTGCCACTCTTGTGTGGCTTCTCAATTAAAATTCCTGAAAGACTGCATACAGTCTTCAGCGCAAAGATGGGGTGGGGACCTTCGGAGACGGGGTGGCAGATGACGAGGACGTTGTTAGACGCCCTGCCACCTCTGCCGTGCCTACGGTGCACCTCAATCACCGGGATGTTCTGTGACTCTAGGTCGCAGACGATCTCGGTGGTGGGGATCTCACTGGGGATCCGGCAGAGGACCACCCGAACGGGCTTGCTCTCATGGAGCGTATAAGTGTGGTGGGGGATATTTCGAGCCTTGAGTAGCTTCGAAAGCGCGCGGTGGTCGTTAGCTGTCGCTAACCCTACTTTTATGCCGTTCTGAACGGCGCGGGCATTCGTGTAGGCGATGCGTTGCTCGCCACACGCTTTGGACACGTTTGTCCAAGCCCCCTTATCATGTATGAAGATGGGTGGGGGAGGGATGGTCTTGCGCACTGAGGCGCTGACGACTGGGGTTTGAGTAGGGCTGGGCCTAGTGGCCGAGGAAGTGGAGGGCTGGCTCTGCACTAAGCGTGCTGGCTCGGGAGGGGAGGGTTTCTTGGCCTTAGGGGCCTGGGTGGAGGACGAGGCCTGCGACCTCTTCTTCCTCTTTCCCTCGACGAGGATAAACTCGTCGGAGGAAGAGGTTTGATCGGAGGAGGAGTGCTCGGACTCCGCTCGCTCCGAGCGCTCAGAGTGTATGCTCTCTGCGCGCTCCGAGCGCTCGCCTTCCGAGCCCTCTTTTTCTTGTTCCTCCTCCTCAGAGTCCATTTCGACGTCTGGGGGGGAGGGGGACCTATCTGCGTTGGGCGCGGGGGTGGGACCTAAATCTGGCTGTGGGGCGGGAAACACCGCGGGGGGTAATTTTACAATCTCATCTTTATACTCCCTTTGTAGGGCGGGGTTTTCAAATAGGATCTTTCCTAATAAATCGGTTGTTAGATTTAACCGAGCCGATAGGGATTCGACTTTGGACATGAGATCCTCCATCTTGTCCTCCATATTGGAGGCGACAAAGGTGGGCATCCTACTCTCCTAACCCTAACATATGCGCCTCGAGGAGACACGTCAAACGTGAGCTCCCCGAGCAGACGGTCCCCAAAGAGCCCTGCCCCGGAGTTTCTCCTAACACTTCGCTACCGAGAAGAGAAACCCAGACAAACTCGGTAGCTGTGTTGCCGTCTGATGTGGCCTGAGGGGCCCTATTTGCCTAACCCTCCGGGCGGGAATGACCCGGAGGTGAGTTCGCTCCCTGCGGGGATAGCAGGGAGGTGTGTACCTACTGGTGTGCCCTAAGCTTGTAATCCGGTCGCCAATCTTAATGTGCGTACCGGGCCCTATTGGGTCTAGTGCGAAGGGGTAGATACACCCAACCGACACTAGGTGTGTATGCTGTGAAGAGAACTCAGTAACTAGGTTTGACTAGGAGATCCCCCAAGGCCAAAACCTAGCACTCGACTCCAATTGACTGCTTCACCCTGAAGGGGATCAGCGGGTGCGTCGGGTCAGCACCCCCTTGGTATTGTTGACACCGTGAGGTTTCCAACCAAGGACCACGAAACTGTGGTTTTACCCTGAAGGGGCCAAACCAAATTGTTTTGACAATCTCTGTTAGAGAAGCACGATATCCTTCACCGCCTCGAAAAAGGCGGATCCGGACCAGGCGTCGTAGTCGGCGACTACGAGTGACGTCACGGCGGGCGTGACGAACGGAGCGATGACTCAGGCACGGAACGATCGAGAGCGCGGAGCGGCACGACTGTCGCGGGCGAGCGTCGGAGCAGAATGATTTTTTTTTTTGGCGGACTGACGGCGCGCGAGGCCTTATATACCCTGCGGCCGCGGAGTGGTGGCAGTGACGTACGCTTGAGTGGGGCTCGGTGGGAGGTGCGCGACGTCATATGCGCGCACGCTCTGTGGTCGTGTTACAAAATATAAAAAAAAATATTTTCAGTTTCAGTTCCATGTACCCCACATGGAACTGAAACTGAAAATATTTTTTTTTCATGAATCTTATGCGTGTGTGGTATTAATAGACAGGTCTTTAAAAATGACATACAGGTTTCTAAAACCACTTTTTCATAAAGTTAATACTTCCAAAGTGGTAAAATGTGTCCCCCCCTCTTACTTCTATAATAATGGAGTGAAAAATTATACAAAAATATATGCTATGATCCTTAATGTAAACTTTCAACGAAAATTGGTTTGAACGAGATCGGGTTGGCAGTTTTTGAGATACAGCATATTTTATAAAACCGCAAATAAAACTTTGTAATTCATACAAGCACTATGAAAAACAAAGTTATTTGGTGTAGTTACTACGGAACACTTCATGGGCGAGTCTGACTCGCAATTGGCCAATTTTTTAGTTTTTGTACGAACTGAACATTTTGGCATATTGAACCGTATGAAGTTAGCCCAACAAAAGGTAATTTGTTATCGTTGAGGAATTCCCTCGACTGTCTATAGTATCCATCATCAGACCTGTAATGGCACTTATAACCCATATGGGTGCAAAGTTCTCATCAATATAAATGAATTAAGTCCAAACACAAGGTAGCTACTGTAAACCGTTGAGGAGTTCCCTTAACTGTCCTTTGTCTTCATCATCAGACCTCTAATGACAGTCACAAACTATCTAGGTGTAAAGTTCTGGTCAATTCAAATTAATCAAGCCCAAACAAAAGGTTACTGCTGTAAATCGTTGAGGAGTTCCCTCGACTGTCAGGAGTCAATCTGATGAAAGGCTCCATCATCAGATCAACTCTAGACCTTCCTCAATTTGTAGTACTTTAAGATACTTAATGAGAAAAAAAAACATTTATACGGTCGAATTGCGAAACCTCCTTATTTGAAGTCGGTTAAAAAAAATTGTTGTTTCATGCTAGGTTCATTAACCAATATCCATCCAATTCTAAAAATAAGTACGGTTCTCGTTCTTACTTTTGTTTCGGTACGAAAAAGTATCAACGTATTTTAGTCACAGTATACAAGATGCCACTCTTTTTATTATAGGTTTTCGTGGAAAGCGATACACCCCTGCGTTCACGAGCGCGTCTCAGCGCGGAATGACGGTCGGAGCCGTGTGTTCGGTAGAAAAATGTATGAAGAAATTTGAGACCGATTTTATTTTTCTCATAAATCATAAAGTTTTTTATGTATATTCAAAATAATTAGCTTAACGTATAGATAAATACATAGGCTATAATTTCTTGTTATTTTGAAGTTAAGAATATGCTCCAGATTTGGCTTACAGGTACGTATTCAGACCCCATTTTTTGTAATTTTCTACGATTATTGCGGCGATAAAAACGTATTTGTGTGAAAAAGATGTATAGGACTGTGTAATTATAATGCATTCAATGTGGAGATGAATAAATTATCTTGAAATTAATACCATAACATTGTCAACATTTTAACTCATTATGTATCAAAATGGTACCAGAAAAACATTGATATTTGCGAGAAAACGTAAATGCGTCCTTAATTAAATGTATTACGGCATAAAGAGCGCGTGGATAAATTATAACAGTCGCACGGCGTACAGATAGATCCTCTAGGTTAAGCAACGTATGCCGAGGTCGGTTCGTGGATACGCGGCCATCTTAACATATTGAGATTCCTCCATGCCTCGGAAAGTACGCTAAGCCATTGGTTGCTTTCTCGCACCAACCAGCCACAGTATCTCGTAAGAACATTCCCGCAACCCCAGCAGTCAAACTCTCACAAAGATGTTATTTTTCAATTAATAATCACTTGTATCATCGTACTTCCAAGAAACAAAAACCTCGAATGCTTTGTTTGCACTGTATAGCTACTGGAAATGCTCACCCTGTGAACGGGAACGAGGTTGTACATAACTTGTAATGTAGCGAGCTAGACGCTGCAGGGTTGGCAATATTAAGGTTGCCTTCAGCTGTGGAGCTATTTATTAAGTTGCTGACTTAGAAACGTTGTCGGATCTTGCATCTGAGCTGATAGTTAGTTAATTGGAATATTTATAAGGATTAATAAACATAACCATTTCCAGTCTATACAACGTGTAACGGAAACCCCATATCTATCCAAAAGGACTGAAGACAACACCTGGTATGGAGTCTATGCAAAGTTTCAGCTCAAAATAAGTGACTCACAGAATTGACCACAAATTATTGGTTTCATATTATGTTTCTTGAATACCAGTAATAACAAACGTGTCCAGCACTATGAGGGTCATCACTTTCCACGTCACTTGCCAATAAAACCATAATTCTCTTCGTTCTTCTTAATTTGAAAAATTCCGCCTCTGGTATCAATGTATTGAAATTTCTAATATGCTCCACACATGTACACATAGGATTAGAAAACCTTTGCCATATCGTTTATTATCATCCAAAGAAGCCGTGCACTTGCTATGTATATACACTTTAAAATACACGTTGTACTTATATATTTTTCTTGCTGCCGGAACACAGGCCTCCTCTATGCGGAAGAGGCCGTAAGCCATCACGCGGGCCCAGTGCGTGTTGGTCTTCAGATTTTTGGCCCTAGGTCATGCCGGTTTCCTCACGATGTTTTCCTTCACCCTCAATGTAAAATGCTTAAGTTGTGCGTATGACAACTGAGCCAGCGGTTAACGTGCCTTCCGAGTTACGGAGGACATGAATTTGTATTATATTATTTTATGTTTATTTGCACAAATTTTGCCTTAATGGCAGAAGTAAATAAATCAAAATTTGGCGTAATGGGCACCTTTGCTTAGTTAATAAAGTAAGAGCCAGTCCTAACCCTGTCTCATTCATCATTCATTATTCAACAACATAATGCAGAGTAAACAGGTGCAGAGAAAAACAGTATTTTTAAGACCTAAATTCTACCAAAACCGATGGCCGTGGCAAAAGATTGAATTGAATTGAGGAATCTCGATAGGTGATGTTCACCCGTCCACGACGCACCTTGGCAAGCGTTGCTTAACCTCGGAGGTCGACCCGTCCCCTGTTATAACTTAGCCACGAGCTCCTCCTAATGTGACTAGATAGAACTCTCTTTGACTATATGAATAAAAAATATGTCATGCCGTCTGTTTCTCGCCGTGGCACCCCTGAACCTACCCCACATTTGAAGTAGCTACAGGTGATGATGTCACAGACACCGCACTGTACGCGTCTTGTCAACTTGCATCCCAGTTCATGCGTTACTGTGGCATGTTCCATACATGCCAGGGTAACGCTTGTTACGTTCAAGTGCCTACAAGTGCAGCTAGCTTGTTTGAAACGTAATGTCTTAATATCGATGCGCTTTTGTAAGAAATAAGTATTTATTATTATTGTATATTTCTGTACGGTTCCTGTAAAGTCGATCAAAATGATTGAGTAACAAGCGTTGCTACTTTTCTAGAAAAAAAAAAACAAAACATATGTGAATTAGCAGTGTTTTTGTAATTCCCTGCTGGTATTTGGTGAGAAAAGAAGAAGAAGACACTTGGAGAGAAAACTTAAGGCGGGAAAGTTAAGCTTTTGGGGAAAGACGAGGGAGTATGGGACTTTTACCTTACTAAATCCACGTCGGTGATCGTCATCAGCACTAACAAGGGCCCCTCTAAAATTACACACTCTATGAAAACGCCTGTACGGCATATCCCTGGGGACATGGAAAGGGGTCTCCCCTGAGCCTCGCAGTGCACGGCAGCACGTGATCACTGTACTTCCGTTTTTTCTAGGATAGTTTAAAACCTGGAATAACACATTAGTTACTTTACATCCAATCAAATTGTGTGAAATTTCAATGTGAACAAATTCTCGGGCAACAGCTAGTGATAGATAAGATTTGGGACCTATCTTAGATGAGGTGATATATTTTGAAGAGACATTCGAATATCGAGCGAGGACGCCCTTATTAAACAATTGCTATTTTAAGAATGCATGTGAATCATTGCAAATTAAACGATCTATGTTATGATGTTAAAGTCTTATAACACGCATAAGACTATAGTGAAGCTGACTAGTTACTGTATGTAGTACGGAAACATGTTTATAATTTTCTGGTTGTTAATGCACGTATGGTACAATGCTCTCGTCGCTCTCGTATTGTGGTGAGCCAATTAAAACGGAACTAAATCTGCAAAATGCAGGGCCGTAGGATAATGTGTAACCGTTATTTAGAGACTTGATGATTTAAAACAATTAAAACAGATTACCAATCAGTCAACCATCTCCTTTTGATTAGCCAATCGACCCGGCTTAGAGCGAATGCAAATTAAACAGGGTGTATTCTAGTCACATGTAGCGGTAATGTTATGTGTGTGATATGTAGAACTGAATCAATGACAAAACAATTAAGAAATGACTCAAATACGTAACACTAATACTGAAAGCTAGATACAGAGCAGAAAACTAGATATATTTCTGAAGTACTAGTTCAGCATAACGTAACGGTTCTTATTATTTATTCTTCAGTCTTTGGAACAATTCCGTTCTAAATTAAAACTCACCATAAATACTAAACAACAAACGGTCTGCGTGAATAGCGATACAGGGACACAAAACGTACTTATGTTTGTGCTACACTGGACTTCACAGTAAATTTAAAACGACATTGGTTACCGGGAAAAGGCGAAAAACGGTAAAAGAACGGTTTTTGTTATTTATTAGTAATGTGAAAACTTTCACATTGTAACCGCTATGTTGTGAGTCGGACGTAAAAATCACGTGCATTAAATTGGGTCCTTTGATTTTATATAGTTATTTCTAGTTGTTGTAGGTGCACTTTGAAATTTTTATAAATATATTTAATGGCAATCATACATTACTAGCCTATTTGTAATCCATCTCTATGCCAGATCTTACCCAGATCAGTTTAGGTATTTTTGCGTGATTGAGTAGCAAACTTCCCTCATTACATCTTATTTTAACCATTTATTTTATACGCGCTTGGCTTAGGATAAGTATAACTTGTTATTATTTTACGCACAAATCTAACGGCCCCGTACATTTGTTATTTATGTCGTCCTTCTAAAACAATTCGAATAACCGTATAAAAAAAATCAAAAGTAATAAGAATAATGCCACCTCCGAAGCAGGGTTGCCAAATGTACGAGGTTCCTCGTACAAATACGAGATTTGTGGTCTTCCGTACGAGGTACGAGGACACTATCAACCTCGTACAATTATGTACGAGATTTTGATAATATGGCCATACGAACATTTTGCATCACCATTTTACAATAGTAAAGTCATTTTAATAAAGACAGAGATAAGTAACCGGCTAACTGTGGAAACAGTGAACGGCACACTTCTTGCTGCAGAGAGTGCAAAAGGTTCAACTCGTACTGGAAACTGCGTCAATTTTGAACCCATACGAACATTTTGCATCACCATTTTACAATAGTAAAGACATTTTAATAAAGACAGAGATAAGTAACCGGCTAACTGTGGAAACAGTGAACGGCACACTTCTTGCTGCAGAGAGTGCAAAAGGTTCAACTCGTACTGGAAACTGCGTCAATTTTGAACCCACAAAAGGAATGTATAGCCGCATGACAATAGATAAAATATACGGCAGAAAAAACGATGACAGTGAGGATGTTCCTGACTAATACTTGTAGAAGAGATGTAAACTAAGTTACAAACCTTGCAAATTTTCATAATAATATAGACACATTTAGTTTTTTTGTGATTTTACTTGATTGAGTAATAATAAAGATTTTTTGAAATACAACATAAAGTGATGTTTTATTTAGTAGGAAACTTGCAATAGTTTATTTCGAGTAAAAGGTCCTAAATCCAGTAGTTCAATATGCCTTAATTTTGGTTTTAGCACGTTTTGCATGCATAATACCTAAATGTACGAGGTTTGAAAGCCAAAATACGAGATTTTTAGCTGCATATGTACGAGGGATTTTCTTTTGCGGTTGGCAACCCTGCTCCGAAGCAAAATTCAATCTCCCACCCCAGCTTAAAAACTTATACGCTTTTGCATTGCCAATCCGCGCTGATTGGCTAAAAAAAACGGAAAATAATGAAGACCATCGTAGTGGAAAACTTCGCAAATAAATAGATTTTCCGTAACGAACAGAATAAAAAATGGAGAAGCGTGGTAAGGGATGGGTGGTCGTATCTTCGTGTGAATAAACTGACCACTTTATTACCTCCGTTAATTCACTATACTTTTAGAGGGTGGACATGGAATCGCACCGTTTGGTTCTGAATGCGATATCCGCATTTTCTGTATTATTGAAAGGCTCGCATTTCAGCAGTTCAAGGGTCGATCTTCAAGCTAAGACAACGTTTGCCGGAATCGATCCGTGGATGGAAGATCAATAACACATCGAATTTCTGTAGACCACGGAAAGCACGTTAAGCCGTTGGTATCGGTTGTAATTTGAACGTCTTTAGCAATCGTTACGCGTAATCAGAACCTAGTTATTCTGTCACCAGTCTTACCAAGGGGTAGTCACTTGCACAAAACCCAGAACTGGAACAACAAAACGTATTAAATACTAAAACGTATTAAAATCACTAAAAAACTAAATGTGTCTAAATTATTATGAAAATTTCAAAGGTAACTTAGTTTACATCTCCTCTCCAAATATTAGTCAGGAACATCCTCTCTGTCATCGTTTCTTCTGCCGTATATTTTATGTGTTGTCATGCGGCTATACATTCCTTTTGTGAGTTCAAAACTGACGTATTTTCCAGTACGAGTTGAACCTTTTGCGCTCTCTGCATCAAGAAGTGTGCCGTTCACTGTTTCCACAGTTAGCGGGTTTCTCATCTTTATTAAATTGACTTTACTATTATAAAATGGTGATGCAAAATGTTCGTATGGCCATATTATCAAAATCTCGTACATAATTGAAAAGGTACGAGGACACTATCAACCTCGTACAATTTACGAGGTTGATAGTGTCCTCGTACCTCGTACGGAAGACCACAAATCTCTTATTTGTACGAGGAACCTCGTACGGTTGGCAACCCTGCACTGGCCACTGGAGAAAATTAGCCGTGATCCACCACGCGGGCCTAGTGCGTGTTGCTACATTCTAGCTTTTATTTTCCATGCTTATGCTCCGCATAGGAAAAAAGATTTGGTATTGATTACAAAAACAAAATCCAACCGTCGTTGTTGTAAAGTAATCAAAATAGTGTTTCAGCGATTTTAACTTTCGTATATCGATATATCATCATCTGCTTAGCCTTGTCCCAAATATGTTGACGTCAGCTTCCAGTCTAACCGAATGGAGTTGAGTATTAGTATATTGTATAATAAAGAACGGTGTAAAAAGCAATGCCGTCTTTGTTTCATCGTAACCGTACTTTAAACTTATTCATCTCGGACTTAGAATGTAAACGAAGCAAGTTAAGTGTTTCCTTGCATGCGGTTAATTGTATAGTTATGTTTAACTATGTAGAACATTTTCAACGGTGAATCAACAAACGGTTAGTACATTTTGTAAACATGGACTAACAAGACTTCATTGTTTAGTATCGCTTGGAAACGTAAATTATATGTGGTGTGTTTTTGGCCATATTTGTGCCTACGAGAACAATGACTGAAAGTACCCTAGAGAGCAAGTAATTGTCCTCGGTCTGTAGTAAATAATAATGCTATAGAGTGAATGAACAACTGCGAGTCCACGAGGTTAAGTTACTCTTGTAAAAATTTACAGGTATTTAAGTGCTCCCGCAGCCTGCGGCACTAGGTGCGAGGGAACACGGGATGCTTCTAATCAGTTTAGAGTCTGACAGACCCCTTCACCCGCTCCAGGGCGAAAGAAATCCATGAGGATTTCCACCTCCAGAACAAAAACTAAAACGCTTGTGAATATCATATCTTGGATGTATTGATGTACGGGTAGTTAGAAGCCAGATGACTTGACACGACTCTTGGCAAGAAGTACTTATCATTTTAACTGGTCTCTGGGTTGGACGTCAGATTATCAGTCGCTTCATATAAAACACATGTGCGTGTGAACTGAGGGACCACACTGGGAATTCGCGAAATGAAAATCCTAGGATTTAGTAGTAGACTTAAAACAATTGTAGAATGAATCTGGGAATTTGTAAACAAATATATTAAAAACTACGATCCATAAAGTGTGGTCCCTCAGTTCTCACAGACGATCAGCCAGATCTCGGAAAGTATCTCAAAAAAGAAGGTTTTGTGAATACAGACATTTAGTAAAGAATTTTTAAAGATATTTACTAAATAACAGACCATAAAGCATTAAAGATTAAAAAAAATATAACGACTAAACTGTGGTCCCTATGTCCACATAACAATGATAAATATTTTAGTGAATATTACTGAATAAAATTAATAAAACCCTTCTTTTTCTATATAAAGTTTTAGTAAAAGTCTTAAAACATTTTGTAAAAAGAAATGGAGCAATAATATCGAAGCATTTTGAAGATAGCGATGATTAAAGCTGGTCCCTCAATCCTCTCCTCCACTGACATATGTGCGTGTGTTAGCTGCTAGACGAGAGGAATATCAGAAAGTCTAGTGTACTTAACTTTTAGTAGTAAGTTTCTACTAAATAATGGATATCTAAAATTGTGTATTTCTTACCTCTCAGCTGAATAATATTATTTTTTTAATCCTATGAAAATAGATAGAGCAGTATGACCACACAATAAAACAAAATGTAGACAGTACTATTATACTTTATTTAATATATCATTATTTAGACGAAACACTAACAAGGTTGTACGGTTAACGGTTATACGGTTGTACCCTCTAACTGTGTCGGCGCCAACGTGATAGCCCTACTAAACAGGGATGCCACTGGCCGCGGACTTTGATTTGAATTTCAAATACAGCTATGGCCATTAATTGTTTGAACAAGGGGAGGTCAATCACGACATTAGAGTGTTTGTATATACTGATGACTGCCAGGTGTTATAGTATCTGTTATTACAAATACCAAATAACTTACATTTTCTTTGTAATCATAATCCATAATTCATCCATCAAAACAAATATTTTCTTGTCATGACATTTTTTACGTCAAGGCTGACAAACTGTAATTTCTTCTTCTTTGTAGTCACTGAATGGCTAATAGACTAAAAAGGTTGTTCATACTTTTATTATATAATTGTTATTCACTTTTATCGATAGGACTAGCTTAATATTGTATATTATATTGTGGTTGTCTACTGATTAACGGCATTTTAAATTATAATTATAAATTTCTAAAACACACTCTCAGATTTTATCGAAGAGGTTTAATAAATTATGCTCGAATATAACTGGCTGATCAAATAACTGGCAAGATGGACTATTTTGGACTCTACAATTTGAATTCTGGTACAGAATGAGAATGGAATGGATTTTGAACGCTGAGCTGGGTATAAAAGGCGCTGGGGGCCATCTCCGGGAGTTCAGTCTTTGACCAGTTTTTGAAGAGTTTAGTTCTCGACGAGTTTTGACGAAGAGTGATGGAAGAGGAAGTGCAGTACCCGCTGCCCTGACTCCTTGTTGGGAGCCTGCTGCCTTGACGCCTTGTTGGGAGCCTGCTGCCCTGACGCCTTGCTGGGAGCCTGCTGCCCTGACGCCTTGCTGAGAGCCCGCTGCCCAGACGCCTTGTTGGGAGCCTACTGCCAGACCGCCTTGCTCAAGCTGCTGTACGACGAAGACATCGTGGAGTAGAAGGCGATCCTGGAGTGGTCTGCCAAGCCGTCCCGCAAGTAATATACTCTAAACCTCCTCCTCTTCTCTCCTGAGTGTGTCAGTTAGGTAGGTAGGCCGTTTTTTTATAAAATACTGTATATTATTAATATATTAAATTTAATGGTACATCTATTTTACCCTCTTTTATTGGAGAAGTAGAAGGTAACGTTACAGTTTGGCGCCCAACGTAAAATCATAGCTAGTCGGTTTATTTTTTTTTTTCAAAATTTTAAAAGAAACTATTACTAGTAACTTTTTTCTTTGGACTCACTTTTTGGCTTAGACTCTTTTTTAATATTAAGTTCTAGGATAGGAGACTCACTCTTTACACTAACACTATACTAGACTTCCTCTTCACACGAACACTAGTTTATCACCTCTTTTACCACTAGTTTATTCCCTCTTTAACCTCTTATAACACTTTTTTTTATTTTTTTTGTGATCTTACTCTTACTCAACCTCTTTCTTATATTTAATTTATCCTCTTGAGTTTTTTTTTAGCACTCTTTAACCCTCTCATTTACCTGCCCTCTCCCTCTTTACCTTCTTTTGCTATCTATAATATTAATTTTCAGTCATGGATAGAATTATACTCCACTCATCGTCAAAAACTAAACAACGATTTAAGTATATAATTATGTAAATATATTCATCTTTCGTACTATATTCATGACTCATCTCTATCTTCTTCTCTTCTTTTAACTATCGAGTTCTTTTCGGCTTATTGAAACTCAATAGTTTATTTTATTTCTTTCTTTAACTTTGTTCTTAAACTTTAAGAGGCTTCTCTTAATTTTTATTTTTCTCTTCTATCTGAACTAATCAGATATCACTTAGAAGTACGTTTAGGTACATATTACCAAACCTTCTCCCTTTCTAACTCTCCAAGTTAGTTTATTACTATTTATCGACTCTAAAGTTGATCGAAGCGGATAGCAACTTCGTAAAAATAAGCCTTTGCTAAACCTTGTTTTTTATGTTATCGACTCTAAAGTTGATCGAAGCGGCTAGCAACTTCGTAAAAATAAGCCTTTGCTAAATCTTGTTTTTTATGTTATCGACTCTAAAGTTGATCGAAGCGGATAGCAACTTCGTAAAAAATAAGCCTTTGCTAAACCTTGTTTTTTATGTTATCGACTCTAAAGTTGATCGAAGCGGCTAGCAACTTCGTAAAAATAAGCCTTTGCTAAATCTTGTTTTTTATTTGATGGGTTTTCGACGCGAGCGGACTGACAGACTCCGAAAACAAGCCTACTGTCATGTACTAATCAGGTCGAGTAGTGATCATTGAATGTGAATCCTACCTGACCTAACTTCGTGAGATGTTGGTGTGATTGAATGAGGCATGTAAGTTATATGAATGTGGATAAACTTTAACCTTACAAAATTTTTGTTCTAGACCAAAAATTTTCTCGGGGTCGATGGGGAAATATAGTATCTGTTATTACAAATACCAAATAACTTACATTTTCTTTGTAATCATAATCCATAATTCATCCATCAAAACAAATATTTTCTTGTCATGACATTTTTTACGTCAAGGCTGACAAACTGTAATTTCTTCTTCTTTGTAGTCACTGAATGGCTAATAGACTAAAAAGGTTGTTCATACTTTTATTATATAATTGTTATTCACTTTTATCGATAGGACTAGCTTAATATTGTATATTATATTGTGGTTGTCTACTGATTAACGGCATTTTAAATTATAATTATAAATTTCTAAAACACACTCTCAGATTTTATCGAAGAGGTTTAATAAATTATGCTCGAATATAACTGGCTGATCAAATAACTGGCAAGATGGACTATTTTGGACTCTACAATTTGAATTCTGGTACAGAATGAGAATGGAATGGATTTTGAACGCTGAGCTGGGTATAAAAGGCGCTGGGGGCCATCTCCGGGAGTTCAGTCTTTGACCAGTTTTTGAAGAGTTTAGTTCTCGACGAGTTTTGACGAAGAGTGATGGAAGAGGAAGTGCAGTACCCGCTGCCCTGACTCCTTGTTGGGAGCCTGCTGCCTTGACGCCTTGTTGGGAGCCTGCTGCCCTGACGCCTTGCTGGGAGCCTGCTGCCCTGACGCCTTGCTGAGAGCCCGCTGCCCAGACGCCTTGTTGGGAGCCTACTGCCAGACCGCCTTGCTCAAGCTGCTGTACGACGAAGACATCGTGGAGTAGAAGGCGATCCTGGAGTGGTCTGCCAAGCCGTCCCGCAAGTAATATACTCTAAACCTCCTCCTCTTCTCTCCTGAGTGTGTCAGTTAGGTAGGTAGGCCGTTTTTTTATAAAATACTGTATATTATTAATATATTAAATTTAATGGTACATCTATTTTACCCTCTTTTATTGGAGAAGTAGAAGGTATCGTTACAGTTTCCGTTGGTCAAAGATTTTGATCAAACGACATCGGACTACAAGATAAACGGCGATGCGTCATCGTTAAATGATGGACATCCCATCCATACGCACTAAATGTTTTGGGAATACTTTCATTGTACGTATGGCTAAGGAGTGGAATTCCCTGCCGGAGTCTGTGTTTCCCGATAGCTATAACATCTTTAAGTCGAGAGTGAATAGGTTACTTTTAGGTAAGCGTGTTCCATTTTCGACCACATCATCACTTATCATCAGGTGAGATGTTGGTCAAACGCAAACCTATTATCAATAAAAAAAAAATTGAATTATGAGGAGTATTTTGATAGATGTATTGATCGATCTTCAAAGCTTATAACGGTTGTTGTTGTCAGTCAGTATGGCTGTCATTTTAACATATCTATATTAAAGCCGTTAGTTGTGACGGGTAGTCAGAAGCCAGCAAATCCGA
This sequence comes from Tholera decimalis, assembly GCA_943138885.2. NCBI lineage: Eukaryota > Metazoa > Arthropoda > Insecta > Lepidoptera > Noctuidae > Tholera > Tholera decimalis. Next base: position 16,743,039 of record OW964571.2, on the reverse strand, counting down.
CACCAGTCTTATCAAACCGGTACCTATCTTGTTATCCAGTTGCTGGGTTGTGGAGGTGCAAACGGTTAGACTGGAAGCCGACCCCAACATACGAGTATATATTTGAGAAAAAGGCTAGACTGAAGTTGTAATAATGTTGACTTTGAAATCATCTCGGTGTTTACTGCGGCAGTATGCGTTGTATGTATATTGACAAGCGACACCTGTTAAATTCGTACATGTCAACTGCTGTTGTTTTAAATACTTTCTAAATGTTGTATACTTTTCCAATTTGTGACATAAAAACTGTTTTACAATAGAAACATTGTGCAGATTTTTTTCTGCACAATGTTTCAAAGTTTTAAATATGCTAGATATGTTGCACTTTTTTCCTTTTTACTTTATAAGCTCTAGTTTAGTTTTATCTTCTGTGAAATTCCAAAACTCGTAAAGGTGGATTAGGCGACCCCAACGAGACTACATGGTAAGTTACTCTTGGCCATGTCCCACGGGACCTCTATACGTATATCTACATATAAATAAATTTGAAGTAGAAGTCACACACCGAAACTTCAACATAACTGTGTTTTCTCAAGTGCTTACCTATACATAGTTATTTAAACGATACTAAAACATAAACAAACGTAAAAAAATCTTTTTGCTTTTAATGGAAGTTTCACTTTATCCAGAAAATCCCACCAAATCCGGACTTCGAGATACCTACGAGAAGGCAGTTGCAAGTACAGATAGTTTTAAATATAAACATTAAGTGATTCTTCATTTAAGAACGTAAATGCAAACACAAAAGATTATTTTTAATAAAACTTTGCCTCACCGCCAGGTTTTGCGCATGTTCTAACGAGATATTGCGGACTTGGAACGCAAGGGCAATTCGAAGAACAAAGTAGGTTTTTAGTCTGTCTGGCACTCCCGCCCGCTCCACGCGAAAAAAAGGCTCTAATCAAATACTAGTTTTGCACCCACAGTGGATTTGCCGTGAAAGCTTAGCAGATAGATTCGCATTTATAATAGTAAGTATGCATTCTATAATGCTAGTTATGCTCATATTGGGATTTGTAGTTCATGTTTTCTCTCTTTTTCACACACATACAATTTTCATAAGCCTTTCATTTAATCTTTATTCAGATCTATCCACGAGTAAAACATGAATCATTTGGAATTAATCCAATCATCTATCTATCTTTCTAAAGTGGATTAGTTTACCAACGGAAATGGACATTATTCAACATTTTGGTCAGCCCAATAACGTTACAAATAATGTGTGATAAGGATAACACACACAGTGAATGCGGTTAGTACTACGGGATTGGTTCCTGTGGTTTTGTACAATGGCTAACAATGTACCTAGTTTAATTTGTGATAAGATTGTTTGCAAGTCGTTTATTTGTAAAGAAGTTAATCCGATTTTTATACTAATTCATTTCTGCTATTGCGAGCCTTGAGGTATTTAGGGAACTCTAAATACCGTAGTCATCTATTGTTGAACGAAGGTTCAAGTATAACAACAGCTAAATCCAATTAATATTCTAAATATGTTTTGATATTAACTGTATACTAAATTGAGCATTTACGTTCTAAGTACCTAAGAAGTTACTTCAATAGCTGTTTCTGTTACCAAATAAAAAGTGTTTCTCTGATATTTTTTGGGTTCAGTAGTTTTTAATGAAAAAACGGAACATGTATGGGAGCTACGTGGCTAGTGAGCTGGCTGACTGTCAATTTTACTTAATCTATGGCTTATTCCTGCTTGAATAATGCTGAAAAGTCAATAAAAGTATATTGACATGAGATTATCGAAACAAGTAAACAAACAAGCCGGCTCATCTAAACCCGACAAAACATCACAGGAAACTTTAAAAATGCATTTATGAACTTTAAAACATAGCTCAGAGATGCCATGATATCATAAAATTTCCAACGAAATATATCAGGCTTACATTTTTAAATTTCAGCGCATGAATTTGAAAGCGTGTTAAAACCTCAAGTGTTGTTAGGACGCTTGGTTACTCGCACCGAACGTTGGATATAACTGCGAAACATTTTCGCATATTTCTTCTTTGTGAGTCCGGAAAAAATGTGGGATACCGATGGATGGGAAAGGATGCCCTGTCGTTACATATTTTCTAAAATATCGCAAGTTTTCAAGATATATTTCCGAGACGTTTTCCAAAGGGATTTTAAAACGATTGTATAGATATCTCTATGATATTCCTATTATAACTTACACTAAGTAAAATAGTGTAATTAATTTTGACTTTTTAGTGTTTTAAATCATGTGTTTTGAAAAGTACGGGATTGGGTATTTATTTAGTTAGATTTCACTCTTGTGTTGGACGTCAGATTATCAGTCGCTTCATATAAAACACCTCTTAACCCGACCCAAACATCGCTGAAAAAATACTAGGTAAGCAATTTTTTCAAAAACATATCGTTCGAAGTTACTAGGACTCACAAGCTCATATAACTCTATACTCGTCGAAAAGCAATCTGGGTCTCGAATTAGAACTACTTTTAAAAATCTAGTCGAATACCCTTTTCACACATACACTTAAATCAACAAATAACACTCACTACTCAGTGAATTTAAGCTCAACACTTCGAAATACTTGACAAACCTTTACCCTGTAACTGTGTCGACGCCAACGTGATAGCCCTACTAAACAGGGGTGCTAATGGCCGCGGAATTTGATTTGAATTTCAAATACAGCTATGGCCATTAATTGTTTGAACAAAGGGAGGTCAATCACGAGATTAGAGTGTTTGTATATACTGATGACTGCCAGGTGTCCGTTGGACAAAAATTTTGATCAAATGACATCGGACTACAAGATAAACGGCGATGCGTCATCGTTAAATGATGGACATCCCATCCATACGCACTAAACGTTTTGGGAATACTTTCATTGTACGTATGGCTAAGGAGTGGAATTCCCTGCCGGAGTCTGTATTTCCCGATAGCTATAACCTCTGTCGAGAGTGAATAGGTTACTTTTAGGAAAGCGTGTTCCATCTTCGACCACATCACCACTTATCATCAGGTGAGATGGTGGTCAAACGCGAACCCATTATCAATTTAAAAAAAAAAATATGAGGAGTTTATGGCTTAAATATTGATAGATCTATGTTGTCAGTCAGTATGGCTGTCATTTTAACATATCTATACTAAAGCCGTTAGTTGTGACGGGTAGTCAGAAGCCAGCAAATCTGACACCAGTCTTATCAAACCGGTACCTATCTTGTTATCCAGTTGCTGCGTTGTGAGACTGGAAGCCGACCCCAACATACGCGTATATATTTGAGAAAAAGGCTAGACTGAAGTTGTAATAATGTTGACTTTGAAATCATCTCGGTGTTTACTGCGGCAGTATGCGTTGTATGTATATTGACAAGCGACACCTGTTAAATTCGTACATGTCAACTGCTGTTGTTTTAAATACTTTCTAAATGTTGTATAATTTTCCAATTTGTGACATAAAACACTGTTTTACAATAGAAACATTGTGCAGATTTTTATCTGCACAATGTTTCAAAGTTTTAAATATGCTAGAAAAGTTGCACTTTATTCCTTTTTACTTTATAAGCTCTAGTTTAGTTTTATTTTCTGTGAACTTCCGAAACTCGTAAAGGTGGATTAGGCGACCCCAACGAGACTACATGGTAAATTGAAGTGGAAGTCACAGACCGAGATTGCAACATAACTGTGTTTTCTCAAGTGCTTATACATAGCTATTTAAACGATACTAAAACATAAAGAAACTTAAAAAAATCTTTTTGCTTTTAATGGAAGTTTTACTTTATCCAGAAAATCCCACAAAATCCGGACTTCGAGACACCTACGAGAAGGCAGTTGCAAGTACAGATAGTTTTATATATAAACCTTAAGTGATTCTTCATTTAAGAACGTAAATGCAAACACAAAAGATTATTTTTAATAAAACTTTGCCTCACTGCTAGGTTTTAACGAGATATTGCGGACTTGGAACGCAAGGGCAATTCGAAGAACAAAGTAGGTTTTTAGTCTGTCTGGCACTCCCGCCCGCTCGACGCGAAAAAAAGGCTCTAATCAAATACTTGTTTTGCACCCACAGCGGAGTAGCCGTGAAAGGTTAGCATATAGATTCGCATTTATAATAGTAAGTATGCATTCTATAATGCTAGTTATGCTCATATTGGGATTTGTAGTTCATGTTTTCTCTCTTTTTCACACACATACAATTTTCATAGGTCTTTCATTTATTCTTTATTCAGATCTATCCACGAGTAAATCATGAATCATTTGGAATTAATCCAATCATCTATTTATCTTTCTAAAGTGAATTAGTCTACCAACGGAAATGGACATTATTCAACATTTTGGTCAGCCCAATAACGTTAAAAATAATGTGTGATAACACACACAGTGAATGCGGTTAGTACTACGGGATTGGTTCCTGTGGTTTTGTACAATGGCTAACAATGTACTGATAAGATTGTTTGCAAGTCGTTTATTTGTAAAGAATTTAATCCTATTTTTATACTAATTCATTTCTGCTATTGCGAGCCTTGAGGGATTTAGGGAACTCTAAATACCGTAGTCATCTATTGTTGAACGAAGGTTGAAGTATAACAACAGCTAAATCCAATTAATATTCTAAATATGTTTTGATATTAACTGTATACTAAATTGAGCATTTACTTTCTATGTACCTAAGAAGTTACAGCAATAGCTGTTTCTGTTACCAAATAAAAAGTGTTTCCCTGATATTTTTTGGGTTCAGTAGTTTTAATGAAAAAACGGAACATGTATGGGAGCTACGTGGCTAGTGAGCTGGCTGACTGGCAATTTTACTTAATTTATGGCTTATTCCTGCTTGAATAATGCTGAAAAGTCAATAAAAGTATATTAACATGAGATTGTCGAAACAAGTAAAACAGACAAAACTTCACAGGAAACTTTAAAAATGCATTTATGAGCTTTAAAACATAGCTCAGAGATGCTATGATATCATAAAATTTCCAACGAAATATATCAGGCTTACATTTTTAAATTTCAGCGCATGAATTTGAAAGCGTGTTAAAACCTCAAGTGTTGTTAGGACGCTTGGTTACTCGCACCGAACGTTGGATATAACTGCGAAACATTTTCGCATATTTCTTCTTTGTGAGTCCGGAAAAAATGTGGGATACCGATGGATGGGAAAGGATGCCCTGTCGTTACATATTTTCTAAAATGTCGCAAGTTTTCAAGATATATTTCCGAGACGTTTTCCAAAGGGATTTTAAAACGATTATATAGATATCTCTATGATATTCCTATTATAACTTACACTAAGTAAAATAGTGTAATTAATTTTGACTTTTTAGTGTTTAAATACATGATTTGAAAAGTTTTGTTTGAGATGAGTTTTGAAAAGTACGGGATTGGGTATTTAGTTAGTTAGGTTTCACAACATAAAATGCATTATTGATAAGATGAACTCCTTCTTTAAAAAAAACCTGTATCAAATCCATCCATAATAAATCGGTTACCAATAAGACCGCCCATAGTAATACCCACTTAATTGGTTCTTGAAAAGGTTTCACTCGCTTGAAAAGGTATTTTTTTCAGCGAATTTTAATAAATACTTGCTGATGAATGTAGCTTTGCATTGTTAAATCTGTCTAGTAGTTATTGTGTTTATCTTTTACAAATAAATATACAATCAAGCATATATTTGAAGCGTCGATCTTACGACAACGTTTTCTGTGATAATCGTAGTTATAGTGGCGAAAATATTTGATTTGATTATATTATTTAAAAACGACTTTATTTCAAAAATTAAGTACTTACATATGAAATGTTATCCCTTTATTTGTAAAGTTACAAATTTTGGAAGAGTTTCTGCAGTTGGATATGCTGCAAAACACCATGTTTACCTCTCCGCGTCCCAAACAACACAAGTAACCGCAACAAACGCTCCACGCGCACTTGTGGCCTACGTGTCACATGTGCGGCGACAAGGTCACGCGTCTTTGCGACTTGTATTGCCTTATTATTAAGATTTCTGTGCAACAACCCCTTAAAAGGTCACTTTACTCTGCTTTATTTTGCCAACAAGATTTTAAAATTTCCTCTACATGATATTTCCTCACACCGATATTATGACCGATCGGTATAAATATTGTAGTTCCGCGAAATCTGCCTCGAAGAAAATTTCCCAGTAAGTAATGCCGATAGCGAATGTATTACTTGCTACGCAGTAGCAACGTCTACGGGCTACAAGCTCCGGTGCTACGCTTCACGGTACGATGCTCTACGGAATATCAGGAAAACCGAAACAGTTTATTTCTTGCTTCAGAAAAACTTATGTATTATTGTAAGAAAATTGTATTTAATAATAAAGCTTGTTGTTCTCTTAGAGCGTAATGCTTTTAATAACATTATGGTCGCGGTTCTTTTTATTCTTTATGATTCTGTTTTCATGAGATTTTGCACGGCAAAGTGTGTTGTGCAATTTTCCTGTTTTTTTATTTAAATCGTTTAAACGACAATTTTTGGAATAATCGCGTGTCTATTGTTGCTGTCGAATTGTCTGCGATATTTTCCGGTATTCATTACATATTGTGTAATTACAAACTAACTTCGTTATACACCACAATTTTTGAAAAACTGTGTTACAATTTTGCTAAACCTCTTGTTACATTGCATGACTTCCGAACGAATGCACCGAATTGGATAATTCTTTTTTTTTTTTTGTTGTGTGCTGACAAAGTTTGTATTTTTTCTTATTCTCATAAAATATTGCGGTACGAATTTCAATGGGTCAGTTGTTTTTAAATAAATTATAAATACACTTGATTTTTCCTTTTATATCTAAACATCGAAGTTTTTAACGCCTAGACCTCCGCCATTAATCCCTAAACCGTAAACTGAAGCGTTGTAACCACTTATCAATAAATGTGCACCAACATCGATAGCAGTCTGTAAACCTCAAAACATGGGTAGTTAAAACCCCCTATAGTTTCATGGTGTTGGATAGCAGACCACTTTTAACAATGAGTTTTGAAATGATTTGAACAGATGATTCTACGGGGTAATATTGTAATATAGATATTTATGGTAAATACGAGTATAATGATAGAAGAGTTTCAAATAAGAATAAACTCCCGATTTTTACAATTATTAGTTTGCTTAAAAGAATAAACTATACCACGCTCCCGCAACCTCGGCAGACAATTGCGTAATTGGGCCCCATTATTACTGCTGAGGGAATGGGCCGCAATCCACCATGCGGGCACAGGGCGGGTTGATGGATGTCGCATGTCTTGAGATTTTTGGTCCTAGGTCGGTTTGAGAGCAGTAGTGATGATGAAAATCACACAAAGTAGGTAATGTGTCTGCCTGAGTTGGAAACCATGGCCTACAAATCGTTTGTAGTGTATTCAATAAAGCCTGCAATACATGTTGGCCAAGCGTAGGCCAACGCGAGCGTTGGCAAATAGGTACAAGGCAAGAAATAATGTCCACACGTTCGACAATTCGTCAAACGCCAATGCAGACGACCAATGTAGAAAAGGGTCTGTAGTGCTGCTCACACGTTGGCCGAGCGCAGGCGAGCGCCTTTGATTTGTGACCTAAAACCGACACCGATCCGAAGTGAGGCAAGTAATCACGAGCTACGGCGAGTGAAGACAAGTTGCACCAAATGAGCTCTATACACGTTGGCGCTGGCCTATACTCGGCCAACTAGGCAAGTAACACTGAGCGATAGCAAGACAAGGCAAATAAACCGTCTACATGTTGGTATTGGCCTTCACTCGACAACGCTCGGCCAACATGTATTGCAGGCATAAGGTTTTATCCTTGTATATAGTTAGAACATTCCTTGAATTAAACGTATTTAAAACGTTTTAAAATAAAACGTGGCAAAATTAGAGCATACATCCCGTATGCTCTAATTTTGCCAGGAAGTTAAATTTTATGTCCGGGATGAATTACTATGGTCACCAATTAGTTGAAAAGTAATAATGTACAAACTTTTGGGTGAAATCGTTTGCTCTTTCCATTTCGTTTATGTAAATGGTCTATTTTATTAATTTGGTCGGTAATTTTAGTTAATATTTATTAAAATGTAGTTAGTAGGGTAGGTTATTTTTGCCTTACAATTTGCTTACCGGATGCCCTCCAAGTAGCCCTGTAGTAAGTTTGTTTTTGGCCATATAGGCCCTTTAACCAAATAACAATTGATATTGATTGTAACACGATTGAAAATGTAACAATTGTACTACACGATAACTGACAAATGCTTGCACTGTCTGGACAGGTCCGCTCTAATTTGCGTGGTTATTTCCTCAAAAGAATACCACAGACATGAACCTACATGCTTCTCATATAAAAATACAAATTGTGTGGACTTTAAAAGAGACTATGACCTCTGAGTTTGTTTCGGTGTTTCTTCTCAGAGTAGTCAGGAAATAAACTTAACACGCAAAAAATATGACGTGTAAAAGTGTTATTTATAACCAATTTACAAAATAAATATTTCATTTCATTTCATTCCTGCTTGTGAAATCCTGCTTACTTAAGACAGTGGAGTACTTATACAAATTTTCCTAGGTTTCTTTACTCCAAACAAAAAGAGCTGACGTTTTCAAGACAATGTACTAAGGCGTATCGAAGACATCGCATCGTAACAGATGACGTCATTTGTCCCTATCCACCGGTCGTAATGTAGTTTGAGTTATCCACCCGAAAGGCTGAATATATTAATTTTAAAGAAAAAAAAAAATTCGTGTGTGTAATGGTAAAGAGAAATATATTTTATTTGGATGAAATAGATTGAGGGCGGAGCTGTCGACAAAGTTCATTGTGAATGTTGACTTTGGCTTTGACCCTGTTTAGCGTTTAAATAACAAAAATCTTATTTAATAAAGCGTGTGGAAAATTGTATGTGTCCAATAACTACTATTTTTTTTTTATAAAATACTTTCACGGCTTTACCGTTGCAGACTACTTCACAAGTACCTACCGTGTATTTACGGATAAATTAAGTACTGTTTTAATTTATGATAGGGTCGTGTTTTATCACCTAGGCCAGGTGAAAGGATCGAAGATAGAGCACACTTGCCTAAAAGGAACATATTCAGTATTGCCTTAAAAAGTGAAACTTTTCAATACCAAACATGTGATGGTTTTAAATTAATGATGCAACTAAAATAAATGCCTCCATCTGTAAAAGACTGCTTTAAAAGTGATTTCTTCAGGTCAGCAACTGAATTATATTTTACATGAAACTACTGCTTTTTTTACCTACACAAGACCTTCACACGATATCGGTAACTAAAGAGATAAAGTAACAAGAAACAGTTGAAAACCGACTCTAACTTCATATATACAGAAAAATTATTAAATACTTCGCACAAAAAAAAAAACGAAAACACGCGCTGAAAAATTCATGCAGGATATACCCGCGATGGCAACAATGGCGTCTGCCCATCACGCTGCCGGACAACCAAAGAGGAGTGTTGTTTCCAGTCTTTGGACGCCACTCACTGAGTGGCGTCCAAAGACTGCACTCAGAACAAGTTTTAGTAACTTTGCTTACGAGTATAGTTAGCTTTTAGAACTGAGCATTATATCAAGCGTTTCATAAATTCATACACAGTTCTTCTGGTTGTTAATGTTTAAGTTTCGAGATTTTATTAGCTTTCATTAAATACAAAAAATATGGTGTGTTACAAAACATTAGTGGCATTAATTAACCTGGAAGCATTACATTAATAACTCAACACCCAAAACCGTACCTTTTCATTATAAAATAACGATCTAAGTTCACCGTATTTTGAGGCGATCGTTCGAACAAATTCTAGTATTGATGACGTATAAACGATGATGGATGACGCCACCGTTGTACGTTATCGTGATAACAAATGTTCCCAAATGCTGAGCGATTCGTATCTCGTTAAATGTGGTTTATGTTCGATTTAGGCGTATTTTGGAATGGAGAGTATTGGAGTATCTATTTTGGGCCTTGATTTATTAAAGTTCTAAGTTTTAACTGTAATGTGTGTGTTTGTGCGAACGGTTGTAGAATCTATTGCTGTAAGTTTTTGATCAAAGATGTACTCTGATTTCTTATAATATACATAGCTAAAAAATCAGACGACTGAAATAAATGATTTTTTTTTTCCACCAACAAGGAGCAAATTTAAAGCGATTGACAGAGACGCGTAGGATAGGAAGAGATGTAACCGTGATGCTGACAGGATCCTCACATATGAGAGACAGACCAAAGAGATTAATTATTTTAATAGTTTAAAAATAACGTTTTCACACTTCAATATTTATTATCACTTTAAACTAGATGAGACTGGTATTTCTACTCAGGGTCGTCTAGTAGAGAAACCTACTCGAAAGACGAAACAAAGTCGTTAAAGTCTCTTTTAAAGTCCATACAATTCGTAGTGTTCAAATCATATGAGAAACGTGTACGTAAATGTCTGAAGTGAACTTTTGAGAAAATCACCACACAGATTTGAGAGGACCTGTCCAGACAGTTCAAGTATTTTGTAGACCGGTATAAAATATAAGAAACTGATTGCCAATCATATATGCCATGTTTTAAAGAATAGGTTCTTCAAAGATTTTTGAGCAGAAACGACCTTTAGCTTGACCTTACATAGCACATAACATCCAGTAAATGTGAGAACTACTTAAATTTGAGAGAGCAGGTGTGTGTCTAGGGAAATCATCTCAAAAGGGGGTAGTCAGAAATCCACATGACTTATTATAAGTCTAACTAAAATGTTGGTATGAAATAAATTTCAAACATTTTTGGGATGACTTCGTAATTGGAATTTTAATTAAAACAGTGAACGTACTATATTCAACTGTGTCTCAGAGAAATATTCCTAGTGGACTCACGTATTTCATAACATTAATCGTGAATTTTTTGTTTGCAGGTATGGATTGTTTGTTTTTGTCTACACTGGCGTAAAAATATTCGTAAGTCTTTGTTTTTGTTACAAATCACACTTGGTTTATATACCGTATCGTCGCGCCTAACGCTTTTCTTCCACATTTATTGTACGCACAGCCAAGTTGTGGAACTCTGCCGGCTTCTCAGTTCCCTGCCGCTTATGACCTTTCAGCCTTTAAAGCAAGAGTGAACAGGCATCTTCTGACCTTGCTCGTTCCATCGTAGACCTCATCTATCACTTACCATTAGGCGAGATAGAGGTCATGAGGATCGGATCGGATCGGATCATCCCGGATGAGCCCATCCAGGATAAAAAAAATATATTTACATGTATTAATAGGAAAAGGTGAGTAAGTTATAAATATATAAGTATCGCGATGTTTTTGCGCCTTAACTGTCACTATACCAAAAATCACATCAATTAGTTGCTCCGTTTTGACGTGAACGAAGGACAAACATACTTTCTAACGAGATATCGCGGCCCCAGAATGTAAGGGAAACTGAATGAACAGGGTGGATTTTATAGGGAGTTAATAGGTCTCTTTGTAAATAATTAGTGTCTCTTTCTTACGTTTATGACAAGCGCAATGCTATGTTGTTATGGTGACTTAAACATAATATTAAAATCTGCAACAAAACAAATATTCATATGAGAATCGCAAGTTCTTTGACCTGACGCTATTAGGTACCTTGGCTCTAATGTCTCCCTGCAGCCCTGACTCCAACGTATAATATAAACAGACAGACAGTCAGAGTTACTTTGGCATGTGTTAGGCTTCCAGTCTGACCAGATGAACTGAGTACCAGTATTACACATGAAAAACCGCCAATCAGATCTATAAAGCTATTATAGCTCACCCAAAACCATCAAAACTCTATACCGTAGACAAAATATCCTTAATAGAATAAACATTTCACTGCAGCTGTCTCAAACGGAACATGAACTCGTTGCGGAAGAAAAAGGGCTACGTTAATGAGTACTTTAGCAATGGCGAAATCATTAAAAAACTGGAGAATCACCGGCCAAAAGTATCGACACAATCTTCATTGAGTCTCGAAGTTTCGAGACCAAATTTCACGGTTCACCCATTTGAAATTAGCCTTAAGAGCAAACGTAATGCCTTGTTCAGACGGGCACACATTTATGTTGTCACATTGCTGTCGAGTAATTGCAAATTATTAAAAGTTCGTCGACGTGCCGCTTGAATCTTGAAACTTTTCCTATATAGGGGTTTAGGTAAAGTTGGACTTATTGAAATGCTGCGAGCGTGTGGATAATGAAGGTAATAACAGTAGGTATATGTACGTTCTTAATGAGTGCTTAAGTTTAATTTTTACTTGTGGAGTTTAATTTTACTCATCATTAAATGGAGAGATCCAGTTTTGTGTTTCAAACGTTTTTTAATTAACAGCTTACCACAGATAAACCCTTGATGGTTTAAGTGGTATGTTTATATGTTATGTTTTAAATAATCTAAATATATATAACTCAAAGGTGACTGACTGACTGACATAGTGATCTATCAACGCACAGCCCAAACCACTGGACGGATTGGGCTGAAATTTGGCATGCAGGCTAGGGTGTCCCGAGAAATTTTTTTTTCGCTTTTCGCTACTCAAGCCCCCTCAAAAGTTGCATTATTAGTTTTAGATTACCGTAAAAATAATAAAAAAAAAACATAAAAAATATCTTGAGGGTTCTACCGGCATTTTTTTAAATTTTTTTATCACTTAAATAACCCTCCAGTCAATGTCGTCTTTTCTATTTTATGTACATTATTCCCATTTTATTTTTTATTTCATTGATAGTGAAACCCTAAGTTATGATTTGCAGGCTTTTTTTTTTTTGTGTGTGGCATCTCGCAGGTCAACCTCTGAGGTCGGCTGCTTAACCGGACTTGCCTGTGGTTGCCTTAATTAATAAATTAATTAAAGCCTCCAGCCAGGGCTATTAAAAAACTTACAAACTAGGCGACTACACGCTAAGGGCACCCCCTGTGGGGTACGGACCTCGGCTTAGGGCGTCGCAGGGGAGGGCAGCTAGGGACAGGCTGGATCATATCATTATTATTATTAGTAAGGGAATTTAAAGCTACTGGCTCAGCGTCGCGGGCTGGCTCTGGCAAGGGTCGGGGTGGACTATTACGGGGACGTCGCGGCGGGCCTCGGCGGCGAGGACGGAAGGACGGTCGGTTTTTGTGTTTGTGTGCCACTGTACTTGTTTCCCTACGGCTCTCTTGGAGCAGGGTGATTGCGTCATCGGGAGTGACTAGGGTATGCCTTGGTCGGCGAATCTTAGAGATACGCGAGGGTTCGTATTGGGCGGCCGATACGATAAGGGGATTCCTATGTTGGATTGAAGTTTCAAAGAAACGCTTGGAGACACGTTTCATGAACTGCTGGATGGTGGGCATCTTGAGATCTACGTGAAGAAGCTCATTTCGAACATAAAAGGGGGCTCCCGTGACTCTACGGAGGAATCGGTTTTGGAGGGTCTGCATCTTGTGGAGGAGGTAGGGCTTTGCGTGTGCGAAAACAACGCAGGCGTAGGTCATGATGGGACGGATGACCGCGGTGAAAATACGCAGCTTGCACCTGAGTGATAACTTGCTGCGAGAGCTAAGAATGAAGTGGAGCCTACCTAGAGCGAAAGCGGCGTGCGAACGTGCCTGCTTTATGTGCTCAGCGAAGGAGAGGTGTCTATCGAGGACCACGCCTAAGTATTTGGCTTGCTTTTCCCAAGGGATCGGCTTGCCGTACATGGTAATCGGACGGGGGGAGGGTGGGTTTATCCGCGGTTTAGAAAAGAGGACTGCCTGGCTTTTATCTGGATTGACTTCGATTCTCCATTTTCGGAACCACTTGGCCAGAGTGTTTGCGGAAGTTTGGAGAGTGCGAGCGATGACATCGGGTTTAAGACCGGTATAATAGATAGCCGTATCGTCGGCGAATAGGGCTAGCTGGGTATTTTTATGCTTGGGAATATCACTAGTGAATAGCGTGAAAACGAGGGGGGATAGTACGGAGCCTTGAGGAACTCCTGCGCGAATGGGATGGGGGGAGGAAAGCTCCCCCTCAATTCGATAACGAAAGGTGCGATTCGATAAAAAGTCCCGTAGAATGAGCACGAGACGGTCAGGCACGCCGAGTTGGTATAGCTTATAGATTAAGCCATTGTGCCAGACTTTGTCGAACGCTTTCGCTATGTCGAAGAATAAGGCTCCCGTTATTGCGCCCCGTTGGAAGCCGGCGCTGACGTGTTCTACGATGCGATGGACTTGTTGGATACATGAGTGTTCGGTTCTAAATCCGAACTGCTCATTTGGTATTAGACTCTTTGCTTCGGCAAAATCTTTGAGCCGCTTATATATAAGCCTTTCATAGATTTTACCGAGGACGTTGAGTAAGCTAATGGGACGGTAGCTAGACGGGTCAGACTTGGGCTTGCCTGGTTTGGGAATACCTATGACGGTGGCCTGTTTCCAGGTTGTAGGGAACATTATCGCTCAATGCGCCATTGAAGATGGCAGTCATTAGCACTATAAGCTGGGCGGGGAAAAGTTTGAAAACCCTATTGGTGACGCCGTCGGAGCCAGGGGCTTTTCGCGGTTGGAGATTTTTAATGATATCCTGGACCTCATCAGGAGTGATGGGGGCCAGTGGATTATCGGGATCTTCGACGGGCGGAAGGGAAGTTCTACGTTCGACTTCGGCGTTCACCATATCGAGGTGGGCTTGGTCTACTGGTTGAGAGCTGGGAGAACACTGGGACTCTAGGCTGTCGGCTAGGCATTCTGCTTTTTCAGAGTTATCGAAGGCGACACTCTTATCGGGACGAATGAGAGGAGGCATTGTGGCCTCTTCAGTGGATCGTAACTTCCTCTGAAGCTGCCAGAAGGCAAGATGGGTGGGCTCAAGTTCGCTCAGCATCTTATCCCAGCTCGCATTACGCTGCTCGGCAATGCGTTTCCTTACAGCACGCTGTAAGTTGCGCATGTGAGCTTTGTTTGCGGCGCAGGGAAAAGCGCTGTACGCACGGATGGCTGCGTTCTTCTCGGTTATTAAATTCCGTACATCGTCCGGGAGTTTCCAGCGGTGGTCTTCCACTACAGGAACCTCCCTTGAACAATCGTTCAGGACGGATTGTACGTGATCTGTAAGCGAGTCGATCGCCGCCGTCGTGTCAGCGACTGAGACTATGTGGTCAGGAATTGTGTCCAATTGAGGCGACGTGGTGGATTTCAGTTTTTCACTTACTTTCCTCCAGTCGGTGATCAATTGGGTCGGACGAGGTTGGGTAGGATCATGGTTACCCGAGCGGGAACCTAGGTGTAGGATAACGGGACGGTGATCCGAGTTGAGCTCGTGAAGCGCTTCTATGGAGTGTAAATGGAGGTTTACATTCTTTAGGAGCGCCACATCGAGGACATCGGGGTTATGGTTGGGGTCGTGTGGGTAGTGGGTGGGAGTCATCGGAGCGATGACGTCATGGTTTAGGGTCGCGCCTAGGTTATACACGATTCTGCCTCTGGCATTTGTCGTGTTGCTGTTCCAAGCGGGGTGTTTGGCGTTGAGATCGCCCGCTAGTAAGACGGAGTCAC
This sequence comes from Tholera decimalis, assembly GCA_943138885.2. NCBI lineage: Eukaryota > Metazoa > Arthropoda > Insecta > Lepidoptera > Noctuidae > Tholera > Tholera decimalis. Next base: position 16,727,501 of record OW964571.2, on the reverse strand, counting down.
TCAGGCCAAAGAGAGTCGTGAGATCGCTGGTGAGCGCGATAGGATTGTTTGAAGCAAGAGATGCGACCGATGGTGGGGGATGGTAGGCAGAGATGATGGTTATCGGAGGATGACCAGTCATGCCTAGTCGACAGGCAGAGTACTCTAGGTGAGAGAGAGGCGCGGGTGGGGTCAGAGGGATGCAGTATAACTCCTTCCTATAATAAATAAGGGTACCGCCGCCGTGGCAGCGTGTTCTGTCATTGCGAACTAGACGGTAATTCGCAATTTTGGGGTCAGCGCGGTGGGGTTTCAAAAGGGTTTCCTGTATAAGGAGGACGTCTAATTGGTGGTCGCGGAGGAATTTAGTTATTTCGGCGCGTTGGTTGAAAATGCCATTGGCGTTAAAAAAACCTAATTTGAGGGATCGAGGCCTAGTGTGGTTTGTGCGTTGGGAATCCATTGGATCAGTCCACCGCATCCATCTGGTCGAGGCCTAGCACGACATCACTGTGTGTGCTGAATATTTGGCTGTACATTTCTGTCGTAATTTTGCCGTTATTCTGCTGCTCGGCAGCCAGAAGGGCATCGCGGAGTGACCTGGCTTGGCGGGTCATAAATATTTTATAGTGGCGCAGTAGAGTCTGGGCGCAAGACTCGCCGTTCCCGACGGGTGAGGGTTTGGACGGTTGTTTGGCTGCAGGAGCAGCAGTGGTTTGAGGCGCGGGTTTGGGACTGGTTGTGGCCTCTGGAGCCACGGCTACAGGCAGGATCTGCGCTGCGATGGGTATATCCATCAGTGCCTGCAAAGGTTTGGCAGGGCCAAGGAGGGAAAGGTTTTTTCGTGGTTTAGCCTGTTCCACGGGGATGGTCTCTGAGGAGCGAGACGTTGGGGAATTTGAGAGGAAGGTGCCTCTCTTTGTTGGCGGGCGTTGGCGCGCTTCGCTAATTTAGGAGCGAGTTTGGGGGCTTTGGGACAGCCGCGGTAATTTGCCGGGTGACCGGTCTGGCCGCAGAGAACGCAGCTGGGTGGTTCCGAACAGAGGGTTCGGTCTTTGGGCCGAGGGCAGTCCGCAGTGCTGTGCTCGCCCAGACACTTGACGCATCTGGGAGTCGCATAGCAGTTGCTCTGCGCATGGCCATACAGTTGGCAACGGTGGCATTGTCCCACTGTTGCGGTTTTGTAGGGCTTTTCAATTGAGATACCGGATAGGGAGCAAATGGACTTAATCTTGAAAATCGGGTGATGACCTTCGGTTGGTTCACAAATGACAAGAACCATGTCGTACAATTCACCGCCTCTCGCTTTATGTAAGCGATGGACGGCGATCACTGGTATACCTTGATCGGCAAGGTCGTCTTTAATATCCTGTACTAGGATTTCTTTAAGGACACGTTTAATAATAACACGAGTGGGCGTGTCCTCGGGGAAGGAGAAAGTGTAAAGGAAATATTCCTTTCACGGAGGGCGCGATATAGTTCCCTATAGTCGTTCGACGTAGGAACGGTGACTTTAATGCCATTTTGGCAGGCACGGGCGTTTGTGTAGTTGATCTTTCGATTAACACACATCTTGGACACATCAGTCCATTTACCCTTGTCCTGGATGTAAAAGGGGGGCGGAGGGCGTTGCTTCCTTTGGGCTGAGGATGTTTGGGCTATCGGGCTGGAGGGACGACTATTCTGCGCGTGAGCAGAGGTAGTTGGGACTGGGCTAACGGGTCGTACGGGCGTTTGAGTTGGGGACGGGGGCGACGCGGTGGTCTTTTTGGCCTTGCTGGCCTGGGAGGTTTTCCCTTTCTTCCTCTTGCCTCCGGTGACGATTTGAAAGTCGTCTTCGGAGGACGAAGGGCAAGAAGAGGCTTCGTCTTGGTCGGAGGGTGGGTTAGATAACGGTGCCGACGTGTCCATATCGTAAAATTCAGGTGCAGCGCACACCTGCACGGCGTCCATTGTTCTATGAACAATGGGATTAGAGAGTGGGCCGGCAACAATAGCTGGGTCTGGGAATCGAGTGGTCGGTACGTCATTGTCAGCGGGCGGCGGCGATAAGGGGCTATTAGTTTCGGAGTTTTTCATTGTTCGATGAACAATGGGGTCCGAAACAATAAACTTTTCGGTGAATGAGCCAACCGGAGGGCCTTGATCCGCGAGCGGGGGAGATAGCGGGCTATCGAGCACGTCGCTAAAATCAGTGACTTTGGCTTTAGTAGCCAGGGAAATATTTCGCTGCAAAGCAGCGAGCTTTCCGCCATATCTGGCGCAAAAGTCGGGGTCCTTTCTTAGCTCGTCCAAGAGGTGCGCCTTTTGCAAGGCGTCCTCCATGACGAGGGATTAAAAAATATCTATCGGGGAATTTTGGAGATTTCTCTCCCGCGGGGGGCCTATTTAAAGCCTAACTGGCCTAACTCCCTGGATGGATGGGTCCGGGGATGTGTTAGCCTCCCAGTCGGGTGGAGACTGGGAGGTGTGTACCTATTGGTGAGCCCTAAGCTTGTAACCGGTCGCCAGTCTTATTGTGCGAACCGGGCCCTATTGGGTCTAGTGCGAAGGGGTAGACACACCCAACCGACACTAGGTGTGTAGCTGAAAGGGAAACTCAGTAACTAGGTTTGACTAGGAGATCCCCCAAGGCCAAAACCTAGCACTCGACTCCAATTGACTGCTTCACCCTGAAGGGGATCAGCGGGTGCGTCGGGTCAGCACCCCCTTGGTATTGTTGACACCGTGAGGTTTCCAACCAAGGACCACGAAACTGTGGTTTTACCCTGAAGGGGCCAAACCAAATTGTTTTTGACGATACTCTGTTATAGAAACAAAATATCCTTCACTGCCTTGAAAAAGGCGGTTCCGGATCGAGAGTTGTAGTCGGCGACTACGAATGACGTCACGGCGAGCGCGACAAAGCGATGACACAGACACAGAACGATCGGGAGCGCAGAGCGGCACGACCGTCTCGGGCGAGCGTCGGGCGGAGAGTGATGATTTGCAGGCAACGACAGGATTTTTTCTGTTAGGAATTGGTTTGGAACAAAACTCGCAAAATTCATGTTTTGACTTGTTTTTCTTAAATTCTCTACTTCTACTGTGAGGCAGTTCGTCTCATTTCTATTGCGGTTTTATTGCTGTAAGGTGTCGCTCTGCACTTCCTTGTGATAAAATACGTGTTTTTGTTATATATAATAATGGGTTCAAGACGAAGTGAGACAACTTGTGCTATTTTGGGACCATATAAAGAACTTGACGATCGCCAGTTACCAGTGATAAGTGACGTTATCAAATTCATTTTGTTTACTAAAAATGAACTAAAACTACAGAAGAATGGGAAAGATCCTTCTAACACAGAAGTTTTTTCAATCGTTTCTGGAAAACTCGATACGATTTGGACCAAAGCTTCGATTCCCATCGTTTCCAACGTACGAGTTACCCAATTGCTGAAATCATATTTCGACAAATACCTGTCATTGATAAGATATCCCAAAAATAAAAGAAATGATAGTTACGAAAGCAAAGTGAAGTGCTTTTTGGAATCGTCGAACAAGCTCTTCGATATTGCTGCTTGTAAGTGCACTTCGTTTGACATTTGTTCCTGCATAAAACCTAAGAAAGTTCCTATTTCTGAAAGAGACTTTTTATTGGATCAAAGAAGTGATAGAAAAATGGCAATAAGCGGTATAGACATAAAAGAAACAGCAAGACTTTTAAAGAAACATCAGAGACAAGAAAATTTGAATCGGAAAGAGTCAGAGCACGCATGTTTTCCCAGTACATCACTAAAAACCAATCCTGTTCCGGTGCGCGAGTTGCCGCCTCGACCGCAGTTGCCTGTAACAGAGCTTTCTGCGAATAGTGACGTGCCTGTAAATGAGACTCCATCTACTTCGTTGAATCGCAACACTCTGGCGCTGCCAACAGTAGCTAAGGTATGTGATCGGTATGGACTATCAACGTTATCTGCGGCTGCGGTCGCTTCGGCGGTCTTAGCTGACGTAGGATTGGTATCTTCCGAAGATCTAAGTCTTGTTATTGATAAGAATAAAATTCATAGAGCTGTTTCAAAAGCACGGACCAAGGCCATCAAATACATTGATACGATTGTAATAAAAAGTGTCTACTTTGATGGACGAAAGGACAAAACACTCATAAACGAGAAAATAGGCGATCGGTACCACCGCAGAGAAGTCTTGCAAGAACACATTTCAGTTCTCACAGAGCCGGGATCTATTTATTTGGGACATATGACGCCAAGTCGTGGCACTGCCAAAGGGATCGTCTCTTCTATCATATCTTTGTTAGAAAATCAAGGGTTGAACTTGGAAGAGGTGATCTGTGTGGGGTGCGATGGTACTGCTACGAATACAGGTTGGAAGGGAGGTGTCATTCAATACCTGGAAAACTATTTAAAGAGACCGTTGCAATGGTGTGTTTGTATGCTACACGCGAATGAATTCCCGCTTCGTCATTTGTTCATGTCTCTGGATGGTAGCACATCTGGGCCAAAAGAATATTCAGGACCTATTGGAAAACAGCTAGCTGCTTGTGAAAGTAAACCTCTAGCGTCTTTTTGTGCAGTGTCTGGCAATTTGCTAGTATTACCTGATAATATTGTGAAGGAACTAAGCACGGATCAAAAGTATCTGTACGAAATGTGTCATGCTGTGATGGCTGGTTCCTGTTCCCTTGAGCTAGTGAACCGCCAACCTGGAAAAATGGCGCATTCGAGATGGCTCACTACTGCCAATCGCATACTCAGACTTTACGTAAGTACTGTTTCGCCGTCAAATAATTTGCAGCTGCTTGTGAACGACGTTGTCAAAGTTTACGCTCCTGTTTGGTTCCTAATCAAGCAAAACTCATCATTTAAAGATGGAGCCAAGCATATTTTTCAAATGGTATATACTCTCGATTTTTGCCTGATAGTCAGAGATCTATTGTAAATTCGGTGATCGAAAGAAACGCTTTTTTTGCGCACCCAGTAAACTTGCTTATTGCCATGTTATTCGACGGTAGAGAGCATATTCAAGAGCTTGCATCTCGCAAAATATTAAGGGCCAGAGAAGCAGAAAAGAGCAACTCTCGCAGGGTATTTAAAGCACCAAAGCTTAACTTCTGTGCGCGAGACTACACCGATATAATATTTTGGCAAGAGTGTGAAATATCAGCTCCACCAATTTTGCGACACGTCTCCAATGATGAACTTAGAATTAAGGCTAAAGAACACATCCTCGACATTATTGACTTTCCCTGTCACACACAGTCAGTGGAAAGATGTGTAAAACTAGTGACGGAGGCTTCTCAAAGCGTCACGGACGCTACAGCTCGGGATGGTTTTATTAGGAACAGATTAAAATCTCGCTCAGAAATGCCTAATTTTGGTCACAAAAACCAGTTCCGTTTTTAAAGTTGCCATTGATTATTTTGTCTTTCAACTATTTTAAACCTTGCTTTAACTCATTGTTGTACCCTTAAATTTAATAAAAACCATTTAAATGTTATTTTTGTATGATTTATAGTTTATATTAGGAACCCCTAAAAATAGCAAATTTGAAAAACTTCAAGGACTGGTAGACTTCAAGAGGCTTCAAGATGCCGGATATCTAATTAAATTTTATAATAATCGTTATATATGTGTCAAAACGCAACTTTTGATACCTCTTGCGTAGCCGTAGCTCATTTTTTTTTCCCCATACATGAACGGGACACCCTAATGCAGGCAGATGTTATGACGTAGGCATCCGCTAAGAAAGAATTTTGCGAAATTCCCACGGGATCGGGATTTACACGGGAAAAACTTCCCACGCGGGCGAAGCCGCTGGCACAAGCTAGTAAACGATAAAAAAGTAGTACTGAAACTTTGAATGTGCGTTGTGATGAATCATTCTCATGTTATAGTATTGGTATGGAAAAAGATGAGTGTGGCTAGTATTATATATTAAATTGACTCTCCTACTTTGATAGAAATGATTGAGACGTATCTAGTTTTAGCGAGTCTCTGTCTAAAGTTATTATTATTAAGATTTAGACAAACACGCCAACCCTCTTATTAGATTATGTCCTGAGCTAGTTAATAGTCACAGCCGATGGGCTGTGACTATTAAAACCGCAAATAGCTTCATATAAAATGTAGCTAAGTGCGTAGCTTAGCTTAGCATAATTTTTAAAGGTTTCTATTTATACCTTTTTCGTAATTTTTTTAAATACTATTAATTACAGCCTGCGGGTTCGCACCGATGATGTGGCTTATATATTGAATACATAATTATGGAACTGAAATATGTAAAATATTGGCTTTCTCATCGAGCTTGCCACCCTGAGGGCATAACTAATTTAGATGTTATCTCGATTAAACCTTTTTAGAAATTCATACACAGTAGGTACGCATTTTTTGCGAGGAGGTTGATAGAAAAGTAATATGGTTTGGTATGGTATGGTTTGGCTTTGGTAATATGGTTGATTATATAAATCTCTGCCTAAAATCTTGGTCACAAGACTCTCGTTTAGAAAAATAAAATCATAGTAAAGTTGTTTATTTTGCCTTAAAAGACAATTATTTTTTAAGGCAAATGTCAAAAACAAAAATCGGCTAAGTGCAAGTCGAGCTCGCGCGTAAACGGTTCAGAACGTGTTACTTTTAGCAAGTTGACTTATAGATATTCTCATAATCTAAATCGTTTTAAGCAGATCTAACTCTGCCGTATCGAAGGCACAGTTGGCACAGTGGTTGAGCGATTGACTGCTGCGCTGCGAGTACTGGGTTCTAGTTACCGATAATAATTCAGGGTTTTCCTTTTTGTAAATGTTTGATAATACACCTAAAGTAACGCCTACCATGCGGCAAAGTATTTTTAATTGAAGGAGATGTTGCTTCGCAGCAGACAAAAATAACACTATAAGCACATGATCACAAAAAAAACCTAGAAGTGTAACAAATTAATTAAAATCACTTCCAACAAAAGTTATAACTATTACATAAAGTATAAACCTCTAAACTCTCGAATAAGACAATTTGATACACAAATTATTTTGAAAGGGGTTTAAAAGAGCCATTGCTCTTCCCACATGCTAACTTTTGATGGGTTTACACTGTTTGAAACTCCCGAAATTAGAGCAAAAAGTTCTTAGATGTCATTTACATAACGTTTTGAGGAATGTTTAAAGCATTTCTGGGATATTTTGCCCTTTATCCTGGCTATCTTTATATTTTAACGATGTAGGAGGAAATGATTTTAAAACACTGATCGGAAATTTGTAATCGGACTATAATCAATTGTTAACAATAGATGCTGCATTTTAGCCTCGATAACCAGGACTTGTTCAGCTAGACGGGGTCACGGCAGACCGAGGAGAAGATGGGCAGATACCCCGCTCTGTCTTCTTTTTGGCGTAAAAAAGAGAGAATCGGATGAAATGATGAGAACCTTTTACAAAACGTTGAAAATATAATTGAGTATTTTGTGATAGAGGTACTCCATTCCCCACCAACTGTGTCCCCACGTTGTCGTCGTGGTGGGGCTTGCGTGTTTCGATGATCTCTGGGGCCATGCCGGTAGAGGCACTCATGCCGGACGGGCCCAGAGGGAGAAACCAGACCAAGAGGGACACACCGGGGGAAATGCGCGCCGCCTGGAGGATCGAGCAGCTAGCTCGAGCTTCTAGGCGGCGCGGGGCCCGGTCTCAGAGATCGGGCCAAGGGGGAGGAAAGGTTCACTTCCGGTATGCGTCTAATCTTTAGACGTAACCGTGAAGTGAACTAGGGGAGGGAAATGGGGTGTAGGGATAGAGGAACTCACCTCTCTAAAAAAGTAAAAAAATAAATGGCAGATAAGGTTTTTGTTAAAGATACCCAGGCGGGTCCCAGCTGCTCCGCAGCTGGGGAGTCCCACACCGGACACGTCCGGTCAGTCCCACCGTACTCTGGGGGGGACAGCAACAACTTTTTTCCCAGATTTCCGGCAGTCGCCGCATCGAGCCAGGGAGGCTCACGTGCCCGTGAGGTGGAGTCGCTGGACTTGTCCAGCACGTCCACCTCACCGGCACCGAACATTGAGCGAGCGCAGAGCGCCGCTCCGAGGAGGAAGGGGGCGCTGGTGCTCGGGTCGGAGACCGACTCGGCATCGGACGCCGAGAGCTTCCAGAGTTTGATCTCTGGAAGAGCAGTGAGGAGCGACGAGGGGGGCGCCGACAGGAGGAAGGAGTTCCTCAAGCGCCCCCGCGACGATGAGTCGTCGTCGGAGGAGGGGCTTGTCTCGGCCCGTAAGATCCCCACTAGTGTGCGGGGTAAAGGCCGAGGCAAGACCTCGGGGAGGGGGCCTCCCTCTGGAGAGCCCAACACTGGTCTGGCCCCGAGCGAGGCCAAACTAGAAGAGGCCGTGGCGGCTGCCATCCGTACCATCTCGCGGAAGCGCAACCGGAAGAGTAAGGAGGACGCGATCGGCGAAGCCATGGCCTCCATCAAGGCGGCCGCGCGGACTTACGGCGGGGCTCCGGCTGCAAGGGACGACATGTCCGATCTGCGGCCGGAGGTCACCCGCCTGACTGCCGCCATAGACGCTCTTCAGAGGGAGAACGCCGCCCTCAAGGCGGACCTGGCCGCAATCCGGGGAGCCGGCCAGCGGAATGCGCCGCCGCGGGGCCAAAAGGAGAAAGGCCGGCCCACACCAGCGGAGGACTCGGTTCTCGACCTGGTGCGACAGGAGCTGGCCGCCTTCCAGCAGCGGTTCTCCGTATTGGAGAGCCGCGTGCTGCGACCCCCGCTGGCGGCGACTTCGTACGCGGCTGCGGCCGCGTCCAAGCCTCCCCAGACGACGACGAGGCCGCCTCAGGCGAAGACGGCCACGGTGCGGACGGCACCAGTGACGGCGGCCCCTGCGAGGGCAAAAACGGCCCCGGCCAAGCCGAAATCGGGCCCATCAAAGCCGCCTCCGACCCCGACACCTGCGGGGCCGAAACAGGCGGCCAAAAAGAAGAAGGCCCAGGCCGGGAACCAGCCGTCCCAGCAGCCTCCTCCAAAGACTCCTCCGGCCGGCGCCAACTGGCAAGTGGCCGGGGAGAAGAGGAAGGCTGCTGGCGCAGCCAGGTCCTCGCGGCGTAGGGAAAGACGGCGGTGGCGAGACGCCGCGGCGCGATTGCGCGCCCCCAAGACCGCGGCTGTGGTGATCACACTGCAGCCGGACGCGGTGAAGAGGGGCGTGTCGTACCGCGACGTGCTCGCGAAGGCGCGGCAGGTGATAGACATCACGGAGCTCGGCATCACCGGTGGCCTCCGTCACCGGGTCACTGCGACGGGGGCTCGGATGTTAGAGATCCCCGGCGCGGACAGTGGCCCTACCGCTGACGCTCTGGCCGAACGGCTCAGAGCGTCCTTAAATGCGGAGGAGGCCCGAGTCTCCAGACCCACCAAGCGCGCAGACATGCGCATATTGGGTCTGGATGACTCCGTGACGGCCGAGGAAGTGTTGGCCGCCGTAGCCAGGACTGGGGGGTGCCCTCCCGATCAGGTGAGGGCGGGCGCCCTGCGTCCTGGCTTCACGGGGGGGCAAACCATTACGGTTAGCTGCCCCGTCCCGGTGGCCAAAAAGATCCAGGAGGGCCGAAGGCTCCTGGTTGGTTGGGTGTCTGCGCAGGTGAAAGTCCTGGACCCCAGACCCCTGAGGTGCTTCCGCTGCCAAGTGGGCAACCATGCGGCATGCGTGTGCACCTCGGAGGTAGACCGCAGCGATAGGTGCTTCCGCTGCGGTCAGCCCGGTCACAAGGCCGGCTCGTGCTCCGCCCCGCCTCACTGCTTCGCATGTGAGGCGGTTGGCAAGCCGGCCGATCACCGGGCTGGGGGCAAGTCTTGCGCCCCACCCACCAAAGCCAGGCGCAGAGGTAGGCCCTCTGCCGCCGTCGTCACCGCCACCGCCGCCGCCGCCGCCGCCGTGGCTACTGCCACCGCCGTCGCCGTCGTGGCTGAACCCCCGCGAGGGGCCCTGGAGGAGGCTGCAATGGATCCCGATTAATGGCCCCATTGCGCTTCCTCCAGGCGAACATCAACCACTGCGCCGCTGCTCAGGAACTTTTGCTCCAGAGCATGGCGCAGTGGTTGATCAACGTCGCCGTGGTCGCCGAGCCGTATTTTGTCCTGCCCAGGAACGACTGGGTGGCGGACTTGGACGGCTCGGTGACCCTCGTTTCGTCGGCCGCCGCCGGTACCCCCGCCCCTCGATCGCGTCAAGAGAGGGCGTGGGATCGTCGCAGCACGGTTCGGAGAGATCGCTGTGGTAGGCGTTTATTTCTCCCCGAACCGAACTCTCGCCGAGTTCCAGAACTCCCTAACGGAGCTGGGAGACGTCGTCGTCGCCCTCGGTTCCCTCCCCGCCCTCGTCCTCGGGGACTTCAACGCCAAGAGTCCGGCTTGGGGTTCCCGGTCCACGGACTATAGGCGGGGCAGGATGCTCGAGCACTGGGCCCGTGCGCAGGGCCTGGTGATCGAGAACCGGGGTTCTGTCCCCACGTGCGTGCGGTTTACGGGCGAGTCGGTGGTGGACGTTACGTTCGCCACCCCCAGCCTGTCACCGCGCGTCACCGACTGGCGCGTTATGGAGGAGGTGGAGACCTATTCCGACCACCGGTATATCCGGTTCGACGTCTCCACCCAGACCCCAGACGCGCCGGTCCGACGGGACCTGAGTGGTCCGCGATGGGCGCTGAAGCAGATGGACCGGGAGCTATTCCTGGAAGCCTCGATCGTGCAGGCCTGGGGGTCACCCCCGGACAGGCCTGCCGACATAAACGACGAGGCGGAGTGGTTCCGGGAGGCCATGTCGGAGATCTGCGACGTGGCCATGCCCCGGGTCCGGCAAGGACGCGCCCGGCGTCAGCTGTACTGGTGGTCGAGCGAGCTAGCAGCGCTGCGCGAAGCGTGCGTTGCGGCGCGACGCCGGTACACCAGGTTCCGCAGGCGCCGCACCCGACCTCCGGATGCGGCGACTGTAGAGGCGGAGCTGTACGAGGGTTACAGGGCAGCGAAGGCCGTCCTCCGAGACGAGATCTGGCGGGCCAAGGAACTGGCCCGGGAGGAGATGCTGGCGACTCTGGACGGGGACCCATGGGGCCGCCCCTACAAGTGGGTGCGAGAAAAGCTCCGCCCCTGGGCTCCCCCGTTGACGCAGAGTCTCCAGCCTCAGTTCTTGGAGGAAGTGGTGAGCGCCCTGTTCCCATCGCGAGGGGAGCACGCTCCCCCGCCCATGGCTCCGTCTCCGACGGAACCTGAAGCTGGCGCAAACGCGGACCACAGCGACGACGACGTCTACGACGCTCCAGAGGTGACCGAGGTAGACTTGAGAGTGGCGGTACAACGGCTCAAGGCCAAAAATACCGCCCCAGGACCCGACGGCTTGCCAGGGAAAGCGTGGGTCCTGGCCTCGGAGACTCTCGGGCCTCGACTAGGGGGGCTCTTTAGCGCATGCCTGGAGAGGGGCCAGTTTCCGCTTCGCTGGAAGACGGGAAAGCTGGTCCTGATCCAGAAAGCCGGGCGCCCTGCGGACTCTCCGTCCGCATTTTGGCCCATCGTGCTGCTCGACGAGGTGGGCAAGCTCTTGGAAAGAGTGATTGCAGACCGCCTCTTCGGGCACCTGAATCGGGTGGGCCCGGATCTTGCGGAGTGCCAGTTTGGCTTCCGCAGGGGGCGCTCGACGGTGGATGCTGTCATGCGCGTGAGAGCCCTCACGACGGGGGACGCGGTATCCCGGGGCAGGGTCGTCTTGGCGGTGTCTTTGGACATCACCAACGCCTTCAACACCCTGCCCTGGAGTTGCATCAGGGAGGCACTCCGGTATCACCGGGTGCCGACCTACCTCCGTCGCATAGTCGAGGACTACCTGACGGACAGAGCCGTCATCTACCCCGGTCACCGGGGAGAGTGGAACCGGCGAGAGATGTCGTGCGGTGTCCCACAGGGTTCGGTCTTGGGGCCACCCCTGTGGAACATCGGATACGACTGGGTGCTGCGCGGCGACCTCCCTGACGGCGTCAGCGTAGTATGTTACGCTGACGACACGCTCGTCCTGGCGCAGGGAGAGTCGCACCAGGCGGCGGCCGACCTGGCGACGCAAGCGGTTGCGACAGTCGTTCGTAGGATCCGGCAGTTGGGACTCGACGTGGCGCTGCACAAGACCGAGGCCATGTGCTTCCATGGCAGTCGGAACGCGCCACGGTCCGAGTCCCACATAACGGTGGAGGGGGTTCGCATCGGCGTCGGGAGGACGATGAAGTACCTGGGACTCGTCCTCGACAGCCGGTGGAACTTCAGGGAGCACTTCCTGAGTTTGGCCCCAAAGCTGAACCGGGCAGCAGCCGCCTTCAGGCGACTCCTGCCTAATCTCAGCGGGCCAAACGCCTCCTGCCGAAGGCTGTACGCCGGCGTCGTGCGGTCCATGGCCCTCTACGGGTCCCCAGTGTGGGCCCTGTGCATCCGGACGCGACCACTAAAGTTGGTCGCATGCCAGAGGGTCATGGCTATCCGAATGATCCGGGGATACCGCACGATCGCCGGCGAATCGGCCAACCTCCTTGCCGGATTGCTGCCCTGGGATCTGGAGGCGACTGCCCTCCAGCGCGTCTATGAATGGCGCGTGGAGGCGCAGCGCCGGGGCGTATCCCCGCTGCCTCGAGAAGTCGAGGCGCGGCGGGAAGAGCTCCGGCGCGATCTCAGGGCAGTATGGAGGGAACGACTGTCGCAACCGACGGCCGGGCACGCCGCAATTGCGGCGGTAAGACCCCTCTTTGAGGAGTGGCTAGATCGGCGTCACGGCGTCCTGACCTACCGCATGACGCAGGTCCTCACCGGACACGGAAGTTTCGGGAGGTACCTGTGTCTGATGGGTAAGGAAGAGACGCCTGGGTGTCACCACTGCGAGGGTCGCCCTGAGGACACAGTCGAGCACACGGTGCAGGACTGCCCAGCTTGGGCAGAGCACCGACGTGTCCTCACGGCGACAATAGGCGGAGACCTCTCGCGCCCGGCCTTGGTCGAGGCCATGCTGCGGGGCGAGAGGGAGTGGGAAGCGGTCGCCTCCTTCTGCGAAGCAGTCATGCTTGCGAAGGAGGAGGCGGGCCGCGTGAGGGAGAGGATGGCGTCCTCCCTCCAGCCCAGCCGCAGTGGTAGACGCCCACGGCGTCGGACGTCGGCCGACGATCTCCGGCCACCGTAGGCGCGGGCATGCGGATAGCGAGTAAAGGGCAACTCGCTGTCCGACCATGGACCATGCCCGGGTCGACGGCGCGTCGTGTTCCACGCGCGCCTCAAAGAGCGTCAGCAACATGACGAGGCCCCCTCTGCAGAGGGCCGAAGCCCGCCGGGGTCGTGGGACTCATCCCGTTACCGTGGCCCCGGTATGTAAAGGGTTATTGAAGGAACACCGTGGATTTTAGTCAGTAAAAGTCTGACAGTCCCTCCCACCCTGCCCGGAGTGGGAGGACTTATTTGATAATTTTACCACGCTAAAAAAAAAAAAAAAAAAAAAGAGGTACTCCATTGTACTTTAATGCGAAAATTTGATTTTTCTTCTTATAATTTCACAACTGTACCAACCGAATAGCAAATAGATTTGAATTGTACACATTTTTAACTGACTTCAAAAAAAAGGAGGTTTACAATTCGTCTTGAACTTTTTTTTTAATGTATGTTACCTCATAACTCGGAGATGGCTGGACCGATTTGGAAAATTCTTTTTTTGTTTAAAAGGGTATACTTTCTAGTTGGTCCCATTGTCGTCATGTTTGAATCTGATGATGGGATCATGGAGAAATCGAGGGAACTATTCAAATATTATAGGCACACCTATAGCATTCTGGATATTTCTTATAGTACCTTGTGCAGTTGCTCTCGAAAAGCACCATTTGAGGAAGTGGAACTGATGATGAAGACTCCAGATGGCCACCGAAACTACTCAATAATAAGTATTTCGTGGATTGCGATTAGATTACTTGAATATGTTAAGCACTTTATGATCGTCATAATGCATATGGTGAAGTAGAGGAGAGCTCCTCAAAAATTAACGGCTCTGCACCGGGAAAAGCAATATTTTGTAAAAGGTGAAAATAACTTTAATTTCGGAAGACGGTGTCAAAAAAAAAGATAATTCAAAACAAATGACACCGACTACCGAAATTAAAGTTATTTTTGCCTTTGTAGTGTTTTTTATATAAAAGTCGGTTCTATTTTTTGCAATTTTTTTTTATGTTTATAAACTTGCTTCAATAATCCACATAGTATTTAGAAAATGTCTGTAACAGTGTTTCATTGACATATTATTATAATATTTCGTCTGATTTATAGTACTGCTATTATACTACAGCTGTCGACTGTTCACTACAGAACTTGATGAAAACTTCCGATGGTACCAAACTTGTTGCTTTTTAGTTCAGACTCCATTTAGCCATTTGCCATCGACACGTTAAGAAGAAAATACTTTGTCAAATACAAGTACCATCAATTGATCAATATTTTAATGGCAACACATTTTTTATACAAAAACTTCCCGTCACGTATTGTATATTTAAGTACATTTGAAATGAAAACCCAATATTAGTTATCCGAAATAATAAAATTCTTTCCTAGTCAAATATTTTGAAAACTTCACACCCATATAACTGAATGCTGTGAAATTACAAAACATTCGTCGCTTTTCTTTTCTATCGCGTTCTCGAATCAAATTGGATGTCAGTATTTCGGCTGCATGCGCAATATCTATGCTGAATGACTTGTGGTGAGAAATTGCGATTTGTCGGTAGTGTTTGGGAGTTCGATAACATGCAGTTATAGGAATCTTTAACATTTTGATTATTCCTAAATAAAGACGAAACCTTTATGGGTAAACAGAACCTGATCATTGTTTACACCTACTGTTTCCAACCAGTCTTTTTCCTAACATATACAACATCTTGACTCTGTTATTTACTAAACGTGTATCCTTGCTTAGTGTCTAATAAACGTTTTTATTCTTTTTTTATTTATGTTAGGAAAAAGACTGGTTGGAAAGTAAGATTTAAGTATCAAATATGATGATAAATTACATAATTATATTTATTTTGTAAATACGTCAATTTGCATTGCCTTGCGGGATTGTTCCAACGAGATACTGCGGCCCCAGAATGTGAAGGTCAACTGATGGAACCCTTCCACTCATTCGTCATTGATGATTTTTGCTCTGAAAAAAAATATTAAATAAAAGGTTGTAATAGAGGCATACCTTTCTACCAATCCTCTTTGTATTCTATCCATGTCGTGACAATAAGTCACCTTTTAGAATTCGGAACAGACTAAGAGCGCATTCAAATTTCTTGAGGTTTTGCCAAGACTGAAGAGTTGGCTGCCCGGGTGTTCCACTAGTTAAATAATCAAAAAAACATGTCAAAAAGTCCGTTGAAACACTATCGTGAAGTAACTTCATCGTAATAAGTACTCCTCTGTTTACTTGAAAGTTCTTGAGCACTGCTAGTGTATAAATGAACTTAAATTAAAATCATAGCTCTGTAATAACAAATCTAATTTATATTTTCTAAAACATAAAAGCCATTGTTTTCCAGCATGTTATTGCAGCCAAAAAGCGCGCAAACCTTCACAATCCCAATGCTTTAGAAACCCAGCAGTGCAACGCTGAGCTGAATTTTTCCACCTCAGAACATAAATCACGCTAGAACGGCTGAATGCTGAAAGACCGATATTTTGTTCTGAATATATGGTTTTTCTGGCACGATAGTGAATTCCTGCTGGGATTATTGGAATGTTTTACGTGTAACGTATGCTGTGGTTATGCTTACGTACTTAACCTTTAAGATTTATGTCAGGTATCATAATAAACGGGATGGAAAATATGTTTGTTCCTGTCATACTGTGAGAAAAATACTCCTTACGATTTAAAATCGCGTTTGTTTTTGGATAAAGTTTGTTTTTATTTTTGGATTTTCCTTATTACGATTCTCAAAACCTAGAGAAATGGCACGATTTTTATAAAAAAAGACGATATTAGAAAGTTATGACAGTTAAAAAAAATATACACATAAATTAAATTGACGTTTCTGTCTGTTATATTAAAATAACTTCTCAAGTGCGTATAAATAACGATTTATTTACACGGTACTAAAACACAAAAACTTTTTCTTTAATTTTTATCTGTCTTTCTCTATGTTCTAGCTTTAATGGGAGTTTTACTCGAACATTTCAATAGAAAAGGTTGTAGGGCACAGTATTTATCATAACGTATCTTTTCACCGAACTCCAGCGACTGTAGTTGTACATAATATCTACTCCCTCACGAATGAAATCGCTGGAATAGCTAGTCTATGTTACAAAGAAACGACCTTAATTGCAAGTTATTGCACCATCCATTAGATACCAGATAAGTTTTAATGACAAGGATGGAACTTCAAGAGTTTATAATTTCTGTATTTTCCTATATTCACTCATTTCGATTATTTAAAGAAGTTTAATACACAATTCTCTGTATTGGACAAAGGACGATGAACCTTACGCCGCCGTTAGGTAAAATATTTCTTTTGACTTGTTGGAACCTACATCGAATCGCTTAGGGCTATCAAGTTTTAGTTTTAGACCTGTCAAATCAAAGACGCTAGCTTCTAGAGTATTTTAAATGGTTTCCTAGCATTAAAGTACCGGATGAAACGACTAAAATAAAAATTTAATATCTTGTTCCATGTCTGGAGGGAGAATTATAAATGACTATCACTTCGCCCGTGGCTTGGTCTGCATGCGTTTTGAATTAAATAATTTATAACCTATAGCACTCACCACACATACAATCTTTATAATATAAAGTACAGATAATATTAATTCTTGCGTTATATCTTGTTATAACATTCCTGCAAAAGAGATCTGGGGGCACGGCAGTGCCCCCGCCAAAGTGGAGCGCAAAGCAAACACTGCCGTACTATCCTTTTCTGGAACCATTTCGGCGTATTTTCAGGCCCCTATTTGGGGACCTCTGGATAGATTAAGAACGCTGAAATTATCGTTATCTGGTAAGCTACCAGCACACACTTAAACCACAAAATGTCATCTTTGTAGCTTGTTTATTTCCTAAGTTATGCAAAAGCAAAGTTGTACTATTTCGACATATATAGACACACTGATCATCAAAATAGTACTAGTACTTTCCATAAACCTAGAGAGCTGAAATTTGGCATAGAGGTAGGGTTTAGTACTTATATGAAGGGAAAACTATCAAAACTAGGATCATGGAAGATCTGGAGTACCTTACGACCCTGAGTAGAAACCGTAACAGACCAGCCAAACTACTGAAATTATCGACATGCTATGTTCACAAAGTTTATTAAGCGTGGTTAGACCTTTCTTTTGAAATTAAAAAATTGAAGATCTGAAGTATCTGATATATATAGTCCCTAAGAGCTCAGCTGAACTATGAGAGATATGGAAATGCGCCTTGACAAAAGTTATTCAGAGTGAGGAGTCCCTTCTACTGATGTGTATAAAAAATTGAAGGTCTGAAGTATCTGATGAAGAACCCTTAGAGCTCAGCTGAACTATGGGAGATATGGAAATGCGCCTTGACAAAAGTTATTCAATGTGACGAGCCCCTTCTTATAAATGAATATGAAACTGGAGTCTGAATAATTAAGAAACTAATCAAGCAAAAAATAGCTTTCTACAAAAAGAAGTGAAATCCCACCAAAATATCCTGTAAAAAATTAGCCAAGTCTCGCTTAAGCTGCTTGTTTCTCTATAAAAAGTAATGAAATCTCTAAGCAAAGCAAGCCAAGTCTAAGGATCTTTACTGCGATTTCCTTATTAATATAGTTAGATTTTATGTGCCTTGACCGTTGACTTCGATGTATTAACTAGTAAAAGTGCATAGAGTATGTTCAACGGCCGGTTACATAAAATTTAACTATATTAATAAGGAAATCGCAGTAAAGATTCTTAGACTTGGCTTCACTTTGCTTAGAGATTTCATTACTTTTTATAGAGAAACAAGTAGCTTAAGCGAGACTTGGCTAATTTTTTACAGGATGTTTTGGTGGGATATACTTGTGTTGTACATTCTTCGAAAGCTACAGTGAACAACTTCAAGATTCCTTTAATTTTACTCATTCAACCATAATAATAAGTTGAACACAAAAATAGTTTAATTGATCTTTATTTACACAAAGAAGGACCCTTCCTGTAGACGATGGCATATAAATTTCTGCATTATGTATTCAGGGTCAATTCGACCCAACGTAGTTTGAGGTACTCTCAAGGATCAACCTACGTATAAGTTTTTAATTTTGTCAATATTGCTTGAGTGTTAAGGGAAATAATGAGGAGAAAGTCTTGAATGGGATAGCCAATGGGCATTAATTTCCTATGAGCTACGAAGTTGCTGGTAGGGAGCAAATACTCTGTGGCCTACATTTCAAGTTTGCTTATGTGTATGTATGTACGACAAGGACTACGAACATTTTAACCTGTACCTATAAAAAATCTTTTTACCAAAAAATTAAACCGACTCCCAAAAAACACTGCAAAGTGAAAAATAACTTTAATTTCGGTACTCGGTGTCTTTTGTTTTGTATTTTCGGTTTTGGCACCGACTTCCGAAATTAAAGTTATTTTTCACTTTGCAGTGTCTTTGGGAATCGGTTTAATTATTTGGTAAAAGTTTTTATTTCACTCTTTTTAGTTGGTCTATTTTTAATTTACCTAGTTACAAGAGCTTAAATGTCAATTACTTATAACCTTTTACAAAATATTGCTTTTCCCAATGCTGGGCCGTTAATTGTTGAGGAGTTCTCCTGGTACATCACCATCAGCTCTACATCACCATGTGCATTGTGACGAGCATAAAGTGCTTAACATCCATATTCAAGTAATCGAATCGCAATCCACTCAATACTTATTATTCAGTAGTTTCAGCGGCCATCTGTGGTCTTCATCATCATTTCCACTTCCTCAAATGGTACTTTTTGAAAGCAACTGCACAAGTTACTATAATAAATACCCAAAACGTCATAGGTGTGCCTATAATATTTGAAGAGTTCCCTCGATTTCTCCAGGATCCCATCATCAAATCCTGACTTTTATGAAAATGGGACCAATTTCGAAGTATATCCTATGAATCAAAAAAATAATTTTCCAAATCGGTTCAGCCGTCTTCGAGTAATCGGTGATCATACATTAAAAAAAAAAAATATACGCTTCGAATTGATAACCTCCTCTTTTTGTCGTCGGTTGAAAAGAAAATGTTGTCAACGGCTAGGTTCTGGACCAAGTAGGTACCTATGTATTGAGTGTTGATTGCACAAACAACATAGTTTGAAAGTGCCTACTGTAAAATAAGCTAGCACAAACTAAGCTGTACAAAAGTTGGAAACGTTTTGCTCTCAATTCTAGGATTAATACATGCTGCAACAGTGCATGAGCAAACCCTTAAATCGGATTACGTAAGCGCGAGAATGCTAATAAAACATGCTTACCTACGCCGCGTTCCGCTTTGTAAATTACAACTAGGTACGTACAAAGTGGCTACTTAGTATTAATAACTTCGCAGTATTAATAACTATATTCTAATGCCTTCCAAACTTCTAATTTCATTCGCCATTTTCGTTTCAGCTCCCACGAAATATAATCCCTGTTCAAGCGGAACGTTCGAATGTGCAAATTTCGTTTCGGTGTAATGTGTCGGCGAATGGGCGACGTTCGCCGACAGCGGTGTCGGTGAAACTCAGACTATCCCGACATGTCAAACAAAGGACTACTCATATATTTTTTAAATGAAGCAAAGTCAGATGGTAAAGATCGTAAATGATAGTTGTAAAGGCATTGCGGGTTACAAATTTACCTATGTAGTCATGGAATAATGTAATCGTTTTGAAAGCTAAGTCAAATAATAAAACTGTAAAATTTTGTCTGAAGGCTAAGGATATTTTTAGGTGCATTCACAACTGTCTGAGTGTCTGAGATACGAATGCGAACATTTCATTACTAATACGGGAATAAATTAGGTCGCATTAACGAAAAAGTTTGTTTATGTCAATCTCATGTAAATTCCCTTATAAAAAATAGCTTTAAAATAAATAAACATCCTTGCTTTTGAAAAACTGTATATAAATAGCACTTTTACATGTATCTATTTTTTGACCTACTTCAAAAAAAGGAGGACGTTGTCAGTTCGCCGGAATCTGCGGAAGTTGCAGACCAAGAGCTAAGTTAGTTTAGCTTAGCTCGCATAGTTGACGCAGTTTTCCATACTTGTGTGCAGACCGCAAACTATGCGAACTAAGCTATGTGAGTTAACTAAAATATGCGAAGTTAAGATAGTTGTGTATGCCGATGCGCAGTTACACGAGCTAAGTCCCTCCCACCTTCCCCCACGCCTTTCGCACATCCTTCGCAAGTGCTGTCCAATGTCCTTTGTCGTACGCACGGTCGTTTTGTAGCGAATATGGAGCAATTTATTGAAATTGTTAAACAATTTCCTATATATACTACATAATATACAGTCAAAGGACTATCACAACTTACCAGTATGGGTACTCATCATCATCCAGCTTCTCGAAACCAGCTCAAAACGATAGCTTAGATAATTTGTAATATAACCTTTTAGCATTTACAAATAAAAAATATAAATAAACATTTTTTTAAATTAAAATTGTTTTGCTTACCTCAAACAAATAGCTAGTGTTTCTTCTGGGGTGGTAGCCTTCCGATAGTTAGTGTCTTGTTTAGTAATATCTCCGATAATCAATGATAACAAATCACGAAACTGAACTCTTGAAACACGATAATATAACTGAAAATTTTCATCATCTAACTCGTAAACTAAAGTTCTAAACTCTCCACTTGGGTGCCGAGATTGAATGTGTTGACATATCCAAGATCTGGAATTTTATTTTTCTTAAATAAAAATAAGTCAGTATTAATCAGTATTAATCTTCATTTTCTAGGTGTAACGTATTCATCATCGAAACTTTCTTCATCGATTATATTCATGGCGAGCGTCGTCCGCTGTACCTAATCTTGAGTAGCTCAATTGATTCAACGCGAATATGAAAACAAAAACAAAGTGTACTTTGTTGCTAATGCGCCGGTCGCACGCTGGGGGCTGCGCAGCAGCACTGCGCCGCTCCCCGCGCCCCGCTGCAACCACTGACATCTAAAAAACGACTTCTGCGCATGGAACGACGCATGCTAGGCCTATTGGACACAATTCTTAAGAGGCAATAATTGGGTGGGAAATTATAGTATATAAACTCATGTTCGCGGGATTCAGGAAGAGAAATAGAAGAAATTTGTCGAGAGTAGACGGCGAGAGTCGATCTAGTATTTAATATCAGTGATTGTGGGTTTGAGTCATCAGAACTTCGTAAGTTTATATTATTTATCTTTGAGAATCTTATTATGGAGATTAGAATTGTGTATTTAATCCGAAGTGTTATTAATTACGTGAAATAAACTCTATAACTCGTCATTTATATTTGCAAAACAATTCTTCTGGAAGCTATGTTGGAGTTTAATTTTGTTCTACTAAGTTATAATCCTATTTAAATAAACAGTGGTAGAATAAATTAAAATGTTAAATGAATCCTATCAATATAATTTAGATTACTTTCATTGCAGATGTACTTATGCTATTTAATTTAGCATATTAAGTTAAGAAACCAAATAATATATTTTATTACAATAGAATTATTCTTAATATTGATCGATAAATTAATACACCATAGAGATTCTATACTAATATTTTATGTGAATACTATTCCGTTTGATTTATGAGTAGTAAGATAATTTGTTCATTAAATTATTCTTTTGCATTCAATAAGCAAAAAGGTTTAGTAAACAAATTATCTCTAAATTATTTTAGGATGTTATATTACTGTTCTTAAAGGTGTGTGTCTTTTCATGTGTAATATGTGGTATTATTCAAGTAAACACGATAACATCAGTGATAGTTTATTCTATCGATCCAATCGATAGAATCATATGGACGCTTCTCAATATTAAATGATTTATCACTCCAGACTGGATACGATAAATCATGAGGATTGTTAGGTTCAGCATTAAATAAATAAGTACACAATTATTTATAAGTTAATAGTTACACATCACTGCCTCAAATATACACGACACGTAGAATGAATGCATAGAAGATTTATATTACATAACACATACCTACAAATAAGAGACAAGATATTTATTAAACAAAATATAATTGGGTTATGGTAAGGGGTAGGTGAGTCCATTGGTCCTGACTAGTCGATTAAATTCGAGACTTTCTAGATGGGATCTGGTGTGATTCACAGCTGCTGGGGGTGAGTTTCTGGCCTATAGAAATTCAACATAAAATATTAATACCATAACATAATTAAGAAAGAAAATAATAAGGAAGTACTAGGTTTATATATATATTGAACATTTACTATAACATAATTCAGTTTCACGAATTTGCAGAGGTATTGGTTGGAGTCATAGTATTGAGATAAATTGTAGATATCTCTCGAATTTAGACTGTAAGGCTAGGGAGTACTTCAACCAATACTAGACTTATAAGTCTCAATAATTTAGTAAATACATCTTCTGTGTATTGTTTTCAAATATTTATCCTGAATAATACCACCTTTTCAGCTGTTTTAATATGGGGAATTAGGGTGGTTAGGTTGTGCTACATACTAAATATTTAAATTCATTGGAACTCTTTGATGAGTAAAAGAAAGGGTACTAACAAGGGCGAAAGCTTTTCGAATTAAGTTTTTTCCTTTGCAAGTAGGAGGCTATAACCTGGTGTTAAGCTTTCTATGTGTGGATGTACTAAGTAGTATAATATTATTCTTTAACTATATTTAATAGTTCCTTGGAAAATGAGCACAGACGCGAATGTAGATACTTAGTTTCTAAAAATATTATTGTAAAATCTTGTTCGAGATATTTTATTACCAAATGAAATCATTACCTTTAGGTGTATTAAAAATATCCGAAATTTTAGGGATTAGTATTCCTTAAGCCTGCGCCGAGTAAAATAACTCAAAACGGTCTTCACAACTAAAGGAATATAACCTATTATAGTACTTTAATTACCATACAAAAATATGTAATGAACACTTGAATAAATGTGTTAGCAAACATAGTTGGCAAAATTTAAAAATATTTTATAGTTTATTAAACAAAAATACATAAAGTTGGACAAAAATCCTTACAAAAAATGCTCGTGCGTCGCTGAATTTTGATAGTAAACTGTTGAATTTTTTCATAAACTTCAATTCATATTATTCTCTAATTATCATACTATCATTTACAGCTTTAACATTTCAAAAATGTCGCTTGGTTGTTTTAATTTTAATTTTTTCTTCTAATTTGCGCGCTATTTTGAACCATATGCAACGTACACCGGTCGAAAATTCAGTCGTCCACGGGAGCTCAGAGAGGGGTCACGTCTCATTGTGGAGCGTTTCGCCGGTAACGATAATTCGCGATCTATTGTGTACGTATGTATTGCAGCAATCCGTTGAATAACATAAGTCATATTTTTTGTTTTTTTTGAGTACGATTTATTATGCATACCCAACAATTACTTTTTATTGTTCAATATACATTTCTTTAAAATTTTTTTTTTCAATATTTGTTTTATTATGGGAAAATGTAAAAAAAATATTATTAGAAGAAAGTTGGCACAACTTTTCGAAATAAAAGCCATTCTCATAAAAAGTACGTATTTATATTTTGTGATGTTATTATTGCTTTTTAACCGACTTCAAAAAAAAGGAGAAGGTTCTCAGTTCGTTTTAAACTTTTTTTTATGTATGTAACCTCAAACTCGAAGACGGCTGGACCGATTTGGAATTTTTTTTTCGTTTGAAAGGGTATACTTTCTAGTTGGTTCCATTGTTATGAAATCAGGATCTGATGATGGGATCCTGGAGAAAGCGAGGGAACTCTTTAAATATTGTAGGCACACCTATAGCGTTTTGGGTATTTCTAATAGTACCTTGTGCAGTTGCTCCCGAAAAGCACCATTTGAGGAAGTGAAAGTGATGATGAAGACTTTTTTCAAACATTCGATATGGGTATCGTGTAATGGGTTTTTGGGGGTGGTGATTGCATATCTGGAATTTATTTTTAAATTCAAGATGGCGTATGCAACTTTTTCTCACAAATTCGATATGGGTACCGTGTAATGGGTTTTTGGGGGTGGTGATTGCAAATCTGACATTCATTTTAAAATCCAAGATGGCGGATGCAACTTTTTCTCACAAATTCGATATGGGTACCGTGTAATGGGTTTTTGGGGGTGGTGATTGCAAATCTGACATTCATTTTAAAATCCAAGATGGCGGATGCAACTTTTTCTCAAACATTCGATATGGGTATCATGTAATGGGTTTTTGGGGGTGGTGATTGCAAATCTGGCATTCACTTTAAAATCCAAGATGGCGGATGCAACTTTTTCTCAAACATTCGATATAGGTATGGTGTAATGGGTTTTTGGGGGTGGTGATTGCAAATCTGGCGTTCATTTTAAAATCCAAGATGGCGGATGCAACTTTTTCTCACAAATTCGATATGGGTACCGTGTAATAGGTTTTTGGGGGTGGTGATTGCAAATCTGACATTCATTTTAAAATCCAAGATGGCGGATGCAACTTTTTCTCAAACATTCGATATGGGTATCATGTAATGGGTTTTTGGGGGTGGTGATTGCAAATCTGGCATTCACTTTAAAATCCAAGATGGCGGATGCAACTTTTTCTCAAACATTCGATATAGGTATGGTGTAATGGGTTTTTGGGGGTGGTGATTGCAAATCTGGCGTTCATTTTAAAATCCAAGATGGCGGATGCAACTTTTTCTCAAACATTCGATATGGGTATCGTGTAATGGGTTTTTGGGGGTGGTGATTGCAAATCTGGCATTCATTTTAAAATCCAAGATGGCGGATGCAACTTTTTCTCAAACATTTGATATGGGTACCGTGTAATGGGTTTTTGGGGTGGTGATTGCAAATCTGGCATTCATTTTAAAATCCAAGATGGCGGATGCAACTTTTTCTCACACATTCGATATGGGTATCGTGTAATGGGTTTTTGGGGTGGTGATTGCAAATCTGGCATTCATTTTAAAATCCAAGATGGCGGATGCAACTTTTTCTCACACATTCGATATGGGTATCGTGTAATGGGTTTTTGGGGTGGTGATTGCAAATCTGGCATTCATTTTAAAATCCAAGATGGCGGATGCAACTTTTTCTCACACATTCGATATGGGTATCGTGTAATGGGTTTTTGGGGGTGGTGATTGCAAATCTGGCTTTCATTTTGAAATCCAATTTAAAACACATACGATATCCATATTGAATGTTGGAGAAAAAGTTGCATCCTTGGTGGATGCAACTTTTTCTCCAACATTCAATATGGATATCGTGTGTGTCTACTAAGTTAAATACACTGATAACCTTCAAGGGTTTATTGCTAAGTATAATTAACAAAGTAACGTAAGGGCTAAAATTATCGCTAAATGATGAAAATGAGTGCACCCGGTTGCTGTTCGAAATACACTAAGCTCGCGGCGAACTTAGTGCGACCGCATTATATCGCTTGCTCAGCAAACGTGGTCGATTGCAAAATATTGCATCAAACATCGTGTAATAGGTTTTTGGGCATACCGATTGCAATCCTGACATTCATTTTAGAATTTACGACGAAAGTTCATTGGCTACTTTGTTAGCTTACAATTTACACTGGGTTATTGACAATTTAACTGATCCTAGGTTAAGTGACTATTCAGTATTATCTAGGGTATCTAATAATACTGAAATTAATTGTTTAAACCCTTAGATGTGACAAAGGAGAGTTATAATAACACAATTTTACTATATCATCAGAATATAAATCGTTTCTCCGGCAAAATTTTACATGAGGAAATGTTAATAGATAAATATGATATAGATATCTTATGTTTTTGTGAAACCTGGCTAAAACCAGATAGAATGTTGTTTAAAATTAATATTTTTCTATTACTAGTGCATACAACATGTCCTCAGTAGGAGGTGGTACTTTAATATTACGTAGTAATTCTCTTAGATGTAAGGAACAAAAATATATCACCGCTTGCTCTGTTGATTGCTTGTGTGAGGTAGCATGTACAGAAGTTGAAGGCCAAACTTTCTTAAGTGTTTATAGACCACCAGCATCAAACTTGTCATCATTCTTAATGATAATGGGAGAAATTTTAAGTACCTAAGCTTATAAGAGATAATAAATTAGTTGTGGTTTGTGGTCACCTAAATATTGATTTGTTAGTAAATTCACCTGAACACTGCAAGCTTACTTCATTGTTTGGTTCATTTAACTTAAAATGCACATACAAGGAAGCAACAAGAATAACAGCAACATCAGCTCAATGCATAGATAATATTTATACTAATTGTGCCATAAAATACTCGTCTCAAATTAGTGGAGTTAGGTCTGACCATACAGGTCAACTAGTATCCTTTGAGTTGGTTAAAAAGCGGCAATTAAATAAGACTATTAAGTTTAGGCCACTAACTAAAAAGAAATTAATGTTTTTAATGATAACATGTTAAGTAATCTTTCAATGGCCAATTTTGACTCCCATGACCCCAATGAAAATTACAGGATATTATTTTCTTCACTATGCCACGAATTTAGTAAGGCATGTCCAGTTAAAAAATTTCAAATGAGTAATAAATCTAAATTTAATGAATGGGCCACTGCTGGAATAAGAATAAGCTGAGACAATTTATACAACTTATACCATGAAAAATCATTGACTTCCGATGAAGCCTTCCATAATTATGTAAGAAACTACTCAAAGATTTTTCTCGCCTTAAAATAAAGGAACATACTACTACACCATACATGGAACTAAAACAGAATTTTTTTTTTCATGAAACCTATGCGTTTGTGGTATTTATAGACAGGTCTTTAAAAATGACATGGGGGTCTCTGAAACCACTTTTTCATAAAGTCAATCGTTTAAAAGATATAAGCTTCCAAAGTGGTCAAATGTGTATCCCTCCCTCTAACTTCTATAATAGTGGAGTGGAAAATCTAAAAAAATATGTATCTGTAGATCTTAATGTAAACTTTCAACCAAAATTGGTTTGAATGATATCGAGTTAACAGTTTTTGAGATACGGCATATTTTCTAAAACCGCAAATATAACTTCGTAATTCATACAAAACTATGAAAAACAAAGTTATCTAGCGTAGTTGTAAAAAATGTAAAAGAGCTAGTTTTAAGAAATTTGTAAGGTTTTTTTCGTCAAATAAATATACATATTATATTATATTATTATAGTTACACACGGAACCCTTCATGCGCGAGTCTGACTCGCACTTGGCCAATTTTTTACATTTGAGACCAATTAGAAACCACATAGTCTAATCCGGGCATAGCCCCAGGGTCCCAGGATTCAGCATCAAGAATCACGTAATCCCGGGATTGAAATACATGCTCGGGATTGTATTCTCTAGTTGCAACTAAGACAGGATTTCTATCGAAATTCTATTTTAGTTGCCAAATGTGTCGAAAAAAATAGAATTAATAAATTGTAAAGAACCAGATAGATAGCCCTACAGACCTCAATCTGAACGATAATTCTGTAAGCAGTTTTATGTCGATAGGAGCCGGGTTTTCTGGTTTAGAACAAGTTTCAGCTTCCTTTGACATTCCCTCTATGTCCGACAAATTATACGCCAAGTGCCATAACAAGGTCTGTCTACTACGGGAATTTGCCAAAGAAAAATTGGCCAAGTGCGAGTCAGACTTGCCCATGAAGGGTTCCGTAGTAACTATAATAATATAATATGTATAACTACTACAACTACTAGTCTGTCTGTCTGTCCATCCGTCCGTCCGTATGTTACAGCCATTTTATTCCGAAACTATTAGGACTATACATATAAAACTTGGTAGATTGATGTATTCTGTGAACCACTTTCCGATTTTAAGAAAAAATTAAAATATATTTAAATTAAATTAAAAAATATTTTCAGTTTTAGTTCCATGTATGGGGGGAACTAAAACTGAAAATATTTTTTTTTCATGAAACCTATGCATGTGTGGTATCTATATACAGGTCTTTAAAATGAGATTGAGGTTTCTAAAACCACTTTTTCATAAAATTAATCGTTTAAAAGATATACGCTTCCAAAGTGGTAAAATGTGTGCCCCCCTCTAATTTCTATAATAATGGAGTGAAAAATATAAATATATATATACAACGTGTAACGGAAACCTAACAATCATATCTAACCAAAAGGGCTAAAGACAACATTTGGTATGGAGTCTCTATGCACAGTTTCAGCACAAAATAACTGACTTAAAGAATTGGTACCAAGTTATTGGTTTCACATATTTTTTGAATACCAATCATAACAAACGTGTCACAGCACTACGAGGGTCAATAACTTTCCACGTCACTTGCCAATAACACGATAATTCTTTTCGTTCTTCTTAATTTGACAAATTCGGTCTCTGGTATCAGTGTACTGGAATTTGTAATAAGTTCTACACATGTAGACTTAGGATTACAAAACCCTTGCCATATCGTTTGTTATCATCCAAAGAAGCCATGCACTTGGTATGTATATACCCTTTAAATTACACGTTGTATATATATATATATATATCTATAGATCTTAATGTAAACTTTCAATCAAAATTGGTTTTAAAGAGATCGAGTCAGCAGTATTTGAGATACAGCATATTTTCTAAAACCGCAAATATAACTTTGATATTCATACAAATACTATGAAAAACAAAGTTATTTGGCGTAGTTTCAAAAAATGTAAATAAGCTAGTTTTAAGAAATTTGTAAGTTTTAGTTTTTTGTCAAGTAAATATACATATTATATTATATTATTGTAGTTACTACGGAACCCTTCATGGGCGAGTCTGACTCGCACTTGGCCAATTTTTGTAAAATGTTATAATAAGCAATATAACATTAGATTTATAGATTTCTTTTATTTATTTTTTTCTTTTAAATTAAGTTATACTTGATACATATATTGTTATGAAATAAATTACGCTTATATTTTCTGCGAAGTAAATTAAATGAAATTTTAATAAACAAAACTTATTTCAGTCTGGTTTTGTTATGACATTACATAATTATATTTTTTTTATTTCATACTGGTTTTATTATTCAAATAAGTACTGCATACACATCTACCCTAACTTGCTACTTACCCAGTTTCGACGCATCAATAGCCTAATGGATAAGGTGTCGGACTTGTGATCGAGAGGTCACAGGTTCGAACCCCACTCATTACACTATTGACGTGAACCCACTCCAGACACAAGCATATTTAGCTTAGTTGGAGGGGTTAACAAGATTGCTAGTAATGTGAAATGTACCCACATTGCTAGTATTCTTTAAAAAAAAATCTGAGGAGTTTAATATATAAAATCAAAGTTTTATTGCAATAGGATGAATAGTGAGGGAACGGATAATGTATTACTACAGTAAAAACAAACGTTAATTTTTATATAATAGGTATAATTTATTAAATTTATTTTTGTGATTTATTTACGTACCTACTTGCTTCATTTAGATCCATCCAGCCGTTTGAGCGTGAAGAAGTAACAAACATGCAAACAGACACATTCATTCACAAACTTTCACCTTTATAATATTAGTGTGATAAATAAAACCATCTAAATAATTAATATTCGTTTTTCAAGTTTATTCAACATAACGACAAAAAATTGAAAAATGCAAAGTTAGGAAACTTCGTCGTGCAACGGCAAGCGGGCCTCGAGCGAACTTGTCATTGTGTGTGTGACAACGCACACGACTAGCCCGCTGCAGTAAATACCTATTTTCCGCGCGTCTCGTAGGCTCGACACCCTCTTAAGGTAATGGTAAAAAGGGAAGTGCGACAAAAGACAATCAAATACTGTGGTTACTCATAATCGCGTACCGGAGGTACATGTAGTTATAAGTTAATATAGAATTTTCTTTCAGCTTCTACGAGTAGATTTAATTTAATAAATAGTAGTTAGAAGCATGTACCACTTGTGATGGACATATGAGAACAACTTCACCTCCCTCGCGATTCAGTAAAGTATTTTAATATTTATTCCTTCGTAACACTTTATTATACGGCAGGGGGAAGGTTACTTTAGCTTCTTACAGCAACAAAGGAGTTCAAGAAGGAGTACTGCATCACTGTGGGTTATCATGTACACCGGTTAGCTATTTTATATGGTTGCGTTATATAATTAAATAATATATAATCTAGAAAGAAGAATAGGTCTACAATATTTAATAAAGGTACCCTTTGTAAAGTAGGTGAGATTGATAGAATAGAAAGTAGGGATATTTACAGGAGTTTAATTACATGATAATTCACAGTCCAAAGAAGACACCAAAAGTTAGTAGCATGATTTCCTTATATTCGCCATTTTGGTTTAATTACTTGAACAATTATTTTATATTTTGAATTTTATTTAAACCTAAAATAAATTCTTTTATCAATAGACATATTATTATAGAGAAGTATTTGAAACCAACATGGCCTTCCTAGTTAATATAATCGGTGATTACTTTGGAATTACTAATGTTTTACACAATTATTAGGAGATATTTATAAAGTCACTTATTGTATAACTAGAGTAAACTTTAATCACTTTATGGTTTATAATATTGTTTATGGAATGTCGGTGGAAGCTTTTGAGAGTTCCTTTATGTTAATTAATTATGTTTTCTTATTGTGATTTTGCGGTTTTCCTTGATATTTTGTATTACTATGTGAATTTTAACATAATTTAGGATGAATTATTTCTTCCAGATTGTATTGGCAACATAAGCAGATACACCTCCATACTTATTGCAAATTTTCCTTGTTATTTTTTATAATGTGTGAATTTTCAGTTCTTCGAGTGAAGTTATTTCTTCATATAGTATTAGGAACTTAAGCAGATATGCGTAGTTAATCTATAGTAGAGAGTGCGGTATAATAATAAGAAATGCGTAAAATCAATTCACTTATGAATTAGAAACCTAAGCAGATATGCGTAGTTAATCTATAGTAGGGCCAAATCAATTCAATTATGATTTGAAAACAAACGGAAACTGGTTATAACTTGTTATTGAAGTAATGCATCATTGGCCAGGTTGTGTTGGTTCATTTCTTAAGTTGAATAGTAGAGTTGTTAGATAATAAGTGTAGTTAGTTCCGCGTATCTTCGTCGTGAGATTAGAGTTATTTCAAGAATATGAATATACTAATTATGCACCAGTTGACTTTATACAATCTGTAGTATTTTCATAAGTGAGTATCATATTCAAGGAGTTGTTATGAATTTAAGGGACCTCACAAACCCCTTCTAAGCGTAGCCTCCTAAGAAGATGCTCATTGGTGATTATATTCTACTGCAAGCAGGAACACTTCACATGCAGCAAAGATCTTTATGCACACTCTACAACTGTAATTGATAAGCAATGTTTTGTAGGCCAACAGAGCATTGTGTTATTGATTCAACTCACCACATCAATCTTACATAGTTAATTGGGGCTAAATTAGTATTGCAAGTTAATTAGCTAGGCCCTACCACTTCCTTAATCCTTTCTTTTCCAACTAATCATTTCCTTCCCATTCCTTCTAACTTAAACAAATTATAGGAAAATATTCCTGATACTATTTCACTCCAGCATGATTAATGTAATTGTGACATTTTAATTATGATAATTGAATTTAATAACCTAATTCTTGGAATTCCATGGGAGGAATATTATGGGAATGAATCTCATTATTTCAATGTATGTAGGCACCCGGCACTGATGGAATATCATGGGTGTTTCCGTTGATCCCCTATGAGGAGTAGGAGCACTTATGGGGCCCCTTCGTGTAAATTCTGGCTCTGTCTGATACTAGACTGGTGGGACATTACCTGTTGACCACTTGTGAAATTCTTGGATGAAGAGGTTGTGAAATAATTGTGATATAATGAATGGCTTGAGTACATCTCAATAATTTATAAAAGAGTCTCAGTACCATTATAATTATAGGCTTAGTCCTATCATATATTAAGGTTTAATCCTTTACTAAGAATGAAAAATAACATACTAATTAAGGTGTTCAATTTATTGTTGATTAATGTTGGACTGAATGGTTGTACCTACTTACTGTATAGGACTTAAAACCGCTTTGAATCCAATATCCCATCTGAAGGGGATGCACATAGTGGTTGGCATTCATTTTAGTTGAGGCGTTTGGTGTGGAGCCTACTAACCCCTACAAAATTTTGTAGGGGCAGATTTCCTAATTCCTTTATTTCTTATTGTCAAATAATGTTTGAATCTTTAATTCAGGAAGAAATGAATTGTCTTCATTAGTCTTAAGGTTTTTAGAATTAACTTTTATTATGTTTAATTATCTGATCAAGACCTCTATTCAACCACGAAAATAATTAATTTAAATTAACCGAAGTCATTTACCCATTTCTGTAAATAGTCTCTTTCCTCTAAAAGACTCGGGTTACTTATAAGCATAACGTAGGTGAGACGATCATTGGCCAATCAAGTCATTAATTCGAGGGTTGCAAGGGGGGTTTAGTTACACCGCCTAGTTGAACTTCGCACCACTGACTGAGCTTTGGCTTAGCTTTTGGTGTACAGGTACACGCCATTTATTTCTAGCTTAGCTTAGCTTAGCTTAGCCTAGCTTGCTTAGTTTAGCTTTAGCATAGCTTAGTTTTCGGTATGCAATCGGCATAAGGGATGTACTTGTGTCTTAAGTTTTAAATGCAGTATTTCTTAGGAGACGACTATTACAATTAAGAGAAAAAATTACAATTTAATAACCGGTGTAAGCACTTAAGCAGCACGATTTTGACCCGTTTATAACAAGCATGATTGCAGCCAGAAGACGCCTAAGCCTTGATTTTTTCAAAAATAAATAGTATCTGTAGTTACTGTGTCGTATGTGTTATTTATATCTGATAGCAGATATAAATAACACATACGACACAGTAACTAGTATTTGAGCTAATTGCAAAAAAATTGCACCCTTTTTTGTCCATTTGTTATTAGTGGAACTTCAAAGCAAAATAAAAGCAAACTTTTAAAGTAAATAGTTATAATTTTAGTAATTTTTGAACGCATAGTCAATAATTCGACGTTTTCACAAAGTATATCTTCTAGAATGTCCTTAAAAACTTTAAGATTTTCTAAAATATGTTTTGTCCACGAATAAAATATTTTGTGTTATTCTAATGCGTAACACTCTTTTTTCATTAAATATGGTATACATTTGGGCCTATTAATTAGCAACACATTAAACATTCGCAGAAGTGTAGATGGAGTGACAAAGCACGCATCGTGGCCATTTTGTTTGTACCCCACTAAGCGTTTAGTGTGCGGCTGGTGGAAAAAAAACTTTTATACGAACAAATTGTGTGTGTTTCGCAATAAAAACTGGTAAGTTTTTATCTACTTTGGTTTTTCTATATGACGAAAGTATAAATTCAGTGATTAGATTGTAATTTATTGCTAATGTGCGGCACATTTTTCATGTAGTTTGAAATTCTTTAGATTAGGAAAACATGTCATTAATTTCCTGTATGTCACGTTTGTGTGACAATTTTGTGTTACGTTATACAAAGGAAAGCATAAAGGTTTGTCCAAATCGGTAATCTGATCTTAAATTAATGTCAGTATATTTTTTATATGTAAGTACTATTTATACAGTACTAGCTTTTGCCACACGGCTTCACACACGTTGTATAATTCCAACACCTATCAAAACTCCTTTCAATTTGAAATCTATCTATATAGCAACATGTTGACGTACTTCAACCCGCAATTATGGTTTTTAGGAAATAATAACGCAAAATGGAACAATTTAAAAAAATATTTAGTATTTTTGCCCGAAGATCATTCTCAACTCCGAAGTGAAGATTCTTACCCTGATATACTTCCATGTGTAGGAACACAAACTTAAATATTGATGAAAAATGTGTCAACACAAACAGATGATGCTTTGATGATTTCGGCTGCTGTTAATATGTTAGCAACCAGCGTGTTTTCTGGCAATCAATTGCTACAAAATAAATTTTCTAGAGCCTTAAACGAGATGATTCCCATGGTTATAAACAGAATTAAGGAAAAATATGGAGATAACCAATGATTGTACAATAACATACAATAACATCCGTTGTCGTGCGGATTTTCTTTTTTAAATCTATAAGTACTTTCTAATAAAAATGTTTGGATACAATTTGTATTTTTATTGCTCATTATTGTCTGGGAATCCTGTCTCATCCACTCATACAGCCACATATATCCACTTACACACATCCACCCACACTCATTCACCTATACACACAAACAACCAAAACACATCGCAGGCGTATTCAATCAAAGAAAAAACATTTTTAGACAAATAATAAACTATTTTGGATCCAAAACGACTATAATTTAACGGTGTATACATAAGCCCTTATAATTCCTTTGTGTTACAATTATGTCACGTCACATAGAAGAAACACAAAGGAAGTTGTCAATTTTTTTTAAATTAGCTCATTTACACAGTATTTAGTCATTTGAAATATTGTATTTATGATAATGGTTATATTAAGACTACCTTTTAAGTGTTCAATTTAAGATTTTCCTGCCTCTAAACGTGAAGACTTTTAATTGGCTCACTGTCTACTAAACTATTTATTTTCTGTATTTAATAGCTGTTAGTCCTCCATACTTCTTAAATAAATAAATAAATAATCTACCTAAACAACATTTATTTGTCTTAGCTTATCAATGCAGAGTTTGCTACGCTTGAAAAGATCTATTACCATAAAACTAGAAACATTATTTTAATCTCAAACATATGTATTTTAACTACAAAGTTTTTGTCATATAGAAGAATCCAACGAAAAACTACTCAAACAAAATTCATCCCGCCAAATCTGGATTCTGAAACATACAACGTTGTTCCAACGACATTAAAATTTATACTCCTAGCCCGATGTTAGTAACTATATATGTAGGTAAATATGACATAACAATGAAAATCCCGGAGTTTTACCGCAATTCCCGTATTTTCCATCCGGATGAATTGCATATCCGCGCACGCTTCGGATGAGAAACAACCCAAACACAGGGTGTAAAAATGGCTATAGTAGTGAATGGATTTAAAAAACACACAGACCATTTTACCTGACTGAATTGTAATCGAAAAAGCCGCAAAATGGTGAGAAATTGCTTTTTTCAAGTCATTGCTAGCACACGGTACTTTGGCAAAAGAGTGTTAAAATGTGATATTTGGCTGTGACCCAAGCGGTACAGTGTTAACTACCAATTGGAAGCTCGTTATTTTACTCGTGTTGAACTAATTGTGATAGATTAGCTTTCAGTGCAACCGACCTCATTTTCGAGTTCATATTTTACAAGCCAGATACTCTTTGGTGTACATGAGGCAGACATGACCTAGCTAATCCCATTTACGCTTAACGGCTTTTCAGTTTTTATCTTCTTTGCCTTTTCTCAACTGTTTGGGTCGACGGTATTGTTCATGAGGTGGATACCCGCGCGGATGTCCTTCACCTTCGCACAGTTTAACGAATTTGTACGAAACCTGGCTCACAGGAAGACTGTAATTAAGATAAACTTGTGTTTTTGTATCCTCATCGTCGTCTTCGAATGATTTTCGTCTAAATGCGGGCAAAGCCGCTAGCAAAAGCTATTATTTACTTACATTATAATCGCGTCAAAAATTTAATATCAATTAAGTTATTGCTGTTTATTCAAAAGATCACAGGCGATAATATGGGATCACACATTTGACACTGACAGAAAAACAAAGAGAACAACTTAAAAACCTCGACACGGTTGGCGCAGTTGTTGTCCTATTGACTGGTGCGCTGCGTGTTGCAGGTTCTATTCTTGCACTGGCACAAATTGTTGTTCCAGGTGTTTGTAAAAACTACATTCACGATATATAAGAAATCCTAGTGTGAGGAAATGTTTTAATAAAAAGTATACCCTCTTAAACAAAAAAGAATTTTCCAAATAGGTTCAGCCGTCTAGGAGATATGAAGTAAAACACAAAAAATTATTTAAAAAATCTAAAAAACCCGACTGCTCATCTGAAATGCAAGAAACAAGCACATTTTTATTTTAAAAAGTGACAAGCAGGCGGGACCCAATTGAACGTATTTTTTTTTTAAATTTGACGGGTCCGCCTGCTTGTCACTTTTTAAAATAAAAATGTGCTTGTTTCTTGCATTTCAGATGAGCAGTCGGGTTTTTTAGATTTTTTAAATAATTTTTTTTTCTACTTTTCTGTTATTATTATAATAAACATTTTTTTTAATTTTCCCGGTCATGTCACATTGGCACCCCACCGGATTAAGAAAGTGAAAGAGCTCTAAACCCTATTTTTAAACTTTCTCTTTGTATTATTTTTGCTAGTATTACACTAATCATAAATATGATATACCTTTTTGAAATCCTTGCGATAAGCCCTTTAATTTGATACCCATATTGTGGTATTCGAAACAAAACATTTTTTTTTCACTATGTATAATGGCTTCGCACAGCCGCCATGTTTATTTTTTTCAAATATCACCTATCTAAGAACACTTGGGCTGCTAAGACGAATCTAACGATACCTCAAATATGTGAATCCGTTCAGCGGTTCTGGAGATATGAGATAATAAAGAATATTACAAACATACATACATACATACATACATACATACATACAAGATACGCGCGAAAAACATAACCCTTCCTTTGCAGTCGGGAAAAAATAAAGAAGAATTGAGAAACTTTTTTTAAGTATTTTTCAATATACATAGTAGGTATTGTTTTAACCTAAGCCGGTCACCTATTCAACATTGCAGTAACATTCATAATGAACATCAAAGGCAATCAGAATTATAATTTATTAAAATCAATGTACAAAGCTACAGCTGCGAGAATATATATCATATCTGACTTTCTACCCTTCTCTGGCCTGATAATTCCTGAAAATCATAAATTATACGAACGTCTGTAGTCTCATTTTCCTTTTAACGAACACTTTTAAAGCCATTTTTACATATTTATGACAACGAAACCCGCGCTACGTGATAATCTACTCTTGACATTGCAATCAGGACCCCAAAAGATACTAAAAGCTTGTTTTAATTCGGATGGGTGAAAAGGTTTTCAAAACTTTTGTTTACAAAGAAGAGTAGGTACTTTTCTTTAAGTTAAACTCTAAGAAAAAGGTAGTTCTGTTTGATTTTGTTACGTTGAATGAATAGTTTTCAGGTATTTTATAAAAAAAAGAGTGTAAGTAATTTTAGATTAGGTAGTTTCAGTTTTAAAATCGCTTTTGTATTTTTATTTTCTGGCCTTATTTTGAAATAAGACCGGAGTCACTGAGAGTGTAAGTGAATTTTTCAGAATATTTCTTAACTATGCTCGACTATTACCCGACTACATTGAAGCAATAAAGAGGGTTATGAGTTTGATCAGTATGAACATACGTACGAGTATGTGAGTATGTTCGTCTATTCAAAATAAATATTATTAAATAAATTATTACAAAATAATAACACAGTATAAATATGATCTTTAGACTGATAATAATCTAACTAATCTTGATACCAGTATTTAGTAAAAAGCAACTCCCGATTTAGTCCCACTTACCTACTGATGTTTGATTTCCGTAAACCTTAATATTATAATATATAAAAAAATATTTTGCTTATTTTAAGATTTTTTTTCATAAATACTGAGACGTTTTTCATAAATACAAAAACATTTAAAATTCAAGATAACGGTTTATCTTGAATTTTAAATGTTTTTGTATGGCTTAAGGACAAAACATACCGGACTTCTTAACCACGTAAGTCCTATACCCGTATTTCACCTACGTCTTACAAACTAATAATTATGTGCAGGTAATGGTTAAAAATTTCAGCTTCTTAATGATCTTAACTAAAATCTTACTAAATCAAAACCTCTTCTATCTACTGCTCACATTACTGACAGGATGTAGAATTAGTGAGTTAATTTCGTGAGCCTTATGTTACCTAAATATTGCTCGTTTCTAGAGGGATTGTATTACCCGCAATTTGCTTAGGTCATTGCAGGCTATTTTGTTAAGCTAATATTCGTAAATGAAAAGAAAATACGGTCATAAGTCTAACCTTAATTTGTAAGCCTTTGGGCACGTGTAAAGGGTATTGCCACAAAATAGATTGGTATAGAATATCAGGTCCAGACATAGCGCGACATTACACACACACATATTTTTACTTTTTTTCTTACTACACACTACTCTTAATACACACATATTCTTACGAACCCGTGCATGTTATTTTTATGTATTACTAGCTTCTGCCCTCGACTTGGTTCGTGTGGGAGGGGTTTCCCGCGTAAATCCCGATCCTGTGGGGATTCCGGGATAAAAAAGCCTATATGTTATTCCAGGAAGTCAACTGTCTACATACTAAATTTCATCAAAATCCGTTCAGTCGTTTTTGCGCAACAAACACACATATATCCTCACAAACTTTCGCATTTATAATAATAGTAGGATTCCTGTGTAAGTTATTTTCCAATCACAGCTGACTTCACAATTTCACATACATATAATGGACGGCCATAACACAGCAGTATCTTTGTTTTCTTATACAATATCCTCTTTGTTTGCGGAGTTTTTCGAACATAGTTAGAGATATGCTATAGCTCTCATCAACAGCCATAGAATAGAAAGTCATCGTTTACAGTAATTTACAGTTTGCAGACTTGGTAGATGGTATCATCATAATAGACGACTTATCAAATCTATTATGCACCTGTAAGTTCTACACTGTAAATTGCTAAGCGTACTCTGTACATTACTTAAAATAAATAATCGTATTATTCATCCTCATTTTCTCGGCTTTGTCCTCTATGAAGAACTATTGTGGTGTTATAAAATCTGTAAAATACCATGTGTAAAATACCGTAGCAAACAAATTAATATATCTATCTTGTCCCATTTACTTAGGGTCAGCGAAAATCATTATCTTCTTCCATTCTCTTTTATTCAATTGCTCCCAAAATCTATTCGTCTTTTTGGCCTCCCATGAAATCCTACATCCATCACCTTTAAAGCCTTCACTCTTTAAGTCGCATGCGTGTCATTCCTCCTCATTACATGTCGATATCATGATACACAACTACTATCATTATTTGCAACAATACAAACGCTTCACATACAGCGGAGTGCAAGCTTACTCGCAACCGGCGCTTGTTTGAGATTTTCGGCTTGAGATCACTGTCTGGCAGTTTGAGTACTTTACACGACCTACTCAACTGTCCTTACTTTGGTATTGTTCTTCAAAATAATCGTTCGAGCTCCTCGACGTAATCAATCAACGCAAGCATCCGTGTATACATATGTTTTCGTTCGTTCTATTGAGCCAACCTTTTGCACTTTACTTTTTTTAGGGTACTGGATTCAATTATTAGTCTCGTTTACGGAACAAATTACCTAGAAGTACATTGAAAAACTAATGTTAGGTCACGTTAGGTCTTGAGAATCTAATTTGTGTTTCGTGTCTGAGAAACTCTAACACGTTTTTTGTTTTTTTTTTTTCTATTTAGATTTAAGTAAGTTACGTTTTCTTTCGTTTTTATTTTTTCTTCATCGATTGCTTATCAGCAGCATGGTTATAGGATTCCTCTCTGGTAATTTTAGTATTCAACATTTTTACTACGGAATTAACTTAAAGACCACATTTTTTTTCAAAAATTTTTGATATGTTAATGGTATTCGTTAGTCCAAACCCCAATAAAAAATATAAAAGTGAGTAACAAAAAGTTAAGAAGTGATCGTTTTTCAGTGAGATAGACTCACCTAACTGACTTGACGTTTGACTACCATCTCATTTGATGATAAGCGATGGTGTAAACACAGACTCCTTGGAAAGCATAATGTAACTTTAATACTACATTTACTATGCTGGAATATTCCCACATATGTAGGTAAGTCTCATTTTAATAAATGAATGTTCCAGAATTTAGCGTATTCACCACAATTAGAGTACACACCATGTTTTTACACTACATAGATAATATTATCAACAGTCGCTTGCAGCTTTAATTATCATGGAGTTAACTTTATTTTAATGAAAACTATAATAATGTTTGACCATGAAGCTTTTTGCGTGCCTGTACTGCAATTACATCTGATAATATTAATATTTCGATAGTGGCAAAAACGAAAATACAAAACTAAAGACACCGACTACCGAAAATAACGTTATTTTTCACTTTTCAGTGTTTTTTGGTTTTGGTAAAATGTTTTTATTCTAGAGTAGTTTGACACCGACTTCCAAATTTAAAGTTATTTTGTAGGTGTAACGTTTTCTAAAAGGTTTTTGTAACATATATTTACCGCCCGTGTTTTGGAATTCGTCAAGTTATTCTTAAAAAAGTAAATTACCTCAATGATCTTTTCGTCTTGTCCCACATAGAATCGGAAGACAAACATACTTGGCAGTGAACACTTTTTTATTGTTGATAAGCTCTTGGTTGACCACCATCTAATGGTAAGCGATGATGTAGCACGCTTACCTAGAAGTACGCATTTCACTCATGACTGAAAGACTCCCAGGATATAGCTATCAGGAAACACAGACTCCCACTACCCATCCGATAATCTATCGGCAAGACTACCAAGCTATTGAATAAAAAAATCCATTATCTCTGAAATCCAATTAATTCTCCTCTTAGTCTGTGACACGGATTGATTGAGAACTTTTTACATTGAATGGTCAATTATTCTTTATCTCTGATTCCTTCATTCTTAATCTCGTTGTGAAAGTGGTTGAGGAAAACCTAGGCTAACCTACCTATAAGGCCTAGCCTAGAATATTATACGTGTTAAGATGAAGGCTACAAGCAAATTTTAGTTGGTGTTGTTTTCCCTATCTTCATGAACTTTTAAGTTTTCGGGGTTTTCGAAGAATCTGGAAATATTAATGTTAAGAAGTTTATATTAATAAAGCTTGTTAGCTGGCTTAGTTTATTGAGTCTATGTAGTCTTAAAACTTAAGTTATTGTTTAGGGTATTTTTATAACTGTGCTCGTAATTTCATTTGCGTGGGACGGTTTTTCCACGTATACCCCGATCCCGTGGGAATTCCTTAATTCATAAGTAGTCTATATATTACCCTCTAATCTCATGTCCTTTCCAGTGAAAGTCCCATCAAAATCGGTTTAGCCTTTAAAAACTTTGTGTTTACCTATCGTGTAAATAACTGGACATAATTTAGAAAACCACAGTTATTTTGAAATCACAGACAGACAGCTTAATTTTATTTATACATATCGACGCTCCCAAGCAAAAACTCGGTAATCAAAATATCAAAATTTTATTTTATATTTAAACATTTTATTTTATATTTTCTATTGAAGTCATTCGTGTATTAAATGAAAGCAATTTTTTGCGAAATGTAACTGTGTTATTGATATGAAATTTCTTTTATCAAAACGTAGTTATTGAAGAAGTAAAATAATAGCTAAAATTCTATCTAAATAATTTCTTTTTTTATTGAAAGATGGTTCGCGTTTGATCACTATCTCACCTGATGGTAAGTGATGATGTGGTCGAAGAAGGAACACGCTTACCTAAAATTAACCTACTTTAATTAAATTAAAATATCTTGTATGTTATGATATTTTTGTAAATATCATTAGGAAAAATCTGAAACAAATTGCTAAGGTGTATTCCAGTCCATAGATGCCGAATTTCACATAATGGCATAAAGCCCATAATAGTACATTACAGAGTTCTGTAGGTAAAATATATTAAAAATAAGTAAGTTAGCGTTATGTTTATGGCTCATTTAATGCAGTATGTGGTACCACGAAATCAGTCAGAAACCTGTTATAACTTTCTGTTCCTAGAACTCTAACCCGCCACCTCATCACGCTAACCACGCCATTCTGAAATTTTGCAGTCTCTAGACTAATGAGGTTTTGACTTAAACTGTGGTTCATCGTCCATTCTTAATTTAAACATCAAAAGGCAGAAGTTTGTCGACCTTTAAATCTGATTAGGAATCTAACTGTTAAATAATAAGTCAGAAGAATACATTAAACTGTGACTGCTAACATTTTCTGGGTAACATCAAAGACCTGTTGTGCCCAAAGCTGCTGAGAACCATTTTGGGTATAACTTCTGTGTATGTCAAATATTTAAACTTGAATGCGGTTTAGGATTTGTTGTAGTCGTGTGGTTTCTGGAGTAGACAGGTCCCGGCCTTTATTTATTTACGTTTCTTTTTTTTTGTATTTCATAGTAAAACAAGGAACACTGATTGTTTCGCCATATCTATCTGTTCGCGGTTTTACCTAAAGACTATAAATTGACGCTGGATGCTGTGAATTAGTATAGATATTTTTCTCCTAAAAAATATTTTATCGTATATCCTAATTATTGGAAGTAGTCTTGTTAGAGCTGACGAAATACGTACTTATAAGTTTTCGCTGCTATATTTATATTCAGTCGAAACCCAAAAGGCCAGCTATTAACTAATCTTTTTCTAGACAAAACGTTCAAGCTAAGAATTTACTCAGCAGTAACATACGCCAACAAAAAATTTCGCCGCTCACCAAACCACAGCATAGAAGAATTTTAAAGAAATAACTTGCCTCGGTATCTTGTAAACGGAGCCACGGTATGGGGTAGGCATAAATTCAGTTTAATTTGAAGGATTACTCCGAAAATACAGACAAGCTTTCAAGAAAGTCCTCCGTCGATTCTTCGCAGTAACTTACTGCAGGGATTGAATACCGGTACCAATTTGGGTTCCGGTCCTTCATTTAGGTTCTTATAAAGGTTTGTAGCGTAAATAAAATTAAGTGCACAGTAAAACACAAACCGCTACTTAACACGTTTAATTTTGATTAAAAGGAAAAAGATAGAAAACAAGTACTTAATTAGAAAATATAAAAAAGTTAAATATTAGTTATTATTGGGAACCTTTCAGTGATGGCGTGGGTTAACTTAGCGGAAAGAAAAAGAATGTTATCGAAAGTATTATGCAAATATTTTTAACTTACCTAACAAAAAATCGATTGCAATCGGTTATAGCTAGGCGAATACGCATTATTAGTAATTTTAATTACAAAAACACTAAGAGCATCCAACGCGTCTTGATAGGCCTTAGGTTAGAAAGAGTTTTTGACGTGAGAATTTTTAGATTAGAAATATACAAATTAGGTGCACTATTTAAAATAGAACTCCTGCTGCGAAAACTCGGTAATTCCTGGACGGCTGAACACGACTGTGGGAAGTAACGTGGAAATCACGGAGCCACTGCGCTGCGGGGTCCGCAGTAACGTAGAAATCACGGAGCCACTGCGCTGCGGGGTCCGCATCTACCTCGTACTCTCTTCAGGTCTTTGAGATGGACGTCTCAGGCACAGGATGTGCTCGGATATCGGGCGAGAGCGCCCCGACCTCCGTCGTCGATAACCGACGTCGCTTGCCCGTAGGGTGGAGCCAAAAATTGGCTTGTAACGGGATCAAATTAACCAGAAAATCACACACAGACTATACTTTTGGTAGGACACTTTATATTTTTTATTGGGTTTACACCAACAGAAAAAAAACTTTCACTTCATAATTTCGATATTAATCACAAAAAATAAGGTCGACCATCACTTATCGGGTCCCAAAAATGTAATGACGCCGTCAAAAGGCAAAACAACCGACGATTTTTTCACGATTCCTGGTTCAAATGTGAATAACAGCTATGAAGAAAACATTTTTTATTGAAAAGTTTGCATTAGGATTGGAGGAGGTTTTAACCGTAGCGGTTTTACGCTACAGTACCCCATTCCCAGTAAAAAAAAAAAATGAGAGTAGCAACCCTAAAGGTGAGTGGCAACCCTAAAGGAAAGGTGAGTGACAACCCTAAAAGAAAGGTGGTTGACAACCCTAAAAGAAAGGTGAGAGATCAACCCAAGTGAATGTATCAACCCAGTGAGAGGGTGACAACGCTATAACAGATTGACATCACAACAACAGATTGAAAACACAACAACAGATTGAAAACACAATAACAGACTGACAACACAAAAGGGATAGCATCAACCAAGAGTGAAAACCATAATA
The DNA here is from genome assembly GCA_943138885.2 of Tholera decimalis. Lineage (NCBI taxonomy): Eukaryota > Metazoa > Arthropoda > Insecta > Lepidoptera > Noctuidae > Tholera > Tholera decimalis. The sequence goes on along the minus strand of OW964571.2, from coordinate 16,683,395 downwards.
TACAAATTAAATAAACTAGCCTAACTAACTTTAAACTAAATACATCAAATCAACAACATCGAAGTGCAGCTGATACTGAATAAAATTGAAAGCCGGCCTCCAGTTTAGACGTTAACAGTGCGAGCTTCAGATGCGTCTCCTAAACCTACATTAGAATAGAAAAACAAAGGATAGATCTAGAGTAATATTCTTAAATATATATAGGAACAAAGAACAATAATCAACACGAAACAAATAAGAGTTGAGATTAAGAAATAACTTAAAAATACGACGAAAACTCAAAGGAAGTCAAACAAAAACTCGAAGTCGAACACAAAAGCTCGAAGTCAGATAAAAACTCGAAGTGAGACACGACTCAAAGTCAAACACCACTCAAAGTCAAACACCACTCAAAGTCAAACACGACTCAAAATCGAACACGACTCAAAGTCAAACACGACTCAAAGTCAAACACGACTCAAAGTCAAACACGACTCAAAGTCAAACACGACTCAAAGTCAAACACGACTCAAAGTCAAACACGACTCAAAGTCAAACACGACTCAAAGTCAAACACGACTCAAAGTCAAACACGACTCAAAGTCAAACACGACTCAAAGTCAAACACGACTCAAAGTCAAACACGACTCAAAGTCAAACACGACTCAAAGTCAAACACGACTCAAAGTCAAACACGACTCAAGACTGAATTTAAGAGCTTAAGTTATAGAGGGATGAGTTAGAAGGTTAAGTTAAAGAGAGAGGGTTAAGTTGAAGAGGGTGGACCTTAAATCAAAATCAAAAATACGACGCCTAATGAGAGGAAATGGTTATGAATAAATATTAACTCCAGGGAGGAATGAGGGTCGAAATAATAAAAGAGGTGTCGTTAATTGAAAACTAATGGCCTAACATAAGTAATGCTGATTAAGTTAAGAATATGGAACAAATTAATTCATTTAAGTATGTCTTTTATATGATATTGTCCAATATGATGAGAATCACAGTCTTGTAGGACATATGTAGTCATGGAGATGACTCTGATCACACGACATTTAATGAAACGAGGAGCAAGCTTTCCTGTAAAGTATTCAGCAGCTGACGATTTTGAAAAATTACGCCTCCATACAATGTCGCCGGCATTAAGTGTAATAGCCGTCCGGTTCGTATTGTAATTTCGTGAGTTACGGAGAAAAGCAGAAGAAAGATTGTCCGCTACTTTTGCGTAAATCTCGGCGAGCGAAGTCAGATTACTCGCGTGTTGTTCCCGACTTTCAGCTAAATTAGTGCTTAGAGTCTGGTTATTCGCACGCGATGAATCCATACAGACTTCTCTACCGAATATGAGAAAGTTTGGCGTAAACCCTGTGGCTAAATTAATACATGAATTGAGGTAAAGTTTGACCTTGGGTAACAATTTAGCCCAATTCCTTTGGTTCTCGCCAACCAATATGCTCAAACAAGTAACGACACTTTGGTTATAACGTTCTACCGTGTTTGCTTGTGGAGTGTAATAAGGGGTATATGTAGGGGATTCAATGCGAAACGATCTAAGAAAGTTTAAAAACTGATTACTACGAAAAACGGTAGCATTATCACAGAGAATAGACCGTGGAACTCCGAAGTTAAAAAATATTTCAGATTCCAAAGCTTTTATAACTGAATTGGCGTCAATCCTTTTAAGGGGCACTAACCAAACATATTTAGAAAAAACATCGACCATAGATAAAATGTATTTGAACCCATAATAAGCGATTGGAAGCGGTCCAATAACGTCGATAGAAATCATTTGTAAAGGTAAAGAAACTTCCTTTGGATAACACATATGACCACGTGGTTGGGAATTCGCGATCTTATAAGCTTTACAAACCTCACATTGCCTTAAAGTCTCAGAAACATCTCGAAACATATTTGGCCAGTAAAAGGTATCCTTGAGCTTAAAATAAGTCGTTCTTTTGAGTTGTGAGTGATAATTTCTAATAGTTCAGATTTATCGACTGGTTTACGTAATGTATCATTCAATTGAGAAATCTGATGCACAAAATGTAAAACAGGTTGATCTGATTTCTGTTTTGTATTTCTAACTTGTTGACCGGTTTTAAACTCGAAATCAATTTCTCCGAATGTATTGAAGAAATTTTCTTTTAATTCGGGGTAAGTCATATCAGGTCGACGGATTGACCTATAATAATTCAAGGCGCGACCGGATAACACTTCGTGGAAGCGTTTAAGCAGATATCTGTCAGTTATGTCGTCTGAATCCTTCTCTTCTTCGATACTGGTGAAAAAATTTCGAACACTGGTATCTCCAGTATAATTTATGTTCCATTTTCTTAGCGAAAATCGTTTTAGAAGGTAACCGGGACAGTCCTCGGATTTCATAGGAGAAGGTAAGTTAGAACGACTAGTACCTGGAGTGGGCCTAGGTGGAATGGGAGGAGGTCTAGAAATAATAATACTTTCGTGTAAAGGAGTCTCACCGATAGAACCTTCTTCGGACATTTTTAAACACAAAATAGAAATAGATTAAATGAAAGAGAGCGGGACTTAGCAGGAAATCGTTAGATATCGTGCCGTAATATCGATACGGGAAGAAGACAACAAAATGAACGTCAAAGGAATCCGCTGGGCTAAGAATCCAACAAAAACAGATACTAGCAAATAGCAGAAAAGCAAACAGTCGGGCTAAAAAATAAAAAAGGTAGACACTAGCACACGACCATTCAAAAAGCTTACCTTTGGTCACGATGCCTAACCATCCACACATCAAACACACTCTACGGGAAACTAACTACCGCTACCTACTGGGATAAAATAAAACTCGGGATAGATACGTATATTTTGGGAGAAAATAAAAGAATTGGAAATTGGGTATAGTTACAAAGTTAATCTTTAAAATTGAATTTCACAAACATCACACAATTTAGCAAAGAACATAAATTCAGTTAGCAATTCCGTAGTCCAGTCGTATGAATCGGGAAAACATTCAAGACAGGTAATCCTTTTAACTTCCATACGGGTATCTGACCAATTCTAAAACCTGAAACTCACAACAAGAAAGATGAAAATTAAAGATTGCTCTCAAGAGCAACCACACACGAGATAACAAAAAAAAAATAGGTATTTTAGTAATAATTAATATGCAAACTTACTTTAATTCGGGCGCCATATTGTAGCGTAAATAAAATTAAGTGCACAGTAAAACACAAACCGCTACTTAACACGTTTAATTTTGATTAAAAGGAAAAAGATAGAAAACAAGTACTTAATTAGAAAATATAAAAAAGTTAAATATTAGTTATTATTGGGAACCTTTCAGTGATGGCGTGGGTTAACTTAGCGGAAAGAAAAAGAATGTTATCGAAAGTATTATGCAAATATTTTTAACTTACCTAACAAAAAATCGATTGCAATCGGTTATAGCTAGGCGAATACGCATTATTAGTAATTTTAATTACAAAAACACTAAGAGCATCCAACGCGTCTTGATAGGCCTTAGGTTAGAAAGAGTTTTTGACGTGAGAATTTTTAGATTAGAAATATACAAATTAGGTGCACTATTTAAAATAGAACTCCTGCTGCGAAAACTCGGTAATTCCTGGACGGCTGAACACGACTGTGGGAAGTAACGTGGAAATCACGGAGCCACTGCGCTGCGGGGTCCGCAGTAACGTAGAAATCACGGAGCCACTGCGCTGCGGGGTCCGCATCTACCTCGTACTCTCTTCAGGTCTTTGAGATGGACGTCTCAGGCACAGGATGTGCTCGGATATCGGGCGAGAGCGCCCCGACCTCCGTCGTCGATAACCGACGTCGCTTGCCCGTAGGGTGGAGCCAAAAATTGGCTTGTAACGGGATCAAATTAACCAGAAAATCACACACAGACTATACTTTTGGTAGGACACTTTATATTTTTTATTAGGTTTACACCAACAGAAAAAAAACTTTCACTTCATAATTTCGATATTAATCACAAAAAATAAGGTCGACCATGGTTTGTGATTAATATCGAAATTATGAAGTGAAAGTTTTTTTTCTGTTGGTGTAAACCCAATAAAAAATATAAAGTGTCCTACCAAAAGTATAGTCTGTGTGTGATTTTCTGGTTAATTTGATCCCGTTACAAGCCAATTTTTGGCTCCACCCTACGGGCAAGCGACGTCGGTTATCGACGACGGAGGTCGGGGCGCTCTCGCCCGATATCCGAGCACATCCTGTGCCTGAGACGTCCATCTCAAAGACCTGAAGAGAGTACGAGGTAGATGCGGACCCCGCAGCGCAGTGGCTCCGTGATTTCTACGTTACTGCGGACCCCGCAGCGCAGTGGCTCCGTGATTTCCACGTTACTTCCCACAGTCGTGTTCAGCCGTCCAGGAATTACCGAGTTTTCGCAGCAGGAGTTCTATTTTAAATAGTGCACCTAATTTGTATATTTCTAATCTAAAAATTCTCACGTCAAAAACTCTTTCTAACCTAAGGCCTATCAAGACGCGTTGGATGCTCTTAGTGTTTTTGTAATTAAAATTACTAATAATGCGTATTCGCCTAGCTATAACCGATTGCAATCGATTTTTTGTTAGGTAAGTTAAAAATATTTGCATAATACTTTCGATAACATTCTTTTTCTTTCCGCTAAGTTAACCCACGCCATCACTGAAAGGTTCCCAATAATAACTAATATTTAACTTTTTTATATTTTCTAATTAAGTACTTGTTTTCTATCTTTTTCCTTTTAATCAAAATTAAACGTGTTAAGTAGCGGTTGTGTTTTACTGTGCACTTAATTTTATTTACGCTACAGGTTCCACTTTTCGGTACGGTTCCGGTATCGGTTCCGGTTTGGGTTCTGATGTACCGGTTCTAAATACCGGTTCGTAGAACCTTTAAATCGGATGATATTATACCGGTTCCTTGTCCCGGTTTAAAGGTTCCTCTCAGAAGAGGGGATGCGTTCGGAGCGTGCTTAGCATACTATGTCTTTTCTTTTAGTTCGCCTTTGTTCGTAGTATTAGAGGGTGGGCATGCGGACAGCGAGTAAAGGGCAACTCGCTGTCCGACCATGGACCATGCCCGGGTCGACGGCGCGTCGTGTTTCACGCGCGCCTCAAAGAGCGTCAGCAACATGACGAGGCCCCCTCTGCAGAGGGCCGAATCCTGCCGGGGTCGTGGGACTCATCCCGTTACCGTGGCCCCGGTATGTAAAGGATTATTGAAGGAACACCGTGGATTTTAGTCAGTAAAAGTCTGACAGTCCCTCCCACCCTGCCCGGAGTGGGAGGACTTATTTGATAATTTTGCCACGTTAAAAAAAAAAAAAAAAAAAAAAAAAAAGTATTAGAGGGTACTATACGATATAAAAGTAAATATTTATAATTGAGATTAATTAGGTTATATTAAAATGGATAAAGGTCTTTAATAAAACAATGTTTTATTAAAGATTGTCGCTGCATTCACTGAACATGGGAAAGAGACTGTGACCTTTGAGTTTGTTTCGGTGTTTTTCTCAGGACAGTCAGTTAGGAAACATCCTCATCTTGTTGATAACAACTATTTTTGAGATGGAAGTCGGTTTTACTTTTTGTTAAACAGTTCTTTATTTCGCGCTTTTTATTGTTTCCGTTTGTAATTTTCCTAGTTAATTTGCCTAAATGTGAACTACTTTCTTATCACTTTTTGCAAAACACTTGCGTTTCCCGATGCACAGCTGTTAATTTTTAAGGAATTTCCTGTTACTTCACCATCAGCTCCACTTCACAATATGCTTTGTGACGAGCATAAAGTGCTTAACAACCGTAATCAAGTAATCGAATACCCAACCCACGAAATACAGTAGTAGAGTAGTTCCGGTGGCCATCTGTGGTCTTTATCATCAGTTCCACTTCACCAAACGGTTTTTTTTTTAATTATAGATAGGCTTACGTTTGACCATATTCTCACCAGATGTTAAGCGATGATGTGATCGAAGATGAAGCACGCTTGCCTAAAAGTAACCTATTCACTCTTGACTTAAAGACTTCCATAACCTGGAAATCTTTATGAATATATTTAGCTATCAGGAAATACAGACTCCGGCAGAGAATTCCACTCCTTAGCTGTACGCACAATGAAACTATTCCCAAAACGTTTTGTGCGTATGGGTGGAATGTCCACCATGTAACGATGGCGCATCGCCATTTGTCTTGTAGTCCAATGATGGAACAGGTTTAATGGAATAAGACTGTGCAATTCCATCACATACTCTAGGATTCCCAACTTTTTGGCAGCCAATTGAGCTTTAGCTTCGATAAACGGACCAAAATTAAGGGTGGATCAACGTAACCCCAAGAAGCTCGATGCGATCAGTTATGGCACGATTACACCACAGAAAAGAGCCGGTTGAAATTGGCTCCATTTTCAGGAGAAAAGACTCGCCTGGGTCTTAGCAGCATTAAACTTGATCAAGTTGGCATCGCCCCACTCAGAGACAGCCTTCAAAGTCAAGTTCAGGCGCCCCACCATGGCCTCTTGGAGAGAATGGATATGTGACCCACTAGCACGCACGCTGGTTATATATCTCTCAGCAACAGTACCGGATACCCAAAGTACCGGATATTACCAGATCGTTCATATGCAGAATAAACTTGCTGAAAGAACTGACCCCTGGGGGACCCCGGTATTAATATCCAATTGGCCAGACAAGTAGCCTGGGTCTTAGCTTAGCTGGATCAATAACCACTTGAATGGACCGATTTCTCAGGAAGTCTGCTATCCAAACGCAAAGCTCATAGGGTAAACCGAAAGAAGGAAGCTTAGCAATAAGGCTATCGTACCACACCCTGCCAAAAGCGTTGGAGACATCGAGGGAAACAGCAAGTGCTTCCCCGTGCTTCTCAATGGCCTGACTCTAGATATGAATGGCATACGCTAGAAAATCCCAAGTTGACCGATTCCTGCGGAAGGCGTGTTGTCGGTCACTGAGGATGTCGTTGGCTTCTAGGTATGCCGGGAGCTTACTATTGAGTACACGCTCCATAGTGAGATCCCAAATGACTGAAACAGGCCTATAATTGGGCGGAACTGCACGACTGCCCTTCTTGGGAACGTACTGCACGTTAGGTAGCTTCCAAGCCGAGATTGCGGGAATGCCGGGGTTGAGGAATGTTCTAGTGTTTTTATAGTAACTTGTGCAGTTTCATCCGAAAAACACCATTTGGTGAAGTGGAACCGATGATCAAGACCACAGATGGCCACCGGAACTACCCAATAATAAGTATTTCATGGGTTCCGCTTCGATTACTTGAATATCGTCACTATGCACAATATGCTCGTCACAATGCATAAAGTGAAGTGAATCTGATGGTGAAGTACCAGGAGAACTCCCCAACAATTAACAACCCAGCATCGGGAAAAGCAATCATTTGTAAAAGATTTAAGTAGTTGACATTTAGGATTTTGTAACGAGGTAAATTACAAACCGACCCATTTAATTTTATTTATTTAATTTAATTTATTTATTTATTTTCAATCATCTTTGGATCATACAACTTAAATTTAAATGAAAACAAAAAGTAAATCTTATTGTTAAAAAAGCCTACATATTACTTACACAATTTAAAATAATATTTTAACATTACTCAGCACATGAACCATGCAGCGATGGTTCACGTACTGACAGTCAAAACGTTCTGCAAAGACGTTCAGGATACTATTGTGGCTGCCCCGCACCCTACGCAACAGTGATGTGCACCGCTTGCGCATGATGTGTGAAAGCAATCAACACGCGCCTCCGCGAACATCCCTGAAGCGCTACAGAAGCGAGGCAGCCCGAAGAGCATCCTGAACGCGTTGTTGTATTGAACGCGTAGAGCGTCGTACTGTTTCCGCATGTAATCTACCCACAGACTGCCAGTATAGAAAGACGTGCAATAAGCCCTAAATAGGGCAATTTTGACGCTCCACGCACACTGCGCAAATCTGCGGGCTATCATATTCGCTCGAACAGAGAGCGCCCTACGCTCCCTTTCAATGTCTGCATCGTCTTTCAGGCCAAAGGTCAGTAGATGTCCAAGATACGTAAACTTATCAACCCTTTTAAGTGGGCAACCGTTAAGCTTAATTATTGGTACGTTATCTGGACACCTTCCCCTGGCCTGAAAGACCATGCACTCACTTTTATTTGTATTATACAACAACCCGTGTTCCTTAGCATAATTTTCACAGATGCCAAGCAGCCTTGACAAACCACAGACAGAGGCGCTCAGCAGGACCATGTCGTCAGCGTAACTGATAGATATTGTTTAGGCACACACCTCCAATATGGCAACCGCCATGCGCGCTGCTGAGCCTCTATATCAGCGCATTTACGTACAGGTTGAAGAGCTTCGGTGAGGTCAACCCCTCCTGCCTCACACCGCACTCCAACCTATACGGCATCGAGTAAGTCCCCGACCATCGAACAACATTGACCTGATTGCTATACCAGTACTGAAAGATACGGATAATTTCGGCAGGCACTGACGCTTGCTACAGTTTTAGCCACAACAGATCATAGCAAACCAAGTCAAACGCCTTCGACAGGTCGAGGAAATAAGCAAAGACAGGTGTACTTCTATTCTATATCTTATATTTAAAAGCTGGAATAAAAACTTAAATAATATTTTTGTAATTATTTGTGGCTTTGCAGTGCAGCAGTGTTTTGAAATGGAAGTCGGTTTTATATTTTGTTATTTTTTTTTTATAAAAGTTATGTAATGATAGTAAGCATGGTATCTGGGGGCACGGCAGTGCCCCCGTCAAGTCGAGCAAAAAAGCGGCACGGCCGTACCATTCTTTTCTCGAAGCAATTCAGGCCATTTTCGACCCGCTATAACTTCGTTGTGGATAAAACTAGAAGCTTGAATTTTCAGTAACCAAACAGGCATTGTATACACGATTAATTTTACATCGTTCTGGAACCGAAACACAGTAACTCCAAATGAGTAATAGGTACTATTGGCATTGTTATTGTTTTTTTAGGACATCTCATAAAGAAGTTAGAAATTTATCACTTTTATTCTGTCATTCGAGTTAAATTTTAGTAGCACTGCCACTATTTCATTCATAAACGCAAGATCGTACGCGATCCGCTCGTTGATGACGTAGCGCGGCACAGCTGTTCGTGTGCAAATCAGTTGATAGCGCACTCGCGGTGGGTCAACAGACGTCGGACGAATAACCGGCTGCAAGTAAGTACCTACAAGTAGGTATTTCATTTCAGGTATGATTTAGGTTGGTGTAAGTCCATTTATCTTCATTATTTCTCGTTGTATCGTAAGCACGGCACGATGTTTACCACTAGCACATCTCCCCATAAACGAGAGAAATTAATTGACATTTAATTCACCACTCTCGCATCACGAAATCACCTACTAATCGTACTATTCAACTAGACACAAATAAAGTCTGAATTCGCTTTTCGTATTTTTATTTATGTACCTATTTATCTACAGCATGTAACAAAAACCTTGTCCGATCCGTAAGGGTATTATTCGGCATTACGTAACCATTTAATGGATTTGAGATAATAATTTTTCCCCAGTAAAAACGACAAAGTTCACGTGTTTAGTACTTACCTAAAGTTTTGAGTCAAAGAAGCCGCTTGAACGAGAAGGTTTTTACGATTCTTTTTCGCGCGCCGCCAAACAAACGTACCTACCTATAACGAAAGATACCTACGCTACGTCATACCTTAGAGGACGCGTAGGTATCAGCTGACATTGCTTGTAGGCATAGTGATCCGGATTTCAGACCTAATTCTGTGTGTTTATCAAGAAACAATTAAGTTATTAAATTAAACGTAACCCTGATAAGGGTTTTTTTACGTGATGTGCTTTTAGCAATGTACTTACCTACTGTAGGTATCAAGTTCATTAAAACATTGACTTGTTGGTCAGTGGGTAGTCTTAGGAGGTTGTTGCATACTTCGGCGTTCGTGCTTCACATGTCCACATCACATTCGACACCTTTTCACACACGTGGGGTCCGCGGCAAACATATCCAGCACTTGTTCCTTGATTGCCACATTGCGCTACCAGGTCCACGAGGACGGGTAGACCACAAGGAATTCCAGCATCAGTGGTCTGCACTCGTGCCCATGAACACTGTCTGTGGTGTACACACATTACACACGGTTATGCAGGCGTTGGAATGCACGCTCCGAGGTACTGTCACACCTGGCTTATTTGCAAAACGCACCTCATACGTTCTACGCGCAGCTGCATAATTACAGTCGGTCTTGCCTAAGCATATCAACAAAATTTTCCTGATTGGAATACGACATTGTTCGCGAAATGATAGCGGCACGTGATACGCACAGACGTCCGATCAAAAGCAACCCCCACGAAAGACTGGCGAAGCAACAAGTAGAGCTACTAGACTCTAGAGAGCGTACCGGCACGGGTACCGGTAGGTAGCTAGTCGGCGACATCAAAGAGTCGGCGACTAGTTAAAAGAGTGCCTACAACTCGGTCCTGTAGGGCGGTGTTCTTTGAAATAAAAATAGATTTTTCAATGGGTACCGTTCGCATGTGTTGCCGTTTGGCGATACGTTTTACACGCACATAAACATTGATCGCAAGGAAGCGTTACTTCGGGTTCTCATTATTTCACAAAAATAACAATTAATTTAATATTTCGTAAAATTTTTTATTGTTATTTATTGAAAATAATAGACTCAATCGATTCGAGTTCGATGATCGAGTTCAGAACTTTCGGTTCCAGAACGACCTAAAATTAACCGTGTATACACGGTACATTTCAAATTTCATTCAATTTGAACCAGTAGTTTAAGAATTATAACGAGTCAAATTTCTTAATTTTGTCACTCACTGACTGACCGATCATCAAAAGTCTGTGGCACTTCTAGCAGACATAGAAGCTTCAAATTTAGAATACAATTAGTGTTTAGTATATGAATCAAGGAAAAACTATAATATTTTCCAATTTCGGTCCAGTTTTCTAGATACATCAACTGCATAAATAACTTTGTAATCCCATATAAATATATAGGATTACAAAGTTACATTTGCAGTTAATTAATCAGTGTAACTGTATAATATAATGAAATAATAGATGTAGATGGGTACTTTTTTTTTTCTTGGTGAAAAATATCATCGAATGACTTCTTCCGCTCGGGTGTGTCAGAATTCTACTGACTAAAAACCCATCCTGTTCCTTCGGAAGCCTTAAAGTTCCGGGGCCGCGGTATCTCGATGGAACTTTCCCGCAAACCCCGACAGGCAATGGCCCTATGAGGCCCCGTCACTGGTATTGACAACTTTTTGAGGCGCGCATGGAACACGCCGCGCCGCCGTCCCGGGCCTCGTCCTTACCGGACTGTGAGCGACCCCTACTCGCCATCCGCAGGCCCGCGCCTTTGGTGGTCCGAAATCGACTCGCGATCCACGACGCCCGGGGCGTCTCCCCCGGCGGCTGGAGGGCGAGGAAGAGAGTTGCCTCTCACTCGCACGTTCGGCCTCCTCCTTCGCTAGCTTGACTGCTTCGCAGCAGGAGGTGACTGCATCCCATTCCCTCTCGCTTCGCAGCATGGTCTAAACCAGAGCAAGGCACGAGAAGTCCCCGCCGCCGATCGCCTCTACGAGGATACGATGGTGCTCCACCCATGCAGGGCACACCTCGACCATATGCTCCACCGTGTCTTCCAGTGTAGATAGGTACCTAGATATAATAATTATGTTCAAAGGTAACTTGTTAAATGGTCAACGGAATAAAAAAGCAAGAAGCATTAAGAGTATTGGAGAGCATTAAGTAGAGTAAATTGCCCGAAATTGCATAATTACTTACTTATGGATTAACTTTAACCGAGACGTTTGACGAGTGCGGCATTAATTATTACTAACTAATGCAAAAGACGTACGTGCGTATTCATATGTGCGTATCAAAGCCTCCGAAAAAAACCCATAGAGACAGGGAGTGGGCTTTAAAAAAAACTTTAGCTGAAGTTCAAGAAGTAGTACCGGAAAATAAAAAAAGGAAGGCTACCTACAAAAATAAGAAAAGCTCATAAGACAGAGAGAGGGCTTTAAGAAAATTCGTTGTTGGTATATACAAGAAGTAGAAGGTACCGGAAAGGAAAAAAGTAGGACTTTCTACAAAAAGTAATGAGATCCCATAAAAAACAATACTTGTCAAAAAACCAAGTCTCGCAACTCAGTTCTTCTACCGTAAAAAGTTGTGAGATCCATGCAATACCAAGTCGGTTATTAATTTATTCAGTCCCTACTTAAGGAACCTTCTGTCTTAAGTTGTTACGTAATTATCTAACCTAACGACATCTTATAGTGACCACATCAATATTAAAAATCTTTAACGTTTTAAATAAATAGATTGACTTGGCAATCGCAATAAACAATTTAATTTATATATGTATTACTTGTGAGATATATTGTGTTTTCATGTGATGGCCGAGTCAATCTATTCACTTAAAACGTTAAAGATTTTTAATATTGATATGGTCACTATAAGATGTCGATAGGTTAGATAATTACGTAACAACTTAAGACAGAAGGTTCCTTAAGTAGGGACTGAATAGATTAATAACCGACTTGGTATTGCATGGATCTCAAAACTTTTTACGGTAGAAGAACTGAGTTGCGAGACTTGGTTTTTTGACAAGTATTGTTTTTTTATGGGATATATTTGTTTTCTTACTTTCAGGAATAAAACGTAGATACCTGTATTATTCCCGATACAGACGATGAATTGGAGCATTTGATTAAAAAAAAACTTACGGAAAAAACTTTGCACCACGATTATGTTGACAACAGAAATCGTGCATTTTCTCAACTGATTGAACTAGAACTGAAGAATATTAAACCACGCATCAGGTCTAGGTTTACTTTGTATTAGTAGTACCTACAGTCAGCAAAAATAAATAATTCATTATAATGATTTAGCTAAGTCATAATCTAAAGAAGCACTAAAATAAAGTGTGTTTTCTTTTTAAAATAATGAACAAAATACATTTTCAAATGTGATTATTAAATATTTACATTAACTAGTATTTTCCTATTTTTTTTTCTAAAATTTGTTAATATAATATATTACAACGATTTACACAGACACAACAAACAAATACAAATAGTTACGTATGATGTACAAACTATAATTATCAATACGAACATGAGCGAGTGGCGCGTACTTTGATATGCAACAGAAGATCCACCGATACAAATGTCATGTTTTACGAACTTTCCTCTTCTCACACGCCATCGCGCCATGCACCGCATTGTGCCACGTACACGGGCTACCGGCCGGTCCACCGTCCACCCGACCGGCTCAAACAAGTTTGCAATCGCTTTCGCTTTGCTTAGGAACCGGTAAAATAAAGGTTCTTGAAGGTTCCAATTTAGGTTCTGGTTCCTGTTCCGGTACAAGCACCGGAACCCCTAAATACCGGTACTTTACCGGTATTTTGGAACCGTTTTCAATCCCTGACTTACTGGGTGTCGGCTGTCCATGAATGATGTATGAAAGGTGGATTAAATGCCAATCCCAATTTTATTCAGAAATCGGGTGTCGATGTTAAGGAAAACGGGTCGCTCGCTCGCAGACGCTCGTCGGTCCCGGCCGCTGTTAGTAAAATTTTTACAGCCGCTTGCGATAACCGAAATTCCAATACCAATCTTGCAATGTTTACTGGGTTGTGAAGGTCAAAAAGTTAGACATTCCAAGTAATCGCTCAATCGTCAACCGCGTCTTTATAAAACTAGTATAGAGTTTGAATGTTGACTAAATGACAACAATATCATGACTAACATACATTTTGAAGAACTGTGAAGTGCATTTCGGTGAACATTTCGGTTAAACGCCTAAACGGAAGCACATTTTATTACAAAACCTCAAAATTGATTTAATAGCCCCTTTATTTGTCGTTGTTTTATAATCCAACCAATAAATTGGTTTAATACCTCCTACGTACATGGGTGGTATACTCTCTTTAAGATAAGTTTTTTATAGGATATTGTAGCTGTGATGGCGCCATAAATAAAAGGTTATTTATGATAACATAATTTAAAGTTGGAATGAGATGTCTTGTGGTTGGAATGAGATGTTAAGTGGAATACTAAGTGAGATATTTAAGTTTGTGGAAAGGTACATAAGTACCTTCGTTTTGTTAAAAGTTCCATTCAAGGTCGAGGGGAATGCTTGCGCAAACTTCTCTGATTTTGTTCAGGTAGTTTATTGGTTACTGTTATACAGGGTTAAAATGCGTTTATCTATTACCTGCATGAACACCTCAAACTATGTATGTATTTGTGTCAAAGAATGATAAAAAAAGTTTAATGAAATTTAGAACAACATTACTTCCGCTATTAAGGACTGGAAGTCCCCGCCGGGGTCTGTATTTCCTCATATCAACAAATTTTATCTTTACGTCATGAGCGAAGAGTTCGTAAAGTAGAATTGCTTTGTGAAAAGTTGATTATCCTCCACTTAGATAAAGGTATGAAGGCCTTGAATAAGGATTCTAGTTCTCACTTACTCATTAAGCTCGTAGTGTAAACAAAACTACTAATATTACCTCAACCAGTAAATGGTATTCCGGTTTTCCAAATCCATTTGTTCGCGGCGTCGCACATAGACTCTCGAGTAATTAACGCTTTCTAAGCCATACTCGATTAGCCGTCTTAGAATCAATCAAATCGATTGTGTGAGCCTTAAACAAGCTCCTATAATGTTACTAATTGTATATTTATAACAGCAAAATATAACACAAACAACATTCTCTTTTTCACTTCATCCTAATAATTTTTTTTCATTGAAAAAAAAAACCTGTTTTATGTTATAAGTTTGACAGGACTTTTTCTTTTCTTTTCTCCTGTATCGTGACTGCAATTTTAAAAACACTTAGATCTGGCTCAAATTATAGTACAACATACAACGAATTAGGAATTGAACCCGCGTTACGCAGCGCAGCAATAAATCACTCAACCACTGCGCCAACCGTGTCTTCGAATAATGTCTTACAGTTAACCATGACTTCCCATGATAAATAAAAACTGATGAAATATATCTTCATTCTCTATCATTCATTTTCAACCGACGACAAAAAGAGGAGGTTATCAATTCGACGCGTATATTTTTTTTTTTTAATGTATGATCATCGAGTACTCGAAGACGGCTGAACCGATTTGGAAAATTCTTTTTTTGTTCGAATGGGTATACTTCGAAATTGGTACCATTATCACCAAAGTCAGGATCTGATGATGGAATCTTGGAGAAATCGAGGGAACTCTTCAAATTTTATAGGCACACCTATGGCGTTTTGGGTATTTCTTATAGTAACTTGTGCAGTTGCTCTCAAAAAGTACCATTTGGGGAAGTGGAACTGATGATGAAGACCACAGATGGCCGCCGAAACTACTCAATAATAAGTATTGAGTGGATTGCGATTCGATTACTTGAATATGGATGTTAAGCACTTCATGCTCGTCACAATGCATATGGTGATGTAGAGCTGATGGTGAAGTACTAGGAGAACTCCTCAACAATTAACGGCCCAGCATTGGGAAAAGCAATATTTTGTAAAAGGTTATAAGTAGTTGACATTTAGGCTCTTGTAACTAGGTAAATTAAAAATCATCTAACTAAAAAGAGTGAAATAAAAACTCTTTAACAAAAAATTAAACCGACTCCCAAAAAACACTGCAAAGTGAAAAATAACTTTAATTTCGGAAGTCGGTGCCAAAAACGAAAAAACAAAACTAAAGACACCGACTACCGAAATTAAAGTTATTTTTCACTTTGCAGTGTTTTTTGGGAGTCGGTTTAATATTTTGTTAAAAAGTTTTTTTATCATCATTTCAACACTTCAACACTTGTTTTCAGACGTGTCAGATTTTCTGGCTACTCAGTGCTGTGATTAATTAAATACATGTATTTCAAAACTTAGCTTTAAAATAATAAATTAAACGAGATTATTTGTGGCGATTACAACAATTATAAGTATGAGGTCAAAACCACAAAGTACACAAAAAGAAAAGTGCCGAGTTAACACGCTTAACGTATATGTAAAGACGTCTGTACACTGAACTTTTGTTCAATCCCCAAGTTAATTCAAACAAAATGCAACATTTGTTGCTAGCTAAAATATTTCAACACTTAAAATTTAATACAAACATATTTAAATAACCATGTAGGTATGATTTGCATGTTTTCAATAAATATCTACATTGCTTATAAGATTGCAGACCATGTTCCGCGTGGCACGATTAAATGCAGCATTGCGAAGTTAACTGTGGATTTCGTGGATTGCGATTCGATTACTTGAATATGGATGTTAGGCACTTTATGCTCGTCACAATGCATATGGTGAAGTAGAGCTAATGGTGATGTACCAGGAGAACTCCTCAAAAATTAACGACTCTGCATCGTTAATATATGATACACTTTAAGTTGATGCCCAAACCTGACTGTCATTGAACACCAATGTTTTTGATTTTGCCCCCCCCGCTCGAGACGCCACCGCGAGTAGACGTGTTCTTGTAGCGCTCCGCTTTTAAAATTTCCTAAAGTTACTGAGTCTCATCAAAAGTTCAAAACATTAAAGTGTATAAAACTGAGTGATAAACAAAAGTGTAAATAAGCAATCCCGCAAATCAGTGAACTTACATTATATTAACCAAAAACATTCTAAAATCAACATTACGAAGTGTCATTTCTTGTGTCAGAGGGTAGAACAAGATCTACTCAAACAGTGTCGTGTGCCGTGATTGTGACCTTCAAGTTACAAAAACAGGTTACGCACCGGAGCACTCAGTCTGTACTACTAGAAAGCTAATTTAGTAACTTATCGTACGGTCGAATTTGGCCTCGCTGTGTATGGCGCTACCTCTTCCTGCGCAACCGGGATATGCAAGTTCGAATCTGAGCGTGCGCGTCACTTTTTAGAATTTATTTTAATTTTAATATAGTAAAGAATACATAGAATTTGATATTGAAATACATATTGAAAACTCAAATAAAATAACAATATGTCGACACAACGCACTCCACCAAAAACTGAGACCCCTATACATCACAGTTCGGACTCGGCGCTCCATGTTCATAAGGATAACGAACACATTATCGAGTCAAACATCACTAGGAGAACCAAGCGAAGATTAAATGATTTTACGGACG
The DNA here is from genome assembly GCA_943138885.2 of Tholera decimalis. Classification (NCBI taxonomy): domain Eukaryota; kingdom Metazoa; phylum Arthropoda; class Insecta; order Lepidoptera; family Noctuidae; genus Tholera; species Tholera decimalis. Next base: position 16,666,256 of record OW964571.2, on the reverse strand, counting down.
GCAACTCAACAATGTCTGATTTACTGAATATGATTGAGGAAATTAGAAATCAGCAAATTGAAAGATTTGATAAATTGAAAATAGCCTTGGATACCGTTCTAGACCAAAACAAAGAGATAAAAGCTTCAATGCAGCACCTATCCGATAGCTATGATGATATTGTAAACAAAATAAAAAACCTTCAACAAGAAAATCACCAGCAGAAAAAATACATATTCACATTAGAAACAAGGTTAGAATACTTGGAAAAAGCATCACTGTCTACCTCGATTGAGATAAGAAATGTACCTAAAACGGAAACGGAGAATAAGCAGAACCTCATAGTCTTAATACAACAATTAGGTTCTGTCATTAGTGAACCTATTCAGGAAGCGGATATCCGTGACGTTTTTCGCATGAAACTGAAGGACAAACCCGAAAGCCCGATCATACTGGAACTAAATTCAGTTTTAAAGAAAGAAAGCTTCTTGAAAGCTACAAAGACTTTCAATAAAGGTAAAAGCTTCGATCAGCGATTGAATACGGGTAATTTGAATATGAGAGGGCAATCAAAACCAATATACATAGCGGAAACTTTGACCAAAAAGGCAAAACACCTGTATTATTTGGCAAGACTTCAGAAAAAGGACTACAGCTATGATAGTTGCTGGACATCCTATGGTAAGGTATTCCTAAGACGCAAGCCGAATGAACCACGTATACGGATAGATGATGAAAAGGCCTTAGACGAACTGAAAAAAAACACGTGACTAGATTCAAATTGTATATTATTTCTTTATTTTCCACTTTTTAACTTATTAAATTGTCTGTTTAATCAAATTGCATGTAAGACCTTGTGCCACACTAATATAAACACACATTCGCAATTTATCATATTCTCCGTAATAAACACACAATTATTCAAACTTAATAAATACCATTCATTTCAAATCACGAGCAAACCTATCATAATACTTTCAAAACACCACACAAATCCTAAAGCACCCATTCATAATCAATTAAACCTACAAAATGTTTATAGACTTCGTAAACTCAACATGTATAGTTTCTATTATCTCAAGTTCCCATTAATCACTATAAATTTCATAAAATCTAAAACTAAGCTTTTAAGCACTCCTACTAAATTATTTGCCTCGCAGATACTTTCACAAATATCACCAAAAAGTCTTAATCCTTCTATATATAATACACACAACATTCAATGAATTAATTAATATTCAAGAAGAAATTGACTCTTATAAGAGTGCCAAGTCGACCATCTGTAATACTGATCAATGCAGTTCTTTCCTCCCGGTTTCTAAAGATTGTATGAAAATATTCCAACAGAATATAAGAAGTCTCAAGCGAAATATTGATGGACTACTACCAATAATTACCAGTAGTAACGTTAATTGGGATTACATTGTGTTGACGGAATGTTGGTTATTATCTAACCCTAATATACCCATACTTGACGGTTACACTCACTTGGTTTCTACTAACAATATAACCCAAAATGAAGGAGTGGTAGTCTATCACAGGCAGGATTTAATAGTGAAAGTGGAAGACGCACAAATAACAGATGCAAATTGCATAGTATTTAAACCAAACAATAATACTGTCGTAATAGCAATCTATCGCCGCCCTGGTAATAAAAAGGTTGGAAACTTTATAGAATCACTTAATAACATACTACTGAAATATTCATCCTCTCAAAATATAATTGTAGTAGGCGATATCAATATTGATATTGGTGAAAACACTACAGACCCTTCGTCGAACGTCTACCTTGACATGTTGGCATTTCACGGCATTTCTCCAGGACATACACTCCCAACACACAATAAAACATGCCTTGATCACGTTTTATTGAAGACAGCTCTTACTGCTCATTGCCTTATCCTCCAAACTACCCTTACAGATCATAATAGCGTGGTTCTTTATATCATGGCCAATCAAAAATCAAAACCTGCTGTAACCACGACTCGCATTAATTATGATAATCTATCTAGGGATATAAAGGACACAGATTTCAGTCCTCTGTACTCAATCACAGATGTAAACGATGCCACTGAATACTTAATAAAGTCAATACGCACATTAATTTCATCCAATTCTAAAGAAACAAAAATGACCAGACGAAAGACAATGTTAAAACCCTGGATAACACCAGGCATTTTGAAATGTATAAGAAATCGGGACAACTTATACAAAAAATTTAAAAAAGATCCTAAAAATGATGTAGTCCATTTAACATATAAAAGGTATAGGAATTTTTGCTGCTCTCTACTGAAAAAACTTAAACAAAATTATGAAAAAGAACAGCTTCAGAGAGCAGGTAAAGACAGTAAGAAGTTATGGAAAACAATAAAAGAAATAACGCATACCGTCAAATTAAAAGAGAGTGCAACAGAATTGATTACCACTGACAATCCGCAGCAAGCCATCAATAATGTCAACAATTATTTCGCTAATGTGGGGCAAATGTTGGCTGACACGATAATTTCAACAAAAAGTCCTAATGCTGGTCAAATCAAATTAAAATCGAACCCTAAATCGTTTGTTCTTTTGCCTACCGATGCGGAGGAAGTGAAATTAATTATATCCAACTTAAAGTCTAGCAGTGCAGTCGGCTTGGATATGATTCCAGCGAATATTTTAAAAATAAATCAGGACTCATTAAGTGCTCCGATATCATATATCTGCAATTTATCCCTCTCAACTGGAGTGTTCCCCTTAGCTTTCAAAAAGTCCAGAATTCATCCCATTCATAAGGCTGGTGACAGAGGCTGTGCAAATAACTACAGGCCCATCTCGATTCTTCCTTCAATGTCTAAAATTCTAGAACGCATCATGAACAAGAGGTTAGTTAAATTCTTAGAAGAAAACTCACTATTATCCCCATCGCAGTTTGGCTTTAGAGCAAAAAAATCCACTGCTGACGCAGTTCATAAATTAACAAACTATATCGTAAATAGTATTGACAACAAAATGAAGACTATTGCCATATTTTTAGATTTAGCGAAGGCCTTTGACACAGTCTCTGTCTCACTCCTAATCAATAAACTCGAACATCTGGGGATCAGAGGCCAACAGTTAAAACTCTTTGAGAGTTACTTGTCCAACCGAACCCAATGTGTAAAAGTTAATAATATTAAAAGTGATGAGGTCTCCATTCATTACGGCGTACCTCAGGGTAGTATTTTGGCCCCCACGCTATTCCTTATCTACATTAATGATCTTTGTCAACTAGATCTCCCGAACGCCAAAATCATCACTTTTGCCGATGACACAGCGCTGCTTTTTAGTGGAGTATCATGGGAAAGGGTATTTTTTAATGCCCAAAATGGATTCAATGCCGTTAACAGATGGCTAATTAATAATATTCTGACACTAAACTTGGAAAAAACTAAATATATAACTTTCTCCCTACAACCCATTAGTACAAATAGTCTTCTACAACATCACATTACATCCCATTCATGTAACCAGGAAGACCCCAACTGCACATGTACAAAGCTACAAAAAACCTCGGCAATGAAATATCTTGGTATTATGGTCGATGAGAAACTTAATTTTCACCGTCATATAGATATGCTTTCCGCGAGAATACGGAAGCTTATGGTCATTTTTAGGAATTTGCGACAAGTGGCCGATAGAGAACTTATCAAATCAGTATATATAGCGTTGTGCCAGTCCCAATTAACATACTGTATTACCTCGTGGGGAGGTACTGCAAAAACCCACTTCCTCAAAGTTGAAAGGGCTCAAAGAGCTGTATTAAAGGTAGCAAATCGTCTCCCATTCTTTCACCCTACTGACGATGTTTACAAGCTGGCAAAAGTGCTAACGGTTCGTCAGCTATATATTGTCCATACGATTATTAAAACGCACTGCCAAATGACTTACGATCCGGTCAAAATTAAAAATATCCGAAGAAAAGATAGGGTCTGTGAAAGGGAACGCTTACACACAAGTTTTTCGCATCACTTCTTTTGCTATCAAAGTAGTAATCTATATAACAAACTTAATAAGGTCTTATCTATTTACTCGGTCTCAAAAAATAGGTGTAAATCTCTAGTTAAAGAATGGTTGCAAAAGCTTAACTACACGGATACTGAAAAATTACTTAAATACCAGTAAAATCACACAATCTATACACACAAAATTACACACACACACACACATACACACACCCATACACAAACACACACACACACGCACACACACACACACAATCAAACACACAAGGTCATAGTCAAAATTATTAATATTTTATTAGTTATGTTTAACAGTTATAAATGTTTTTGTTATTTTTTTTTTTTTTTTAGTTTATCGACATCTGTATCTCTTTTTTTTATTGTTAGTGCATAGTCTCTTTTTTATGGTTAACTTAGCTGAACCAAACTGTAAATTCTCAGGGGTGGGGACCTGGTGATCTGTAATACAGGGCCAAACCTAACTCAGACACCAGCTCCTCACATATACAAAGCTGTAACATATTAAGTTATTTTGATAAAAAATGTATATACCTGTATTGTGAGGAGAAATAAATAAATAAATAAATAAAAATAAATAAAATAAATTTATGATAGAATTATCTATTAATGATTAAGCAATATGTGTAATATCAAACGAAATTACTCATAAATACAAGAAATTAACGAAAGTTATATCAATACATCAATCGCTGTCTCGATTATAATATATGCTTGCAGAATAAATTACATACAAAGCTTTTATTTGCAACGCTACATTTTCCATATATAAAAATGCCATCAAAGTTAGCCCTTTGCCTTTTTTTTCTCGCTGGAAAAATCATCGAATGACTTCTCCCGCTCTGGGTTAAGCGGAAGGGTGTGTCAGACTTGTACTGACTAAAAACCCACCCTGTTCCTTCAGCTGCCCTTAAGTTAGCGTATACGTACGTATACGTATCATACTCATGATTTTACAATAAAAATTTATTCTATTCTACTCGATGTTAAAGGCTACGCAACGTTGGCCGAGGTCAATCCGTGGATGGATAGTCATCTTTATATATCTAGAAGTCTTCGTATCTGGCAGAAATCGTCTAATACACGACCATCTTCGAATAGTTTTGCATTTTCCCTTTACCATAAAATTAATACATTGTATTGGACCCCAAATTAGCATAATATTCTCACCTACCACAACTTGCACATCGATATGCCAATTACAACTATGAAAGGATAATTTAGCGCTCATATTATCATTAATTTTATTAAAACTAGTCACGTATATTTCTTTGAAGAGAGCTGCCATGTTTATTAGATGTTTTATAGTGTTTTAATATAATTTTTCTATGATATGTCATAGATAGTTAGAATGAGAGTTAAGGCTCTATTATTGTTATGTATTCGTTGTAAATGTGTGACGGCCTACTTGGAGGACTGGTGAGAAGTTTCTTGGAATTTAAAATTCGATTAATCATTTTGATACCAATATTTATGAGATATATCTCTGAGGAGCTCTTGGCTAAATAATATTAGTCGCACGGGTCGATTTTCCAGGTTAACCATCACTTGCCGAGGTTGGTCCGTGGATGGGAGGCCAACTTCACGTATCAAAACTCCTCCGTGTCTCCGTGGAAGCACCTCAAGCAGTAGGTCCCGGCTGTCATTTATACATGTTTGACAGTCGTTATGGGTAGTTAGAGTCAGAAAACTGACACCAGTGCTGCCAAGGGGTATAGTGGCGACGGTGGTGGGTGGAGAGACTGCCTATCTGACGCTCCATATAAAATATTGTTACTCAGGTGCATCCAGTTAGAGAGAAGCCGACCCTAGCATAGTTGGTTAAAGGTTAAGCAGATGATGATGATGTTACTTTGCCACACTGTCACACCTCTCTATCTCTAATCCCAGCACATTTATGTACCTCCATCTATGTGGCAATTTGGTGTTATTTCATAAGACACCATGCTTGTACCATTGTTATCTCGTGTTGGCTCAATCTTACCCTGTTCGTTCGATATAACAATCCTTGTCAACCACAGACCGCTTCTAAAATCCATAACCGTTGCAAAGATCTTCATTGTACTCAACTTCATTCCTTTTAGACTTATTCATCAATGTTCGAATGACAATAGTCCATATTCGGGTAACATATTTGCTCTCAAGGTTCACAATAGCTTGGTACATTTTTGCGCATGGCTCGCCGATTTTGTGTCTCTTCGTAACGATAAAGTTGGTATGTACAATGACACGATTCGATACTGATCTTTGATGTGGCCTTTCGGCAAGTTTAAATCCGGTGGGAATATTCCTCTAGATATTTACGTCAAGAGATAGCCGGATGACCCGATGAACATCAGAGAGACTATGGTCAAACACAAGCCTATCAACAATAAAAAAAAGATATGTGTCATGGTGAGAACTTGAAAAGCGTGCAGACGTATTTAATTTTGGATTTTGGGACGTATTTTTTGAAATGATCATCATCAGCTTAGCCTTTTTCGAACTATGTTGGTGTCGGCTTCCAGTCTAACCGGACGCAACTGGGTACTAGCGTTTTATATGCAGCGGCTGCATTATGCTGCGGTATTGTATTACCCAGCTATGGGGTTCTGGAGATCAGCTCCAAAACCCCGTAGCTGGATAACACAATACCCTTTGGCAAGACTGGTGTGATGAAATCATAGGAGGACATTGCGTAAGATAATTTTCAATTCTAAATGACAATCAGTGCATATCTACATATTACGTAAATCTTTAATTAAAATAAAAAATAAACTTATCGGTTGGATAGATAGATCGTTTCGGATGACACGTCCTTAACTTTTGAATACTAGTGGTGGCGACAACTAGTAATAATTGTTTTTCTGTAGTTAATTTACTTATGCGCCATGTGACAGCGAAGTAAACTTATATGCTTTATTATTTTTATTCTTTCTTACCATCGATCTCGCAATCAATCGCATATCAGCGGGATCTCGTACGAGAATTGTACGTGACGCAGAATATGGAAGAAGTCTCGATCTCAACCGAAAGTGCATTCCCTAGTTTGTTCCCTTCAAACAATAATACGGTGCAATTAGTAATTACATATATTTATAATATAATTATCCAACTATGACTTTTTCTTTGTTACAGAAATCTAATGGATCCTAAAAAGTGAGAAACTTTGCAGTGAATACAAGTGCTAGTGATGTGCCCAAAAGTGCTTCATGTCGATAGAAATAGCTAGTGTTGTGTACGATGTCGTTTTCGAGTTCGCACGTAATCTCTGGAGTGCTGTTCACCATACTTCTGCAGTATTGCGTTGAGAGCCAGCAGGAGAATCTCATTGAGGAAGCATGTAAGTAATTACCATTATTTTTTTTCCAAATTAATTTAATCTAGCGCGCCTTCTTTAAAGTTATAATTTATAATGAAACAATAATATTTATTTTGCAAATTGGTTATAAATAACAATTTTTAATAAATAACTTAATTTTTTTCGTAAATTAGAAATAATAAGTCCAACCACAAATTTCTTTATTGGCTACGTAATCAAACTTCTCATTTTATAACTAAGCAACGAGAAAATGAGATAGAATAAATTAATTAGTCTTTTTTACAACGCCAACTAAATATTCCACAAAAAGCGACAATTAAAGATCAAAAATGATCATAACTTATCCTTTTTATTTAAAAATTGCCACCTAATTTACTAATTCAGCCACGGATTTTACATCTCATCACCATTTTATGGTTTACAGCATCAACATAAGGTCCTCATAGCTTACGTATTTTTTAATTCACTAGCTCCTCCATCGGTCGAAGGCGACCTTATCTATCTAAATCTCATGCATTCCAGTTCTTGTAGTTATTCCTTTCGCACTTTTATACTATACTAGTACTCACGCGGGGCTTCGCTCCCGTGGATTCTATCACGGTAAAAACATAACTCTCCTTTTTTGCAGTCGCGTAAAAAGTAGCCTATAACCTTCCTCAAGCTTCAAGCTACTTCCATACCAAATTGTATCCAAATCCACCCAGTAATTTCGAAGATTAGCGCGTTCAAGCAAACAAACAAACAAACAAACAAACTTTTCCGCTTTATAATATTAGTATAGATATGCTATAGTCAATATTCGCGGTCCACCGATTCGTGGTGTTACCTATGATAGGACGAGATTTAGATCTTACATTGTTGTGCGTGATCTGGGAATTTGCCAGCCCTGTCTGTGTTACGTTGTGGTTGAAAAAACTCAACCACTTTTTATTGAGGATGAGCCTCTTGACCTCGATCGTACTTGATAATAAGCGAAAAGGTGAGGTATACGTTGGAACGAGCGAGCCGAGAAGATACCTGTTCACTCTTGCTGTAAAGGCTGACGGGTCATATGTGGTAGGGAACCCAGAAGTCAGCAGAGAGTTCAATACTTGGCTGCGCATACACTAAATGTGCACACTTCATCAATTATTGTATTGTCTTTGTTTTTGGGGTGAAATCATCAAATGGCTTCTCCCGCTCTGGGTGGAGTGAAAGGGAGTGTCAATAATCTAGAGACTAAAAACTCACCCTATTTCTTCGATTGACCTTGCATTCCGGGGCCGCGGTATCGTTAGAACATTCGCGCCACTACAGCAGGCACTGTATTGTCTTTACCTGAATTATGTGGGTAAAGAATTTGTCTGCTCTTTTTTGTCTTATAAAATCAGCTTTTTTAAAATAAAAGTGCACGGTATAGTTTTTATTCTCAATTTAATATCAAAATTTTGTGTCTATGACCCTAGGCAGCAAGGGTCAATAAAATACATTCAGGCTTTGTCATAAAACATCTTACCATATACTTAGTTACATATCTTCTATACTTATAATAAATCTGTAGAGAGGTCAATTCTGTACATGAAATATATTTACAAAATAACTATCTATAACTATCTATAATAAATAAATTAGGGATCGATACTGATGCCAAAAATGCAATCAGTAAAATTTTTGTCTGTCTGTCTGTCTGTATAACCGTTATAGAAACATAAACTACTCGACGGATTTTAACGAAACTTGGTACAATTATTTTTTATACTCCTGAGCTGGTTATAGTATACTTTTCATCACGCTACAATCAATAGGAGCAGAGCAGTGAAGGCAAATGTTGGGAAAACGGGAGAAGTTACTCCATTTTTTAAGCTTCCGTCGCGTGTGCAACCTTAATGCTTAAAGCTACACAGAAATCATTTATGACGGAAATGTTCTCCTTAAAATTATATAAAAAAATCCCACGACAGCATATATCTATCTTTTATGGTTGACTCACAATAACACGTGTAACTCCCGATAGCTTAGCAGTTCGAAGCTTTCTGATTATTATTCTGCTCCGAAATTTAAAACCACCACAACTTTGCAATGGAACTCGGCTAAAAGTAACCCAGTTGCAACAAAATATAATCGAGGCTCAAATTTTAACAGGTTGCGGTGCAGGAGAAACCATCTTTATTCCCAGAATTCCCATAGTCTAAATATATATAACTCAAAGGTGACTGACTGACTGACTGACTGACATAGTGATCTATCAACGCACAGCCGAAACCACTGGACGGATCGGGCTGAAATTTGGCAGGCAGGTAGATGTTATGAGGCATCCGCTAAGAAAGGATTTTGCGAAATTCCCACGGGATCGGGATTTACACGGGAAAAACTTCCCACGCGGGCGAAGCCGCTGGCACAAGCTAGTAAATAAAATAACTATGTTTTCTCAAGTGTTTATAGTTATTTCCTTGATACTAAAACATGCACAAACTTTTTAACCGTTTCTCTGGGCTAATACTCTCATCTAAAATAGCTTAACCGATTTTGATATGATTTAAATAAATCGGGATTTAAATAAAATTTAAATTTAAAACTAAATAACCTTCATGAATAGATACATAGGTAGTATAATCTATCCCTGAAAAAGAACTAAGGCAATTATTGAGAAACCGTACAAACCAATATTTTTACTACCTATAAAACAAGAAGCGACACATGTTCAATCAAATTCACTTAACCTATTCCACAAATTACATATAGCCCCTCACATAGAGTATATAATTACCTACTGTAATGATATTACATCATTAAATAAATAATTAATGCTAGCACATCATCAAAAAACAACCGTAACTTTCAAGACGTATGATCGAAAATGGCAAAGGAATAATTTAAGGCTTATATTGGGTTAGGTACAAGGTTGATATTCGAGAAAAATCATAATCGCCTGCATCGGTTTTTTCTAATTACGTCTGAATGAACTTTCATAAAATCATGTTACAGGTTACAGCCCAATTCGTGATCTCGGAAGTTCTCGCGCGTTTTGTGGCTTTCAATAGTAGCAATAAATTTGTAAATGGCCCATTTCAATAATGAATAGACTAGCTAGGAACAGGATATATATCCCGTTCCTAGCTAGTCCTGCATTGAACATTGTTTTCTAGAAGCTATTTCGGTTACTTGATTTCTAGTGCTACTAAACGTGGCCATCTTAGGATATCAAATTACTACTAAATAATTTCTTATCCTAGCATAAAAATAAACTATTACTAGGTACTTTTTATGGGAAGTATCGTCGAGAGCAGTGGTGATTACAGGCACGATTTACAAGCTGTAGGTTGTGGATCAACACTGCTCTAAAATTATGAACGAAAATATCATGAAGAAATCTGTACGTTCTTCGACCGAAAAATCTGATGATATACGCTATCAACCAACCTGCGCTGCGCTTGCGTGGTGTATTATGCCCTGGAGAGCAGTAGTAGAGGACTGTGTCCCAGCAATGAGATGGCTATAGGCTCATCATGTTATGTTATTGCCTAATGCTAGCCTAGCTACTGCTAGGCACCTTGAAGCCTACTGGACACCAAAACTTCAGTAAAAAGTATTTGTGTATATTCACAGTATTAAAATATACCATGTGCGAAGCATTCATTATAGAGAGCCGCACGTCAGTGGCAACAAACTTTTAAAACTCGATACCAGGGAAGCTTAGCTATTCCCGTTTGTACAGAGACTAAATATTCCATGTTAAGAACATTTTCCTTCCAAAAACATCATCAAACATGGCCGTTTACTCTGTCATACCAATTTGAATTACACCACAAGTAAAACGCTACGTCACTACGGGTGCTCTCAGCAATTTCCAACTCTCTGAATCTCCCCGAAATTGAATGATTAAATTACAGTGACCGGGACGCCTCCCGGATATTCCTTGCTTAAGGAAAAGTAAATGTATTTGTTGTTCTTTTAATTCTGGTTACAGTAATAAGGAGGAAGACTCTAAGTAATATTGTTTATTGAACTTAATGAAAATTTATAGGTTCATTTTCAGGTAAGAATATTTTTTAATTCTTGCCGAAGGCTATCAAAATCATATTCTACTGGCGCTCCCGCCGTGGCTGTTGCAAACTTCATCATCATTCTGCTAAGCCTTTTCCAGCTCTACGAGAAAAGATCCTTCAGCAGTAATGACTTGCCGAATATAAATACAAGTTTTTATTTATATTCGGCAAGTCATTACTCTAATATTAATCAGCGAATTTTCAATAAACGACGCACTAATTCTATCGTTCTATCTCCAGAAGATAATGATAATCCCTTATGACGAACAGTACTCTAATTATGAACAAATATTGCGTTCTTATTGATATTATGGAGGCGGTGATTCTTCGGTATATATCGCACTAATAATACAATACTGTTGTAACTCAAAATGTGTGTTTTTTGAGAATCGACGAAAAATGTATATTTCCCATCCTGTTATAGATTATAAAAAAATTAATACTATAAAAGGTTTATTAATAAAATTAAAGCAATTAAATATTTCCCAATAATTAAAAAAAAATACAGATAATTAATAGCCAATTTTTGAGCTAAGACTATATTGCTTGAAAAAAGTTTTCAGAAAAATGAATTATTTTTAGTTGTGTAATTATTGTTCAATCATTTGGAATTGCTACAATCTAAAGGTGAGTTTTTTATGGTTTTGAGTAATATTTTTTTAGTTAAGACAATTTTTTTATTCAGTTTTAAGTTATATAGGTACCTCAAACACAATCACTTTCAATCGAGGGTTAGGAAATTAATAAATAAAATTGGACAATCAAGTAAAATCAGTCGAGAAAACTTTTATTAATATTATAAAACATATTTAAAATGTTATTTAAACATAATGTACTCATTAAAACGAAAAAAAAACAACAAACTAAACCATCCAAAACACAATACAAAAAAAAATTGCAAAAAAAGAAACCGACTTCAATCCTACTAATATTATAAATGCGAGTTTGTGAGGATAGATGGATGTTTGTTACTCTTTCACGCAAAAACTACTGAACGGATCTGAATGAAATTTGGTAAGTATATAGTTGACATTCTGAAATAACACATAGGCTACTTTTTATCCCGAAATTCCCACGGGATCGGGATTTGCGCGGGAAAACCTTCACACGCGTACGAAGTCGCGGGCAGAAGCTAGTCTATACTAATATTATAAAGCGGAAAAGTTTGCACGTGCTAATCTTCGAAAGTACTGGGTGGATTTGGATGAAATTTGGTATGGAAGTAGCTTGAAGCTTGAGGAAGGTTACAGGCTACGTTTTACGCGACTGCAAAAAAGGAGAGTTAGGTTTTTACCGTGATAGAATCCACGGGAGCGAAGCCCCGCGTGAGTACTAGTAAACCATAAAAGCACTAAAAAGTTAAAAATAATTCTAAAACCTACCTATATTAATAAACATAACCTAACCAACGATTAACCTATAATAAAATTTACCAATTTTTTGGAGTCAATAATGAAGTCAAAGAATTCAAAGGTAGCAAGATTTCTTCAACAGGTTCCTCATTTTCCTTCTCCTGGTGATTGTTTGACGTTGAATTAGTCGCTATACCAACAAGCAATCGCCCACGGTGCATACTTAATCTAAAAAAAAATATAATAAGTAAAACACCCTTAATATTGAACCTATCCCAACTAGCACAAATGGGCTGCATTAGAGCTTTGGAGCGTATCCGATTATTACTTATGGTAATAGACGTAAGCGCTAGAGCGTCTACTGCAGACTTAAAGCAGCTGCTTTAGCGCTATTTGGGCGCCATATTATGCAACCTAAAGTTCCATTTAACCTGCACAACGGTTGCATAAAGGTTCCTTAATAGCTATAACGATTTATTAACGCTATACTAAAGCTCTCGTAGCGCTACTTTTGAATGATTTTGAACTACTTTGAACGAATGAATTGATTATAGTTCTTTATTGTATATCTTCAGTTGACATTGTTTGTAATATTTTGGTAAAGTGTTTTCGTCGCCATCATGAAAATAAAACAAAAAGAAGTACATGTTTGTATTCTGTATTAGCAAGATATATAAAGATACTTAAAACGCTGTCCAGTTTACTGTAGATATATAAGATAATTTTCGAGTAATTTTAACGCGCTTTTATGATATTTAAAAAATTAACAAAAGATATGTGATATTTTTTATTTGTTATACAGAATAAATTTTATTTCCGTATTTTTACGTGTCGATAACTTACTATTTGCAAGTGGCCGATTGTTTACCGGTACATTTAATGCACATTTAACTGAAAAACCAATGTATATCAACTCAATTTTGCAAGTGAATTATAAGTTTTCTTAAAAATCATGGCGTCATTGTACTGTAGTCATAACCTGCAGTTTGAGCTCTAATAACTCCCTTTTGAGAATCATAGCGGTAATTTTCACCCTTCTAACGCTTCCAGTGATTTTTGTTCCCCTAGTGCAACTCACAGCCACAAAAAGCTCCTATTTTCCTGTTTTTGAGGTTATAAGATTAATTATTTGTATCCTTAAGTGTATTGTAAGGTGTACAATAAAGTATATAATAAATAAATAAGATCTAGTTACGTACTTATTCGTTTAGCATCCATTTTATTAAATGTTTTATAATAGTTACAAAAGCGGCTGTAAAATGGCGAATGGATTGAGCCTGCAAGGAATGACTATTGCTACTAAAGGCCTTAGTTACACTGATGATTTTTTTGTAACTATAGTATGCATAAGAGTTTCTATTATTTCTATAATGAAACTTATAGTAGTATAATAGTGGTTACTATAACTATAACCTATACAAGTTACAATGGAAACTACTATGCAGCTGTGAGTGGCAGAATGACCTTCGTAACTCTCATATAAAGGTGTAAGTGGTAAATGAATTCTACCGTGGACTACTGTGAAGGCTAGGTTAGTATTTGATTCAGCTTATAGCACCTTAAGTAACTTTTATAACTATAGACGTTTATGGATGCAGATATGCAACTCTGAACTGCTTTTTGAAACCTTAAACCGCTATTTTACAGCCCAAAGTAACAAAATAGGCTGCTATTTCTACTAATGTGCTCGTTGGGATGTCACCTAGAATGTAGTAACTCGAAATTAAAAAAAAGTACATTGTTAGTAGAGTATACTAGTGTTTACTTTAACATGTTCAAATGCGTGATTTTAAATGCTATGATTAACCAATAAGTATTTGTTTAAATATTAAAAAATGATCACAAAAAAACAGCAAATACAAATTCTTCACCAATACAGTGTTATGTCTAAAATTACTTAATAAACCACCAAGAATGATGTAAGTAAAAATGTTATTTTAAATCGCAATTTTACGAATCAATAATAGTGTAACAACTACAAATACTTCAAGTATATTTTACGTTTAAATCAAATATAATGTATTAACTCGAATTAATAGTTAAACTTTTACATACCTGACTCAGCAATAACGTTAAAATTCTAATTAATGCGTTCTAAAACACAAAGCGGCACGTCCCTCCTAGCCGAGTTTTGATCGTAACTAAAGATGATGCAATATTCGGTGGCAGAATATGATGGTTGGTCATCATGAACAATGACTCATGGCGCCATATCTTATTTGTTTTTTGTACTATTCCAACAACGGTATTATTGACGCGTAGGGAATTGAATTTTACGATTGAATATGATGTTATCTGAAATTTGACATTTTTTGAGTTACTGCAGTATTGTATTATTAGTGCGAATATTATATTCTTCTATTTTGAGAATAGCTGACGTACGTTGCCAAAAATATTTAAAGGTATTGTAAATTTTTACTTCAGGTTCACAGTTGAACTATGAACACTCCTCCAATTATGAACAAATAAACAAACATGTTACTATTTCAGGGTAAGAGCACCAGTTTTGTGAAATATTTTTCTCTTTCCAATGTTATACAAAAATCGGAGAGATTCTTTTTATTTATTTTCTGTATACAATTCGTCAGGCACGAACAATAGCTGTAGATAAAAATGTCCTTAGTCTGACAGTCAACTAGAGACCTACCAAAACATCAGGCCGCGGAAGGCCACCGGTGGCCTTAAAACCGGTACATTTGCGGCCTTACGCGGCCTGAGGGGTTAATATAGTTACTTTGGTTTTGTTACAAAAAAGTATGTATTCGTTAGTTGTGCCAACTTTAACTGAATTTATTGATTGGTTCAGCGTTCCTGTCGCTATTGTGCCGTTGTGAATCAATTGTTCTGAAAACAGATTGGGTCACTAATTATATGAGCCTAGTTTCTGCCAGACGTTCTGCTCGCATTAAAGTGGGAGATTATTTCCTAATTCAAAACTTAGTTCTGTATACTAGGTTTTCATTGTATTACTTAAAACATAATTGTTACAATCTCCACGTAAAATGAACAAAAACCTAACAGGAAAATTCTTGAAAATATTAATTCGAAGCAATGATTCGAAGACAGAAAAGGCGCGCGTAAAGTATTTTTGTACAACTTGAATCTACTTGAAGGAACTTCGTGTAAACTTATTATAGTTTCTCTTTCCTACATGAGCCAAAAGTTTTAATTGAATTCACAATTTTCACTTTACTTTTCTATTGTTATTTGCCTACTTAAAATTCGGTGGTTAGATGGTCGTCGTGATCCACGCGCGCCTTAAAGAGCTTAAGGGCAGCTGAAGAAACAGGATGGGTTTTTAGTCAGTACAAGTCTGACACTCCCTTCCACTCCACCCAGAGCGGGAGAAGTCATTCGACGATTTTCCCAACCAGAAAAAATAGGTCTGAAGTAGAGCATTGACGGGGCCCGACACGTTCATTGCCTGCCGGGGTTGCGGGTATGTTCTAACGTGATACTGTACCCCGGAACGTAGGGGTAGATGAAGGAACGAGTTGGTCTTTAGTCAGTAAGTCTGACAATCCTTCCGTTCCCGCCAGAGCGGGACGAGTAATTTTGATTTGATCATTTTCACACCGAAAACCAAGGGTCTGAAATAGAGGATGAAGATCTCTTTTTAACTTAAGCTAGTAGTCTATTATATGATATCTTTGAATTAAATAAATAGTTAGTAAGCTAATTTTATTTTTCCCTCAGTAAGTTTTGGAAATAAAAACAAAACACATTCAATTAATCGGTTAAATTACGTGATGCCTGTTTGGCTATTTCAAACTGTTATTTGGCGATAATTGTCGAATATTAAACTTTTATGTCCTTTGATGAAAGAAATAAGTATATTATTTTTTCCATTCAAGTGATGTTCACTGTAATATAATTACTGAGCTACCTATTGTAGTATAACTTGGACAAACATCAAAAGATCGATACCTACCGTTACCGTTAAAATATTATATCGATTGATTTAATGCGGTTCCAAAACGAGATAAGGTATAAAGTATTTTTATCTTTTAGTGGATAACAAAGATATTGACCCTTATGAAATTCTTACATCTCGCCAATGGATATCCACCTAAGATAGGCCTTTTATCCGCTTAATTGTTAAAATATCATTTTTCATTAAAGCTATATTTAATTGTAAATTACGTAATTTATCTATTCCACATTTCAACAAAAATAGGTACGTCAATCGCTCCGTGAAGAGAAACTGTTGAAACTGTTAAAAAATTCAGCACGTCGATGAAAACTTTTCTACAAATTGTTATAATTACGTACGGTGGCCGGTAATTGGTGCATTAACCTCCTTGTCTGCAGTCTGACGGAGCCCCTTCTGTGTGCACTTACCTACATTTGTATTTCCGTCTATTACAATCATCCTGTAAATTTACTCAGAAGTATCATGTGAATTTCCTTGTTAACTATGTAACATTTTCTTTCAACGTTTTGATTCGAGGACGAGCCGCCGCCGCCGCGCCGTAGTATAAAAGTACTGTTTTTTTTTTTCATTATATTTAGGCTCGCGTTTGGCCACTACCCACGTATCTCGCTTAATGATTAGTTTACTAATATTTCAATAAGTCCAGCGCACGATCCTGTAAAAAAATAACTCTTAAGATTTTAATTTTGATGAAGATTTGTATTTAGAGCTATTTCACAAAGCTTGCTATTTTACAAAAATGGGCTAGATTGATTGTCTGTATAAACGCAAGTGAACCTGTGGGCAAAAGCTAGTAGGATGATAAAGACTTCCTTAAAACTGACTAGCCTTCATTAGCTTTAAAACTTGATTGTTATGGACCTTTTGCATCTCCTGTAGCTATTTAACCCTAGAGTGGGCGCGTCTCTTTGCGAAACGTCAGTGGGCGCGTGAGGAGCATTTCGCCGCCCATTTACTTTCACGATTTTAACTAGAAATACAGCAATTTAATTAATTTATTTTCTCTGGATTTAAATAATACAATAATAAGTAATGATAAATCAACATATTTATTAAACTCTGTTTTAAAAACTTTGGTTTACAAAAGACTTTAGGAAACTTAATATTTAAATTGACTTTTTTTCTCTTATCCTATATAATACTCTTTAATACTTAAAAAAAAAATGAAGAAAGATGAACAAAATTATATATTTTCTAAATCTACAGGATATGCTTTATTAAAACAGTCTTCACAAAGGTATGTGCAATGTTCGTTGCACAGTAACTTTGGGCACCTGGAACACCCTTTTTTCGTGCGTCTGTTTTTGTGGCCAAATGGAACCTTTTTTGATATTGTTTGTGTTTTTATATTTTACTTTTATATTTTTGTCTATTTTTGATACGCTTTTGTTATTTTTCCTTGTGTCAAGAGAAATAAAAAATATTACTACGGAGAAGTTGATTTTCATTGAAATCATAGAAAAATCTATCTTATTATAATCCATTCAGTAATAAAGTGGTCCTTCGAGCCGGATATGAACCAGCGACCTATGGATCTACAGTCCACTATGGTGCTATAATTCGTGTGAGTTCTCGGAGCTGGAGTTGCACGTGTTTTGTGATGCTAGCGAGCAGGCACATGCCGCTGTTGCCTACTGGAGATTTGTGCTTCCCAACAGTGACGTGAAACTTGCGCTGATAGCTAGCAAGGCGCGTGTGTCTCCCTTGAAACCAGTTTCATTCCCGCGCCTGGAACTCCAAGGTGCCTTGATAGCCGCTCGACTTGCTGCTAGGATTTGTGAAGCCCACCACTTTAAGCCGAATCGACGGGTATTTTGGTGCGATTCGATGACCGTATTAGGGTGGTTACGCAGTGATGCGAGGAAATACAAACCTTTTGTTGCGCATCGTGTAGGAGAGATTTTGGAGATCACTAGTTTAGCGGAATGGCATTGGGTTCCAACCGAACTGAACGTGGCTGACGATGCGACGAGGGGGAAGGCAAACATTGAACCACGTTGGATATGTGGCCCGAACTTTCTCCTGGCTCCCACTTCTGAGTGGCCTTCAGAGCCCAAATTCACAGCGCCAGTAACTCTTCGAGTGGAAGAGCTCAAGCCATCTCTTCATCCGTCAAAATCATCTACGCATCAATCACATGTCGCAGAATTCATTAATTTCACTAATTCCCATCAGTTACCCTTACCAGTTGTAGCCGACATTACCCATTTTAGCTCGTGGATTAGGCTTGTAAGGGCAACAGCTAGGACACATCAATTCATTGCTGTCATTTTTAGAGATCGGGGTCATGAATTTCAAAATTTTTGGTTTCGGGGTATTTGTGTCGGTAGAAATACACCTGACCGCGGTTCGCGGCCGGATGCTACGCCTTCCACCGCTCTGGTACCATTGGTCGCCGAGGACATCGTTCGTGCGGAACTCCACATTTTGGGGAAAAGCCAGATTAGCGCCTTCGGGGAGGAACTCCTTTGTCTGACACGTGGGCAACCCATTAACAAGAAGAGCCGTTTGGCCAGGTTGTCACCAGTACTCCGTGATGGAGTGATCCGCCTAGCCGGGAGAACGTCTGCTGTTTCTGACACTCAACCCATTATTTTGGATGGAAAGGAGCCAGCTGTTCGACTTTTGATTTCCCATTGCCACAACAAGTTCGCTCACGCCAACACAGAGACCGTAATTAATGAGCTACGGCAAGAGTACTGGATTCTCGGACTGAGGAACGCTGTGCGGTCAGTGGTACATAGATGTCAGTTGTGCAAGCTATTGAAGAGTTCAACCCTACAACCACCCATGGGAGACCTACCAGAGGCGAGACTAGCTCATCATCGACGTGCCTTCACATATACCGGCGTGGACTATTTCGGGCCTGTATCTATTTGTATTGGACGTCGGCGTGAGAAGCGGTGGGTTGCCTTATTTACGTGCCTGGTAACCAGAGCTGTACACCTCGAGGTCGTAGCCAGCTTATCCGCGGATTCTGCTATTATGTGCCTACGACGCTTCATCGCCCGACGTGGAACACCCACAGAAATATTTTCGGACAACGGGACGTCGTTTGTGGGAGCGAATAGGCAACTAAGAGCCTTATATGATGCCGCGATACCAGAGTTTGCAGCGCGTGAGAAGATAAAATGGCGTTTTATACCCCCATCGGCCCCCTTCATGGGAGGAGCTTGGGAGCGGTTGATTCGGTCGGTAAAGTCCGCCCTGAGAGTAACCCTGAGAGAGCACGCGCCGAAAGAGGAGGTTCTAGCGACTTTAATAGCCGAAGCCGAGGCAATAGTGAACTCGCGCCCACTAACGCACATCTCCCCTGACGGGAACTACCCGGAGGCGCTCACCCCTAATCACTTTTTACTAGGGGATTCATCGGGTCGTCCATTTCCGGCCGAGGAATTGACGGATGCAGCATTAATAGGCCGGAGCGGTTGGAGGAAGGCACTCCGACTGAGCGATCACTTTTGGCGTCGTTGGGTATCCGAGTATCTGCCCACTTTGGCGCCCCGTCGCGTACCAGGAGTAGATGTCGCCGTCAAGGTTGGGGACCCGGTTCTCATCGGTGACGTGGACTTGCCGAGGGGAACCTGGCCACGCGGCGTGATCGCGGCTCTGCACCCGGGCTGTGATGGGGTAGTACGGGTGGTGGATATTCGAACACAAGCAGGCATTTTGAGGCGGCCACTAAAGAAAGTTGTGCTTCTCTAAAAAAGGGGAGCATGTGGCCAAATGGAACCTTTTTTGATATTGTTTGTGTTTTTACATTTTACTTTTATATTTTTGTCTATTTTTGATACGCTTTTGTTATTTTTCCTTGTGATCAGAAATAAAAAATATTACTACGGAGAAGTTCATTTTCATTGAAATCATAGAAAAATCTATCTTATTATAATCCATTCAGTAATAGTTTTTCTTTGAAGGGCCTATACTGCATTTGCCCTCCTTCTTTGAAGAAGATGCTTGTTCTGCTGGTACAAAGCGAGAAATTTAGTTCCTTAGAGGAATATTTAAAGTGTCTATAGAAGACCTTGTGATCATAAATATTGCTTGACAAGTTCCATGGCAATTTCTTTCAAATACTCTCGTCGTAGCATCAATTGTTCAGTATTGGCTTTATACAACGTGTTATTTAAAGGGTATATACATACCAAGTGCACGGCTTCTTTGGATGATAATAAACGATATGGCAAGGGTTTTCTAATCCTATGTGTACATGTGTGGAACTTATTAGAAATTTCAATACATTCATGCCAGAGACCGAATTTTCCAAAATAAGAAGAATGAAGAGAATTATCGTTTTATTGGAAAGTGACATGGAAAGTGTTGACCCTCATAGTAATGTGACACGTTTGTTATTATTGGTATTCAAGAAACATATGAAATCAACAATTTGGGGTCAATTCTGTGAGTCACTTATTTTGAGCTGAAACTTTGCATAGAGACTCCATACCAGATGTTGTCTTCAGTCCTTTTGGATAGATATGGGGTTTCCGTTACACGTTGTATATAATTTAACTGTTTATACCAGCAATATTCATCAACGAAAAAAACAACCTCATTGGCCATCTGCGACTCATTCTCCCAACAGAATATTCTTCCTTCATTTGATCAACGACGTAACACCACCTTTATTACTATTATGTGGTATTTTGGAAGGCACAACAATTGGAGAAGGTACTTTCTTGTTAGAAGTGTCGCTTTCTGCTGACTGTTCTGTTTCCGTGTTGTGCTCACTATGATGACTAGATCGATCACTATCTGACACATATTCATCAACAATCTGTGTACTAACATCTTCAAAATCAGATATTTCCTCTAGCCAAGACAAAATTTGAGAGTCCATTTTGTTATTCATATTTATTATTATTAATAGATATTTTTAAATCCTAAAACAAAAATTATTTTTTTTAGTTTTAATTATAAATGCACCATAAAATATAGTCTACCCTTCAAGTTCGCAAAAAATACATAACACAATATTACTTACGTGAGTTGGCGCGCGGTGAGTGATTCGCCGCTCGGTGACACCCGATTGTAACAACTTGCTCCTCAAGCGGTCCCCCGTGCACTGACGGCGTCCAGCCTTTCGGCACGCGTTGCAAGCGAGAGTGGAGGCAGCTACTAAAAAGCGCAAACCTAACGGGCAGTTGTTTTAAAAATTATAACCGTTTTCTTAGCGCGGGCGGCAAAATGCCCATAGCGCGCCCACTCTAGGGTTAATACCGTTCACGCTTAAAAATATTTTTTTAAACCGTTTGTAGTTATTTTAGGGTTCAGCAATGTCGAAAGTTTCAGCAAGAATTTTATCATTCGAGTTGCTGGGAAAGGCTCCCAGTATAGGCTATCAATGTCTGACCTATTTAAGACTTGCGATTTTAATCCTGATGTTTTTGTATCCATTGTACATTGAGTTATTTTAGCGGCGTGGTTTTTGTTGAATACTTGCCAAAGAGTTTTTACTTGAGAAATGTCTCTACTTAGTGAAATGATAGGTGCAATAATAATTGTGCATACTTCAGATCGTCTTAGCGATGTTTCTGTTAGTCATCTCTTAGCTTTTTCCAACTATGTCGGGTTCAGCTTCGCGTCTAGCCAGATGCAGCTGAGTAATAGTGTTTTCATGGAGCTACTACCTCTCTAACCTCTACAATCCAGTAGCTGGGTAGCACGATACCCCTTGGCTACACTGGTGTCTCATTTTTTGACTTCTGACTACCTGTAACAACTGGCAAACGTACAAATGATAGCTGGGAACCGTTGTTCCCAGCTATCATTTGTACGTTTGCCAGTTGAAACCGTTGTTTATCGTACTTTCCGAGGCAGGCAGGAATCGCGGTATAGGTCACAGATCACGCATCTTCGGGCGTACCTCAGCAAGCGTTGCCTTACCTTGAAGATTAACTCGTCCGGCTGTTATTATTAAGCCACGAGCTCCTTTATACAGCTCTATCGATATTTTTGTTAGCTACTTATAAAACGTTCATACATCGCAATTAAATTTAGAGACTCATCTTTAGAAACAATTTGAAGTATCGAATTGTTGTTTATGATTTGCAAAAATATCATTAATCATCCACGGATCATCATAAAACTTTGTTTAACCTTGAAGATAGATTCGGCCTACTATCATTATTTAGCAGCTCAGTCTAGTCACACGAGTCCATTTCGGAATCCTATGGGGATTCCAGGGCAAGCACACATCGACGGGAAAGTCGTAAAGTTGATTTATAACTCACTAACTGAACGCGTAAAAGTAGTGTAATATTTGTTGTGAATGTGCTTAAAAAACAATAAATCTCACGAGGAATTATTAATATAATTATGTGGTTTATTAATATAGATTTTCGTCGTATGGCTGAAACACAGATTTCTCTTTCGGGGCAAAATCATCAAATTGCTTCTACTGACTAAAATCCCAAGTTGTTTCTTCAGTTGCCTTAGCGTTGCGGGGCCACGGTAATTCACAGATTATGAGGTTCTATGAAATAGAGCAAATTATCAAAATAGATTCCTCCAGCAGTTGTGATTCAGAATTATCTATGAATTTCTCAATATTTCCTGTTTTGTAAATCGCATCTAGTGAAAGTTGCAAGTTTGATTCCTGAATCTTTAGTTTGACCAATAGTAATTTAGACTTGTGTCTCCCGCCGCGTCTGTTTGTCTATCCATTCACGGCAAAATAAATACTATTAAAACAAACTTTCATGTGGCTTTCACCAATGGATACAGTCATTAATCAGGAAAGTTTTAGTGTGTTACTTGTTATACCCCTGTTTATATAGCCCTGTCTATCCCGGACAGACTATCTAGACGTTATTTATGATACATCTAACGGGTGATCCAATTCGAGGTTCCTATCTCTTATTTAAAAAAAAAATACACAAAATATAACAATTTCTTAATTCTTTTTCTTTAATTGAATATTTAGTGTTATTCGTTAATTATGGTCAAAATGATGTCAGGCAAATGGCCGCCTCTGAACCTTCTACAGCAGTTGATTCTTTAGAGGTAATTTTCGATGACTTTTTCGCAAGTTTCGTGGTTTATCTCGGCAATAACTTGGCGGATGTCAGTTTTTAAGTGCTCCAACGTTGCAGGTGTGCTAGTAGTAGTAGTATATAGACGCAACTCTTAAGAAAATCCCACAAAAAATACAATGGCGTTAATTCGCACGATCTTGGCGACCAGTTGACGTCACCGTAACGTGAAATAATGCGACCTCTGAACCTTTCATGCAACACAACTAACGTTTCACGTGCTGTGTGGCAAGTCACGTCGTCTTGCTTAATCCGCAAGTCATGCACATTAATATCCTCGATTTTGTTCCAAAAAGTTAGTTATCATGCGCCTATAGCGCTCACCGTTAACTGACACTGTATGACCATCAGCATTTTCTAAAAATAAGGCCCCATTACACCGCCGGCCACCGCCACAATGCGCACCACACAGTTACTTTTTGGGAATGCAATGGATTCTCGTGAATCACGCGAGAATTCGTCTCACCCCATATGCGGAAATTTTGTTTATTCACATACTCCGAGAGTGCAAAATGTGCCTCATCAGAAAAGAAAATTTTCTTTGAAAAATCAGGATCAATTTCCTGCTGCTCCAATACCCAATGTGCGTAAATCCTTCGCTGTGTATGATCTCTGGGCTTCAGTTCTTGTGTTAACTGAATTTTATACGGATGGAGGTACAAGTCTTTATGCAAAATGCGCCAAAGCGAGTTATAGGAAAGGCCCAAACTTTGCGTTCGGCGTCGAAACGACAATTTCGGGTCTTCGGCCACACTATCACTCACAACAGCAATATTCTCAAATGAAAGTACGCCACGATGATGCACATGCACACAGCTTACCCGATCTCCAATGCTTCCAGTTTCCTCAATTTTTTTCAGTATTTTGCGAATTATTCGCTTAGTAGGACGATTAACTCTGTAGACCATAATCAAATCTGTAGAACAACTGAACAATTTTAACGCATTGAGCAACGGTAAAGCGATTCATTTTATCGGAGACGGCTGAACCGATTTGAAAAATTCTTTTTGCGTTTGAATGGGTATACTTTCTAGTTGGTCCCATTGTTACGAAATTAGGATCTGATGATGGGATCCTGGAGAAATCGAGGGAACTCTTCAAATATTATGGGCAAACTTATAGCGTTTTGGGTATTTCTTATAGTACCTTGAGCAGTTGCTTCCGAAAACTACCATTTGGGGAAGTTGAACTGATGATGAAGACCACAGATGGCCACTGAAACTCCTCAATAATAAGTATTTCGTGGATTGCGATTTGATTACTTGAGTACGGATGTTAAACACTTTATGATCATCACAATACATATGGTGATGTAGAGCTGATGGTCAAGTACCAGGAGAACTCCTCAAAAATTAACGGCTATGCATTCGGAAAAGCAATATTTTGTAAAAGGTGATAAGTTGTTGACATTATGGCTTTTGTAACTAGATAAATTACAAACCGACCCACTAAAAAGCGTGAAATAAATTTTTTTAGCAAAAAATAGAACCGATTTCCATATAAAAACACTACAAAGCCAAAAATAACAAAGAAAAAAAAAAGAAAATCCAAAACCAATAACACCGACTTCCGAAATTAAAGTTATTTTTGGCTTTGTAGTGTTTTAATATGGAAGTCGGTTCTATTTTTTGCTAAATATTTTTTGTAAATGTATTGTAACAGTCTAACATTTGACGTTTGAAAACCGTGCCATTATTATTAGCTGTCAAAATGTTTACAATGTTGTTAATATAGAAACCTCGAATTGGATCACCCTTTACAAGCCACGTATTCCCAAACATACATTTTCCAACTTACTTTACGATATAAATAACGAGGAAAGATAAAGAAATTCTACACTACAAACTATCGTAAACCGAACGAAGCATATCTTTTTATTTTTTATCCTAGAAAAGTATTGGAAAAGCCGAAATATCTTATAACTTACGTGACATAATTCAAACGGGCTATTTCTTTATGTATCAAAGGCTTCAAAATCGTTTTCTTTTCATATAGATACATTTTTATGAAAAAATATACTGTTTGCTTCTTGTGATACATGACACGAATGGTTCCGTATAATTGATACAATCGTTTTGTCTCATGTTAATCAGTTCAGTTCTGTAAGTAAATGTTAGAATAATATAAAGCTCATTTATAATGTGCATGTGAAAACACTGTAAACTCTTCGACTCGTTTTACCTCTTCATGTAGTCTATACTAATATCATGAAGAGGTAGGTTTGTAAGATAAATTGTATTAGATTAATTGGTATTTACTGTATTACTGTCAAATCAATTATGTTTTGAAACACCATGGAGTTCGATTGCTCGCTCTACTCCATAGAAAACTACCAATTCGAACCTTGCACTAGCTTCTGACGCTTTGTAGGTGCCCATCCAGGGCATTATTATGGAGGGCTATATTTGCTACTGCTAGTGTACAAATATATTTGTTTTAATTTGAATAACTGCCGCATGGGTTAATCATCAGGGTTAAGCAACTCTCACCGAGGTCGGTCCGCCACTGCTTTTCTATACAATAATATTTTTTAAATTTGTTACGGAACCCTTGAACAAAATGTTCTCATATCCTTTTTCTATGTCACTGCTAATCTAGCCTTATGTGTACATATTGCATGTACTCATGTTACGCTTCTTAAAGGGTTGGTCGTCGTTTGTTGTGTCTTCAATATTTATCATATTAGTGCTTGAATATGAAAATACTTTCTTAGAATATCATATTAGTATGTCGTAGCCAACTTGTCATTATGTTTTTTAATCTTTTCGTCTTTAAGAAATTTGAAGAGTCATTTTCCCGCGGGTATAGTAGGTGCTATTCCGCTTTCAAGTTTTGAAAGACCCCCAGATTTGAAGTGTCACTGTAATCAAAAATTAACTGTGTAAAATATTTGGCACCTGTAACTGTGTAATGCAACCTTCCTAGACAAGGCTGAGTACGTATTTCAGGTGTTTTACTAT
Source organism: Tholera decimalis (assembly GCA_943138885.2). Classification (NCBI taxonomy): domain Eukaryota; kingdom Metazoa; phylum Arthropoda; class Insecta; order Lepidoptera; family Noctuidae; genus Tholera; species Tholera decimalis. The sequence goes on along the minus strand of OW964571.2, from coordinate 16,639,673 downwards.
CTTCTAATGACTATGGCACTTTCAAAATCAAATTACTGCCGGAAGCTACAGATCCACATGCTTTCCAAGCCACAAAGAAGGAAGAAGACGTTATCTATCTATTGGTTACCCATCTACGAACTAACATCTAAAAGCGTAGCTTTTTTTTTTTTTCTATTTAGAATAGGTTCGCGTTTGACCACCATCTCACCTGATGGTAAGTGATGATGTGGTCGAAGATGGAGCACGCTTACCTAAAAGTAACCTATTCACTCATGACTTAAAGACTCCTAGGTTATAGCTATCGGGAAACACAGACTCCGGCAGGGAACTTCAAATATCTTCAAATATGGTCCCGTGCGGCTATTATATATTATTTACCCATGAGCTACTACTATCATAGATCTGATTAATTTCTTCTCTATGTTACAAATATACCCGCTATTATATATTAATTATTTTTATTATTTATTATTATTATAAGATATCAAATCTATTTTCAGTACAAAGCCTTTCAACTATCATGTTTCTAAACCCCCCGCACTTCCCCTTAAACTAACTCTTTGTAAGAAACAGGGTGAAGGCGGGACTTAACAACACTGTCAGGTAGACTTAGGTAAATAGTTAGTCTAACTTGAGGGACTATCTATCAAAGTTTTGGGCTTTGAGATTTAGAGTGATCGTATTGTATATATCGTCGTGTTGAGATATTACCTACTTAATTGAGAATAATAAACAGATTCACAATTTTATCTTAAGTAATAAAAATACATACATCCAAATTAGTAAAAGTAATCCGGCCAAGTGCGAGTTGGACTCGCACAGAAAGGGTTCCGTACCATTATCTATAAAAAATGGCAAAAAATTACGTTTGTTGTATGAGAGCCCCCTAAAATATTTTTATATTCTATTTTTAGTATTTGTTGTTATAGCGGCAACAGAAATACATCATCTGTGAAACTTTCAACTGTCTAGCTAGCACGTTTGATAAGATACAGCCTGGTGACAGACAGACAGCGGAGCCGATCATTAGTAGTACGATCCCGTTTTTACCCCTTGGGTAAACATGTGAAACAAAATATGAAAACACTTCCCAACAACTTGGTTTCCAGTCTAACGGTATACAGCTGAGTTCGTAATTTTTGATGAACTCACTGAACTGTGGGTAACAAGGTAGGTTCCAATTAGTAAGACATTTTTTATGACGGAAAAGTGATCGAATGACTTCTACCGCTTTGGGTGGAGCGGAAGAGAGTGTTTGTTCAAGTTACCCCTGCGTTGTCTCGTTAGAACATTCCTGCAACCCCGGCAAGCCTTATCAGGTCCCATCATTAATGCCGACTGATCTATAAGACGCGCGTGGAATCCGATACGCCATCGCCACGAGACCACTTAGGGACTCACGGAGGGGTGCCGATGGTAGAATGTGACATATATACGGACTGAACTCATCTATGACACGGACTGAATAAGAGCTGCGTCTTTCTTTCATATCTTTCTAGAAACCTTACAAAACCTTTTATTCCAAATGAAATAAAAAGTTATGAAAACTTACAAATGCACAAATTGGTAAATCTATTCCGGAAATCCCAACCGTGTACGCGTGTGTGGGATGCATATTGCACGGTAAAACGAACTTTTTTAAAAAGTATCAATAACGTTGTAATTAGGATGAACTGAACAGTGATACCGTAAATGGATATTAGTTAACACGTTCGTTGCATTACGAGATCTATCAGATCTCTTGCAGGACTTTTGTATTGTGCGTTGAACATAATCGTGTTGTTTCACTCCTTGCCTGTATCTAACGTGTAAAGTTCTTTAAGTATGAGCAGGACAAATATACATATTTGCTTCCTACTTAAAGCTGAATTCAAGGACATTAAAAAAGAAATTAGAGATGGATTAGGTCCCTAACGCATAGTACTGTAATTATTATAATTCCTTGCGTTAGGAGATATGTCGGTACTCGTGAAAACGTACGCCTCGTAGACGCAAGAGAGGGAGGGGTGGGCGGCGCGGGCGCTGTGTGACTCGTTTTAGTGTTGTCCTAGTATCGACGTGGGAAGTCGCGGGCACGTTTTGGAAATAACAGTCGCGTATATACCACGTGTTGATTATTTTTGATAAACAATGAGTGCTTTTAAAAGAAAAAAGTTTGAAAAATCTATTTATTTTGGTGAGGTTTCTAACAAAAAATCAACGCCGGATTACTGCTGCATCGTTCAGTAAAGTAAAAATTTTAGAAAATGTTCAAATTTGCTCCCCATTGGCTAATAATGACAGTGATTCTGATTATTAAATATTAGACGTACCTAAAAAGAAAACGATGAACCTTTCTACGTTGGAGCACACGCAGTTAAGGAATGAAAATATATATATCAGCCCATGTACTAGAAAACGATATAGTGTGCTTCAGAATACGATATAAAGTCCAAAAAATAGTAACAATAATACCACATTATTGATGACGAATACTACACCGACTATACCTACTGATCCTATGACAACTACTCGTAGATTTTGTGGTACTGTTTCTCGTAACCATAGTGGTTGATCTACTCCTAACTCGTGCACTCAAATGCTAACAGAAACATCCAACACAAATGCTAAAGCTTCTCCTGCCTCATTGAATGCTTTATGTACATCAAGCAGGTGCTTGTCTTTGAATAATATTTCATGTTCGTGCTTATTACCTTTAGAATTTAATGAGAGCAGTATGCAAAAATTGATTAAAACAACTATAAACGAAAGAAGAACCACAGGTAATGAAAAACACTTTGCGTAATTAATAAAACTTTTTGAATCGATAACCGAGATAATATTTTATTCCCATCACTACTTACTAGACATATTGAACTATCGTCGGTTGCGGTACGAGATACAATCGATATCAATTTTTTTTTGGTATTTGTAGTTTATTCAAATGTCATAACTGCGTGCGAACCTAGCAAAATATAAAGCAATAGGCTATCTTTCACCCACAAAAACTTCAAAATATATGTCATTGTTTTTTGGAAGATATAAATTATTTTCAAAACTGTATCTTTAGGAGACTGATTAGGTCTCAAACGCACCAAAGGGTAGGTTTGTTTCGAGATCTTTTAGGTCTCTAAAGCACCAGCTGAAAGTTCTTTGAAAATGATGGCGCAGGGAACGTGTTAAGGAAGTCCGCATTAAAATAACATAGGCAAATTCTCACTAATATCATCATCAGTATTTTGTTTTTCAAAAAAATTCACAGTTCCTCCCCATTTTAGTTACTCCCCATTTCGTGAACGTGGGAATCACTCGCATTACTTTACAGTCCACATAAATCTTACAATGACATTCAAGATTAACAAACTTTGCATTACCGACACTCACAACTTTAATGTTTCACTATACCCGGACTTTTAATTCGATACAGTAGACTGACAGTTTCTGAGTTATCAGGTAATGACGACTACAAAATTGTGATGTAACTAAATTAATCGATTCAGGAATAAAGTCGAATAACGAAGTAAACTATTTTTTTTTAATAATATTATGAGAAAAAAACAAAAAGTAAAATATCATGATAATATATTTTATTTTTGCAATAGGCAATACTTGTACCCATTCCAATGCGGTTTAGGTCGCAGTGGTGCGGGGGCAGTCTTTTTAATAATAATTTCGCACAATTTATTAAAATATTCGTCACATGAAACAATTTCCAAAAGAGTGGCTTTTATCATGTCTGGTAAGATATGAATATTTTTTAGAAATATAGATTTATTTATAGTAAAATCTAGTTTCTACTTCAAAATAAAAGATAATAGTATTTTATCATTTATTTATATTTCTCACGAGAAAAATCTCTCAATTTCTCACTTCATTATTATCCATCATTATTAGGTTAAATAGGGTATCATTATTTTAGTAAGTGACACTAGCTTATGTCAGCTTACTGCATCGAATTAAAAGTCCGGGTATAATAGTCGAAAGTTAATTGTGGCAGCGCATTTTACTATGGTAAAACATTCTTCTTTATTGGTACATTTTATTGCAATACTTATATTGCAGATACACTAAAGATATATGCTTGACAAATGTTGTCTTTTTTAGTTTTTTTTTTTCATGTAGCTTATCGTGGGAAATCGAGTACTTTTTTAATGTTCGCTTATAGAGTTATGTTTCGGTTTAAGCCTCTGATTGAGCTATAACATATTTTGTTATTTTATCAAGATTTGTACTGTTCACTCTTAGTGTTGATAATTACAACCGCGTATTATATTATGAGGCATATCCAGTTGCCGGCTGGAGTTGCTTTAATGTCTTAACGAAACGGAAGATACCCCGGAACTGATCAGGCCATTAAAAATTATTAAAAAGCTCATCAGGCATAGATAAGGAAAACTTATCTATATTAGCTATCCTAGCAAAAAAATAACATACAGGATAAGGCTACCTACCAATTCTACTAGCTTCTAAGGATTCAGAAAATTCCCAATGTTAATTGTCTTTTGTTACATACCATTTCTTAGCTCTCGTGAGAATATTTCCTCATTCTTACATCGGTCAATAGTCTAACGACATGTCCAGCCTAATGGACATTTTGATCTTTAAACTTGCCTCTTTTTGTGTCTTTGAGACTCGCCGACGTGTTTAATCATCAACTTTATGTGTTAAAGATACATGATTGGTTTTTAATTAATCTCGTTTCTTTTGATTGTAACTATTGAATAATTCCTCAAACAGTTTATGTATCGTCAATAGCCTAATGGCTAAGGTGTCGGGCTTGTGATCGAGAGGTTGTGGGTTCGAACCCCACCCATTACACTTTTGCCGTGAACCCACTCCAGACACAGGCGTAAAAAAACGAAATAAAAAAGTTTTGAAATAAATCTCCAGGTATTTAAAAATTACCAGGATCTCTTTTTTATGGTTGATAGGCCGCGTTTGATCACCATCTCACCTGATCGTAGGATCTTCTTTGTCTGCGAGTCGATGGTAAAATATAGACCTACACAGATCGGTGGCCTAATTAAATTCGGTTGTAATAGGCTCGTTTTATAAGTATTACGTACGACAATCGAAAAGAGCCTTTGGATTCCATATAAACGTGATGGTTTACCAGAATGTGCTAGTCACCTCTGCCGCCAAGGAGCTCGTGGATAAATAATAACAGCCTTACGGCACGGATCTTCGGTTAAGCACCGCTAGCCGAGATTAGTCTGTGGACGGGCAACCTTCTAAGCATATAGACATTACCCAGAAAACACGTTAAGCTGTTGGTCCCAATTGTCATTTGTACGTCTCTGTTGGTCGTTATGTGTAGTCAGAAGCCAGAAAATCTAAAAACAAAACAAGAGATAACCCAGTTGTGGCGCGTGTGGAGGTCAGCTAGGCAGTGGTTATGTATACAACGTGTAATTTAAAGGGTATATACATACCAAGTGCATGGCTTCTTTGGATGATAACAAACGATATGGCAAGGGTTTTGTAATCCTAAGTCTACGTGTGTTTCTTATTACAAATACCAATACACTGATATCAGAGACTGAATTTTTCAAATTAAGAAGAACGAAGGGTATTATCGTGTTATTGGCAAGTGACATGGAAAGTTATTGACCCTCGTAGTGCTGTGACACGTTTGTTATGATTGGTATTCAAGAAATATATAAAACCGATAATTTGCAGGTATCAATTCTTTGAGTCAGTTATTTTGTGCTGGAACTGTGCATAGAGACTCCATACCAGATGTTGACTTCAGCCCTTTTGGATAGATATGGGGTTTCCGTTACACGTTGTATAATACTGTGACTCAGCTGCATGCAGTTAGACTGGAAGCCGACCCTGACATAGTTTGGAAGAGGCGAAGCAAACGATGATAACAACGTCACCAGGCTGAAGTCATGAGCGACTTATGTGTCTCATCTAAATCCGTTCAGAAGCTGATACGTGACTACTAAACATAGAAACGTTACGAGAAGGTTGTATGTTATCAGGAGGATAATAAGATCTATTTAGTGAAATGTGAGAAGTATGACACATCTGCCGACCCCTCGAGGAAATAAAATCGTGATGTTATGTGTTTATAGCTCCTATATTTTAACTACAGCTGTTTGATATTCCCGCTCTGTAAACCCCATAGAACTAAAGGTAGAAATTCAATCAGTGTACCAATACTGTTGTATCCGAAAAACCTAAATACTTCTTCCTTTCATCTCCAGTATTGTAAGAAAAAAGCTTTTATCACTCTGTCTGTATGTGTGTGGATGTTTCCTTGATTTTTCTTAACAAATAGTCGATGTGTCTGTTATGGACGAAATTCCTGTTTCTCCTTACGTAACATCCATGCTTATTCAAGGAGAACTAGAATTGTTATGTTATCCGCTTTCACAACCGGAGCTAAAAATAGACATCTATTTTTCCGCTGAGATATTTGGAAGAGACGATTATCTATCTCTGTGCCAAAATTTTATCAAAGTTCGACATGAAAACTTGACAACCTACTTCGAATACAGTTACTTCCGGAATTATATTAAAACTGGATAAAACTTTTTGTGAGCGTATTAAGCTTCTTCTTAAATAATCCAATTTAAACGTTTCACGTTATTTTAGTTAGTAAAATTGATTAATTCCTCATTGTAGATAGTTCTGCACGAGTAATAAAAAAGTCCTTAATATATGCTTTCTATACGTGCGCTGCAAAAACAAATTGGTTTAACTTAAAACATACGATACATATTGAATGTTCTTACGAACTAAACAAAAAAGCCAGATAAGTTTCTTTTTTGTTTAAAATGTGTGTGTTTAATGCAAAGTACAGTGACAACAAGTACGGTGTTGTACTTGTTTGACACATTTGTTTAAACAGTTTAACAGAAACCCCATACCGTGATACCCTTTTCATTGAATGGGATTGTCGCTATAAATGCTTACGTTATAGTATATGGTTACACAACAAACTGCCATTCAATCCGGCCCGTATATGGAACGGACCGAAATTGGTACAAAATATATTGAGTTACTACCAGGGCTGTCAGTAAGGGAATGGTTAAGTTGGGTAGGATAAAAGTTTTAGTATCGCTATTACTGTTTTTGAAGATATTAGGAACTGATATTTATATCTAATAGACATCAAGTCAGCACAATAAGGCTGCTTATTAGCGGAAATGCCTGTTATATCTTATAACTTTTATAACCATAATAATACGATGGCATAATGCCACGGTTGGCATAACTATTATTTGGTCTAGTTTGTTTTTGCATAAATGTCTAAGGCCGGTTAGGTTATGTTAGTTCTTGTAAAATTAATATTATAAGCCCGTGCTGCACTGCAAGGCAAAGGCTTCATGATTATTATGCTAAAAGTAGTATTGACAGCAATAAAATTTTTTGCAAAACATTTATGCCATCTCTGGCAAGTTGCATCGTAAAATGTGTATGCATAGTGTAACACTAGTAACGGGACTTATAAGGAATGTTCTCGCGATCGAAGTGATGTTTGTGGAGGCTATGTGTTTACTAGCTTTGCCATTGTCTCTGCCGGAGTAGTAGTAGGAACAGGGTGGGTTTTAGACAGTAGAAGTCTGACATACCCTTCCGCTTAACCCAGAGCGGAATAAGTCATTCGATGATTTTCCCACCCAGAAAAAAATAGGTACTTTTTAACTAAGTTACGGAACAAAAGCACTAGACAAGTGAAATTCTGTCGACGGCAGTGTCTACTCATGTGGCAGTGCGGCGTAGGCGATCGTTAAAACGTCGGAAATATATTGAACAGACAAACGCTATCGAAATGTCAGGTGAGCAATGAAATGAAATGAAATATTTATTTTGTAAATTGGTTATAAATACTCGTAACACTTTTATACGTCATGTTTTTTGCGTGTTAAGTTTAGCTAGATGAGGCCGGTATTTCCTATCTGACTACTCTGAAAAGAAAAACCGAAACAAACTCAGAGGTCATAGTCTCTTTTGAAGTCCATACAATTTGTATTTCTATATGAGAAGCATGTAGGTTAATAACCACGCAAATTTGAGCGGACCTGTCCAACAATTTGATGAACAATACCAATGTAAGGACATTTGGGTAGGCCACACAAGTACTCAAACTGCTTGACTTCATTAAATAAATAATAGTGAAAGTAAAAACAACGAAGAAAGAATAACCTGCATAGTCCTCACATTTACAATAATGAAATAATTATATAAATAAAAAACAAAATAAATAGGTATACACAATACCTATTTATTTTGTTTTTATTTTGTCAATACCTTGTAGCACTTCGCCTACAGCCCCTTACTGGCGCCATGATATAGGTACTTACATATTTCCAAATAGAGTCGTCACATAAATAAATTCATGCAGATATTAATACTTAATTCCCATGAATTCTCTACCGAATTGCATTCGTGAACCACGCAAAGGTAATCCCGACCCATAAAAACCCTTCTACATAAATCAACACCTACACGACTGACGGTAGGTACAATAACCTTATTGTTCTATGACCCAACGGTTTTTTTAAAGATAACCCTACCTTAGATAAGGCACACCTAATGGACCGCCCGCAGTGGGTATGCCTTTGTGGTAGTCGTCACACTATAAGTATCGTCAGTAAATCCAATCAATAATTTTGGTTGAATGATCTTGAATTATTTTACCTTTAAATCTTGGAAGAGCTCTTGGCTAAATAATGGTAGCCGCATGGATCGACCTTCAAGGTTAAGTATTGCTTGCCGAGGTCAGTCCATAGGTGACCATCTTAAAACATCAAGATTCCTTTGTGCCTTGGAGAGCACGTTTAGCAGTTGGTCCCGACTGTCATTTTTACATCTTTGACAGTCGTTACGGGTTGTCAGAAGCCAGTTAATCTGACACGAGTCTACCCAAGATGTATCATACTACCCGGCTACTGTGCTGTGGAGGGCAGATAGGCAGTAACTCCATGTAAACACTAGCACTCAGCTGCATCCAGTTCGACTGGAAGCCGACCCTCACATAGTTGGGACATAGGCTAGCAGATGACAATGATCAAAAATTATCAGTAACGTCCAAGATTGGTAATTGAAAACACGGCAAACCTTTGGTCAGCTGTCATTTGTAAATCTTTGAAAACCATTGCGGGTAGTCAGAAGTCATAAGAATTAATAGAAGTCATAACGAGCCCCAGTTACTTTGTCATCTACTTACTAGCTATGAAAGATCGGATAGGTAGTCGCAATAATTTGAATACTGGTACTCAGGCTGGAAAGGACTTTAATTCCGAATTAAACGCTGGTCCTTCTGTCCTATATCTGTACTATGTTAAAATTCACTACAATGTGGTTAAGGCTTACATCTATTCTGTTTTTCTGAACGTTATAAATTGGATAACAAAGAGGTTAGTTGTGGATTAATATGGAGTTCAGTTCCGTCACACGTGTTTTATCGTCCTTTTTAACAAAATAAAAATCTATAAACCTATCAGCATAGCCATTTTGCGTCCCGCCTTAGACGTAGGCCTCTTCTAACTCATTCCATGCCATGCGATCTTGTGTCCTCAGTATCCAGTCTCGACCTGCGTACTTATCTGCAGATTAGGCTTTACAAACATCAAAATAAATCTATACTATTCTGATGGATTCACAATTTTTTACATATTTTAATATTCAAGTACGTTTTACTTATTTAACATAAAATGTTATAATAAAGTAATATAGTTAATCTTCTTCAATACACAACCTGTATTCCAAACAAAAATAAAAAAATATTTTTCTAAAATCTTAACAGACAATCTAACAAGACTTGGTCTCACGGGCAAATCTAGTCTCTCATAAATTTTATTTCGCAACAATTTTTTTTGAGATGACTTGATTGATAATGCTGATAATTATTGTTGTTTTGTGAATAAAATTTTAAGGGAGACTATTTCGTGCTATTAGGGTAAAATTTGCTTGCTGATGTCAATTAATATTTACGTCATTATGTGAGATGTACCTATGTACCTTATTAATATAGGATGTCATCATGTGAGAACATCATTTATTCATGAACTAGCTGTTTACTTTGGGATTTGATAAGTAGGTACCTACCTGGCTTTTCCCGCGTAAATTTTGAACCTAAAACAAAACACAGTTATAATGTAATCATAGACAGATATTTCAATTTTATTTATATGTATCACTGAGCTCGTAAAGGTAAAATATTATACATAATATAGAAAAGAGCTCAAAAGCGCTGCGTCATACTATGCTATGATAACATTGCGTAATTAATTACGAACAAATATTTTGTCAGATTAATTATTGCTTTTGTCATCACAAATTTGTAGCAATTAAAGCTTCCCCATTTATGATTGTATCCGAGAAGAGAAGTGGACGAAATAATACGAGCCGTACGGTTCGATCGGGTTAAGGTTAAGCAACGATATCAAAGCTGATCCTTAAGTGGGTGTCCATGTCAATGTATCGAGATTCCTCGGTGGCTTTGATAACACGTTAAGCCGTCTATCCTTACTGTTATTTGTACATCTTTGACAGTCTTTACGGGTACTCAGAAGCCAGAAAATCTGACATCAGTTTTGCCGTTACCCTGATGTAACTTATTTGACTGGAAGCCGAACCCCAAAAAGTTGAAAAATCTTCGCAGGTTATGTGTTTTTGTATTGTAATAATCACTAATTACCTACCAAGTTTGGACTGCACGGAACGGTGGCAGGGCACGGTGGGTTTTTAGTTAATAGAAGTCAGATATTCCTTTTTGCCATCGTAAAAAAGTACTCGAAACTCACTGTCCAACAATTACAATTGCTAATATTAATCATTTAAACACAGAACGTAAATAGTCCGATACATTTTTCTAGTAAACATTTTTATCTCGAATACCATATTAAGTCGTATATATGACACGGTTTACTAATAGTGCACCGTTACGCCCATAATTCATTGCTCCCGCAAAGGTAGGTAAAATAATAATGTGAAACTAAATATGGTTTAAAAGTGGTAAATGGTGCCCACCACATTCAGATAAATAAAGGCAAAATAACGTCGCGATTTTAAACGGGTCCCTGTTCATTTGTTTTATTTACGACGTTGCAAAATGATCAATGTGCAGTCAATTGAAATATTTTATGGTTGGCTTATTTGTTTTACACGTATGTGGGATGTTTTTTAAAATCAATTTGTTTGTGTCTCGTAGATACAATGTTTCTAAAATAAAATTAAAAGGAAACGATTGGGGTTGAAACTCTCAGATCGTGGGACCATCGCACTCAGAGAATTTAGCGCTGGCTATTATTGGCTTGGCAATTTTGCCAGTCTTTTGACTGCATTTTTTTTTTCAACTGCCGATTTCTTTAATCGAACATGTCTTTTTAAGGTATGTCATTAATAATCATGTCATACAAGCCCATTGCCACTAACAACACAAGATCAACAACACAAGCTCAATATATTTTTCTCCACAAGTAATTCCCCTGGCTATCAATAACTTCATTAAAGGTCTCAGCACTCATTAACACTTGCAATACACCCGCACCAGCCCAGGCAAATCTCTTGGCCAGATCATCGACGATCGATAATCTTAAGAAGATTCTTATTCCTGATGTTCTGAGAATTTGTTCAGATTATTGGCTCATTAAATACTAGTTGCTGCTCACGATTTTGATTGAGTAAAATTTCGTTCGTATCCTCGGGATAAAAAGTAGCTTATGTGTTCTTTTAGGTTTACATTTACACGTTTACCGTGTCACATTTTTACGTGATTTAAACAAAAAAGTTCATTCTTCCATATATTTACTTCCAAATCTATATACATATAACAGCCTTATCTGCATATTTTTTTTTAAAGTATCCAATTGCCTAGTGGATACTTCGCGTGACCCAAGACAAGCTTTTACCTTGGATAGAGGGACAACATCTGCCTAGGTTCGAACTCACGACCTACAACTTGTAAGTCGCACCTGTAGCCACTGAGCAACCACTGCTCCCTATCTCTCTAAATATAAAATTTATGTTAAATAAAATATAAAAATATGTATTCATGACCTCTTATGCAAATCAAACAATATCGAATAATTAATGCAACACACAAATTGGTGTAAGTTTCAACTCGATCAACCGAACCCTAGTGGGCATTAGATCAGTTAACAGTTTAACTAATTACGACCTAATTAATGGAATATTATCTGACATCTAAACTACACTAATTACTTGATAATACATGAGCAGACAAATTAATATCAGAATGTGATTGACCTAGAGGCAGAAAGTGCTAACTAGGGCAAGTGTGCGATGTGCATTTATTAAAACTGCCTTTCTTACCTCATACCAAGTACGATATCCCTTGGCCAGACTGTCGTCAGATTTTCTGGCTTCTTACTACCCGTAACGACTATCTAACATGTACCAATGACAGCCGAGATCAGCATCTTAACGTGCATTTCGAGGAACAGAGGAATCTCAGTACGTTAAGATGATCACCTATACAAGGACATACCTCGGGAAGTGTTGCTTTACTTTTAATTAAAAAAATTGACCGCACTAGTCGATTCTTATGGGCTGTTATATTTAGCTCGTCATACCTTAGTATCAAATATTGATTCCAAATTTCCAAATGAAGTACATTAAACAGAAAACATTTCATTACTGCCAAACTATAACTGAATTATCTCTACCAATTATGCTTAATTAATATATATTTCGAAGCCTTGTGCCGAGTCTGCTTGTGAAGTTTTTGTTTCGGAATAATTGCTTGGTTAACGTAACACGATAGTCCGCAGTTGTAGAAGTTGGATGGGCAGGCGCTCCATCTATGCTCTATAGTTTCATATAAATAAAATTGAAATGTCTGTTAGTGAAATCAAAATAACTTCTAAAATGCTTATAGTTCATCATCTGCTTAGCCTTTTTTCAACTTTGTTGTCGACCATAGCTTTCAGTCTAACCGGATGCAGCTGAGAAGGTACTAATGTTTTACATGTAGCCACTGTCTATCTGATCATAACTCAGTAGCTGGGTAACACGAAACCCCCTCGGTAAGCCCAGTGTGCCCAGATTTTCTGGCTTCTGACTTCTCCGACTACAGACAAAAATATACAGATGACAGTCGGGACTAACGAATTACCTAGTATTTTGCCACGAGCTTTCCTCTTCGGAAACACCCTGAATAAGTATTGCAATCCTGTAAATAAATAATAAATAAGCACTAGTTTTTAAAGTTTACGACTACTATCTACGAATATAAAATCAGGCCATTTTCTTTTTTTTAAGGCCTCCTTTAATTTAATCACAAGAGAATTCAATTATTTTTATTTTTATTTGTTCATGGCTTTTTAATCATCTTATTATACTGCAAAAAATCGTATTTGCCTATGCCTTAATTGGAGGGCCGGGTGGTTTATTATATTTTTTGTAATCTGTCTTGAATCGACTTGTTACATAATGAAAAACGATTCATATTATTAATCGGGTACCTACGAATAGAAATTCGGCTATTGTCAATGTACTTTATTGCTGATTTATCAGGCGCCTACGGTAATACGTAGGTTATAAAATACTGTAAACGGCCGATCCCTGTAGACTGACCCAAACTAGCAATCTGTAGCAAACCTTAACACTTGTTTACAACTCCGTTTGATATAATTATTGAGTTTAGTAACCCTCTACGGCACGGTGTCAAACTGAGACAAATTGTAAACACTTCGAGTTTCTGGTTGTTAATCGGGTACCTACGAATAGAAATTCAGCTAAGGTCAATGTATTTTACTGCTGATTTATCAGGCGCCTACGGTAATACGTAGATTACAAAATACTGTAAACGGACGATCCCTGTAGACCGACCCAAACTAGCAATCTGTAGCAAACCTTAACACTTGTTTACAACTCCGATTGATATAATTATTGAGTTTAGTAACCCTCTACGGCACGCTGCCAAACTGAGACAAATTGTAGGTAAACACATCGAGTTTCTGGTTGTTAGGCCCTATTTCCTTGTTGGATTGATTTTCCCGTTTCTTAAAAGGGTTACACATAAAATCGTACAACAATAAATGGGCTAGGCTGGCAGAATATATATAAACAATTAAGTTCGAGGTTCAAGACTGAGCTTTGACTAGAGCAGTGCATTATGACGAAAAAACTACTTCTCCATTTCATTCAACGACCAACTGACCTATCTATTTGCTCCGATCATCTATAACCGAAATAGGAGACACATTGTTCGCGGTGCCCAGGAGTCATACCGTCGCTCGAGCCCAGTCCCCCTATTCCTCGAGACACTCTCCGCGCTCAACACTCTCTTGGATGTCAAACCTGATTGTGATGTGTTCGCAGCAAAATGAAAGAAGGTGTCTTGTATATATACCTGGAGTACTGGAGATATAGTATAGTTGCCGTTTCTTATTATTTAACAATTAGAATATCTTTAGTAAGTATAATTGGCGTTTAGACGTGTTATATTGAAGTAAATCAATAAATTACTACCGATGAACTTAACTTAGTAAGCATAGAATGATATTAACCGACCTGCTGACTTCCTTAAAACAAATGAATACTCCTAACGTTCCGTATACAACAAAGCTGTTTTAAACAACTTAAATTGTCATTTCGATACCTTAGAGGAAGGCCCTATTGTAGGGAAAATTTACCATGTGTTATAATATCACATGTATATATGTACTTACATATGTCGTTTGTAAAGACGAGTTCATTTTAATGAGTAGAAAATGTGTTCTCGGTTGCGACTTAATTATATTTTTAATTTATACTGCTTTACACGCGTGTTATGTGTTAACTTGTTAGCGGTCGCGATTATTGTTTATCACCAATGAGCCCGCACTCAATCACGTCACATGGTAAGCGATAGATGAGGTCTACGATGGAATAACTGAGCCTTGAATATGCTTGATCTCGCACTGCCGGCCGTCGCGTCGGTTTCTATGTGGTAAGGAAAACACAAGCCGGCAGAGAGTTCCACCACATTTTATGATTTCATGCACTAATAAATTTTATGTACATAGAATACAATAACTGGTCTTATATGAATAAGATGATGTCATCTTTAAAGAATCGTACATAATAATACTAAAGCTTTTATTTTTGACAGTTCCTAAATTGTATTATATTATTTTTAATGTATGACTTGATTTTGTACGCCATATATATTGGCAAAACATAGTGTGCATATTTATCAACACTGACTATCTGTAACCCTACCTATGTTTGACAAAATAAATGGTTGATTGATTGATTATTTTTAAAAGGTGTTAATTACATTAAATTTTCCCAACTACGTTGAGGTCGGCTATTAGTGGAACTGGATACAGCTGCATACCATTTATACATATGGAACAACTGCCTGACCTTCATAACTTAGTAACTGGCTAACACGAAAACCATGCAAGCATTGTTTTCAGATTTTCTGTGTATTAATTCGTACTTGTTACAACTTTCAAGGAAGTACAAATGACAGCCAATATCAAAAGCATGTTTTCCAAGCCACGGAGGAAGCTTAAAATGGTAGCATGGTGACCCATGCATGGACATTTTAAGACCTCGTCGTTATAAGTAACGTATGGATTTTTATAAAAATCCATACGTTACTTTTCAACCGGAATGCCTTATACAAAACCATTTCAACCCGCTCCCGTTGTACACTTGCTCCGCTCTAAACATTATTGAATTTACCTACATTTACGGAGTCCCTTAACATGTAAGTGGAGAATAACGCAGCGCAATTGAGTTCAACCAGTTGGTACTAAGTTAATATTGCAAAGAAAGTGCCTCTAGCTTTTAAAGGCTGAAAAGACCTGGGTGTAAAGTATGGGTAAACTGACCGATCAAGTATGGGTGAACTGACTGACTGAACTAGGTTACACTGAAGCCGACCCTAACATAATTGGGAAAAGGCAGATCATGTATTTAGAAAAAAAATGAGTTCATATAAAACATTTGGTTTATACATGAAATTATGTATTTTTCCTAATTACTTACTTGAGTCTTGAATTTTCATACTGATCATCAGTTGGAGCACTGCCCCCTATAAAGTCCCCGTGCTTCACCCAGGTGGGGAATTAAGGTGAAGCACGAGTCTGGCCTCGATTATATCAGTCAAACCATTCATAGCTAGCCAATACCGCTCCCATTGCTGTGGCACAGACACCTATATATGGGAGGAAATGCACCGTAATCCACCAAGCTGGCATGCGGGTTGGTGGATGTGGCATGCCTTATTATGATTATTTTTATTAATAATATAGTTTGAGATTATCTGTGTTCCGCGTTTCTACGTTTCTTTGAAATTAAAAGTCATCTATGTCATTATCTAGCCCCTTATCTGTGTCCATATAAAAAATCACTTCAATCTGCTGCTCTGTTTTTAGTCGAAACAAATACATACAAACACACTTTCCCATTTATGATATTAAGTTAGTATAATAATAATCATGTTTTGTAATATAATTTTAATGATGTATGTGTTCCTTGAGGTTTGATCTCATTTCGCATAATTTTCTAACATACACGTAGGAATGTATAATGATTAAAAGTTATAATGTTTACATGGTATAAGATTTCTTGGATCTTAATGATCACTACATTTAATATGATCGAATGGAAACTTGTCTTTAATTACATTCGTAACCAAGGTAACTTAAAAGATAGGTAGATAAACTCAAAGTAACTAGGTATGTCGTGATTTAATGAACCAATGATTAAATAAATGTTTGTATGTTTGCCCTGTGTGCGTTCTTAAACCATCGATCAAATTGTGACTAAATTTAGATTAGTTTGAGGAGGTGCGAGAGAGTTTCGAGACCAAAAATCCTGTAAAAAAAACACCTTATTACTTAACCTGGTATTGATAAGCAGCTTAGTACAGCTATTAGTTATATAAATAAGTACTACTCTACAGATTACCTGCATACTTTACCTCTTTTTTTACTGTAAAAGTTTTAGCGATAAGACCGCCTTTATTATTGCAGTTCGTTGCGCAATAAATATTATATAGGCACTATGTGTTGTTACTTTGGTCTTAGTTACACTTATACTCGTAATTTAATAATTAGTTCGCATTGACGTAAATACGTGCAAACTTAAGTATCAATAATAAATTATCGGGTACACCCTAGGGCAAAACCTTAATTGGTTACTTGTACATAAATAAACTCCGTGCTTAGTTTTTGAAGCAGGGCGAGGTTACCAATTTTCAGTCTAGGATATTTATTATTATTGTATTTGGTACCCTCTTTTTACGTTTAATTTTTTCCTTTGGTAATTGTTTGCTAGGTTTTTTGGTGTTTTTCGCCTCTGTAATAATTTTTAACGTATGTGAAAATTTTTTTCGTAATTAAAAGGGATCGTGAATAATACACGGTTTTGTTGTGAATAATACGTTATATACAACGTGTAATTTAAAGGGTATATACATACCAAGTGCACGGCTTCTTTGGATGATAACAAACGATATGACAAAGGTTTGGTAATCTTATATCTTCATGTGTGGAACTAATTACAAATTTCTATACCAGAGACTGAATTTTTCAAATTAAGAAGATTGAAGAGAATTTTCGTGTTATAGGCAAGTGACGTGGAAAGTTATTGACCATCGTAGTGCTGTGACACGTTTGTTATGATTGATATTCTTCTTGAATATCAAACATTTGAAACCGATAATTTCGTATCAATTCTTTGAGTCACTTATTTTGTGCTGAAACTGGGCATAGAGACTCCATACCAGATGTTGTCTTCAGCCCTTTTGGATTGATGTGGGGTTTCCGTAATACGTCCCAGTAACATTTAGAATTTGTTATGAACAAGTCTGATAAATCTAAATTTCAATAAGAATAGTTCCTAATTCAACTAAAATTAAAATACCTACATTACCTCTGACATTTTCAACCATTTCAAAAATAAAAGAACCTGACACTATTTAAATGGAAGCAATTCTCGAATTCAGCCTCCAAGCCGATCTGTTCAGAAAAAGAGAATTAAAACTTGTTAAATTACTATTCCAGTTTTAATTGGCTTTTTCTTAGTGGTTTTCAGAATAGAAGGAATGTAGTGGAAATGTAATAAAGTTTATTTGATGAATGATAAAACTCGTTATTGATTGACGCGCCGTTCTTCAGGGTTTAATCAACACTTGCCGAGGTCGATCTGTGAATGGGTAATCATCTTCACATTTTCTTCAGATTCTTGAATGCCGCGAAGTCAAACTAAGTCATCACCGTTGTCCGACTTGTTGTGTACACAGAAACTATAATATCTGACCCGATGCCCCGTGGCTAGGCTGGCAAGGGGTATCGTGTTACGGAGCTCAGACAGGCAGCCGCGCCATGTATAATATAATACTGGTACTCCGGTTAGACTGTAAGCCGACCCTAACGTAGGTAGGTGGGAAAAGGCAGGTGATGATGATTGATGGTGATTGTTTTTGGTTGTACGTTAGTAACCATGTTCATACTTTAACATTCTAAATATAAACTCTGTCCGCCTATTTGTTACTTCTGCAAAATTTAATGGCTTAACGATTTTTTTTACCTATGTTGTCCCATGAGGTAGGTTTTTTACCTTTCATCATTATATTCAAACATCATTATTATACACACATTAACCACATACAAAGTAAAGCATGCAAGTCACTAGGGTTCGTTATTTGTAACAGCGGGCAGTTTAATAGTCTAAACTCTATACTACTGTTGTGTAAGGAGCACACTCGAATCCGCGAGCATTATATGGCGTCCGTTTTATAAAATGTATATTGATCTCTTAGAATCCATTCAACGTAAATTTATTAAATACTTAAATTATAAGACCAAAACCGTTATGCCAAGCTATCTGGATTTCTGTCGATATCACAAATTTAATATCTTGGAAGAGAGACGACAGTTACATGATATGGTTTTATTATACGACATACTTAATAATAAATTTGACTGCCTACAATTGCTCAGCAATGTTCACTTTAACGTACCACTCAGACATACTAGACATACAACTTTGTTTGCTGTCCCTTCATCCTCCACAAATTATTATAATTTATTCCTGTAAGCTGTTAATCTACCTTTTATAAATAAATAATTATCATTACGTATTAATTTTAGAATATTATTATAAATACGAAAGAACCAAACTCTTCCTAACTGTATGTTACATTTCTACATAAGTAAATTGTTAGCACCTTATTTATCTATACAATCATGGTTTGTGTTAACTTGGTATTATTAACACGAGAAACTCATCATAAACCTCATCCTTCTTAAACTATAAAGTAGATTGAATCTTTTAACCGACAAAAGTCGTAACTTTTCAAAATGAGGCATTTTTACTAATGTCGCATAATTCAAATAACTAGAATATTGTGAATAGCTAGGGTTCGTGTGTGGGCTCTTTTATTAGCTGACTGAGCGAATCACAAAGCGTTATATTATAAAACTTAAGGATCCATTCATATCGAGGAGACACGCGAAGCGACGTTGTTAGCATATTAAAAAAAAAAAACATCATCTACTTAGCCTTTTCGCAACTACGGGTTCGACTCCCAGTCTAACCACATGCAGCTAAGTACTCGTGTTTTATATGGAGCAACTGCCTATCTGACCTGCCTATTTGACCTCCACAACCACTGGGTTGTTGTTGGTTGACTTAATTCTTGTGACTGACGTAGGTACGACGTGTACATGCCGCTTCCCTCCAATAGAATATATTCCCAAAATGTTTTTTTCCTATCAGACCGGCCAGCACACGTAACTTTTATTTGTTTTAATAACAATCTTATTAACTTTAACATTTTATATTTTTCTTTATTGCAACAACGAGCCATAAAGCCTGGTTAAAAGGCCTCCTACGGAATAAGACTTGTTTCAAACTTACGACAATGTGTGGGGATTGTCTTACGTAATTTAAGTTTAGTAGGTCGTCTAGTGTAAGTCAGCTGACTTACATTTCAGAAACGTTATACGGTATAGTAACTTACTGAGTACATTGTTCTACATTATTTTAGTTTAAATTGTTTTGTCTGAGTATTTTCTTTTGCATGTACAGTTATTTATTTATGTTTATCCACTGCTGGTTGTGTTAATGAAATTACCATAATGGTGCCAGTGATTTCTTCAGTTTTGCTTTTCCTTCTACTTTTTTTATCCTCGAATAAGATAGTACCTAGAAATTGCCATCATCACTTCAGCCGATAGTTACACTTTACAATAAAGAGTAATATCTATCTACTGCATCAATAATATAACATGTTGATTCTTGCTTTCATGAGAAAGCTAATGAAAATTAAAAGTAAACGGTAGCACTTACACGATTGTAATTTATTTACAATGGCGCCTCCGTCAGAACGGCCACCGTGGCATGTCCCCTCTCTATTTTTTTAATTACTGATGAGCCCGCTCTTTACCTCGATCTCGATCGACCTCTGATGGTAAGCGATTGATGAGGTCTACGATGAAACAAGCAAGCCCAGAAAATGCCTGTTCACTCTTGCTTGTTCCGTGCACTCCTCTTAATTTATAACCACTAAATTGGTTAACGACACACGATAGTTGTATGTTTGTGAGCAGCCTAAAGTTGTTTATGAAAATAGTACGTTTTTATTGAAAATTAAGGGGATAGAATGGTCACTATTGACTTATTAGGCCAGAATCATGCCAGAATCAAAATTTTATCGTTTATCTAAAAGACTTTAGAGAAATGAGATGTCAATGTTTCCCAATTCAAATCGAGATGCTTTTGTTTTTGTCGTGTAATACTCGATGAATAATACATTGATTTAAATATCGAATTTTTTGAGAAGGAAAGTGAAATTCATAGGTTTCCAATTTAAAATGATAATTAAAATGGAAATGGTGCACAGTACTTCGCACTAAGAAATTGTAATTGCGTTTACCGTAAATTGTAATTTACCGTACCTACACGCCTACTTCTGCCGAAATAAATGCCTTTATGCAGAATACGACAGCTTTGGCCCGCGGCTTTGCTTACTAAGGTATATAACAATTCATGCAAAGTGGTATGGTGATTAAAGAGTAACAAACATGTGTAAACGAACACTTTTTCGCATTGTTTATATTAATACGTATTTTAATTAAATCCTCAATCAATCGTCACCTAACCTCGTTCTATTGACCGTATACTGTATACATAGGTAATTCAAATACAAACTTTTTATTAGTAAAGAAAAAGAAGAAAAAGTCTGAACGAGATAACGTTCGAATTTCAAACAGATTGAGACGTAATTTTTGGTTTTTGCTTCAGATTAAAAAAAGAAGAGATTGACAGTAAGGTACAGCAGTCTGACAGGAGTACTCTATGCTGAAAGGCGGGAAACTGTGAAAGTGAAAAGGCGCGCCTTTTGATCTATTTTTTCAAAAAAGTTTATTTTTGTTTAATATTAACATTTTCTTTGTAAATATTTGTATTATAAGTTGTTTATAGTCTACATTAATAGTTTTTAATACGAAATGGGGAAGAAGAGGCGGAGGAAGGACGATTTGTCCATTGCAGATCCACAGCAGCAGTCTCAGTCGGCTGAATCTTCGGACTCTGATTCAGTGGAGTCGGAAAAACCTATTACCAGCTCCTATTGTAATGGCAAGGATAAGTACGCCATTTATAAGGTAAAAGGGTACACTCGTAAATATCCTGAGGAGACCAAACAAGTGGACCTGATAGTTTTTTTAACACACGTTGAAGAAAACACAATATTTAGTGATAGAGATCGTATGGCTTTATCCAAAGGTATACGGGAACATGGCGTTTCTGGCGTCATGCACCTAAGTACCATCAATAAATACAAGGTGAGCATCACATTTGACCTACCAAATAATGCCAACATGTTTCTGCAAAATAAAAAATTACTAGAACAGTTATCCCTTAAAGCTTCAATACCGGCTGGAGATACTGAAGTCACAGGAGTCCTCACTTCAGTTCCTGTAGAAATGTCGAACAAAGAAATATTTTCGTTAATTGGCAGTTCTAAAAATGTCATTCAAGTTAGGCGCTTTATGCGGAGGGTAAGAAGTGACGCTGGCGTAGGTTTTGTCCCTACACAGGCTGTCGCGGTAACCTTCGCATCCACTATTCTTCCTCAGTACATTTATTTAGATTCATGGCGACATGAAGTAAGTAAGTACATACCACCAGAACAATGCCTCCGGTGTCTGCGATATGGACACATTGCCAAATTTTGTCGAAATGCAGAGGTTTGCTCAATCTGTACCTCAAATCACAATTTTAAGAGTTGTCAGGTTGACTCAAAGAACGCTAAATGTGCAAACTGCAAAGGAAACCATATAGCTATCTCCTCATCATGCCCAATTAAAAAACAAAAAATTGAAGAAAATAAAATTAAGTCTCGAAGTGCCACATATTCTGATCTTTTCGATGTTAATGCATTTCCAGCTCTAGCTGCACGTACATTAGATGTACAGATCAACAATTTGATGAAATCCGATAAGTTTTTAAGTACATTAGTAGAAACAATTACCAAAATAGTTAGTAATAAGGATGTTCCTATAAATTCAACATCAATTAAAGAGGCTTTGAAAACAACTCTAAGTAGTAAATTTCCTCCAATCTCTTAATGGATCTGTCAAACTTAAATATAATTCAATGGAATGCACACACAAGTTTAAATAGCAATAAACACATATTTACAAATTTCCTCTATACACAAAATATACATATTGCAATCATTTCTGAAACATGGTTCAGACCTGAACAATCTTTTAAAATAAAATATCACAATATTGAAAAAAATGATTGTGGTAATAAACACAATGGAGTTGCTATTATAATTCATCAAAGCATCACTTATACTAAAATAAACACTTATTTCGATAATTCTTTACAAAATGTTTGTATTAAAATAACAGTCAATAATAAAGAATTAAGTATAGTCAGTTTCTATAGTCCTTTAAATTGTATTCCAGCTTTTAATAAAGATAATTTTGATTTATTGGTGAAATCTGTTCCAAGCCCTTTTATATTTTCTGGGGACTTTAATGCCCATCACACTTCTTGGGGGTGTGTTTCCGACTCTCCACGTGGTCGAGAAATCTTACAAGTCATTGATGAAAATAATTTAGTTTTACTTAATGATGGTCAAGTAACAACACTTGGTTCTTTAACATGGCGTCCCAATGCACTGGATTTATCCTTTGTTTCATCTTCGTTGGCACTTAATTGTGAATGGTCTGTACATGATTGTCCTCTTGGAAGTAGCTATCATATTCCTGTAATTATAAAGGTAATGGTAAGCAGAAACCAAAATAATTATCATGACAATTGTTTGAATGCTAAACATTTGCCTATTTATCCAAATTATAAACTAGTAGATTGGCAAATGTGTAGTAATTGTGTGGAAGAAATGTTGGTTGATTTTCAAATAGATAATACAAGTCTTCTTGATTCATATCGTCAATTTTGTACTATTTTACGCACAGCAGCTTCAAATTCCATTGTAAAATCCAATAATCCGAAGTATTACACTAACACAAATAATATCACTAATCACACATGCAATAGAAATAAGATTAAAGCACCTTCCCTACCTTGGTGGAATCAAAAGTGTATAGAGGTTGTAGTAAATTTCAAATCAGCATATATTAATTTTAAAAATAATCCGACAGATGAAACCTATCTCGAATTTAAAAGGCTTCGTGCTATTAAAAAACTCACTTTAAAAATAGAAAGACAAAAAAGTTGGTTTTCTCTTTGTGAAACTTTTAATAGGTGTACACCATTATCTGTCATATGGAAATTTATGCGTAAATACAATAAAACATATCATTTTAATCAGCAAGAAAATGATGCATGGGTTCCCGATTTTTTAAAGAAATACACACCGGACTCTGTGACACATACTCCAAAAACTTTTCCTGATAGTATTAATTCCAGAAATAGTTATTTAGTTAATCCTTTTACAATTAACGGATTAATATCTGCCATTTCCTCTCGAAGAGTTACTGCTTAGGTCTCGATGGCATGCCATACATCTTATTTAAAAAATTAGCTATTGTAGGTTTAGAAACATTTCTTAAAATATTGAATTTACTTTGGTAAAATAATATTATACCTCAAGATTGGAAAGTGGATTGCCTTGTACCAATTTTAAAACCTGATAAGCCCAAGTTATGTCCTGATTCTTATCGTCCCATAGCACTTACTTCTTGCATTGGAAAATTATTTGAGCAATTGTTAAAGCAGCGCCTAGAGTTTTATGTTGAACAAAATAAAATCTTACCTTCTAATCAATTTGGTTTTCGCAGGAATCGGTCTGCTAGGGAAAGTATTTGTCAATTACAGCTCGATATTCATAACTCTTTATTGGAAAAAAATAATTTGGTTGGAGTTTTCTTTGATGTTGCAGGAGCTTTTAATAGTGTAAATATAGATATTCTTTGTCATGAATTTTCACAAATAGGGATTCCTGTAAAAATGATAAATTGGATTAAAACTTTTCTGAGCAATAGAGAAGTGTTTACTAAATTTAATAGACATCTATATGGTCCTAGACTCTCGTCAAAAGGAGTTTGTCAAGGTGGTATATTATCACCTTTAATATTTATATTATATATACATAGACTTAATATAATTTTAGGGCCTCAGGTCAAAAATTTACAGTTTGCAGACGATTTGGTTGTTTATGCATCTGGGAGTAATTTATCACAAACAGTCCAAATAATCAATGATGCTTTGGTAAATCTCTATAAATATTTTTCTTACCTTGACCTGAATGTTAATCAGTCCAAGTCAAAAGTTGTGGTGTTTGGTAAACAAAGTCATAACATGCTCAATGTGCAATATAATAATTGTGCATTACCCATTTCACCTGAGGTTAAATTTTTGGGGGTTCTTTTTACATATAATTTAACCTGGAATAATTATATTAAACAAATAATTAGTAAAGCAAATAAAGCCTATAATATATTGAAATCTCTGTCTGGTTCATATTGGGGTGCAGACCCAAAAATACTATGGTTGTTGTACAAATCGTTAGTTCGTAGTCATTTTGAATATGGTTTCTATTGTTTCGCTGCAGATGTTAAGATTGTAAATAGTTTAGATGTTCTGCAAAATAAATGTTTGCGTGTGATAACTGGAGCATTCAAAAGTACTCCTATAAATGCAATGCAGATTGATTGTAATGTTCCACCATTAAGCATTCGATTTAATTACTTAAAAGAAAGATTTGTATTAAAACTTTATAGTGTATCTAGTAATGGTCTTTTAACCAATTTGTTACATTCAATTAGACCTACAGTTTCTAAACCAATTTTCATGCTTCAAGGCCTTCAAAGTTTCATAAATTTCATTCAAAATTTGAATATTTAAAAAAATATTTATAAATAATAATTTATCAATCGGAACATATTTTGCCTTGTTATGAAGGAACCTTCATTGCTAAATTTCCAGCTATTAATATAACTCTCAAGAAAAAAAAGGATTTGCCCACAAAACAGGAAGTAAATGCATTATTGTCAGGGTGGTCAGATCATAAATTTGTTTATACAGATGGTTCCAAGAACAATAGAGCTGTGTCGTTTGCTATATATGAGCCCTCCTCAAATATAGGCATTGGTCGAAAAATTGACAAAAATTCTAGTATTTTTACAGCTGAAGCTGTGGCTATTTTGAGTGCTTTGAAACATATTAAAAATTTTAATGCAGGACATAATAAATGGATTGTGGTAAGTGATAGCATGAGTGTTCTAGAAAATTTATCAAATAACAAACTAAATGCTAACACTAACTATCTAATTTATTTAATAAAAGAGCTATGGGTGGAATTATATCAATCAAATATTGTAGTTAGTTTTGTATGGGTGCCTTCACACATTGGTGTTGAAGGAAATGAGAAGGTAGATTATTTGGCCAAAAAAAATAGTTGATTTAGAAGAATTAATTCCCAATCCTGCCCCAGCTATGAATGTCTCTATACCACTTACAGATGCAGTTAGTCTTCTAAGACAGCGCATGTGTCAAGAGTGGGGGAGACAGTCATATCAGTGCACTCAGGTTGTAAATAAAGGTGCTTGGTACTCCACTTTAGATGTCCAAATTAACTCCATACCTTGGTTTTGCAAACACAATAATTTCATAAATAGAAAATTTTATTCAATTACTAGCTTCCGCCCGCGACTTCGTCCCCGTGGAAAAAAAAGCGTTAGCGTGATGATATATAGCCTATAGCCTTCCTCGATAAATGGGCTATCTAACACTGAAAGAATTTTTCAAATCAGAACGGTAGTTCCTGAGATTAGCGCGTTCAAGCAAACAAACAAACAAACAAACAAACAAACAAACTCTTCAGCTTTATAATATTAGTATAGATAAGTCGTATGCGTTTTGGTCACTGTCGTTTAAATTATCATTTGTATCGCCTTAATATCGTCAATTCTCCCAATTGTGAGTATTGTCAATCACAACAAGTTCAGTCACTGCATCATATCTTCTTCGAGTGCTCGTCTTTCAACATTCAGCGCCTTGTGTTGTCGGATGAGCTTCTTAAAATTTTCAACAAGCCTGATGAGGTCCCGCAATGTATACAGGAGTTGCTTAGGAATGTCTCAACATATATATATTTGTACAAATTTATTGTAGAAACTGTAAATGACATTTAATTCCGTTTTGAGCTTGTTTTTGTTGAAATATCTCTATGTTTACTTATTTATTTTTATTATTAATACTAAGTTTACGTATAATTTACGGTAAAATGTAAATAAAACAAATAACTACATGAGGAGATAGCTGGGTGATATCCAGTTAAGGAAATAATTATAAAACAAAAACTTTCAAGCAAGCAAGCTTTGCTTGACAATTGTTGACAATTGATAAAATATGACGTTTGTAGTAGGTTACGAGGCGTTACGAATAGCTAGGACGTAGACAAAAATATTATAAATAAATGATGACATTTTCAAGGAAAAGCGGAAGACAAATAGTATATAAAAATGTACAATGAATATATACGTATAACATTAAATATACGTAAGACATTAAATCTCTTTTAATACTTATACATGGAATGACGGAAGACAAGGCGGTAAGGTAGAAAGACCATAGCCCGCCCAATGGGCGAATAAAAAAAAATAAAACAGTAAGGTACAGAAAAATACAGTGAATTTATGACGATTGCTTAACTTATGACGAAATACTGAATGACCTCGATCTGCAAGCCCACACAAACAAAACAAGGAAATAAAATACAAAACTCATATTTATATGTCTGTACAGCAATTCAATATACAACGAACAGAGAAACGTCAAAATATCATAAAAATACTCTTAAACAAACCAAAAGAAACATTTCTTTTCATTTATTTATAAAATTAAGCGAAAATAAAGATACAAACTTCAACAATGTGCCATAAAAGTCACATGCTGAGACAAAATGACTAAGAAAATGTATTATAGATATATCATAATGTTTATATAAGTACGGCCAATCGTTTTTGAATTTAATTTTGAAATGGTTCGGAAGTTCACTGCGGTTATTATGAGGTTAGACGCTGCAGGAGGGACAAGAGATGGCTTTGTCTGCTATTGAGTGTTGGTCCGCCACCACTTTGGATTACTTGTTCGCATTAGTATGAGTGCTATTTAATTATTTCTAAGAAGTATGTATTTTATTATAATGATTTTTTTTTTCTTGCAAGTTGGTTATTAAATAACACTTGCATAATTTTTTTAGTATATTTAACTACATAACACGGATCAATGTGTATGTATAATTTATATAGTTTAGTTTTTAGTATTAGCTCCTGCCCGCAGATTGGAATTCCCTGCCGGAGTCTGTGTTTCCCGATAGCTATAACCTAGGGGTCTTTAAGTCAAGAGTGAATAGGTTACTTTTAGGTAAGCGTGCTCCATCTTCGACCACATCATCACTTACCATCAGGTGAGATGGTGGTCAAACGCGAGCCCATTATCAATAAAAACAAAAATAATAAATGGATTTACAGTAACATAATGTAATCAGGCCTTATTTCCCGAAACCATATAAATAAATGACATGGACTATGCCTCACCCTGAAAAGAAACATCGGCACCAACTCTGAGGTCAACAACCAACGTCACTTTTTCAAGTCCAGACAATCCACAATCATAGGAGGACCATAATCATAAGAGGATGTAGCTTTACGTCTGTAGTGTTCTTTTCAGTATATGGTTGAATATTTCAGTATCAAAATAGTAATCACGTTATTTTCTTTGCTTTCAGGTAAGTTAAACAGCAGAATATACATACATATCACCAGGATGCGTGAAGGTTTTTTTTTAAACAATAAAATAATATGTTTATAACTTAATATGTCGTAATTACTCATACAAAGTAGTGAGATGCGAGCCTACATTACAGGTTACTATACATGTTTACAAGCTTTTATTTAACATACCTCGTTAGTGCGTTATTACGGTACGTTTAATTTGAATGACAAGTTACGTCATTTTAAATCCAGTATGGCGGACGGCCCAAGATGGCTTAGTACCTAGTTATTTGTTGTTCACTGCTATGATATGGGTATGAAATGAATGTGTTTGCTGAGATAATAAAAAAGCTAGTTTATAAAATCATTTTTTACTGCCAATTATTTAAACTTATCTAATGGAAATATAATAGAATTTATTTGCTCAGAATGTAGGTATTTATAATAAGGTGTTACAGTAACATAAGAATCCTTGTAAATTTTACCATTTAGGCATGCAAACATTGATGCAGTACATCATCAAACATAAGTACAAAATCTTGATATTAAACTAAACATTTGTCAGCTAGAAAATCCGATACGGAGTAGTAACATTTGTTTAAAAGAAATACAGTTAATTTCTTTTTGAAAGTTCATACTGATTCCGGAAAGAGATGACCTTGTTGATGATCGGCCTCGCTTGCTTGGAAGTAATCTATTCACTGTCTATGTAAAAACTCCAAGGTTGTAGCTATCAGAATTATGCATACTCCGGCAGGAAAAGCCGCTTCGTAGCTTATGTTTGCTAGGGCACGGGGGCATCTCGACAGGTTATGTGGCCGCTCCAGGGAGCGAGCTCGGCAAGTGTTAACTGCAGCTTAGCCTTGAAGATAAACCCGTGCGGCTGTTATTATTTAGCCACGAGCTAATTCCTAAATTTCCTCCTCTTGTAAGTTTATCAGTTCTTGAATATTACTATTAGTTCTATCTTCATCCTTGGCATTTAATCTCATCAATATATCCTCAGTAGGAATAAAATCAGTAAAATTCCTACTTTTGCTACAGCTTTTGATAGCGTCACAAGACAATAAAATGGCATTTTAAATACAAATTATTATAGTTAGTACAAAATCCAACCCTGGGAACGAGAGAAGTGTACCTCGGAGGATAATCGAGGAATCCCCGGCCATCAACACAGAAAACATCGAAACATCGGAATATTCATATGACGTAAAACTAAGCATTCCGGAGCAATCTTTAAATTATAGTATTTTAGCATACTATTCTTAGATCTGGATAGTATTTAGTACAAAGAGCGAAATTATAGTATAAATACTATAATCATAGTACAAAATCCAACCCTGACCGCAGCCAATATATAGGTGAAAAAACACAAATAGTTTTTGTGCGCCGGGGCACTGTATGCGCGGTCAAGTGGTTTTATAGTCTTTGCCTACAGACAAGAGACGGGCTCATTGTGAAATAAAAAACCAATTTCCCGTCCTGCTATTATACAATTTACTTTTATTTGTTGGTAAAAAGGCCTTCAAAGAATCTAATTTTACCGAAATCTTGACCGCAAATAATATTGAATCACGCATCAGCTCGCCGAATCTAAAGCCTCGATTCATTAATCTCTTAAATTCGCTTTGTCATAGACTGCTTGAAATATATTTCGTCGTTCTATGCTTCGTGAGGCTGATACAGATTGTTTGAAATTTTAATAGTGAGTTTATTAAATATCATATTTAACTATTGATTATCTGTGCGGCTATTTTAAACAACGTGACCTTATATTATAGATTAATTAATTAATTTATAATAAAATTATATTCTTCAATGTTCTTTTCTGCAGACGAAATAAAGTGAACATGGAACTGATAAAAAGAGATACTTACAGGTTACAGGCGCAGACCTGGGTTTAGTACTTTATTACAGAATAAAATACAGTACCTAAGTGTCCAAACTAGACATGACTTCCGAACAAGAATATCATTTTAGAGATCGAGTTCTCCATCTCTATTATTTTTAGACGCAATTCAATGTCCTAATTATAATTAAAGTGTTAAATAAAAATTAGTAATACAAATTTTTATTTAACATTTAACTACTAACTTAAAAATATTTAAGATTGAAAGAACTGGTTCTAAAAATAATAGAGATGGAGAACTCGGTCTCTATTATTTTATTCTTATACTTTTAACCAACAGCTTGTATTTATTTAAAGGCTGACTGCCGACCCTATTAACAAAGCGCCAACTTTGTCGTGAACAAGAGTTTTAATCAAATTATATCTCATTCAAAACACGTTTTGGCCATCGTTTCTTTTAGCTATCAAAGCTGTAAGTTATATAATAAAATTAAACAAAGTTTTGACTATATTTTCTCTCCCTAAAAGTAAATGTAATTTGATAGTGAGAGACTGGCTGCAAAATCTAAACTACACAACTAAGGAAAATCTTCTACACTAATGGTACCAACCACAAAATACATACAAAAACAAAATTCCCACGTACACAGACTACTCACGCATTCATCCACTCCCCCAAACCCACACAAACATCCACACACACACACACTCTAAAGAGGCAGAATAATTTTTCCAATTTTTTTTCTCCTTATTAAATGTTAGTATTGTTTTGTACACGCTATGTCTTAAACATTGTCTAAACCTGTTTCTGTGGGGTGGGAACCTGGTAATCTGTACTACAGTCTTCCACCTATAACAGACACCAGCTCCCCACAATTTTTTGACTGTAAGTGTTACTTTAACTACAGTACGGCCGTTCTAACTTGGCGAGTGTGAAGTTAGGCTCTGCGAACTTTAGCGCTTGTGCACTCGTACAAAAATAAAGGTTTTAAAAAAATAAATGCCAATAACAGTTGTTAATAGAAATAACAACTGCTAATAGCATTTATTTTTTTATGTAATTTTTTTTGTGAGGAGAAATAGAGTTTTTATTTATATTAATGTCCAATTTCATCTCTCTTCTGTTTCAGAAGTCCGAAACATTCAGTACAATCTTGAATCTATACTATATATTATAATATTATAAAGCTGAAGAGTTTGTTTGTTTGTTTGTTTGTTTGCTTGAACGCGCTAATCTCAGGAACTAAGGTTCTGATTTGAAAAATTCTTTCAGTGTTAGATAGCCCATTTATCGAGGAAGGCTATAGGCTATATATCATCACGCTAAGACCAATAGGAGCGGAGCACTAATGAAGAATGTTTCAAAATCGGGGGATTTTATTCCACGCGGACGAAGTCGCGGGCGGAAGCTAGTTTATTTATAAAATAGCTGTGCCCGCGACTTCGTCCGCGCGGAATAGTGACTTTCGGCATCATTTTTAATTTTTAAGGCTAATCATTTTGAAAACAAAACTCATACACAATATGAATGTCGTATTTATTCATATCTAATCAAAAGCCTAAAAAATAAGTTTCAAACTTCTAGCTTTAAAAATGACGCAATACAAACTTTCATCCCCTATTTCAGCCCTTTTTTCGCATTAAAAAGTAGCCTATGTCCTTTCTCAGAATCTGGACTATGTCCGTACCAAATTTGATTAAAATCAGTTCAGTAGTTTAGGCGTGATTGCGTAACACACAGACAGACAGAGTTACTTTCGCATTTATAATATTAGTAAGGATTACTAATTTGACTCGATTTGTTTTGTATTTAAGTATGGAACATGAACAAACAAAACAATGAACAAAAACACAACAACAATAAAATTAAGCAATATTGTTAAATAGGTATGCTTAAATTTTGGTGTACGATAAAGTATATTCTATGTATCTGGGGGCACGGCAGTGCCCCCGCCAAGTCGAGCAAAAAAGCGGCACAGCCGTACCATTCTTTTCTCGAAGCAATTCAGGCCAGTAACCAAACAGGCATTATATAAACACGGTATATTTCAAATTTCATTCAATTTGAACCAGTAGTTTAAGAATTATAACGAGTCAAAGTTCCTTAATTTTGTTAATTTTGTCACTCACTGACTGACCGATCATCAAAAGTCTAAGGCACTTCTAGCAGACATAGAAGCTTCAAATTTAGAATTCAATTAGTGTTTAGTATATGAATCAAGGAAAAACTATAATATTTTTCAATTTCGTTCCAGTTTTCTCCAAAAAAGTCAAAGGAGTCAACTGCATAAATAACTTTGTAATCCCATATAAATATATAGGATTACAAAGTTACATTTGCAGTTAATTAATCAGTGTACCTGTATAATGTAATGAAATAATAGATGTAGATGGGTACTTTTTTTTTTCTTGGTTAAAAATATCATCGAATGACTTCTTCCGCTCGGGTGTATCAGAATTCTACTGACTAAAAACCCACCCTGTTCCTTCGGAAGCCCTAAAGTTCCGGGGCCGCGGTATCTCGATGGAACTTTCCCGCAAACCCCGACAGGCAATGGCCCTATGAGGCCCCGTCACTGGTATTAACAGCTTTTTGAGGCGCGCGTGGAACACAACGCGCCGCCGATCCGGGCCTGGTCCTTACCGGACGGTGAGCGACCCCTGCTCGCCATTCGCAGGCCCGCGCCTACGGTGGCACGAAATCGACTCGCGATCCACGACGCCCGGGGCGTCTCCTCCGGCGGCTGGAAGAGAGCGAGGAAGAGAGTTGCCTCTCCCTCGCACGTTAGGCCTCCTCCTTCGCTAGCATGACTGCTTCGCAGCAGGAGGTGACTGCATCCCATTCCCTCTCGCTTCGCACCATGTTCTAAACCAGAGCAGGGCGCGAGAAGTCGCCGCCGCCGATCGCCTTTATGAGGATACGACGGTGCTCCACCCATGTAGGGCACACCTCGACCATATGCTCCACCGTGTCTTCCAGTGTAGATAGGTACCTAGATATAATAATTATGCTCAAAGGTAACTTGTTAAATGGTCAACGGAATAAAAAAGCAAGAAGTATTAAGAGTATTGGGGAGTATTAAGTAGAGTAAATTGCCCGAAATTGCATAATTACTTACTTATGGATTAACTTTAACCGAGGCGTTTGACGAGTGCGGCATTAATTATTACTAACTAATGCAAAAGACGTACGAATAAACAATTTAATTTATATATGTATTACTTGTGAGATATATTGTGTTTTCATGCGATGGCCGAGTCAATCTACCTATTTATCCCTCGCACACAACCCTCGCACACATCCCTCGCTTGTTTTGTATGCGCAAAAATCTAGCTCCGCTGAGCCGTTTCCATCAGAGCTGTGCTGACCGAGGCGAGGTAAATGAAGCGATTTTATTGGTTCTTTACAAACACATCCCTCGCTACGCATCCTCGCACATCTTATAGCCAATCTGATGCAGATGGGTAACTCGATACCCCTTGGCTATACTCGTGTCAGATTTTCTAGCTTCTGAATACCCGTAGCCACTGTCAAAGATGTAAAAATAACAGCCAGGACCGGCGTAATATGCCTTCAAAGGCATCGAGGAATTTTGATATGTTAAGATGGTCGCCCATCCACGGACCGAGCTCGGCAAGTGCTGCTTAACCTTGAAGATTTCCTGAAAACCCAAAACTATAAAAATAAGTTCAGAATTACATCGAGACGCAATGAGTCGTAAAACTACTAATAAAAAAGTTCTTATCCCTACTTACAAGGGTCTTGTCTCGAATATAACTTTTGGGTAGGTACGGTAGATATACCAGAAAATACGACTTTAGTACTTAACCTCGTAGATTTGCACCAGCCTCATCTACAGCACCAATTACACTAACACGTCAAGTGTTTTATATAGTTTATATCAACAAAGGCAGTAGATGTGTCCGCTCTTGATGGCTAATTGTGTTATATGAAACTAAAAAACACCTTTACACACATTTTTTTTTCGTTTTAGAATAGATGAGGCCGTTGTTTTTTAACTACTTTTGAAGTCCAAACAATCTAGTACAGATTGTATGGACTTCAAATGGTCAAATCATATAAGAATCATTAACCAAGTATGTAGTCTGAGGGGATCTTTTAAGAAAAGATGTACAGATATTTGTAGGTCTGTCCAGACAGTACAAGCATTTGTGAGATATCGTGTAGCTCAACTTAAAATTTAAGAAGTTCAAGTTGACTCGTCTAAGATTTGATTTGAGTTACTCGTTGAACCAAATACCTCGACTTGTACATCGCTAGTGGCTAAAAACAAAGACTATCGACTTAATTTAGTACCTAAATCATCTAAATTACAACGCGTCATAAACCTACAGAACAACATAAAACAATACTAAACACTATCACAGCAGCTATAAGCCCATGCCCAGCAACCCCGTGTACTATCCCATAAAATGAGAAAGCCTTATCGGTCGCCATCTTGTTGTGGACACACTTCCTTTGGCGTCTCACACTGATAGGCCTGTCCGCGTTAGTTTATAGTGGAATTATAACATAAAACGGTATGGTTTGGATTTAATAAGGGTTCACGATTGGTAGTGGAATGGTCTTGTGGGATATGTAAAGTGGTAGTTTAAGGTTTTATTTTTATTTTGCTGTTTGTACGTGAGACTATTTTAGGAATGTTGTTTCTTTTAAATGAAGAGGGAAGTCCGCTGTTAAACATATTTTTTATAGTTATATGTAAAGGTATAATAGAAATATATTTTTAAGGTATAATAGGGTCAAAGGTGTAATAGAGATAAAACAGAGCCATCCGTTTGAAACTATTTTTTACCCGTAAAGAACCTGTCAGGTCAACTCTTTTCGTGTATTTTTATTTAAATAGGGGTAATATGCATTCAAGATGTTTTTAAATTATTAAAATCACTTATTTATTAAAATACTTTAGTACAAAAAGTACCTACAATGGCGCACTTAATTCCTTACGTATCTCTACCTGTCAACCATGACTGAAGAGACAACATGACATGAATAAAAAAAAACACTTGATATATAAAATGTGTATATCAACATTAAACTAACGTACATATCATACTTAATATTGTTATTGTTGTGTTATTAATATGTAGGGGAGAGCGGGGTTGGTGTTAACGGAGGTAAGAATTAACAAGCTTATTCCCGCCAAACGTGAAGACGTAAAAATATGTTACTCGGTTTAGAAATACTATATACACAGCTGAACATATCCTGACTTGTCAGTTGTCAGCATTCCCTCGATTGTAATAGTTATGCGAAGTGACCTCGAATTAACAGGTAAGCGAACTTTTTGTGCTTTGCAATAAATTGATTTAAGATTTGTTTATTCGTTGAATCGAATTAAAGTTTATACTAAATCAAACTCTATTTTATCGACAGTAACACTATGTTATTTGTTTGTGATTATTTCGACTATTTAATTTTCTGTAATTAATTAAGTAAAAAAAGTGTCCTTGGGGCTAAAATTAACAAATTAAGTGGGGTAAGAATTAACATGTTAATACTTACCCCGAATGTGTGTGGTAGTAATCGATTTTTTTTTTAAATAAGTATTTTTTTTACAGAATGAGAAAGTACATAAGAAAGAGTACAAGAAGATAGATCCTCTTGTTCTCTTTACCTCAAGAAATGTTTGAGCTGGCAGTTAAGGAAATTCCAAGAACCCCATAGTACTTTTGTATAATCTTCAACCGCTAGATGTTGGTGTATATGGACTGTTGAAGCATTACATTAGCCGACAGCAAACAAACTGGATGATTAATCATCCCGGGGAAACAATGACCATCTATAACCTCCCTTGAATTGTGAAAGAAGCATTTCTTCTGGCATTCATTCAAAACAATATCATCAAGTTATTAAAAATGCTGACATTTTACCGTGCAATGAAGATGTATTTCAAGACTGCAACTTTGCACCATCAGTTGTTACTGATTATCCCAATCTAAATACTGTTTCGTTAAAAAACTATAGATCACGTCTGCCTGAAGATACTTCTATCAATCCAGAAGAAAATGACTACCTACTTAATTTAGTATCCATAAATCAAAATTATAAGTAATATGCCTGATATTGACATACGTATTTTGGAGATTATATATAAAGTATAAAATGTGTGAGGTCCTTCAAATGTGCCAGGATGATAGTGACGAAGATGCTCGCTTCTGTTTGGTTTGCGCCGAGTCTTCTAAGGAAGATACATCTGGACATGACTAATAATAACATAATGCATTTTATGCAAAAGGGCTAATATTACTTGTGTTAGATGTGACACCATAACGTATATATGCCTCAATTGTTTCTCAGATAATAAGAAATTGTATTCCAGATAATTATTGCCTGATTTAGGGTATTCCCACCTAAAATACACTGGAAAAACTATTGGTGTTTTTCTATGAATTCATTACAAATTAGATTAATATTAATTAGACTATACTCTTTTTAACTGATTAAAATACCTCAATTTAAATTAAGTTTAAAGGCTGTGTTTGGCTGTGGGACAATTATTGATAAATAGTGTAGATTTCATAGAGTATACTGATTTGTTGTACCTTATTGAGACTTTTTAAGACTGTTGACACTGAAAAGTTTCTGTTACTTTTAAGTATTAAGTTAAAAGTATTTGTAACAATGTTTGTAAGTTAAAACTAGCAGCGGCAGCTACAATATCTACACTCAGTGATGGTTAATTAGTGTAGATTAAAAAGAATTTACTAGATACATTCTTTCAGTTCCTGTCTTAAAAAGTACTGATTTCTCAGATCTTAAAGACAATTAAACATTTTGATTAATATACATGATATTTTGTTTCAATATTTGAAAGAATTTTAGCCTCTGTTAATAATTGCCCCTTACGTTAATACTTACCCCAGCTCTGTTAATATTTACCCCAGATAAGGCGTAAGTATTAACAAATTTCTTTTTTGGTTTTGACGACTCTGTTTCTGAAAGTACTTACTTAACTGATGATTTTTATTACTAATATCATAGCTGAATAACCAAAGTATGCTATGCATAAAAAATAAAACAAAAAAAATAATTGAAATTGAAAATATAAACTATAATATAAAATTTGTTAGTACCAGCCCCGCTCTCCCCTATTAATAAAAAGTTTTAGAACTTACAATAATATAATCCAATTTAAACACGAACAAAATCTATCTAGAAATTGATGCCAATAGTTACTATTGCATATACATAGAACCATCAAATGAGACAGGGATTTACATCCACGCTCTAACCAACCTTTATTATAATTCAAATGACTACCTGTAATCGAGTCCAATTTTAAGTAATTCGATTCGATTTTGAAATATTACCGCGATACGATACGATAGTGTCGATTTTATTTTGTAACTTTGTTGTGGTAACAGAGTCGATCGGCTTTAGAGGTGTGATATCTCGACGGCTTTTATTGCCTCGAGTCCTTCGGGGCTGATTTAATCCACGTCGTTACTTATAGGGTACGTTGATATTATAAACTCATTTCAAATAAGGAGCTTCCCTGTAAAATTGCATTCTATCACTGATATTATTAGTATTGCTACCCGTACTTTCCCAGTGCTGGGCAAAGCCCTCACTCCATTCTTTCCGACAGACTCATATCTGCGGGTCTGCTGCGGCCCCGTGTTGATGTCTCAAGACACCCATGTTGTGTTTTACGAGCCAACAGCTTGTTAGCAGACGCACAGTTCCATTCAAGTTGGGCAGTCTTTTGAGTACATCAGCGATTTGCGATTGCGATATCGCTAATGTATAACCACAGATATAGACTATGAAAAACTTTGAATGTGTTGCTAGAACTTGTTTTTGTCACAGTTATTAACGTTTACAAAATTACGGTTTTTATAAATTTTAAAAATTGGTCTGTCCGTCTGTCTTGCTGTTTACCTGGACAATTCTCTGAAACTGCTGAACCGATTTTAATAAAAATTATTACACCTTCATGTCTAAACCACTTTCCCGATTTTTAGCTGATTTAGGCAAGTCTAAAATAACTTGAAAATTTATTTTTAGACTTGCCTTGCCTTAGTATGAAGCGGAATATAATATGTATGTGCAGTATCAGGTGACTTTTAACAAAATTCAGATGAAGGGATGTTCCTTATCTATAAATTGCAAGCCAAGGTCCTTTGCACAAACTACATTGAACATTTCACTTGGAATCCAACGAGATCAATACTGGGAACCTCATAATTCACAACGCATGTCCACAGGTAAGTCAGGATAAAAAAAAAACGTAACACTACACAATAGACTGTAAGAACGTAAAATTGGACTACAAAAGCATTCCTTCCACAACGCTTAACTCCGAATAGGCGCATATTATATGCACAAAATATCGTCGAGAACACAGAATTAGTTCGTATGGAAGGCGCTCAAACAATACCCCTTAGTTTGGCAAACAATACATTTGATGAATGTCATGAGCTCGCTCTATCCATTTTGATGGAACTAGATTCAGGCGGGGGAATAAGGGGCCGTATATTTGTATGTCTTTGTTTTATAATATTTTGATACTGAATAGGGTGTAAGAAATTGTGAGCAGGAAGTTGTTGTGTGTCATATTATTAGATTGAGTAGAAGTCTTTCATAATCATTCCTTATGCCTCTATAACTAGACTTTTTATTTGGGGAAAAACCCATAAATATACGCTAATTCATTATTTATATTAGCCTTCTTTTTATTTCGGGGGGAAATCATCAAATAACTCCTGCTGCTCTGAAGAATGGAAAGGAAGAAAGAGTCAAGCTGCTACTGACTAAATCCCACCCGGTTCTGCGAGTTTCCCTTGTGTACGGGGCCGCAGTATCTCGTTAGAATATTCCCGCAACTCTAGCAGGCAATGAACCTATTGAGCCCCGTCATTCCTGCCAATTGACATACGATTTATTATTAAAAAAAAACTAGTGCACAGGAAATAATGAAGGTGTCGGCGTCATGCTTTGCTTCGTGGGTGGGCTCGTAATTTCCCTGTATAATTTTTCTAGATACATTAAAATAACGATATATATAATATCATTTTAATACAGTAGCTGTATCACTCATTGCATCCAAATTGTCAAACTGAACCACATTTAAACATGCAAGAAGCAATGCCAGTGCCCCATTTAAAATTGCCACATTTAAAAGTTATTACTTATCTGCCATTATACGTTCTATATTTAAAGTACCAAAATAAAAACACAACACGGTTTTCTGTTTAGATGCATCGTAATAAGGCGGGTGGCAAAGACACGCTCATAAGTTCTGTTCACTGTTTGAATATAACTTATCTTCATAGACAGGAATGTAAACTATTAGAAAAAATAATATAGGTATAAGTAATATAGGTATAGGTATAAGAACTAACAACGGTAAGTATATTTAGCCGCTCATCCGTGATCAGGGCATTTGAACTGTGCCAAAATATCATATACTCTAAACAAGTACAACCATGGTTAATACCCCGTTTAAGTTATATAGAAAAAAAAAATACTAAAAATCGTTTTACGATTGATTCTAATTTGCAAATGGCGGTCAAGTGCAAAGCCTTGTTTACATTGTTAGCAACTTAAAAAACTGCGCTCAAAATGAACACAATACTACGCTCGATACCCATAACTCCACTAAATCTAAATCTTTAAAAAAATATTCACCGAGTCACTTGAGTGTTTTGAAGAAAAAAAAATATGGAGGTTTTGCCTGCCAGCCTTTATTGTGGATCCGTTGAAAATTACGTTCAAGCTCACCCACTATTGCTGGTGGCGAATATAATATTATTGTTTTTTCTGGGCATGTTATGTTATGGTACCATCCTTGCCTTGCCTTGAAAAGTGACATGGTCATGGTCAACGGTTATATTTTTAAAGAATTGACGATTCGAGTTTTGCAAATTGATTTTACACAACATACTTTTACGCAGCTGCATTCGGAAGGAAGCTAACCCCACCATAATTTGGATAATTGCAGATACGAGTACAATAACTATTCCATAGCTTTATTTCTGACTAGCTTTTGCCCGCGACTTCGTCCGCGTGGAATAGTTACTTTGGGCTAACGTTAAATTTAACCCCGATATTGAAGCATTCTTCATTGGCGCTCCGTTCCTATTGGCCTTAGCGTAATGACTAATGATACAATATAGCTGTGCCCGCGACTCAGCGGAAGTTAATGTATTAGTAATATTGTTTAGATCACGTTCACATGAGGCTTAAGTACCTAGAGAACGCTTCGACCGCGAGACGCGTCGAGCGCGGCGACTGATTCTCAAAAATAATCCTTATAGCATGATTCAGTATTCACGCGCGATGGCTTATTATTATAAGCGTATTTCATGTATAACTTTGGTGTTTCTATACCGATTTATATGATTCTTTTTACGGTTTCGTAGCCAAATGGCAAAAAACGGAATCTTTATAGTTTCGACATGTCTGTCCGTCTGTCTGTCTGTCTGTCCGTCCGTCCGTCTGTCACAGCAATTTTATTCCGAAACTATTAGGACTATACATGTGAAACTTGATAGGTAGATGTATTCTGTGAACCGATTTCCGATTTTGAGAAAAAATTAAAAAAATATTTAAAATAAAGGGGGGCTCCCCATACATGGAACTAAACCTGAAAATATTTTTTTTCATGAAATCGATGCATGTGTGGTATCTATAGACAGTTCTTTAAAAACGACATCGGGGTTTCTAAAACCACTTTTCCATAAAGTCAATCGTTTAAAAGATATAAGCTTCCAAAGTGGTAAAATGTGTGTGTGGCGGACACAACCTCTAACTTCTATAATATTGGAGTGAAAAATCTAAAAAAAATATATGTCTGTAGATCTTAATATAAACTTTCAACCAAAATTAGTTTGAACGAAATCAATTCAGCAGTTTTTGAGATACAGCATATTTTCTAAAACCGCAAATATAACTTTGTAATTCATACAAACACTATGAAAAACAAATTTATTCGGCGCAGTTGTAAAAAATGTAAAAAAGCCAGTTTTAAGAAATTTGTAAGGTTTTTTTTTTCAAAACAAATTCATTTGGCGCAGTTGTAAAAAATGAAAATAGCTAGTTTTAAGAAATTTGTAAGGTTTTTTTTTCGTCAAATAAATTTGCATATTATATTATAGTTACTACGGAACCCTTCATGGGCGAGTCTGACTCGCACTTGGCCAATTTTTTTATGGAATAGTTAATAATGTTAACTTTTTCAATTAGGGGTGACTGAGAGTGTTATAAACGTAAGAGTA
Organism: Tholera decimalis; assembly: GCA_943138885.2. Taxonomy (NCBI): domain Eukaryota; kingdom Metazoa; phylum Arthropoda; class Insecta; order Lepidoptera; family Noctuidae; genus Tholera; species Tholera decimalis. The sequence goes on along the minus strand of OW964571.2, from coordinate 16,598,441 downwards.
GACAAATATTATAATCAGAAAGCTTCGAACTGCTAAGCTATCGGGAGTTACACGTGTTATTGTGAGTCAACCATAAAAGTTAGACATATGCTGTCGTGGGATATTTTTTATATAATTTTAAGGAAAACATTTCCGTCATGAAATGATTTGTGTAGCTTTAACCATTAAGGTTGCACACGCGACGGAAGCTTAAAAAATGGAGTAACTTCTCCCGTTTTCCCAACATTTCCCTTCACTGCTCTGCTCCTATTGATTGTAGCGTGATGAAAAGTATACTATAACCCGCTCAGGAGTATGAAAAATAATTGTACCAAGTTTCGTTAAAATCCGTCGAGTAGTTTTTGTTTCTATAACGGTTATACAGACAGACAGACAGACAGACAAAAATTTAACTGATTGCATTTTTGGCATGAGTATCGATCCTTAATCACCCCCTGATAGTTATTTTGGAAATATATTTCATGTACAGAATTGACCTCTCTACAGATTTATTATAAGTATAGATGTACTAATTTATGTGTCAATTATATTTATAAATCATTATAACAATATAATCACGATGACAAATTTATCCCTTTGTTATCTATTCACAATATTTAATGCACACTTATTTAACAAAGTAACTTTTATTCCTTAACAATATAATCTCACCCCACAATTTAACTAAATGCATTCTAGCCGCGGGTGACCAAGGGAAAAAATAAATAAAGGGGTAACCAGCGAAGAGATTTAAATTAAAACTAAAATAAAATAACACTCACTGTTATCAAGATGATCAAATACGTCACCATGATCGATATTTACATGTTCAGATTACGCTACCTGAGGGCTTGTGACGTCACTTGTTCGGCTTGATTACTTTGTGATTTTTTTCAACCTTTATTATTGCCTTCTGACTCAGGGGTTCTGGGCCTGACATGTGATTTGCAGGTTGTGCTTTGTATAATTTATATAATCATCACTGCTCCCAAATTGTTTAAGAAAAATCTGAGAAAACCGGCTTAGAAACTGGCTCTGGAACCAAAAAATCAAAGACATGTCAGATCTATCAACCCGCACCGGGTCCGCGTGGTGGACTGCAGCCCATCAATTTTAAGGCCTAGATACCTGTGTCACACACTGTTACACGCTAAATATCGGTTAATAATATAAAGAAGAAAAAAAAAACAAAATTAATATACACAGAAAAAATTGTTGCCATCCGCTTCCACACTAGAAAGTAACTTCGTTTCTTTTAACTGCAGTGCGTGTTTTAATTTAATTTCATTGTTCGTTTTTTGTAAAGAATTATAAAAATAGTCCTTGTGTAGTACCTTACTTAGGTCTAAGATTTATGCTCAGGTGTTTTTTCAGCAATCGCGATCACTAACCTTCCCTGAAGTTCATCACAAAAAAGTTCCAATTAGAAAAACGTTCACGATTATCCAAGCCACTTTACCTTGGTTTTTGATACATGACTATGGCGAGTTTGAGTAGTGAATAAGAAAAACATAGGCAGGAAAACATAATTATGTGAATATCAGCACTTATTGAATTTTAGTTCACTTAAGTAGTCTCCCTGAATAGAGCTTTAGCTGGAGAGAAGCAATGGCCCAACACATCTGACTGTTATTTTTGAACAACGTTAAGTCCGGCTATGGTTGTCTTTAAGTGATGACTGTGAGTATGCAGGAATAGGCACGATAATGCCAGAATCAACATAATCGGAAGATATAATTTAATTAACATCTCAACACACGAGCATAAATCACGAAATTAGTTACTTACAGCGTTAATTGATACTCTGTTGCTATAGTAATTATTTAACACCTGCTCAATTCTGCCAAACGTTTGCTAACAATTAGTGGTAAACTGCCAGACGTTTTAATTTTGTGTTTATTGGTGCCAATATTTATAATCCTTATTTATTTCCGGTTTATAGCAGTAAACTCGCCCTTTATTACATATATATACTAGCGATATTTACAATTATTTACATACACTGAGTATTTTTTCCAGTAAAAGCAACTCTTACTACTTATATTTTTGCTCTGGCAACTAAAATGGACTGTCACAGGCTTAAAAGTCATTGACTGACACTATAGAACAACGCGCTCCACTCTTGGCAAAGGCAGTTCATTTAGATTATAATTTGTGATTTAAAATACTTTTTCATCCCCCCATCTCGGAAAGAGTATTTTTGCTCTTCGATATCTGAGTGCTAAAGCCGTTTTTAATCGCTAGAGGATAAAAGTTTGTGAATTTAAAACATCATTAAACTTATTTACTTCTACCTCCATGGGGCCGAATTTATCATACAACTTTTTTAGTTTGTTAAAAACTCAGACTCTGGAACCTTCTTGGTGTACTTACTTTTTTTTAATTTGCTTTGCGCGCCATTTTTTTTGTGTTTAGTCATTTCCTCGCTGACGTGGGATGAAAAATTACGTGTTGCACTCGAGTGCAAAGATTTTTCACCTCGTGCTCTTTTGATTCCCTCGCTAACGCTCAGGATTCTAATGTTTGAATCACTCGCTGCACTCGTGATTGAATTTTAGAATCCTTCGCTTGCTCGGTCATCACAATTGAGCACGCGGTTAAAAAGCAACTTTGCAATCTTGTATAACAAATAACTATTAAACATAAATAAATTTCTCAAAACAGAAATCAATCGTCGCGTATCCTCAATATGTTTCCTTTATTGATATTCAATTTATGGGTACGCAGCAATGAAACATTTTGTTTTGTTTTTTTTTTTTTCGACTATTGCCGTTCGACCAGCAAATTGGTTTTCGTGGTAGGAATCCATAATTGTTCATACGAATTTGTGATCAAAAGATATATATTTTATTTATGTTCGGTTCGTATAACATTTAAATAGGTGTCAGTTGCAATTAAATGTATGCTGCTTAATTTGCATACGAGAACATTATGTTTGGTTGAAATGAGCATTTGAAAATTGTTCTGACGTAATATATACTTTTCCTTTTCCACACGAATATGGGCTGGTGACAATGAACATGATGATATAGACCGTTCATTCTTTCGTCCGCGCTAGAGTACGGATAACTACATATGTATTGAGACGCAATTTTTCAAATTGTTTAACATTTTTATTGTGTAAGGTGTACCATAAAGTGCATAATAAATAAAATACCTCAACTTCAGAAGAATTTTATTTCTGATTTGGCTTTTCAATACGCATAGTAACTTATTCAATGATCAGATTAATTCCACACAAAGCGTTGTCATGTGTAACACACGATCGGGTTTTACGATTATTGCTAGATCGTGTATTCGTAATCAACAATCGTGGTGTCGTGGACAATCGGAATATATCGGTTATTTATTTACTTAGCCAAATAGTTGCTATGAAAATTCAATATCAGTCAATTACTAAAATAAAAAAATATTTCCGTAACTAGTCAATTCCAACCGGCTGCTACTTTCCGTGGTGTAACCGTGGCGATAACCGAGTTTATTGAGCTCCTTGGGGTAACACTAACTTCCACCCTCAATTTTAGTCCGTTTATCGAGGCTAAGGCTCAATTAGCATCAAAAAAGTTGGGAATTTTGGCAAAGGTGAGACGGTACTTCACACACGAACAGCTGCTCAATCTGTATCAAGCCCAGGTTCGGTCGTGTATGGAGTACTGCTCTCATTTTTGGGATGGATCTGCCAAATACCAACTGGACGCGCTTGAGTCTTTTGAGAAACGGGCCAAGAGACTCATTGGCAACGATGGCACTCGTCGAGTCAAAGCTCCTGACCCTTGAACATCGACGACGATTTGCAAGTCTATCGGTTTTCTATCGGTTACATTTCGGGGAGTGTGCGATGGAATTACACAATCTAATTCCGCCAAGTCCGTTCCATCATCTGACTACAAGACAAACGGCGATGCGCCATCGTTACATGGTGGACATCCCACCCATACGCACTGAATGTTTTGGGAATACTTTTATTGTGCGTACGGCTAAGGAGTGGAATTCCCTGCCGGAGTCTGTGTTTCCCGGTAGATATAACCTAGGGGTCACCTGATGAGTGACGACGTGGTCAAAGAAAGAGCTCGCTTGCCTAAAAGTAACCTATTCACTTTTGACTTAAATATCCCTCAGCTTATAACTATCAGAAAACACAGACTGTGACGTAGAATAGGTTCATCAGAAAACTTAAGGCTTGCGGTACCGAGTCACGCCACCAATTTCTATGGTAAGTCGTTCGCAGCTCAAGCAGTACGGCTGTGGAATGCTCTACCCGTGTCAGTAAGACAAGCACCAACCCTATCTTCTTTTAAAAACTTAATAAAAGATCTTTATCTCTCTCCTTAAATTGTTGTTATTATGTATGTCTTTGTTTCTTTCTTTTTTAAAATATTTATATGTATATATATGTTTTGAGAGCGTTATTGTTTTGTATTTTATATAGATAAATAGTACACCGTGGACTACCCGCGTATTTATTTTCTCCTTCTGTGTCAAATCTATTCAAAGGTTGTCTGTAAAAGATAGCTTTTAGCGATAAGACCGCCCATTGTATCACCCTTGTTAATTTTTAAGTCCATAATTTTGTTTTACTGTTATGGTGTACAATAAAGAATATATCTATCTATCTATCTATGTCTGAGTCTGTGTCTCCCTAACGTTAGAGAACAAGAATTTACAATTTACTTTACAGAAAAACATTTTTAGTATAAAGTACAGAAATATGCTCGAATGTTTGGTGTTTTACCCTGCCGTGAACGCAGATTTTAACTAAACTAAAACTAGTCATGTAATATACTTATATACAACAAAGTGAATCAATTAACTAGTTTAAAAACTACGTTAAAACTAATTCGAATTAATTTCATGACGGTAGCTGTAACAGGAAGTGTAATGCAATCTGCTACATTGCCATAGTTTTGGCAGAATGCCAGATGGGCGCTTACATAAAAATTGCCATGTAGCGTCTAGTGAATAAATATGCCAGACCTTTTTACAGCGGCAACATTTTTAGTTGTGGGCTTGACACTTTTTTTGCTTGAGCTTCTTTGGTGATGATGCCAAATACTGTCCAGCTACCGAAAGGCAGTTTTTAAACTAAGATTAAAAATACAAGAATATTCGTTGTGATCTAATTTCCTGCTTAGTGCTACCTATATTAGATCTACGCATCAGGGCAAAGTTATACACAGATCATAGAATGATCGCTGATATTGTGAGCAGTTATATCTTAGCTGAGAGACATCAGTATTCCACGTCCGAGCTCTCAAGGACAATATTTTTAAAGAAAGTCTTCGTGACCAGACATTTAAAGGGCGTAAGAAGCTTATTTTTATTAAATTTCTGGTTACCAGCCTGTATTGTGTTGGTGTTTGGCAAGGTATTGATCGTGTTTATGGTTTCTATGATGACAAAGTTATAGTAATTATATTTTTTTTAGTTTCTATCCCGTTCTAACGATCTGATCTATGTCCAGGAAAGTCAAGAGTATGCCTTGGGTTGTTTAATATATATTTTTTGCCACAATGCATTTGGTATGATGTACCAATCAACTTACGCTGCAGTTGCTGAGCACTCCATTACGAGTATTTAATACTCCTTGTCCCAACGTAGCTATGACTTAAATTATCTTCCAAGCATGTTTCTCTCAGTTTCAAAGTTTCTAGAGCGCTTTAAATGGATCTAACATGGCGTAACGTAAGACCTGTTTTATGTTATGACGTGAAAAGAGGTTATATGCACTCTTTTAGAGTGCAAGCTGCAAGAGCAAGCTGTTTACAGCTTTCTAGGTAGGCAACATCTCACGTTTTTTTATTTTTTTTTAAGAATCTATTTAGAGCTGCGGTAGGATGCCATAAGAGACATGCTACAGTCTTTAAGAGGAAACAGTGGGTTGGGGTTGGTCCAAAAGCAAAACACTGTTTACTTTTCTTTTTTAATGTGGTAGCAGTATTTCGCGAGAAATATTCTTTGAAAATCCTGTATCCTTTCCTTTCGCAATAAACTTAAAAACACAAAATCATTTGATTTTCACCAGTGAATAGAATAAATAATGAGGAACCTTTTAGTGTATAATTAATTTATTAGGTATTGCGTGAATTAGCAGTATGAAATTGTGGGAGGCGGGTCGCTACTAATGAATAATTTAATTTAAAATTTAATTTAATTAACAACATTTTAATTACACAAAAAACTAGTAAACCGTGCTTGATGGCGCCACCGCCGTACACACTACACAAGCACGGATAATTCCCTCCCGCATGTACGCATATAACATATCCACGCGCAAAAGAAGCGCTGATGCAGCATGGAACCCAAACTTATATAGATTGAATATGCAAATCTAACCATGCGGCTGACTCAAAAAAATTAAGTAAATTGACATGTATCCCAAAATTTCAACGTTCACGAAAAGTAACCGCCTTAATGTAATGCTCTGGTTTAAAAAGTCTCTATTTAATAACATTAACTTCATACGTGTCGATACGTTGCCAATATTCGTGTCCGGGCGCTACTTTATTTTTACCTGACGACCTCACAACACTTTTTTTATTATGTGGCGTCAAATAGGTTACTTCATTCCGATGTTGGTGAGGGTTCCATCAATTGTGTATTATTTTTCTGACCTGCGATCTGTCCTTTATTACTATTATCGTCTTTAATAAACTGAATGTTGCAAAGTAAAACGAAGAAAAAACACAAATACTCACCTATACTCGTACATAAATCGTATTAAATTAAAATATCCACACAAGAAACGTATAAGGAACGTACCTTTTTTTTTTAACGTGGTAAAATTATCAAATAAGTCCTCCCACTCCGGGCAGGGTGGGAGGGACTGTCAGACTTTTACTGACTAAAATCCACGGTGTTCCTTCAATAACCTTTTACATACCGGGGCCACGGTAACGGGATGAGTCCCACGACCCCGGCAGGCTTCGGTCCTCTGCAGAGGGGGCCTCGTCATGTTGCTGACGCTCTTTGAGGCGCGCGTGGAACACGACGCGCCGTCGACCCGGGCATGGTCCATGGTCGGACAGCGAGTTGCCCTTTACTCGCTGTCCGCATGCCCGCGCCTACGGTGGCCGGAGATCGTCGACCTACGTCCGACGCCGTGGGCGTCTACCACTGCGGCTGGGCTGGAGGGAGGACGCCATCTTCTCCCTCACGCGGCCTGCCTCCTCCTTCGCAAGCATGACTGCTTCGCAAAAGGAGGCGACCGCTTCCCACTCCCTCTCGCCCCGCAGCATGGCCTCGACCAATGCCGGGCGCGAGATGTGTCCGCCTATCGCCGCCGTGAGGACACGTCGGTGCTCTGCCCAGGAGGGGCAGTCTTGCACCGTGTGCTCTACGGTGTCCTCAGGGCGACCCTCGCAGTGGTGACACCCAGGCGTTTCCTCCTTTTCCATCAGACACAGGTACCTCCCGAAACTTCCGTGTCCGGTAAGGACCTGCGTCATGCGGTAGGTCAGGACGCCGTGACGCCGATCTAGCCACTCCTCAAAGAGGGGTCTTACCGCCGCAATTGCGGCGTGCCCAAATAACAGCCACTTGGATTGATTTTGAAGGTTAAGCAATGCTTGCCGAAGTCGTTCTGTTGGCCAATATATTATGTAGTGGGTGAGTATATTCTGACACCCTGGCTGGCGGAAATATACCAAGCCTGCATAGCACTCAGATACGTTCCACTAGCATGGCGTGAGGTGAAGGTCATCTTCATACCTAAACCAGGCAAAACTGACTACACACAGCCCAAAGCATACAGGCCGATAAGTCTCACATCCTTCTTACTGAAAACCCTAGAGAGGCTTTGCGACAGACACATTCGGGACGGACCTCTCTGGAAGAATCCACTCCACGGACAACAGCACGCCTACTCAACGGGGAAGTCAACGGAATCTGCCCTACACAGCGTAATATCAAAAATTGAATGCGCAATACACCACAAATGCTCTTCGATAGCTGTCTTCATAGATATCGAAGGTGCTTTTGACAAGACTACGTTCCAGAGTATGAATACAGCACTCAGCAGGCACGGTGTAGACCAAACCCTGAGTGGCTGGATCACCAACATGCTCAAGCAAAGAGCAGTACAAGTCACAATAAATAGCACAACGAGGGCCATTGTGGCGAAAGGCTGCCCCCAAGGGGGTGTCCTCTCGCCACTGCTATGGAACCTGGTCGCAGACAGCCTCATCAGGAGACTAAATAATAAAGGATACTTTACCGTTGGCTATGCTGATGACATAACCATAATAATAAATGGAAGCCATGAGAACACCATATGCAACCTCATGCGCCAGGCCCTAAGGATAGTAGAGGACTGGTGCCGAGAGCATCAACTCTCAGTGAACCCCACAAAAACCGAACTAATACTCTTTACCAAAAAGAGGAAGCTAGCGGAGCTGGAGCTGCCAAGTTTCTTTGGCACCACCTTAAGCCTCTCAGCTGACACCAAATATTTGGGCATCTTCTTGGATAAGCAACTGAATTGGGCAAAACACATTGAACACACCACCAAGAAAGCTAGCATCTGCATGTGGCAGTGCAAACGTATGCTGAACAGGAACTGGGGCATCAGCCCCAGAACAACCCACTGGCTATACACAACAGTTATAAGACCAATCATCACGTACGGCTCCCTTGTCTGGTGGCCCAGAACAGACTTAGGTACAGCACAAAAAGACCTCGAGAAGCTGCAACGACTCGCATGCGTGGCGATCACCAGCAGCATGAGAACTGCACCCACTGCCGCTCTACAGGCCATGCTGGGACTACCACCATTGCATCTCATAGTACGAGAAGAGGCTGCCCTGGCAGCCTTCAGACTCGCCATATCCGGAGCACTCTTGAGGGACTCCAGGATCAAGCACACACGCATCATGGAGGACTCTGTCAAACGACAACCTCTGATGACTGCACCCTATGATAAGATTACAAAGACACACCACTTCCAAAAAAATTACCAAATACAGCTCATGCCGGAGCCAGAGGACAACTCAGGACCCAAGGAGCTTAGAATCTACACTGACGGCTCAAAGACAGACACTGGAACTGGAGTTGGAGTCTTCTCCAACGATCTCAACATAAAGATATCCAGACCGCTAGGCAAGCTCAACACCGTATACCAGGCGGAATGTGTGGGTATTATCCAAGCGATCCATGCCTTGGAAGCCAGGAGAGTTACGGATAGCCACATCCGTATACTTTCCGACAGTGCCTCAGTACTACAATCCCTAGGGAAAAACTATATCACATCTAAACTCATACTAGAATGTCACAACGCGCTGCAACGCTCGGCGGTCGAGAACCGCAACACTGTGACACTACAATGGATAAAGGGGCACAGCGGATCACTCGGCAATGATGCGGCGGATGAACTGGCCAGGAGGGGGTCCAACACGACGGTTTTCGGACCAGAGCCCATCGTGCCGCTCCCCCCCACCCAGCTGCGCACATGGTTAAAAGAACACACACACGTTCAAGCCCAGAAATGTTGGTCCTCGGCACCAGGCTGCAGGCAGTCCAAGGAGGCGATGCCAAACCTAAACAAAAAACTAAGCAGGCGCCTCCTACACATGGACAGGAAAAGCCTGCGAATGGTGGCGGGGACCATCACCGGGCATTGCTCACTGAACAAACACTACCACACAATAGGTGTAACGGACAGTCCCTTATGCAGGGCCTGCATGGGGACGGAGGAAACGGTGGCACACGTGCTCCTAGAGTGCACGGAAATCACTGACATACGAAAGCAAACCCTCGGGTCTTTGAATTCCCTTACAGACATCCTGAACAGACCGAGAGACCTGATCTGCTTCTGGAAGGAGGTTGGCTGGATGGAGTGACGGCCGACACGGCTCACGCACAATGGTCTCGTGCAGAGACTAAGTGCGGAAACCAAACCGAGAAGAAGAAGAAGAAGATGTAGTGGGTGACCATCTTTATAAATCGAAAATCTTCCGTGACGCTAGTTGGAGAACTAAAAAAGGATTTTTTCAGTTCCAAAAAATCTTTTTACCACCTTAAGGATCGTCCCTATGGTGGTAAAAAGATTTTTTGGAACTGAAAAAATCCTTTTTTAGTTCTCCAACCAGCGTTTTATCGTACCCAAAGGAATCCCCCATGTGAGTGCCGTTGTCGTAAATATACAAAACCGACCATTATTTACAAGAGAATATTTCGTTAATGGTATTTCTTCACTAGTTTTACGATGGTTTGTCGTAACTCATGAAATTACGGAGTTTTCGATTAAAGCTTTCGGTTTTTGTTGGTTACTGTCGTGAAGTTGGGGACTGGTGTTTATAATTTTGCTGTTAGAATTATAGACGTTGAAGTTTATAATTTGGGTTTGTTTTGCTACCTTAAAAATAAAAAATAATTAAGAGAGGGTATTTTCACTCCGTGAAGGAGGTTAAGCTTAGATTTTTAATTTGGTATGCATGCCAATTCTGTGAAAATAAATACATTTTGTGTTTCTACTTAATTTTTTTTAAAGGTAAAGTAACGCTTGTCCAGGTGGTCCATGGATGGGTGATCATCTTATCATACAGAGATTCCTTCGTGGCTCGCAGAGCACGAAAGTTGTTGCCCAAGAATTAACCGAGATATCAAGTATCATCTTAAACCAGATCACTCACTAAGTACCGACATATTAACGTTGTTTTAAATATAAAGTAAAACCTTATGTCGTCATTAAGTTAGAACCCCGGTTGGAATTACATGGATTAACTACATCCGTGTTCTTTATCAGATAGTATTATGCCTGTGTTTTTAGCATGACAGCGTAATCTAAGATTTGAGAACTTTGTCATTTGGTTGGTCAAACTTGACCCATAGCGTAATCGCATTTTAACATCTATATCTAATATCATTATAAAAACAAAAATTTTAATGTGTGGATAGATGTTTGTTATTCAATCCTTTCGAAATAATGGATCGGTTCTAGCGGTACATATGTACATTAAAGGGCAATTATCATGTTTTGATAACCTTATTGCATAAAATTCCTGTTAGAAACTCCAGTCGTATATTTAATATCCACCACTAGCACAGAATACATCTTTACTTAGTTGTATATATTTCTAGTAATCATTTTCAAACTTTGTTGTGGTCAGCTTTCACTCTAACAGCAGCTGATCATCAGTATTTTACAGGGAGTGACTATCTATCAGTCCATATCCATACTGGGTCACAATTCAATGTACAATTAATGAAAACACGAAGGAATCTCGATATGTTAAGATGGTTAACCCATCCACGGACCGACTCTGGCAAGCCTCGCTTAGCTTGAAAACATTTTCTTTACTTCCTTAATCTTATGTCTAACCTGAAAGTTATGACTGTAATGCTATCTAGCTACCGTAAATAGTAATTCGAATCTCTGCATAAAATACATAAAATTCAGCGGCATTCTGCCAACGGGAAGATGAAATTGCGAAATTTTGAGGCAGCGTTAATTTTGAATCTAGTAACAATCGATCTGGGTTGTCTGTCAGATCTTGGATATTGATTTTGTTGCTACTATATCCGCAGATTTGCTCATAACCGAGAGACGATATAATTTTTAAGGAATTTAATTATCATGAGGCTAAAATAAACAGAACTCTGGTTTGTGTTACATACTAGTTTGTCTTGTAATCAAATGCCTTGCCGACCTCGGCAAGCATTGCTTAACGTTAAGCCTGCAATACATGTTGGCCGAGCGTTGTCGATTGAAGGCCAATACCAACATGTAGACGGTATATTTGCCTTGTCTTGCTATCGCTCGGTATCACTTGCCTAGTTGGCCAAGTGAAGGCCAGCGCCAACGTGTATAGAGCTCATTTGGTGCAACTTGTCTTCGCTCGCCGTTGCTCGTGATCACTTGCCTCACTTCGGATCGGTGTCGGTTTTTGGTCACAAATCAAAGGCGCTCGCCTGCTCTCGGCCAACGTGTGGGCAGCTCTACAGACCCTCTTCTACATTGGTTGTCTGAATTGGCGTTCGACGAACTTGTCGAACGTGTGGACATTATTTCTTGCCTTGTACCTATTTGCCAACGCTCGCGTTGGTTTACGCTCGGCCAACATGTATTACAGGCTTAACAGAGCGACCAGTGCACATGTTATTATTTAGCCACGAGCTTCTGATATCCTGTTATAATACGAATTATTTGGTAGTTCAACAATCACATTAGCCGATAGGAAGGCACTTCTGAGAATATCTAACGTACTTACTGTCTCCTAGTTTGTAACTTAGACCACACATCATGTCCTGCTGATTTGATTTACCCTAACCGTTGTATATCGGGTAACCCTCGGTACACTTTTGAATACCTCATTTTGTATCTCTAGTATTAAGCTTTGACTCATATCCTGTACGATTTAATCTGGACTTTTTTTTAACAGCGTCAGGGTAACATAAAACCCTTTTTACCAATATCGATTTCTTGGATCGGTGTGGAAAAAAAATGATTTTTAACATACCTTTATTCTGGTAGGAGATAGCTCTATTTTTATCAGAAAGCTGAGCTGTATATCGTGCGTTCGATTCCCGCATAGGAACAAATGTTTGTATGGCCTATAGATAGGTTTTCGCTATGGGTGTTTGTGCATGTCAATTGATATGTTTGTCTGATTAAATCATATGAGAACCATTAAGGTTTACGTATGTGGTACCTACGCTTTTGAGGAAAGAACACATATAGTTGAGTGGACCTGTCTAGATAGTGCAAGCTGTGTCAGTTATTGTGCAGCTCAACTCAACATTATTTGATTACAAAACAAATGAATAATAAAAATGATGTTGACAAGTTTATCTATTCATTATCACACCAAGATGTTCCTATTGATACACTTGCTCTCAATTGACATCAATAAGGTCTAATAGGATGGTCCGACTCGTTAGGAACACGTCGGACCTCTTCCTCTCAGAATTGTATTGAAAGTTGGATCAAAGTGTTGTTTAATGATAATTATGTATAAAAAGTGGATACCTGGTGTGTGAATGGAACAAGTTTTGGTGTAGTATCACGGTGCTTGTGGTACATTTGGTCCTTAGATATGCATACATTTATAGATAAATAGGTGGTTTGTTTCTTTGCTTCAAAATATTAATTACACTTTCAATCCTTCCTGTTAATACGAGTAAAGAATAGAATTGCCGAACTCAAATTAATGCATATTTTGAAACATTACAAATACATAGATAGAATAAATACTTTATTGTACACCATTTATAATTCTTACTGTAAAAATAACAGTAAGTATTAAAATCGTAGAACGCATATAAATTAATATGAATGACTGCAATTGTAACACAAGCCAATATTTCCTCGACTTGGGTTCGGTTTCCGTATCAAAATAACTACCTAATCACTCTTTACATAAATAAGTTAAAACCTAGGTTAGGTTGTAGCTATGAGGAATTCAAAACAGAATATGAAACACAGGCTCCGCATGGGCTCCGCCCTGTGTTTGACTGTACCAAACAAATATATGACTGTATGTCAAGATTGTTATCTTTTTTTTTTTTTTTTTTTTTAACGTGGTAAAATTATCAAATAAGTCCTCCCACTCCGGGCAGGGTGGGAGGGACTGTCAGACTTTTACTGACTAAAATCCACGGTGTTCCTTCAATAACCCTTTACATACCGGGGCCACGGTAACGGGATGAGTCCCACGACCCCGGCGGGCTTCGGCCCTCTGCAGAGGGGGCCTCGTCATGTTGCTGACGCTCTTTGAGGCGCGCGTGGAACACGACGCGCCGTCGACCCGGGCATGGTCCATGGTCGGACAGCGAGTTGCCCTTTACTCGCTGTCCGCATGCCCGCGCCTACGGTGGCCGGAGATCGTCGGCCGACGTCCGACGCCGTGGGCGTCTACCACTGCGGCTGGGCTGGAGGGAGGACGCCATCCTCTCCCTCACGCGGCCCGCCTCCTCCTTCGAAAGCATGACTGCTTCGCAGAAGGAGGCGACCGCTTCCCACTCCCTCTCGCCCCGCAGCATGGCCTCGACCAAGGCCGGGCGTGAGAGGTCTCCGCCTATCGCCGCCGTGAGGACACGTCGGTGCTCTGCCCAGGCGGGGCAGTCTTGCACCGTGTGCTCTACGGTGTCCTCAGGGCGATCCTCGCAGTGGTGACACCCAGGCGTTTCCTCCTTTCCCATCAGACACAGGTACCTCCCGAAACTTCCGTGTCCGGTGAGGACCTGCGTCATGCGGTAGGTCAGGACGCCGTGACGCCGATCTAGCCACTCCTCAAAGAGGGGTCTTACCGCCGCAATTGCGGCGTGCCCGAAGATTGTTATCTTAGCATGGATATTCATAACGCTATTGTGACATAATTATGTCAATGTCAATTATTGTCATTGTCACTGACATACGTTTTCGGTGTTTATCAGTGTCGGTTACAAGCTACAGTGGTGCCTTATGTCGTATTAATTAACTATTAATTCAGACATTAGCAGTACAGTTAGGCGACATTGCAAATGCTTAGTTTAATTGTAGGTACACGCCATTGTATGATTGACATTGATTGAGAGTCGGAAAGTGTTTCGCCAGAATATGGCCCATTTTATTGCAATAATAACAAATATTCGTTTGATTTATTCATCAACCTCACTTTTACAACAATAAAGATACAAAACTTCTGTCACATAAAAATACAATAGTTTAATTTATTAAAACGTCTGCTGATGAAAATGGAAACGTTTAATTCAAACTGCTGTCACATATATAACTTCCGGGAACGTCACAACAACAAGCTGTGAAATAAGGGCACACTAATATTCCTGGCCATCGAAAAATTTAACTCAATAAACCCATTGGTATATATATCTAGGACGCAACCAAGACATATTTCTTACAAAATCCAAAAAAAAATTATTAACAACAAATGCGCGGGAACGTACAAAACGTCTTTGACAATGTTCTTTTCTTTTTTTCACCGGCAGGTGTCAATGGCACCTCATTATTATTCCACAAAATAATCGAATAATGGATCGATTTTACGTAGTCGCTTATCTCAGTTTCGAAGAACGATCGCTAGATTATACGAGGACTGAACGGCCCCATTGTTGAGAAGGAATCTGGTCAAGAGCTTGAGAACACCTGGAGTGGGTCGTTTGTATTTATTAGTGGTGTGGTGAGGGTGGTTATCGATAATTTTATCGGTGTTATTAATGTAACTTATGGCTTCTGATTCTTCTTTCCTTGTTTTATGTTTTGAGTAAGTTTGCTTTATTAAGTTTTTTTTTTGTTTTGTGGGTATGCATGATGATCATTTAGTTTGTAGTACTTTTTATCGATGTTCAAACTCGTTACCTTCATTTGTATTTATAAATACATATTTTCATTTAATGTTGTTTATTATAGGTAATTGTAGTACACTAACTAGTCCCTCCCCACTTTAATTAAATGTTGCCTATCCAAAGATTGACTGGATGATATCACTGTCAGCGATATTCTAAGCATTAGTTTTAAACAGCTGTGTTTAAATTTTGGTGTAATTTAAAGTATATTTTATCTATATATGGATATATTTTGTACAGTGCCGTAAGTAAAACAAACTTATCGTGTGTGTTATTTCCGTGAAAATATAAATACAATAGACTGTAAGATCGTTAAATTGAACTATAAAAGCACTCCTTCCACGACGGTTAACTCCGAATAGGCACATAGTATGCACAAAATACTGTCGAGGACACGGAATTAGTTCGTATGGAAGGGGCTCAAACAATAGCCCTTAGTTTAGCAAACAATACATTTGATGAATGCGATGAGCCCGCTTATATACGGTTTGGGGAATTAGATCCAGATGGAGGGATACAGGGCCGTAAATGTGTCTATCTTTGTTTTATAGTGTTTTGAGAGTGAATAGAGTGAATGAAATAGTGAGCAGGAAGTTGTTGAGAAGTCTTTTGTTGAGTACTTATTCAAAATTGTGCCATTTAAAACGGGACTTTTTCAATTTAAATATAATAATCATACCTAAAACATACCCTTTGATTTGGGGCTCATTGCATCCCAATTGATAAACTGAACCACATTTAAACATTACTCAGCCACTTACAGCACTACAAAACGCAATGCCAATACCCTACTTAAAATTGGCACATTTGAAAGTTATTACTCATCCGCATATTAAGTTCTATATTTAAACACGCCAAAATAACAACACAATATAGTTCTTTTTACAAAAAAAAAACTTCTTGGGTGTTTTGAAAAAAAAAATGAGTTTTTGCCAGCCTTTATTGTGGATCCGTTGAAAATTACGTTCAAGCATACCCACCATTGTTGGTGGCGTAAACATACAATTGTTGGTTTTTTTGGGCGTTTCATGTTAAGGTGAAACCTTGATGTACCTTGTGAAAAGTGACGTGGTCGATGTTTACATTTTTAATGAATTGACGTATCAACTTTTGTAAATTGATTTTACATGACATACTGTTACGCAGCTGCTGCATTCGGAAGGAAGCTGACCCCTAAATAATTGAGATATTTGCAGATATAAAATACAATAAATATACCATAGCTTTAATTCTAATGTGTAATTAATCTCTCAATTACCTACAAATCATTATAACAATAAAATTACGATGATAAATTGATCCCTTTGTTATCTATTCACTATATTTAATGCACACACAAAGTAACTTTTACTTTTTTACTTTTTACTTTTCTTAACAATATAATCTCACCTATAATTTAACTAACTGCATTCTAGCCGCGGGTGAGCAAGAGAAGTAATAAATAAAGTGGTAACCAGCGCGGAGATTAAAATTAAGCCTAAAATAAAACAACTCTCGTTGTTATCAAGACGATGGAATACATCACTTTGATCGAGATTAACATGTTCTGGTGATGCTACCTGAGGACTCGTGACGTCATTGGATGGCTCGATGACTTTGTTTTCTTTTTATTTATGTCTTACTGTACTTTTACCGTCTTTTCACTCTGTCTTATCTTCTCTGACTAATTCGTCATGAACATCAGTCATGCCAGTGTTTTCTAGGCAATTACATCCGTCTTCTGGCGCCCTGAGTAACGATTAAGACTGAACAGCCCTGATAAATTCTAGTTTCAACATTAACCATAAAAAATACCTGTATCTAGCAAGTGTGTTCATTATTAGAACAACCGGATTTCCCCATTCCTCAAGCATTTGTTTCTGTGTGAGACAAGGAATTCGTTGTAAGTTATTATTAAATTATTGTACGATTTTAGTTTGAGTTTTTTTTATTAGCGGGTGGACACATTTGGCTAACTAATCTTAGTTAGTTTTTTCTTTGCAACTTATTTAGCAGTTGTTATACGCTGAAAATGCCGTTCAAAAATAAAACAACAGAAAACTATGCAACATTTTTATTCACACGGAAAAACTGTCGGCATCCTCCTCCACGCCACGAAGTAACTTAGTTCCTTTTAACTACAGTGTGTATTTTAATTTGATTATATTGTTTTTTACAAAGAAATATACAAACAGTTCTTATGTGCTGCCCTACTTAGGTTTAATATTTATGCCCAGATATTTCACCGTTTTTTTTTTAATTAAATGTCAGCTTTATATGAACGATACACCAGCAATCGCTATCACTGCCATTCACTGAAAATCATGATCCAAATAGTTCCAATAAAATAAAGTTAACGATCGCCAAGCCACCTGACCTATGCTTTTCATACATGTCACATGTTGAAGAGTAATGAATAATAGAAAACGTTAGCTGAATATCAACAATTTTTGAAAGATAATTTTAGTCCTCGCATCACCACTTCATAGAGCTTTGGACTGTTATTTTGGAAGCACTTTGAGTCCGGCTATGATTGTGTTTATGTGATGATTGTGAGTTTCCAAGAACGATCGACTCACGATGATGTTTTTTTTATTACGAATGGATCCGCTTTTGACCTCGATCACACCTGATGTGAGTACATTATCTTAAGATATAATTAATTAACATTTCAACGCACAAGCATAAATTACGAAATTAGTTACCTACAGAGTTAATTGATACTCTTGCTTGCTACTGTTGCTATGGTAATTATTTAACACCTACGAAATTCTGCCAAGCGTGTGCTCTAACAACTAGCGGTAAACTACTGTAATTGTTATTAGGCATAATACAGCATGACATTTTAATTTTGTGTTAATTAGTGTCAAAATTATTTATTATCTGGAATTGTGTCCGGGTTATGGCAATAAACTCACCCTTTATTACTTATGGTAGCGTATTTATAATAATTTGATACACCAAGTAATTTTTCTGTATAAGCAACATTTGCAACTTATCTTTTGCTCTGGCAATCAAAATAATTATACTGTTAGCCATTTAAAAGTCTTTGATTTACAAGCGCAGTTCATTCAGATTATTTAAGGCTTAAAAATAAATAAAACAAATGCAAGCTTAACACGAATGTCGTAGTCTGATTTCAATAAAAGTTCACTTTGTTAAACTTTTTACCAAAACAAATCTATCCAAACAGAAATAAAACTTCGCGTAACCTCAACATGTTTCCTTTATTGATATTCAATTTATGAGATGGTAGGTAACAATTAAATTTTTTTTGTTTTCGTTTTCGATCGTTGCCGCTCGACCAGAAAATTGGTTTTCGTGGTAGGAATCCGTAATTGTTCACACATTAACATACGGTATTGTGATCAATAGATATATTTTATTTATGTTCAGTCCGTATTACCTTTAAATAGGTGTTAATTTGCATACAAGAATATTATGTATGGTCAAAATGAGCTTTTACAAATTATGCTGATGAAATTGTTATTTTTTTCTTATTCTGCAAGAATAATATGGGCTGGTGGCACTGAGCATGATGACACAGACCGTTGTCTTGATCCGCGGTAGAGTACGGATACCAATGCGTGAAGACGTTATTTTTCAAAATGTCTAACATTTTAAGGTG
This sequence comes from Tholera decimalis, assembly GCA_943138885.2. Taxonomy (NCBI): domain Eukaryota; kingdom Metazoa; phylum Arthropoda; class Insecta; order Lepidoptera; family Noctuidae; genus Tholera; species Tholera decimalis. The sequence continues at coordinate 16,579,579 of OW964571.2, read as the reverse complement.
TAAGCTGCTAGGATGAAATGGGTTTGGGCAGGTCACGTCAGCCGCATGCACGAGAATCGCTGGGCAAAGGTACACAATAGGGGAATTGACGGCGACGCCGAAGCCGGCTCAGGAAGAGGTGGCGAGATGACCTGGACGTGTACCACGAGGGCCGGTTTGAAGCGGCTCGGGAAAAGAGGGATTTTGCCCAGCCGTCGGACAGTATAGGCTAGAGAAAAAGGGGAACAAAAAAGTATACCTATGCTTATTAAATAAAACCTTAACTTCAGGAAGTAGATACTTGTGATTTAGCTTTTTAATACGCATAGTAACTTGTTCAATGATCAGATTAATTCCACGCAAAGCGTTGTCATGTGTAGCACACGGTCGGATTTTATGATTATTGTTGGACCGTGTATCTTTCCTTGGTCAACAACGGAGTCCTTAGCAATTGGAATATTACGGCTATTTATTTCGCCACATGATTGCTATGAAAATTTAATCTCAGCCAATTACTAAAATAAATAAATTATGCAATTCTAGTACCCAGGTAGTATCCACTAGTATCCACAAAAACGTCACAATCAGGTTTGGCAATCTAAAAAGATTAAAATAAAATTTGGTTGATAGGCTCGCATTTGAACAGCATCTCACCTGACGGTAAGCGACGATGTGGAACATTCCCGCAATCTTGGCTGGGCCCACAGAAATCTTGAATTTTTGGATGAATCAGCCTCTAGCGTATTTATTTTCTCATTCGGTGTCGAATCCACCAAAAGTTGTCTATTTCTGATCGCGTTTAGTTAGACGTAGTATTTGAAATCAGTCATTATGGATAGACAAAATCTTAAGTAGTATAATTATACAGTACCTATAACTTTTTTAAACTAATATGGTCACTAACAGTATTATACAAAACGGTTAAGAGTTCGCAAGTAGACACGGTGAGTTAAGTGTGTCGGGATTCGGGAACAGAATCAAGTTTTGAGTGATACATGTGACAGTGGTAGCCGTGTCGATCACAAAAACAAACGAGGAAGAGGGTAGACTGATTCATCTGCTCATAAACATCCACCCGCAATGACTTCAGTTCATCCGTGATCATGGCGCTTGCAACAGTGCCTAACTATTGGAAACTCGAAACAATAAATACACATAGTAAATATCTCGTTATAAGGTGTGTAAGTGTGAACTTTATTATCCAAGCATAGAGGTGGTTCATACGTCTGCCGTATTGCGTTTTTTCCTAACATTAATAAACTCTGAGGTCATCAGAAAACTTAAGGCTTGCGGTACCGAGTCACGCCACCACTTTATATGGTAAGTCGTTTGCAGCTCAAGCAGTACGGCTGTGAAATGCTCTACCCGTGTCAGTAAGACAAGCACAAACCCTATTGCCTTTCAAAAACTTGGTAATTAGTAGATCTTTATCTCTCTCCTTAAATTGTTACTGTGTATGTCTTTGTTTCTTTTTTTAATATTTATATGTATTTGTATTTTATATCGATAAATAGTACACCGTGGACTACCCGCGTATTTATTTTCTCCTTCTGTGTCAAATCCATCCAAAGGTTGTCTGTAAAAGATCGCTTTTAGCGATAAGACCGCCCATTGTATCACCCTTTTTAGTTGTTAAGTCCTTATTTGTTTTACTCTTATAGAGTACAATAAAGAATATATCTATCTGTCTTGTTATCAACAAATCCAGTAAGTATTCAACCAATTGTACAATAATTATAATTTACAGATCCATTCTTGTAATCCCTCTCGTATTTACAACCTATTTAGATGAGCATGAGTTAATCTGATACGGGAGGCTGCGTAAAGATGAGTAGGAGTGATTAGCATGCAAATTGATATTCATCCCAGTAATATTCACACACAGAGGAGATGCAGAAGGACGTATACACAATGAACTTATATGATGCGTAAAATCGCAACAGCGAGTGCATTTGCGACCGGTGTTGTTGTGATTGTTTTGCGATTGTCGTAAAGTCGCGCCTTTGTGAGATTTTAGTTTTTTTAAATCTTTTTTTCATTAATAGGGGTATTTTTTTCAATAGTGATAATGTTACTCCCATTAGTATTGAGAACAAACAAAACACCTCTTTATGTTAATATAACTTACTCGCAACCTAAATAAAGCCTATATGGCAGTTTCGCATTGTATCCTGGCCTCATGGAATAATGGACACGGTAGAACCGTAGTAAAATAAATATGAATATGTTATTTTTGTTTGTTTCTTAAACTTAATATTATAATTAATATTTCAACGTTAATTAACGAATCATTTCCTGTACATAACTTTTTTTGGTTAAGGTAAAGTCGTTACCCCACAACAAAAAAAAAACTCCTGTTTCGTGAGTAAATTTACACAAACACCCAGACCCAGACCGTATCTGTAAGCCATACAAACATATGACCAGGTGCAGCGCAGCAGCGAATCGCTCAACTACTGCAAAACCGTGTCGAGATTACATGTCGTTCGTGAAGTAATATGTATGCTTAACGCTGCATCCGAGTGTTCACAAAGTCATGAATTTGCTACAGCGCAGTATTAATGATGTTGGTTTGATTCCATCTGTAACCAATATTACCTTAGCTGAAAATCATACAGTAATTCCGGGAGTAATCACAAAATCGAATCCATACAAATCAGCAAACCTAATCCGATTTAACACGCACGTGATCGAATCTGTGTGTCGAAGCCCTTATTTTGTACAAATCAACTGCTTTAATTAATATAATATAATAATATTCCACAACTTTTTCACACAACGCCATCTAGTCCCAAACTAAGCAGAGCTTGTGATATGGATACTAGACAACTGATAAACATACATATATATTTCTAAATACATACATATTATAGATAAATTACACCCAGACAAAGAACAAATGGCCGTGCTCATCACACAAACATTTGTCCTAGGTGGGAATCGAACCCACGACCTTGCGCATAGCAGTCAGGACCACTGACCACTATACCAACGGGCCTGTCAATTAATATTTTATTAATCGTATTTGTACTTACACTACTTATAAAAGCTTTTGTCGTAACTGAGTATCAATCTACAGCCTTAACTACTAGTATATAAGGCTGAAATTTTAATAATAGGTTAATTTATAACGTAAGAGTCTAATAAGAGGTTTAGAGCGGGAAAGTTCTATGTTTGACTTTGGATTTTGACACCGTTTTCACCTCTATCTATTATGAAAAACCTAAAAAAATAGCATCATCAAATCTTAATAGCATTCATTCATTACTTACACCGACATATTTTCACGTTACACACGGGAGGCCATGAGTCTCTTTAACCATACAAACCTCTTATTTAAGTTAGGAATAATTGTCCTTTTTTATTTAATCTTTATTTAATTATACTGTTTGTTATTTTATATTATCAACATTTAAATGTTTCTTTCTTTCCTCAAAAGAGCGCCACAGACATAAACCTACATGGTTCTCATGTGCTTTGTTTAGTACGGATTGTACGGACTTTAAGAAACCCTCTGAATTTGTTTCAGTGTTTCTTCGCAGGTTAGTCTGCCAGGAAACACTGGCCTGATCTTGTTTAAATTAACGAAATGAACTACGTGGGAATTATAACCAATTTGCAAAATAAATATAATGATTTATTATTTTCATTATTACTTTGCTTCTGGCAATTTATACACCGCACACAAGTTCCAGATATACTTTAAGGTATAATAACAACATACTATGTCTCTTACAAAACAAACTCGCTACAGGCTACAACAAACTCCACCTTATTACCGTGTCATGGGCTAACTAAATATATGCTGAAGCTCAAAAATCCAATTGTGCCCGAAATCAATCATTAGCAGATTCTAATATACCATTAAGAAATTACAAAGTCAATATCACTACCAATCAATTAGCCCTTTATCCTGAATTTTCTGTTTGGCTAACTTCTGATGTTTCATAAGATGTCTCTAAATTCAGTGTGCCATGAACTGGAACATGCCATGGTTGGTCTCAACTGGAGGAGGGTAGCCAGAGATAGACAGCAATAGACTTATACACCAACATACACTAACTAATTATCTTGGTAAATAATACTTTCTCGCATACCTACACGAGCAATGGTGGAATTTAACCACTAGAATAACACAAAAACATAAACTTGTAGTTCCTAAAGAAAATATTACATATGATATTTTTTTTACTAAAGTATCTTTAAATGTTCTATTAATATGAAAAAACTGGACATAATTACTTTATTCAAATATCTAATCAACTCTTCTATCTTGTTCCAGCATCAATCGAGTCTCTTCACGCGCCATCTGGGGGCGGTGTGGAGCTGCCCTGTGACGTCACTCCAGCGCTACCCGAAGACCGCATGGGGCTCGTCATCTGGTACAAACAGGGCCACGAGTCACCTATTTATACGTAAGTATTTCATTATAATTGTATGCTCAGTTTGAAAGAATTGGGAGACGAAACTCGTATTTTTTTAAAACCATCACATACTTACTTTTGTTGGCAGAAACAAATCTAATGACTCTATTATGCATCGCAAAGGAAGGTAACATATTTATTTATCAAAACGCGATGGCATTGCCTCGTGAAAATGTACGTATTTAAATATAAGAATTGGCGTGTATATTTTAAGGTAGAAGTAAAAGCTGGCGTTAGGTACTCTGCTGCTTTCTCTGTAGAGAAAACAAAAACATTTTGTAACTAAATAATCTGAAGTTATTTATTCAAATTGTACGATCGCGTCTGAAGGTTTTTCTGTGGAAAGTATAGCTATCTATTGATGAAAGAATTTTCAAAATCAGCTCAGTAGATCCAATGATTACTTTGTGCAAACCTACAAACTTTAAAACTCACTAACTTAACTTCTTTATAAAATAAGTTTTACTTAAAACAGTGCAGTATCGTAATCAATCAATCCATTTATTTCAGGCAAACCCGTATAATGCCTACACGTTACCACTTTATTGTGTTTTAGCTTACAAGAAGTGGTGTAACAAATTCCTCAGCGTCACATCTATTTGTTAGACCCCGAAACGAAAATCTCTCATCTTCGACTACTCCTATAAACCACTTTCAAACCATAACCATAACCCACTCCTTCATTTAATTCATTCATTTTAACAATAAATAATTACTACTCATGAATGCCAAGAGTACTTCAGAATGACGGCCAGGAATCCCAGATTCACTCGTCGTGATTGAAATCAATATGGTTTGTGTTACATCGGTAACACAAAGCATATTGATTGACTATATCGATAGGTGTCTGGGTACTAGTGGGATTGATAAAGTATTGTACTCGATGACGTTTTATGTTATTATTTATTAAATAAAATTTGTTGAGGGGCTCGAATGTGACGGGTTTTATTTTCCATATATTAAAGTGATATAAAAATCTCTGTAATGTTGATGTATTTAGGATCTACTACGCCTTTTCCCAACTATGTTGAGGTCGACTTCTAGTCTAACCAGATGCATCTGACCAGAGGGCCTAGACAAAATCCATTTTCTGTAAGCGTTAACGCCAACGGAAAAATTAAATTGTATGGAGTTGACATTTACTAACACGTGACAATCACGTGACATGTGGTTAGCAAATATCAACTCCATATAATTTAATTTTTCCGTTGGCGTTAACGCTTACAGAAAATGGATTTTGTCTAGGCCCGCTGAACAACCTAATCGCTCTCCAACCAACAACCTAATCCTCTCATAAGGATATCCTTATGAGAGGATTTTTCTGGTCTCTCAAACGGGTTTTCAATTTTTCTCTTATGAGAAGTTTATATTTTAAATATATATTTAAAATATAATTTTCTTTTGTATTGTTCCTTTAATAATTACACACATGAGAGCAATACTGACTAATACTACCAATGACATGGTTGTCTCAGTGTTTGAGTGATTAGCCGCTACACTTAGCGTTTAGCGTTTCAATCTACAGGTAGTTGGTCTGAGTCTGTCTATTTGTGTATCTGAGTTTTATATTTTTGTAAGCGCACTCCATTATTTTTATAAAAGAGATAAGGAAAACAAGAATCTCACTTGATGTTAACAATATATTCATTTCTACATACACCACATCATCTGTTTTGTTTAGCCTTGAAGATCGATCCCTACGGCTGTTATTACTTAGTAAGCCATGAGCTTCTGTTATTGTTCATCTAAAAATTATAAAATAAATATGTGCAGAGACAAGAACATAAAGTTACTTCTTATTTCAAAAGTTTTTTTTTCTGCAAACTTACTATTGAAGATAGACAAGCCATGACGTGCTTAACAAAAGTGTATTGTAGACATGTTCAATGTAGATCAAGTAAATCTGTTAATTTCTTGGTCAAGGCCCTGGAAAGACCTAACACAATAGTCTAGATACGAATACTGGAGGACAATTTTTTTCACTTCGAGGATTACTTACCTACGTCAAGCAAATAAACCTTGATACTAAAACTAGTCTGACTTAATTAATCCTACGACGTGCTACCTATGGAATACCACGATATGACTGAATAAACATCAAAATTAGACGCTTGCCTTGCTTTCGTACAGTAGACAGTGCCACTATGGGAAACCATACAGAAGTTTAGGTCATGTTTCGATAGTGGATATATTTAAAAAGTAAGCTGTTTGGTTATGACACAAGCTTTTATAAGGTCAGTTTATGCTTAATTCGTATAGAAAACCGACGGCAAAAAATTAATTATTAATGCATTTGTGCTCTTTGCAGTTCTTAAGCCTATTTGCAGGCAACTGTTACAACGTATGAAAACAGTGCGTGTCCGTAACACTGCATTGTCACATATTTCAGTGCTAAGTTTCACTATAACCTTTTAATACATGCTATAAGTATAACCAAGATGAGAAGTTTTCACATTTGCTATAGTATCTTTATACGAGTACATTGGTGGAGACAACGTTATGGACCCGCGCTACGCCCCGCGCCCGTGAACCATCGCTCTTATGCGGTGAAATGGATTTTAGACAGTGATGCCTCCGAGTTGTTTTTCGGCACCTATCCTACATACTACCCTTATGTAACGAGCACGGCTAATGTGTGACGACAAGATGAATACTAGTTACTAGTGACAGCCCTGATACTGATTGGTAGCTCCGTAATACGTGTATAAAGTTACTGATCGTAGATTATATGAATTAGTTTGTGTGGAGATGCTCTGTGAAGCGATGGGTGACGAATTTTGTATCGTAATATCTGTTTTCTAATATTAAAACTTAACTTTGATACTAAAATATCGTATCGTAAACAACATTGAAAACAATTAAGTATCGTCTGTTTGTAAAACAATGTTAGATTTAATAGATGGATGTTTGAGAGCTTCGTCGTGAATTGCTACGTGGTTCCAACTTGTTTATAGGATTGCTTTTGAGATAGGTAGTTCACTAATGGAGTTTTAAGTAGTGGGTACCTACTTTATAATTCATCATCTGCCTAGCGGGCTAACCTTATCCCAATTATTGGGGGGTCAGCTTCTAGTCTAACTGGATGCAGCTCAGTACTTATTATTAAATATTATTACATGGAGCGACTACCTGTGCCTACCACAGAACAGATAAAAGAGGTTAGAAAAGAAATAGTTCCTGATTTGTATGAGAACGCGTGTCGCCGCTTATCTCCCACTCTATAGCTCCACTACCAGCAAGAGGCCCGTTACGTATGCGAATTACTCACACAAATAAATTACACACACTTAAATCGAGAGCTTGGTACTGATTGTAACTCACTGTCTATAAACATGCACCGTGCATCACTGCATATCAGGGCAAAGGACGAAACGTCAATGGTTGAAGTGTGCAGGATGCAGTACATTGTAAGCGGACTTGGTCATTGTGTTGATTAAGCGAGTACACATCGGGCAATGTATATTTTTTGTAACTTGTTGCAATAATGTTTTTAATGTTCGGAATTTCATAGTGATCAGAATATTTTTATGTTTTTTACAAATAAAATTTACCAATATAAATGTTATTTTCGACTTACCGATGGAAAGATACACCTCCTCACTATAGAGTGAGGAGGTGTATCTTTCCATCGGTAAGTCGAAAATAACGTATATACTTACGTTACGTACTTACGTAGTATAGACTTGCGGTCTAACTTTTTGTTTTTAACCGACTTCTGAAAAAGGAGGAGGTTCTCAATTCGGATGTTTGTTTGTTTTTTTTTGTTTATGTTTGTTCGGGCATAGCTCCGTCGCTCGCCAACCGATTTGAAAAATTCTTTTTTTGTTGGAAAGGGTATAACTTCCCAAATGGTCCCATGAAAATTTTATCGACATCGAACAAGCCGTTTCTGAAAAATTAACAAAAGTCTAAAAAAATATTTACTTTGATGATCTTTTCGGTTACTCTATATTGTGTTTTTTGTTCGCGCGTTTTTAGTTTTTTGTAGTTGACATTTTGGCTTTTATAACTAGATTAATTACAAATTGACCCACTAAAAAGCGCGAAAATAAAAACTTTTTTGCAAAAAAATAAAACCGACTTCCATATCAAAACACTACAAAGCCAAAAATAATTTTAATTTCGGGAGGCGGTGTGAAAAAAAAGAAAATACAAAACCAATAACACCGACTACCGAAATTAAAATTATTTTTGGCTTTGTAGTGTTTTGATATGGAAGTCGGTTTTATTTTTTTGCAAAAAAGTTTTTATTCAGGTTATAATTGCACAACACGCCATTTTAAAGCAGAGCTCTGTGTTCCGAAGTAATCCAAAGCGCACTAAACGCGGTGAATGAATTAATCGGTCGAGTTATGATTTTCGTATCATAAATGTGGCGCGTTCATCACGCCCACATTACCATTTCAACCTTATTCATCTATTCCGTGGTGCCTACCATATCTCCACAACAGGGTAACAGGGTACTCGTTGCCATGCTTAGTGTCACATTTCAGCCATAGACTAAGACGTCGTGATAAGACTAGGATTAATTCCAGACCCTGTGTGTGTATTTATAAAGTCCTCCCGGGATTAGACTGAAATATCGGACTGAGGATAGTCGTAAACTTTGTAAGGAAGATAGTCTGTTTTAAAATAGCCACGGCGAGTTAGAACGTTGTTATGTTTTTTATTACAGATTAGATAATTTAATGTATAGGCTATAATTGATGTACAGACGAATATAATAATATATTGGACATCGATGAACTAGCAAAAAATTCCACGGTTAGGTGTTCTTTTCAAAACTCTTTTGTTTTTTTAATTCTTTAACGCTGATTATTTTTAACCGACTTCTGAAAAAGGAGGAGGTTCTCAATTCGGATGTTTGTTTGTTCTTTTTTTTATGTTTGTCGGGCATAGCTCCGTCGCTCGCCAACAGATTTGAAAAATTCTTTTTTTGTTGGAAAGGGTATACTTCCCAAATGGTCCCATGAAAATTTTATTGACATCGAACAAGCCGTTTCTGAAAAATCAACAAAAGTCTAAAAAAAATATTTACATTGATGATCTTTTCGTTTACTCTATATTGTGTTTTTTGTTCGCGCGTTTTTAGTTTTTTGTAGTTGACATTTTGGCTTTTATAACTAGATTAATTACAAATTGACCCACTAAAAAGCGCGAAAATAAAAACTTTTTTGCAAAAAAATAAAACCGACTTCCATATCAAAACACTACAAAGCCAAAAATAATTTTAATTTCGGAAGGCGGTGTGAAAAAAAAGAAAATACAAAACCATAACACCGACTACCGCAATCAAAATTATTTTTGGCTTTGTAGTGTTTTGATATGGAAGTCGGTTTTATTTTTTTGCAAAAAAGTTTTTATTGAGTAGTATTGTTGCTGGTGTGATTGTAGCCATACACGTGCCTATTAATAATTCTTTTCCGGTACGCTGCCAAGATATTGTGGCGCAATGTAGCGTAGTATCACGCTGTTCGGGATATGGTGGGTAGGATACAGTTATTTTCATTTGGGATTTTTTTCATAGTTAACCTTTGTAATTTTAGACTGTATGTCAATATGTGATTGATAAATGATATTTATTTCTGTATTATTTATTTTGTACCCGCATGTCATGTATTTCTGCCCGCGATTTTGTACGTGTGGGAAGGTTTTTCCGCGCAAATCCCGATCCCGTGGGAATTTCAGTACCTAAATAAAAGTAGCCTTTGTGTTATTCCAGAATGTCAACTATCTACTTACCAAATTTCATTCAGATCCGTTCAGTAGTTTTTGCGTGAAAGAGTAACAAAAGTGCAAAAGTTCGTGAGGATGGATGGATGCATCCTCACGAACTTTTGCAATAATATATTAGTAAGATCAACAAAACAATTAATATATATAAAAAAAAAAAAAACAAAAACTTACTCTAAATACTTCTCAGGAAAAATACTACATAGCCAAAAATAATTTTAATTTCGGTAGTCGGTGTTGTTGGTTTTGTATTTTCTTTTTTTTCACACCGCCTTCCGAAATTAAAATTATTTTTGGCTTTGTAGTGTTTTGATACGGAAGTCGGTTTTATTTTTTTGCTATGCTATGCCCGAACAAACATAAAAAAAATAACAATCATCCGAATTGAGAACCTCCTCCTTTTTCAGAAGTCGGTTAAAAAAGTGATAGAGACAACTCAAGTAGCGCCGCGGCATAAACTAGTACACATTAATCCTTATAATCAGTCGCTTTGAATCCGCCTGTCTAGTGGAGTCAACCGTTTCCTGCCGCTGTCATAGAGAATGTTTTGTTTTTTTTTTGACAATCGAAGGCCAAGTCGTGATCAAGTGATTTGGGTTTGAACGATGTCGGCATTTTGGGGTTAACGAACGTAGGGATAATTGTTCGAATCGTGGTTGGTACGGGAGATATGGTTTTTAAGAGTTGGCCTTTTTTTAACTATTGTAATGTGAAAGACAGCTTTGAAAGGGGTCGACTAAATCAAAGCATTTTGATAGTAGACCTATCCAAACAATGCAATCATTTGTTAGTTATCGCGTAGCTCAAGGTAGGAGCTGGAACGATTTGACGAACAACACCAAAGTAAAGACGTTTGAGTAGGCTATACAAAGTACTAAAACCGCGAGACAGTGCGTTAATCTAGTCATAAGAAGTGATGGAAATGGTGAAAGCACTGTTCCCGTGGTGTAGCCACTTTTCAAAAGAAAACGATGCCTAGAGTCTGGTATATTTCTAATGACGACTAAATTAACTTATCAATAAAAAAATACGAATATACTTCCACGGGTCAGTGATTTCCAATATGTTATTATTTTAACCCGCTCAGCCATGAAAAAAATAAACAAGAAAAATCTCACAACAGCAAAACGTGAGATATGCCGTCTATTGTCGTCCATTTCCCGAAAAGTATTTTAAAATAAACTGCCAAGCTAGACGATAATAACTCCATTAAGGTTGTTACGGGAAACTTTAAGTGAAAACAGTGTCAAGAAAAATGTTGTGCAGAAAAAATACTTAGGAAAACTAGAGAAATTTTTCGTTGCCAGGGGTTGGATTTTATAAAGGTAAAAACATAACCCTCTTTTTTTTGCAATCCATATTAATAATATTTTTTACTTCAAGCTACTTCCGTACCAAATTTCATCCAAAACCACCCAGTACTTTTGATTCAAAAGTACTGGGTGGATTTTGAAGATGCTATGCGTTCAAGCAAACAAATATTTCCACTTTATAATAATAGTAATGATATACTTTACTATATTAAACAAAACATGGTGGTACGAAGTTCGCTAGGTCAGCTAGTTAGTAGCTAATAATAAATTCCAAATTGTTTCTAGATACTGTCCAATACGAGGTTGCTTCGTCTTAGGAACTGTTTATACACTTCTGAGATCGCAAAAGTTTTGACCCAAGATCCAGCAGCAGATTTGAGAATAGAGCCCAAAAATATAACTTTTGTATGTGATCTCAGACGAGTTTATTAAAACGTAGATTGCTCCATGAGTGTTCGGAAAGTATCATACTTGTGCGTTATTAGTTCTAATATTAATTCTGAAGATTTTGCGGCTTCGTCTTTGTATTGTGAAGTTTTAATTCATATCTTTTGTTAAAAGATTTAAATGTAATGGGTGTGGTGAAATCAACTTGTCATTATTAAAATCTATATATTAATGTGAGAAGCAATAAATGTGTACCGCTTTTTACGAAAATTACGCAGACCTACAATTGCACTCCAAATGTACCACATTTACAGTTTATATGAAGGTGTGCAGAAAACTAATATTTTAATGTAATAATGCATTTGAAATCATTTAAATTAAGTATAGTCTTGGAATTTCGACAACTGGACGACCACAATACTACAGTAAATAATAACATTATTTTGGAAGAATAAGTTTATGTTTTTGGCAGTTGTCCTAACGGTAGTAATGCCGCGTTTTCAGAGTTCAACAACGTTCACTTCCGAAGCCGTCTTTTGTTCGTTTGTCTGACCTATACAAACTTTGTTCTCAGACTGGACACTCGAGAAGGCGTGACCTCACACTGGGCAGATTCCACGTTAGGAGTCAGGGCTACCTTCAGAAGCGATACCAGACCTGCAGTACTGGTCCTCACTAAATTAAGGTACGTACTAAATATATTATGCACTAGCAACGAATGCTTCTGTTTAGCCTTTTTTCAACTAGGTTGGAATCGGCTTTCAGTCTAACCGAATGCAGTTGACTACTTGTGTTTTACATGGAGACACTGCCTATCAGACCTCCACCACCAGACTGGTGTCAGATTTTCTGGTTTCTAACTACCAGTAACAACTGTCACAGATGTACAAATAACACCATAATATCTAAATATATAAATCCACCTGAAAGAAAAGAAAAAATCGTCAGATCTAGGCCTGATCACGACAATGAGTGGGATTCAAAAGAATTTAATCGCCGATTCAGACTTTTAAAAGAATCTGTGTTATATTTGCTTTCCCTGATAGAAGATAAAATCAAGCACGAAACACAAAGGTCAGTTTTGTGACTTATGATGTTGGGTTAAACTAAAAAAAAAAACTACCACGTGCAAAACCTAATAATAGGTACCCACGCGCCCACCTAATACTTACCTGTGCGCTTTTATTTGTTACAGAAACCAGTGTATCCCACCCATGTTACAGTTACTAATTACACTGCGGTTTTATGCCACTGGGAGTTTCTACATAACTGTTGGTGATTTTGGTGGCATTCATAGCTCCACTATATGCCGTGTTGTAAAAAAAGTTACAGAAACTATAGCATCTCTAAGGCCAACTTTCGCTCTCCTTTTAGAGATTGCATTGCGATGCGATGCTACAAATTGCAATAAAATCAGAGTAATTGAAAATATCAAAATAACTAGACGTCGCGTCGTCGAACCAAATACCATAGGTAACCACAAAATAACACGAGTGAGTGACACTTGCTTGACAGGAAATGAATACAATACAATAGTCTATCCTGCTCTAACGCTTGTTTAAGCAATATATTTGTTTCAACTCTCCGAAGTTAGAGTAGCCAGAGATTAAATATTCGGTCAGATAGTTATCCATGGAATAAATAACGATTGAAAAATAGGCGACCAATTATCAGTCAGTTAAACACCGAAATAACTCTATTCATAAAATATTTATCTGACTTTTTATCTGAGGATTGAACAACCGGCCCTTACTTGAAAGCCCTGGTACTCGATTTTGCAAGTATGACCCATGTCTAGTACCTTGAGCGTCTGATGTGAAAATACTTGCATAGGAAATTGATTCGTTTTGCCTCAGCAAAAAGGAGCATAATCGTATCAGAAAAAAAATACTTGCAAGGTTCAAAGTATTTTTCATTTGCAAATGCGATTGTGTAGTAGTTCTCTAAATATTCCAAAGTTGTCTGAGTACATAAACCGAAATCTGTGTAGGTGTGTGCATCAGGGAACTTTTTCTTTTCTTTTGAGTAGTTTGCGGCGCCATTCACCCTAATGACTATTAATAAAAGACACATTATTGCGTGAACGAAAGTATTTTAGAAAATATTTTGTTATGTTTACGTTTTTTATTTTTCTTTCGTCAGTTGTCGTTTGAGTGAGTGCATAGATGATACATATAAATACTGAGAAGTGAGTGCGAGCTTGTTATGCAATTTACCAACTGACCGTGACTTTCTTATTTCGCGAGTTTATTGAATTTAAACTATTAACAGTTAGTGTGTAAATAAACAAAACTGCTTTTTTATGTGTACGTGACTTTGTTTATTAGTTAGGAATGTAAATATTTAAATAGGTTAAAGACGATTTTTGAACTGTAGTTAAGTGTTTTCTTTTAAAATTGATAAGACTTACTAGTTGTAAATAAAAATACAGTTACAAACCATGGCTCCTAAGAAAAGTTTGGCTAAAATAATCATACAAATCGGGAGTGTCAAACCTTATGCCTTATGCTTGCATGTGCAAAGAAAACATATTTCCGTGAATTTAATTAAGTGAATTATTAATTTCTGTAAATTAAGTAGGAAGGAAAGACTTCATCTACAAAAGCCGTACTAGATTGTGGCATGGTACGACCTGGACTAGTAGACTGAAATCCGAAGTGGCTCAAAATACTTTCTAGTATTTTAATACCTGGTTTCCGGCCCTGGTATTTTTACAGACTCGTACTTGCAAGCCCTGGTATTGATATTTGCAAGTATATCTCATCTCTACAAGTTACAGCACTGCGGATAGTATTCGGTAGCCGGCTAGCCGGAGTAGCAGATAGCTATCGGTCATCGGCTATCGGCTATAGCTGACTAGCTGTGTGCGCGCTCGCTCACTGCGCAGCTGCGCTGAGTAGTATGAGAAATAAATCAAACTGATGTCATTCATCGGCGGAGAATCTTAACACCGAGTTATAAATTATGGCGCTCTTCTAACAACGCCATCTATTGAGCGTTCGAGTAAACTTGCGATCAAACTCACGATCGAACATCCCGCCCACCATGCGACTACAATTCGGTGGGAAGTTAAACACTAGTGGACTGTATGATTTGAACAACTAAGTAACAAACATAAAAGAACATAAATTCTTAATGATAACCTTAAATTGTAATTTAACCAACGATTACATAACCCTTAACATTAATAGAAATAACAGTAAACAAGAACTTACAACTATTTATAAGGTAAGCACAAACTATTGGGTGATAGGCAGCACAATTATCTTTGACACAGGTTTTTTTATTATCGAACCCTTGCAGTGCAAAGAGACATTGTAATGTTGTCCGAGCCAGTATGCTTTTCTGTAATGACACCGTAGAGCCATCTGGCAGGTGGAAGATCATCTTCCATGACCAACACTACATCACCCGACTTTGGTTCTAAGGTTTTATGAGTCCATTTGTTCCTTTGGTGGAACTGACACAGATACTCACGAGACCACCTACGCCAAAAGTCTTGAACCATACGTTGAGTTAACTGCCATCGTCTTAACGTACTGATATTTGAATTTTCGAAGTTAACTTCGGGTACGAGAACCAAAGGCTCGCCAACCAGAAAATGACCCGGTGTTAATGGGCATGGATCCTCTGGGCTAGTACTGATTGCAGAAATAGGCCTGGAGTTCAGACAGGCCTCAATTTGAGCAAGTGTTGTTGCCATTTCCTCAAAAGTGAGTGTGCTTGTACCAATTACTCTTTTGAGGTGGTGTTTTGTTGACTTCACTCCAGCCTCGCAAAGACCTCCGAAGTTCGGAGAATGAGGTGGAATGAAGCTCCAAGTTGTCCCGTTGGTTGCCAACAAATCGGCAACATCAGCTGCTATTCCGGACCTTTCGTGGCGTAACAGCGCCTTTAATTCCTTCTTGGCTCCAACAAAGGTAGTGCCGTTATCACTCCACATCTCACCACAATGGCCTCTTCTCGCTGTAAAGCGCTTAAAGTCTGCTAAAAAGGCTTGAGATGTCATGTCACTGAGGACTTCTAAATGTATAGCCCGAGTGGCCATACACACGAACAAACAAATGTATCCTTTGGTGGAGTGATAACCGCGCCCCCTTGTAGGACGGATGCTAATAGGACCTGCATAGTCAACGCCACTTCTAAAGAAAGGTCGGCTAACATTGACCCTAGCAGAGGGCAATGACCCCATTAAAGAATGTACAGACCGAGATGAATGACGGATGCAACTGACACATTTGCGCACGTATTGTCTTACGACACTCTTTGCATTTATTATCCAATATTTGTATTGTAAATAATTAAGAACTAACTGAGGCCCACCGTGCAACGTTCTCTCATGAGTGTCAGCGATTAGGAGGCGAGTTAAATGTGACTTACGAGGAAGAATAATAGGATGCTTCGAGTCTTCGTGAAGGTTGGCCCTGTGCAACCTACCGCCAACTCTCAAAATCTGTTCCTGATCCAGGCATGGATTGAGTGAGGTAAGTACTCCCTTTTTGTTTACTTCTCCCCTTGTCTTTAAACTATCTATCTCCGATTGAAAATGTTCCCCTTGACATAATTTAATGCAGGTAAGTAATGCCCCTTGAATTTCAGAAGGTGTTAGAAAGTCATTGAATTTAGTGCTATAATTTTTATTTTTAAACCTTAAGAACCTTTTACAATAGGCTACTACTCTTGTAAGTTTTCTAAGAGACGAATATTTTGAAATTATGGTATCCTCACTTGTTTCCTTTACTGCTATATTGCATGCTACTACTGATTTCCTCTCTTCTATACTCCATAGGTTTAGGTAGTTAAAAAAGGGTAAACAAAAAAACCACGTGACTCATAGATGCAAAACCTTTTATTTCAAAGATTAAAATCTTATTATTTATAATCACATATTAATAGCCTCTATTCTGACTCTGAATCTGATGAACTATCTGTCACATTAATAATAAAACGATCAGGGGTATCATCCATTATTTTGTCTAATTTAAACATTTTCTGTTCCTCTTTTATAACATGGCCTTCGCATTGTTTCCAATTCTCTGCAGTTACACTAGCTAAAGCCTCTGGCAAAAGAATTTTTAGGTCAACCATTTTAAAAGTTTTATTTTTCTCAGCTACAAACCCCTTAACTTGAGCCCATATTAATTCAATTGGATTGAGCTCACAGTGATATGGTGGCAGGCGCAATACTGTAACACAATTTTCCTTAGCTAATTCATCCACAACATAGGATTGGTATTTGTGTTTATCATATTTAACTTTTATTAATAATTGTGCTTTTAATTCTGCTTCTTCAAAAGCAATATTTTTTTCATTTAACCACTTCTGAATATCAGCCTTTCTTGATGCGGTTGTTAGCACTTTTTCTTTTTTCTGCTGTGATGTGTGTGTGTGTGGGTGCATTATCCATCACCAAAATTGAGTCTTTTTCCAGTTTGGTGAAAATTGTGGTGATCCATTTCTCAAAATTATGTGCATCCATTTCTGAATGGTAATCACCATCACCCTTAGTGGCTTGAAATATTAATTCACCTCCTTCAACAAAACCACTTGATGAACCTGAAACATAGTTTTAAATAAATTCAACAACTGATGAATAATTATGTTTTCTTGTAATATGAGCATCTCATACGTACTTGACTTAAATTGTGAATTTAATATATATATACTGCCTCATTGGTCTAGTGGTCGCGAGCAC